>CM059787.1:24948012-26384012 GCA_030435695.1 Brachymystax lenok tsinlingensis
AGCTCTTAAATGGTCACCAGTAATCAATACAATTATGTAACTAACCCGGATTGGAAAATATAGAGAGTAGGTTAGGCCAGGGGGCTGGAGTCAGATTTGGCAATACACAGCATAAAAAAAACATAGTTGGACATATAAATTCTCATCACATAAGTTGACAGAAATGTAATGCTTTACAGAACCCTTTCATGGCTTTTCCCAGAGACAGTCAGAAATATTAATTTTTCCCCTTTTGTCCCCCTGTGGGTTCTTTGGTATAATTGTATGCTTGGAGAGCTGGACATTTACATCTACCATAAAGTAAGAGGGAACAAACATTACATATTTGCATAGCCCAAGCCATATAGTGTTGTGACTTTGTTGTGGCAAGATGGCCACATATTTCCCTTTGTGCCTTAGGAAGGGGAAATGGCATATGGTAAGGGTAAGAGAGAGCACAACCCTGGGAGTAGGTTTCAAGTGGACCACTAAGTGTTAAGTAGAAACCTCAGCCAAAGAAGAGGGATAATGTTCTACTTTTCCAACCCCCATACAGTAGATACACCCATTCTTCTAAGGTCTGGCTGTCTAGTGACCTCTACTGACCTCATAAATACAGTCTTGCTCTGTGTTGGTCTGGGTCTTGGCCTGCAACACCTAGTCTATCTCTCGGTCAAGTCCCACAAGATTGGCACTTACATTGCACTGCAATTATACTGAGCACACCAACAGTTAGAGTAGTGATGTGTGCGTACTACTTCATCTTATGTCTGGGTCAGGAGATTCAAAACTCAAAACTGATCATAATTCCTGTACTCAATTCTCCTCTCACCGGTACACTATGTACCAACTGGAGAAAACAGCTGCAGTGTGCATTAAGGTATGACAATTGCTCTCAATTGTACTATAACCTGCAACTAAAGAACAGGCATGCTTCTAGTGCAGCGTCACTCACATTCAAATCAGCCAATTGTTTCTACGGCCTGGAGATTATACAGGGATGATAGCATCCCATCTTAACCCATGACCAGTGATGCGTGTCATTGTGCCCACCATTTATTCTAAGTCTTCTGGTGAACTGAAATTAGCAACCCTGGCCTGGAATAACCCTCTTATATGAATGGCAGCTTAGGTCAACGCTGGGTCAGGGTTGGAAATAAGAGCAATGGGGGGAAAAAACAATGCTGTTCTGGATATTGCCACTACAATGGAAAAATAGGAGATGCTTTCATGTATCCAGAGCATTGTGTCAGAGTGATGAGCATCATGCCATTTAAGGCAATTGTGCAATGCTGGTTTTATATTGCATAATCATTTTTGTATCTTGAAAAAGCATATTAGGAGATCATTTGCAATTTCTGAATGCCTGCTTTGCCAGAATTCCAGATTATTCATGTCAGCATTGACCATTGGTGCCCTTGCCCTTGATGCGATGATCAAAACACACCCGTTTTAATTATACAATGAGAACTGGTCCAGATACAGATGTAGGATCTTCATTCGAGCCAGTTTGCTACAGTAGGAAAATAATCCTGCAGCAACAGGAAATTTGAATTATTATGTGGATTCTAATTAATGAAAAGAAAATGTGTAGGGGTTGATGCATTTTTTGTTAGAACAAATCAAGTCTTACATTTTAAAGTGGAAATTACAAACTTTAGAAGCTTTTTTAATCCTTGAATACACTACAAGCTTGAATTCTCATCAACAAAGGAGTGATCAAATTAAGATCCTACATCTGTACTGTAGTTTCTCTTCTGTACTGCAACGTCCATGAGATGCCAGAATAAGAAAAGACGGTTAACTGATGCAGTTAGGATTACCATTTATCTTCCAATGCATGCAAAGGCATTTGGGTTTTTCTCTCTGGCCACTCGTTATGGACAGATTACAGTTTAATACTTGCATGGAGCTGAACAATCTGGGAGAGGAGTGACAGCTTGGAGAGAGCCAGCATGAGCAGCGGCATGCATGTGTTTGGAGTGAGGGGAGGACCCTGTTCTCCAACAGCAAAAGTGTGTGTGTGTCAACTGACTGAAGTCAAACAGAAAAAAAACACTGTCCACTATAATCCATTAATGCACTGGGTTTAATCTGCCACTGTGGTAAAGTGCAAACCTAAATGCTCTCTCCTTTATTTTTTAGTATGATCCAGAAGAGGAAAAAATATAGATCACACTGACAACACTAGGGAAAGAAGTGGTGAGAATGTCATTCAATGACATACAGTGCATGCACAGTACATTTGGATAATGTAATGTCAATTGTAAAATTGTAGTTAGCTATGAAATGAAAACCATCACGCATGGAGCATTTCCAGAAAACATTTGGTTATTTCTGGGGAGCAGGGAAATGGTAATTCCGTGCCATAAACTATACTACTGTCGCGACTTCCGCCGAAGTCCGTCCCTCTCCTTGTTCGGGCGACGTTCGGCGGTCGACGTCACTGGCTTTCTAGCCATCGCCGATCCACTTTTCAGTATCCATTTGTTTTGTCTTTGTTTTTTTCACACCTGGTTTCAATTCCCCAATTACATGTTCATTATTTAACCCTCTGTTTCCCCATGTTTGTGTGCGTGTTTGTTTGATTGTTCAGGCAGTTACTGACGGCTGGTTATTTTTGTGGCCGGGTTTTTGTATAACGCTCGTTATTACATGTGACCGGTATTTTCCCGCACCTGAGTATTATTGTTTGTACTGGTGCTTCGTTATTAAAATACCTTGTCCACGCATCTCTGCTCTCCTGCGCCTGACTCCTTTTCACCAGTTACCCACAGCCTGACAACTACTGTATGTATTACATAATAATGAAAAAAAAAAATTCACGTGTACAAAAATACAACCATAAATCATATCTAATATTTTTTATGCTTATGACATCTCTCAGTTAAGCATGCTTAGCATCTTAGGAGAGACAGTTCAGCAGGGCATTTCGATTTACTACAAATATACGAGTTGCCCATGACATGATATGTGACCATTGGTATTAATTAAATTCTTGGAAGAGTCTTGACACAAGTAAGAGATTACATACATTGCACTGCTACATCCTGGATTAGACTTGATTTGGTGACGCCAATACACTAAAACAGGTGTAAGCAACTAGATTCAGCCGCTGGGAGATTTATGTCGGAGCGGATGGTCAGGGGGCCGGAACATAATTATAATAATTTTTACACTACAAATTGACCACAACTACTCCCAAAAAGAGGTTGTATTTAAAAAAAACCACAATAATTTCATACCTTGATTACATTGCGAAACGATGAAGTGCCTTTCTGTATTTGTGGGAATACTTGGGAATATTTTTACAATAAACTTTGGGGGGGCCAAAAAAACACATAATAATAATGCTGAACCCTGCACTAAAATATCAGAAAAGCACCACTCCAATGGAACTAAAATATCAGAAAAAAACACCACTCCAATGGCACTAAAATATCAGAAAAGCACCACTCCAATGGAACTAAAATATCAGAAAAACACCACTCCAATGGCACTAAAATATCAGAAAAACACCACTCCAATGGCACTAAAATATCAGAAAAACACCACTCCAATGGCACTAAAATATCAGAAAAACACCAACCCAATGGCACTAAGATATCGGAAAAGCACCACTCCAATGGCACTAAAATATCAGAAAAGCACCACTCCAATGGCACTAAAATATCAGAAAAGCACCACTCCAATGGCACTAAGATATCAGAAAAACACCACTCCAATGGCACTAAGATATCAGAAAAACACCACTCCAATGGCACTAAGATATCAGAAAAACACCACTCCAATGGCACTAAGATATCAGAAAAACACCACTCCAATGGCACTAAGATATCAGAAAAACACCACTCCAATGGCACAACAATATAGAAACATGTACAGTTTATACTGTTGCGATCACTGAAAGCATCTACCTGACTTAACTCCAATCCATGGTGAAGGAAGTTGCTGATGAACTCCCCCAACGGAGTGGAGCAGACACCTGGCTTTCAGTGGCGTGTCCAGGGGTGGCCCAGGATGGCCAAGGCCCCCTAAAATCTGATTGAACACCCCCCCCACCACCAGCTGTCAGTGCAGCTCACAGATCTCTGCACCTGCACATAGCCCATCTGTAAACAGCCCGTCCTACTACCTCATCCCCATACTGTATTTATTTATTCATCATGTTCCTTTGCACCCCAGTAACTTGCACATTTATCTTCTGCACATCTACCATCCCAGTGTTTAATTGCTATATTGTAATTACCTCGCCACCATGGCCTATTTATTGCCCTACCTCCCTTATCTTACCTCATTTGCGCTCACTGTATATAGACTTATTTACTGTTTTATTTTTTTCTACTGTATTATTGGCTGTATGTCTGTGTATTCCATGTGTAACTCTTTGTTGTTGTATGTATCAAACTGCTGTGCTTTATCTTGGCCAGGTCGCAGTTGCAAATGACAACTTGTTCTCAACTAGCCTACCTGGTTAAATAAAGGTAAAATAAATGAAATAAAATAAAAATAATTTAAAAATAATGGTTATGTTGTGGTGGACTGTCATTACAATTGCTTCAAGGGAACCTGGTAAAATTATGTTTGTAGTGCGGCTAGCCACTGAATGGCTCTGAATTCACTGTCAGCATGCAGTCACAGCTTTAACCACTTTAGGAGCTAACTAGTGCTCTCAAATAGTATACTGATGTTAACAGCAGATGGGAGTTATATTCATTACATAGCTAACATACATTTCGAGAAAACAAGTTATATTAAGTGGCAATCTAGTGTTAGCAACAATTGATGGTCAATCAGATTGAGAGCTAGCTAACCAGATAAGGTAGCAAACAATGTAACAAAAGTATAATTTCAGATTCCAAAAATACTCCAACAGGCCCTGCATTTCAGGAATCACAGTAACGAGTACAGGTAGCCTAGCGGTTGGAGCGTTGGGCCAGTAACCGAAATGTTGCTAGTTTGAATCACTGAGCTGACAAGATGACAAATTTGTCGACATGCCCTTGAGCAAGGCACTTAACCCTAATTGCTGTAATGGCAGACCCTGGCTGTGACCCTACTCTCCAAGGGTGTGTCAGGGGGAGTTGGGATATGCAAAAAAATACATTTGTGAAATAGCAAAAATATAAGCACCCACCTAATTATTATCATCATCCTGATGCATTGTTAAATTATTTAGCCATTCAAGCATTTATTTAAATAAAAAACACAGTTTTTGCCATATCCCTCACTGGCTTTAATGCAATTTAAAGAGCTTGTTCGAGGTGTCAGACTTGACGACAGTTGCTATCCATTGGAGAGCTGCAGTTGGTTGCCCAAAAGTCTGGGGCAGGGTTTAGCGAAGGATCAATTGGGCATCTTTTTGGCAGCGAATTGCAACAACTCATCCTAAAGGTTAATGGAAAAATCCCCCAAAACAACTATCTTTTGGTATTTTTTTATTAGCCCACAAAATGTCAGCAGTCAAGTTTTTCAACATCGGACTATTAAAAAAAATATATATATAGTTTAGGTTTGGCAACATCTTTTACAAACACAACATTTCATATTTTGTCCTCTGCTCACCAGATCACGACAGCATAATATGCTGAGGCAAACACTGTTATTATTCCTATACCCAATGTGACTCTATTTTCTTGTTAGGTTACACTTAATGTTATAGCCTCCACACACACCATCACACTCATTTTGGCATCCTGTAACTTTTGAAATGCACTTTCATTACAAGCACTATTAGATTGCTATGTGCCCCATCATTGGGTACTTAATTAATCAAAACCAATTCTGGAAACTGACCAACCAACACACAAAGTGTCATTTCAGTCCAAATCAACTCCGCAGAAATTAATTGAAGCTGGCAGTTGAAGTGGAGAATCACACCCACTTTATAACTTCACAATATGGCCCATATACTTTCCTTGAATCACTCACTGGTACTGAAGCATGACTGATGCATAAAACACTCCTTTAACTTATGGCAGAGAGAGAGAAAGAGAAAAGGAGAGAGAGAGACAGAAAAAGGGAGGCAGATACATAGACAGAAAGGGGAGACGAGAGGAAAAGAGAGTTACCACCAAGGACACAAGATGTTAAAAGAGAGGCAATGCAGACAGAAAGAGAGAGATCCCTCAAAGGATCAGCTGGCGAACGGTTAAGCTGCGCGAAGTGTTTGGGTGTGAAAGGACACAAGGGTGATCATCTTTTTCCCTCCCCAGACCCAGGTCACCTCTGCTCCTAGACACAATCAACACTGAAACAACAATCTAATCAAGATCACAAGACCCAACAGCTGGCACCCTCCCCTCTTGCCAGGCAACCCTAATATCCAACACATGATAGACACAATCCTATGTAGTCCTCAGAGCATGCGCAGACCAGCTGGCTGGTGTGTTTACAAACATATTTAATCAATCCTTATCCCAGTCTGCTGTTCCCACATGCTTCAAGAGGGCCACCATTGTTCCTGTTCCCAAGAAAGCTAAGGTAACTGAGCTAAATGACTATCGCCCCGTAGCACTCACTTCTGTCATCATGAAGTGCTTTGAGAGACTAGTCAAGGATCATATCACCTCCATCCTACCAGGCACCCTAGACCCACTCCAATTTGCTTAATGTCCCAATAGGTCCACAGACGACGCAATCGCAATCACACTGCCCTAACCCATCTGGACAAGAGGAATACCTATGTAAGAATGCTGTTCATCGACTACAGCTCAGCATTTAACACCATAGTACCCTCCAAACTCGTCATTAAGCTCGAGACCCTAGGTCTCGACCCAGCCCTGTGCAACTGGGTCCTGGACTTCCTGACAGGCCGGCCCCAGGTGGTGAGGGTAGGAAACAACATCTCCACCCCGCTGATCCTCAACACTGGGGCCCCACAAGGGGGTGCGTTCTCAGGCCTCTCCTGTACTCCCTATTCACCCATGACTGCGTGGCCAAGCACGCCTCCAACTCAATCATCAAGTTTGCAGACGACACTACAGTGGTAGGCTTGATTACCAACAACGACGAGACGGCCTACAGGGAGGAGGTGAGGGCCCTCGGAGTGTGGTGTCAGGAAAATAACCTTTCACTCAACGTCAACAAAACTAAGGAAATGATCGTGGACATCAGGAAACAGCAGAGGGAGCACCCCCCCCTATCCACATCCACGGGACAGTAGTGGAGAAGGTGGAACGTTTTAAGTTCCTCAGCGTACACATCACAGACAAACTGAAATGGTCCACCCACACAGACAGCGTGGTGAAGAAGGCGCAACAGCGCCTCTTCAACCTCAGGAGGCTGAAGAAATTTGGCTTGTTACCAAAAACACTCACAAACTTCTACAGATGCACAATCGAGAGCATCCTGTCGGGCTGTATCCCCTCCTGGTACGGCAACTGCTCCGCCCACAACCGTAAGGCTCTCCAGAAGGTAGTGAGGACTGCACAACGCATCACCGGGGGTAAACTACCAGCCCTTCAGGACACCTACACCACCCGATGTCACAGGAAGGCCAAAAAGATCATCAAGGACAACAACCACCCGAGCCACTGCCTGTTCACCCCGCTATCATCCAGAAGGCGAGGTCAGTACATGTGCATCAAAGCTGGGACCGAGAGACTAAAAAACAGCTTCTATCTCAAGGCCATCAGACTGTTAAACAGCCATCACTAACATTGAGTGGCTGCTGCCAACATACTGACTTAAATCTCTAGCCACTTTAAATAATTTAAAATTGGATGTAAGAAATGTATCACTAGCCACTTTAAAAAATATATATATAATGTTTACATATACAACATTACTCATCTCATATGTATACACTGTACTCTATACCATCTACTGAATCTTGCCTATGCCGTTCGGCCATCGACTCAAATCTCTAGCCACTTTAATAATTAAAAAGTGGATGCAATAAATGTATCACTAGACAGTTTAAATGATGCCACTTATATAATGTTTACATATCCTACATTACTAATCTAATATGTATATACTGTACTCTATACCATCTACTGCATCTTGCCTATGCCGGTCAGCCATCGCTCATCCATATATTTATATGTACATACTCCGTATTCATTCCTTTACACTTGTGTGTATAAGGTAGTTGTGAAATTGTTAGATTGCTTGTTAGATACTACTGCATGGTCGGAACTAGAAGCACAAGAATTTCGCTACACTCGCATTAACATCTGCTAAACATGTGTATGTGACAAATACAATTTGATTTGATTTCCAATCAGTTCAGCCATCAGTTATCTCGCAAGCCAGTGCCATGAGCGGACAGATTGAACCCCTATTGCATCAGAAGTGGGGTGGTCTTGACTGGAGGGAAAAGATTAGGCTCAGAATGTAACTGAGAGGAGGAGAGATTATGGGTTGGAGCACTGCTGTTGTAACCTTGAGGGAAATTGTTTAATCTCAGTAACCAGACATGCAAATTCGATGAATTTATGATTTGTTTGAACTGGTGGAAGGACGTTTAGGGATAAACCTAACACCAGGGTCGGGGTCAATTCCACTAATTAAATTATAACTCAATTCTCTCTCCCTGTAAATTCCATTTCATTCAATTCAAATTCCAGGTCATTCTTTGAATTCAGATATACAGCAATTCAGTTCCTTTGAATTCCAATGTTAGATAATTCCAATAATTAAATTCCCAATTCAATATTATCCCCAACAATTCAACAATTGCAAATTCCTCAGACTTTCAGGCTGATCTTGTCACTATTCAGACAACCTAGCTATATTGGAAATATAGGAATAGAAATTGAAATTATATATATATATTTTAAACTACCCTTACTGAAAAACAGGATTCTGGCAAACAGTTGTGGCAAACTCAGTATGATTATGCAGATTAAATCAAAAAACATGTTGTATCTACATAAACCAAATCACATATAACTTTAATTGAACTTGCTTCTCACAGAGAACTAACATACTTAATGTACTAAATATACTAAACAACATGTACTGCATTCAATGTCTTAACAGATAAAAATAAGTCCAATACAACTTGAAATCATCAACATGTTTGTGAAGAAAAGATTAAAAGATAATTTACAAAATGTAAATACATTAAACAACAAAAACTAAATCAAAAGTATTGTCTTTTTGAGGGAACTTTTGAGATGGCGGCTCTGTGGAAGTCCTTCGTCCAAAGCTTGTTGGATGCATGCTATGAAACAATCAGAAAACACTAAACAAAAACAAAATGAGGATACTGAAAACATTTTCTATTTTGGCATCTTAAAAGGTAGACTCTGTGACTAATTGGCTTTGGAAAAACGAGGTCAGACTGTTAAAGTTGCCTTGATGTTGCTATACTTCTTACAGAAACTGGCATTCTATATATTTTTCAGCAAGGGAAACAATGTTTCTTCCTTGTATAAATACTATATAAACAAATGAGGTATATAGCATAAACTGTGACTTAGGCCTACTAAATGTACCTTTAAACTGTTCCTAGAGAGCCACATTATACAAGATGTTTCTCCAGCTCAGCCTCAACACAAATGATTCAAACTAACAAACTAATTATGATATTCAATATAGACTAAGGACTTAATCATTAGGAGACAGTTGTCTACTAGTTATCTCTTCTTCCTCAGTCAGGTGTATAAGGCTTGGGTGGAAGAAAAGCAACCTAACATTGAGATATGCCTAATATGGCAATTCATATAATTTTTCCAAAATGAATTATTGTAAACTTACATCTCAAAGCCATGCATGCAAGAAGCCTTGACCTGGTGCACACACATTTCTCTGTCCTCAGTTTGATTGAAGGCTTCAATCTGTCTTTTTACATTGTAACTGACTGCTTCTAGAAAGAGAGAAGGAGCAACACATGATGAAGACGAGCTAGCTATTAGTTTAAAGCAATGAAATATCTCTTTCTTACAAAAAAATTAATGTATGGGCTACATTTATGAGAATAATACATCCATTTGCTTACTTTATCAAGCTTGAAGACGATCACTGATTTATCACTCCAAAAAAGTTTTAAGAGCGAGTGCACCACAAACATCTTTCCAGGGTGTTGATGCCATCCTCCCAATACAGCCTCTTCCAACACCACGGGTAGGGGAGGGTATACAACTGCAAAAGTTTTGCTTTGATGTCAAGTCAGCTCATATTGCTGCTACCTTAGTTGTGCTAGCTAACGTGCAACTGACACTAGCATATTTACGTGCATATTGGTATTAAAAGACTGCAACGTATTCACCTAAAAATATAAGTGGCAAATCATTAGTTAGATAGCTAGCTATCACGTTAATTGTGCAAAAATATGATAGCTAACGTTAGCCAGCTAGCTAAGCACTAGCCAGTCAGCAGCGTTGACAGATTGAAACTGGTATCAACAAAATGTGTTTCACTCTATCCCATAAAACATGACATTGCTAACTATGCATCAATTAGCTAACAATTTTTAAGTTTGGGTTCCATTTTATAACAGATTTTTCGAATCCCCCTGAATGGTCGTCAATGGTTACTGGTCTTGGAACTCATGTGTTCAGCAGAAACGGCTTCTGGTAAACTGTTTGTCACTCGTGTCAATAAATATTGTTGCCACAGGTTTTCCATAGATTCAAATACAATCTTGAGAGAATTGTATGCCAGAAAAGAACCTCTGGTCAATAAATATTATTGTTGCCAAATGTTTGCCACACTTCAACACTTTAGTTTGCATCAAATTTGCCACATACTTTCAGAAACTTTGCAGGAACAAATTCATTTTTGTAAGGGTACAGTACATTTGTTATACTATGTGCATTAATTCAATTAACTGGGAAATGTAAAAATATTGAATTCCAATTCAGTTTCAAAGATTACATGTTTTTACATTTCCAATTAAATTCCAATACAAAAAGTTCAAACAGCCTCATTTCAATTCCAATTTCTTAACTTGAAATTGTATAAAATGTTATTTAATTCAAGGTAAATTCTCCACTTCATGAGTGAATTCAATAATTTAATTGGAATTGACCCCAAGTTGACGGTTATGCTTCATGATCTTGTGTATCGAATTCTACAAGGAACAAGGAACTTCAAATCCTCATTATCCCCAACTATATCCTTGATCAATACGGCTTTGAAGATATCTAAAGTGACATCATCGTCTCCAAATCAGAACCTACAGAACTAACGTGTTTCGAGTAATCAAACTACAACTTTACCACCGCCATAGGGCTCTGTGGGATACAATAACTCTTGAGGACTTTTTTTACTTTTTAGGTAAGGGGCGCAGAGTCAAACTATGGCCCAGTCGGGAGCACACACGCATCTGCCACTGCTCCTGCCCCATATACGTCTCGTCTGGTCAGTAGAGCACATCCATATGGAGATGGTTAAAACACTCATTAGTCGGGCCTACTTTAAATACAGTCACAGTGACGCTTGTCCATAAAAGCACAAAGTAAAGTGGTTTCTGCGGCTGCATTAACCAGGTCGAGGCATCAAACCCCTGTGCGCTCGAGTGACGGCTGAAACCTGACTGCATTCCAAGAAATGAGAAGGAAGAACGTTTTCTTGGAAGGTTTCTGGATCTTTTTTGTTGTTGTAGCCTGGGTGAGGAAGGATGGAAAAAAATATATAAATATATATATATATATATGATGGTCTACAGTATGGTCCGTTGGAAGAATAATTACTTGGTTTTATTAAAAACATACAGTATTGTGAAAGTCTAGCTTGAGGGCATAAACAAGAATGGTAATTTCTGAGTCTGTGCCTAAAAACTAAACAAGGATCCAACAATGGTACACTGTTTTATTATTTGTACTTTTTCATGATATCCAAATTGGTAGTTAGAGTCTTGTCCCATCACTGCAACTCCCGTACCTCCAAAACACGACCCTGCAACGCCACACTGCTCGCTTAACCCGGAAGCCAGCCTCACCAATGTGTCAGAGGAAACGCCGTACACCTAGCAACATGAGTCAGTGTGTGCCCGGCCCACCACAAGGAGTCGCAAGAGCGCAATGAGACAAGGACATCCCGGCTGGCCAAACCCTCCCCTAACCCGGACGACGCTGGGCCAATTGTGCGCTACCTCATTGGTCTCCTGGTTGCGGCTGGCTGCGACACAGCCTGGGATCGAACCAGGGTCTGTAGTGACGCCACTAGCACTGCAATGCAGTGCAGTGCAGTGCCTTAGACCGCTGTGCCACTCCGGAGGCCCCGAACAATGGTACGTTCTGCCTACATTCTGGAGAAGCCAACAGAGAACACTGGATTAGGTTACATGCAAAAACCTTCTTCAATGCGGAATTTTGCCTGTATTGAACGGGACCCTAACTTGACTCCATTTCAAAATGGTTTTGAAGTTAGGGATATGTGTCTACACGTGAAGCTTTCCAGCTAAAGTATGTTAGTTTGAGGGTTGGATAATGGTACCCAAAAGTGTTTGAGTGACATTTGCTGGGCCTTTTGATTCAGACCCTAAAAGTTCTGATCTGTTTGGTGTGCAGATGATTTGAAAAAGTGGCTTTACCACTCACTTTAAAATATACAGGAGGAGAACATTTGCAGAGCTATTGAGAGGCTTTACAATCAAACAGCACTCCTGATTTTAATGGTGTTTGTGTGTGTGCTCTTTGACAGTTCATTTGTCACCTTATTGCCAAAGCGAGCAGGATCTGTGTGTTTGCGTGGCTGCGTTTGAACAAGTCGTACTACAGAGCCGGCTGTGGTGGTGTGTTTCACCTGTAAGCAAGAAATGGAAATACCTAACCAGAGAAGGTGGAAGTGTGTAAATGTGCACAGAAGATTGCAGTGTGTGTTTGTGTACAACATCTGAAACATAAGAGAAGAACAGAAAGATTTCCACCAAGCCACCTGAGAGCTCAGAGTACCAAAATAATTCAGTCAAGTCAATCTCCCTTGTTTGTTATGTAAGCCTGTGTATTCTTAATGGTCAGAGGTTTAGAACCAGGGCTAGACCCAGATGCCTGCATCTGTTGTGTACCCATGATATTCTCGCTAGTAGGCTGTGTTTGTTTATGTGTAAGCATATGCATATTTGTAAGGAGGTGGAATGTATAGCATGCCGTGTGAAACACCTTCAGAGGGAAGGGTTAAACAGTGATAACAATAGCTTACTTACTCAGAGGTATTTATTACAGCCTTGCATCCAAACCATGACAAACCATAGGTCTGATACCACTTGAAGAGTTTTGTGACTACAGTTTGTTTACCTTTGAACAAATTGACAACGGCAATGTTAAAGGCGCTAACCTTAATTTATTTTTCCGTTGTGCCACAGAATGAAATGCACCAATCAATGCCGTAACCAAAACACAAACATAAATACAAACATAGTTCCATTTAAGCCAATCAATGTGCAGCGCACTTAGTATGTGTTTGCCTCATTCAGATGCTTTCTCTGGTGAAATAGATTCAGCCTCTTATGAAAAAAAGATAGACATGAGTGACAAATCATTTATATGTTTGGTTGTTTCTTTATTTTGACATTTTTGGGGGGAAGCCTAGCTTTCTTTGACATCCATGAATGGATGCCACTTTGTAGGCTGAATGTCATTACACTTATAGTGTTTGTAATAGATGTCCCTTTCTTTTCAAATTGTGGGAGCACGGTGCACTGTTCGGATGCAGGACTTATTTTGGAGTAGATGAATGTGTGCAGGTAACATACTTTTTTGAAGTGATTTATTGACAATAAGATAAAAACATATTGACTGGTTATGTTCATGACACATTAAAAGTTAATACATTTTTAGTGGAACGACAGCACCTTCAGAAAGTATTCAGACCCCTTGACTTATTCCACATTTTATTATGTTACAGCCTGAATTAAAAATGTATTAAATATAGTTTTGTTCTCACCCATCTACACACAATACCCCATAGTGACAAAGTGAAAATATGTTTTTATACATTTTTGCACATTTATTGAAAATTAAATACAGATATATCTCATGTACATAAGTATTCACACCCCTGAGTCAATACTTTGTAGAAGCATCTTTGGCAGCAATTACAGCTGTGAGTTTTTCTGGGAAAGTCTCTAAAAGCTTTCCACACCTGGATTGGGCAACATTTGCACATTATTATTTTCAAAATTCTTCAAGCTCTGTCAAATTGGTTGTTGATAATTGCTTAACAACCATTTTCAGGTCTTGCCATAGATTTTCAAGTAGATTTAATTCAAAACTGTAACTCGACTCAGGAATATCCACTGTCTTCTTGGTAAGCAACTCCAGTGTAGATTTGGCCCATAAGGCGATAGTTTCCCTGTATATTATGAGTACAGTGACTGCAATTAGATGGCATAGTGTTAATGTTACTACTTAGCTTCGGCTGGTGGAGGTCCAGTATAACCATGTGCAGATAAAGCATCCAGGGTGAAAAAGTTGAATGAAAAAAAGTTGAGTGAGTACCTTGTTAAATGTGTAAAATGTCAAAAGTTAAAATTGTAAAGTTGGCAGGTAGCCAAGTAGCAATAAAAGTAGCAACAAATAGCACAGCAGCACAGAGACAAGTCCGGAAGTTGTGACCGGAAGTTGTGACCAGAAGTGTGTCTCTAAGACCATGGGAGACACTCCCCAAATACAGGTGTGCCAAGCTTGTATCGTTTTACCCAAGAAGACTCGAGGCTGTAATCGCTGCCAAAGGTGCTTCAACAAAGTACTGAGTAAAGGCTCTGTGTTAAAACAGCCAGCTTCAGTCAGCTGATTCTAGCCATCCCTTCTGGTTAGTTCTAGTCGGGCAGCTTAGTCTCCCATTCAGAGGACCCTCACTTTTCTTAGTGTCTTATTGGTCAAGGTCACACCAAATACTTATCACCATATCTCCTTCAGCCTATCAGTGGCCTTGATTCCCGTGACTTCAGTTTCAGTTAGTCTATGACCCCAGCACGCTGTGTGGTCAGAAACGTGCTTTACCCATCCTGATGAGCACGTCCACAGTTTTGCCTCCTGCTGAACCTTTCTTCCTGTGGACTGAATCCCTGCATGTCTGATGTTTAATTGTCTGATATTTGAACGTAAGTACCTTAAGATCTGTGTCATATTATGTGGAGCTAAGTTTTATTGTGTATGTGTTGAGCTTGTTAGCTAGCTTGCGCTCCCCGCTAACTTTAGCACTACCGTTAGCATTTAGCATTGAAATTCATGAGCATTTTAGCATGACTGTTAGCGATTAGCAGTTTATTAGTATAATTAATTTATGGTGCTAGGCTATTTCTGGTCTAAGATTATATATATATATATATATGACACACACACACACACACACTGACACACACACCAGTTCAAAAGTTTGGGGTCATTTAGAAATGTCCTTGATTTTATTAAAATAACATAAAATTGATCAGAAATAGTGTATGCATTGTTAATGTTGTAAATGACTATTGTAACTGGAAACGGCAGATTTTTAATGGAATATCTACATAGGCATACTTTTTTTATTATCAGAAACCATCACTCCTGTGTTCCAATGGCACGTTGTGTTAGCTAATCCAAGTTTATAATTTTAAAAAGCTAATTGATCATTAGAAAACCCTTTTGCAATCATGTTAGCACAGCTGAAAACTGTTGTTCTGATTTAAAGGAGCAATAAAACTGGCCTTCTTTAGAGTAGTTGAGTATCTGGAGCGTTAGCATTTGTGGGTTTGATTACAGGCTCAAAATGGCCAGAAACAAAGGACTTTCTTCTGAAACTCGTCAGTCTAGAAATGAAATGAAGGCTATTCCATGCGAGAAATTGCCAAGAAACTGAAGATCTCGTACAACGCTGTGTACTACTCCCTTCACAGAACAGCGCAAACTGGCTCTAACCAGAATAGAAAGAGGAGTGGGAGGCCCCGACGCACAACTGAGCAAGAAGACAAATACATTGTCTAGTTTGAGAAAAAGACGCCTCAGAAGTCTAGAACTGGCAGCTTGTAATTATTTTATGTATGCATTTCAACATGACTGTTCATTTGAGCACATTTGCCTGAGTTTCATGTGTACAAATCCAATAGGCTGTTTAGTCAATTGCCATGTGACTAGGCCTTATGCCTGCTGTAGTGTATAGCCCTTGCTGTTATATACTTACCTGTCCTATGCCACAGGAACTTGTCGGTGGGCTCTTGTCAGATGGAGTTCTACACCTTTAATTGTCTGTATTGTCTACTTGTTGAATGTTTGAAGTATTGATTGTGGTTGTTTGTAATGTATTGTTAATTGGTGTTGGACCCCAGTAAGATTAGCTAGCGTTATGGCGTTAGCTAATGGGGATCCTAATAAAAAAATTACAAAAATTACAAAATTACCTCAGAAGGAAAAAAAAAAAACTGTTGTCCATTTTCATTGTTGTGTCATAAACTTGTCATAGACTCATTGATAGCAACTCTCAATATTTCCGTAGACTTTTCTACATAGAAAGACTGACACTACACTACAAGCCAAGTGACTGAATTACATAATACATTTTCTACGATTACCTGAAAAAAGGACAATTTTGTATCTAGCACACCTTCCAGTGACATGGGAAGGGAAGAAAATTAGTTAACTTTCAAATGAAATGTTGATGAAGATTAGGGAAATGATCATTGCAGATTTGGCCACAGAGAGTGCACCGCAGACTGCGCTCACACACGCTGCCCTTCCATGTCATCTCCATCTTGACATTCTCATTGGTTGTCAGACATCATGCAGGGAGCTGGCCCAAGTCCCCAGATCATGACTATGATTAATAAATAATAATGCAGAGATCACAGCTCTATTTATAGACAGGCAGTTCAACCTTCACCTCACTTCACAATCTGACCACGGTCGTCCTCCTAAAGCCAAGACCACTACGTCATCCTTTCACACCTTCCTCTCACCACCTTACTATGAAATATTAACACTGGTATACTGTATGTTTGGAGGTTGGGAATGATGGGGAAAGTTTCACCTGTGTATTTCATCAGTGGACAGCGATACATCTGTGTGCTTTTTCTCTGAAGTAGATAGTACACTCTTAGTATTAGTTACACCTGCATACTGTGTCTATTAGAAGCACTGTATCTATTAAAAACACACCTGCAAACATGACAGTGATACTTAAATGCTGTGTCATTATAGGATAAGACTGCCTAACACACCTGGACACCGTCTCTTCTGTACAATGTTCTATAAGTATTGTGTGTAGCCTAGAAGTATAAAGCCTGTATGTGTCTTTAAAATGACAATAAAGGGAAAGGGGGATACCTAGTCAGTTGTCCAACTGAACGTATTCACTACACTCACAATCTTTATGCCATACTGTATCGTTGGGAAAAGCCCCACCGCTGTGGCTGGATGTTGAATCCAGTCCAAAGTGTGTGTGTTTCTATGTGTGTAGGTGTGCAGGGAGGGAGATGCAGTTAGGCAGGCACACTGGTTGCCTGTGAAGTCAGGGGGGGCTAGGTGGAATGTTTCCTGGGGGCGACACCTGACAGCGGTGGGGTGGATGCGCCCTGGCACTTTTGTACATCCATGTCATTGCGGATAAAGTCAGCGCCTGTGATGAAGAACTACAGCACTGCTGCCACTGTCAGGGACAGGAGTTCTCTATACTTCTATTCTTGTGTTCTCCTCTGTCTCCCTGCGCTCACTGAACAGACAGCTGGGGACAGGTGGGATGCCCACTGGTCGTCTGAGGTGGAGGTGCCAGCACCCTTGTCGTTGTCAGGCACATGGTATGAGATGCATGTCCAGAAAGCAAGATGAAGCCGTGGTTCTCTCTCTGCTTGGGTAACAATCAAGAAATCCAGTTGGGACTTGGGGCGTGGCCTGAAGTGAGTCAAAAGTGTCTCTCCTCTCCTTTTCTTCGACTGGAGACGCAGGATCTGGCAAACTCTGTTTGTTATAAAACGACAATTGGACACCTTTTAGCGTTAGTAAGTAAGTGCCGGTGAATGAGAGAGCATGAGACTGACAAAGCCAAGGTGGAGACAGTGTGAAGGGCTAGTAGTGGCTTGTATTGTAGGAGAAGCATGGCACAATGCCCAGTGAGTCATCAGATCGGACCTGTGTGCAGGCTGCTTACTTCATTACATTTTGCATGTTACCCACTGTCATACCGGACACCCACGCAGGGCGGGGGGCACACAGGCCCATACTTTTTTTTTGTACAACTTATTTAAATTTTAAAACAATACAAAAAACATACACATACAACGCACACAAACATCAATGACATCACACCTGCCCGTACCCACCTGCTCACAACCCCATCTCCAGCGCCCGCATCACTCTCCACCACATGGCCTCAAACTGCACCATTTTGTTTCTCTCCATCGCCCACACACTTTCAACATTTAGATAATAAAGCTTTTGACCTTTCCATTGTGTTAACGATGGAGGATTGGTTGATTTCTAGTTAAGTATAAGTTTTTTCAAGATGATTGACAAGAAAAGTGTTGTCCAACCTATCTGGTGTCTCACTGCACCCTCATATGCCATGTCTTCAAATATGCAGACAGACGGATTAAAAATACATTTATATTGTAATACTTCTGACAGGCAACTTTCTAACTCCGCCCATAACTTTGACTTTCTAGCATTCCCAGAAGGCATGAATTATTGAGTCATTGTCAGTTTTACATTTAAGACATGACTCTGCCACTGTGCAGTAGAGTTTGTGCATTTTTTCTGTATAATTAAATCTATACATTAGTTTATACTGGATTAAGTCTTTTTGTAAACTGTAATTTCATTAGTTATGTTCTAACATTCCCTCCATTTTGTGTCAACATCAGTCTTGGTTCCAATGGTTAATAATTATTTTCCCGAAGAGATAGTCAGTTGGATAGGCTCTCTGCAAGGTTTTGTATATCGTACCCATCTTATGAATATCCTTTTGACTCAAATAGGATTCCCTAAAGACTGCTCTGATGTCCAAAAGATTTGAAATCAAAATATCCTGATATGAAACTTTTAAGTTGCATGTATTTGAAAATATCTACATTGGTCAGTCCAACATTGCCTTAAATGTTTAGATTTTTATTTAATACATCATTTTGGCAGTAACCCTCCATAAAAGTTATTCATAAACCTTTTTAATTTCCATATGTAGGAAGCTAAGTACTAAGCTAAGTGTTTTTTTCTTGGACTTCAGGAATGTGACTGAAAAAGTGCTTCGGGCCATGAATAATTAATATTTTTTTAGCTGATTGAAAGAAAGGGGATATCGGTGAACAAATGCCGTGGTCAAGGCTTGGACGGCGCCAGTGCAATGCGTGGAGTTTACTCAGGTGTTCAAAATAGTATGTCAGACCAAGACCCTAATGCTTCTTAGGTCGTTCTTCATGAGATTTAGTTTAAATAACGATCTCTCTGCAGAAGCTAGTTACAGGGATGGTAAAAGCTTGATTGTGGTAGCAATGTCACGTGTGCCTATGGTTCGATTTAGTCCTTTTTCTTTATTCCCTTGTGTGTACTTTATTTTGAATATATTAACCTAGTGTTTTAAATATTTATCCTATTGTGTGCTGTGTGTTAGTTTATTTCTTATTTGAGTGACTTCCCTTTCTTTGAATTGTTTAACCACCTTTTGCGAGTTTGTCTCATTGTGGGAATGAGTGTGTTAATCAGGGACCTGAGCCACCACACCCCACACAATTGAGGAGCATTGGGGCTAATGAGCAGTCCCTGCACAAAGGCAGCTCTCAGACATTGTTCAGAAGAGTCAAGCCAGGTGCCACAGCCTGTGCTCAGCCACACACACACCTCTTCAACTGGGGAGAGGAGACCAAATGAGTGTGAGCCTGCGCGGGAAGAGCCAAATGGAACAAACCTGCTCGGGATGATGAGCCGAACGGTGTGTGAGTGCGTATCTATGGTTTCCAGTATGATGACGTTACTGACTAAGCTTTCTCCACCCTTTCCAGACGTGGCCTGCTAAGACAAGACTGCTGAGACCACGACTACCGCATCAGAACCCCATGACGCCGAAGCAACAAACGCTCCATGCCAAACAACTATAGACTCTAGCGTGTATGTGGTGTGAGTGTGCCCGGGCCTGTCCTTGTGTTTTGTGCTGTGTCGCTTTTCTTGTAACCGCTTTTTAATACTGAGAAAATAAGATATTAAAGAACTGTAAACACTGTCTGCCTGTGGGATTGAAAGAACTTTGGTTTGACAGCAACATCAGGGGAAACTGGGCTGAAGGGTGTGATGCATCAAATACAGCAGTTCTGCAACCTCTTTATTGAGCCTCATTGTCATTTACAAATAGCAGCTAAATACAGTAGGCTATATAGATAGAAGGCTACACTGCATCAGCGGCGATTTTAGCATGTAAATCTTGGTTGGGGGAGAAAAGTTGGATACATGCCAGCAAAGCCACAACAACACTAAACAATACATGAATCGCACTATAACGGTGACCACAAACTGTTAGGGCCCACATAAAGCTGTCCCGACAGCAGTCCCAACATCTTACCACTGCTACACCTGGCTATCAGTGGAGCCTTGTCTGGCAGCGAAACAGTTAATTCAGCCTCATTTAATGCCTTTTAAAAAAGCATAGCTGATATGGCTGACTTGCTTAAACAAATGTGGATTCTAATGACAATTGAGATGTATAAACTATGGCATAAAGGGACGACAAGCGGGTAAGAGGCAATCCATCATTTAGATTAAGACATGAGCGAGCTAGGCAGTTGAACTATTTGTTTAGCACTTTTGAAATGTACAGCGACAGAATTCAGAACATGGGCCATTCTTACAGTGTTCTCCCTGTACACCAAGTCAGAATCGTATGATATTTAAAGGGGGCATATAAGCAGACAGTGAAAGCTCTTACAATATTTGATGATTACATTTCTCTAAAACAGGTTATAGGCTACATGTGCACCACCGTGTCAGAACAGTAGGTGAAATTAAGAGGGGTAAATAGACCAAACTATTAGGGTGAGGCACATGGGCTACTAACATCTTACTACACAACATACACTTTGTATTACTTTTTTTAGCTACAGTATACATCTCCCTGGCATATTACATAATTTATGCAGCTCACAATACATTTTTGGACTCACCTTGTTGTGCTGTGCTAACTTGAACAGGAAGGTGGTGTGGTGGTCATTTTATTGGTCACATACACATGGTTAGCAGATGTTAGTGCGAGTGTAGCGAAATGCGTGTGCTTCTAGTTCCGACCATGCAGTAATATCTAACAAGTAATCTAACAACTTCACAACAACTACCTTATTACACACACAAGTGTAAAGGAATGAATAAGAATATGTACATATAAATATATGGATGAGCGATGGCCGAACGGCATTGGCAAGATGCAGTAGATGGTATAGAGTACAGTATATACAGTCGTGACCAAAGTTTTTGAGAATGATACAAATATTAATTTCCACAAAGTTTGCTGCTTCAGTGTCTTTAGATATTTTTGTCAGATGTTACTATGGAGTATAATTACAAGTATTTCATAAGTGTCAAAGGTTTTATTGACAATTACATAAAGTTGATGCAAAGAGTCCATATTTGCAGTGTTGACCCTTCTTTTTCAAGCCCTCTGCAATCCGCCCTGGCATGCTGTCAATTAACTTCTGGGCCACATCCTGAATGATGGCAGCCCATTCTTGCATAATCAATGCTTGGAGTTTGTCAGAATTTGTGGGGTTTTATTTGTCCACCCGCCTCTTGAGGATCGACCACAAGTTCTTACTGGGATTAAGGTCTGGGGATTTTCCTGGCCATGGACCCAAAATATCAATGTTTTGTTCCCCAAGCCACTTAGTTATCACTTTTGCCTTATGGCAAGGTGCTCCGTCATGCTGGAAAAGGCATTGTTCGTCACCAAACTGTTCCTGGATGATTGGGAGAAGTTGCTCTCAGAGGATGTGTTGGTACCATTCTTTATTCATGGCTGTGTTCTTTGGCAAAATTGTGAGTGAGCCCACTCCCTTGGCTAAGAAGCAACCCCACACATCAATGGTCTCAGGATGCTTTACTGTTGGCATGACACAGGACTGATGGTAGCGCTCACCTTGTCCTCTCCGGACAAGCTTTTTTCCGGATGCCCTAAACAATCGGAAAGGGGATTCATCAGAGAAAATGACTTGACCCCAGTCCTCAGCAGTCCAATCCCTGTACCTTTTGCAGGATATCAGTCTGTCCCTGATGTTTTTCCTGGAGAGAAGTGGCTTCTTTGCTGCCCTTCTTGACACCAGGCCATCCTCCAAAAGTCTTTGCCTCACTGTGCGTGCAAATGCTCAGGAATGGCAGCAGGCAGGTGTGAGTGCAAGCTCTGTACTGGTGGTGCCCCGATCCCGCAGCTGAATCAACTTTAGGAGACGGTCCTGGCACTTGCTGGACTTTCTTGGGTGCCCTGAAGCCTTCTTCACAACAATTGAACCGCTTTCCTTTAAGTTCTTGATGATCCGATAAATGGTTGATTTAGGTGCAATCTTACTGGCAGCAATATCCTTGCCTGTGAAGTCCTTTTTGTGCAAAGCAATGATGACGGCACGTGTTTCCTTGCAGGAAACCATGGTTGACTGAGGAAGAACAATGATTCCAAGCACCACCCTCCTTTTGAAGCTTCCAGTCTGTTATTCGAACTCAATCAGCATGACAGAGTGATCTCTTGCCATGATTAAAAGCAGTGGTTCGCACTTTCAGTTCTGCGTGAATGCTGCCATCAATCCACAGTTTCTGGTTGGGGAAGGTTTTAATAGTCACCGGTTTTAATAGTCAACATCACCGATGCACTTGCTAATAAACTTGCTCACCAAATCAGCATATACATACATCAATGTTATTGTCTGAGGCTATCCGGAACGTATCCCAGTCCACGTGATCGAAGCAATCTTGAAGCGTGGAATCAGATTGGTTGGACCAGCGTTGAACAGACCTGAGCAAGGCTGTTTCCTGTTTTAGTTTCTGTCTATAGGCTGGGAGCAACAAAATGGAGTCGTGGTCAGATTTGCCGAAGGGAAGGCGGGGGAGGGCCTTGTATGCAATGTGGAAGTTAGAGCAGCATTGATCCAGAATTTTGCCAGCCCGGGTTGTGCATTTGATATGCTGATAAAATTTAAGGAGCCTTGTTTTCAGATTAGCCTTGTTAAAATCCCCAGCTACAATAAATGCAGCCTCAGGATATGTGGTTTCCAGTTTACATAGAGTCCAATGAAGTTCTTTCAAGGCCGTCGAGGTGTCTGCTTGGGGGGGTATACACGGCTGTGATTATAATCCAAGAGAATTCTCTTGGTAGATAATGCGGTCGGCATTTGATTATAAGTAATTCTAGGTCAGGTGAACATAAGGGCTTGAGCTCCTGTATGTTGTCATGATCACACCACGACTTGTTAATGATAAGGCATACACCCCCGCCCTTCTTCTTACCAGAGAGATGTTTGTTTCTGTCGGCGCGATGCGTGAAGAAACCGGGTGGCTGTACAGACTGATAAGGTATCCCGAGTGAGCCATGTTTCCGTGAAACAGAGAATGTTACAATCTCTGATGTTTCTCTGGAAGGAAACCCTTGCTCGAATTTCGTCTACCTTGTTGTCAAGAGACTGGACATTGGCGATTAGTATACTCGGGAGCGGTGAGCGATGTGCCCGTCTACGGAGCCTGACCAGAAGACCGCTCCGTCTGCCCCTTCTGCGGCGCCGTTGTTTTGGGTCGCCTACTGGGATCCAATCCATTGTCCTGGGTGGTGGTCCAAACAGAGGATCCGATTCAGGAAAGTCATATTCCTGGTCGTAATGTTGGCAAGTTGACATTGCTCTTATATCCAATAGTTCTTCCCGGCTGTATGTATTAAGACTTAAGATTTCCTGGGGTAACAGTGTAAGAAATAATACATAAAAAAACTAAATACTGCACAGTTTCCTAAGAACGTGAAGCGAGGCGACCATCTCTGTCGGCGCCATCTGTTTAGTAGATTGTCGACTTGATTCATGACGATGATCTTGAAAAGTATGATGTTGGCATGATCAGTCCAATCAAAGCTACTGTACATATAACGTGATTTGACGTAATTTTATCTGTGGCCAATGACCTTGAGCCTTCTTGGATGGGAACTTCTAATGCAACTCTATGGCGGCACCCAAGGGGCTAGAATGTCATGTCTCCACTTAGACTTGGCGGTGATGTATTGTCCCCAGTAATGACAGAACACTGAGCCAATCACAGCGCAATGCTCCGGATTTTCTGCTAGCTTGCCCCACCACCACAGAAAGCACTGCTAGGCTGAAACACCTGCATTTTGGAGCTACCTTACTCAACATAAAAAAAAGAAGAAAAAAAAGAGACAATATTTGTATGCGGCTTTATTAACTCAATTATATATCATTTTTTACATTGTTTGCAAACTGATATGTGGCACGTATTAATGCCAAAATAACATGCAAAACAGGCAACACCCCACCCCCCCGAAAGAAATGGCAGGTTGGCCACTTCACTGCATAATGAAACAATCCCTAGTAAGGCGGTGTTTCAAGGGTGAACTGACTTATTTGGTATTAAGACTGGTTTTACGCACAACGTTCTGTCCAAGCTGGGAGAGAGCGCAAGGACGGCTCAAGTCATGCAGGTTCAGGTAGGCTAAAAATCACATTTCATTGGTCGCATACACATATTTAGCAGATGGTATTGCGGAAGTAGCGAAATGCTTGTAACGTATACTGGACAGTTATATTTAAAACAAAATTGGGGCCCGAATTCCCTTGCAAGTGGTCGAGAGAAACTGCGTTGTCAGTGATGGTACCTTGCAGTAGTCAGTTTCATCTCATTTATCAAAACTCATGGGTTTTCACTTTGGGGTGAGGTGTGCTCTCTGGGAATTCACTACTTGCTACACCTGGACGAAAAAAGTACTCTCACATTTACGGGCAACACGCTATCGGGTTGCACTCCTGTCTCAATGTTTGGAATATAAAAAATACATACACATGCTGCACGTGGGCCACAAAACAAAGCCAAAAGAAATGTGATTGGATGGCCCCCTGGTCTTGGCAGCACTTGCCTGTTAAATACATTTGCCTCCCGCTTCCAGTCTTGAAGTACGTCAGCCTTTTCCTGCCCCCTAACGCATAGCGCGGAAAAGCCAGAGGTTACCTGGAGTTGGGCTATCAATGTTTTCCCAGTTCACCCCTCTGAAGAATGTCTCCAGCTACATTGAGCTAAAGGCTGTACTGCCACCTGCTGGCCCAGTGTAAACAGGGGAGCCCCTCACAATCCCAGAGTCCTCTAAAATGAACTTGTCTACCAATGAAATTAAGCACTAGTCAGGTATAAAGGAGTTAAAGCTACAGTTTATATAGAGGTGCCAAAGTGAATGTGAAAACGTGTGTGCACAACATATTTCTATGCTATCCTTAGAAAGAGCTGAGATGCAACAACTTCTCTTACTAGTGCATAATGGAAGCAATTGTCTAAGGGTGGTGTTCTCTCCTCTCTGCTTTCTAAATGACCAAAAAATTGAATTGCCCTAACACTTGTGCTGTAAGCAAAAACAAACTTGGCATCCAACTCTGTGGTTAAACGGTATGGAAAAACTCACCTTCAGCAGTGGGGCGGGGAAATGGAGGCCCGGATGGGCACATGTGCTGTGAATTAGCTTTCGCGGGCAGGCTAGTGGTGGGAGTAACCTTAGCATGGGTGTTTCTGCATGGTTGCAGTCTGCAGTGCCTCAGGGGCTCAGTGACCCGGGTACGAGGGGAGGAAGAAAGACAGCAGGCTGAAACCCTTGCTCTCTCACCACACCAGTGGCCCCCAGGGAACCCTCGCACGCACCTCCAACCAACCACCCTCTGTAAGGCTTCTCTCTATCCTTCTCTTTTTTCTTCCATGTGAGTCTTCTCTCTCACTCTGCCTTTACATAAGGCCTCTCACCCCTTTCCATGAACCCTCAGTTTTTCCCTCTCAGCCACCGTGTAAGGCCTTGCTCTCTTTCTCTCCATGTGGGAGCCCTCTCTATGCCACTGAAAAGCAGCCACCTGTCTCAGTATGTTCATATCTGAATATCTGAGGGGCTCTCTCTAACTTGGTCTGCGTGTTAAGAGTCCTTTCTGTCTCACAAACACACTCCTCTCAATGCATCAACACTGCACATTTGAACATGGTCAGAGGCTGATGCTCATTTCAGCCAGTTTATTCACACAGCACATACTACAGTGGGTAATGTATTTCAGAACATTCTACAGTGCTGTCACTTCTGACATTCTGAAACAAAATATTTTGTATCCTATCATCAGCAGTATATCAAAATAGTCACTACAAAAGTATAAATTAGGCCTACCGATAAGACAAATATGGTGTAATTAAAATAAGTTAAAATAAAATAAATGCAGTCTAGCAGAGTATAAAAAGTACAAACAATATGACGTTTCCATAAAATATGACAAACATTGATGCTCAATTAGAATTGAGAAGTCTACATTTCTGAAGGAGAGGGAAAGAGTATTTGTTAGCCATCATGTACTTACAGTGAACATTAGCATCTTGTTATACCCACCGGATAAAAACGAGACCTGCGTTTCTGTGAAGCCTTTAGTTAGCGGCAAAACATATATTTTTTTGTAATCTGAATTCAGTTCTTTATAACAAATTGTATTTAGCTTGAGTTGTGTGTATCAAAACCTTTGAAATGCTAGTTTATAAAAAGAGGTATGGTGTTATCAACTGTACGCCTCATTTCTGCAACACTTGCTCCCTCTACTGGTGTAAAACAGTTATTGTATTCGCATACTGCCACCCCTTGAAAGGAGGATGAAGTTGCACCTAGACACTGATCGGAGGTCAGGTCTGTGCCTTTGCCCCTAATGGTTCAAGTTGGGATTAGGGGAGGGTAAACTGATCCTAGATCTGTGCCTTCGAGCAACTTCTGACCCCCTGAAACTGTTCCGTCTTAGAATAAATTCTGGCTTACATGAGTGAATAGATCAGTCCTCTAATATTGATTGCATGCATATCTTTGTTATAAATTCTCATCCTACCAACAAAGTGTACGAGGCAGATGTAGTAGTATTGGAGATCACCACATCAATGACTGCATGTCCAGGAGAATTTACTGCTTTTAATTATTCTGTAAGATCTACAAGTTAAATCCCTTGACTATGGTTGTCTAAAAAAATACCACTTAAAAATGAAAATCTATTTGTGGCATTATATCCTACACTAACTATTTAATTATATTGGACATGTCCAAAATCATCATGTCGGACAAATCATAGCCTTTACTGTAAGTCCTTGAGTCATAGAACTTGAGGTAAAAAAGAACTCTGATGCTATGGACAGAGGAAAGTTAAGTCAACCATCTATACCGAATAGACATGTTATCAAGATGTGTGTACCTAGGTGTGTGACACTCACTTCCAATAAAGTATTGGTCTAGCTAGCCAGTTGGGATGTTATGCACATTCCAACTTATTTGTGCAAGTCTTCACAAAGGCAACAAAAGATTTCACACACAACTCCTAAATGAGAAAGTGGAGTGTGTCACTGAATGGAGGACAGACAAAACTCAAGTGCGGGGATGGATCAACCATGCCAAAACATTTAACCCTACAATAAAAATCAGTGCATGAATTAAAAGCATGAAACCATAATTGCCACACCAGTAAGTTTCTTTGGACTATTTGCTTTGGATAAATTAATACATGGGTCTATATTCGATGTAAAAAGTATAAAACGACAAATGAAGACTAATATATCAGAAACTAACAAACATAATACAAAGACGTGGAGTTTGGTGTAGTGAGACTGTCTTTAAAAACAACAAGTTATTAAGGAAAGAAAATAGGAAAATTAAATCTCACAAACCATGTTTCCATCCAGTTTTTATGCGAGTAAAGTCATAGCGTATAAATCAAAAATCCCGTTAGCTGTGATGGAAACAGGAAGTTTCGGTACAATTTTATAAATGCTGACAGATCATTTGTTCGTTCGACATGGTGGGATCTTTTTGTGTCTGTAAAATGAATTAAGCGAGAAATGGCAGTTCAAACGCCCTTATGCTCAAATATTTATGGAACAACCATCATATCGAAGTAAATTTGGAGTCTCATGATATGGTGTGTGGTCTTCCCACTATGACTCTGGAAACCACAGTTTATTAAACAACACAATAAATTATTTATGATGAACTTCACAGGGTGGTGAAAGTGCGGATTCTGGTAACATGATGATCGATGCTTGACTGCCGTTTGACAAACATATTCTAATCCATAATAATCTCATCATGTAGACTAGCCTACCCGCACTGTATTTGATAGTTGTTGGCTAGATCGCACGTGCTAAGACCAGAGTAGGCACATTTGCTATTTAACGCAACAGTTTGTATGACAAAACTGTAGAGTAGCTAGCTAAAGTTGGCCCTTTCCTACATTAGCCATGATGGAGATCGAGATTTGGACTTGTGGTTTTAATTCTCGGTACTAGCCAATGATTATAATGGCGATTCTGATCCAACCATTAATTCATACATTGTTGTGCCCCTGGCCCGAGAGGATCGAAGTTCAATATGTAGCTAGATGTAGAAGACTAATGTTAACTAGCTAACGTTGCCCATGAATGGAAGTTAGGCTAGCGAGCAAACATTTTAGCCAGGTAGCCTAGGACAACAAAAACGTAGTGTGTACTGTATGACAGAGTAATAGACCGTTTCATCAACAATAACGAGAGGAGGATTGCATTGGCGTTTCTCTACAAGTAGGGTGAGTCAACATATTTTTCTACTTGTATGAATGTGCATGCACACACACAGAAATCAGAACCATGGACAGCCAAATCCTACTTAGCTTACAGTGATTGGAATAAATTGTGAGTGATTGGGGCTCCCGAGTGACGCATCTGTCTAAGGCACTGCGTCCCTACAGACCCGGGTTCCGTCCCAGCCTGTGTCACAACCGGCTGTGACCGGGAGTCCCATAGGGTGGAGCTTAATTGGCCCAGCGTCGTCCGGGTTAGGGGAGGGTTTGGCGGTGAGAGCTTTACTTTGCTCATCGTGTTCTAGCGACTCCTTATGGTGGGCAGGGTGCCTGCAGTCATCAGTTGAACGGTGTTTCCTCCTACACATTGGTGCAGCTGGATTCCGGGTTAAGCGGGCAGGTGTTAAGAAGCGCGGTTTGGCGGGTCTTGCTTCCCCAGTGATTTTACCCACGCCGCTACCGGAGTTTTATTCTGCACAAAAACTTATGTGAAAAATGTAATTTTCTGTGCATAAGACATCACACACTGATTTCTATCTAACAAATCTGTTTGGTGGAAAAACACCACTTGTGGGAAAATGCTCATATTTTTTTATGCAGATTTTTGAATAATTGCATGAAAATCTGTCACCAATTGGATGAGAACGTAGCTACTGATGGTTAACTAGAGTTAAAATCTATAAAGACGCATCTTTTCATTTGGAAAACAACAAATTGGTTGCCATCCCACAAATTCCACTCTTTCTGGGAAGAGCAGTTTAATACTCCCATTCACTGAACAAAATTACACGCAACGTGATAATGTTTCATGAGCGGAAATAAAAGACCACAGGAAATGTTCCATGTTTTGTCAAACACAATGCCACAGACGTCTCACGTTTTGAGGGAGCATGCAATTGGCTGACTGCAGGACGTGCCACTAGAGCTATTGCAAAGAAAATGTAATGTTAATTTCTCTATCATAAGTCACGTCCGTCGTTCTAGGGAATTTGTCAGTACGTCCAACTGGCCTCACAACAGCAAACCACATGTATGGCGTTGTGTGGGCAAGCAGTTTGCTGATGTCAACATTATGAACAGAGCGCCCCATGTTTGCGGGTTATGTATGGGCAGGTATAAGCTACGGACAACAAACTGCATTTTAATCAATAGCTATATGAATGCACAGAGATAACGTGATGAGATCCTGAGGCCCATTGTCGTGCCTTTCATGCGCCACCATCACCTCATGTTTCAGCAGAGTAATGCCATGTCGCAAGAATCTGTAAATAATTCCTGGACACTGAAAATGTCCTAGTTCTTCCCAGGCCTGCATACATGTCACCCATTGAGTACAGTGTGTTCCAGATCCCACCAATATCCAGCAAATTCAAACAGCCATTGAAGAGGAGTGGGACAACATTCCACAGGCCACAATCAACAGCCTGATCAACTATATGCGAAGGAGACGTGTCGCGCTGTGGTCACACCAGATACCGACTGGTTCTGATCCACACCCGTACTTTTTTTTTTTAGGTATCAGTGTTCAACAGATGCATATCTGTATTCCCAGACGTGAAATTGATAGATTAGGGCCTGATTCATTTATTTCAATTGACTGATTTCCTTATATGAACTGTAACTTGAAATTGTCGCATTATTGCGTTGAATTGTTGTGTTAATATTTCTGTTCAGTATAAAACAAGACTTCACAATCCGAATGTTTCAGTTGAAGATCTTGTACACATTTCTGGCTACTAACAAGATGTTTCAAATATGGGACATCGAACAATCCCATTTGTGCCATTTTCTTTGGTGTTTAAGTGGAAGATTTGTTACATATTTTCTGGCATTGCGCCATAGTTGCTAACTTTTGGGCAAAAGTACCAGAGTGTTTACTCCCTGTTTTACACTATTGTGTTATATCTCCACAAACAGTTAAATTGGGTGACTTAAGGGAGAGATGCAACACGATAAAGAATCTGTTGATTCTGCTGGTGAAGGTTTCATTTTTTAAACTCAAAACAAATATGTCAGTATTAGATTCTTTCAAAATAACTGTCAAACAATATTATACACTGGAAGGATTTATTGAAAAAGAAAATGGGAGGTCAAGATTTTACTGAGAAGTTGGACCAAATAACACATCAAGAGGGATGGGCCTGATTTCATAGACAAAGGAAAAGTGCTCCTGATAGCCAGTCATATGACAATGTGTCCACCACACCGAGGTAGTGGGGTGTTCTGTGGGAGGTGTGGCGGTTAGTCTGGGGGACCATGAACCTTTAGCTTCCACTTCCCTAATGTGGGATGGCTATTTGTAATGGCTGTCAATGGTACTACATGCCCACGGTTGAAAAAATGTAATAAAAAAAGACAGGAAATACCAAAAATGAAATAATAATTTAAACAAATGACAACCATTAATAATACATTGTGATTATTTTGTTTTTTTATATGTCCACGCTAGCTATTCTCTCTTGGAATATGAAAAGCCTTAATACTTCTATCAAACGTTTCTGCTGTCTTGATATCCTAGCAAGAAACCATATTGATATAGCAAAGTTCCAAGAAACACATCTGCTCAAAAAGGACGCACATAGAAAAGAGAATTTGTAAAAAATGACTGCTTAAAAAAAGAAAATCAGCCCTAAACAAAACTACAAGGTGTAATCATAACCTTGGGTAAAGGCGAAGACCAAGAAGGCAGAATCACTTTCCTTAAATGTATCCATAATGGAAAGAAAAAATCCTTTATTAATGTGTATCCTCCAAATTCATATGATCCTTTTGATTCTCTGAACAGCATATTGTTAGAATTAAATGAATTCCATGTTGTTATTGGGACAGAATGTTTTATGTCTGTTTGAGTGGAAAGTGTACTCTTTTGCTTTAGGATTATGTGCTCGCCAGGCATCAATGAGGTTGTAATCAGAGAGTATATGCTGGAGAGACTGCGTGTGGATTGTAGTTGGTCTCATTGTATTTGTCTCGCATGTCTATAATTAAATAAGATATCAGAATTGGAAATGTTAACTGCATTAGTGCGTTCTCAACAAACACTATTTTCAGACCAGGTAGCTATTACTCTTTCCAATGTCATGACATAACTTAATTTACTGATAAAAAAAATAGCAGAATTTGCCATCCATCGAGTTAGACTCAACCATTACTTTCATGGTATTCGTCCCAGTCGTTTACTGGCCAACAAGCTATGCACTAATGATCAATTAGCTGACATAGCGACTATTGAATCTGAAACACGGGAATTACCATCAGAACCCAAATTAATCAAATATTTTCCCACTTCTATAAAGAACTGTATACCTCAGATTATAAATCCACACCAACCCAGAAGTTCTTTCTAAAATAATTAAGAACTCCTCTTCTGTCAGAGGAAGCCACCTCACTGGGAGCCCAAATGTCTTTCAGTGAACTCAAAAGGGCATTGGGGCGAGCATGATCACCTGGATGGGAGGGTATTCCTCCTGAGGTCTAGTACAATTTTGAGGTGCACTATTGCTTGAAATGATTAACACAGCCGTTCACAAAGGTTCATTTGGGAGAGATGTGAATACAGCACTAATTTGGCTTTAATTTTTTTTTTTTTTAAATTTAAGGATGCCTGCCAGTGTTCTTACTATCACACCCTATCTTTGATAAACACAAATATTAAACTTTTTTTCTCCAAAATGCTGTCATCCCATCTCTTGACTTACCAAAATTGGCCCACATGGGTTTGTTTAAAAAACGTTTATAATTGGATAACCTCCCTCGACTATTACATATCATAGATGCTCCTTAAGCTGTATTCTCTCTTGATGCAGAAAAAGCTTTTGATAGACTAGACTGGTCAGATCTCTAAAATTAACAAACGCACAAAAAGGGAAAGACGTAGGACTATCCATTTCAAACTTTAAATAGTATTTCCAGGCACTAGCATTTCACACCATCCTAAATTGGTTTAGACAGGATTCTTCTTCCTCTTGGCTGAGTAGAGAGAGAAATATTGTCACTTATTGCCCTGGAAGAGGTTGTCTTCACAGATATACCCCTTAAACAATGTCAAGTATGCTTTGGTCCTATTATAGCTCACACAATTTCTATTTTGCGACAATTTTTAAACAACGCAACTGGGAATCAAAATGGCATGCTCCAATATATCACAATAATGCCTTGCGATCTGTATGACAGCCTTTTGCAACCTCCCCAATTGTCCAAATGTGGAATCCGTACCCTTACCGATATCATGGACAGAAATGGTTTGAGAATATTCTAAATATCTGAAAGATGCATACGTTACCAGGCAACTCTTCTTTTTTTACAACTTAAGTCAGCTATGCTGGCATAAGAAGTCCCTTGGGAAACCAAACTACCGAACCATCCAATGATGGGATTTATAAATAAATTATCTGGGCTCTGGAAAGGACTGATCTCTATAATATATAAACAACTTGGAAAGCTCATATTCTGAGCTAGCCATTAAAAAAGTATTGTTCGACAGATCTAATTGAATCTGAACAACACTAACTGTAACAGAATATGGAAAAATATGACCTACACAAACCATACATTTTTACATTTTAAGCTTGTTCACAGACTGTATTTATCACCAAGGAAACGTTTTATGATGAAATTGGCCCCAACGCCCAACTGTTCACTGTGTCCCCTAAATGAGGTAGGCACATTTTTCAAATTATGTGGGAGTGCCCTGCAGTTAAATGTGCATCAATGTAAATATTCAATGCTTTGCATCTATTGTTACTTAACAAAGATAGCTCCTTGAATCTCTCAATAAGAGATGATTAACTGCTGTCAGGCAGCATTACCGCGATGCGAAAAAAAATGCTGTTGTGTCTTAGATGGCAATCACCTCACTCTCTCCCAATTCGCTAGTAGATACAGTTACTATTAGAAGCTCTAACATTAGAATTATCCACAGAGAGAATGAATGGTGATGGTCAAGGAACAATGGAGGCCTGGACAAATATACTTGACTCTAAAGAATAATCTTAGCTAAAGCCTAATACATACAAATAAAATAAATGTATAAAGCCCAACACACATACAAAATAATAAATAATAATAAATTGGATGGATTGTCTATGTGTGCCATTCAGAGAGTGAATGGGAAAGACAAAATATTGAAGTGCCTTTGAACGGGGTATGGTAGTAGGTGCCAGGCGCACCAGTTTGAGTGTGTCTAGGACTGCAACGCTGTTTGATTCACGCTCAACAGTTTCCTGTGTGTGTCTCAAGAATGGTCCATGCATTAGAGTCAACATGGGCCAGCATCCCTGTGGAACGCTTTCGACACCTCTGGTCACCTGGAGGGGGAGTGGGGGGTGCTGACTGACGAGCAAACCTAGTTTCTAGGGGGATGGGGAAACATGGTTTCCAGGTGTGGAGGGTTGGATGGAGACATGTTGGCTGGGTGGGGTTGGAGGCCCACTTGATTTTAGTTCTCTTTACCTCTTTATATTGAATTTACTTTACTAAAATATATATAGTTTAGTCGCCCAAATGTGTGAGTGGGGGTTGGGGGTGGTGGTGGTAAAAAAAAAAAGAAACACATAGAAAAGAAAAGAGGCCACTGACAGGCCAGGGGCAATCAGGCCGACAAGTTCCTAATCACACCCACCCCAACCATCAGGTCATTCAGTATAGTCACTCAGTAACAGAGTGCAGTCCAATGGCACCATTGTCCAGAACGGATCTGATGCCAGGCCTTACACAACCACCGAAGGCCAATCTTCCTCCTTTAGTCCTTCAAAGGGCTACTAAAGCCAGACAACTACAAGCCATTGAAGAAATTGTAAAAAGACGGCAGTTTGATAACATTGTAAAGGCATGAAATTGACTTTGACGCATAGGGTTAGAACTGATTCAGTGAAAGAGAGATCTTAAGGGCCAAAGAATAACAGCGGTTACTAGCTAGCACCAGATGCAACACCCCTTACCATCCTTGTCATTTATCCTATCAATTTGTTGCATTTGGCACTAACCACGGTTTGATCAGCATCTTGAGAAGATCGCACTATGGGTTCCGCTATCCCTCTGTAGATAGTCTGTGTAGTCATTGGTGGGTCAGTCTTGGACAGTCGAGCTATGGTCGTGGTTAGGTCAGCCTTATTGGTCGGACCGTAACATTCAGGCCATGTTGGAGCGCAGGAAGATGAGTTTGTTCATCTCCTCGGCGGTGACCTGCTGCCTCCTCTTCATGGCCAAGCTCTGTTCGCAGACGCTCACACACTCGCTGCGGACGCCCACAGCGGGCACGGCCAGCAGCCACAGTGCCAGGCGTGCCAGTCTGGGGTAGCGGTCGCCCACCGTGGTCCTCCAATAGTGGAATAGGTCTGGGTTGGTACCCTGGAGGAGCGGTTCAGCCAGATACTGGAACACCTCCTGTCTCACCTGAGTCTGGTTTTCATCTGACGACGCCTCAGACGACGACACGGCTACTACCCCTCTGGCATTCACCCCGCTCCTGGGGACGTCCACGCGGAGCCGTTTAAGTGTTGAAGGTCCATCCACGTCCTCACCTCCGGACCCCCCACCGTCGCGGGCGTCTGTGGCCATTTCGCAGGCGTGGGCGATGATCTCCTCTTGCTGGTAGGCTGGGACGGGACGCAGCTTCAGCTGGGGGGTCCAGCACCATGGCTACCTGGTGGGCTTTCTCCACCTTGAAGTTCTCCTTAAGAGCTTCCAGAAAGTAATGGCAGAGCTTGCTGGAGGTCCCCACCTCCCCAGCCTTGGAGGTGAACAGTTTCTCCAAGCGCAGGTAGACAGGTAGAACCTGTTGCAGGGTTGGCCTCCTCTGGCTGCTGAGTTCCAGGGCAGCCAGGCGCAGAGGGGCCAGCAGGCAGGTCAGCGTCCCCAGAAGGTGCTTGTTGAAGCCCTGCAGTGTGGAAGCTGTGGCCTTGCTCCTCCCATACGCCTCGCAGATCTGCTCAAAGTGGGAGTGCACCTGAAGGAGGGCCTCAGCCATGCGGTCCCAGCAGGGAGGAGTGGGGCTGAGCCCAGGGGGAGTGTAGGGGTTAGACATGCCCTCGTCCGTGGCGGCGCTGGTGGACAAGAGGCTGGTGGAGGCGGCAATGTCGTGGCAGGCGGCCAACAGCTCAGCCAGCTCGTGGAGCCCCCTTGCCTGCAAGCTGTGCTTCCCCAGCACCGCTTGGACCACAGCACCCAACGAGCACCCGGCACACCGCAGGCACACCCTCCTCCGCCCACCTCCACCCAGTGGCAAGCCTCCCACCCCCACCCGCGGCTCAGTCACGTACACCGTGCGGATGTCTGACATGACGAACTCTGACAGCACGTTCAGTGTCCACTGGTGAACCTGCTCGGGCCCCTCCCTCAGGTCTGCCTCCTTGACGCCTAGAACATAGCGCTTGAGCCTGGACCCCTCCACCTGGTAGGCTGTCAGCACTAGACAGGCATCAGGTCCCACTGTCTGGGAGTGGCAGGTGACGGCAATGCCCAGGTAGGAGTTGGAGCCTAGGGCGCAAGTCACCTTCACCTTGACCTGGTTGTACATGCGGGGAAGCTGGCGTAGGGCCAGAGAGCTCATGTTGCCCAGGGCGTCGCGGGTAGAGTAGGCACCGTGGCGGGCACCAGTGTCCACCAGGGTCTGGGCCAGCTTCAAGAAGTCCTTGCTGTTGAGCATGTTAAGCACGCCCAGGTCTGTACACATCACCCTCAGGAGACGCTCGGCCACCTGTTGCCTTTCCTTCTCTGGTAACCCACCACTGTTCTCTGTGGAGAGAGAGGGAGGAATGGGAGAGATACAGTGAGAGTGAGGAGCAGAGAGGGAGAGGAGATGGGATAAACAGAAAAATAGAGGAAAACTATACGAAAAGGAGGTAGAGATAGGAGAAAGAGTTTAAGCAGAAGAGATAAAGTATGTATTCATAGGCAGTGTGGCCTAAGTGTGTTCATTAGGGTGTCCAATCAAAAACTTATCCTTTGACCAGTGGGTAAAATAATCATGTCTCTATCATAATCCATTGAAAAGTTATTGGAGATTTGGCCAAAATGAAGGTGACTAAATCAACGGAGACCAGAGAAAAAAAAGTGGTCATCAATCAGGATTATGGCATTGCGTCAGCTAGGCTGGATGCTGTGCGAGAATGAAGGCTAACTGACAGAACACGTCATCTTTCTTCTGGAATCCGGAGGCCATAAGACAATATAGAGGTAAAATGGATATTGATTTTGAGACAACATGTATTTTCATATTTTAGTATACGCTTTTGATATTAAATTCCAGTTCTGTTTAGACGATTTCTCAGCAAAACAAGCGTATCTGTGAAATGTCAACAGAGCACTGAGCGTACTGCAAGCTTTTTATTTGCAAAGCCTTTTACATTTAATTTATGTCATGCTAATTTAGTTTTTTGCGACCTGCAGAAACAACTTTGCAGACAACCACCACAACATGTAAAATCCTCAGAAGTTTCTGCAAAAAAATGGCACTGCTCTGTCAACAGAGCTTGGTGCTTATCATTGGATCTATTAGGTTACGAAATACGACTTTTTGGATATAAATGTTTATATATGTTAGAGAAAGAACCCACTGAACAATTCAGAACATGAAGTATTATGTTCTGGTCAAATGTATTTCATAACAGAAGAAGAGAAATTTCATCACCATAGCACGTTTTCAAGAGTGGGTGAAAACCCTGTTTATTCATAGGCAGCATGACTATGACAGCGATATTGAATGATTCATAACCTACTCACGGTTGATGGAGTGGTTTCTCTGTGCAGCCTGGGATTGAGCCTGTATCTGGGCTTGAACTATTTGAGCTTGAGCCTGATGCTGGGGCTGCGGGGACCTCCATAACTGGTCCTGTGACGCTGGGCCCGGTGATGTTTTTGGAGACTCCCCTTTGGTATGCTTTTCATTATCCGCTGAGGGGAAACCGACAAATAGAGGGTTGGTTAACTGTTAAGCTAGGGTTACAGTATCTAACTACTAGCTACAGAGGGATAGTTAAAGGCTTATAGCTAAAGTGTTAGTAAATGGCAAATTGTTATAGGGCCATATACACTGAACCAAAATAAACACAACATGTAAAGTGTTGAAATAAAAAAATCCCATAAATGTTTAATACGCACAAAAAGCTTATTCCTCTCAAATGTTGTACACAAATCTGTTTACATCCCTGTTAGTGAGCATTTCTCATTTGCCAAGATAATCCATCTACCTGACTGACAGGTGTGGCATATCAAGAAGCTGATTAAACAGCATGATCATTACACAGGTGCACCTTGTGCTGAGGACAATAAAGGGCACTTTCAGTTTTGTCACAACACAATGCCACAGATATCTCAAATTTTGGGGGGAGCAGGCAATTGGCATGCTGACTTCAGGAATGTAACCAGAGCTGTTGACAGAAAAGTGAATGTTTCTTTTTCTACCATAAGCTGCATCCAACGTCGTTTTAGAGAATTTGGCAGTACGTCCAACCGGCCTCACAGACCACGTGTAACCATGCCAGCCCAGGACCTAAACATCTTGCTTCTTCACTTGCGGGATTGTCTGAGGGGGTGCTGAGGAGTATTTCTGTCTGTAATAAAGCCCTTTTGTGGTAAAAACTCATTCGGCTTGGCTGGGCCTGGCTTCCCAGTGGGTGGGCCTGGCTGACAAGTGGGTGGGCCTATGCCCTCCAAGTCCCACCCATGGCTGCACTCCTGCCCAGTCATGTGAAATCCATAGATTAAGGCCTAATGAATGTATTTCAGTTGACTGATTACCTTTTTATGAACTGCAGCCTATACTTCCAGAGGGTTAGCTAAAAGCTGAGGGTTAGCTAGTGGCCAACAGTTAGATGGGGTTAGTAAACAACCAATAATGAACCAAAAGAGTAGGTACACATAAAACTACAGGGGTGACAATGGTCATAACACAAATAAAGTGCATAATAAATGTAATATGTAAAAGATTTGATGTGTGATAGATATCTTAACCTTTTTATTTATTTATTTATTTTATTTCACCTTTATTTAACCAGGTAGGCAAGTTGAGAACAAGTTCTCATTTACAACTGCGACCTGGCCAATATAAAGCACAGCAGTTCGACACATACAACAACACAGAGTTACACATGGAGTAAAACAAACATACAGTCAATAATACAGTAGGAAAAAAACAAATCTATATACAATGTGTGCAAATGAGGTAGGATAAGGAACATAAGGCAATAAATAGGCCATGGTGGCAAAGTAACTACAGTATAGCAATTTAACACTGGAATGGTAAATGTGCAGTAGATGAATGTGCAAAGTAAAAATACTGGGGTGCAAAGGAGCAAGATAAATAAATGAATACGGTAGGGGATGAGGTAGTTGGTTGGGCTATGTACAGGTGCAGTGATCTGTGAGCTGCTCTGACAGCTGGTGCTTGAAACTAGTGAGGAAGATAAGTGTCTCCAGTTTCAACGATTTTTGTAAGGCCCAACCTAAGGGTGCAACATACAGCAGCTGTTTGTGTCAAGATATTAACTACTCCAAAATGAAGGTGTAGAAAGAATATCAAAGTACTTTAAGAATCCAAAGTATCAAGCCATTAACAAGCTTAGAATTCAACTTCAACTTGGACTGAGACCAACTTGATCAGCTGAAAGATTGCCTCCCAGCCATTTGACAACTACACTCCATGAGTAGAGCCAGTCGGGTATATCTCCCTCTAGGTGCAGGTAACTCACCAGCGTGGGACTGCATGTGTTCCAGCAGGTTGTTGTAGAACTGGAACGGGATGCCACAGGCGCCACATGTGTAGGGTTCTAGAAACACAAGGCCCAGAATAAGGGTTCTCGTAGCATATCCACTGAGAGCACATCCACTGTAGACCTGTCCAGTCTATTCCCAGAGTGTCGCTAGATCTAGGCCACTGCCGGAAAGTTAAATTTTACCGCATATAAAAACACAGGGACATGTTAAACCTACTTAATTTAATATTTTATTTTATTATATATGTATGCCATTTAAGAGTGATTGAGTCTTCCTACCTAGTGACTTAGTCTCTGCCACTGTCGCTTTGTCTTTGGGGTTCTAGCGGCATTAAGTCCTGATTGTTGTGAAGCACTTTGTGGCTAATTTATTTGGTAAAAGATGTAGATAAAACTTAATTTGATTGCATAGGTTTTTCATTACATTTTCCCACCTGGCTTGTCAACTGTAACAGGTTATTGTTGAAGGGCACAGAATCATTATGCCCAGCTGGGGTAAAGTATGGGTCAGCAAAAAGTCCCTCATCTCATGTCATGACAACACTTAAAACAGTAATGCAACACTGAGTCTCTTCAATTCGCCATGGATTAACCTGTCTAAATTCAACCCTTCACATCAAGTACTACAGGGTCACAAACACTGCCTAAGTGGAGGTGCAAGTGTGACAAGCCGAAACGAACAGGGCGAAATGACAAGTGAGTAGGAAAATATCACTGGCAGCAGCTGTTTCTCATTATGGTCAAAATAAACAATATGGAGAGGGTGAAATGGTCCCATTTGTTTGTGTTTGCAGGCAGGCAGGTAGAGAGAGGAGGGACTCACTCTGTGATGCAGCGAACGAACCGGTCACCAGGGGGCTTGGAGTACCTGAGTGAGAGGAATTGAGTGACGTCAGACTCAGACACACTGCATTGGTTTTCAGATAAAATTCCCTGCCCTTTCAGTGTGCACTTGCTCTCCTCCCCTTGTGGATTTAAAAGCATTCGATTGATGTAGGCATTGGCTAGACTGAGGATGTTTCCATTACATTTCCTAGACCAATCATTATTTTTGAATCCACAAGGGGGAGCAAACGAGTGTATACTTATTAATTTTTTTTTTTTTTTTTACCTTTATTTTACTAGGCAAGTCAGTTAAGAACACATTCTTATTTTCAATGACGACCTAGGAACAGTGGGTTAACTGCCTGTTCAGGGGCAGAACAACAGATATGTACTTGTCAGCTCGGGGATTTGAGCTTGCAACCTTTCGGTCACTAGTCCACCACTCTAACCACTAGGCTACCCTGCTGCCCCACTTAAGGAAGAAGAGTAGAGAATTAGACTCTGGCCTTGATTTGAATGTGGCTATATGCTTGGACTCTAAGCCAATCTTTCCCAACCCTGGTCCTTAAGTTCCCCCAACAGTACACAGTTTCGTTGTAGCCCTTGACAAACACAACTCATTCAACTCATTGAGGGTTTGATGATTAGTTGACAAGTTGAATCAGGCGTGCATGTCCAGAGTTATAATAAAAATGTGTACTGTTGGGGGTACTCGAGGACATGATTTGGGAAACACTGCACTAAGCCACCAACACTCACATTCCTGCCTGATTCACTCTCCATATACCTCCATGTTATACCCAGGTCTCAGTAAGAACACATCGTCTCCCTATGTATTGACATTCACAGCTAATGATTGGGAGAGTTGCCCAACTGAAAATACACTGCACTGTGCAGAGAGACATTCATAAAATGCACAAGTATACAGAAGCAACTCAGTGCTCACCGCTTGAGTTCTGCGAACTGTTGGTGTCCACCAAGCTGGACTGGGTTTTGCTCTCTATTTTCCGACTGAAGGGATTGTCTGTGGAATATATCAAATCAAATTGTATTAGTCACATGCTTGGTAAACAACCGGTGTAGACTAACAGTGAAATGCTTACTTACGGGCCCTTCCCAACAATGCAGAGAGAAAGAAAATAATAGAAATAATAGAAAAGTAACACACTTAATAAAAGTATGAATAAATACAATGTTTTAACTGACAAGACCCAAAGAAAAACCATTGCACTCTCCAAAAAGGTTTCTTACTTGGTGTGTAAAAACAGTCCAGATACACACTTTTGTTTTGTTTTGTTTTGTTTTTGAGTGTAGATCTCTGACATGGGGGAAAAACAGGTGACTACATAACGTATCATACAAGAATGCTGGATATTGATGCAATGTCTGCTTTCTGAAGCCCATACAATTCTGATCCAGTGAAATGACCATCATGGGTACTGCATATTGAAGGTCACCTTGGGATGATTCGTCACCAGATTCAATAAAAAAGGAATATTCACCCATAGCATTTGAATACGAGTCCTACTACTCCTGTCCACAATCTCTTTTGACCTATTTTTCTGTGCTAGAGGAGCTCAGTGGAGACAGAAGAACTGATCAGGTGAGAGATGACAAATAAGACAAGCGAGGGAGGGAGCGCTTCGGATCACAGCAGAGAAAGTTGAGACAAACGATCTGCGGCAGGAGATTGTAGCCTTGCTTTACAGTGATATCAAATGTTACATAACGACAGTTAGGGTTTGAACCTGCCCACTTTATTATAAACTCTCAGGTCCATGTTAAGGTGTAAAAGTTCACATCTTTAAGTGGTTTAGGACACCTTCTCTGTTGTCACTCGATATACATTCACACACAGCAATTGTGAATGAGTTGGTGTGAGCAGATTAAGCATAGATCCTAGCTCAGTTGTCCATACCGGTTTCTAATTTAGTGGCACTGTACTTGCTGACGTCCATGTTTCCACCCACACTTCCACGTGACCGAGGCGACTTCATATTATCGAAGGACCAATCTGTGGGTAGAGAGTTGTGTCAGTACCATCAAATAAATAAGTGGCAACTTATCTACCTACTTTAACTGAACTGATGACCTAACACAGGTGACGAGGACCCAGGTGAGTTTGGGAGGTTAGACGACAACAGATGACGAGTCCCTTCCGTAGATCTGTGAGATGACTTACTCGTTGGTTGGTGAAGAGCCACATGTTCCTGGTATGGGTTGAAGTACTTGTACTGCTTCCCACAGAACTCACACACGTAACTCCCAGTTTCTGTGGGAGAAAATGACAAAAGAGGTTACTCGAAATATCACATTACTAGCATTCAATAAAAATAACTTCCTGTAATGATAGAAGAACAACACAAGTAGCATCCTTGGTGGTTCACAGAAATGGTTTCCTTAATTTTCAGTACTGGGGAAATTGAGATGGAATTATTCCCCAAATCGAATCATATTGTATTACGCTCATAATGGGATGTAATCTACTAATAACTATCCTCAGAGCCAAATACATTGCATCCATGAGGTAAAGCGCTAAATGCTAAAAATAATAACAGTGCCTTAACACACTGCAAAAGGATGGATTTCAGATGCATAATCAACCACTTTGAGAGTATTCCCCTAATGACTGTACAAAACACAGATGACAGACTGACCAGGTAAAAGCTTTGATCCCTTATTGATGTCACCTGTTAAATCCACGTCAAATCAGTGTCGATGAAGGGGAGGAGACAGGTTAAAGAAGGATTTTTAGGCCTCGAGACAATTGAGACATGGAAGGTGTATGTGTGCCATTCAGAGGGTGAATGGGCAAGACAAAAGATTTAAGTGCCTTTGAACGGGGTATGGTAGTATGTGCCAGGCGCACCAGTTTGAGTGCGTCAAGAACTGCAACGCTGCTTGGTTTTTCTCACGCAACAGTTTCCTGTGTGTATCAAGATTGGTCCACCACCCAAAGGACATCCAGCCAACTTGACACGTGGGAAGCATTAGAGTCAGCATGGACCAGCATCCCTGTGGAACACTTTCGACACTTTGTAGTCCATGCCCCCGACGAATTGAGGCTGTTCCGAGGGTAAAAGGGGGTGCAACTGAATATTAGGAAGGTGTTCCTAATATTTTGTACACTCAGTGTATATCTCACACAGTATGGTGTGCCCAATAGCAAAACCCAAATCTGCCAAGCAACAGCAGACCAGCATGCAGTGCAGCCTTACTTGGTCCCATTTTCTGGAAGGGTTCTACTGGCGGCTCCTCCTTGACGTCTTCTACAGGTCCTAGAACCACCTGCTCATATGGGTCTGGGGGGAGAGGGGGAGACAGAGAGCGATATGGAGGAAGGGGTCAAGAAGGGGTCAAGTTAATTCACACAGGGTACTTTCTTTAGAGCAGCTGTAAGCCGTGGAAGTGAAGGTTCAATCAAATAGCTTAAGGGCTACAAGTACACTACTCTTACAAATATCAGCCATGTGACTGGCTAGTTTTCTGTTTTAAGCATTTGAGATCTTCCTTTTACGAGGGACTTTACATGCTCAACTTCCCAGGAATTCATTCTAACAAAACCACAAACTTTTATGGAACTGCAAGTCAAGTCAACATTGCCACTGAGACAGAACAAGTTCCCATTATAGAATAGAAAATAGAAAAGCCTAGTAGAAAGGCCTAGTAAAAGGAGGAGAAGAGAGGGTAGGTAGGTAAGTCCGTTACCGTCAACAGCATGTAGGTCGCGATGCTCCTGGAAGCAGCTGTAGTACTTGTATTTCTTCCCGCAGATGTCGCAGGAGTAGCGGAAGCTATCTGCGGCACACACGAATGCAATGACGTCACAACCCACTGGTCACTGCCTAGCTCACAGCAGTCATTTCTTTCAGTTCTAAATAAGGTATAAAAACAGTGAATGTTGTTTTTGTGTTATTGGTCCGTCGACTTTGCTTTTGTGCAGTGTGGGATGTTCCATGTTGTACAGGAAGAAAATTGTTTTTTGAGATGTGACCTATTCTCTTACTGGGAGAATTATCAAGGTGGTGTTGTGGAGAGAATGGTGCAGGTCGAAAACATATGGTTTGTAGCTACAGCTATATGGTTTGTAGCTACAGCTATATGGTTTGTAGCTACAGCTATATGGTTTGTAGCTACAGCTATATGGTTTGTAGCTACAGTGCCTTCAGAAAGTATTCACACCCTTGACTTTTGACATTTTGTTGTCTTACAGCCTGACTTTAAAATAGATTAAAATGAGATTTTGACATCACTGGCCTACAAACAATACTCCATAATGTCAAAGTGGAATAGTGTTTTTAGACATTTTTACAAATTAATAAAATCAAATTTATTTATAAAGCCCTTCTTACATCAGCTGGTGTCACAGAGTGCTGTATAGAAACCCAGCCTAAAACCCCAAACAACAAGCAATGCATGTGTAAATGCACGGAGGCTAGGAAAAACTCCCTAGAAAGGCCAAAACCTAGGAAGAAACCTAGAGAGTAACCAGGCTGTGAGTGGTGGCCAGTCCTCTACTGGCTGTGCCGGGTGCAGATTATAACATTTTAAAGCTGAAAATGTCTTGAGTGAATAAGTATTACACTCTTTTGTTATAGCTAGTCTAAATAAGTTGAGTATAAATGTGCTTAACAATTCACATAATAAGTTGCATGGACTCACTGTGTGTGCAATAAGTGTTTAACATGATTTCTGAATGACTTCCTCATCTCTGTACCCCACACATACAGATAATTGTAAGGACCCTCAGTCGAGGAGTGAATTTCAAACACAGATTCAACCGTAAAGACCAGAGAGGTTTTCCAATGCCACAGAAGGGCACCTATTGGTACACTTTGAAAAAAAAAAAAAAAGTTGTTAAGTACACTTTGGATGGTGTATCAACACACCCAGTCGCTAGAAAAGATACAGGAATTCTTTCCAACTCAGTTGTCGGAGAGGAAGGAAAATGCTCGGGATTTAACCATGGGCCAATGGTGACTTTAAAACAGTTATAGAGTAATGGCTGTGATTGGAAGAATATTGGATGGATCAACAGCATTGTAGTTACTCCACAATACTAACCTAACTGACAGTGAAGGAAGCCTGTAAAGAATACAAATATTCCTAAACATGCATCCTGTTTGCATTAAGGCACTACCAAAACTATTAAGGCACTACCAAAACTACCAAAAATGTGGCAAAGAAATTAACTTTATGTCCTGAATACAAAGCGTTGTGTTGTGTTTGCCACAAACATATCACTGATGACAACTCTTCATATTGTTGGAAACTGACTAATTGATTTGAGCTTGTTTTAGTATGTTTATAAATTATAAGTGGCCTAGAAGTAGTGATTACAGTGTTATGGGGCGGCAGGTAGCCTAGTGGTTAGAACATTGGGACAGTAACCGAAAGGTTGCTGGATCGAATCCCCGAGCTGACAAGGTAAAAATCTGTCGTTCTGCCCCTGAACAAGGCAGTTAACCCACTGTTCCCGGTAGGCAGTCATTGTAAATAAGAATTTGTTCTTGACTGACTTGCCAAGTTAAATAAAAGGTTACATTATTATTATTATTATTATTTTTAAATATGGGTTAGAGAGAATGATCTACACTGAACAAAAATATTAAATGCAACAATTTCAAAGATTTTTACTCAGTTACACTTCATAAGGAAATCAGTCAATTTAAATAAATTCATTAGGCCCTAATCTATGGATTTCACGACTAGGAATACCGATATGCATCTGTTGGACAAAGATACAGGAATGGTGTACAGATCCTTGCGTGCACTATCCTGTTGAAAAATGAGGTGATGGATGAATGGCACGACAATGGGCCTCAGGATCTCATCACAGTATCTCTGTGCATTCAAATTGCCATCAATAAATGCAATTGTGTTCATTGTCCGTAGCTCATGCCTGCCACCGCCACCATGGGAAACTCTGTTCACAACATTCACATCAAACTGCTCGTCCACACAACGCCACACACACTGTCTGACAGCTCTCTGGTACAGTTAAAACCGGGATTCATCCATGAAGAGCACACTTCTCCAATATGCCAGTGGCCATCGAAGGTGAGCATTTTCCCACCGAAGTTGGTTAACTGGTGACGACGACGAGCATGCAGATGAGCTTCCCAGAGACAGTTTGTGCAGAAATTCTTCGGTTGTGCAAACTAGGTTTGTCCCCAAATTGCTTTGTTCTTTCAACTAATCAATTGGTTGAAATTTTAATTGTGTATTTTTCCCTATATAGACACACCCTATGTGTTTTAATAAAATCAACTATATGTAGGCTACTGAGGTTGTCTGATGCTTCAAGCACATGTTGATTAAATAATTAGAAACACAAATTACTTGAGGGTGCCAGACCCTCTTCCTCCCGCTGCTGCTGGCCTTCGCAGATTCTGCTGTTACGCTCCTAAAAGGCTACACAGGGGTAGGCAACCTTTTTTTCCTTCTTCTTCTATGATATAATGGCGGTCCGTAAAACAATCGTTTAAGTGCATGCCACCACCTACTGTGCTGGAATGTACGATCAATCATGATCTGCCCAATTCTGTACTACCATGAAAATAAAAACCAAATAAATTCCTACTACTTCTACCACACCCATTTACACTTGATCTACATCATGCTGAAACACTCCACCCTTAGGATTGTTCAGCATGTCAACAACCATTTCAACAGTAACATCCGTTTCCCACAATATCTCTTTAGCCATCTCCACAATAACCTTCAACCTGGCATTTCTGCTTTCCATAAAAGTCAAAATCAAATAACATTTACTTGTCACATGCGCCGAATACAACAAGTGTAGACCTTTTAAGAAGTTAAGAAAAAAAAAGTGTTAAGTAAAATAATTTTTTTTATTAACAAATAATTAAAACGGCAGCAGTAAAATAACAAGCGAGGCTATATACAGGGGGTACCGGTACAGAGTCAATGTGCGGGGGCACAGGTTAGTTGAGGTTATATGTACATGTAAGTAAAGTTAAAGTGACTATGCAAAGATTATAAACAGAGAGCAGCAGCAGCATAAAAGAGGGGTCTGGGTAGCCCTTTGATTAGCTGTTCAGGAGTCGTATGACTTGGCACTCCGGTAATGCTTGCCGTGCAGTAGCAGAGAGTACAGTCTATGACTAGGGTGGCTGGAGTCTTAAAATTTTTAGGGCCTTCCTCTGACGCCGTCTGATATCGAGGTCCTGGATGGCAGGAAGCTTGGCCCCAGTGATGTACTGGACTGTACGCACTACCCTCTGTAGTGACTTGCGGAGGCCGAGCAGTTGCCATACCAGGCAGTGATGAAACCAGTCAGGATGCTCTCGATGGTGTAGCTGTAGAACCTTTTGAGGATCTGAGGACCCATCCCAAATCTTTTCAGTCTCCTGAGGGGGAATAGGTTTTGTCGTGCCCGCTTCACGACGGTCATGGTGTGCTTGGACCATGTTAGTTTGTTGGTGATGTGGACACCAAGGAACTTGAAGCTCTCAACCTGCTCCACTGCAGCACACTTGATGAGAATGGGGGCGTTCTCTGTCCTCTTTTTCCTGTAGTCCATAATCATCCCTTTTGTCTTGATCACGTTGAGGGAGAGGTTGTTGTCCTGGCACCACACGGCCAGGTCTATGACCTCCTCCCTATAGGCTGTGTCGTTGTTGTCAGTGATCAGGCCTACCACTGTTGTGTCTTCGGCAAATTTAATGATGGTGTTGGAGTCGTGCCTGGCCGTGCAGTCATGAGTGAACAGGGAGTACAGGAGGGGGTTGAGCACGCACCCCTGAGGGGCCCCTGTGTTGAGGATCAGCGTGGGGGATGTATTTTTACCTAACCTTACCACCTGGGGTTGGCCCGTCAGGAAGTCCAGGATCCAGTTGCAGAGGGAGGTGTTTAGTCCCAGGGTCCTTAGCTTATTGATGAGCTCTGAGGGCACTATGGTGTTGAACGCTGAGCTGTAGTCAATGAACAGAATTCTCACATAGGTGTTCCTTCTGTCCAGGTGGGAAAGGGCAGTGTGGAGTGCAATAGAGACTGCTTCATCTGTGGATTTGTTGGGGCGGTATGCAAATTGGAGTGGGTCTAGGGTTTCTGGGATGATGGTGTTGATGTGAGCCACGACCATCATTTCAAAGCACTTTATGGCTACAGACGTGAGTGCTACGGGTCGGCAGTCATTTAGGCAGGTTACCTTAGTGTTCTTGGGCACAGGCACTATGGTGGTCTGCTTAAAACATGTTGGTATTACAGACTCGGACAGGGAGAGGTTGAAAATGTCAGTGAAGACACTTGCCAGTTGGTCAGCGCATGGTCGCAGTACACGGCCTGGTAATCCGCCTGGCCCTGCGGCCTTGTGAATGTTGACCTGTCTAAAGTGTTATTAGCCTCGAAGCGAGCATAGAAGTAGTTTAGCTTGTCCGGTAGGCTCGTGTCACTGGGCAGCTCTCGGCTGTGCTTTCCTTTGTAGTCTAATGGTTTGCAGGCCCTGCCACATCCAACGAGCGTCAGAGCCAGTGTAGTAAGACTCGATCTTAGTCCGGTATTGATCCATTGCCTATTTGATGGTTCGTCGGAGGGCATAGCAGGTTCTCTTATAATCTTCCGGGTTAAAGTCCCGTTCCTTGAAAGCGGCAGCTCTAGCCTTTAGCTTATTGCGGATGCTGCCTGTAATCCATGGTTTCTGGTTGGGGTATGTACGTACCGCGGGGATGACATTGATGCACTTATTGATGAAGCCAATGACAGATGTGGTGTACTCCTCAACGCCATTGGAGGAATTCCGGAACATATTCCAGTCTGTGCTATCAAAACAGTCCTGTAGCTTAGCATCTGCATCATCTAACCACTTTTTTATTGAGCTAGTAACTGGTGCTTCCTGCTTTAATTTTAGCTTGTAAGCAGGAATCAGGAGGATAGAATTGTGGTCAGATTTGCCAAATGGAGGGAGAGCTTTTTTATGCATCTGTGTGTGGAGTATAGGTGGTCCAGAGTTCTATTCCCTCTGGTTGCACATTTAACATGTTGATAGAAATTTGGTAAAACTGATTTAAGTTTCCCTCCATTAAAGTCCCCGGCTACTAGGAGCGTTTTCTTGTTTGCTTATAACGGAATATAGCTCATTCAATTCTATCTTAGTGCCAGCCATCAACTGTGGTGGTAAAAAGCTACATGGAATATTGATGAGAACTCTCTCGATAGGTAATGTGGTCTGCAGCTTATCATGAGAAACTCTACCTCAGGCGAGCAATGGATCGAGACTTCCTTCGATATCGTGCACCAGCTGTTTACAAAAATACATAGACCACCGCCTCGTCTTACCAGACGCTGCTGTTCTAGCCTGCTGGTACATCGTATAACCAGTCAGCTGTATGTTGATATTGTTGTCGTTCAGCCACGACTCCGTGAAGCATAAGATGTTACAGTTAATGTCCCGCTGGTAGTTTAATCTTCCCAATAACTCGTCCATTTTACTGTCCAAAGATTGCATGTTTACGAGTAGAATTGAGGGAAGTGGGGGTTTATTCGATCGCCGCCTATTTGCCCTCCGGCCTCTCTTCATCCGCCTCCTCTTCACACAGATAACTGGGGTCTGGGCCTTTTCCCGAGGGAGCCGTATATCCTCCGCCTCGGGCTCGTCAGAGTCTTGAAAGAAGAAAAAGGATTCTGCTAGTCCGTGTTGAGTAATCGCAGTCCTGATGTCTAGAAGTTATTTTCGGTCATAAGAGACGGTAGAGGCAACATTATAGACAAAAATAGTTTAAAAAAAAGTTACAAACAACGCAGATAAATAAAAAAAAACAATCCGTTGGGGGCACGTAAAATGTCTGCCTTCTGCTCCGGCACCTCTGCAAAACAGTCCTGTGGCTTATCTGACCACATTCTTATTGACCGAGTCACTGGTGCTTTCTGCTTTAGTTTTTGCTTGTAAGCACGAAATCAGGAGGATAAAATGATGGTCAGATTTGCCAAATGGAGGGCGAGGGAGAGCTTTGTACGCAGCGTCTCTGTGTGTGGAGTAAAGGTGGTCTGTAGTATTTTTCCTCTGGTTGCACATTTAACATGCAGATATAAATTAGGTAAAACTGCAAAAGACCCCGGCCAGTAGCAGCGCCGCCTCTGGATGAGCGTTTTCATGTTTGCTTATGGTCGTATACAGCTCATTGAGTGTGGTCTTAATGCCAGCATCGGTCTGCGGTGGTATATAGACAGCAACGAAAATAGTCCTGTAGCTTAGCATCTGCATCATCTAACCACTTTTTTATTGAGCTAGTAACTGGTGCTTCCTGCTTTAATTTTAGCTTGTAAGCAGGAATCAGGAGGATAGAATTGTGGTCAGATTTGCCAAATGGAGGGAGAGCTTTTTATGCATCTGTGTGTGGAGTATAGGTGGTCCAGAGTTCTATTCCCTCTGGTTGCACATTTAACATGTTGATAGAAATTTGGTAAAACTGATTTAAGTTTCCCTCCATTAAAGTCCCCGGCTACTAGGAGCGTTTTCTTGTTTGCTTATAACGGAATATAGCTCATTCAATTCTATCTTAGTGCCAGCCATCAACTGTGGTGGTAAAAAGCTACATGGAATATTGATGAGAACTCTCGATAGGTAATGTGGTCTGCAGCTTATCATGAGAAACTCTACCTCAGGCGAGCAATGGATCGAGACTTCCTTCGATATCGTGCACCAGCTGTTTACAAAAATACATAGACCACCGCCTCGTCTTACCAGACGCTGCTGTTCTAGCCTGCTGGTACATCGTATAACCAGTCAGCTGTATGTTGATATTGTTGTCGTTCAGCCACGACTCCGTGAAGCATAAGATGTTACAGTTAATGTCCCGCTGGTAGTTTAATCTTCCCAATAACTCGTCCCATTTTACTGTCCAAAGATTGCATGTTTACGAGTAGAATTGAGGGAAGTGGGGTTTATTCGATCGCCGCCTATTTGCTCCTCCGGCCTCTCTTCATCCGCCTCCTCTTCACACAGATAACTGGGGTCTGGGCCTTTTCCCGAGGGAGCCGTATATCCTCCGCCTCGGGCTCGTCAGAGTCTTGAAAGAAGAAAAAGGATTCTGCTAGTCCGTGTTGAGTAATCGCAGTCCTGATGTCTAGAAGTTATTTTCGGTCATAAGAGACGGTAGAGGCAACATTATAGACAAAAATAGTTTAAAAAAAAGTTACAAACAACGCAGATAAATAAAAAAAAACAATCCGTTGGGGGCACGTAAAATGTCTGCCTTCTGCTCCGGCACCTCTGCAAAACAGTCCTGTGGCTTATCTGACCACATTCTTATTGACCGAGTCACTGGTGCTTTCTGCTTTAGTTTTTGCTTGTAAGCACGAAATCAGGAGGATAAAATGATGGTCAGATTTGCCAAATGGAGGGCGAGGGAGAGCTTTGTACGCGTCTCTGTGTGTGGAGTAAAGGTGGTCTGTAGTATTTTTCCCTCTGGTTGCACATTTAACATGCAGATATAAATTAGGTAAAACTGCAAAAGACCCCGGCCAGTAGCAGCGCCGCCTCTGGATGAGCGTTTTCATGTTTGCTTATGGTCGTATACAGCTCATTGAGTGTGGTCTTAATGCCAGCATCGGTCTGCGGTGGTATATAGACAGCAACGAAAATAGTGTGTTCTACAGCTTATCATGAGATACTCTACCTCAGGCCTTGAGACTTCCTTAGATTTCGTGCCCCAGTTGTTGTTTACAAATATGCATAGGCCGCCGCCCCTTGTCTTACCAGAGGCCGCTGTTCTATCCTGCCAAAAAAGCTTAAAACCCGCCAGCTGTATGTTAATCATGTTGTTGTTCAGCCACGACTCTGTGAAACATAAGATATTACAGTTTTTAATGTCCCGTTGGTAGGATATATGTGCTCGTAGTTCCTCTTTTATTATTGATTGACTGTACGTTGGCTAATAGGACCGAGGGTAAAGGTATATTACCCTCTCGGCGACGGATCCTTACAAGGCACCCGGAACGTCGTCCACGATACCTCAGTCTTTTCCTCCTGCGAATGACCGGGATGACAGCCCTGTCTGGATTAAAGTCGTACTGACAACCTTACCAATAAAAGCTTTGAAGTCAACTTTAATCATTTTCAAAGTGTCCTTTGACACTGCACATTCATGAGCGCAAGATTTCTTAGCAGCCCTTCAAACCAAGCCAGGACCAGCAGAAACTCAAGCCCCAACATTAGGTCCACTTACTACAGGAGCAGCCATGGAAGCTCCATTATTTCACACTGTAGTTCCCCCAATCTGTTTTACAGCCTTTGCTTACAATACACGACTACTTCTATACAGTGCATTCAGAAAGTATTCAGACCCCTTCCCCTTTTCCACATTTCGTTACAGCCTTATTGTAAAATGTATTAAATAAAATTCTCAATCTACACATACTGGAAAAGCAAAAACAGGTTTTTAGATATATCTTTGCAAGAGTATAAAAAAGAAAGAAAAAACTGAAATACCTTATTTACATAAGTATTCAGACCCTTTGATATGAGACTCAACATTGAGCTTGGGTGCATCCTGTGTCCATCTTGAGATGATTCACCAACTTGATTGGAGTCCACCTGTGGTAAATTCAATTTATTTGACCTGATTTGGTAAGGTGCACACACACACACACACACACACACAAGTTTGGGGTCACTAAGAAATGTCCTTGTTTTTGAAAGAAAAGCACATTTTTGGTCCATTAAAATATCATCAAATTGATCAACAGTGAAGACGCGACTCCGGGATGCTGGCCTTCTGGGCAGAGTTGCAAAGAAAAAGCCATATCTCAGACTGGCCAATAAAAATAAAATATTAAGATGGGCAAGAGAACACAGACACTGGACAGAGGAACTCTACCTAGAAGGCCAGCATCCCGGAGTCGCTTAAGGCTGTATACTGTTGACGTTGAGACTGGTGTTTTGCGGGTACTATTTAGTGAAGCTGCCAGTTGAGTTGAGGTCAAATACTTATTTCTCAAACTAGACACTAATGTACTTGTCCCCTTGCACAGTTGTGCACCAGGGCCTCCCACTCTTTCTATTCTGGTTAGAACCAGTTTGCACTGTTCTGTGAAGGGAGTAGTACACAGCTTTGTACAAGATCTTCAGTTTCTTGGCAATTTCTCGCATGGAATAGTCTTCATTTCTCAGAACAAGAATAGACTGATGAGTTTCAGAAGAAAGGGCTCTGTTTCTGTACATTTTGAGCCTGTAATCAAACCCACAAATGCTGATGCTCCAGATACTCAACTAGTCTAAAGAAGGCCAGTTTTATTGCTTCTATAAATCAGAACAACAGTTTTCAGCTGTGCTAACATAATTGCAGAATGGTTTTCTAATGATCAATTAGCCTATTAAAATTATAAACTTGGATTAGCTAACACAACGTGCCATTGGAACATAGGAGTGATGGTTGCTGATAAATGGGCCTCTGTGCACCTATGTAGATATTCCATTTAAAAATATATATATTTTCAGCTACAATAGTAATTTACAACAATAACAATGTCTACACTGTATTTCTGATCAATTTGATGTTATTTTTAAAAAGAAAGACAAAAAATGTGACTTTCTTCCAAAAACAAGGACATTTCTAAGTGATCCCAAACTTTTGAACAGTAGTGTCTATTTTATTTTTTTAACTAGGCAAGTGAGTTAAGAACAAATTTATATTTACAATGACGGCCTACACCGGCCAAACCCGGACGACGCTGGGCCAATTGTGTGCTGCCCTATGGGACTCCCAATCACGGCCGGTTGTGATAAAGCCTGAAATTGAAACAGGGTGTCTGTAGTGACACCTCAAGCACTGAGATGCAGTGCCTTATACCACTGCGCCACTAGGGAGCATATATGGTCCCACAGTTAACAGTGCATATCAGAGCAAAAACCAAGCAATGAGGTCGAAGGAATTGTTTGTAGAGCTCCGAAACAGCATTGTGTCGAGGCACAGACCTGGGGAAGGGTACCAAAACCTTTCAGCAGCATTGAAGGTCCAAGAACACAGTGACCTCCATCATTCTTAAAAATGGATGAAGTTTGGAACCACCAAGACTCTTTCTAGAGCTGGCGGCCTGGCCAAACTGAGAAATCGGGGGAGAAGGGCCTTGGTCAGGGAGGTGACCAAGAACCCGATGGTCACTGACAGAGCTCCAGAGTTCCTCTGTGGAGATGGGAGAACATTCCAGAAGGACAACCATCTCTGCAGCACTCCACCAATCAGACCTATATCGTAGAGGGACCGGATGGAAGCCACTCTGCTCTAAAAAGGTACATGACAGCCCGCTTAGAGTTTGTCAAAAGGCAGCTAAAGGACTCTCAGACCATGAGGAACAAGATTCTCTGGTCTGATGAAACAAAGATTGAACTCTCTGACCTGATAGCGTCACGTCTGGAGGAAACCTGGCACTATCCCTACGGTGAAGCATGGTGGTGGCAGCATCATGCTGTGGAGAAGTTTTTCAGCGGCTGGGACTGGGAGACTAGTCAGGATAGAGGGAAAGATGAACGGAGCTAAGTACAGAGAGATCCTTACAGACTCAAGGCTGTAATCTTTGCCGAAGGTGCTTGAACAAAGTACTGAGTAAAGGGTCTGAATACTTATGTAAATGTGCTATCAGTTTTTTTTTTTTTTTAATACATTTCTAAAAACCTGTTTTTAATACATTTTAGAATAAGGCTGTAACGAAATGTGAGAGAAAAAAAATCAAGGGATCTGAATACTTTCCTAATGCACTGTTTCTCTGAGCCTCTCTCTGCACCTGGCATCCACCAAATGCTGCACTATGAACCCCCCTCCCCACACAATTACAACACAACCTTCACATTGCTCCCCTCCACACTTGGCACATCTTTTCTTTCCTTTACATTGAGCAGCTACATGTCCCATTCTTTGGCATTTAAAACACCTCAATGGGATGGGACAAATTCTCTAACATTGAAACTAAGGAATCCTATCTGTACTTTCCCAGGCATAACCTTCTCAAACCTCAGCAGCACTGATAGGTCAAAGAAGTGAAAGCCTTCTTTCCTAATGATCAACCTTTTGGCGTCCATCACTCTTCCTCCCCTTCACATGTTCTTTAATATCGTCTATGGACATAGATATTGGGACCCCGGTGATGACTCCCCTCAATCTAGCATAAGCACCAGGGACATGACTTTGTCTTCCCATTAAGCTTTTCTATTGATTACATTTTCTCTTGCTGACCCTGGCTACCACAAAATATTAACAAAATCTACAATTTCCAATTAACTAATTTCACTTCACCTACAGTGAGGGAAAAAAAGTATTTGATCCCCTGCTGATTTTGTACATTTGCCCACTGACAAAGAAATGATCAGTCTATAATTTTAATGATAGGTTTGTTTGAACAGTGAGAGACAGAATAACAACAAAAAAATCCAGAAAAATGCATGTGAAAAATGTTATAAATTGATTTGCATTTTAATGAGGGAAATAAGTATTTGACCCCTCTGCAAAACATGACTTAGTACTTGGTGGCAAAACCCTTGTTGGCAATCACAGAGGTCAGACATTTCTTGTAGTTGGCCACCAGGTTTGCACACATCTCAGGAGGGATTTTGTCCCACTCCTCTTTGCAGATCTTCTCCAAGTCATTAAGGTTTCGAGGCTGACGTTTGGCAACTCGAACCTTCAGCTCCCCTCCACACAGCTCCATCCCCACCGTTATTCTGTCTCTCACCATTCAAATAAACCTACCATTAAAATTATAGACTGATCTTTTCTTTGTCAGTGGGCAAACGTACAAAATCAGCAGGGGATCAAATACTTTTTTCCCTCACTGTACCTCTTTCTCTACAGCATTAGTTAGTTGGATAGGGTGTGAGGCCCTGTGGTCTCAAACACTATCACCACTTTCCATACCAACACATCATTACTCTTGCTTCCTACCATGGCCCTTTTTTATGCTTTCTTTATTAGATGGTCCACTGCTTTCTGTATTATGATCTCTTCTTCCTATGCCTTTCCACTACCGACCACACCGGTCCTTGACCCTCATCCTCGCGCTCCATACCATCAGAACTGACACCCATATTGTTCGCATTTCAGCACAGCTGTTGCTTCACAAACTTTTTCTCCACTTCGTCAGCACTACTCACCAACATTTCCGACTCCTCCTAGACTCGTCTCTCCGGCCCTCTGCAACATTTTCCATTTGGAGTGCCAATTTATCTTAACATTTCTAACAATCTGTGTGCCAGTTATGATTTTTTGAATTCACATTTTCGTGGAACAGTTAAATTTTCACAGACATGTGACTAACAGAAATGGAATAATGTGTCCCTGAACAAAGGGGTCAAAATCAAAAGTAACAGTCAGTATCTGGTGTGGCCACCAGCTGCATTAAGTACTGCAGTGCATCTCCTCCTCGTGGACTGCACCAGATTTGCCAGTTCTTGCTGTGAGATGTTACCCCACTCCTCCACCAAGGCACCTGCAAGTTCCCAGACATTTCTGAGGGGAATGGCCCTAGCCCTCACCCTCCGATCCAACAGGTCCCAGACGTGGTCAATGGGATTGAGATCCGGGCTCTTCGCTGGCCATGGCAGAACACTGACATTCCTGTCTTGCAGGAAATCACGCACAGAACGAGCAGTATGGCTGGTGGCATTGTCATGCTGGAGGGTCATGTCAGGATGAGCCTGCAGGAAGGGTACCACATGAGGGAGGAGGATGTCTTCACTGTAACGCACAGCATTGAGATTGCCTGCAATGACAACAAGCTCAGTCTGATGATGCTGTGACACACCGCCCCAGACCATGAAGGACCCTCCACCTCCAAATCGATCCCGCTCCAGAGTACAGGCCTTGGTGTAATGCTCATTCTTTCGACGATAAACGCAAATTCGACCATCATTCCTGGTGAGACAGAAACGCAACTCGTCAGCGAAGATAACTTTTTGCCAGTCCTGTCTGGTCCAGCGACGGTGGGTTTGTACCTATAGACGACGTTGTTGCCGGTGATGTAAGGAAGGTCCTCACCAGACAACAAGCCTACAAGCACTCAGTCCAGCCTCTCTCAGCCCATTGCGGACAGTCTGAGCACTGATGAAGGGATTGTGTGTTTCTGGTGTAACTCGGGGAGTTGTTGTTGCCATCCTGTACCTGTCCCGCAGGTGTGATGTTTGGATGTACCGATCCTGTGCAGGTGTTACGTGGTTTGCCTCTGCGAGGACAATCAGCTGTCCGTCCTGTCTCCCTGTAGCGCTGTATTAGGAGTCTCACAGTACGGACATTGCAATTTATTGCCCTGGCCACATCTGTAGTCCACATGCCTCCTTGCAGCATGCCTAAGGCACGTTCACGCAGATGAGCAGGGACCCTGGGCATCTTTCTTTTGGTGTTTTTCAGCGTCAGTAGAAAGGCCTCTTTAGTGTCCTATAACGGTCTTAACAACAGTTCCACAGGTGCAAGTTCATGAATTGTTTATGGTTCATTGAACAAGCATGGGAAACAGTGTTTAAACCCTTTACAATGAAGAACTTATTTGGATTTTTACGAATTCACTTTTGAAAGACAGGGTCCTGAAAAAGGGATGTTTGTTTTTTTGCCGAGTATATTTTCAGATCTCTCCAGAGATGTTAGATCGGGTTCAAGTCTGGGATCTGGCTGGGCCACTCAAGAACATTCCTAAACTTGTCCCGAACACACTCCTACATTGTCTTGGCTGTGTGCTTAAGTTTGTTGTCCTCCTGGAAGGTGAACCTTCACCCCAGTCTGAGGTACTGAGTGCTCTGGAGCAGGTTTTCATCAAGGATCTCTGTACATTGCTCCGTTCACCTTTCCCTCAATCTTTACTGGTCTCCCAGTCCCTGACCTGAAAAACATCCCCACAACATGATGCTGCCCCCACCATGCTTCACCATAGGGATGGTGCCAGGTTTCCTCCAGAAGTGATGCTTGGCATTCAGGCCAAAGAGTTCAATCTTCGTTTCAGACCAAAGAATATTGATTCTCATAGTCAGAGTCCGTTAGGGGCCTTTTGGAAAACTCCAAGCAGGCTGTTATGTGCCTTTTACTGAGGAGTTGCTTCCATCTGGTCACTCTACCATAAAGGCCTGATTGGTGGATTGCTGGAGGTTCTTGGTCACCTCCCTGACCAAGGCCCTTCTCCCCCGATTTCTCAGTTTGGCCTGTGCGGCCAGCTATAGGAAGAGTCTAGGTGGATCTAAACTTCTTCCATTTAAGAATGATGGAGGCCACTGTGTTCTTGGGGACCTTCAAAGCTGCAGAAATGTTTTGGTACCATTCCCCAGACCTGTTCCTCGACACAATCCTGTCTCGGAATTGTTCCTTTGACCTTATGGCTAAGTTTTTGCTCTGACGTACATTATATAGACATGTGTGTGCCTTTCCAAATCATGTCCAATGAATAGAATTTACCACAGGTGGACTCCAATCAAGTTGTAGAAACATCTCAAGGATGATAAATGGAAACAGGATGCACCCGAGCTCAATTTCGAGTCTCATAGCAAATGTTTCTGAATACTTACATAAATAAGGTATTTGTTATAAAAAAAATTATACACTTGCAAAAATTTCTAAAAACCTGAATTTACTTTGTCGTTATGGGGCATTGTGTGTAGATTGATGAGGATATTTTATTTATTTTTAAAACCATTTTAGAATAAGGCTGTAACATAACAAAATGTGGAAAAAGTCAAGGGGTCTGAATACTTTCTGAATTAAGTGTATTAGTGTTTTATTGTTCACATTTTTCTTCCACTTTGACACAAGTTTTTTGTGTATATCAACAACAAAATATTAATTGAGGGTTGAGTTTAAACTGACATATAGTATTGTTTTAAAATGTTCAAACTATGGATTATTTAGCTATTTGATTATGAATTTTAGGACCCATTTTAGGCATAAAAAAATATATATAAATCAATATTTTAATAAAAATATTGATTTTGGCCTTCACTACTATAGCCCAGAGAAACAAACACAACACTACCATCACACTTCCATAACATTTTTTTTAATCGTGACACTTTTTGGGGATGTAAAGCAAAACGGAGAACACCATTGTGTTCATGACAATCTCCCCTTTCCACCGTGAGATGACATTAGTTTGTAGCCCAAGCGGTTCGGACGCTACAAACAGAAGTTGGCAAATCAACTGTTTCGACTTCAGACGAGTCCCCTGACATTTGTGGGGGTCGTAGAGCCATCAAACCATTCAGACGTTTTCGTGAGAAGAACGATTTTCTGGATGTCTTTCCAATGCAAAACAGACATCTCTAGTTTAAGCTCAGCATTTAACACCACACTACCCTCCAAACTCGTCATTAAGCTCGAGATCCTAGGTCTCGACCCCGCCCAGTGCAACTGGGTCCTGGACTTTCTGACGGGCCGCCCCCCAGGTGATGAGGGTAGGAAACAACATCTCCACCCCGCTGATACTCAACACTGGGGCCCCACAAGGGTGCGTTCTCAGCCCTCTCCTGTACTCCCTGTTCACCCATCACTGCGTGGCCATGCATGCCTCCAACTCAATCATCAAGTTTGCAGACGACACTACAGTGGCAGGCTTGATTACCAACAACGACGAGACAGCCTACAGGGAGGAGGTGAGGGCCATCGGAGTGTGGTGTCAGGAAAATAACCTCACACTCAGCGTCAACAAAACAAAGGAGATGATCGTGGACTTCAGGAAACAGCAGAGGGAGCACCCCCCTATACACATCAACGGGACAGTAGTGGAGAAGGTGGAAAGTTTTATGTTCCTCGGCGTACACATTGAAAAACTGAAATGGTCCACCCACACAGACAGCGTGGTGAAGGCGGCGCAACAGAAGGCTGAAGAAATGTGGCTTGTCACCAAAAACACTCACAAACTTGAACAGATGCACAATCGAGAGCATCCTGTCGGGCTGTATCACCGCCTGATACGGCAACTGCTCCGCCCACAACCATAAGGCTCTCCAGAGGGTAGTGAGGTCTGCACAACGCATCACTGGGGGCAAACTACCTGCCCTTCAGGACACCTACACCACCAGATGTCACAGGAAGGCCAAAAAGATCAAAGGACAACAGCCACCCGAGCCACTGCCTGTTCACCCCACTATCATCCAGAAGGCGAGGTCAGTACAGGTGCATCAAAGCTGGGACCGAGAGACTGAAAAACAGCTTCTATCTCAAGGCCATCAGACTGCTAACTTCTTAGGGAGCGGCTCCCGAGGTGACAGTTTTGGAGAGTCTGGCGTGCCCAAAGTAAAATGCCTCCCATTCAAGCCCAGAAAATAGGATATGCACATAATTAGTACTATTGGATAGGAAACACGGTGAAGTTTCTAAAAGTGTTAACATAATGTCTGTGAGTATAACAGAACGGATATAGCAGGCGAAAACCCGAGGAATCTCTGTCCTGGAAAAAGTGTTTTTGACACATTGCCTCATTTTGAACCCCTCCCCTGTTTAAAACAGCCATTTCTGGGAGTAAGATTGCAGTACCTATTGCTTCCACTGGATGTCAACAGTCTCTAGACAGTGTTTTGTGACGTTATAGTTGCTCTGTATGGTAATAGAAGAAGAATTTTGAACTGGTCATCGGATGTAAACAGAAGAGGATGCGCGTTCACGGGCTCGCGCGCGCTGTGGTTTTTTCCTTTCCTATCGTCCAGTTTATAATCCGGTTGAAATATTATAGTAAATATACATAAAAGTGTTCCTAAGGATACATTATCAATGATGTTTGATTGTTCTTGGCGAGTGGACGCTGTATTTTATGATCATAACGCGCCTACCAAAACTGAGATTTATGGATATAATAAATGACTTTTTCTAACAAAAGAACCATTGGATGTCTTTGTTGGACATGTCTTCGTTGAAGCCCTCAGCAGAAGTTCTTCAAAAGGTAAGGGATTTGTTTTCGCTGTGAAATGTGTTTTGTGTGAACCGCGATGGTTTATGAATTTATGCTAATGGAAAAATATTGGAGGTGCTACCCTCAAACAATCAAATGTTGTGCTTTCGCCGTAAAGCCTTTTTGAAATCTGTGATATTGTCAAGAAGCAGAGCTTTTGATGACTAGCGCCCCACCACTCCGTAAGTTGTTAAACAGCCATCACAACATTGAGTGGCTGCTGCCAACATACTGACTCAAATCTCTAGCCACTTTAATAATTACAAATTGGATGTAACAAATGTATCATTAGTCACTTTAAACAATGCCACTTTATATAATGTTTACATACCCTACATTACTCATCTCATATGTATATACTGTACTCTATACCATCTACTGCATATTGCCTATGCCGTTCGGCCATCCATATATGTACATATTCTTATTCATTCCTTCACACTTGTGTGTATAAGGTAGTTGTTGTGAAATTGTTAGATTACTTGTTAGATATTACTGTACGGTCGGAACTAGAAGCACAAGCATTTCGCCAGACTCGCATTAACATCTGCTATCTGACCAATAAAATTTGATTTGATAAAATGACAGATTTTGATGGGGATTTTTGTATTGTTACTTACAGTAGAATGACATGTCGTCAATCGACTCTAGGGGGTTAAATCCATTTGAATCCCACTTTGTAACAACAAAATGAGGAAAAATTCAACGGGTGTGAACCCTTTCTGAAGGCACTGTAGATGTGCGCCTGTGTATGCACACACCTGTGTGTATGCTAATGCATGAGCTCGTGCGTGTTTGTGCATGTGAATGCGTGTGCATACACATCCGTGTACTCACTGTTAGGAGCTGGTGCTGCACCCTCCCCTGGCATGCTGTCGGACTCTGCGGGGGGAAAGACAGAGACACATTCATAAGAGATCTGCTGTTGGCGTGGCGCCTACGCTTATAACAACAGCTTGACTCACTCGGATCTCAGACAACATTTGGCATCGCTCACATAAAAAATTATGGATGTCAGGAAGGAGGGGAAGAAAATAGTATTTCAAAAGTATTAGCGGATGAATGCAGCTGACAAGTTAATGATAAGAAATGAGCCCCAAACATAACATTACGCCGCAAATCCAATTTTACGTCGCCAAAATTGGATTCATGTGACTTTCGGATCAGGGCTTGCATTATCATGCCATATATATATTTAGCAGGAGGGGTTATCAAAAATTAGGTGCTATTAAATCTGTAGTGACTTGAGTTGATTATTTTTATCTTATCAAACATTTCCAATGTCATCACACAAAGAAGCCTTAGTGTTTCAGGGCAGACCTTGCTTACCTCTGTGGGCACGGACGTGCGTCTGAAAGCAGTTGTAGTACTTGTATTTCTTCCCACATATCCCGCAAACATAGGAGCCTGTGTGACAGAGGAAAAGCAATATAGAGAGAGCTGAAAATGCTACAATAGTTGAGTGCATTGATATCATTGGTCTGTAACAACATACTCAGTGGCCAGTTAATTAGGTACACCACCCCATTCACAAAAATGGTTTGCACCTACAGACAGTGAGTCACGATGAGGCAGAGGCATTGTTATTGTTCGATTGAACGTTAGAATGGGCAAAATAAGTGACCTAAGTGACTGAGCGTGGTATGATCGTCGGTGCCAGGCGCGCCGGTTCCAGCATCTCAGAAACTGCAGCCTCCTGGGCTTTTCACACACACAACAGTGTCTAGAGTTTACCGAGAATGGTGCGAGAAACAAAAAAACTTCCAGTCAGCGGCAGTCCTGTTGGCAAAAACAGCTTGTTGATGAGAGGATGAAGGAGAATGGCAAGAACCGTGCAAGCTAACAGGCGGGCCACAAACAGGCAAATAACGGTGCAGTACATCAGTGGTGTGCAGAACGGCATCTTGGATCGCGCAACTCGCTGGTCCTTGTCACGGATGTGCTATTGCAGCAGACAACCACACCGGGTTCCACAAGAGAAAAGGGCACATGACAGCACATGCAAAAAGGCACGAGAAAGACAGTGCATAAGGCAAAAGATTCTGTGGTCTGATGAGACAAAAATATTATTGAATTTAAAACACTATGTTTGGAGAAAACCAGGCACAGCTCATCACCCGTTTCACAACAGTGGTGAAAAAGTACCCAATTGTCATACTTGAGTAAAGGTAAAGATACCTTAATAGAAAATGACTCAAGTAAAAGTCACAAAGTAAAAAACTAGAATAAAAGTCTACTTTACCTAAGTATCAAAAATACAGGTAATTGCTCAAATACAGTATCAGTAAAAAGATTGCACACCTACTGTACTCATTTAAGGTTTTTTTTTTTTACTATTTTCTACATTGTAGAATAATAGTGAAGACATCAACACTATGAAATAACACATATGGAATAATGTAGTAACCAAAACAAAAGTGTTAAATCAAAATATATTTTATATATGACATCCTTCAAAGTAGCCACCCTTTGCCTTGATTACAGCTTTGAACACTCTTGGCATTCGATCAACCAGTTTCATGAGGTAGTCACCTGGAATGCATTTCAATTAACAGGTGTGCCTTGTTAAAAGTTAATTTGTGGAATTTCTTTCCTTCTTAATGCGTTTGAGCCAATCAGTTGTGTTGTGACAAGGTAGGGGTGGTACACAGAAGACAGCCCTATTTGGTAAAAGACCAAGTACAAATTGTGGCAAGAACAGCTCAAATAAGCAAAGAAACTACAGTACATCATTACTTTAAGACATGAAGGTCAGTCAATACGGAAAATGTCAAGAACTTGGAAAGTTTCTTGAAGTGCAGTCGATAAACAATCAAGCGCTATAATGAAACTGACTCTCATAAAGACCGCCACAGGAAAGAAAACCTTGCTGCAGAGGATAAGTTAGAATTAACTGATTGCAGCCCAAATAAATGCTTCACAGAGGTCAAGGAACAGACATCTCAACGTCAACTGTTCAGAGGAGACTGCGTGAATCAGTTCTTCATGGTCTAATTGCTGCAAAGAAACGACTACTAACAGATACCAATAAGAAGAAAATACTTGCTAAATATGAAGAATGTGAAGAATGGACATTAGACCAGTGGAAATGTGTCCTTTGGCCTGACGAGTCCAAATTTGAGATTTTTCGTTTCCAACCGGCCTGTCTTTGTGAGAAGCGGAGTAGGTGAACGGATGATATCTGCCTGTGTGGTTCCCACCGTGAAGCATGGAGGAGGTGGTGTGATAGTGCTTAGCTGATTACACTGTCAGTGATTTATTTAGAATTCAAGGCACACATAACCAGCATGGCTACCACAGCATTCTGCAGCGATATGCCATCCCATCTGGTTTGAGCTTAGTGGGACTATCATTTGTTTTTTAACGGGACAATGAACCAAAACACAACTCCAGGCTGTTTAAGAGCCATTTGACCAAGAAGGAGAGTGATTGAGTGCTGCATCAGATGACCTGGCCTCCACAATCACCCAACCTCTACCCAATTGAGATGGTTTGGGATGAGTTGGACCGCAGAGTGAAGGAAAAGCAGCCAACAAGTGCTCAGCATATGTGGGAACTCCTTCAAGACTGTTGGAAAAGCATTCCTCATGAAGCTGAATGCCAAGAGTGCAAAGCTGTCATCAAGGCAAAGGGTGGCTATTTTGAAGAATCTAAAATATTAAATATATTTTGATTTGTTGAACACTTTTTTTGGTTACTAAATGATAGAGATGATGTAGAAAATTGTTTAAAAAAAAGATTGAAACCCTTTAATTAGTAGGTGTCCATACTTTTGACTGGTACTGTGTACTTAAGTATTAAAATTACCATTTTCATGTAACAAAGCTTTTGGCTGTCAGGAAAAATGTATGGAGTAAAAAGTATATTATTTTCTTTAGGAATGTAGTAAAGTAAAAGTTGTCAAAAATAGTAAAGTACAGATACCCCCAAAAACTACTTAAGTAGCACTTTAAAGTAATTTTACACCACTGGTGGTGGCAGCATCATGCTATGTGGATGCTTTTCAGTGGCAGGGACTGGGAGACTGGTAAGGATAGAGGGAAAAATGAATGGAGCCAAATACAGACAAATCCTTTGAGAACCTGCTTCAGAGTGCAAACGACCTTAAGGGGCGAAGATTTACGTTCCAACAAGCATACAGCCAAAGCAACGCTGGTATGGCTTCAGAACAAGAATGTGGAAGTTCGAGTGGCCCAGACAAAACCCAGACATTAATTCCATAGAAAATCTGTGGAAAGACTTGACGATTGCTGTTCACCGCCATTCCATCTAACTTAAGAGCTTGAGAAAATCTGCGAGGAAGAATGGGAGAATAATCCCCAAATCCAGATGTGCAAAGCTGTAATCGTCACCAAAGGTGCTTCTATAAAGTATTGACTGAGGGGTGTGAATACTTAGGTCATTTGTGTATTTCATTTTCAATACATTTGCAAAAAAAACACATTTTAAACAGGTTTTTGCTGACATTATGGAGTATTGTGTGAAGATGGGTAAGGAAAAAATGTATCCAATGAATCAATTTTGAATTCAGTCTGTAACAACAAAATGTGGAATTAGTCAAGGGGTATGAATACTTTCTGAAGACACTGTACATTCCAGCTGAGATGGTTAATGTGGAAGAGCGCAGATGTAGAGGGAAAAGGTAAAATGACAGGAACATGGGTGTTGAAAGGAGGTCCTCTTTCCTACAGTGTGGGTTTGTTCATTTTGGGTCAGGCCTTTTCCATCATGGTTTAAAATGTGCAAACTCATTTTGCATCACAGAGGGTGGTGCAAACTCATTTTGCGCCACAGAGGGTGATGCAAAATGATCCTGCGCATTGTGTGTGCAGTGGAAGGTGATGTGTTAAGGGGTCATACCCTGGGTCTGGTCATTGTGAGTCTTTCCTCCTCCACCGAGGACCACGCAGATCTCGGCAGGCACATCTTTCCCGTTACTGGCCCCCTGCGTGCCAGGCTCCTTCTTTATTGTGACCGGGACAGTGAGGGTGGCGGTGGTCGTTGGGGTAGCGGTGGGGCCATCTGGGACTCCATCCCCCGTGTCAACCTGCTCCTGAGCAGGATTAGTAGGCACCTCCTGAGCACTCATGACTCCTACTACACAGGGCCAGCGTTCCTAGGGCTGTGTGTGTGTGTGTGTGTGTGTGTGTGTGTGTGTGTGTGTGTGAGTGAGTGAGAATATGTGTGTGAGTGAGAATGTGTGAGAGAGCAACAGACAGCCAGGAGAGAGGAGAAACAAACAATACAGAATTACAAAATCGACCTCTCCAAAAACAGCTGCCTTTCTTTGAAACAGGTGCAGTTCAAATACAACATCAAGGGACAACATCAAGGCAACCGAGCACTGAAATACCTATTTTTAGACAGCTCTAAGGCAAGGCACTTGACACTCAGTAACACCCACAAACTGGGATTGTATGCTTGACCAATGAACTTCTGAGAGAGAGCTGTAGTCTGGTATACCAATGAGAGAAAGGGACATTTTATAGTTCTCAAAATTGTCTCCATATGGACATTATTGTTATCGAGATGAATAAAGGTCTATTCTACCCAAGGGGGCTACCAAATCTGGCATCTATGAATTAAAAAAAGTAATAACAAGTGACTCATGACAATGGAGTTTGCCCAAAATAGGAGGGGAATAGATGGGAGAGATATGCATGATCATTATGTATAATTAGCCCTACAGCACAGTGCTTCATTGTGTATGGGTGACCTATGATGACAATACATCCATAGTGCCCAGGTGCTCTAATTTCAGAAACATCCAAATTACCCAGCCTTCTACTGTAAGTACCATAGTACACTAGTACTAAGAGGGGACGCATAAAATGCAACCAAACAAAACAGAGTTATAACCGGGATGAAAGATTTTTTTGTGGAAAGAGAAGAATTTCACTAATAATATTAACACACCATTTCTTGGAAGCGATAACTGACCGACATTGGCGCTAATTATTAAAAGAGATCATAGTTACGTGGGCAGCTGTTGTCCCCAAAAATAACTTTGCTTTTGAATCACAATCAAAACCACAGCATTGCTGTGTGACAAGTTTCTGTTTGTCACCCTAAATATGAATAATTGTGCAGAAATTTCTATTTAGCAATTGGTTAATCAAGTGCTCCTTCAAAACAGAGCTGGCCATATTGAAAAGGGCATTGGTTCAATACAACAATGTGTGGAAAGAAGAAAAAGAGCAGGCTCATTGCATGTAGGCTAGTCATTAAAACACATTTTTTTAAATAACTTTTTTTTTTAAATGTGGCCTAATTGAAATGAGTTTCATACTCCATTGTTTCATGCCGCACTTCCCTAATTTTTAAATCTAGTCTCCATTGCTTGGTCATGCTGCTCCTGATCTGGTAGAGAAAACGGACAATGTGAGAACCTCCATGTTTTTCATATCAGCATGGGTTCAACAGTTTAATGGGCTGGGGCTATACTAATCTCATACAGCGTTAGAATAAATGTAAAATGACTAACCACCCCTGACATCTAGCCTACTCAATAAAATGATGCCCGCAAAGAGAAGTAGCTAGCCGACAATGGAAACATTGGAAATTCTAATCTCCCTCAAAAGAGGCCAATTCAATTCAACACGCCTGGGCAGATTGGAGGCCGTAAAAGCTAATTTGGGAAGCAAAGGGAACGGCTGAGTGTTCATTTCAGCAGCAGCCGTGTCGCGGCTGTGCGCCATGTTGTGTTGGAAATTATGACGAGAGCTTTATTTCAAACAAAAACACAGCCCTATCTGGAACAAGTTGGAATCAGGAAGCTACATGGAGGGGAATATTAGCAATTTTTTCACAAAATTAGAACACGTAGGGATTAAATCTGTGCTGCTTGGTCAGCAGCGATGCAATTGTGAATTAGTTATTGATAACTAGCCCAGTCTATTTGGGACTAGTTTGTGTCTGCGCTGGAATCATCATGCAATTCATCTGGTCAAACTTGTGAAATCTCACAGTGGAAAAAAAACCAACCATGGATGAAATAGGATCAACTGAAGATATATCTCGCAGCCTCTGAGAAACAAGCTACATTTTACATTTCTCTCATAAGGTCACACAGCCACGTTCCCATCCACAGTTTTTATGAGAGTAAAGTCATACAGTATCACCACGACAGCTGTGACAGAAACAGGAGGTTTCTGTAAATTTGTATAAAATGCCGACAGAATTTGTTCGTTCGACATGGTGGGATCTTTTTGTGTTGTTAAATTAATTATGCAACAAAGGAATGCAGAGGAAACACCTTTATGTGCAAATATTGATATAATAACCATCATATCGAAGTAAACTTGAAGTCACATGATTATATGGTGTGTGGTCCTCCCACTAAGGCTGCAGATGAAATAAGTTGTGACGAATTTCACAGGGTGGTGAAAGTGCACAGTGATGAGCTTGATGCTCCTTTCCAATAAGAATTGAGGGTCTTATTCTGGTGACATGATGATCGATGCTTGACCACCATTTGACAAATTAAAATATTCTCACTGTTATCCATAATAATCTCATAATGTATACTAGCCTACCTGCACTGTATGTGCGAGCTGCTGGCTAGAGTGCACGTGCCAAAACCAGAGTAGGCCCATTTGTCACAAAAACTGTTGCGTTAAATAGCAAGACTACGTAAAGTTGAGAATGTGATGTAAAACACATTGAACTTTAAGATTTTCATTCGGGCAAAAAAGTACATTGTGTGCAGTATAGCGTCACGCACTGATTTTTCTTCATGATGATTTTAGACTATTCGCATGAAAATCTGTCGCATATTGGATGGAAACCTAGCTACTGATACAGATATTTTCACCTGTATTGTTGTCTCTACTTGCTTGCCCTTTGTGCTGTTGTCTGTGCCCAATAATGTTTGTACCATGTTTTGTGCTGCTACCATGTGTTGCTACCATGCTGCTGTCATGTTGTGTTGCTGCCATGCTATGTTGTCGTCTTAGGTCTCTATGTCGTGATGCGTGTTTTGTCCTCTATTTTTTGTAAACTTTTAATCCCGCAGGAGGCCTTTTGGTAGGCCATCATTGTAAATAAGAATTTGTTCTTAACTGACTTTCCTAGTTAAATAAGGGTTAAATAAATAAATTAAGTGAAAGGCCTAAATTGTAGGCCTCGTGTAGGGGCTAAATTCGTTTTTTCCATTCCCTCACTGTTTAAGTAATTACATCACATAACTACAGCGGCATGATAGTCCAAACATCTGACATTTTTCCATCTACATAAAAAAAAATAAAGAGGATTTAGACATCTTGCTATTCACATTACGGAATTTGACCGTTCTCAGAGTCAATTGAGATCAGGAACAAAAAACACACAATGTGTCCAAATAATCCAATGCTCTGAAACTGAAATGGGCCTACTTCCAAGATGTCAAAAACATGGTGTCACAACACTTCAAAAACAGCCTGGAAATAGCATGTATGGACATTGATTAAAGAACAACTGAATTCTGGGAAGACATCATTGATTTCCACTCCCCTCTTACGGTTTAAATGGATGAAAATCAATCAATGAGCAAATGGTTGTATATTGAGCACATTTCTCATGCCTTAATGCAGCCCATTACAATAGATTTTACTAAAATGTAGACAAAAGGTAAATTCAACATTAGAAAAGGGGAAGCAATCGAATAGAAGTCTGAAGAATTTACCTATTTAAATTCTAGAACAAATGCTTTGCGCTTTTAAATAGGCTGAATTCTTTCAGAATCTCAGAATTTTGATGAATCGTTTTGGCACCCATATTACACTTCCATTTTGTATAGCCTAACCTTCGTATATTTCCCTGCAATACAAAACGGCTTGCTGTATTCTTTCCATCAAATTGAAAATGTGAAACTTGCCATCTGTCATTTTTATTGATCCCAAAAGCTTTACCTCTTGCAACTTCGGGGAACTGAAGCATGACAACATTTTTCCCATCAATGTTTTTTAACCTTGTTTCACACAACTGGTTCAACCAACAAAGGAAAACAGCCGATGATTTTCCTATTTCATAAATTATTCAAAATGACTGTTTCATGGTTAAAATGTTCCGATTTCATGGCTGACATGACACATTTTCCGAAGGATCTGGTCGAATATACTATACCAGATCCATTTGTCATATCAACCATGAAATAGGAAAATACTCCACCAGATCCTTCTGAAAATGTGTCATATCAAATCGGATCAAAGCAGCATCAATTCAATATGAAGGCTTTTTTAGGCAATAGGCAGTGTGTGTATGCGAGTTTGCATGTTATGAAACTGGTTTAGCATGAAATTTCCCCATTTAAATAGACGCCTGCTTTCCTCAAGATTGAGGGCAGCTGTTAAATGTCATTGCATGGATATTAAACATAATATTTGTGCTGGACTACATTACTAAGCTAATCAGTCTCATTGCTAATGATGTCAGAAAGGTCAACATTGGAGGAAAAATAAATGAAACATTGCATCAAGATGGGTCAAGATACAAGATGCATGATGGGCTAATAACAGAACAAATGATGCACTACTAAACCAATTCTGACACGAAATAAGAAAAAGGTGACAAGAGTATAGAAATTGGTTGAATATATATGAATAAAAAAACATTTAAATCAGTGGAGGCTGCGGAGGGTGGGACAGCTCATAACGGCTGGATCGCAAAGAATGGAATAGCATGAAACAGAAACCATGGACCCCAGGAAGAGTAGCTACTGCCTTGTCAGGAACTAATGGGGATCCATAATAAATACAAATACATTCATTCCGCTCCAGCCTTTACCACAAGCCCGTCCTCCCCAATTAATGTGCCACCAACCTCCTGTGATTGAAATCAATACATTGGTTCCCTATATTCCTGCTGTGCAGAGAGGAGTATCAGTGGTGAGTATAATATTGTCAGCCACAGGGATGACCAAAACCTATTTCAGTCTGAATGCTTTCCCTCTCTTCTTAAATCAGAAGCACATTTTCCTAGCCCCCTCGGTGTAATAAATTTCTCTCAAGATGGCATCCAACCAACGATAAAAAATAAAAAATAAAAGCAATAATGCAGAGAAATGGGAAAATCATTTTTTTCCTCCTACATTTCCTTCTATTAGCTGGAATGGGCTGGAAACAGAAATGCGTCAACTCGTAAAATTCCATCCACATGCGCTCTGAAACCCCATAAAAACTTTTCAATTTATATGTTAATGCTGTGAATTAAAATTTAATAACTAGAGATTTTGAAAAGCGGACTTGAATTATACAAAAATAAATCCTGAAAGAGCAGCCCTAAAATTAGAAATTCAGGGCGGCATCCGGTCTGCCACTAAGCCCTTGTAGCTGGCAGATTACATTTTTTATGAAAATCTAAATTGCAGTGCAGGCTGAGGCAGGTCTGGTAAACCTGCTCCATTGTGATTTATAGATTCATTAGAGCAAGAGGAGACTTTCCTCCTGTTTCACAGAAATTAAATTATCTTTATAAAATAGTATTTTTAGAAAGGCAACATGAGCCCTGAAACCGTAAGAAACCTGACACAAAAAGCACACACTTCCTATGTGCATATAACCACAGTACACAGACTGGCCTTAATTCATCTTTGCTGCAGCAATTGAGTGTCCTTGTGAATTATTCATGAGACCAATAAGGTTCATTTTAAGTAGAGGGGGAAATATGCACAGAATACACAAACTCCCAAAATGCCAAAAGTGCTTTCATGTAGTCGTCCAAACCTGAAATACTATCCTGCTGGCCCTAACTCGAGTGATGTCATTTTCAGAGATTTATCAGGACAACTACGCTCATAAAGGTAGGTAACTGCTGATGCGTTTGGCAGATTTGGACAGATGCCAACGTTTACCTGGCCAACAACGAAGAAAAGAAGGAAAAAAAACAGTTACTAGCAACTGCAATTGCTAAGCTTTCATAGCTCTCAGCAAGAACATCCAACTGCTCAGAAGGAACAATTATACCTACCTACATTGCAACAAGGTCTCCTAAAAACACAGGTATGCCTACATAAAGTTGACTGCACTGGGGGTTCACAAGCAGACCATTACACCCTATAGTACCTCTTGGTGCCTAAAAAGGTGCAAACAGCTCTGTCTTGCACAGTCCTGTGTCTCCGTTCTACCAGAGTCCCACAAGCCACAGTGTCTGTCACCTGGGTAAATAGTTTAGGTCTATTAGTTAAAACATTTGAATATACGTTCCACAAACTAATGTGTTAACGTATACTATATATAAAACATAGAACATGATCAAAATGTACAATTCAAGTTGCATGTTGTGGGTCTTTAAAAAGGTGCCATTCACTTTAATGCAACCTCACACCAAAACAACTCCTAAATGACTTTCATTACCTGGCTGCTCTGACATTGAATAATATTCCTGTCATTCATACATTCATTCTCTTCAATTACGAACCTGGAATTTCCTGATGTAATTCATAGCCAGCATTTTTTATTAGATTGAATGTGGAGGGAAAAGGTCAGGGTTCAGGTTCAGATTTAGCATGCAAAGCACAACATTTCCACCAACACTACAAATTCACAGTACAGTTCTGAAGGTCAGTGCCAAAATGACCAAACTAAAATGGCTCCCTCAGATCTACTTACATAGACAAACCATCCTATACGGGAAATTGTTTAGTGTCTACAAGATTAATGTAAACAGCAGAGAAATTGGTGAGGATTGTATTTCCTGTTCCTAAAATGGGCCGACTGTCCTCCTCTGCATTTGTCCTCCTTTCTATACTGCTCCCTTTTGTTTGTTTTATTTTCAAAGTGTAGACACAACAAGTCCGGTGTATTCCTTGTTTACCATATTTCATCATTCGAGCAGACCATGACATGAATTCGCTTTATACTTTCTCAAAACACATAAAACAAATTCAAGATGGGCAACCTTGACCTTCCAAACACCACATTTCTATTGTATATTGCAAAGGGAATTCTTATATAAGAATGTCAGAATGGGTGACATGCAGAAGCTCTTACATTACAGTGTTGTTGCCATATTTCTTTTACCCTCTCTTCCAATCTACATCTAGGAGCTTAGATCTGTCATTATTTCTTTAATACTATAGAAAGGCACACCCAGCCTAAAGATTAGGCTGATTGTTACTATATCGGTAGCCTACTAAACACACTTTCTCACAATTACCGTCAACATCAGAGAGGATGTTAGTAGTATCAAACCCACAATCTACCCTTTCAACAGCCAGACCCTGCCTGCCACTTTGTTTAAGCTTGATAGGGCTGGGTAAATATGACCACTCAAATGCATCTAAACTGTGGAAACAAGGATTAACAGTATACTTTTAGATTGACATTAGTTCTAAACAGATTTTGAAGCTATAGCCTACATTATTTGTTGTCAAATTACAAAAACATTAACAATGGGGTAATACAGCCAATATCTTGGGTTGATGGAGTAAGACAGTTTCACTGTAAATTAAGGCAGTTACATTTTCTTATTTTAAATTGGATGATGCGAATTAGTAAGCTATTTAAATTAAGGACATAGTCACTATTGAAATATATAAAAACTACATTGTAGTTCAAACTTTTTGTTTAAACGTTATGGGAGTTGACACACCCTGATTCAAACTGTGGCCTAGGCTACTCCTAGTTTCTAATATTCAACATCAAAGAGCGCATAAATGATTGGTTCTATCTGGTTCAAGACTGAGGGAATATTGCAATCAATACATGTATCAAACAGTTTCTCTTTTTACATGCACTCAAACAGCAGCTCGTGCAATCTACCAATTATCCTCTACAGTAAAAAAAAAAAAAGAGCGTTCATACTGCAAACGTTCATACAGTCAAGGGCCGTAATCATAGGCTACCAATGCAGCTTACTTCTTTTCAAAAATAGCTTCGAAATTAAAAACGAAAATGAATGTCACAAAATGTTTAAAAAACGAAGGTTACAATAAAATGTTTAAACGACAAATTAATTGGAATTTCTTAATTTCACAAAATAACTACCGACAGGTGTCGCCAATTTCAGAATTAAATGAATTAAAATCCTACCCCGTTTTCGAAAACAGAAGTAGAAATTATATTCGAAATTGAAAACATTGTCTTCATGTCGACCGATTGAACCAAATAGCCTACGCTTCATCACAACAAACACTGTCACGACTCAATTGATGTGATTGTGGAATGTGAGAGAAAATTGAAGCAAATTTCACAAAACATGGCTGGCTGCAAGGTTGTTTTCAGACTGTTCCTCCTCGTCCTTCACTGCTTGAACTTCCAACACGCTTCCAAAGCTACAATTTATCAGTTACAGTCGATCACTGGGTTAATTCGCCGGTGCAGACAGCTGAGTTTTACTCGAAAACTTTATTCGAAATCGCTGTCTAAAATCAACAGATTATTTGTGACAAACTAAAACCAGCACACAATTGCTTTTGATAATGCTCACCAAACATGCATTAGCTTGAAAACAGACACCCTCACTCATTATGAAGAGCGAGTCGAGTGAACTATCAGCAACTGCGGCCTGTACACATTTTTTTAATTTAGGATTTCTAAATCAGAAAAAACGAAAAAGAATGGTTTGACTACCTCCCCAAATGATGCAGCTCATGCGAGTAGGCTTGCTCGAGCTCCAAAATCCTCCTCATCCACAAGAGGTGACTGTACAAATAACGCTTTGAAATAAAATGAGTTGCCGGTATTCATTCTCAAATGATCAAAATTAAAACTGCTTTATTTCCGAGCTTGCAACCTTGACATCTTCCGGAATGATAACGGTTGTATGATTGTTTTGACGAAGGTGTAGGCTACAGTCCGTCCGGGCTCGGTTTATTAGTTTTATTTTTTCATTTTTTTCCGTATTCAGGGTAGGCTATGCGTTGCGGTTTCTCCAGTGGAAATTTTCGTCCGCCATCATACAAGGACAGATTCCGAAATTGCAACGCCTGCTTGTTATATCAAAATTATTCTGGGCAGAGTGGGAAAAAAGGTCGAACGACAGTAAAGTTGCGCAGGGAAATAAATAAACTAGAAATCATACAGAATAAAATTCCCGGATCTAATAATATGGAAGTTGTATAGGAGTTGAAACAAAGTAACAACTTCATTATTACACAAATTATTAGAAATTATGTTGACCATTATAAACGTTGTGTAATTTGTACCCTTTGTCTATGTATCTCCGAACACCGATGATATTATGTTGTGTATTTTTTCCCACTCACAAATGTATACATATATTGTATACTGAACAAAAATATAAACGCAACATGCAACAATTTCTACGATTTTACTGAGATACAGTTCATAGAAGGAAATCAGTCAATTGAAATAAATGAATTAGGCCCTAATCTATGGATTTCACATGACTGGGCAGGGGTGCAACCATGGGTGGGCACAGGCCCACCCACTTGTGAGCCAGGTCCACCCACTGTGGAGCCAGGCCCAGACAATCTGAATGAGTTTTTCCAATAAAATGGCTTTATTACAGACAGAAATGCTCACTAACAGGGATGTAAACAAATTTGTGCACAAAATTTGAGCGGAATAAGCTTTTTGTCATATGGAAAATATTTTATTTCAGCTCATGAAAAATGGGACCAACACTTTACATGTTGAATTTATATTTTTGTTCAGTATAATATATTTTATTTCAATAAATGTTTTTGCTATGTCTGAATTATAGATACACTGAGTGTACAAAACATTAAGAACCGCCTCAATTTGTTGGGGCATGGACTACAAGGTGTCGAAAACATTCCACAGGGATGCTGGTCCATGTTGACACCAATGCTTCCCACAGTTGTGTCAAGATGGCTGAATGTCCTTTGGGTGGTGGACCATTCTTGGCACACGAAGGAAACCATTAAGGGTTAAAAACCCAGCAGTGTTGCAGTTCTTGACACAAACTGGTGCGCCTGGCACCTACTACCATACCCCCGTTGGTAGTACCCCGTTGGACAAGACAAAAAATATTTGGTCTTGTCCGTTTACCTTCGGAATGGCACACATTCACAATCAATGTCTGAATTGTCTCAAGGCTTAAACCTTAAACCTTCTTTAACCTGTCTCATCCCCTTCATCTACACTGGTTGAAGTAGATTTAACACGTAACATCAATAAGGGATCATAGATTTCACCTGGATTTACCTGGTCAGTCTATGCCATGGAAAGGGCAGGTGTCCATAATGTTTTGTACACTCAGTGTACATAGGCCTATATGCATATATGTGTTGGGCCCGGCTCTACGAGGGGGCAAAAGGCAGCTTAGCCCCTTCAGTTTTAGTTTTATGTCCCTATATACAAATATGATTTTTTGAATGATTGAGTGACAGGTTGGTGCAAAATCTGTATCTCCGCTTCACTGTGTCTTAGTACAATGGACAGAGAGCACCGCAGTGTGTGTAAGGGAGCTATGAAAAGCCACTTGGGTGGTTAGGTATGACTCCTTTGGGTTTCCATAAAAAGCGGTAAAAAAAAATTCTCATCTGTGGTAGGCTAAGTAAATAATGTGATACAACTCAACCTTTAATATTTGATTTTGATTTATAAAGCCAGGGTCAAGTTTACTGTTGAAGCTGCTTCACTCAACCCCGCCTCACGCCCCACCACTACAGAGTTTAGTTAGCTTTTTAGCTAGCTGTATAAAGTGTTAATGTTATTAGCCTTAGCCTATTTAGCTAGCTCGAACCAGCTAATCCGTCACTGCCACGATGGAAATTATAAACGGGCTTTGCCAAAATACCCAAATAAAGCTAAAAAAGAAGGAGAGTGATGAGCAGCAGCAGCATCAAACCACGAGGCCCAGTGGTGGAAAAAGTACCCAATTGTCATACTTGAGTAAAAGTAAAGTTACCTTAATAGAAAATGACTCAAGTAAAAGTGAAAGTCACCCAGTAAAATCATACTTATGTAAAAGTCAAAAAGTATTTGGTTTTAAATATACTTACTGTTGAAGTCGGAAGTTTACATACACTTAGGTTGGAGTCATTAAAACTCGTTTTTTCAACCACTCCACACATTTTGTGTTAACAAACTATAGTTTTGGCAAGTTGGTTAGGACATCTACTTTGTGCATGACACAATACATTTTTCCAATAATTGTTTACAGACAGATTATTTCACTTATAATTCACTGTATCACAATTCCAGTGGGTCAGTTTCCATACACTAAGTTGATTGTGCCTTTAAACAGCTTGGAAAATTCCAGAAAATGATGTCATGGCTTTAGAAGCTTTTGATAGGCTAATTGACATAATTTGAGTCAATTGGAGGTGTACCTGTGGATGTATTTCAAGCCTACCTTCAAACTCAGTGCCTCTTTGCTTGACATCATGGGAAAATCAAAATAAATCAGCCAAGACCTCAGAAAACAAATTGTAGACCTCCACAAGTCTGGTTCATCATTGGGAGCAATTTCCAAACACCTGAAGGTACCATGTTCATCTGTTCAAACAATAGCATGCAAGTCTAAACACCATTGGACCACGCAGCCGTCATACCGCTCAGGAAGGAGATGCCTTCTGTCTCCTAGAGATTAACGTACTTTGGTGCGAAAAGTGCAAATCTATCCCAGAACAACAGCAAAGGACCTTGTGAAGATGCTGGAGAAAACAGGTACAAAAAAATCTATATCCACAGTAAAACAAGTCCTATATCGACATAACCTGAAAGGCCACTCAGCAAGGAAGAAGCCACTGCTCCAAAACTGCCATAAAAAAGCCAGACTATGGTTTGCAACTGCACATGGGGACGAAGACCGTACTTTTTGGAGAAATGTCCTCTGGTCTGACCATCGTTATGTTTGGAGGAAAAAGGGGGAGGCTTGCAAGCCGAAGAACACCATCCCAACCGTGAAGCACGGGGGTGGCAGCATCATGTTGTGGGGGTGCTTTGCTGCAGGAGGGACTGGTGCACTTCACAAAATAGATGGCATCATGAGGATGGAAAATTATGTGGATATATTGAAGCAACATCTCAAGACATCAGTCAGGAAGTTAAAGCTTGTTCGCAAATGGGTCTTCCAAATGGACAATGACCCCAAGCATACTTCCAAAGTTGTGGCAAAATGGCTTAAGGACAACAAAGTCAAGGTATTGGAGTGGCCATCACAAAGCCCTGACCTCAATCCTAAAGAAAATTTGTGGGCAGAACTGAAAAAGTGTGTGCGAGCAAAGAGGCCTACAAACCTGACTCAGTTACACCAGCTCTGTCAGGAGGAATGGGCCAAAATTCACCCAAATTATTGTGGGAAGCTTGTGGAAGGCTACCCGAAACGTTTGACCCAAGTTAAAAACAATTTAAAGGCAATGCTACCAAATACTAATTGAGTGTATGTAAACTTCTGTCCCACTGGGACTGAGATGAAAGAAATAAAAGCTGAAAGAAATAATTCTCTGTACTATTATTCTGACATTTCACATTCTTAAAATAAAGTGGTGGTCCTAACTGACCTAAGACAGGGATTTTTTACTAGGATTAAATGTCAGGAATTGTGAAAAACTGAGTTTAAATGTATTTGGCTAAGGTGTATGTAAACTTCCGACTTCAACTGTAAGTATCAAAAGTAAATGTGATTTCTAAAATATACTTAAGTAATAAAAGTAAAAGCATAAATAATTAAAAATGTCTTATATTAAGCAATCAGACGGCACATTTTTTTTGTTTAATTCATGGATGTCCATGGGAACACTCCAATACTCAGACATAATTTACAAACAAAGCATTTGTGTTTAGTGAGTCCGCCAGATCAGATGCAGTAGGTATGACCAGGGATTTTCTCTTTAAGTGTGTGAATTAGACCATTTTCCTGTCCTGCTAAGCAATCAAAATGTAACAAGTACTTTTGGGTGTCAGGGGAAATTATTTTCTTTAGGAATGTAGTGGAGTAAAATTAAAAGTTGTCAAAAATATAAATAGTAGAGTAAAGTACAGATACCCCCAAAAAACGACTTAAGTAGTACTTTAATGTTTTTTATTTAAGTACTTTACACCACTGCCGAGGCCACCACCAAGTCCAGCTCCACCAGGATAATGGCTCTACAGCCCCCTCCACCTTCAACTGTTCTTGATGATCTTGGAACAGAGGAGCCATCCCAGGTTAGCCTAGAATCCTACCCCAGCTGGTTCATAGGAAGAGAATGGCTCGAATACTCGGTTACTGAAGATGCAGCATTTTATTTCCCATGTCGAAAGTTCTGTGTTAGGTCCAATGCAAATGCAGAGAAATGCAGACAAGGCTTACACCCAAGACAGGTATTCTAACTAGAAGCATGCATTTGATAGTACCAAACAATTCGCTAGGCACTCATCAAGCAAAGAGCATTTGAAATGCATTGCACTGTGGAAATAAAAAAAAAAAGTTCAAAGTGCAATGGGAATATCGGTGTGTCAGCCATTGTGGACATTATTGAGTTCCTTGTTTCAAACCAGAAACCAGAGGGGGACATTGGGTGCGATATCGTCAGTGGACTTTTTCTGTATATGATGAAATACACCCCCTGAAAAGACAAGGAACTTGCCAATGTGTTTAGCACCATACCCCACAATGCCACATACACGTCACACGATATTCAGAATGAAATCATAGGGCTCATGAGAGGGGCATCCACAGTTACATGCGAGAACTAATTTTACACTTTGACAAACGTGTTCAGTCAGCACAGAAGAAGCATGCTACAGTACACCTGAGCAAAACTCAACTAATCCAACTGGCATTTGAGGGAATCTTACAAGAAGATTTTGGGGAGAATGGAACTATCGATTAATCAAGTAGTTCCATATAGCATCAAGGAGGCTGCAGCTCTTCTGAAAATGTAAAAAACAATCTAGCTGGTTGGTTTTTATCCAAATCTTGGTGGTATAGCCAGTGCTGTAATTTCAGCAAAAATCTAGGGCATGGAATGGAAAAATTACTTCCTCACTTAGCCGTTTTCAACGGCCTTGCTTTAGTGTGTAGGAAACGGTCCATGGTGCTGATAGAGCGCAGCAGAGATATCACAACAACCTATCACTTCTTGGTCAAAAGCACACAATGGTGTTGGAATTTTAACTTTCATGTTTATTGCGGTATAGAGTGATATAAGCAGAATTCTATATAATTCCAATGCAAGAACCCAAATGACACCCCTGGGTATTGCTACATATTAGGGTCGAATTTGATCCACAGAAGTGTATTGTGCCATATCACAACGTGTTGCTGTACTAATGAGTGGCATCATTTTCCATGTTTGAAGTGGGCCTATAGGCTTATTTGTTTGGCAAGACAGCTGTGCATAGCTGCATCTCTGTCACATCTGCTCCTGCCACGCCCTCTAGTGCTCATCCGGTGTCTCCTTGACCTGCCGCCACTCCCCCAGTGCTCTCTCCATCTCCCTCTCTCTCTGTGTGATTGTGTGGATGGAGACAGGTGTGCTGGAGTCAGAGCAGATCCCCACCATCTGCAACCTGTTACATAATCAAGACCTCTACAAATACTCAGTCCTGCCACTTCCACACTGCCAAATTGTAATCTCTGCCCAGTCAGTCCATGTTTCTAGCTGTTTGTGCCTGTTGTGCCTGTTTTCCCTTGCCTGACGATGTTTTCCTCTGCGCTACAGTTCTGCCCACTCTGACTCTGTTCCCTGTCTCCAATCTGACTTCTCGTCAGTCCTGCTTCTCTGCCCTTGGATTCCCCTCCGGACCTGCTTACCCTGTCCCCACACCTCTCACTCCAGCCTCAGCCTCCGCACCTGGTTTCCAGCAACCCACCCGAGCTTCCCCTGGCCTACACTCAATCTTCCCCCCGTGTTTCAATAAATACCTTGGTTACCTCATCCCAGTCTCCTCGTCTGAGTCTGCTCTTGGGTTCACCTGTTCCGCTCCGCGTGACAGTACGATCTGGCCCTGGACATTAACCCAGTAGACTTAGATCCTCTCCACCAAACCCTTGCCGACCAAGAAACATGACCGACCGAGAAACATGACCAAGCCCGGAGAACTCCTTGATATGCTCCATAAGGGTTTTCACGGAGCCTGTCTGACCTGCAGGGCCGAACCTTCGCCCGGAGCTTGCAACTAGCCCTTAGATCGTCTCCTCTGCTACATGAGCTGCTCATTCCGGCCCCCGAGCGTTACGACGGCAACCTCGGAGCTTGCAGAGCAATGTTCGCTGGTATACGATCAACAGCGCTATGCTTATGCTAGCGAACCGGCCAAGATTTCCTTCCTGATTGGCAGCCTCTGTGAAGCAGCACTTTCTTGGGCCACAGCTGTGTGGGAGAAACATTCCCCTGTCTGATCCTCCTACTCCAGCTTCACGGAGGAGATGAGGAGAGTCTTCGACCACCCTGTCTGTGGTAAGGATGCTGCCAAGCAACTCCTGTCCCTCCGTCAAGGCTCCCATAGTGTCGCTGAGATGGCGATCGAGTTTCGCACCCTCGCTGCTGAGAGCGGCTGGAATGAGGAGGCCCTTCAGGGAGCATTCCAGAACGTGCTCTCACCGAAACCATCAAGGATGATTTGTGTCCAGGGATGAGCCTGATGGACTCGAGGAGCTCATCTCTCTCACCATCCGCATCGACAACTGTCTCCATGAGCGTCAGAGAGAGGGCAGAACCCGAACCCACGTGGCTCGTCCGGGCCCGTCGCTCTCCTGAGGAGAGGCAGCGGCGAGTCAGCACTAGGAGCTGCCTATACTGTGGCCAGGTTGGTCACGTTGTCTCCACTTGTTCACTGCGGCCAGCTAAAGGGGGTGGCTGGGCTGCTGTGGGGGATATACTGTTGAGTCAAAGTGCTGGTTCATCTTACCCCAGACCCTTGCTAGACGGCACTCTTGTATGGCAAAGCCAGCCTTTTTCTCTACCTACCCTCATCGACTCAGGTGCCGAAGAGAGTTTCCTGGACCGAGGTGTTGTTACCCAGTTGGGTCTGGATACTGTTCCACTCGATTCACCACTCGATGCCAACGCTCTCAATGGACAGCTCCTCGCCCGTGTCAGTGAGAACCGTGCTAGTCATCCTGCGTCTCTCTGGGAATCACCAGGAAAGGATCAGTCTCCACATAATCGACTACCCTCGCTCTCCCCTGGTTCTTGGCCATCCTTGGTTAAAGCTGCACAACCCACAGCTCGACTGGACCGCTGGAAGGGTAACCACTTGGAGTACATTTTGTCACTCTGATTGTCTACATTCTACCCTTCCCCCTGGCTTGTCTGTGCCCCAGTCCATTCCAGACCGGTCATCAGTTCCTCCAGAGTATCACGATCTAGCTCCTGTGTTCAGCAAGCACCACACCCTGTCTCTGCCACATCATCGGCCGTACGACTGCGCTACTGACGCTATTGACCTCCAGCCTGGAGCTCCGCGTGACAATCTCACTGTAGTAGGCTGTTTTGTTTACTGGATCTCCATTCACCTTTTGTTTACTGTGTTTGTTTACTGTTATTAATGTAACTAGCCTAAATATAGACAGTGCCATGACTTTATCAATCTGATATTTTGTTTACTAGGCCTAGTTGGTACCGCTGTTTTGTTCTGTTCGCATTCATTCGTTCGCATTTGCAGTTGTGTCGGTATTCTAAGCCAAACTGATATTCATTATTTTTGTTTGCATGCATGAATAGCTAGGCTAGTACTTTCAGTATTTAGTTTGCATTATTTTGGTAAGACATCTGTGTGTATGGCTGCATTCTCATAGGCTGTTTGTAATAGGTGAATTACCCTATTGATCTTGTAGCCCATTTACCAAAATGGCCTTGCTTTAGTGTTTAGGGCACGGTCCACTGTGCTGATGCAGCGTAGATAGGCTATAGATTTCGCGCCAACCTGTCACTTGCACTCAATCAATGCTCTCGGAGTCTCTGCATTTGAACTTTATGTTTATTGTGGTATAGCGTGATATAAGCAGAATTCAATATAATTCCAATGCAAGAACCCCCCAAAATTGTGCCCCCTCACCGATTTCAACTGCCCCTTTAGTCACTTTATCCTGGTGCCAGATCTGATATTTGTGGTGAAGTATTTTTTCAGACTGCTGTTGAAAAGAACACTAGCACAAACCCAAAATGTGATGACTTTTAGCTTGCTAATATACACGTCAAAGCTAAAAGTGGTAGGCTTATGAAATGGGATGACAATTGCTGACTTGGGATTTCAAATTTGTAGTATGCTGAGTTTCAGTCCAAATTCTCATACTACATCCTAGGTTTAGTGTACAATAATAGTAGGCTGTTTTATACGACACCATTGTTCAATATTTGATTTGTCGACCAAAGATGATTACATTTCTGTGATGAAGAAAAAAACTATCAGACACAAGTTGTGTAACTAGCAGTGGAGGCTCCTCAGAGGAGGAAGGGGAGGACCATCCTACTCAGTGAATTTCAGAAAAATGTAAATAGTGAAATATTAAAAGTTATCATTTTTAGATAAAACAATACTAAATATATTCACCAAGTCACCAAATAACTGATTAAAACCCAATGCTTTGCAATGAAGGTCTACGTAGCCTCAACACCACTCTTTAGACAAGCTAAATGCCTTCTATGCTCGCTTCGAGGCAAGCAACACTGAACCATGCGTGAGAGCACCAGCTGTTATGGATGACTGTGTGATCACGCACTCCGTAACCTATGTGAGTAAGACCTTTAAACAAGTAAACATTCACAAGACCGCAGGGCCAGACAGATTACCAGAATGCGAGCTCAGAGCATGCGCTGACCAGATGGCAAGTGTCTTCATTTACATTTTCAAACTCTCCCTGACCCAGTCTGTAATACTTACAGGTTTCAAGCAGACCACCATAGTCCCTGTGCCCAAGAACGCCAAGGTAACCTCTCTAAATGACTGTTGCCTAGTAACACCCACATCTGTAGCCAGGAAATGCTTTAAAAGGCTGGTCACCCTGGACTCACTCCAATTCGCATACCGCCTCAACAGATCCACACTGCCCTCCCCCACCTGGACAAGAGGAACCCTTATAGTGCCTTGTAAAAGTATTCATCCCCCTTGGCGTTTTTCTAGATTTTGTTGCATTACAACCTGTAATTTAAGTGGATTTTTATTTGGATTTCATGTAATGGACATACATAAAATAGTTATAAATTGGTGAGTGAAATGAAAAAAATTACTTGTTTCAAAATTAAAAAAAAAATAGAAAAGTGGTGTGTGCATATGTATTCACCCCCTTTGCTATGAAGCCCCTAAATCTGGTGCAACCAATTACCTTCAGAAGTCACATAATTAGTTAAATAAAGTCCACCTGTGTGCAATCTAAGTGTCACATGATCTGTCACATGATCTGTATATATACACCTGTTTTGAAACACCACTAAGCAAGGGGCACCACCAAGCAAGCGACACACTGAAGACCAAGGAGCTCTCCAAACAAGCCAGGGACAAAGTTGTGGAGAAGTACAGATCAGGGTTGGGTTATAAAAATAACAAAAACTTTGAACATCCCACGGAGCACCATTAAATCCATTATTAAAAAATTTAAAGAATATGGCACCACAACAAACCTGCCAAGAGAGGGCCGCCCACCAAAACTAATGGACCAGGCAAAGAGGGCATTCATCAGAGAGGCAACAAGAGATCAAAGATAACCCTGAAGTATCTGCAGAGCTCCACAGAGGAGATTGGAGTATTTGTCCATAGGATCACTTTAAGCCGTACACTCCACAGAGCTGGGCTTTACTGAAGAGTGGCCAGAAAAAAAGCCATTGCTTAAAGAAAAAAAGAAGCAAACACATTTGGTGTTCGCCAGGCGTGTGGGAGACTCCCCAAACATATGGAAGAAGGTACTCTGGTCAGATGAGACATAAATTTGCTTTTTGGCCATCAAGGAAAATGTCTGGCGCAAACCCAACACCTCAAGACCACCATCCCCACAGTGAAGCATGGTGGTGGCAGCATCATGCTGTCGGGATGTTTTTCATCGGCAGGGACTGGGGAAACTGGTCAGAATTGAAGGAATGGTGGATGCCGCTAAATACAGGGAAATTCTTGAGGGAATCCTGTTTCAGTCGTCCAGATTTGAGACTGGAAAGGAGGTTCACCTTCCAGCAGGACAAGGACCCTAAGCATACTGCTAAAGCAACACTCAAGTGGTTGAAGGGAAAACAATTAAATATCTTGGAATGGCCTGGTCAAAGCCCAGACCTCAATCCAATTGAGAATCTGTGGTATGACTTAAAGATTGCTGTACAACAGCGGAACCCATCCAACTTGAAGGAGCTGTAGCAGTTTTGCCTTGAAAAATCCCAGTGGCTAGATGTGCCAAGCTTATAGAGACATACCCCAAGAGACTTGAAGCTGTAATTTCTGCAAAAAGGTGGCTCCAAAAAGTATTGCCTTTGGGGGGGGAGGGGGTGAATAGTTATGCACACTTAAGTTTTCTTTCTTGTTTGTTTCACAGTAACAAAATATTTGGTATGTTGTGTAAATCAAATCATACAACCCCCCCCCAAAATCCATTTTAATTCCAGGTTGTAAGAAAACAAAATAGGAAAAATGCCAAGTGGGGTGAATACTTTCGCAAGGCACTGTATGTGAGAATACTCTTCATTGACTACAGCTCAGCGTTCAACACCATAGGGACCTCCAAGCTCATCACTAAGCTTAGGACCCTGGGACAGAAGACCTCCCTCTGCAACTGGATACTGGACTTCCTGAAGGGCCGCCTCCAGGTGTTGAGGGTAGGCAACAACACATCCACCACACTGACCGTCAACACGGGCCCCACAGAGGTGCGTGCTCAGTCCCCTCCTGTACTCCCTGTTCACCAACAACTGCGTGGCCGCACACGACTCCAACACCATCATTATGTTTGCTGACGCTACGATGGTGGTAGTCCTGATCAGTGACGACGATGAGACAGCCTGTAGGGAGGAGGTCAGAGACCTGGCAGTGTGGTGCCAGGACAACAACCTCTCCCTCAATGTCAGTAAGACAAAAGAGTTGATCGTGGACTACAGGAAACGGGGGGCCAAGCTTGCCCCCATTCACATCGACAGGGCGGGTCGAAAGTCCACATCACTAAAGATCTATCATGGTCCATACACACACAGTCATGAAGAGGGCACGACAATGCCTCTTCCCCCTCAGGAGGCTGAAAAGCTTTGGCATGGGCCCTAAGATAAAGAGTTATACAAATGCACCATCAATCAAATATATTTTAAAGCCCTTCTTACATCAGCTGATGTCACAAAGTGCTGTACAGAAACCCAGCCTAAAACCCCAAACAGTAAGCAATGCAGGTGTAGAAGTACGGTGGCTAGGAAAAACTCCCTAGAAAGATTCTGGAACCTAGGAAGAAACCTAGAGAGGAACCAGGCTATGAGGGGTAGCCAGTCCTCTTCTGGCTGTGCCGGGTGGAGATTATAACAGAACATGGCCAAGATGTTCAAATGTTTATAGATGACCAGCAGGGTCAAATAACAATAATCACAGTGGTTGTAGAGGGTGCAACAGGTCAGCACCTTAGGAGTAAATGTCAGTTGGCTTTTTATAGCCGATCATTCAGAGTATCTCTACCGCCACTGCTGTCTCTAGAGAGTTGAAAACAGAAGGTCTGGGACAGGTAGCACGTCCGGTGAACAAGTCAGGATTCCATAGCCACAGGCAAAACAGTTTAAACTGGAGCAGCAGCACGACCAGGTGGACTGGGGACAGCAAGGAGTCATCAGGCCAGGTAGTCCTGAGGCATGGTCCTAGGGCTCAGGTCCTCCGAGAGAGAGAAACAAAGAAAGAAAGAGAGAAAGAAAGAAGGAAAGAGGGAAAAAGAGAGAGAATTGGAGAGAGCATACTGAAATTCACACAGGACACCTGATAAGATAGGAGAAATACTCCAGACATAACAGACTGACCCTAGCCCCCAGACACATAAACTGTTGCAGCATAAATACTGCAGGCTGAGACAGGAGGGGTCGGGAGACATTGTTGCCCCGTCCGACGATACCCCCGGACAGGGCCAAACAGGCAGGATATAACCCCACCCACTTTGCCAAAGCACAGCCCCAACACCACTAGAGGGATATCTTCAACCACCAACTTATCATCCTGAGACAAGGCAGAGTATAGCTCACGAAGATCTCCCCCACGGCACAACCCAAGGTGGGACAGCAACCCGGACAGGAAGATCACGCCAGTGACTCAACCCACTCAAGTGACGCACCCCTCCTAGGGACGGAATGGAAGATTACCAGTAAGCCAGTGACTCAGCCCCTGTAATAGGGTTAGAGGCAGAGAATCCCAGTGGAGAGGGGAACTGGCCAGGCAGAGACAGCAAGGGCGGTTTGTTGCTCCAATGCCGTTCCGTTCACCTTCACACTCCTGGGCCAGACTAACTCAATCATAGGACCTACTGAAGAGATGAGTCTTCAATAAAGACTTAAAGGTCGAGACCGTGCCTGCGTCTCTCACATGGATAGGCAGACCATTCCATAAAAATGGAGCTCTATAGGAGAAAGCACTGCCTCCAGCTGTTTGCTTAGAAATTATAGGGACAGTAAGGAGGCCTGCGTCTTGTGACCGTAGCGTACGTGTAGATATATACGGCAGAACCAAATCGGAAAGATAGGTAGGAGCAAGCCCATGTAATGCTTTGTAGGTTAGCAGTAAAACCTTGAAATCAACCCTTGCCTGAACAGGAAGCCAGTGTAGAGAGGCTAGCACTGGAGTAATGTGATTAAATGTTTTGGTTCTAGTCAAGATTCTAGCAGCCGTGTTTAGCACTAACAGAAGTTTATTTAGTGCTTTATCCGGGTAGCCGGAAAGTAGAGCATTGCAGTAGTCTAACCTAGAAGTGACAAAAGCATGGATTGATTTTTCTGAATAATTTTTAGACAGAAAGTTTCTGATTTTTGCAATGTCATTGAGAGCATCCTGCTTGGCATCTGACCGCAAGGCACTAACGAGGGTAGTGTGTATGCCCAGTACATCACTGAGGCTGAGCTCCCTGCCACCCAGGTCTTATATACCAGGGGGTGTCAGAGGAAGGCCCTACACATTTTCTGAATCCAGCCACCCAAGTCATAGACTGTTCTCTCTGCTACTGCATGGAAAGTGGTACCGATGCACCAAGTCTGGAACCAACAACACCCTGAACACCTTCTACCCCCAAGGCATAAGACTGCTAAATATGTGGTTAAATAGTTAACCAAATAGCTACCCAGACTCTCTGCATTGATGCTTTTAGCACTAACTTTGACTCATCACTTATGCTGCTGTTTATTATCTATCCTGTTGCCTAGTCACTAGTCAGCCTTATTCTAAAATTGATTAAATTGCCCCCCCCCATCCTCAATCTACACACAATACCACATAATGACAAAGCAAAATCAGGTTTTTGGAGAAAAAAAATGCTAATTTATTTAAAACAAATTATAATTAAATATGCCATTTACATAAGTACTCAGACCCTTTACTCAGTACTTTGCAGAAGCACCTTTGGCAGCGATTACATCCTCGAGTCTTCTTGGGTATGAGTCTTCTTGGGTGTGCCAAGTCTTCTTGATTCTTCTTCTTGGCATACCTGTATTTGGGGAGTCTCTCCAGAGATCGGGTTCAAGTCCAGGCTCTGGCTGGGCCACTCAAGGATATTCAGAGACTTGTCCCGAAGCCACTCCTGCATTGTCTTGGCCGTGTGCTTAGTGTCGATGTCCTGTTGGAAGGTGAAGCTTCGCCCCAGACTGAGGTCCTAAGCGCTCTGGAGCAGGTTTTCATCAAGGATCTCTGTACTTTGCTCCATTCATCTTTGCCTCGATCCTGACTAGTCTCCCAGTCCCTGCTGCTGAAAAACATCCCCACAGCATGATGCTGCCACCACCATGCTTCACCGTAGTGATGGTGCCAGGTTTCCTCCAGACGTGACGCTTGGTATTCAGGCCAAAGAGTTCAATCTTGGTTTCATCAGAACAGAGAATCTTGTTTCTCATGTTCTGAGAGTCTTTAGGTGCCTTTTGGCAAACTCCAAGCGGGCTGTCATGTGCCTTTTACTGAGTAGTGGTTTCTGTCTGGCCATTCTACAATAAAGGCTTGATTGGTGGAGTGCTGTAGAGATAGATGTCCTTCTGGAAGGTTCTTCCATCTCCACCTAGAACCCGAATGACCATCGGGTTCTTGGTCACCTCACAGAACAAGGCCCTTCTCCCCCAATTTCTCAGTTTGGCCAGGTGGCCAGCTCTAGGTAGAGTCTTGGTGGTTCCAAACTCATTCCATTTAAGAATGATGGAGGCCACTGTGTTTTTGGTGACCTTCACTTTTAGAATAAGGCTGTAACGTAACAAAAGGTGGAAAAAGTCAAGGGGTATGAATACTTTCCAAAGGCACTGTATGTACATCTACCTCAATTACCTCTTACCCCTGCACATCGACTCGGTACTGGTACCCTGTGTACATAAGTGTGTATTTAAGTGTTATTACTTTTCTATTATTTCTAAAAAAAAATCCCTCTGCATCGTTGGGAAGGGCCCGTAAGTAAACATTTCACTGTTAGTCTACATTGTTTATGAAGCATGAGAAAAACAACATTTCATTGATTTTAGGGTAGCACCAGGTGTAGCCGGAGTACAGCTATTTTCCATCCTCCTCTGGGTACATGGACTTCAATATGAAACCCTAGGAGACTCAAGTTTCTCACCCGCTTCCATAGACTTACACAGTAATTATGACTTGCAGAGGACATCCTCCAACCTATCAGAGCTCTTGCAGCATGAACTGACATGTTGTCCAGCCAATCAAATGATCAGAGAATGAATCTAGTACTGAAAGCATAAGCTACAGCTATCGAGCTCTGCAGTGCATAAAGTGTGGTGAGTAGTTGACTCAAAAGATAGAGAAAGACGAAAACATGTATTACTTTACAAATTAAGAAGAAGCAGCAGAGAGAAAGGGATCACTGTATGTCATTATATTTTCTTCTTCTTCTTAGTTTTCCTTCCACTTACTTAGCTACATAATGCAGCTAATTTATCCTACTCAACAACCTGACACAAACAAAGAGGAATGCTATTTATGTTAGCTAGCTGGCTAAGGCTATCCAACACTGCAACTCTTCCAACTCAAGGCAAGCGTTTGATTTTATTAATTTATTGCCACCAGGGCCCGCCGGGGTAACTGCTAAACTGCTTGCTGTACACTGTATTGCGTGATTGAACACATGGATTGGATTGTAGGTTTACTGACACATTAGTTCAAGTACCTATGTTGACTATGACGTTAGCTAATATGGTGACAATCGTGTAGGCAGTGTAGCGGTTAGCGGTTATGGTATGAAGGTTTGGCTTGGAGAGTTTTTTTTCTCCTGGTCACAGACAGCTGTTGCGTTTTGCACTGAAGTCCACAAGCGAAGGGAAAAGGTGAGAGGACAAGAGTGTGTAGATGCAAAAAGGAATTATATAACTAGCAAAGTGACAATGCTGTACTGTATGTGGCTGCTAAGAAAGTGCTATGAAAGGGGTGTATTCATTCTGCCGATTGTCTTGCAAAATATTTTCTTAATTCTTAAACAAAACAGGGATGGGCCTACCTAAAATTGTCCAATAGAAATTCTTGTTTTAGTTACGGTTTGGACTAATGATTACACCCCAGATCAGCTACTGTATATGTAGGCAAGATTGTGCAAGGCGGTATTGAATGCGTCACTTTCTGACACCTTGATTACTTCAATTTGTCTCTCGACCTGTACACCTACAGTTTAAGTCGGAGGTTTACATACACCTTAGCCAAATACATTTAAACTCAGTTTTTTACAATTCCTGACATTTAATCCTTGTAAAAAATTCCCTGTCTTAGGTCAGTTAGGATCACCACTTTATTTTAATAATGTGAAATAATAGTAGGGAGAATGATTTATTTAAGCTTTTATTCATTTCATCACATTCCCAGTGGGTCAGAAGTTTACATACCCTCAATTAGTATTTGGTAGCATTGCCTTTAAATTGTTTGGGCGAATTTTGGCCCATTCCTCCTGACAGAACTGGTGTAACTGAATCAGGTTTGTAAGCCTCCTTGCTTGCACACACTTTTTCAGTTCTGCCCACAGATTTTCTATAGAATTGAGGTCAGGGCATTGTGATGGCCACTCCAATACCTTGATACCCTCGTGCTTCACGGTTGGAATGGTGTTCTTCGGCTTGCAAGCATCCCCCTTTTTCCTCCAAACATAATGATGGTCATTATGGCCAAACAGTTCTATTTTTGTTTCATCAGACCAGAAGACATTTCTCCATCTTTGTCCCCATGTGCAGTTGCCAACCGTAATCTGACTTTTTTATGGCGGTTTTGGAGCAGTGGCTTCTTCCTTGCTGAGCGACCTTTCAGGTTATGTCGATATAGGACTCGTTTTACTGTGGAAATAGATACTTTTGTACCTGTTTTCTCCAGCATCTTCACAAGGTCCTTTGCTGCTGTTCTGGGATAGATTTGCACTTTTCACACCAAAGAACGTTCATCTCCAGGAGACAGAACGTGTCTCCATCCTGAGCGGTATGATGGCTGCTTGGTCCCATTGTCACGCCCTGACCTGTTGGAGCCTTTTTATGTCTCATTTTGGTTTGGTCAGGGTGTGATTTGGGGTGGGCATTCTATGTTATAGTTTTTGTATTTCTTTCTCCAGAGCCCGGCGAGGCCTGTCCCTGCTCCACGCACCAGGCCCCCTGTGCGCATCGAGAGCCCGGCACGTCCTGTCCCTGCTCCACGCACCAGAGCGGCCTTTCAGGTTATGTCGATATAGGACTCGTTTTACTGTGGATATAGACACTTTTGTACCTGTTTTCTCCATCTCTAGGAGACAGAACGCATCTCCATCCTGAGCGGTATGATGGCTGCATGGTCCCATGGTGTTTATACTTGCATACTATTGTTTGTACAGATGAATGTGGTGCCTTCAGGCCTTTGGAAATTGCTCCCAAGGATGAACCAAACTTGTGGAGGTCTACAATTTGATTTCTGAGGTCTTGGCTGATTTCTTTTGATTTTCCCATGATGTCAAGCAAAGAGGCACTGAGTTTGAAGGTAGGCCTTGAAATACATCCACAGGTACACCTCCAATTGACTCAAATGATGTCAATTAGTCTATCAGAAGCTTCTAAAGCCATGACATCTTTTTCTGGAATTTTCCAAACTGTTTAAAGGCACAGTCAACTTAGTGTATGTAATCTTCTGACCCGCTGGAATTGTGATACAGTGAATTATAAGTGAAATAATCTGTCTGTAAACAATTGTTGGAAAAATGTATTGTGTCATGCACAAAGTAAATGTCCTAACCTACTTGCCAAAACTATAGTTTGTTAACAAGAAATTTTGTGGAGTGGTTGAAAACCAAGTTTTAATGACTCAAACCTAAGTGTGTGTAAACTTCCGACTTCAACTGTACATTATAAACTTTCATTTGTAGGCTAGGTTGTAGCAACCTTATGATGCGTTTAGGGACAATGTGAGTATCATGTAGTAGCCTAAATCTATGGATTTTACATTGAGCTGGGTCAATGGAATATGAGTGACAGTCATCCAATATGCTGTAATAAAAAATAATGCCTTGCTCATAAATAAGAAATAAAATAAAAAATTGGCCCCTTTAATCTTAAATAGCACGACCGCCACTGGTAACTACTGTAGTAGTCCTGGGGTGTTTTCATTTATGAAACCGTACAGAAAGATATTTGATGAAAACCTCCTCCATTGCGCTCAGGACCTCAGACTGGGGCAAAGGTTGGCCTTCCAAAAGTACAATGAGCCTAAGCACACAGCCAAGACAACGCAGGAGTGGATTTGGGACAAGTCTCTGTACATCCTTGAGTGGCCCAGCCAGAGCCCGGACTTGAATGTGATCGAACATCTCTGGAGAGACCTGAAAATAGCTGTGCAGCAACGCTCCCCATCCAACCTGACAGAACTTGAGAGGATCTGCAGAGAAGAATGGGAGAAACTCCCCCAATACAGGTGTGCCAAGCTTGTAGCGTCATACCCTTTTTTTTAATATAAATTAGCAAAAATTTATGTTTTTGCTTTGTCATTATTGTGCATTGTGTGTAGATAGATGAGGAAAGAAAACAATTTCATGAAATTTAGATTAAGGCTGTAACATAACAAAATGTGGAAACGGTCAAGGGGTCTGAATACTTTCCGAAGGCACTGTATATGCATGAAACGTACATTATGGAAACATGTCTCACACTCAGTCATAGTCAGTAGAATAATGAATGGATTGGCACGATTTTGGCACCATCAACTTTTAGGTCAGTAGGAAAGTTAATTTAAATTAATCATTTAAATAAATTTTAAATAATTTAAACCACTGAAAAATACTCACATTCACTGAACATTTAGTATTTGAAACTCCAACATTCATTTCCCAACTGCTATAGGCTCTTTATCGTTCTGCATGCTTTATATTCCAATGCATCCAACATTATGCATGTCCACCATAGTATTGGGCAGCTTCTATATGAGAACTCATAATTCTCTGGTTATCTTTTTTTAGAGAAGATTGTATTGCACGGTATGCTATATGTGTAGGCTATGCCATATGCATTTGCTAATATGCATATGTAGCTGTCGTTTTTAAACCTCCATTCTAGCAAACATCTCACACACACAATCTTTCTATCTACATGCTTTTATTTGGGTTTCTATGCAAGGTATATGATTGAATGTAGTTTTAAGCATGCAGCTAGTTACTAGAAATAACACATAATCATGGCAAACATATGATTCAAAAATGTAATTCACTGACAGAGCTCGTTAATGAATCACAAATTGATATTTACAGTAGCTGGCTAGGCTAGTCAAACTAACATTGGCTAGCTTTCAATAAATTGTCTAAATGGTCAACAGAGTTACCTCTTCATACGATCAAGACAATTCATATCGCATGCTGCATATTTTAAGAAAACATATATGTATTTATTTCAGTCTTTGGGAGCTAGCTTGTCACGTAGAGTAGGCCAGAAGGCTAAACTGAATAACCTAACCTCTATCAAATACAAAGATGGCAGACCCGCAAAAGTTATTCTGTGCAAGGGTGTTTATTTACATAGTGATTCCGGAAGAAAAACAACAGTACTGCCATCTAAAGTATACATTATGGGGACAACAATGCTGCCCCATCAACAGCTCAATCCAAAATGCCCCCCTCCTGAAAGAGAGGCTCTTTTTGTAGGGAAAGCCGCTCTCCTCAGAACCCGAACACTAATTAATTAAGCAATTACTTTCATTAAGCAATAACCTTTATCAAAGCCTACATTTTTCATTCAGCTAGACATACTGAATTATATACATTGCGACACGTTTTTCATGATACAATATACCAATATAACATTTACAAAATAACATCACTACTGACATGGTGTCTTTCAATATGTCCATTTACATGAACGAGCCATTCGGAACAGGCACTACAGAGCCAGCCCGATTACCTTGTCCCAGCATAACCGGAAACTACATAGATGGAGAGAGGAACAGAACCAAACAAACAACGCGCTCATCCATAACATCGATAAGTACAATAAACGTTGCTTAAATTAAACATGAACACGTGTCTGTATTCTTTATACCATAACATGTAACTGACGGGAGGTAAGAGTAAAGTGTGAAATGCATGTACTAAGATAGAGAAGTTAACTTGTGTGTCGACCCACATTGTTAACGAAGCTGATAACGGAGCAGGGAGGCGCGGTGTGTGTACCAAACGCTGCCCGCAGCCAGTGACGGACTTCTCCGTCACATAGCTATATCTGTTCCTCTTCATCAGACAGGCATTTTGCGTTTTCACAAGAGGCGGTGTTTACATCATAGATAGAAGCAGGCCATTGCCTGCCTTCATAACGAGGGGTACAGTATGTAGGGGAGTGCGATTGGTTCCAAGTTTAGCAGTTCGGCAGATTTTCCTGAGCAGACAGTGTTGAAATATACTTCATATGAGTAAATGTGAAAGAATTGAAGTTGCCAACAATCTTATAGTCATCATATGAATGTTTTACTGTTATTTACAACAAATCAGCTCCTCCCCTGACGGTGATCGATCAATTTCACGTTTCATGGCTTCGGCCCTACTTGGATTAGAAACACTGTGATTTGAATACCTTGTTCTTTGGTGGGGTTTTACGGCAGACTACATCCTTTAATGGCGCATTGCCACCACGTACTGGTTGGGGTGAAAACTGGAACTTTAAAGCAAAAGGGAAATAGGGGGAAGAGACACAGGCTCTGGGGAAAATATGCATACTTTCTTTATGAAACACAAATTTCGACCACAGTGCTACAATGTCTAAGCGTAGTCCCGGATGGTGCGTATTGTGTTCATTCAATCAGACCAGGGGTGATAAAACAGACTGCTGCAAACTAATTGGCTGAATGAGATTAATCGCAGTTAATTAATCGCAGTGCGACCACAAACTCATATACATTCTTTCTTTTCTAGATTTAATAAGGCACGGAGATCAGACACGGACCAAATATAAACTTTAGACTTAATGTAATACATTATGGGACAGTTTTCTAGACACAAGGAGGTTCTCCATTGAAAGTGCTTTTTAGTCCAGGAATTGGCCTAATCTGTGTCTGGGAAACCACCTCTAGCCTATAAGTAAATAGTTTTGTCAAAATGATTCAATTAATTTGAACAAATACTCTAATCACTGTTGTTGTAGGCCTACTTGAGGCCAGGGGTGTATTCATTCAGACCAAGACATTAACAAACAGTTGCAAAACATTTTGCAACAGACACCGTTTAATCCAAACTGAAAACCTTTATTGTCTATTAGACAAATTCAGGTAGGTCCCTCCCCGTTTCGTTTTGATGGCTTCTGTTTGTTTTTTTTGGTTCCTAGTGAATACACACCTGGGGTGCGTTAAGTACGTCAGAGCGGTGTGCAGCATTTTAATTCAGGCCACACCACACCACACCACAGACTGAAAGGTCCAATGCAGCCGTTTTATATCAGTATACTGGCCGAAAAGGGTCAACATCAGGGGAAATCTTTACATGACACGTTTTTGCTATTCTAGAGAATACACACAATTTCCAATGCATTTTTTACATTTTGTGGATATAAACCAGTCTTTTAGACATACAGTACTAGTCAAAAGTTTGGACACACCTACTCATTCAAGGGTTTTTCTTAATTGTTTACTACTTTCTACAATGTAGAATAATAGTGAGGACATAAAAACTATGAAATATCACATATGGAATCATGTATGAACCAAAAAAAGTGTTAAACATATTTTATATTTGAGATTCTTCAACCTTGCCACCCTTTGCCTTGATGACAGCTTTGCACAGTCTTGACATTCTCTTAACCAGCTTCATGAGGTAATCACCTGGAATGCATTTCAATTAACAGGTGTGCCTTGTTAAAAGTTAATTTGTGGAATTTCTTTCAATACAGAACATTTCAAGAACTTTTAAAGTTTCTTCAAGTGCAGTCACAAAAACCATCAAGCGCTATGATGAAACTGGCTCTCATGAGGACCACCACAGGAAAGGAAGACTCAGAGTTACCTCTGCTGCAGAAGATAAGTTCACCAATTTTAGCCCATCTAAATGCTTCACAGATTTCAAGTAACAGACACATCTCAACATCAACTGTTCAGATGAGACTACGTGAATCAGGCCTTCATGGTTGAATTGCTGCAAGCAAACCACTACTAAAAGGGCACAAGTAAGAAAAAGAGAATTGCTTGGACCAAGAAACATGAGCAATGAACTTTAGACCGATGGAAATGGGTATGTCTATTTAGGCTTAAATCTACATTTTGCAATTACATTTAAGAGTAAGCGCAATCCAGCCGGTGTCTATTCCACAAGTTACCACCGGCTAAATCATGACGTTAAAGTGTCTATTTACTCTGTTCCATCTGACTGCTCAATACATTCTCATCAGCCTAGCTAGGCAATTTATAAACTTGATCTCCACTATAAAAATAATCTAGACAATATCTTATTTCTTTTAGAGTAACATTTTGTTTTCAACAGCGGAGATTTGTATTAACTTGTATGTCTGTCTCTCCGGCATTTGCAAAAAAAAAATCTATATTAATATTTGATCTCCAGCTGTCCCATAGTAATGAACATGTCGGGACAAGACAGACTGGCAGGCAACATTTCTCAGCCAGTCGAAATCATGAATCAGCTCAAATCAAATCAAATTTTATTTGTCACATACACATGGTTAGCAGATGTTAATGCGAAGTGTAGAAAAATGCTTGTGCTTCTAGTTCCGACCATGCAGTAGTATCTAACAAGTAATCTAACAAATTCACAGCAACTACCTTATACACACAAGAGTAAAGGAATGAATACGAGTATGTACATATAAATATATGGATGAAGCGATGGCTGATCGGGCGTAGGCAAGATGCAGTAGATGGTATGGAGTACAGTATATACATATGAGATGAGTAATGTAGGATATGTAAACATTATATAAATGGCATCGTTTAAAGTGGCTAGTGATACATTTATTTCATCCAATTATAATTATTAAAGTGGCTAGAGATTTGAGTCGATGGCCGAACGGCATAGGCAAGATTCAGTAGATGGTTTAGAGTACAGTGTATACATTTGATATGAGCAATGTCGGATATGTAAACATTATATACAAAATTGTTTAAGGTGGCTAGTGATACATTTGTTACATCCAATTCCTATTTTTTAAGTGGTTAGAGATTTAAGTCAGTATGTTGGCAGCAGCCACTCAATGTTAGTGATGGCTGTTTAACAGTCTGATAGAAGATTGAGATAGAAGCTGTTTTTAAGTCTCTCGGTCCCAGCTTTGATGCACTGTACTGACCTCGCCTTCTGGATGATAGCAGGGTGAACAGGCAGTGGCTCGGGTGGTTGTTGTCCATGATGATCATTTTGGCCTTCCTGTGACATCGGGTGGTGTAGGTGTCCTGAAGGGCAGGTAGTTTACCCCCGGTGATGCGTTGTGCAGTCCTCACTACCCTCTGGAGAGCCTTACCGTTGTGGGGGGAGCAGTTGCCGTACCAGGCGGTGATACAGTAGTTTGTGAGTGATTTTGGTGACAAGACTAATTTCTTCAGCCTCTTGAGGTTGAAGAGGCGCTGTTGCGCCTTCTTCACCACGCTGTCTGTGTGGGTGGACCAATTCAGTTTGTCCGTGATGTATGCGCCGAGGAACTTAAAACTTTCCACCTTCTCCACTACTGTCCCGTCGATGTGGATAGGGGGGTGCTCCCTCTCCTGTTTCCTGAAGTCCACGATCATCTCCTTTGTTTTGTTGACATTGAGTAAGAGGTTATTTTCCTGACACCACACTCCGAGGGCCCTCACCTCCTCCCTGTAGGCTGTCTCGTTGTTGTTGGTAATCAAGCCTACCACTGTAGTGTCGTCAGCAAACTTGATGATTGAGTTGGATGCGTGCTTGGCTACGCAGTCATGGGTAAACAGGGAGTACAGGAGAGGGCTGAGAACGCACCCTTGTGGGGCCCCAGTGTTGAGCATCATGTTTATGGATACAGAATATAGAAAGAAATGTCAAAGAAAAAAGGTAAAATGAAACGAACTGCAGCTAGTTTGCAATCTTTCCAGCGTCAGTTTGAAGTGATTATGTTAGCGTGCTCCTCTGAACAACAGTGTCCTGACGAGTAAGCACATTTTCTATGCCAGGCAAAATTGCGCCTCATTAGCACATTGTTATGGATGTCTCCAAATAAATGTCACTGGAAAACCGCTTAAATAAATGCAAATCCAGCTACTTTGCTGTTATTCTTTCTGCACTTTTTGACATGACTGTAAATTAGCAATAGTTGGCTAGCTAGCAGGCAAGTGATAAGAATGTTGCCAGATAGTATTTCAATGGAACATTTAGAACGAACGACTGGGTTGTGTCCAAAGATACAAAACAAAAAGACTGAACAACTGGGTCGCGTCTCTGGCAACCGAACTGATAGAACAAACGACCAGCCGGCTTGGGTAGCATCCTTAGATTTGTGTCGGGACTATCTTGTGGAAGGATGAAATAACGTTTTAATTGAAAATATGTCAATCATTATTTGAATATGATGGTAACCTGTTGTATAAAAGTGATAATACTCTCGAAGCCGGTGTTTGGAGGAAATATTGTGCACGGTTTGCCGGGCCCTCGATAACACCCGGCTTTGAAGGCATTATCACTTAAGCAAACCACAAGCTAAAAGCACTGTAATTTGTAGCCTAGCAACAAGAATCACATATTTTCTGTCAGTTTTGAATTTGGGTGCCACAAATGAGTGTGTAAATTATGTGTGGTGAAACTGACAACTGGAGAAACAAAGAAGTGAGAAGCTGCTCAGAAAATACCTCAAAGAAGTTAACACTAAAGTAAATAGCTAATGAGATGTTTTATTTATCATAACTAGAATCAAGAACTTTAGCTAATTTGGCCAGCAGCCAGTAGCTAGCTAGGCTTGAGGCGGTGGTCAAGTGTGAATAGTCCGGGGTGGCCATTTGATTAATTGTTCAGCAGTCTAATGGCTTGGGGTAAGAAGCTGATAAGGAGCATTTTGGTCCTAGACATTGCACTCCGGTAATGCTTGCCGTGCGGTAGCAGAGAGAACAGTCTACGACTTGGGTGACTGGAGTCTTTGACCATTTTTTGAGCCTTTCTCTGACACCACCTGGCATTTAGGTCCTGGATGTCAGGAAGCTTGGCCCCAGTGATGTACTGGGCCGTACGCTCTACCCTCTGTAGCACCGTACGGTCAGATGCAGAGCAGTTGCCATAACAGGCGGTGATGCAACCGGTCAGGATGCTCTTGACGGTACAGCTGTAGAACCTTTTGAGGATCTGGGGACCCATGCCAAATATTTTCAGTCTGCTGAGGTGGAAAGGTTTTGTTGTGCTCTCTTCATGACTGTCTTGGTGTGTTTGGACCGTGGTAGTTTGTTCGTGATGTGGACACCAAGGAACTCTCGACCCGCTCCACTTCTGTCCTTAATTGGGGCCTGTTCGGCCCTCCTTTTCCTATAGTCCACGATCAGCTCCTATGTCTTGCTCACATTGAGGGAGAGGTTGTTGTCCTGGCACACTGCCAGGTCTCTAACCTCCGCCCTATGGGCTGTCTCGTCGTTGTCGGTGATCAGGCCTACCACTGTTGTGTTGTCAGCAAACTTAATGATGGTCTTTGAGTCGTGCTTGGCCACTTAGTCATGGGTGAACAGGGAGTACAGGAGGGGACTAAGCATGCACCCCTGAGGGGTCCCAGTGTTGAGGATCAGCATGGCAGATGTGTTGTTGCCTACCCTTACCACCTGGGGGGTGTCCCATCAGGAAGTCAAGGATCCAGTTGCAGATGGAGGTGTTTAGTCCTAGGGTCCTTAGCTTAGTGATGAGCTTTGTTGAACGCTGAGCTGTAGTCAATGAACAGCATTCTCGCATAGGCGTTCCTTTTGTCCAGGTGGGAAAGGGCAATGCGATTGAGATTGCATCATCTGTGGATCTCTTAGGTCGGTATGCGAATTGGAGTGGGTGTAGGGTTTCCTGCATTATGTTTTGATGTGAGCCTTGACCAGCCTTTCAAAGCACTTCATGGCTACCGACGTGAGCGCTACAGGGAGGTAATCATTTAGGCAGGTTACCTTCGCTTTCTTGGGCACAGGGACTATGGTGGTCGTATTACATGTAGGTATTACATACTCGGTCAGGGAGAGGTTGAAAATGTCAGTGAAGACACTTGCCAGTTGGTCCGCTCATGCTTTGAGTAGACGTCCTGTTAATCCATCTGGCCCCGCGGCTTTGTGAATGTTGACCTGTTTAAAGGTCTTGCTCACATCGGCTAAGAAAAGCGTGATCACACAGTTGTCCGGAGCAGCTCGTGCTCTCATGCATGCTTTAGTGTTGCTTGCCTCGAAGCGAGCATAAAAAGGCATTTAGCTCGTCTGGTAGGCTCGCGTCACTGGGCAACTTGGGGATGGGTTTCCCTTTGTAGTCCATAATATTTTTCAAGCCCTGCCACATCCGACGAGCCAGTGTAGTAGGATTCAATCTTAGTCCTGTATTGACGCCTTTCCTGTTTGATAGTTTGTCTGAAGGCTTAGTGGGATTTCTTAAAGCGTCTGGATTAGTGTCCCACTCCTTGAAAGCGGCAGCTCTAGCTTTCAGCTCGGTGTGGATGTTGCCTGTAATCCATAGCTTCTGGTTGGGAAAAGTACGTACGGTCACTGTGGGGACGACGTTGTCGATGCACTTATTGATGAAGCTGGTGACTGAGGTGGTATACTCCTTAATGCCATTGGATGAATCCCGGAACAGCTCTTTTCGGTCATAAGAGACGGTAGCAGCAACATTATGTACAAAATGAGTCACAAACAATGCTAAAAAACTAACAAAATAGCACAGTTGGTTAGAAGCCCATAAAACGGCAGCCATCCCTTCCGGAGCCATTATATGTCCAGATATCCAGAAATATATAGATAACGATATCCCTTGATATTGACCATTTTCACCCAGTACCTTACTGTAATAGAGTTCCATTAAAATGGACAGAAATTGCTTTTTAGCAAAAACATATTTGTGCCCAGATTCATGAAGCTGGGGGCATAAGACGCATTTTCCTACCTAACTGGAGAGGCATTTGAACGTGAAAAAACATGTGCCTTAATAACAAACTTTATTTAATCTGTCAATATAAATAAAATGTGAGATCACAAAGCTGTTTAGCCACAAAGAAAATACAGAATCTTGCCTAGCCATGATTGGTTGAGATAATGAGGGGTCTGGGACAATCATGAGAAAGAGTCCATTCTGTCATCATCCGTTCACCTACTCTGGTTGAGAGAATGCCAAGAGTGTGCAAAGGGTGGCTACTTTGAAGAATCTCAAATATATTTTGGATTTGTTTAACACTTTTTTGGTTACTACATGATTTCATATGTGCTATTTCAGGTCTTCACTATTATTCTTAATGGAGAAAATAGTAAAAAAAAAAAAAAAACCTTTGAATGAGTGTAACCTGTATGCTGGGAGTCTGGAAGAAAGTACAGGGAGTGCAAATGTAACAATAAATAGAAAATAGTACAAACCAAACACGACAAGCGTACAGACACGAACCAGAAACAGAGTCAATAATGCCTGAGGAAAGAACCAAAGGGAGTGACAGATATAGGGGAGATAATCAGGAAGGTGATGGAGTCCAGGTGAGTCTCACGAGGTTCTGGTGCGCGTAATGATGGTGACAGGTGTGTGTAATAATGAGTAAACTGGCGACAACGATTGCCATAGGAGAGGAGTGGGAGTAGACGTGACAATGAGTAGGTGTGTCCAAACTTTTGACTGGTACTGTATATACTGTACACCCCTATAAATTTGTGGATTTGTATATACAATTGAGCACAGCCATGCAATCTCCATAGACAAACATTGGCAGTAGAATGGCCTTACTGAAGCGTTCAGTGACTTTATACAGGGCACCATCATAGGATGCCACCTTTCCAACAAGTCAGTTCGTCAAATATAAGTGCTGTTATTGTGAAGTGGAAACATCTACAGTAGGAGCAAGTGCTGAGTGCTGAAGTACGTAGCGCACCATTGGACTCTGGAGCAGAGGAAATGCGTTCTCTGTATTGATGAATCACTCTTCACCATTTGGCAGTCCGACAGACGAATCTGGGTTTGGCGGATGCCAGGAGAACACTACCTGCCAGAATGTATAGTGCCAACTGAAGTTTGGTAGTGGAGTAATAATGGTCTGGGGCTATTTTCATGGTTTGGGCTTGGCCCCTTAGTTCCAGTGAAGGGAAATCTTAACGCTACAGCATACAATGACATTTTAGATGATTCTGTGCTTCCAACTTTGTGGCAACAGTTTGGAGAAGGCCCTTTCCTGTTTCAACATGACAATGCCCCGATTCACAAAGTGAGGTCCATACAGAAATGGTTTGTCGAGATTGGTGTGGAAGAACTTGACTGGCCTGCACAGGGCCCTGACCTCAACCCCATCGAACACCTTTGGGATGAATTGGAACTGCGTCTAACATCAATGCTCGTCCTCACTAATGCTCTTGTGGCTGAATGGAAGCAAGTCCCCGCAGCAATGTACCAACATCTAGTGGACAGCCTTCCCAGAAGAGTGGAGGCTATTATAGCAGCAAAGAGGGGACCAACTGCATATTAATGCCCATGATTTTGAAATTAGATGTTTGACGAGCAGGTGTTTACATACTTTTGGTAATGTTGTGTATACAGTAGAGAAGTACAGTATGTGTCTATATATGTGTGTGTGTATGGTACCCGTTAGATTTTGGGGGCTTCCAGTGATGTGCTTTTGTGTGTATGTTATTTCTGTACAAGCAAGTTAGCTAGCATTTCTAAATGTAATGGTCACATTAGCTCCCTGCTAATACACAGTTGTTTTCCATGTTATAATCTACAGCCATCAACATCATCAAGCTATGCACATCTGATGTGCTGCCCTTTGTCTATTGTCGCAGGTACTTGCACATATTGTATATTGTCATGTTTTTGTCATTGTTATAATTGTAAATTCTTCCCAGTCTGATATTGACATGCAAGCGAATCTACAGCCATCAACATCCTTGAGCTATGCACATCTGATGTGGTGCCCTTTGTCTATTGTCGCAAATGAAACTACAGATCAACTGGGACCGTTGGCTGGCCTTCTTATCTTTATGCCTAGTGGTTAGAGCTTTGGGCCAGTAATCGAAAGGTGGCTGGATTAAATCCCCGAGCTGACAAGGTAAAAATCGGTCGTTCTGCCCCTGAGCAAAGCAGTTAACCCACCTGGGCGCCGTAGACGTGGATGTCAGAGGGGTTGGGTTAAATGCTGAAGACATTTCAGTTGAATGTATTCAGTTGTACAACTGACTAGGTATCCCCCTTTCCCTAAAGATCACATCTGTTACATTAGCTACTGTAGATAGCTAGCTAGACAGTTGCATACAGGTAATGTTATAGGCAGTTAGCTAGCTGAGCTGGGCCCGGTTTCCTGATAGAGATGTATATTTCGCTTACCAGTGTTTTAACAATGCATCTTTGCTACTGTGGATGAAAAGGTCACATATATTTCTCTAAACACCACCAGCTTTGTTGGAGCATATTCTAAGGCTACCCAATAAAAATGTAATCACCAATTTGGCACATAATTGCACGTACATCATAACAAATATTGAGACAAATTACAGACAGTAGCCTACAAGTAGCAAAATAGAACTCAATTTATTGAACATGAAATTTATTCATATTTTAATGCATTTATCTCGGTTTTCATTTGAAGCGTCTTTTTATACGTCACTAGTTTGTATCAATTGCAAATTCTTTAAGAGATGCGTGGGTCTAAGGCTTAAGAGGGTGTGAATGATGCTAAATGGGTGTATCTTTATTATACAGCAATAGGCAATTTAATACTGCTAATGATTTTCCTAATGGGGGAAATTTCCAGCAATATTTCCCCTGTCTGCTTGGTGCGTTCGTTGGTTTATCACTCCTTGTAGCCAGTTAGCGATGCTAATGATAACAGTCTTGTGGGTACACAGAAAGACTTTCCCCAAAAACCTTCTCAATTAAATATTATCCTCAAAGTAATCTTATCTGACAGAACTACACCACCGGTCAAAAGTTTTAGGACACCTACTCATTCAAAAAAAAATCTTGTAGAATAATAGTGACATTACATGTATGATCTTATTAATCGTATCTCAGAGCAATTTGCTTTGCTAGTTATAGCCTAATGAACCTGGTTGGTTAGCTACCTGCAGATTCATGCAGGGTATTAACGTCATAGTTTCGGATAATGGTTAATTGTTCACCTAGCTAGCTAGCTAAATATCTTAACAAAATACTCCATTATGCAAGTAACCATTTCCATACAGTGCGACAACTATTGATAGACTTAGCTGGTAAATTCGCTCTGGCTATCTACTTCGATTTCAGAGCACTCTCATCTGAGTGTGCCAGTATGCAGAATAACTGACAAATTTACAAACGCTCAACACCCGTTGAATATGGCCGGCGTCAGTAAACGTTGTCAAAAAGCGTAAATTGATGCCAGCAGCACAGTTGCAGTCACCAATGCTCTAGATAACATAAAAACAGCCTATCCAGCTCTGCTAGGGTGAGTAAAATGGTCAGTGAGCTGTTCTCTCATTTGTGTCTGGAAGTAGCTAGCAAGCTAACCAACGTTAGCCAATTATCTTGGGTGCTTGACAGCTGTTGTTAGGACAGAATGTTCGGATCAAACCTTAAAGAGATGGGTGGGGCTAAAGCTTAAGAGGGTGTGAACAATGCTGAATGGGTGTAGACAATGAAAAGCTTTCCAGTCGGTACCAAAACATTCAATGGCCATTTTCTCAAAAGTGAGGTTGCAAGTTTATCAACTTTCAAAGCAGAATTACTTTGCCATTGTTCCTCAAATGCAGTGTATGATATACCATTTTGTAGCTCTGTGTCTCTGCTTTTATCCAATGTAAAAAACACAATTTCAAATGTTGCTACATAAGACCAAATCTAGGTGGTCGGTCACAATTGTACTATTGAGAGTAAAAAAATAACTGGGAAAAAACCTGAGAAAACAGAATTTGGGAAATTACAAAATATAATTTTATGGGGCCTGTCATGCTGAATACTGTTTATTTACCAGGTATATTGACATCTCTTGTACACCAAGGACCCGGGGATGAGTTTCAGGATAGAGGAGAAGAGAAGAATGTGCCTCTTTAAAAACTATAACAAAATAAGTAGCTAGGGATGTTTCATTTTGCTAGGAAAACTGAAAACTAGTAATAAATCAATTGAATATACACCATCACAAAGAAATACATTATTTCCATTGAGGTAGGCATTATGAAACAAATAAAATGTATTTCAAAAGAACAGAATAGCATATTTTAAGTTCAATTATGTTACTATGCTTAGTAGCCTAGGCGGCTATTTGGCTATGCACCATGCAATGAAGTCAACTACAGTCTATTTGTTTTTTTAAAAGACAATACACACTTATATTTTATTGCCCTTCACAGTCACTGTCACATACAGTATATAGTAATAATATAATGGAATATAACAGCAAAAAATCGAAAGAGGATATATTTTTCCTTAACAAACTTGTCTAGTGTGGGCTCACTTGAGGAAGGGATGGATTCGCAGTTATTCTCCAAAAAAGATAATGCAGTTTTTGTATTCAGATCATAGAGTTCCGAACACATTATGCGTCTACACATACGTTTAAATGTGTCCGCATTGTGTTCAGATTCCCTTGTCCCGCGCTATATTCAAATGCAAGCATGCATTCTGAAAATGGTGGAATAGGCTAAATATGATAACACAACAACAACTTGATGGCAGTAGCTAACAAGCCAGCTAACCTATGTAGCTAGCCAGCAAACAAGTTCCCTACACATATTTCCTCCAACCTTATAATGAAAAGGTGCCTCTCGGTCCCGAAACCACACACATTTTCTGGAGACTTGTGGGCAGAGTGCTGGTGACATCACCAACTGTACGCACTTTTGGTAGCCTGATTGCATCTAGACTGAGGAGAAATTGACACACAATGCATCCCTGAGGTGGTCAGCCATATTGGAACACAATCAGACCACAATGCAACTTGTCTTTTCAATGCGATCTTCCTATTCTGATAGCAGAAGTCGCATGTAAGTGTCAAGTGTAGAACCGGCCTATATTATGACATATCATGAGATTCAGGTTTATGTTATTACTCATACTCCTGACATATAAATAGTTCAAACCTGTCCAGTATTTGGTTTAAACATGTTTCCAAAGTGTCTTGGGTTGGGTAAAAAGTTTGTATCGGGTAGAGATTTTGGCTACAGGAATATCCTCCAACATATTTTTTTTTAAATTTAAGCTAATTGATTGCACCCAAATTGGCAATTTTCTATAAATAGGATTCCCATTCTGTTCAATAAATATAGTACCAAACATCTGATTTGGACCGCACTTCTTCCTATTCCATTGAGTAAGGCATGAGGAAACCAATTAAATTGTCAAAAGCCACGCTCGGACCCCCCCACACCCAACACCAATCCCACCCCAACAGTATACAATATCAGTTATCTACAGTTGAAGTCGGAAGTTTACATACACCTTAGCCAAATACATTTAAACTCAGTTTTTCACAATTCATGACATTTAATCCTAGTAAAAATTCCCTGTCTTAGGTCAGTTAGGATCACCACTTTATTTTAAGAGTGTGAAATGTCAAAATAATAGTAGAGAGAATGATTTATTTCAGCTTTTATTTCTTTCATCACATTCCCAGTGGGTCAGAAGTTTACATACACTCAATTAGTATTTGGTAGCACTGCCTTCAAATTGTTTAACTTGGGTCAAACGTTTCGGGTAGCCTTCCACAAGCTTCCCACAATAATTTGGGTGAATTTTGGCCCATTCCTCCTGACAGAGCTGGTGTAACTGAGTCAGGTTTGTAGGCCTCCTTGCTCGCACACACTTTTTCAGTTCTGCCCACAAATCTTCTATAGAATTGAGGTCAGGGCTTTGTGATGGCCACTCCAATACCTTGACTTTGTTGTCCTTAAGCCATTTTGCCACAACTTTGGAAGTATGCTTGGGGTCAATGTTCATTTGGAAGACCCATTTGCGACCAAGCTTTAACTTCCTGACTGATGTCTTGAGATGTTGCTTCAATATATCCACATAATTTCCCTCCCTCATGATGCCATCTATTTTGTGAAGTGCACCAGTCCCTCCTACAGCAAAGCACCCCCACAACATGATGCTGCCACCCCTGTGCTTGGTTGGAATGGTGTTCTTCGGCTTGCAAGCCTCCCCCCTTTTCCTCCAAACACAACAATGGTCATTATGACCAAACAGTTCTATTTTTGTTTCAACAGACGAGAGGACATTTCTCCAAAAAATACGATCTTTGTCCCCATGTGCAGTTGCAAACCGTAGTCTGGCTTTTTTTATGGCAGTTTTGGAGCAGTGGCTTCTTTCTTGCTGTGCGGCCTTTCAGGTTATGTCGATATAGGACTTGTTTTACTGTGGATATAGATACTTTTGTACCTGTTTTATTCAGCATCTTCACAAGGTCCTTTGCTGTTGTTCTGGGATAGATTTGCACTTTTCACACCAAAGAACGTTCATCTCTAGGAGACAGAAGGCATCTCCTTCCTGAGCGGTATGACGCCTGCATGGTCCCATGGTGTTCATACTTGCATACTATTGTTTGTACAGATGAACATGGTACCTTCAGACGTTTGGAAATTGCTCCCAAGGATGAACCAGACTTGTGGAGGTCTACAATTTTTTTCTGAGGTCTTGGCTAATTTCTTTTGATTTTCCCATGATGTCAAGCAAAGAGGCACTTGGTTTGAAGGGTGGCCATGAAATACAACAATAAAACAACTTACAGGATGACCAAGCCGCTGTTCCAAGGCCATCATTGTAAATAACAATTTGTTCTTAACTGACTTGCCTAGTTAACTAAAAAACAAATACAGTACAACTGGGTGTAGGGTACATGATTGCTGGTTCCCGTGATAGCTTTGAACCTCATCCTGGACAACAAACTTGTAGTTCTCAGAAAAATCACAAAGTACAATAACTTCTCCTACCTTTAGATTTTCCTTGCACTGAGCATTTGCAATATATGAATGGGCAGTGAGGGCATACAACTTATCCAACAACAATGTAAGAAAATCACACAGGCAATGTCCGTGTTACTACTTCTGCTCTGTCAATAGTTGTCTACTGTCTCTTCCATTTCTTCATCAGGTTCTTCAGAGTGACTTCTGGCATCAATTACACCAGGGCATTTACAACATCTATGCACCATGCATCTCTTGCTCTCGGTCACAAACAACCCAATTGAGATGGTTTGGGATGAGTTGGACCGCAGAGTGAAGGAAAAGCAGCCAACAAGTGCTCAGCATATGTGGGAACTCCTTCAAGGCGTTGGAAAAGCATTCCAGGTGAAGCTGGTTGAAAGAATGCCAAGAGTGTGCAAAGCTGTCATCAAGGCAATGCCTACTTTTAAGAATCTAAAATATATTTTGATTTGTTTAACACACTACATGATTCCATATATGTTATTTCATAGTTTTGATATCTTCACTATTATTCATCAATTATTCTTCACTATTATTCTACAATTATTCTACAAACCCTTGACTGAGTAGGTGTGTCTAAACTTTTGACTGGTACTGTATAGATCTCACATGCGACTAGTAATAAGACTAAGCAATTAACCTATTAAAATATTCACCTGACTCCATAAAGATAATTAACATTTACAAGCAAGCATTAGGCAATGAGTTAATGTTGACTAGCAAGAATTGGTCTGAGAATTGCCTATATCAAAGGCAGATAACATTGTACAATGAATTGATTCACATACAATGCAAAGTTTTCAGTGTAACCTGACCACTGAGATCCAATCTCTGCAAGGTGTCACAGCATCTAAGAGCTTGTGTGGGGGATGAGACCAATGTAAATAAGACAGAATTCCTGAGAAGACAATAAAACACCTTTGCAAAGAGTAATTCAGAGTTCACCCTGTACAGATAAAAGTAACCACATAGATATGGTTCAGATAGAAACCAAACATGGATAATATAGTATTATTCTATCATTCATTCAGTAGTCAGTCCTCATACTGTAACAGAGAAACACATTTTGGCCCCTCAGAGGGGGAAGGGCTGGCTAGTCCTTGGGCATTGTCCTTTCTGCTTTCCTTGTGTTCCTGGACCATTTGCCATGCAACTCCATGTGACAGATAGCACATAAATTAGGGCCGAGCCTAAACTACAATTTCATGAATCATCGGCTGTAATTTTGAAATGATTACATCAAAACCTATGAAAACTTGTCAATGGTGTGACAATAAAAATCATATTTAATGCTAGTGTAAATGGTGGGGAATACTTAAGACCTCAGAGTTGACAACTTGTCCCTTGTACTGTAACACGTCACTCCATCTTTGTCCAGCAGAGAGCAGCAAATCTCCATCATATTCCCAGCTTTCTTATCAGCTCTCCGGTTAAAAGCCTGTAGCTCTGATGTGGTAGCAGAAGAGATCCAAGTGAACTCCTATAGAGCTGCAATGGGTTACTTCGTTTTATTTGTTAATTGTCATTTCATACTTGTGTTTGATACAAATCTGTGTTTGATTATCATCATTCCTGGGACTCCTTACATCTCATCATTGGCTCAGTGCTGCACACAGTATGTACTAGTGAAACAGAACGTTTTTACTGTATGTCATCTGTCACCCATGCAACCCCTGCAGTTTCACTAGTTTCACTGCTGGACTAGGGTAAAGGATGAGCTCAGCTCACTCAATCTAGGCTGTTTTGAAACATGACTCCTCCTGATCTGCTGATCTGTTCTGATCTGATCTGCTGGAGCAGAGGGGGCAGCAGGTAGCCTAGTGGTTAAGAGTGTTGGCCCAGTAACTAAAAGGCAGCTGTAAGAATGTCTCCTGTAAGAATGTTAATGTTGACTAGCTAGAATTGGTCTGAGAATTGCCTATATTTGGGGTGGCAGGTAGCCTAGTGGTTAGAGCGTTGGACTTGTAACCGGATGGTTGCAAGTTCAAATCCCTGAGCTGACAAGGAAAAAATCTGTCGTTCTGCCCCTGAACAAGGCAGTTTACCCACTGTTCCCTGGGCGCCGAAGACGTGGATGTTGATTAAGGCAGCCCCCTGCACCTCTCTGATTCAGAGGGGTTGGGTTAAATGCGGAAGAAACATTTTGGTTGAAGGCATTCGGTTGTACAACTGACTAATAATGGTGACTTTGACTTTACTAGTCAAAAGTTTGGACACACCTACTCGTTCAAGGGTGGTTCTTTATTTCTACTATTTTCTACACTGTAGAATAAAAGTGAAGACATTAAAACTATGAAATAACACATATGGAATCATGTAGTGTGTTAAACAAATCAAAATATATTTTAGACTTTAGATTCTTCAAAGTAGCCGCCCTTTGCCTTGATGACAGCTTTGCACAGTCTTGGCATTCTCTCAACCAGATTCACCTGTTTGCTTTTCCTTCACTCTGTGGTCCAACTAATCCCAAACCATCTCAATTGGGTTGAGCTCGAGTGATTGTGGAGGCCAGGTCAGCTGATGCAGCACTTCATCACTAAAATATCAAATTTGGACTCGTCAGACCAAAGGACAGATTTCCACTGGTCTAATGTCCATTGCGCATGTTTCTTGGCCTAAGCAAGTCTCTTCTTATTATTATTGGTTTCCTTTAATAGTGGTTTGTTTGCAGCAATTCGACCGTGAAGGCCTGATTCACGCAGTCTCCTCTAAACAGTTAATGTTGAGATGTGTCTGTCACTTGAACTCTGTGAAGCATTTATTTGGGCCGCAATATCTGAGGCTGGTAAGTCTAATGAACTTATCCTCTGCAGCAGATGTGACTGAGTCTTCTGAGCCAGGTTCATCATAGCGCTTGATGGTTTTTGCAACTGCACTTGAAACGTTAAAAGTTCTTGAATTTTTCCGGATTGTCTGATCTTCTTGTCTTAGCGTAATGATGGACTGTCGTATCTCTTTGCTTATTTGAACTATATACAGTCCAAGAAAAAGCCATATCTCAGACTGGCCAATAAAAATAAACTCTACCTAGAAAGCCAGCATCCTGGAGTCACCTCTTCACTGTTGACGAGGCGTCTGTTTCTCAAACTAGACACTCGAATGTACTTGTCCTCTTGCTCAGTTGTGAACCGGGGCCTCACACTCCTCTTTCTATTCTGGTTAGAGCCAGTTTGCGCTGTTCTGTGAAGGGAGTAGTACACAGCGTTGTACGAGATCTTCAGTTTCTTGGCAATTTCTTGCATGGAATAGCCTTCATTTCCTCAGAACAAGAATAGACTGACGAGTTTCAGAAGAAAGGTCTTTGTTTCTGTCCATTTTGAGCCTGTAATCGAACCCACAAATGCTTATGTTCCAGATACTCAACTAGTCTAAAGAAGGCCAGTTTTATTGCTTCTTTAATCATGACAGCAATTTTCAGCTGTGCTAACATAATAGCAAAAGGGTTTTCTAATGATCAATTAGCCTTTTAAAATGATAAACTTGGATTAGCTAAAACAACGTGCCATTGCAACACAGGAGTGATTGTTGCTGATAATGGGCCTCTGTACACCTATGTAGATATTCCATAACAAATCAGCCATTTCCAGCTACAATAGTCATTTATAACATTAACAATGTCTACACTGTGTTTCTGATCAATTTGATGTTATTTTAATGGCTTTTCTTTCAAAAACAAGGACATTTCTAAGTGACCCCAAGCTTTTGAACGGCATTGTATATATATTTTTTAAATCCTGTTCATCTTCCATAATTATCAATTAATATTTGTAGTAATGTAGGCATTTTATGCAAAGGAATTTTACCTCTTACCAGTATCGCCATTACCAAAATTACATTATTGCAAGCAATTATTATTTCATCAAACAATTATTGTGATTCATCTTATATTGTCCCTAACATCTTTTACTCTCTCGCAACAGTTGTGGGATACACACAAACAAACACTGATACACACTCAACCCCTTTCCCCCACAACAACCATAGACTCAGATGCTCAACAGTTGCACCATGCCAGAGCCCAACTCAAGAAAGGTCTTGATTGACGAATGCATATACAGTTGCAGTTGTATGAGAAGGCCTGCAAAACTGAGCAAAATCAATGAGCAGTAATGGGGAGATTTAATTAACCATTGTCACATCCTAGGTCAGATATACCCCCTAGGTCAGATATACCCCCTTCCCCTGAAACACCCACACATGGTCCCATGTTGTGACCATATTCCCAAGCATCTCCGTGCAGTCAGACCTTTGATTTTGTACCACCAGGGCCACAATAATATGCCCCCTCTCTGAATGTCTGAGTGTGACCCCCTCCCCATGGGTTACTGCAGCTAGTGTTGGCAGCACTGCCAGTGCCTGGGTTGGGGCACCCCACCGGAATCCCCTAGGTACAATGTCGTCAAGGTTCTCATTAGCAGCTTTGAGAATATCCTTGTAAATTATGCTCTCCCATCAGGGGGCTCTGGCTTTGCAGGACCAACCCTGCCAGGTAGGCTCAGAATCTTGAGGGCCGGTGCTGCTCTAGAAGGTCTCTGACTGCATTTTGGCTGCATACAGGCAGCTTACAGCTGGCCCATAAAACAGATAGGGTCTTCTCTTTAGTGTCTAGGGTATAGGGTTGTTGACTGTTCCATCAAGATAGGACCATAAATAAATAAATTAGATGCATAATTTATTTAAAAACGTAGTTCCCCATGATAGGATAATAAATAAATAAATAAGATGTATAATTCATTTTAAAATGTACATCCCTCATCTGCATAAAGTTGAAAGCTCTCTCACAACCCCTGCTCACAGACATGCATTGGTTCTGGGATATGCAACCATTTCCTTTCTCACTCACTTAACGCCACACTTACCCAAACACCAAAAAACACACACCACACCATCCATCTCAATACATCCACACATACCCACATACTGTGCTTTCGGTCTCCTGTGTTTGTATCTCCACCATGTTGAATTAGTGCTTTTGGTATTATTTTTTAATTTTTTTGGTATTATTACAATCCATACCATGGCCAGTAATATGTTTTTCATTATTTGCCTCCTCTATGAGAACTTTGTAATTTTTAGAATAGCCATGGAGTAGTCTTTGTGTCTCTGAACAATTGGTTATCAATATACAGTTATCGACAACTAGAGCTAAGTGTTTCTCTTTCAATCTATTTTTCTTGAAGACTGGAGACATAACTTTGTGCCGTTCTGCAATTTTCTTTCGGGAACTAATCATTCATGCCTATTTTCGTGCCAGCAAGTATTTTACCCAGGCTTTTAACCATTATTTTATCTTTAAAGAAAGCTAATTTGGCAACGATTGGGCGTTCATACCTCTCATGCCCTCGAAACAGTGTACATGTTCGAGTTGGATTTTGTCGATAGCTTCGCGTGGAATTTGAAGCGCTGTACGGAGGAATTCTCTAACTACACATTCAGGAACTTCTCCTTCTTTCTCTTGGATACCTGTAAGTACCATATTCTCTCATGGATCTAGTCTGTATGTCAAGTAAGGCTTCTCTCAGAACAATGTTCTTCTTTAACTTCGAATTAACTTCGATTTCAATCTTATTGACTGTCCCTTTTAGATTGGTTGTGTCTTTTGACCAATCGCATCTTCCTCACTAATCTCAAGGCTTGCCTTCAACTCTTTTATATCCTTACTGACTAGTCCAAGTATGCCCAGTTTGTCATTTATTGATTTTAACAGTTTGGTTTTGACCTTAACCATTCCCGGTGGTGAAAAGATTAAATCGTATGTGTCTGTAGAAGAGTCACGTTTTCGTTTTGAGATAGGTTCCCCTGTCTTACACTCCGTCATGTTTGGGTGTTGCTTGTTTTTGTAATATTTGTTCTCTAGTCTTAAGATTTGTTTTGTGTTGTTATCCAGATTTAAGGTTATTACCGACCAGATTGTGAAGTGCTAATATTTAGTCTAAATTACTGATTTTTAATATTATGAATTTATCTTGAAGTGATCTACATTGCTATGTTCAGTCTGCCATCTTTTCTCTCTCTTTTCGAGTGTTGTTTTTTCCAGTTTACTGTGATCCTGCGGCTACTGTTTATCAGTAAAGAATTTATGTTGATCCTTAACCACTGATTCCTCGTCTGGTCTCTTCTCTGCACCTGGGACCAACCTCACCACGTCACAACATGGGCCCAGCAGAGATCACCCAGATCTGGAATGTGGTAGCCCACCAAGGAGCACTGTTATGACGGCAACAAGAACAGCTCTCCCAAATCTCCGGGACCCTTCGGGCACTTGCAGAGTCCCTCCAACCACGACACGCCCCCAACCCAGGAGAAGCCAATGCCCAGGTCTCATTGCCCAGTGCTACAAACATCGTCATGGTTCCTCCAGGGAACTTGCACCGGGAACCCAAGATCCCAGCCCCCGAGCGATATGACGGCCACCTGGGAAGTTGCAAGGGAACCTCACTCAGTGTTCTCTGGTGTTCGAGCTACAGTCCTCCTCGTTCCACACCGATCGGGCCATGATCGCTACATCATCTCTCTATTCTCGGGCAAGACCCTGGCGTGGGCAACGGCGATGTGGGAACAGCAGCCATCATCTTGCAGATCCAAGTCTTTGACCACCCAGTTCAACCTCCTCCAAGGGGCCAGACCAGTGGCTGACTTCGCTATTGAGTTTTGCACCCTCGCCGCCGAGAATGGGTGGAATACGGAGGCACTGGTTACCGCTTTCCACCAGGGTCTGTCTAATTCCATCAAAGATGAACTGGCTGCTCGGGAACTGGGAGAGGACCTAGAGTCCCTGATAACGCTGGCAATCAGGTTGACAACCACATCTGGTTACGGGTGAGACAGCGCCCATTTGACACCACTCCAGCATTCCGGTTTCCTGGGCACCCCAAGCCCACCGAGCCCAGCATGGTGGATCCCATGGAACTGGGTCGCACATGCCTGAGCCCACAGGAGCGTGGCAGGCACATGCACGAAGGCTGCCAGGAACCAAGAGCCTCGCCATGTCCTCCAGCATCCCTTGAAGACCAAGACTTTTCCGCTTTCCCTCCCAAATACTTCAACCTCTGGGAGGCCTTCAGTAAGAGGCAGGCCGCGACCCTTACCCCTCAACGTCCTTACGACTGTCCCATAGAACTCCTACCCGGCGCCACAGCTCCCCGGGGTCATCTGTACTCCCTCTCGACCCCTGAAGCAGCAGTCATGCACAATTACATCCAGGAATCACTGGAGGCATGTTTCATTCGCCCCTCTGCATCCCCTGCTGGTGCAGGCTTCTTCTTCGTGGGTAAGAAGAATGGAGGCCTGCGTCCCTGCATTGATTACAGAGGGCTGAACCAGATCGTTGCCCCCTACCCCTGATGTCCTCCGCATTGGAGTTGGTCCAAGGGGCCCAATTCTTCAACTCACCGGCAGTCTTTCAAGCAATGACAACCTGAGGTATACAGTTGAAGTCGGAAGTTTACATACACTTAGGTTGGAGTCATTAAAACTTGTTGTTCAGCGACTCCAAAGTTCTTGTGAACAAACTATAGTTTTGGCAAGTCGGTTAGGACATCTACTTTGTGAATGACACAAGTAATTTTTCCAACCATTGTTTACAGACAGATTATTTCACATATAATTCATTGTATCACAATTCCAATAGGTCAGAAGTTTCCATACACTAAGTTGACTGTGCCTTTAAACAGCTTGGAAAATTCCAGAAAATTATGTTATGGCTTTAGAAGCTTCTGATAGGCTAACTGACATAATTTGAGTCAATTGGAGGTGTACCTGTGGATGTATTTCAAGGCCTACCTTCAAACTCAGTGCATCTTTGCTTGACATTGGGAGAAAATAAAAATAAATCAGCCGAGACCTCAGAAGAACATTGTAGACCTCCACAAGTCTGGTTCATCCTTGGGAGCAGTTTCCAAATGCCTGAAGGTACCACGTTCACCTGTACAAACAATAATACACAAGTATAAACACCATGGGACCACGCAGCCGTCATACCGCTCAGGAAGGAGACACATTCTGTTGCCTAGAGATGAACGTACTTTGATGCGAAAAGCGCAAATCAATCCCAGAACAACAGCAAAGGACCTTGTTAAGATTCTGGAGAAAACAGGTACAAAAGTATCTATATCCACAGTAAAACGAGTCCTATATCGACATTACCTGAAAGACCGCTCAGCAAGGAAGAAGCCACAGCTCCAAAACTGCCATAAAAAAGCCAGATTACGGTTTGCAACTGCACATGGGGACTAAGATTGTACTTTTTGGGGAAACGTCCTCTGGTCTGATGAAACAAAAATAGAACTGTTTGGCCATAATGACCATCGTTATGTTTGGAGGAAAAAGGGGGAGGCTTGCAAGCCGAAGAACACCATCCCAACCGTGAAGCACAGGGGTGGCAGCATCATGTTGTGGGGGTGATTTGCTGCAGGATGGACTGGTGCACTTCACAAAATAGATGGCATTATGAGGTAGGAAAATTATGTGGATATATTGAAGCAACATCTCAAGACATCAGTTAAGAAGTTAAAGCTTGGGTCTTCCAAATGGACAAGCATACTTCCAAAGTTGTGGCAAAATGGCTTAAGGACAACAAAGTCAAGGTATTGGAGTGGCCATCACAAAGCCCTGAGCTCAATCCCATAGAAAATTTGTACGCTGAATTGAAAAAGTGTTTACGAGCAAGGAGGCCTACAAACCTGACCCTGCTCTGTCAGGAGGAATGGGCCAAAATTCACCCAAATTATTGTGGGAAGCTTGTGGAAGGCTACCCGAAACGTTTGAACCAAGTTAAACAATTTAAAGGCAATGCTACCAAATACTAATTGAGTGTATGTAAACTTCTGACCCACTGGGAATGTGAAGAAAGAAATTAAAGTTGAAAGAAATAATTCTCTGTACTATTATTCTGACATTTCACACTCTTAAAATAAAGTGGTGACCCTAACTGACCTAAAACAGGGAATGTTTATTAGGATAAATTGTCAGGAATTGCGAAAAACTGAGTTTAAATGTATTTTGCGAAGGTGTATGTAAACTTCCGACTTCAACTGTATGTTGAATCGGTTCGTCTTTGTTTACCTTGAGGACATCTTGATCTTCTCCAAGATCCTTCCGGGAACACATACTGCACATCCGCCAAGTCCTGATACGCCTCCTGCATAGTCAACTACATGTCAAGATAGAGAAGTGTTCCATGTATCCCAGATTTCCTTCCTGGGTCACATTATCTCTACCGCATGCATCCAAATGGACCCCGTAAAGATTGAGGCGGTCACCAACTGGCCCCGTCCCACCTCACAGGTCCTGTAGTTCCTCGGGTTTTCCAATTCTGACAGGCATTTTATTCGCAACTTTGGTGCAGTGGTAGCGCCTCTAATGGTCCTAACCCACAATGTCTCAGATCTGTTTTTGCTGGACCCCTGAGGCTGACAGGGCATTCATGGAGCTCAAGGGATGTTTCACCTCTGGACCCATCCTCGTTCATCCTGATCCGACTTGTCCCTTTGTGGTGGAGATGGACGCCTCGGACACCAGAGCAGGAGCGGTCCTTTCACAGCGGAACGAGGAAAACAAGAAACTGCACTCATGCGCCTTTCTCTCCAAGCTGTTCTCGCCAGCAGAATGCAACTACGATGTAGGCAACCGGGAGCTCTTGGCAGTTAAGTGGGCTCTTGAGGGGTGGAGACACTGGTTGGAGGGCGCACCTATCCTTTCGTGATCTGGATGGACCATAAGAACTTTATCGCCAGGCTAGGTGGGCTCTGTTTTTTAACAGGTTCAATTTTACACTAGCCTATCGCCCGGGATCCAAAAATCAGAAGGCAGGCTCCCTGTCCCACCAACATGATGTCTCTAACGAGGAGAGGGACCCCGAGCCCATCATCCCCAGCTCACGCATTGTGGCCCCAGTGATATGGAGTATTGAGACCACGGTCCGACAAGGCAAGGCCCGAGAACCTGACCCCGGCGGGGGAACCCATTAACAGACTTTACGTTCCGCGGTCATCCCGGTCCCGAGTACTACAATGGGGACACTCCTCTAAATTAACTGGGCATCCAGGGGTCCAACCTCACCACGTCACACTGTCTAAATGCATCCTTACACGACTGGGGCCTTGTTGCACTGTGATTTACCTTAAGTTATTTGAATACAAGCTCTTTGTCTCTCTCTTGTCTCTCTCTTGTCTCACTCTCTCTCTGTCTCTGTGTCTCCATCCCTCTCAATTCAAAGGCCTTTATTGGCATGGGAAACATGTTTACATTGCCAAAGCAAGTGAAAGAGATAAACAAAAGTCAAACAATCTAAAATGAACAGTAAACATTACACTTAAAAAAGTTAAAAAATAGAGACATTTCAAATGTTATATTATGGCTATGTACAGTGTTGTAACAATGTGCAAATAGTAGGAAACATTTAAATAGACAGAAAAATATAGTTTGTATTTACAATGGTGTTTGTGCTTCACTTGTTGCCCTTTTCTTGTGGCAACAGGTCACAAATATTGCTGGTGTGATGAGACACTGTGGTATTTCAGCTAATAGATATGGGACTTTATCAAACTTGGGTTTGTTTTCGACGTCTTTGTGGGTCTGTGTAATGTGTCTCTAATATGGTCATACATTTGCAGCTCAGTTTCAACCTCCTTTTGTGGGCAGTGGGCACATAGCCGGTCTTCTCTCGAGAGCCAGGTCTGCCCACAGCAGCCGCTCTCAATAGCAAGGCTACGCTCACGAGTCTGTACATAGTCAAAGCTTTCCTTAATTTTGGGTCATTCACGGTAGTCAGGTATTCTGCCACTGTATACTCTGTTTAGGGCCAACTACCATTAGTTTGCTTTGTTTTTTGGTTAGTTCTTCTCAATGTCTCAGTCTGCTACTTGATGTTTTACGTTGTACACTGAGGATGTTTTTGCAGAATTCTGCATGCAGAGTCTCAATTTGGTGGTTGTCCCATCTTGTGAGTTCTTGGTTGGTGAGTGGACCCCAGACCTCACAACCATAGAGGGCAATGGGTTCAATAACTGATTCAAGTATTTTTTGCCAGATTGTAATTGGGATGTCAAATGTTTTTATTATGTAGAAGGCCCTTCTTGCCTTGTCTCTTAGATCGTTCACAGCTTTTTGGAAATTACCTCTGGTGCTGAAGTTTAGGCCAATGTATGTATATTGTATGTATATTTTTGTGTTCTTTAGGGCAACGGTGTCTAGATGTAATTATTATTTGTGGTCCTGGCAACTGGACCTTTTTTTGAACACCATTATTTTTGTCTTACTGAGATTCACTGTCAGGGCCCAGGTCTGACAGAATCTGTGCAGGAGATCTAGGTAATGCTGTAGGCCCTCCTTGGTTGGGGACAGAAGCTCTAGATCCTCAGAAGACATTTGACTCCAGATTCTAGTATGGTGAGGCCGGGTGCTGCAGACTTGTCAATTCGTTGGTATATATTTTTAATAGGGGTGGGGCTCAAGCTGCATCCCTGTCTCACCCCGTGGCCCTGAGGAAAGAAATCTGTATTTTTTGTTGTTGCCCATTTTAACAGCATACTTGTTGTTTGTGTACATGGATTTTATGTCGTAAGTTTTTCCCCAACAATGATTTCCATCATTAATATAGCAGTCTCTCTCTCTCTCTCTTTCAGCATGACATTCAGGCAGTATGTATTGCCAAAGCATACAAAACATTCACAAGACATACAGATGGAAAGAGAAACATATGAGGGGGAGTATGTGTGTTCTCTTCAGCAGTGGGGGGTGTGGGCCGCTGCATAGTTCAGCTCCCACACCAGAACCCTCCACACGGCATGAGTGAAAACAAACCTTCTGCAGGTTAAGTTCAGTAACAAAACACAGGCAGATGTCTGGTGAGATACCGGAGGAAGCTTGGAATAGGTCAGAAGCATACAGAGTAATATGAGAAGGATGCAATTGCTGAATTTACTTAGATATTCTAAACTGAGGCTTCGATCACACCGACAGCGTCATTGCATTTTGGTACACCCGAATTACATTCATTTTCAATGAAACGCTTCGTTTGCCTTGCAGCATTGCGTTGCAGAGACGGTTGCAGTGCGTTCGGTGTGGTGCATATGTTGGATTTATTGAACCTATGTGTCAAACTGTATGCTTAGATGGCTTGACAGAAATGGTAGTAGAAGGTGAATGTTGAACTTTGTTGCGTACATATCCAGATGATGCTAGGGGGAAAGGGAAAGGGGGATACCTAGTCAGTTGTCCAACTGAAATGTGTCTTCCGCTGTCGGTGTGTTCGAGGCGTGTTTTGATAACTTTCAAATGTAGTAACAGGTCCATGTAGAATAAACAACCCTTTACATAATACTATAGAAGCAGTGTTCTGCTAATATAACAATGTGCACCTTTCACCTTTCAATTTGGTATTCCCAAGCGATACAGATACTGTGCCTATCTGCATTTTGTCTGGTGGTAATATGGCTACCTTGGCAAACATGTCTGTGGTCATACCTTCCTGTGTGGTGTCCCATATACAGCAGGAGTTCCCTGATCCCGGTGCAGAATACACAGGGTTTCTCAATCTCTTCTCAATCTCCATATTGACTGAAACCATTCAGTTCAATAATAAAAAAAGATACAAGTAAAAGTTGTGTCTAGTAAAATGTTTATGCAGAGTGCCAGGTCTCTCTCCATTTAGAGACATTGGTATCAAGTCAGTCTGGACTCCATCACATCATCTTGCAAATCTACAATTGCTGGCTCCGTAGATGCATTTGTGAACACATACACACATAGCCGCGCTACAGTAGGCAATATCAGTCCACTAATACAGGACAGAACAAAAATATAAACACAACATGTAAAGTGTTGGTCCCATGTTTCATAAGCTGAAATAAAGCATACCAAAAATGTTGTTTCAAATTCTGTGCGCAAATTTGTTACATCCCTGTTTGTGAGCATTTCTCCTTTGCCAAGATAATCCATCCACATGACAGGTGTGGCATATCAATAAGCTGATTAAACAGCATGATAATTAGACAGGTGCACCTTCAGTATATTACCAATGGCAGTTATGACAGGTGAAATCTGAAAAACAAATATATACTATGTTGAAGTTTGAACAGGTCAGGCTAAACCTACCAAATTCTGGTCTCCCCATCAACGACCGTTGGTGAGCAGGCAAGAGGTGAGGCTGGAGGTAGGCCTTTGTCAGCACCCCAATCAGACTGGTTCCCCAGGTTAGGTTATGAAGGTGAATTGGGACAAAATCCAAAACTGTTCTGACCTTTGACCAGGTCAAATGTCACCAACCTGATTCAAGTGTCCTCCCTGTTCCATTTATAAGAATGCTCACAGCGAAGGAATGTCTGCGTGATGCTGGTCTAATTGGTGGTTGGTACGCAATGCTGTCCTGAGCCTGTATGTTGGGTGGTACGGTAATAGTTAGTCTAATCACCAACAGACTTAGGGGACTCTTTTCAGGGTTCAGTTCATCAGAGCTTGATATTGAAGTGTGTCCTCAGGACTAGATGCATTAAGAAATGTAGCGCTCTTTTTTAAAATGTTTTCTTTATCAATGGAAACTGGCCTAACTGTGCCCTACATGCATTTGTTGGTGTTTTCCTTTGGATGTTTAGGATATTAAAAAAATATTCTGCACATAAGATGCTTGTCCCATTTAGTGTAGCTATGATGACTGGGTGGACCCCATACCTTGCATCCATACAGTGCAATGGCCTGGCTAATACTATTACATATTTTTCACCAAATTCTAATTGGAATGGTTATATTGTAAAATATCTGTTTTATCGCAGAGAGAGCTCTTTGAGCTTTTTCTTTTAATTCATTCACTGCCATGATGAAACTCCCTGATGCTGAAATGTTCAGACCAAGGTAGGTGTAACTCATTGTATGCTCAAGTGTGGCGCTACCTAGAGTGAGTTTGCATCAGTACAGGCTGCTGAGGGGAGGACGGCTCATAATAATGCTTGGAACGGCACAAAGGGAATGGCATCAAACATATGGAAACCATGTATTTGATACCATTCCGCTAATACCGCTCCAGTCATTACCACGAGCTTGTCCTCCCCAATTAAGGCACCCCCAACCTCCTGGGATTTGCATATGTCTTCCTGATATCTGGGCTTTTTCTAGAATATCATGATTTGGGTCTTTTTAAGGTTTACAGGGAGGGTTTTCTGTCTCTGTCTCTCTATCTCTCTCTGACAGTTATATTAAGTGGGATATTTTGCACCGTGACTTACTGTAAGTTACTTGAATCCACCCTCACATCGACCTTTGAATCAGGAGTCCATTAAATCCAATGATCAACACCCACAAGTTCTCTATACTTTTTGAATGAATGATTGATTGGCAGTATCCAGTTACCCGGGGGACCGGGTCAAATACTTGATAAGAATAAGCGTATATTCTGTGAATGTAGAAAATGAAATGGGGATATTCAGTTCCTCACTGTGTAATACTTTTCAATCATGCTGGTTTCAGAGAACAGCCAGGCCATGGCCTCACACAAGTGATTGTAATCATACCTTCTCTGATAGACCTGCAATACCCCCTAACTTGCAACTTGATTGGTTACTTTCACATAGATTATTTGTTCCATTGTAACAGCTATCAAGGTTCCGACGACCTCTTTTCAACCTACTTTCATGGTAAAGTTCCTTCAAGTGGCTGCCAACAAGGATGCTATTTTCTCCCTCTCTGCCCTACATTAGCTAGCGTGATGCCAGACCTTGGCAGAATGCTCAAACGCACCATGCATCAGTGGACATTGTGCTGCTCGTGAAGTCTTACAATGTAGACTAAATGAACACTGACACAGATAACACGCATGGCCAGATCTAGGTCCATTGTCTTGCAAAAACATGCTCCAAAATGGGTTTCACTTGCAACAGTGGAAATGTATGGAGGGCAAGGAAAGGAATGCAGATTCTCTATTTAAAAAGTAAACCCATGGTCTATTTTGAGCATGGTAAAAGTAATATGCTACAGCAGGGGTGTCAAACTAATTTTATCCCAGGGGCCGCATTCGATCTTCAACGAGGTCCGGAGGACCGCACTGAAAATTGGTTATATTTCCTTGCCGTCAAAATTAGCAAGAAATAGTCCTCTATCCATCGTTTTTTGGAATTCTTCAAGGTTCCCTGACTGTCTAGCTTTAATTTCAGTGATTAGTAGCCAACTGGATACAGTCAAGAAAATGTGTGAATGTAGGTCCATTATAACTTCTACAGTTTCGATTTGGTTTTAGCCATTTTAAATTATATTGAATTTGCCCCCCGCCCCCCATTTTATATATTTTTATAAATATGTATCTTTGCTCAAACCACCAACTGGCCAGATTGGGCTGCATGTTTGACACCCCAGTGCTACAGTGTTCTTTATCTAGATCAATGGGACATGCACAAGCACCATCACTCCTGCAAACAGTCTCACCCCTTGTTGATAGACTAGAATCAACTACAGTATTAGTGTAATGAACTATTAGTGTTAGTGTACCTCCCCTGTAAACATGAATTGTTCACTACATTTCTCTAAGGTATCCCACACATCTGATAATACGACAAAAACTTGAAAGTATCCGCTAAAACTATTAAATAGACAAAGTGCAAAGAATCATGAGGTTCACTGAAGGTGGCACAAGGACAACCATCTTGTCCTTTCCCCCTCAAACACATTATGTAACCATGACCAACCCTGACTTAAGTGATTGGTAATTATTGGTAATGACATTACCTTCCCACAACGTTTTGGCAACGTAATCTGAAGGTAATATCATAGCCACCACATTTGGTAATCTTCCTTACCACCTCAACACGTCACAGCAACGTGATTTCATAACGTTACATATTGGTCCTGATTATACCCACGGAAAATCAGACTGATATGGGTTTTTAAAGACTGCATGTGTCACGTCCAGGCCTGAGAAGACAGGCTGGTGTGTTTAGTTTTGTTTTTGGTGTAGGGATTTTTATGTTCTAGGTGATATATTTCTATGTTGGGGTAATGGTTCCCAATTAGAGGCAGCTGTGTGTCGTTGTCTCTAATTGGGAACCATATATATGTTTGGGGTTTTCTAGTAGGTTATTGTTTGTAGTTTGTTTAGTTATGTCTAACATCACGATCGTCGTTATGGTCATTTTGTTGTTTTGTCCCAGTTACGTGAATAATAAAACATGTATACTGGATACCTCGCTGCGCCTTGGTCTGTCCCTTCCGAAGATCGTGACAGCATGTGCATTTGCATTGCTGTGTTTATGAAATCATTTGCTATTCCAATTTCTGTGTGGCTCACACACTATTTCAGATGAGAAGCATGCACCCTCAAATTCATTTTGAATGCATAGATAACCAAAACCGTCTAATTCAATGTTTAGATATTTAAAAAAAAAAACGAACAAGTTCTCCTTCTGTTTTTAAAATAATAGAGAATAAATTCCATATTTTCAGCTGGAGTGTCAATATTTAGTGCTACCATTAGAGGGAGATGTTCAGTGTTGCTACTGCCTGCATGCGATGCTCTTCCTATTGAGAAGTTGCAAGCTAACTTTCCCTTCTTGTTCATTTATCCTGTTTTACAGTGCATTCAGGAAGTATTCAGACCCCTTGACTTTTCTACATTTTTCTATGTTACAGCCTTATTCTAAAATGGATTAAATAAAAAAACACACAATACCACATAATGACAAAGTGAAAACAGGTTAGACATTTTTGCAGATTTATACCAAAAAGTAAAAGCACATACCTTGTTTACATAAGTGTTCAGACCCTTTGCTATGAGACTCGAAATTGAGCTCAGGTGCATCCTATTTCCATTGATCGTCATTGAGATGTTTCTACAACTTGATTGCACATTTCAAGTCCTGCCACAACATCTAAATTGGGATTAGGTCTGGACTTTGACTAGACCATTTCAAAACGTCAAATTTATTGCTTTTTAACCATTTTCATGTAGACTTGATTGTGTGTTTTGGATCATTGTCTTGCAGTATGACCCAGCCTGGTCTGTACCAGCTAGGCTTATGATCTTTCAAGTTTTTTATCTGCGTCAGGTCTCAATGAAACTGGATTTCCCAAGAGACATGCTATTCAGCTGTTCCATGATTGCCTGACTTTAATGTAAGTAGATCCAATTGAAATGGCACCATTTTAATAATAAACGTTTTGTAAAGCAAATAAAGTCCTATTTTAACTTGTCCTTTTACCCCCTTTTTTTAGGTGGAAAACCTTGGTTTCTCGATTCTAAAGACACCCTCGTTGGTGACTAATGTGAGGTCGTCCGCTTTCTGTCTTGCTCTCTCTGTTGCTCACTCAAAATCACACACGTTCGCAGTTGCAGAGAACGGGAAGAGATTTGCCAAGTTGAAGTCGGAAGTTTCAATTACAAATGTCTCTGTACAGGAAGGAAAAACCACCACCAGATTCACAGGGAATACATTATAAAGGATGAAGGATCAATATTGAAAGACATAGCTCCATACTACTTGTCAGACATACAGTTGAAGTCAGAAGTTTACATACACTTAGGTCATTAAAACTCGTTTTTCAACCACTTCACAAATGTCTTGTTGCCAAAATATAGTTTTGGCAAGTCGGTTAGGACATCTACTTTGAGCAAGACACAAGTAATTTTTCCAACAATTGTTTACAGACGGATTATTTCACTTATAATTCACTATATCACAATTCCAGTGGGTCGGAAGTTTCCATACACTAAATTGACTGTGCCTTTAAACAGCTTGGAAAATTCCAGAAAATGATAGGCTGATTGACGTAATTTGACTCAATTGGAGGTGTACCTGTGGATGTATTTCAAGGCCTACCTTCAAACTCAGTGCCTCTTTGCTTGACATCATGGGAAAATCAAATTGAGACCTCCACATGTCTGGTTCATCATTGGGAGAAATTTTCAAACGCCTGAAGGTACCACGTTCATCTGTACAAACAATAGTACGCAAGTATAAACACCATGGGACCACACAGCCGTCAATCCGCTCAGGAAGGAGACACATTCTGTCTCCTAGAAATGAACGTACTTTGGTGCGAAAAGTGCAAATCAATCCCAGAACAACAGCAAAGGACCTTGTGAAGATGCTGGAGGAAACAGGTACAAAAGTATTTTTATCCACAGTAAAACGAGTTCTATATCGACATAACCTGAAAGGCTGCTCAGCAAGGAAGAAGCCACTGCTCCAAAACCGCCATAAAAAAGCTAGACTACAGTTGGTAACTGCACATGGGGACAAAGATGGAGAAATGTCCTCTGGTCTGATGAAACAAAAATAGAACTGTTTGGCCATAATGACAATCATTATGTTTTGGAGGAAAAAGGGGGAGCCTTGCAAGCTGACACCATCCCAACCGTGAAGCACGGGGGTGGCAGCATCATGTTGTGGGGGTTCTTTGCTGCAGGAGGGACTGGTGCACTTCACAAAATAGATGGCATCATGAAGAAGGAACATATTGTGGATATATTGAAGCAACATCTCAAGACATCAGTCAGGAAGTTAAAGCTTGGTCGCAAACGCGTCTTTCAAATGGACAATGACCCCAAGCATACTTGGCTTAAGGACAACAAAGTCAAGGTATTGGAGTGGCACAAAGCCCTGACCTCAATCCCATAGAACATTTGTGGGCAGAATTGAAAAAGTGTGTGTGAGCAAGGAGGCCTACAAACCTGACACAGTTACACCAGCTCTGTCAGGAGGAACGGGCCAAAATTCACCTAACCTATTGTGGGAAGCTTGTGGAAGGCTACCCAAAACTTTTGACCCAAGTTAAACAATTTAAAGGCAATATTACCAAATACTAATTGAGTGTATGTAAACTTCTGACCCACTGGGAATGTGAAGAAAGAAATATAAGTTGAAAGAAATAATTCTCTGTACTATTATTCTGAAATTTCACATTCTTAATATAAAGTGGTGATCCTAACTTACCTAAGACAGGGAATGTTTACTAGGATAAAATGTCAGGAATTGTGAAAAACTGAGTTTAAATGTATTTTGCTAAGGTGTATGTAAACTTCCGACTTCAACTGTAGCTTGTACTGCCACCTCAAAATGTCTAGACCAGAGCAAATTATTCAGTTCCATCCCCCTTGAAGCAAGTCAATCTCAATGTGTGTTAATAGATGTGTAGTTTCAGGCATGCTGTCCAGATAAAAAGGCAAAAATAAGTAGAAAGCTAAAGCTTGAGCTCACCAGCTGCTCAGTAAAATGTGGTAGGGTGAAACTAGCTATCCACAATGTCCAGGGATAAACTCACCAAAATGCGCATATCCACCAAAAATAGTACTACTACTGCAACCAATTGCACCACTGTTTAAAAAAATTAAAACACATCATGTAAAGTGTTGGTCCCATGTTTCATGAGCTGAAATAAAAACCCCAGAAATATTATGCACATAAATCTAATTTCTCTTACATTTTGTACACAAATTCGTTTACTTCCCTGTTAGTGAGCATTTCTCCTTTGCCAAGATAATCCATCCACCTGACAGGTGTGGCATATCAAGAAGTTGATTAAACAGCCGGATCAGTACACAGGTGCACCTTGTGCTGGGGACAATAAAAGGCCACTCTAAAATGTGCTGTTTTGTCCCACAACACAATGCTACAGATGTCTCAAGTTTTGAGGAAGCGTGCAATTGGCATGCTGACTGCAGGAATGTCCACCAGAGCTGTTGCCAGAAAATGTATTATTAATTTCTATACCATAAGCCGCGTCCAACGTCGTTTTAGAGACCTCCACATCCGGCTTCTTCACCTGCGGGATTGTCTGAGACCAGCCACCCGGACAGCTGGTAAAACTGTGGATTTTCACAACCAAAGAATTTCTGCATAAACTGCCTCAGGGAAGCTCATTTGCATGTTCCGCGTCCTCACCAGGGTCTTGACCTGAATGCAGTTCAGCGCAGTTCGGCGTCGTGACCATCTTCGGTGGGAAAATACTCACCTGCGATGGCCACTGGCACGCTGGTGAAGTGTGCTCTTCACAGATTAATCGGTTTCAACTGTATCGGGCAGATGGCAGACAGTCTGTATGGCGTCGCGTGGGCAAGCGGTTTGCTCAACATTGTGAGCAAAGTGCCCCATGGTGGCAGTTGGGTTATGGTATGGGCAGGCATAGCTACGGACAACGAACGCAATTGCATTTTATTGATGGCAATTTGAATGCACAGAGATACCGTGATGAGATCCTGAGGCCCATTGTCGTACCATTCATCCACTGCCACAACCCCATGTCGCGAGGATCTGTACACAATTCCTGGATGCTGAAAATGTCCCAATTCTTCCATGGCCTGCACACTCACCAGCCATGTCACCTATTGAGCATGTTTGGGATGCTCTGGATAGACCTGTAGGACAGCGTGTTCCAGTTCCCGCCAATATCCAGCAACTTTGCACAGCCATTGAAGAGGAGTGGGACAACATTCCACAGGACACAATTAACAGCCTGATCAACTTTTTGCGAATGAGAAGTGTTGCGCTGCATGAGGGAAATTGTGGTCACACCAGATACTGACTGTTTTTCTGATCCACACCCCCTACCTTCTGTTTAAAGTATCTGTGACCAACAGATGCATGTCTATATTCATAGTCATGTGAAATCCATAGATTAGGGCCTAATAAATATATTTCAATCGACTGATTTCCTTATGAACTGTAACTTTAGTAAAACCATTGAAATTGTTGCACGTTGCGTTTACTTTTTGCGTTTTATATTTTTGTTCAGTGTAAGTTGAGGGTCCAAGTACAGGTGGATGCATGACTTTCTGCAGGAGCAAGGACTTGATGGAGACAGATACTTATTTATCAGCTTTAATGGTCAAACCACATTGAACACCCTCAGGCAGCACACTAGTGTGTCTGTCACTTCCTGTATCAATAAAGCTTAACCCCACACACAATTATAGCATTGGCCAATAGGAAAACAGATTATTAGTTACCAGGTAAAGAAATAGTTAAATGCAGTTATTTCCTAAAACACAGATTCACCACATATATGTGACTCACCACCTGGATTTGGTCTTATGTAGCAACATTTGAAATTGTTTTTTTTACATTGGATAAAAGTAGAGACTCAGAGCTACAAAAATGGTATATCATACACTGCATTCTTTTTAGAAACAATGGGAAAGTAATTCTGCTTTGAGAGTTGATAAGCTTGTAAACTCACTTTTGAGAAAATGGCCTTTGAATGTTTTATCTCTTCTTGTCTACAGCCATTCAGCATCGTTCACACACTCTTAAGCTTTAGCCCCACCCATCAAGTTTCGCTCTCAGAGCGTTCAGAGTGCACACTTGACGATCTGGACGATGATTTGTTCACCTCTGGATAACATGAAAACTGTCTTACCAGCTCTGCTAGCAAAAATGTCATAACACTTTTTTGCCAACATTTACTGACACCGGTCGTATTCAACAGGTGTTGTACACTTTAGCTTAAGACATGTAGCTAGCTAGCTACAGTGAGGGAAAAAAGTATTTGATCCCCTGCTGATTTTGTACGTTTGCCCACTGACAAAGAAATAATCAGTCTATAATTTTAATGGTAGGTTTATTTGAACAGTGAGAGACAGAATAACAACAAAAAAATCCAGAAAAACGCATGTGAAAATTTTTAGAAATTGATTTGCATTTTAATGAGGGAAATAGGTATTTGACCCCTCTGCAAAACATGACTTAGTACTTGGTGGCAAAACCCTTGTTGGCAATCACAGAGGTCAGTCTTTTCTTGTAGTTGGCCACCAGGTTTGCACACATCTCAGGAGGGATTTTGTCCCACTCCTCTTTGCAGATCTTCTCCAAGTTATTAAGGTTTCGAGGCTGACGTTTGGCAACTCGAACCTTCAGCTCCCTCCACACAGCTCCATCCCCACCGTTATTCTGTCTCTCACCATTCAAATAAACCTACCATTAAAATTATAGACTGATAATTTCTTTGTCAGTGGGCAAACGTACAAAATCAGCAGGGGATCAAATCCTTTTCCCCCTCACTGTAGCTAGTTAAACAATAAACCTAGCTAGGTAAACAACGTGTAAGTTCACACCCATCACGTAACGTTAGCTAACGAGCCAGCCAGCTAACGTTAGCTAGTTAAACAACAATGAACATAGTGCCAAATCATGTTGTTACTACCCTGCATGAATCTGCTGGAGCTAACCAACCAGGTTCAATGTTAGCTAACTAACATCAGGCTATAACTAGCAAAGCAATCGAATCTGGGATATGAATAATAACGTCATGCACTTAACGCCTAGTTTCCTGAAACGGGTAACATATCAACAATGTGTATAACTGCCATATAAATGAAGTAATTACTCAGGAAATAACACTACAATAACATACAATTATGTACAAAACAATATATCCTTGGTATGCACATTCACTCTATCTTTACCTTAACATGTGGTCACAGCGGATGTACTTATCAGAAGCCTGCTATATTTCTGCTAAATGGGGAAGTGGTCGGTCATACTGTGATAAACAGTCAGTTGTTACATAAAGAATGAAAGTGTGATCAAGATAGTCTCTCCAACCAATTAGTCCTGAAAAACAATCACCACTGTGGAGAATTGTTAGCACAAAACCTTATCAAAATGTATACAAGTACACTATTCCATATTGGCCCTCCAGCACAGTCCACATCCTGGGAAAAGCCGGAGATCTCATTTAAAGCTCTCCAAATAAGACCCAGTCAATGTAATACCAACCATTTAAAGAGTGTACCCTATCTTCTTCCTGGGAGACTTTGCTATTATATTCCTCATATGAGTCTACTTACAAAATTGTTATGTAACCCAATGTTTTTTACAGTGCTCTAGTGCCGGTGTCAGCCTCAGTACACTGAGGGAGTCAGGGTGAGTAGCGTCTTATGAAATCAAAGATTGGCCCATCAGGTAATTCCAGACCTTACAAATAGACTAGGGTGATTGGAAAAACATTGGCCCCTAAGGAGAGGACCAGTTCCAATGTACTCTTCATTTTAACCCCTACTTCACCTTGCTGGCTGGCCAGAGAACCTTTTAGCTTAGCCGGGGTGGTCTATCATTATCTCTATAGCGTAGAAACCCTGGTTTCATACACTGTAGGTACACACACATATGGACATGCATGCACACACAAACGCATACACATGCATTTGATTTATTATTTTGAATGACATTTCAGCATAACAAAAAACACAAGTTCTTTGAAATAGAGAAACACAACAATACAAACAGTCTGCAAATAATTGTAATGTAATTTCAGCACAAAGAACCCCATGTGCAAATAAATATTGACAGCAAGGAATTTCTTTATCTATTGGATTTATTGAATCTGATAAACAGATACAAGGCACATGCGGTGTTTGTGTATTTTCACCACTTGTATTTCTATTTGTATGTATTGTGGATCCCCATTAGTTCCTGCCAAGGCAGCAGCTACTCTTCCTGGGGTCCAACCAAATTAAGGCAGTTATACAATTTTAAAAACATTATAATACATTCACAACATATTAAGTGTGTTGCCTCAGGCACCCAATCTACTACCACGTATCTGCAACACAAAATCCATACGGTATTGTGTGTGTATAGTGCATATGCTATTGTGTGTGTATGCATGTGTCTGTGCCTATGTGTGCGTTGCTTCACAGTCCCCGCTGTTCCATAAGGTGTATTTTTATCTGTTTTTTAAATCAGATTTTACTGTTTGCTTGAGTTACTTGATGTGGAATAGAGTTCCATGTAGTAATGGCTCTATGCAGTACTGTGCACCTCCCATAGTCTGTTCTGGACTTGGGGACTGTGAAGAGACCTCTGGTGGCATGTCTTGTGGGGTATGCATGGGTAGTTCAAACATACAGCTTAGTGCATTCAACATCTCAATACCTCTCACAAATACAAGTAGTGATGAAGTCAATCTCTCCTCCACTTTGAGTCAGGAGAAATTGACAAGCATATTATTCATGTTAGCTCTCTGTGTACATCTAAGGGCCAGCCGTGCTTTCCTGTTCTGAGCCAATTGCAATTTTCCTAGGTCCCTCTTTGTGGCACCTGGTCACAACTGAGCAGTAGTCCAGGTGCCACAAAACTAGGGCCTGTAGGACCTGCCTTGTTGATAGTGTTGTTAAGAAGACAGAGCTTTGTTATGGACACACTTCTTCCTATCTTAGCTACTGTTGTATCGATATGTTTTGACCATGACAGTTTACAGTCCACCTCAACTTGCTCAATTTCCACATTATTCATTACATCATTTAGTTGAGGTTTATGGTTTAGTGAATGACTTGTACCAATTACAATGCTTTTAGTTATTGAAATATTTAGGACTAACTTAGTCCTTGCCACCCATTCTGAAACTAACTGCAGCTTCATATATGCATAGTCACTTTAACCATAACTACATGTACATATACTACCTCAATCAGTCTGACTAACCGGTGTCTGTATGTAGCCTCGCTACTTTTATAGCCTCGCTACTTTTACAGCCTCGCTACTGTATATAGCCTCGCTACTGTATATACTGGTGTTTTTATTTCTTTACTTACCTATTGTTCACCTAATACCTTTTTTGCACTATCGGTTAGAGCCTGTAAGTAAGCATTTCACTGTAAGGTCTACACCTGTTGTATTCGGCGCACGTGACAAATAAACTTTGATTTGATTTGATTTGAGCTCTTTGTGTAGTGTTGCAGTTATTTCAGTCGCTGTAGAAGCTGACGTGTATAGTGTTGTGTCATCTGCATACATAGACGCACTGACTTTACTCAAAGCCAGTGGCATGTCATTAGTAAAGATTGTAAAAAGTAAGGCCTAGACAGCTGCCCTGGGGAATTCCTGATTATTCCTGGATTATGTTGGAGAGGCTTCCATTATAGAACACCCTCTGTGAGGTAACTCTTTATCCACTATAACCTCTTAAGGCTCACACCCTTCTTAAAATTGTCGCCTAAAATTACAAATCTAACTGCCTGTAGCTCAGTAACTGAAGCAAGGATATGCATATTCTTGATACCATTTGAAAGGAAACACTTTGAAGTTTGTGGAAATGTGAAATTAATGTATTATAATATAACACATTAGATCTTGTAAAAGATTATACAAACAAAAAACATGCGCTTACATTTTTTTTGTTCCATCATCTTTGAAATGCAATTGAAAGGCCATACATTGAGGTAGGATTCTGGGTGCAGTGTGCATGTTGTCCACAATATGGCAGCAGTGTGGCAGTGTGTGTGTTTCCGACTGATCCAGTGAAGAATTACTTCACTACCCAATATTTTGTATTGAGTTTGCCCAAATGTGCCGAATTGGTCAATTTATACATTTTCAAGTACATAACTATAGAGAACATACAAAAATGCTATGATAATATTTTTTCTAACATTTACACACTCCCAGGAATGTCATACATGATGGATCATTAGCTTCCCTACAGAAAATACACTATGTTTGGAGACAGAGACCGCAGCGGGGTCAAACTGTAGAACACAGTTCCTATATTTGAATATAATCGCAAAAACCATCAAGTGCTATGATAAAACTGGCTCTCACGAGGACCGCCACAGGAAAGGAAGACCCAGAGTTACCTCTGCTACAGAGCATAAATTCATCAGAGTTAACTGCACCTCAGATTGCAGCCCAAATAAATGCTTCAGAGTTCAAGTAACAGACACATCAACATCAACTGTTCAGAGGAGACTGCGTGAATCAGGCCTTTATGGTCGAATTGTTGCAAAGAAACCACTACTAAAGGATACCAATAAGACTTACTTGGGCCAGGAAACACGAGCAATGGATGTTAGACTGGTGGAAATCTGTCCTTTGGTCTGATGTGTCCAAATGTGAAATATTTGGTTTCAACCGCTGTGTCTTTGTGAGATGCAGAGTAGGTGAATGGATGATCTCCGCATGCGTGTTTCCCACCGTGAAGCATGGAGGAGGAGGTGTGGTGGTGCTTTGCTGGTGACACTGTCTGTGGATTTTTTTAGAATTCGAGGCACACTTAACCAGCATTGCTACCACAGCATTCTGCCGCAATATGCCATCCCATCTGGTTTGTGCTTAGTTGGACTACCTCCAAGCTATAATAGTCAAAGTAAAGAAAACCCCTTGAATTAGTAGGTGTGTCCACTTTTGACTGGTACTGTACTTGGATGTATAGTGTCAGCATTTGTTACTGGCATGTCATGTCTAAGTTTGCTAACCTTTTCAATTAAATGTTTTTTGAAATATCAGTGGGTTTTGTGATGAATGAGCCATCTGATTCAATGAATGATGGAGTTGAGTTAGCATTTTTGACCAAAAATGTATTTTGCCAATCAGGCACATCCTGCTTTGCTGTTTGTTATTAGCCCACAGAGCGCATCCAAAGGAACTGACCCTGCCAACTATAAATGCAGACCAATACAGAGATGCCTTTCTCCTGACAGCCATATGCACATACCAAGGTCCCCGTTCCGCTTCAAATGCATGCATGCACGTACTCACACACTTTGGTAGTTCAAGTTATAGCTTTTTTTGCCACAATTGTTAAATAATTTACTTCAATCATTTTCAACAGCATAGGAATCATCAACTATGACAACACGTTATCCTATATCAGAGGAGGCTGGTGGGAGGAGCTATAGGAGGACGTGCTCTTTGTAATTGCTGGAATGGTATCAATGGAATAGTATCAAACACATGGAAACATATATGACTCTATTCCATTGATTCCATTCCAGCCATTACAACGAGCCCTTCCTCCTATAGCTCCTAACACCAGCCTCCTCTGTCCTACATACAGTACTTCGGGCCATGAACAAAAATGTTATGTAATTTGACCATAGGCTAAGGAGGAAAAAGTCTGATAGACTTTTGCCCATGTAGTTCAACACAAAGCCAACAGTCTTAAATGCTACTGTCGTTTAAACAACCCTTCGGTAATTGCAGTGGCTTAGCACCAAGCCCTTGACTGTTAACGAGACAGAGACATAGTAACACTCTTTTTAGGGGGGGAGGGAGTTGTTGTGACCCCAACCTTCAAGCAATTAAAAGCTGCAATTCTGTGCACCGATCCTAATTGTTAGTTACATGTACACTACCGTTAAAAGGTTTTAGAACACCTACTCATTCAAGGGTTTCCTTCATTTTTACTATTTTCTACATTGGTGAATAATATTGAAGATATCAAAACTATGAAATAACACATATGGAATCATGTAGTAAACAAAAAAAAGTGTTAAACAAATCAAAATATATTTTAGATTTGAGATTATTCAAATAGCCACCCTTTGCCTTGATGACAGCTTTGCACACTCTTGGCATTCTCTCAACCAGCTTCACCTGGAATGCTATTCCAACAGTCTTGATGGAGTTCCCAAATATGCTGAGCACTTATTGGCTGCTTTTCCTTCACTCTGCGAGTCATCAAGGAAAATGGTGGCAATTTGAAGAATCTCAAATATGAAATATATTTTTGATTTGTTTAACTATTTTTTGGTTACTACATTATTCCATATGTGCTATTTCATAGTTTTGATGTCTTCACTATTATTATACAATGTAGAAAATAGTAAAAATAAAGAAAAACCACTGAATGAGTAGGTGTTCTAAAACTTTTGACCGGTAGTGTAGAGTTGAAGTCAGAAGTTTATATACACCTTAGCCAAATACATTTAAACTCAGTTTTTCACAATTCCTGACATTTTATCCTAGTAAAAATTCCTTGTCTTGGGTCAGTTAGGACCACCACTTTAAATTAAGAATGTGAAATGTCAGAATAATAGTAGCGAGAATGATTTATTTCAGCTTTTATTTATTTCATCACATTCCCAGTGGGTCAGAAGTTTACATGCACTCAATTAGTATTTGGTAGCACTGCCTTCAAATTGTTTAACTTGGGTCAAACGTTTCGGGTAGCCTTCCACAAGCTTCCCACAATAAGTTTGGTGAATTTTGGCCCATTCCTCCTGACAGAGCTGGTGTAACTGAGTCACGTTTGTAGGCCTCCTTGCTCGCACACTTTTTCAGATCTGCCCACAAATGTTCTATAGGATTGAGGTCAAGGCTTTGGGATGGCCACTCCAATACCTTCATTTTGTTGTCCTTAAGCCATTTTGCCACAACTTTGGAAGTATGCATGGGGTCATTGTCCATTTGGAAGACCCATTTGCGACCAAACTTTAACTTCCTGACTGACGTCTTGAGATGTTGCTGCAATATATCCACAAATATTTCCCTCCTCATGATGCCATCTATTTTGTGAAGTGCACCAGTCCCTCCTGCAGAAAATACCCCCATAACTTGACGCTGCCACCCACGTGCTTCACGGTTGGGATGGTGTTCTTCGGCTTGCAAGCTCCCACTTTTCCCTCCAAACATAATGATTGTCATTCTGGCCAAACAGTTATATTCTTGTTTCATCAGATCAGAGGACATTTCTCCAAAAAGTACGGTCTTCGTCCCCATGTGCAGTTGCAGACCGTAGTCTGGCTTTTTTTATGGCAGTTTTGGAGTAGTGGCTTCTTCCTTGCTGAGCGGTCTTTCAGGTTATGTCGATATAGGACTCGTTTTACTGTGGATATAGATACTTTTGTACCTGTTTCCTCCAGCATCTTCACAAGGTTCTTTGCTGTTGTTCTGGGATCTCTAGAAGACAGATTGTGTCTCCTTCCTGAGCGGTATGACTGCTGCTTGGTCCCATGGTGTTTATACTTGCGTACTATTGTTTATACAGATGAACGTGGTACCTTCAGGCGTTTGGGAATTGCTCCCAAGGATGAAACAAACTTGTGGAGGTCTACAATTTGATTTCTGAGGTCTTGGCTGATTTCTTTTGATTTTCCCATGATGTCAAGCAAGGAGGCACTGAGTTTGAAGGTAGGCCTTGAAATACATCCACAGGTACACCTCCAATTGACTCAAATGATGTCAATTAGCCTATCAGAAGCTTCTAAAGCCATAACATAATTTCTGGAATTTTCCAAGCTGGTTAAAGGCACAGTCAACTTAGTGTATGGAAACTTCTGACCCACTGGAATTGTGATACAGTGAGTTATAAGTGAAATAATCTATCTGTAAAGAATTGTTGGAAGAATTACTTGTGTCATGCACAAAGTTGATGTCCTAACCGACTTGCCAAATCTAAAATTTCTGGAGTGGTTGATAAACGAGTTTTAAGGACTCCAATAAATGTATGTAAACTTCCGTCTTCAACTGTATATTTTACAAAGTTATTAAATAATATTTGCGTTTTGTATTCACTTGTCATGCCCATTTCTTGATTTTAGTTAGCTGATCTCAACAATTGCTAAATAATCTTTTTGGAGTCAGATATTCAATCAACTTTGTTCATTGTCTTATCACAGCTCACATATGAGGTGTATATATAATATGCATACATTATATACAATTTTACTTCACTACAATAATAATAATAACAATAATATAAGCCATTTAGCAGACGCTTTTATCCAAAGTGTCTTAGTCATGTGTGCATACATTTTACGTATAGGTGGTCCTGGAAATTGAATCTACTATCTTGGCGTTGCAACCGCCATGATCTACCAACTGAGCTAGAGGATCTCTAGGATTTAAGTTAAAAGAAGTTAAACCATGTTGTACTTTTATGCCGTTGCATGTACAGTATCATATACTTCGTTTTTGATGTATGAACTATGACATCCAGGGTCTGCATTCAGGTAATGAATTTGCGCTGATCCTTACACTAACTCTCTCATAACAGACTGTGGACACAACGCAGAAGATACAGCTCCTCTACCACTGGTGGTACTGAAACCACTTCCAAATAAGGTCATTTTACCCTTCTAACTCAACAGCCAAAGAAAACACACAAAAAACTGCACATGAAAAAAGGGCATTTCCTGTTAGTCCCAGTCTTCCTGTTTTGGAATCCATTGTTTTGACTGCCTACCAATTCCGTTTATTGACCCTGGTGGTGAGCATGTTAAACAATACCACAGAAACCCAACCTGACATCATCCACCCCTCCACGGGCCTCAGATTGAGGAAAAGCTCCCTTCCTCCCTTTTTCATTAAACCTCAAAGTTACTGTTGCACACTGCGGTTGTGTGTTCAAGGCCAGGATGAAACAGAACCATGTCAGCAGTAGTAGAATAGCCCATTCCCTCACTGCTATTCCAATTAGACTAGAGACTTCCTATGACCTCAACTGCCCCCATTCCTTAATGTTAGTAAGAGGGGGAGAGCCATTGTCTGTAAATTTGCAGCTACATATTAACCCCCAGGGAATACGAGGAGGTTGTCTGTTTTCTTAGCGCCCAAGCCAAAACTCTGGGAGAGCTATCATTGCTATGGAGACTGGAATACGTACACACACACACAAAAATGTAGTTCATATTTTTGAAGGCGCACAATGGATGAGTTATATGATATATGGTTTTACTGGAGTCTGCATTTGAAATGTAAGTCTACCTGCAATTTACTGACTTGGCAAAAAAATATTCCTTGCTAAAAACATTGCTCCAATAGTCAATAGAGAAAAATGTAATGAGCATTGAGAGATTTGTGGAAATGAGGAAGTCATGGCCATGTAGAGGATGTTAACATTGAGTATGTTGGTAGATGAGTATGAAATTCATCTAAATCGGTCTACTTGATCATTAGACAAATCAATTAGTTTAATCACTCTCATTTATTTTAAACTATTGTTGTAATACAATATAGATTTGTATATTTCTCTCTGGGCTCAGACACCTTTCAGCCACAAAATAACACACAGATAGTGGTTATCAGCTGGTATTATTGTAGGGTTGTTTACACCACACAATGCATGCTAAACCAGATGTCTGTGCACTTTGCTAGATAATCCCAAAATACCCCAAAATAGATGGACTCCATTGAAGCTCTCATCCAACACTATGGCTCTAGATTCAGTCAAGATGTTGTCAGATAGTTGAAGCAGGGCCATTCCCCTCAGCTCTTTCCTTAATGTCTGCCATCTGAAACATTTTGTAGGGCTAGTCAAGCTACCTTCCAGTCAGGCCTTGTTTACCCAAATGGTCGTCTAAAAATACCTCTCCAACCCCGAAGGTGAAAGCTAGCAAAGGAAAAAAAGACTATCCATGTGAGATGCACTGAAAAAGAAAGTCAGCTGATTCACAGTTTAGTTTGACTGCATGTTGAACGAGTGGATTACTGAAATCGATGGCATCAACTAAACAGACTTTTTGGGATATAAAGAAGGATTTTATCTAACAATACGAGCATGCATGTTGTAGCTAGGACCCTTTGGATTGCAAACAGAGGAAGATTTTCAAAAAGTAAGTGATTATTTAATCGCTATTTGTGATGTTATGAACCATGTGCTGGTTGAAAAATAGGTTGACGTGGGGCGCCGTCCTCAAACAATCGCATGGTATGCTTTCGCTGTAAAGCCTATTGTAAATCGGACAATGCAGTTAGATTAACAAGAATTTAAGCTTTTAACCTGTTACGGATCCAATCCCGTGAACGGGTTCAATTTTGACAACATCCAGTGAAATGCAGAGCGCCAAATTCAAATTGCCAAAATTCTCATTTTAAACATTCACGAAAATACAAGTGCTGCACACCCTTCAAAAGCTTCGACTCCTGTTAATCTAACAGCATTGTCAGATTTCAAAAAGGCTTTACGGCGAAAGCAGAACATTTGTTTGTCTGAGGACAGCGCCCCGCATGGCATAATAATATAACCTGCAGAGCTGTCACAAAACTCAGAAATAGCATAAAATAAATCGCTTACCTTTGATGATCTTCATATTATGGCATACCCAAGCATCCAGGTTACACAATAAAATGTCCTTTTGTTCGATAAAGTTCCTCTTTATATCCATATAGCTCCGTTTGGTTGGCGCGTTTTGTTCAGTAAGCCATATGTCCAAAGGCGTTCATCCATGCAGACAAACGATATCCCAAAAGTACCCGTAAAATTTGGCGAAAAACGTCAAACAGCATTTGTAATCAATACTCAGATACCCTAAAATCAATATAAACTGTAATATTTCAGATAGAATATAACCTGCTGAATAGAAGAGAAAAAGAACTGAGCGTGCATTCCTTGTTAAGTGCAAAATCCAAAACAGTACACTTGACGTGGACTCAGAAGGAAGTGGTCTAACTCCCTTGATTTTCATGATAAAAGCTTCAAGCATTTTTCTAAAGACTGTTGACATCTAGTGGAAGCCATAGGAACTGCAATCAGGGGGTTAAACTATGAGGCTTTGAATAGCTGGCCTATTGAAAACAGTGTGACATGAGACTTGCTTGGGCCAAGAAACAAGTCCAAATGTGAGATTTTGGGTTCCAACCACCGTGTCTTTGTGAGACGCAGAGTAGGTGAACGGATGATCTCCATATTTGTGGTTTTCACTGTGAAGCACGGAGGAGGTGTTATGGTGATTCACCACCACATCAGTCACTGGCTTCATCAATAAGTGCATTGATGACGTCGTCCCAACAGTGACCGTATGTACATACCCCAACCAGAAGCCATGGATTACAGGCAACATGCGCACTGAGCTAAAGGATAGAGCTTCCTCTTTCAACAAGGAAGCTTATAAGAAATCCCACTATACCCTGTTTTGAACCATCAAACAGGCAAAGCATCAATACAGGACTAAGATTGAATTGTACTACACCGGCTACGACGCTCGTCGGATGTGGCAGGGCTTGCAAACTATTAGACTACAAAGGGAAGCACAGCAACGAGCTGCCCAGTGACACGAACCTACCAGACGAGTTAAATTACTTCGATGCTCGCTTCGAGGCATGTAACACTGAGACATGCATGAGAGCACCAGATGTTCCAGACGACTGTGTGACTCAACACTGCCCTTTCCCATCTGGATAAAAGGAACACCTATGTGAGAATGCTTTTCATTGACTACAGCTCAGCGTTCAACACCATAGTACCCTAAAAGCTCATCACTAAGCTAAGGACCCTGGGACCAAACACCTCCCTCTGCAACTGGATCCTGGACTTTCTGACGGACCGCCTCAAGGTGGTAAGGGTAGGGAACAACACATCCCCCACGCTGATCCTCAACATGGGTTCCCTTCGGGGTGCGTGCTCAGTCCCCTCCTGTACACCCTGTTCGCTCATGACTGCATGGCCAGGCACGACTCCAACACCATCAAGTTTTCCGATGACACAACAGTGGTAGGCCTGATCACCGACAACGATGAGACAGCCTATAGGTAGGAGGTCAGAGACCTGGCCATGTGTTTCCAGGACAACAACCTCTCCCTCAACGTGATCAAGACAAAGGAGATGATTGTGGACTACAGGAAAAGGAGGACAGAGCACGCCCCCATTCTCATCGACGGGGCTGTAGTGGAACAGGTTGAGAGCTTCAAGTTCCTTGGTGTCCACATCACCAACAAACGATCATGGTCCAAACACACTAAGACAGTTGTGAAGAGAGCACGACAAAGCCTATTCCCCCTAAGGAGATTAAAAAGATTTGGAATGGATCCTCAGATCCTCAAAAGGTTCTACAGCTGCACCATCAAGAGCATCCTGGTTGTGTCACTGCATTGGATGGCAACTGCTCGGCCTCCGACCGCAAGGCACTGCATAAGGTAGTGCGTACGGCCCAGTACATCACTGGGGCCAAGCTTCCTGCCATCCAGGACATCTATACCAGGCGGTGTCAGAGAAAGGCCATAAAAATTGTCAAAGACTCCAGCTACCCTAGTCATAGACTGTGCTCTCTGCTCCAGGAGAGCCAAGTCTAGGTCCAAATGGCTTCTTAAACAGTTTCTACCCCCAAGCCATAAGACTCCTGAACAGCTATTCAAAGGGTTACCCAGACCCCTCTTTTACGCCGCTGCTACTCTCTGTTTATAATCTATGCATAGTCACTTTACTCTACCTACCTGTACGTATTACCTCGACTAACCGGTGCGCCCGCACATTAACTCTGTACCGGTAGCCCCTGTATATAGCCTAACTTGTTATTGTACTGCTGCTGTTTAATTATTTGTTACTTATATTTTCTATATTACATTTTTTAACTATCTATTTTTTATTTAACAATTATTATTCATTTTTTTCTTAACTTCTTAAAGCATTGTTGGTTAATAGGGATCGATGGGGCGCTAGCTACGAACACATCCGGTGAAATGCAGAGCGCCAAATTCAAATGACAAAAATAGTCATATTAAATATTCACGAAAATACAAGTGTTGTACACCATTCTTTAGCTTAGAGTCTTGGTAGTCTAACAGATTTCAAAAAGGCTTTACGGCAAAAACATAGCATCTGATTGTCTGAGGACAGCGCCCCGCATACTTCCTCAATTAACATAATTTCATAACCAGCACAGGTGTCACAAAACTCAAAAATAGCGATAAAATAAATCACTTACCTTTGAAGATCCTCCTATGATGACAATCCCAAGGGTCCCAGCTACACAATAAATGGTCGTTTTGTTTGATAAAGTCCCTCTTTATATCCCAAAAACTCTGGCACGTTTTGTACAGAAATCCACAAGGCTTTCAAACATGCAGACAAATAAATCCCAATAGTACCGGTAAAGTTCGTCGAAACAAGTCAAACAACATTTCTAATCAATCCTCAGGTACCCTGAAATGTAAATAAACTATTATATTTCAGACGGAAAATGACCTGTTTAATAGAAAAGAAAAATAACGAAGAACGTGCACACGCGCTCAAAACAGTACAGGCCACTTCATGATCCAGCAGGAAGAACTGCTATTTGTTGTTTGTTTTCCAAAAACAAGCCTGAAACCATGTCTAAAGACTGTTGACATCTAGTGGAAGCCATAGGAACTGCAATCTGGGAGCTGGAATTGCATAGGACCCATAGCTTTCCATTATACGAGCCTAGGACCTAAAAAAAGAAAAAATTCTGGTTGGTTTTACCATATCATGTTATAGTCTCTTACATTATTTTAACATTTCTACAAACTTCAGAGTGTCTTCTTTCCAATGGTACCAATTATATGCATATCCTGGCTTCTGGGCCTGAGTAACAGGCAGTTTACATTGGGCACGTCAGACAGGCGGAAATTCAGAAAAAAGGACCCTAGCCCTAACAAGTTTGAAACAACTTGGTGCATTTCACATAGATAGTCTTTTTTTCCTTTGCTAGCTTTCACCTTGGGGGTTGGAGAGGTATTTTTAGATGACTATTTTGGTAAACAAGGCCTGACTGGAAGGTAGCTTGACTAGCCCTACAAAAAGATCAAATGGCAGACATTAAGGAAAGAGCTGAGGGGAATGGCTATCTGACAACTATCTGACATCTTGACTGAATCTAGAGCCATAGTGTTGGACGAGAGCTTCAATGGTCCATTTATTTTGGGGTATTTTGGGATTATCTAGCAAATTTTGTTATACACACAGAAATGATTTTAACAATTTTATAAACTGCAGAGTGTTTTCTACCCAATACTACTAATTTTGTGCATATCCTAGTTTCTGGGCCTGAGTAACAGGCATTTTACTTTGGGCATGCCAGACACTGCCCCCTAGCCCGAACAGGTTAAGCGCTTGTAAGTAAGCATTTCATTGTAAGGTCTACCTGTTGTTTTTGGAGCATGTCACAAATACAATTTGATTTGATGTTGTGGGGTTGCTTTGCTGGTGACACTTTCTGTGATTTATTTAGAATTCAAGGCACACTTAACCAGCATGGCTACCATAGCATTCTGCAGCGATACCCCATCCTATCTGGTTTGCGCTTAGTGGGACTATCGTTTGTTTTTCAACAGGACAATGAACCAACACACCTCCAGGCTGTGTAAGGGCTATTTGACCAAGAAGGAGAGTAATGGAGTGCTGCATCAGATGACCTGGCCTCCACAAACACCCGACCTCAACCCAAATGTGATGGTTTGGGATGAGTTGGACCGCAGAGTGAAGGAAAAGCAGCCAACAAGTGATCAGCATATGTGGGAACTCCTTCAAGACTGTTGGAAAAGCATTCCAGGTGAAGCTGGTTGAGAGAATGCCAAGAGTGTATAAAGCTGTCATCCAGGCAAAGGGTGGCTACTTAAAATAATCTAAAATCTATTTTTGTTTAAAACTTTTTGGTTACTACATGATTCTGTATGTGTTATGTCATAGGTTTGATGTCTTCACTAATATTCTACAATGTAGAAAATAGTCAAAATACAGAAAAACACTTGAATGAGTAGGTGTGTACAAACTTTTGACTGGGACTGTATGTAAAATTAGTTTTGATTTAAAATGGCCCATTATCAAATGGGCAGGGGCAGGGGAAAAAAGACATGTCATCTGTATGTACTCAAATATCTGTATGCACTGAAATAGGGAATGGAGGAGGCACGCTTTCCTGCCAGTGTGTTTTTCAATGATGCTGGGTAGGCTACTTCGGTTTTATAGGGAGGGAAGGGGCTTAGCTGCTGAGCTGCTGAGAAAGCTGCTGAGAAAGAAATATAAGAACACTTATTTCACTCCAAGCATCAACCACTGTTGGAGGAAAATGCTCTTGCTCCGCGACAAGTGATATTCAGCCTAAACTCTGTATGCCATGGGCCCTCCAACCCTGTTCCTGCAGATACTCAGTGCTTAATTTGGGAAACCAAGTAAAATTTGTTGGGAACATTGATAGTAACATGTTTTCGCTCCGAAACATACTTCACTAAACTGTTGCCAGCCCCTCTCCGCGCTCGAGAAAGGAATAAAGGAGAGAGACCTCTCCAGAGACATTCGATTGCGTTCAAGTTCTTGCTCTGGATGGGCCACTCAAGGACATCCAGAGACTTGTCCCTAAGCTGTGTGCTTAGGGCTGTTGTCCTGTGGGATGGTGAACCTTTGCCCCAGTCTGAGGTCTGAGCTCTCTGTAGTAGGTTTTCATCAAGGCTCTCTCTGTACTTTGCTCTGTTCACCGTTCATCTCTCCCAGTCCCTGCCGCTGAAAAACATCCCCACAGCATGATGCTGCCCCCACCATGCTTCACCGTAGAGATGGTGCCAGGTTTTCTTCAGACGTGACGCTTGGCATTCAGGCCAAAGAGTTCAATCTTGGTTTCAACAGACCAGACAATCTTGTTTCTCATGGTCTGAGAGTCTTTAGGTGCCTATTGGCAAACTCCAAGCTGGCTTTCATGTGCCTTTTACTGAGGAGTGGCTTCAGTCTGGCCACTCATCCATAAAGGCCTGATTGGTGTAGTGCTGCAGAGATGGTTGTCCTTCTGGAAGGTTCTCTCATCTCCACAGAAGAATTCTGGAGCCCTGTCAGAGTGACCATCATGCTCTTGGTCACCTCCCTGACAAAGGCCCTTCTCCCCCCCGATTGCTCAGTTTGGCCGGGCCGCCAGCTCTAGGAAGAGACTTGATGGTTCCAAACTTCTTCAATTTAAGAAGGATGGAAGCTATTGTGTTCTTGGGGACCTTCAATGCTGCAGAATTTTTTTGTACACTTCCCCAGATCTGTGCCTCGACACAATCCTGTCTCTGAGCTCTACGGACAATTCCTTCCTTGGTTTTTGCTCTGACATGCACTGTCAACTGTGGGACTTTATATAGACAGTTGTGTGCCTTCCCAAATCATGTACAATCAATTGAATTCACCACAGGTGGACTCCAATCAAGGTGTAGAAACATCTCAAGGGTGATCAATGGAAACAGGATGCATCTGAGCTCAATTTCGAGGTCTGAATACTTAGGTAAATAAGATATTTTTTTTATGTACATTTTTTTTTATGTGCAAAAATGTCTAAAAACAGTTTTTTTGCTTTGTTGTTATGGGGTATTGTTTGTAGATTGATGAGGAATTGTTTGTATTTAATCCATTTTAGAATAAGGCTGTAATGTAACAAAATGTGTCAAGGGGTCTGAATACTTTCCGAATGCCCTGTATAGCTAAAGGTAATATGTCACCCAATTAATTATGAAAATATAAAAAAAATTAAAAAATTACTAGGCTATTCAAAATCAAATACAAATTAACTAATTGTAAGTTGACTGTAAGCCGCCCTGCACAATCAATGAACCAACAGCATTGCTTAGGGCTCCTGGACTCCTGGATCGAAAATTTGGAGCGTAGCATAAGATAAACAGTCCATCCAGTATGCAAAATAATACAGTCCACACTCAAAATTACTTTTATTTTTTTTGCAGTATATGCCGCCAGAGTGTACCAAAGACATCTTAAATTAGTTTTATGAATTTCTGCCATTCATCATATATATAATGGCACAATCATAATTTCAATTCAGGGTATTTTCGGTTTTGGGCTCATAAATAAGCCTATTCTATCTAAGCATAACCTCTAATATGCCTATGGGTGTTTTGAAATAATTATCACCTTAGAAAGCACTGTCCATTTTTTGTTGTGTTAGGCTTTGAAACAACATCCACAACGTCATGTTTTACATTCAGTTTCAACCTGCTGTTGAACTTCTTTCTTCAAATTGATGGTCACAGTGAGGTAAGTTTTTGTCACGTCCAGGCCTGAGAAGACAGGCTGGCGTGTTTTGTTTTGTTTTGGTGTAGGGGTTTTTCTGTTCTAGGTGTTGTGTTTCTATGTTGGGGTAATGGTTCCCAATTAGAGGCAGCTGTGTGTCGTTGTCTCTAATTGGGAACCATATATATGTTTGTAGTTTGCACTAGGGGTTTGTGGGTTATTGTTTGTGCATAGCTTTTTTGTATGTTTAGTTATGGGCAGCATTATGATCCTCGTTCATTTTGTTTTGGCCAGTTACGTTATTAAATAAAAAAATTATACTGGATACCTTGCTTCGCCTTGGTCTGTCCCTTCAGAAGATCGTGACAGTTTTATATGCCTGATACTGTTTTGATGATAAGTGTTTGATGTGATTTTCAATTGTATTTGCATTGATGTTAGTGTAGTTAGAGGGTCAATAGAGCCCTGAGTACCAGGCCATTAGGACCTGGTCGTTAGCAAGTTGGGTACTACCAAAGCATGTCTGGAGTGCGTAATAGGAGATTCACGTGACTCAACGGTCACTTGGAATTTTACTGCGGTCATGACTGCTGGTGTGGCGGTAATACAACGCTAGTTGCACCCCCTTTTGCCCTCAGAACAGCCTCAAATCGTCAGGCATGGGCTCTACAAGGTGTTGAAAGCCTTCCGCAGGGCTGCTGGCCCATGTTGACTCCAATGCTTCCCACAGTTGTGTCAAGTTGACTGGATGTCCTTTGGGTGGTGGACCATTCTCAATACAAACAGAAACTGTTGAGCGTGAAAAACCCTGCAGCGTTGCAGTTCTTGACACAAATCGGTGGACCTACCATACCTCGTTCAAAGGCACTTCAATATTTTGTCTTGCCCATTCACCCTCTGAATGGCACACATACACAATGCATGTCTCAATTGTCTCAAGGCTTAAAAATCTTTACCCTGTCTCCTCCCCTTCATCTACACTGATTGAAGTGGATTTAACAGGTGTCATCAATAAGGAATCATAGCTTCACCTGGATTCATTTGGTCAGGCTAACTCCGCCATCTCACGGCACAGGCCGAGGACAACGTGAAACGAACTACCACAGCTCGCAGTCTGCTTGATAGTCTAGAGATGCTGCTGACAGATGATGCGAGATGCCGGACTATGGCAAATCCTTAGTGATGTGGACACAGAGGAATCTCTCGACCATCGATGTGAATGGAGGCGTGCTTGCACTCCGGTTCCTTTGTCCATGATCAGCTCCTTTTTCTTGCTGACGTTGAGGGAGAGGTTGTTGTCATGGCACCACTCTGCAAACTTAATGATGGTGTTGGAGTCATGCACGTCCACACAAATGTGGGTGAACAGGGAGTACACGTGGGGACTACGCATGCACCCCTGAGGGGCCCCTGTGTTAAGGGCTTGGAAGCCACTATGGTGTTGAACGCTGAGCTGTATTCAATGAACGGAATTCTCACGTAATGTTCCTTTTATCCTGAACCATCACACCGTGACACGTGACTGCGTTCTCTGGTATATAATATTCCTCTGTGTGTGCGTGTGTGTGTGTTCTAGGAATAGAGGGATGACTCAAAGATACAGTCAGCAACATTCTTGTTCATCCAGCAACAAATTGTAGCATGTAGTTTCATACTGTCTGTTGCAGAAAATTATTATCACATGTATCTGTTTAACTGTGCGCACACACGCACAAATCCGTCCTTTTCCCTCACTTTATTTAGCTTCATTCTTTGTCATTTAAATCATCTTCCGTGCAGATTGAATGCAGACAGTTTTCCTCCACAAGTCCTGTTGCCCTGTCTCCCCTCTCTTGGGCTGTGGGGAGTTTAATAAAGCTGTATGTGAGATGAGTCATCCAGCATCTCTGGGCCAACACTCACAATGGGGTTCAATCCAACGACAGGCAACACAAGGACACAATGTAATTGGAAATACATTTGGCCACTGAGGGCTCCTTGTGAGATCATAAAGAAAAAAGATCGGCCTGTAAGGTAAATCTTCTTATGCCTTTAGCTGTTTTTGTTCTGCGTCCTTTGCCAAGACACAGTAAATACCTTTTCTGACTTCCTCTAGCAACACTGAACTCCTTGGATATCAGTAAGGGACTTAGTAATGGGGGTAAAAATCGGTAAAGTTACATATTGAGATATTATTTTTGACTATATATCATAACGCATCATTTTGACAATATCGCAATATTATTTTTGGGCTAGTTGGCTGTACCTGCACCAAAACTCCAGTATCTTTCCTTCAGAATCTTTTCTCCATCTTCTTTTTAAATAGGGAGCCAATTTTGTTTTCAGCTCTAGACACCTGCTCGTTGAACATCTCATTCCAAAATCATGAGCATTAATATGGAGTTGATTCCCCTTTGCAGCCTCCATTCTTCTGGGAAGGCTTTCCACTAGATGTTGGAACATTGCTGCGGGGACTTGCTTCCATTCAGCCACAAGAGGTTTGTTCCGACGAACAGTTCTTCTGGTGACGTTGCTTCCAGAGGCAGTTTGGAACTCGGAAGTGAGTGTTGCAACCGAGGACAAACAATTTTTACGCGCTATGTGCTTCAGCACTCCGCGGTTCCGTTCTGTGAGTGGCTGGGCCGCTGTTGCTCCTAGACGTTTTCCACTTCACAATAGCACTTACAGCTGACCGGGGCAGCTCTAGCAGAGCAAAAATCTGACAAACTGACTTATGGGAAAGGTTGCATCCTATGACAGTGGCACAAAAGTCACTGAGCTATTCAGTAAGGCCAGTCTACTGCCAATGTATGTCTATGCTCGATTTTATACACCTGTCAGCAACGATTGGGGCTGAAATAGGCAAATCTACTAATTTTAAGGGGTGTCCACATACTTTTGTATACATAGTGTAAATGTGGAGAAAGATACATTTGCATCTGTGGGCCATCAACTAGCCTATTCATTTATATCCCTTTGTAGACTACTGTAGCCTACCATTTGATACAATAAATATGTTGAAATGACGATATCGCTGGAGTCATTGCAGATTAATTTGTGCCACTTGTGTAGCCTACCTGGAGCTGCCAAGCAGATTATAACTTTTGTTTGTTGTTGTAGTCTTGTGTTATTATGCAATTATTAATGGCCGTGTTCATAGCCACGGGAAGTAGGGGTGCTGAGGTGTGCTGTGAAATCAGAATAATATATTATATTGTTTTCTCAGAAAAGTAGTGCACAGGGCTTTTAATAGTCCTGTATTAGCAGACCGATATATCCTTCTGTTTTGTCTTGTTCCCTTCACACCTGGTTATCATTCCAGTATTTACAGCATGTATATATTCTTCTGTACCTCAGCATGTCGTTGTGTGGAATTGTTCTATGTTTCATGTCGTGTGAAGAACCAGGCTAGGTTCTACCGGGTAACGTGGTTTCACCCGTAATTATATTTGTATGGTTGTTACATTTTTGGACTGTGTTATTTCGTCGCGCTTTGCACTTTGGTGTTTGGCTAGAGGAGTGTTTGACGCATTTTGCGTTAATTCGTTTGGTTTTGCTTCTGCCAATAAAGTGTGCGCCTATACGATACTCTCCGCTCTCCTGCACCTGATTTCAACCCCGGTAGCGCACACCGTGACATTCTTGCACAGAGATTTCAAGATCCTCTCTCCAACTTTCATCACTTAAACTCTCCGTTTGCGTTTACGGTATCTATAATTATGCACATGTGCAGACAGGATTTATTTACAATCCTAGCAGTCAAACAAGTTAAATCGACATCAATTGATGCAAAATGATCTGGCGAGTTTAATAAGGGCAAATCATATTTTTTCTTGTGACATAAAAATTCCTTGAACATCACGTTAATCTCGCAATAATTATTACTTTGATGGAAAACAGAATTTAGCTTCTGATGTCGTTAAGAATTACGTCGATATTCCTTCTTACATTGTGGAAAATGGTTTATTGGGATGAATGTGGAAACTCCTCTTGCTTTGAAAAAAACATTAGGGCTAGTTTTCAGGCCTTGTTTTGCTGGATTTGAGTGGTCATTGGGTTAGACATTTTTACTAGACCTGGCAACCCTGAATCACAGTATCAAATTGAAATACATATAGAATTGTTTTGTTTTTTTACACATATAACTGCTTTTCAGAGCTCTATTTTCTCTAAAGACATGCCAAATCAAATGAAATCAAATATTATTGGTCACATACATGGTTAGCAGATGTTATTGCGAGTGTAGCGAAATGCTTGTGCTTCTAGTTCCGACGGTGCTAATATCTAACAAGTAATCTAACAATTCCACAACTACCTAATACACACATCTAAGTAAAGGGATGGAATAAAAGATGCAACAGATGCTATGAAATACAGTATATACATATGAGATGAGTAATGCAAGATATGTAAACATTATTGAAGTGGCATTATTAAAACGACCAGTGATCCATTTACTAAAGTGGCCAATGATTTCAAGTCTGTATGTAGGCAACAGCCTCTCTGTGTTAGTGATGTCTGTTTAACAGTCTGATGGCCTTGACATAGAAGCTGTTTTTCAATTTCTCCAGCTTTGATGCACACCTGCCACTGCTCTTTCTCAGGCTTTAATGGTCCTTTTTTTAAACAGCCTAAATGATGCCCCTGTCAACAACTTGCTGAGCATTAAAACATGTTATTCAAATTGCTGCATGTTACTGTTTCTGTCCCTGGCAGGGTCTTGAAATTATCTGCTCATTTCCTTTCCCACATTTCACTCTACAAACATTGAAAATTGTAAATTATTTTGTGTACCTTTTTCAAGGATGTCGTATGTTTTGAAAGCTATTACTTTTTTAAGCTAAGTGAATCAATCGAAGAGCATAAAATACAGACTGCAAAGTGGAGATTAGAGGAAAATGTTGCTTTTAATTTAGTGAAAGACAGATTTCTTTTATATTTGATGACATAGTACATCATGTTGAGTTCATACATGTCTAGTCTGACTTTTGATATAGTTTTGTATGGGGCAGCAAAACATTTGTTTTAGTGATCAGAGTGATGAGAAAAATACTGTTTTGCCACAGCAAGCCAATAGAAGTAGCCTACAAGACACAAATCAATAGGATTACAGTCAAAAGTCTCTGAGAATTATGTTTCTTTAATATCCTGCTGTCATTACAGTGAAGCAACAAACAGATAGTGATCTCAGGCCATGATAAGGCCTTTATACTATAGTTGTTGTAAAATCAATACTTTCACCATACTTCCAGCTTCTTTCCTTCCCCCTCTTCCCCTTCCACCCCCTTCATCCTATTCTCACATTCCCCGGAGCCTGACGATGATGTCACCAGAGAATTCCACAGGTTCAGGGGGAAGGGAGTGGGAGCTGGAGGTAGTGGGGGGATGGCGGTGGGAGTGTATGGTTTATGAGTGGGTGGAGGAAGGGCAGTGGATCATATCCCCTCAGAGGAAATGAGAGAGGGGCCGCTTGATTGTTTTATACTATGTTTTTTTTACTGTTGCAATAATTTACCCAGCTGCAACGGACAGTTGCAATTACACATCTAGACACATGACCTACTGGGCCAACCCAGTCTTTTAAATGCTATCAACGGGAAAGGGGATAACAACACATGGACTAACAGGAAGGGAGTCCAATCCTCAAATTTATAGCCATACAGAGGAGCTGTCTGTTGTCTTTCAACAAGCTCTCACATCAGAATTAGATGTTCATCCATGTCTCTCAAATGTCAAATTTCGAAGTTTACCAAACGTCAAATTTCTAAGTACTAAAAGGTTATGTTTAGGCATTAAAATCAAATAAAATGTTCAAATCAAATTTGATTTGTCACATGCGCCACATACAACAGGTGTAGACCTTACTGTGAAAAGCCCTTAACTATATTTCTTGAACTGCATTGTTGGTTAAGAAAATATTTACTGAATAAACTAAAGTAAAAAAAAATTATGAGGCTATATACAGGGGGTACCGGTACAGAGTCAACATTAACAATGTCTACACTGTAATTCGGATCAATTTGATGTTATTTTAATGGACAAAAGAAATTGCTTTTCTTTAAAAAACAAGGACATTTCAAAGTGACCCCAAACTTTTGAATGGTAGTGTAGGTAGGGATAAAGTGACTATGCATAGATAATAAACAGCAAGTACAGAAGCAGCAGTGTAAAAGCAAAATGTAAAAAGTCTGGGTGGCCATTTGATTGATTGTTCAATAGTCTTATGGCTTGGGGGTAGAAGCTGTTAAGGAGCCTATTGGACCTAGACTTGACACTCTGTTACCGCTTGCCGTGCTGTAGCAAAGAGAACAGTCTATGACTTGGGTGACTGGAATCTTTGACAATTTATTTGGCCTTCCTCTGACACCGCCTAGAATATAGAGCAGTTGCCATACCAAGCGGTGATGCAACCCATCAGCATGCACTCGATGGTGCAGCTGTAGAACATTTGAATAGCTGTCTAATCATTGTCAGTGATCAGGTTCTTCCACTGTTGTGTCGTCAGTGAACTTAATGATGGTGTTGGAGTTGTGCTTGGCCAAGCAGTCATGGGTGAACAGGGAGTACAGGAGGGGATCAGCATGGCAGACGTCTTGTTGCCTACCCTTACCACCTAGGGGTGGCCCATCAGGAAGTCCAGGAGCCAGTTGCAGAGGGAGGTGTTTAGTCCCAGGGACCTTTGCTTAGTGATGAGCTTTGTGGACATTACAGTGTTGAACAGCATTCTTACATTTTTTTATTTAACCTTTGTTTAACTAGGCAAGTCAGTTAAGAACAAATTCTTATTTACAATGACAGCCTAGGAAGAGTGGGTTAACTGCATTGTTCAGGGGCAGAACGACAGATTTGTACCTTGTCAGCTCTGGGATTTGATCGAGCAACCTTTCGGTTAATGGCCCAACACTCTAACCACTAGGCTACCTGCCACCCCAGGCTACATGTAGGTGTTTCTATGTCCAGGTGGGAAAGGGAAGTTTGGAGTGCGATTGAGATTGCGTCATCTGTGGATCTGTTGGGGCGTTATGCAAATTGGAATGTGTCTAGGGTTTCCGGGATGGTGTTGATGTGAGTCATGACCAGCCTTTCAAAGCGCTTCATGGCTACCGACATGAGTGCTACAGAGTGGTAGTCATTTAGGCAGGTTACCTTTGCTTTCTTGGGCACAAGAAAGCAAAGGGGAGAGGTTGAAAATGTCAGTGAAGACACTTGCCAGTTGGTCTGCGTATTCTCTGAGAACACGTTCTGGTAATCCCTGCGGCCTTGTGAATGTTGACCTGTTTAAAGGTCTTGCTCACATCGGCTACGGAGAGTGTGATCACACAGTCGTCCAGAACCGCTGACGCTCTCATGCATGCTTCAGTGTTGCTTGCCTCGTAGCGAGCATAAAAGGCATTTATCTCGTCTGGTAGGCTCGTGATCCTGGGCAGCTTATGGTTGGGTTTTCCTTTGTAGTCCATAATAGTTTGCAAGGCCTGCCTGAGGGCAGAGTGGGATTTCCACTCCTTGAAAGTGGCAGCTCTAGCGTTTAGCTCGGTGTGGATGTTGCCTGTAATCCAGAAGCATCTGTTTGGGATATGTACGCACAGTCACTGTGGGGACAACGTCGTCGATGCACTTATTGATGAAGCCGGTGACTGAGGTGGTATACCCCTTGGGTTGTGCTGTGGGGGAGATCTTCGTGGGCTATACTCGGCCTTGTCTCAGGATGGTAAGTTGGTGGTTGAAGATATCCCTCTAGTGGTGTGGGGGCTGTGCTTTGGCAAAGTGGGTGGGGTTATATCCTGCCTGTTTGGCCCTGTCCGGGGGTATCGTCGGACGGGGCCACAGTGTCTCCCGACACCTGCTGTCTCAGCCTCCAGTATTTATGCTGCAATAGTTTATGTGTCAGGGGGCTACGGTCAGTCTGTTATATATGGAGTATTTCTCCTGTCTTAGCTGGTGTCCTGTGTGAATTTAATTCTCTCTCTCTTTTTCTCTCTTTCTTCCTTTCTCTCTCTCGGAAGACTTGAGTCCTAGGACCATGCCTCAGGACTACCTGGCCTGATGACTGGTCGTTCCACCTGGTCGTTCTGCTGCTCCAGTTTCAACTGTTCTGCCTGCGGCTATGGAACCCAGACCTGTTCACCGGATGTGCTACCTGTCCCAGACTTGCTGTTTTCAACTCTCTAGAGACAGCAGGAGTGGTAGAGATACTCTGAATGATCGGCTATGAAACGCCAACTGACATTTACTCCTGAGGTTCTGACCTGTTGCACCCTCTACAACCACTGTGATTATTATTATTTGACCCTGCTGGTCATCTATGAACATTTGAACATCTTAGCCATGTTCTATTATAATCTCCACCAGGCACAGCCAGAAGAAGACTGACCACCCCTCATAGCCTGGTTCCTCTCTAGGTTTCTTCCTAGGTTCTGGCCTTTCTAGGGAGTTTTTCCTAGCCAACATACTTCTACTCCTGCATTGCTTGCTGTTTGGGGTTTTAGGCTGGGTTTCTTTACAGCACTTTGTGACATCAGCTGATGTAAGAAGGGCTTCATAAGTACATCTGATTGGTTGATTGATTGGGTATACTCCTTAATGCCATTGGATGAATCCCGGAACATAATCCAGTCTGTGCAGGCAAACAGTCCTGTAGCGTAGCATCTGCATCATCTGACCACTCTGTATTAAGCGAGTCACTGGTACTTCCTGCTTTAGTTTTGGCTTGTAGGCGGGAATTAGGAGGGTATGATTTGCCAAATGGAGGGTCGAGGGAGAGCTTTGTATGTGTCTCTGTGTGTGGAGTAAAGGTGGTCTAGAGTTTTTTTCCCTCTGGTTGCACATGTGACATGCTGGTAGAAATGAGGTAAAACGGATTTAAGTTTGCCTGCATTAAAGTCACCGGCCACTAGGAGCGCCACTTCTGGATGAGCATTTTCTTGTTTGCTTATGGCCTTATACAGCTCGTTGAGTGCGGTCTTAGTGCCAGCATCGGTTTGTGGTGGTAAATAGGCGGCTATGAATAATATAGATGAAAACTCTCTTAGATAGTGTGGTCTACAGCTTATCATGAGATTCTCTACCTCAGGCGAGCAATACCGAAATACATATTTAATATTAGACATCATACACCAGCTGTTATTCATAAATAGACACACACCCCACCCCTTGTCTTAGCAGACGTTGCTGTTTTGCCCATGCAAGGAAAACCCAGCCAGCTCTATGTTATCCATGTCGTCATTCAGCCACAACTCGGTCAAACATAAGATATTACCGTTTTTAATGTCCCGTTGGTAGGATAATCTCGAACGGAGATCATCCAATTTGTTTTCCAGTGATTGCACATTGGCCAATAGAACGGATGGTTAAGACGGTTTACCCACTCGCCGACGAATTCTCACAAGTCACCCCGATCTCCGCCCCCTGTATTTCCATATTTTCTTCACGCGAATGACTGGGATTTAGGCCTGGTTTTGGGGAAGCAGTATATCCTTTGCGTCGGACTCATTAAAGAAAACATCTTTGTCCAGTTCGAGGTGAGTAAACGCTGTTCTGATATCCAGAAGCTCTTTTCGTCATAAGAGATGGTAGCAGCAACATTATGTACAAAATAAGTTACAAACATTGTGAAAAAATTAAATAGCAAAGTTGGTTTGGAGCCAGTAAAATGGCAGCCATCCCCTCTGGCACCATTATTCTACAATTCTTAAGGTTGGGTAGGTAAGGGTTAAGGTTGGGATAGGCTTAAAACAAAAATATAAAAAACGACTTTATTGCTAGATTCGAACATCCAACCTTCAGAGGCAGATGCTTACGCCCTAGTAAAACCGAAACCTAATTGAATGTCACAGTGCTTCCTGTTGCCCCTAGTGGTCAGTTTCCACATCATCATCCGGCATTGACATCGAATATTGACTTATATCACAGATGACCTGCCTTTAGGACAATAGGTTACTGTACACGGACAGAGGAGAGAGGGGTATTATAGAAAAATACAGGCTTTACAGTGTCTCTACTGTATTGGCATTATTTATTACTACCTCTGTAAAGATCCTGTAAAATCCTGATGCTGAATTTGATTGTTGTTTTTGCATGTATCATCATGTGTCACAGGGTGTTCAAAACAATTTCATGTGCAAGAATAATCACAACATACTTTATTATAGGGGACTATGCTTCTATGGCAAAGCGCACAATTGATCTACTGGATTTAGCTACAAAACTTGGACTGATTTACTGAACTTAAGACCGTGGCCACATTTATAGGTCAATTAATACAATAAAATGTATATTCTAAGTAGAAACACACTCGGGAAACTGAAGATAGATATATATACTTTTTGGGAAAATATCAAAACTAATTACAAATTAACAGTGTGAATTAAAACTGGGTTAGGATTGGACATCAGGACATAGGATAGCATCAATGATCTACTGGGACATCACATGAACCAATCTATTTATGGTAAAGTGATTGTGTAAGCCTGTAAGATAAAGGGCCTCATAGGTAATTAATAGAACTATCAAACAAAAAAAAATGTTTATCGAGCTAATAGCAGGATTGAGCTGTTATTTCAGATTCTTTACAACTAAAAGCATTACAAGAATATTAACGTCTTGATTTTGTAACGGTAACATATTTCTGGTAAATTGATAAAGCACACTTTCTTTAACCTTAACGTAAACTTCTTTTGACATTGCATTGTTGTTTTTAGCTGTACAGATTATGTATTTTGGATGATGTCAGTGTATTTTGAACGCTTTCAGTGACCATAAAAAAAAATGGTGCACAATTTTTTTTTTAAGTCAACTTGACTTAACTGGTTAACTCTGTATTGTAATTAATTAATTGAATGAATGATGACATTTTGTTGTGTGATCGTTAATCTGACTGCTAATAACGTCCGTAAACTGGCCAATCCTTTTCCTTCTGATATTTGGTTGATAAATACATGGATTCACAATGCTAATATGACATAATGTTAACTAAATCTGATTGGTTGCAGAGTCAAGCACACACATTCGGGGACAAAATGATAAAATGACTGATAAAAATCACTTCTACTAATGTGTATCAGATGTTAAATCCTTGCTATGTGTTTTCCTATCTATATAGTGTGCTATGAAGCTATTGTGCATGTGTCTCTCTTCTTCCAATACATCCCTCAAGGAGAATGGACCAGAAGCTTAGTGAAGATCTGTATTGCCTTGCCACCTGGTCCCATTGACAAACTAAAGCCTGCATGTTGGTCCCATTGACAAACTAAAGCCTGCATGTATCAACTCATCCTTCCCAAAGCTCATTCCCTTCACAATCAACTATTCGCAAATACTTTTCCAGTCTAAGAACCAGACGGGCATTGTGATCAACAGACTCAAGTCACATGTAGTTGATATGTGACTAAATTAATGTGTGTGAAGCTGGTTTTGTAGTTATGCCAGTGTTGAAGAATTGACTGTGTTAGAAATAGTTATACATGAGTCAGCATATCATGTAAATTGACAGTTTTATTTGAATGCCTCTGTATTTACTTTGTCTTTGCTTTAACTTAATACATTCTTCTACTACTATTATTATCCTTTAAAGGTCCAATGCAGCTGTTTTTATCACAATATCTAGTCATTTCTGTTTAACAATTAAGTACCAGACTGTGATTGATTTCAATTAAAATGGTCAAACGGAAAGAAAGCTTCTTAGCTAAAAGCAATTTCTCAAACAAACATTTTGTTAGGACTTTCTAGGAATGTTCTGAATGGGGAGGGGAAAACTGAAAACTAGCTGTTATTGGAAGGGATCTTTCGTATTTGTCTATTAACTAATTTATCACCTACTGATGTCACCAGACAAGCCAAAACACCTAAACAGGCTGAAATTTCTGGCGTATTTTTATGTATCTAACATCAACCTGTCTATTATCAAATGGTATTACAATAAGGGTTATTAATGTCCAATAACGCACGCCTGCCTTTTTCAAAGCCATATATTTTCCTCTTCATATAATAACTGTAATATCAAAAGGCCTTGTCCTACTACATCTCAAAAAGAACATATTGTTTTGTCCATTATATTCCATGTACATTAGAACATACAGCCAATTTTTTTTATTTTACTAGGCAAGTCAGTTAAGAACAAATTCTTATTTTCAATGATGGCCTAGGAACAGTGGGTTAACTGCCTGTTCAGGGGCAGAATGACAGATTTGTACCTTGGGGACTTGAACTTGCAACTTTTTGGTTACTGGTCTAACGCTCTAACCACTAGGCTACCCTGCTGCCCCAATTACAGTAACTATTTCCATCAGTGGTAGTACCCACTGTTCCAGACAAATGAAAGCAAGTTGGTGCTTTTAGCCCTCAAGGAAGATTGTGGACATGCCACCTTGTGAGTTTGATAGAAAAGATCACACAGCCTTGTCAAATGTTATTTTTTGCTGACGAGACTGCTTGTTGCTGCAACATTAAGAGATTAGAGATAATTTGTGTTGCATTTAGCATCTACTTATCCTCTTACACGTATGCTCGTTGGGCGCATAGACACAAGTTGATGCACACACTCCGAATCTGGACTGTGTTGGTGTGTGTGGACCATGATAGATCCTTTTGAATGTGGACACAGAGGAACTTGAAGCTCTCGACCCGTCCACTACAGCCACGTCAATGTGAATGGATGTGTGCTCGGCCCTCCATTTCCTGTAGACTGCGATAATATCCTTTGTCTTGCTGACGTTGAGGGAGAGGTTGTTGTCCTGGCACCACACTGCCAGGTCTCTGACGACCTACCTACAGGCTGTCTTATCGTCGTCGGTGATCAGGACTACCACCGGCGTGTCGTCGGCAAACTTAATCATGGTGTTAGAGTCATGCACGGCCACTCAGTCGTGGGTGAAGAGGGAGTACAGGAGGGGACTAAGCACGCACCCATAAGGGGCCCCCGTGTTAAGGGTCAATGTGGCAGATGTGTTGTTGCGTCCCCTCAGGACATCCAGGATCCAGTTTCAGAGGGAGATGTTCAGTTCCAGTGTCCTTAGCTTAGTTATGAGCTTGGAGGGCGCTATGGTGTTGAACGCTGAGCTGTAGTCAATGAACGGCATTCTAAAGTAATGTTCCTTTTGTCCTGAACCAACATATCCTGACACGTGACTGCGTTCTCTGTTATATAATCTTCCTCTGTGTGTATGTTTGAGTGTGTGTGTGTTTTAGGAACAGAGTTGCTCTGTATGTCACCTATTGACTGATCATCAGGTGCTGTCAGGTTCATGTGGTGTAGCGAAGGTGTCTTGATCAGGTGTTGAAGGCTGTGATAGACTCCTCAGAGGACTGTCGCTGAGCCCTTGAGGCCAGAGTAAATGTGAGGTAACATGATACTGTGGATCAACAGTCTCTGAAACTCACAGTGATGTGACAATGAGGTCAAAGGAGATAGCAGGTTACATCTGCTATGATCAATGAGAGTGGAGGCTGAGGAGCAAAATGTTTAACTTCATGTCAAACTTTTCTTTGTTTTTCTAGCAACAGAGGAAAGACTCAGAGAGAAAGATACATTCAGCAACATTCTTGTTCATCCAGCATCACATTTTTGTTGTAGTTTCATACTGTATCTTTTGCATAAAATTGTTATCACGTGTATCTGTGCATATTTATAGACCTACGTATCGTGAAAATATCCCTGGCAATTCCCAGCCCTAGAGGGAATCATGAGAAATTATGCCAGCTCTGTTGCTTTTCAGAGCTCTATTTTCTCTGAAGACATGCCACTTCTCTTCTCAGGCTTTAATGGCCCTTTTTATAACGGTCTAAATTATGCCCCTGTCAACAACTTGCCGTCCAATTGAGTGTCTTTCAAGTTACTGCATGTTACTGTTTTTGTCGTTGGCAAAGTCTTGAAATTATCTGCCTTTGCTAATTTATTTTCCACCATTCCACTTTACAACAAGGTAATTTTGTGTTGCGTCTAAGAATTCCTTTTCAAGGATGTCATAGTTTTGAAAGCTATTACGTTTTTTAAGCTAGGTGAATAAACCGAAGAGCAAAATAATAAAAAAATACAGCAAAGTGGAGATCAGAGGGAAACGTTGCTTTTTGTTTAGTGAAAGACTGATATTTGAAATATTTGTTGACATATTAAATCATGTTGAGTTCATGCATGCCTAATCTGACTTTTGATATAGATTTGCATGGGGCAGCAAAACATGATTGTTTGTATTAGTGATTAGAGTGAGAAAAATACTTTTTGCAACACTAAGCCACTAGAAGTAGCATTCAAGATCGCAAACAATACAGTCAAAAGTCTCTGAGAATGATGTCTCTCTGGATCTTATTTAATCACCTGCTGTCATACAGTGAGGCAACATACATATAGTGACCTCAGGCCATGATAAGGTCTTTATACTATAATTGTTGTAAAATCGATAATTGTACCACACTGTCAGCTTCTTTCCTTCCCACTCTCCCCCCTCCTTTCCATCCCTTCATCCTATTCTCACATTCCCCAGAACCTGACGATGATGTCACCAGAGAATTCCACAGTTTCAGAAGGAAGAGAGTGGGAGCTGAAGGTAGTGGGGGGATGGTGGTGGGAGTGGATGGTTTATGAGTGGGCGGAGGAAGAGCAGTGGATCATATCTCTCCAGAGGAAATGAGATAATGGCCCTTCAATTTTTTTTACTTTTACAATAATTTACCCAGCTGCAATTACACATCTAGACACATGGGACCTGCGCTGTCCCAGTCTTTTAAATCCTATCAACGGGAATGGGGATAACATCACATGGATTAATAGGAAGGGATTCCAATCCTCACAACTATAGCCATACAGACTCGTAGAATGTGTGTGGGATTTGGACAACAGAGTACTGTACATGGACAAAGGATTGAGGGGTCGTTATAGAAAAAGACGGGCTTTGCAGTGTTACTATTATATTGCCATTATTTATTACTACCTCTGTAAAGATCCTGTAACATGCTGAAGCTGAGTTTCATTGTTGTTTCTGTTTGTACCATCATTGTCATCATGTGTCACAGTGTTCAAAACCAATTTCACGTGCAAGGAGAATCACAACATACTTTATTATAGTGGACTATGCTTCTATGGCTTCTACTGAACTTAACACCGTGGCCACATTTATTGGTCAATTAATACAATAAAAGAAACACACACATGCACACACGTGTATACACACACACGTGCACACACGTAGACGGCAGGAGTGCTGATGTAGAACGGTGACATCTTACGAGTTCCAACCCAGCTATATAGTGACTTTTATTTAAACTTTTTCTTTGTACAGAAAGTTCATACTATTATTACATATGACTGCCAAGCACTTCTGGACATCAGATCGACAGTTACTAACCTCGATTTTGACTTCAAATATGACATCAACTCTGACTCAGCTGTTCCACTGTTCATACCGGACCCTATTCCTTTGTTCCATGGGCTACCAAAACACTGCAGACATAGACGCGGGAGACCAGGTGTAGTCCTGGTGAAATTGAGGTGAAAAAATAACCGTACGGCGCTCCCCTCCGTTCTATTGGCAAATATCCAACCACTTGAGAATAAGATTGATTAACTTAATTCGAGCGTTTCTGATAGTTCCTCCTATCAGAGAGACTTGAAAAGCTGCAATATTATATGTCTTACTGAAACGTGGCTGGATTATGCTATGCACGTAGTACTCGGTGGATTCTTTATGCAGCGGCAGTATCGTTCAGCTGCTTCTGGGAAGGTCAAAGGTGTGTGTGTTTTCATAAATAACAACTGATGTGCTGCTTCAAGTGTGAAGAAAATCTAGAGCTTTTCCTCACCTGATACAGAATACCTTGTGGTAAGCTGCAGACCCAAGAGAGGTATCATCCATAATGATCACAGTTGTCTGCATACCTCCACAAGCCAACACCATTATTGTGCTCTACAAACTGTATGGGGCCATAAACAACAAGAAACCGCTCAACCAGAGGCAGCGGTTCTGGTGGGCGGAGATTTTAACGCAAGTAGACTTAAAACCATCCTACCGCACTTCTACCAACACGTCTCATGCGCCACTAGGGGCGCTAAAACTCTTGACCGCTTGTATTCTACCCACAGAAACGCATACAAGGCTATCCCTTGTCCTCCCTTCGTCAAGTCTGACCATGACTCCATTCTACTATTTCCTGTTTACAAACAAAAGTTCAAACAGGAATTACTAGTGATGCACTCAATACCGAAGTGGTCTGATGAGCAGACGCGAGGCTACAAGACGGTTTTGCTAGTACAGACTGGGATATGTTCCAAGATTCATCCTATAGCATTGAGAAGTTTACCACAACAGTCAAGGGCTTCATCAATAAGTGCATAGACAATGTCATCCCCACAGTGACTATAAGAACATCCAAACCAAAAGCCATGGATTACAGGCAATATCCGCACTGGGCTAAATGCTAGAGTTTCATTCTCAATACATGCGCAGAACAGCAGGCAAGTATCTTTACAGACATTTTCAATCTCTCCTTGTCCCAGTCTGTAATCCCAACATGTTTCAAACTGACCACCATCGTCCCGGTTCCCAAGAGCTTCAAGGTAACTTGCCTAAATGACTACCGCCATGTAGCACTCACATCTGTAATTATTATCATTTTTTTTTAATTTCACCTTTATTTAACTAGGTAGGCCAGTTGAGAACAAGTTCTCATTTACAACCTCGACCTGGCCAAGATGAAGCAAAGCAGTGCGACGAAAACAACACAGAGTTACACATAAACAAACGTAGAAAAATCTATGTACAGTGTGTGCAAATGTAGAAGATTAGGGAGGTAATGCAATAAATTGGCCATAGAGGCGAAATAATAAAAATGGAACATTAACACTGGAGTGATAGATGTGCCGATGATGATGTGCAAGTAGAGATACTGGGGTGCAAAAGAGCAAAAAGATAAATAACAATATGGGGATGAGGTAGTTGGGTGTGCTATTTACAGATTGGCTGTGTACATGTACAGTGATCAGTAAGCTGCTCTGACAGCTGATGCTTAAAGTTAGAGAGGGAGAAGTTAGAGAAGTCTCCGCGTCAGGGATTTTTGCAATTTGTTCCAGTCATTGGCAGCAGAGAACTGGAAAGAAAGGCGGCCAAAGGAGATGTTGGCTTTGGGGATGACCAGTGAAATATACCTGCTGGAGCGCGTGCTACGGGTGGGTGTTGCTATGGTGACCAGTGAGCTGAGATAAGGCAGGGCTTTACCTAGCAAAGACTTGTAGATGACCTGGAACCAGTGGGTTTGGCAACGAATATGTAGCGAGGGCCAGCCAACGAGAGCATACAGGTCGCAGTGGTGGGTAGTATATGTGGCTTTGGTGACAAAACGGATGGCACTGTGATAGACTACATCCAGTTTGCTGAGTAGAGTGTTGGAGACTATTTTGTTTGTCAATGACATCGCCAAAGTCAAGGATCGGTAGAATAGTCAGTTTTACGGGGGCATGTTTGGCAGAATGAGTGAAGGAGTCATTGTTGCGAAATAGGAAGCCGATTCTAGATTTAATTTTGGATTGGAGATGCTTAATGTGAGTCTGGAAGGAGAGTTTACAGTATAACCAGACAGCAATTACAGTCTAATTATGACGTGCTTTGGCTGGTCATGATGCAAATCAACAATCCTTTTAATTCACAATGCTAATATGACATCATGTCAACAAAATGTGACTGGTTGGAACAAGCACACATATTCTGGGACAAATACTGAAACACTATGTCATGATTGATAAACATCACTTCTACTGATGTGTATCAGATGTTAAATCCTTGCTATGTGTTTTCCTATCTAGATAGTATGCTATGAAAGCTATTGTGCATGTGTCTCTCTACTTCCAGTACAACCCACAAGGAGAATGGACCAGAGGCTTAGTGAAGGTCTGTATTGCCTTGCCACCTGGTCCCATTGACAAACTAAAGCCTGCATGTATCAACTCATCCTTCCCACAGCTCATTCCCTTCACAAACAACTATTCGCAAAGAATTTTCCAGTCTAAGAACCAGGCAGACATTGTGATCAACAGACTCTGTCATTGATATGTGACGTGTGTGAAGCTGGTTTTGTAGTTATGCCTGGGTTGAAGTATTGACTGTGTTAGAAATAGTTATACATGAGTCAGCATATCATGTAAATTGACAGTTTTATCTGAATGCCTCTCCATTTACTTTGTCTTTGATTTAACTTAATAAAGTTTTCTACTACTATTATTAACCTTTAAAGTCCAATGCAGCCGTTTTTACCTCAGTATCTAATAATTCCTGGTTAACAATTAAGTACGTTACTGTGATTGTTTACAATTAAAATGGTCAAAAAGAAACAAAAATAGCATCTTATGTCACACCCTGATCTGTTTCACCTGTCTTTGTGATTGTCTCCACCCCCTTCCAGGGGTCGCCCATCTTCCCCATTATCCCCTGTGTACTTATACCTGTGTTCTCTGTTTGTCTGTTGCCGGTTCGTTTTGTTTCGTCAAGCCGACCAGCGCTTGTCCCTCTGTTCCTGTTTCTCGATTGTTCCTGCCTTCCCTGAGGCTGCCTGCCGTCCTGTACCTTTGCCCCACCTATCTGGATTACTGACCTCTGCCTACCCTGAGCCTGCCTGCCGTCCTGTACCTTTGCTCCACCTAGCTGGATTACTGACCCCTGCCTGCCCTTGACTTGTCTTTTGCCTGCCTTGGATTAATAAACTGTTGGGTCTTCATCATAGTACGAACTGGCCATGACTGACCCAGCTGCGCAATGCCATCTCCTCCCAAGGAGCCACCATCGGTAGGCACAAAGAATTGCTTCGTGGCCTTATGGAGGGGGTCCAAACGTTGGCTGAACACCTGGACCGGGCGTTGGACAGTTTGCTGGAGCAATTCCGGGGTTGTCTGGGAGGCAGCCTACCACGGTGGTAACCCCACAGCCCCTCAGCTGTTAGCAGCGCTGTCTCATCGGTCACTCCACCTTCTCGGGAGCCCCGCTTACCTCCCCCGGAACGCTTCAGTGGAGAGCCCTAACCCTAACCCTAACCTACATAAGGGACGAGGATGGCATTTGCTGTATGTTTGATGAGAAACTGCATATTGCAAATGTACGCTCCCTTACTAGACGTCCGAAATAGTTTCTAAAATATGACGGCGCCGGGCCGTGCTCCCAGGGCCAAATCTTCCAGGAAGTCATCAAACGAAGTTTCTCGGACATTCGATGTCCGTTTAATAAAATAAATTCATTTTTGTCATTTTTCCGCCCTTCAGGTTAATCCCACCAGATGGCGAATGGCTTCTTATTGCAAATGTACAAAACATACACCTAATTGACCTGGCTTTTTCTCCTAAACGGAAAAGACTTCGAAGACGAAACTTGGTGGGCATGGGTTTGGCCAAATGGGCAGTTGGCCCCAAAACAGGATGGCGTCAAGGACTCACGGTTTTTGAGATAAGGCCCATTTTCTGGGATTAAAGGTGAAAAATGTAAATAGAGCGCTAATTTGACAGCTTTACGTCAAAGTACATGAACCTACGGTGTAAGGAAAAAAATAACCAGACATTTATCTGTTTTAATTTTCGATAAATTGTCAAATGTACAATTCGTAATATTAAGAAAAATCTATTTTTTTCCCAAAACAGTTATGGATCCAGTTGCGGCGCGTTCAGACGAATCCGTTAACGTGGGTTTCGGAGCTCTACGTGATTTCTGTGATTTTCTGTGATTTTCTGAAATCATACACATGCACAGTCAACGGGGAATGACACAGTGAGGGGCTTACAGACAGCCACTGCCTGCAATAGAACTATCAAAGAACCGTCAGACCTAGAGCTCTGAAACTTTAGAAACCCATTCTAGACCTTTAGTCGATAGTGCACGGTGAGTTACGGGGCTCTAGAATGTTCTCAGGCCGAGAAACAGCCCCGTACATTTGCAATATTTTCAATTCATTTTTACATCGCGAAAATGATAACATTTCTAAAAGTCCCAGAGTCTAAAGGCTAGGTGCATTAGAACCGCCTCGGCGGTTCATTCAAGGACCCCGTAGCAACGCCCGGAAAACGTGGATTTTCAGCACCAATTAAGGTCGCTGCTCGGACTCCAAATGACCTATCGAGCCGAAACTCGAGATTCGGGGTCGCCTCAGCTAGGCCTACACATAATGTCGGAACTGGACCCACAGCTAGAACGTAACTAGGTGTTTTACATTTTTACTATGATTTAAACAGAAGACGCTGTGAATTTTGAGCCTGCCCTGATATATGTGATAGTTGGCTTCTAAACGAGTTGGAAAAAGTGGGTTTGGTGTCAGTTTTTATCAGTTTGGTGTCAGAATGATATCTAATTGACTGATGGACGCTGACTTGCTCGCTGACTTTTGTACATTTGCAATAAGATTGAATAGGGCTGAAACATCACCAAAATGACAGACTGAAATCAACACTAAAAAGGGCATCACCATAGTCTCTCGGGCCGTGCCGAGTTCAACGAGGCGCCCCACTTGACTGTAGCTCGCTCTGACCTCATAGACCGTGCAAAGAAGTTGGCCCAAAATGAAGCCTGGCCCTAAATTTCAGCTGCTTTTGGGTGACAGCGGCAGACCCGTTTGGGTTAGAAGCACAATTCAACTTCAGGAATGTTCCTAAGGTCCTCCCGATCTGAGCAAGCCTAACCGTGACTGTGTGGCATTAACCCTTAACAGTAAGAACAGGGTATTTTCATCTAACAGTTTGCTATGACATCTCTCCCCATAGGAATACATTGCCTGCTCCCCTAAATTCAACCTGGTGCCTATGTGGGTTATGAATGCCTTATGAACCTGTCTTTGATGACAATCCATCAGGCCACTATGAGGTCTACCTGTGTTGATTCTAAGCTTCCTGGAGCAACCGGAAGTGGTTAAATTCACCCTAAAGGTGTTTTGATATACCCAACCTGCAGTTTGTGAAAAACAGACAATTCAACCCTGTGTAAATCAGTCGGTTCTTAACCTAAAGACTTAAAACTCAGGATTCTGTTAAAGCATACCCCAATGAGGATATGTGTTCACTTACAGCTTCCTGTGCCAACCGGAGGTGCTTTAAATAAGGGTCATAGGGGCTGTTTCGAAGGGTTAAAAAGGTCACATCTTTCCAAAACTTCATATGTGTGATTAGGCAACCCTCATGAACTGTAAATGAGTCATTTCTCCCATCAGATTTACAAGAAAACTCTCACACACGCACACAAACACAGAGCTGGGATGGAGTGACACAGTGTGGGGCTTAAAGACACACAGAGCCTGCAAGGGCACCACCATAGTCTCTAGGCCTTGCCGAGTTCAACGAGATGCCCCGCTTGACCGTAGCTCACTCGGTCTGACCGCAGCAACCGTGCCAAAAAAGTAGGCCCAAAATGAAGCCTGGCCCTAAATTTCAGCTGCTTTTGGGTGACAGTGGAAGACCCGTTTGGGTTAGAAACACGATTCAACTTCAGGAATGTTCCTTAGGTCCTCCCGATCTGTGCAAGCCTAACCGTGACCGTGTGGCATTAACCCTTAACAGTAAAAACAGGGTTTTTTCATCTAACAGTTTGCTATGACATCTCTCCCCATAGGAATACATTGCCTGCTCCCCTAAATTCAACCTGGTGCCTATGTGGGTTATGAATGCCTTATGAACCTGTCTTTGATGGCAATCCATCAGGCCACTATGAGGTCTACCTGTGTTGATTCTAAGCTTCCTGGAGCAACCGGAAGTGGTTAAATTCACCCTAAAGGTGTTTTACAGTACCCAACCTGCTGTTTCAAACCTGTGTGAATCAGTCAGTTCTTAACTTACAGACTTAAAACTCAGGATTCTGTAAAAGCCTACCCCAATGAGGATATGTGTCTACCTACAGCTTCCTGTGATAACCGGAAGTGCCTTAAATTGGGGTCACAGGGTCTGTTTCGAAGGGTTAAAAAAGGTCACATCTTTCCAAAACTTCACATGTGTGATTAGGCAACCCCAATGAACTGTAAATCAGTAATTTCTCCCATCAGAATCCCTTGAAAAACTTACACACACAGTCCATGGGGAGTGACATAGTGTGGGGCTTACAGACACACACTGCCTGCAATAGTTACTTTTGTTCTAACTATTAAAGAACCGTCGGACCTAGAGCTTATGTCGATAGTGCACAGTGAGTTATGGGGCTCTAGAAGGTTCATAGGCCGAGAAACAGCCTTGTACATTTGCAATATTTTCAATTCATTTTTACATCACGAAAATGACAACATTTCTAAAAGTCCCAGAGACACAAGGTTAGGTGCATTAGAACCGCCTTGGCCCATAGAGACGGACCCTAACGTTTCTGTCCGATAGCTCATTCAAGGACCCATAGCAACGCCCGGAAAACATGGATTTTCAGCACCAATTAAGGTTGCTGCTCGGGCTCCAAATGACCTATCGAGCTGAAACTCGGGATTTGGGGTCGCCTCAGCTAGGCCGACACATAGCGTCGGAACAGGACCCGCAACTAGAATGTAACTAGGTGTTTTACGTTTTCATTATAGTGACTTTATGGCAGACTTTTGTCCATTTGCAATAAGTTAAAACCGTCGAGCCCGGCCATCCCGAGTTCAACGGGCCAGTCAATTTGGGCATTTCTGCAGTATTTTAGAGCTTGTCAAATTCGTGATGTTAAAAGCCCATTGAAACCTATTGCAAATGTACTGTACATTTGCAATATATTTCAATGGGCTTTTAACATCACGAATATGACACGCTGAAATCAATACCAATGAGCGATGGAGAGGTACCACTATCAATCCTGGCCATCCCGAGATCAACGGGCAGTCAATTGGCCATTCCTGCAGTATTTTAGAGCTTGTCATATTCGTGATGTTAACAGCCCATTGAAACATATTGCAAATGTACTGTACAAAAAGCAATGGAAGAGAGTGTGGACTTTTTTTTAAACATTTTTTGAAAACCTCCATAAATGAGCAGGGGCTTCTCCCACTGACTTAGGGCCATAGTGGGATGCTCCCATATGGATCCTGGAGGCACTGCACCCCCCTAAACGCATTTTTGACAAAATAAGCTTTCCGGGAAGGTGGCATTAACATAATCTCAGGAGATGATTCACTCAGCCTTTCAACTTTTTTTTAAATTGAAAGAACTCCATAAATGAGCAGGGGCTTCTCCAACTGACTTAGGGCCATAGTGGGATACTCCCATAAAGATCCTGGACCAGGAGCAGCCCTCTGAAGTCATTTAAAACCATTTTGAAAATATGGACCTGGTAACCCGGGAAAAAAAAACACCAGTTGCACAGCCATTCAAAGCAATGGAGGAAAGTGTGGACTCACCACTATCAATTCTGGCCATCCTGAGACCAACGGGCAGTCAATTGGGCATTTCTACAGTATTTTAGAGCTTGTCATATTCGTGATCTTAAAAGCCCATTGAAACATATTGCAAATGTACTGTACATTTGCAATATGTTTCACTGTACATTTGCAATATGTTTCACTGTACATTTGCAATATGTTTCAATGGGCTTTTAACATCACGAATTTGACATGTTGAAATCAACACCAACGAGCGATGGAGAGGTACCACTATCAATCCTAGCCATCCTGAGATCAACGGGCAGTCAATTGGGCATTCCTGCAGTATTTTAGAGCTTGTCATATTCGTGATGTTAAAAGCCCATTGAAACATATTGCAAATGTACTGTACATTTGCAATATGTTTCACTGTACATTTGCAATATGTTTCAATGGGATTTTAACATCATGAATTTGACATGCTGAAATCAACACCAACGAGCGATGGAGAGGAACCATGATCACTGCCCAGCCATCCCGAGTTCAATGGGCCAGTCAATTGGGCATTTCTGCAGTATTTCGGAGCCTGTCAAATTTGTGAGGGTAAATGCCCATTGTAAGACATTGCAAATTGACAACCGTGTACCTGGTAATTGAAACGGGTAACCATGAGCATATTTTAAATATTAATGTCTTTAGGAGGGTGCAAGGTATCCCTGGCTGGTTAGGGAGCACCCCCCACCTGTGGCCATCCCAATGGGGGCACCCCTGGACATTTTGGATGTTTTTCAAAAAATAGACCCTATAGGATGATTGAGGGCTTAACATAGTGATATATATCATTTTGTCAGTTTAAATGCCATTTGGACATTGCTCACTGACTTTTGGGTTCGGAAGCCGACTTCCTATGACGATATATGTAAATGGACATAACATCATGATTTGGCACTTTCAATACTTTTGTATGGAATCTTATTGCATTTGTACATTTCTTATGCCATTTGGACATGGTTCATTGACTTTTGACTTCCTATGGTAACATATTGCAAATGGACAAAACATATGCCATTTGGACATTGACTTTTGACTTCCTATGGTAACATATTACAAATGGACAAAACATAGGCCTTATGGACAATAAAGTTAATAAAACTAAATCAATAAAATAAGACAAAGGTATGTTTATACATATCTTACATACATGTTATTATCAAAAAAATCGAAAGAATCGCGAAAAACGGTCCAGAAAGCACTTTTTAAGGGGGCGTAGGTATTTTGATTTTTTTTTTTGAAATGTCCAAATTTTACCCTTGGGTCTTGACTTCATGTACATATGCAATATGAATTGCCCCGTTGGAACGCGCTCGCCACCTATGGTAATTTTGAGTTATTACATTTGGCATTTGCCATATGCCATAAGAATTGATTGATCTGCCGTCCATTTGGGCACTCTTTTCCATCGTGTGTATGTTTCGTCCAATGGCAATATGTTGCCATTCATTTTTGTCCATTTCATGGGGGTCTTCCCTTACCTGTTGGTCATTTCTATCTCAGTGTGCCCTGGTCTTCGAGCTTCAGCCCTCCTCCTTCCCCTTGGATTGCTCCAAGATGACCTACCTCATCATGCTGATGTCCGGGAGGGCTCTCACCTGGGCTACTGCTGTATGGGAACAACAGCCATGTGCGTTAGTCTGGATAGGTTCGTGGGAGAGGTGAAGAAGGTTTTTGATGCCCCGTTCTCCGGGAGAGAAGCTGCCCGAAAGCTAATCCAGCTTCGGCATAACTCCTGCAGTGTGGCAGACTGCTTGAAGAGTGCTTGGAACCAGGAAGCGCTGTTCGATATGTTCCTGCACGGCATCTAGGAGGAGGTCAAGGATGAGCTTCCTACTTGGGAGTTACCTACGGATCTCGATTCCCTCATCGCGTTGACCATGCGTATCGATGGGTGGTTATGCCTCCAGGTCATCCCGAAAGTCCCTGATGGTCCCTGATGGTCCCTGATGGTCCCTGATGGAACCCGAGGCTTCCTGACCTCCCCCGAGAGTCGCTGAAGATGGCCAAGTCACTGCTTCCCGAGCCTATGCAACTAGGCAGAGCTGGGCTGTCGCCAGCGGAACGGCAATACAGGATCAACACGAAGAGTTGTCAGTATTGCTGGACTCTTGGTAATTTTGTGTCCTCTTGTCCTTTAAACTTAGGGAGTGGTGGGGCGCTAAATGCAAGGCGCCAAATTCAAAATCCAAAAGTTGAATAATTAAACATTCATCAATATACAAGTGTGCATAGTCATCAAAAGCTCTGCTTCTTGGCTTATCACAGCGTTGTCAGATTTCAAAAAGGCTTCACGGCGAAAGCACAACATTTGATTGTTTGAGGGTAGCACCTCCAATATTTACCATTAGCATTAGTAGTACAACTCTGTGTACTACTCCCTTCACAGAACAGCGCAAACTGGCTCTAACCAGAATAGAAAGAGGAGTGGGAGGCCTTGAGCAAGAGGACAAGTACATTAGAGTGTCTAGTTTGAGAAACAGACGCCTCACAAGTCCTCAACTGGCAGCTTCATTAAATAGTACCCACAAAACACCCGTCTCAACGACAACAATTTAGACGTGACTCGGGGATGCTGGCCTTCTAGACAGTTCCTCTGTCCAGTGTCTGTGTTCTTTTGCCCATCTTAATCTTTTCTTTTTATTGGCCAGTTTGAGATATAGCTTTTTTTTTGCAACTCTGCCCAGAACACGAATAGACTGACAAGTTTGAGAATAAACTTCTTTGTGTCTGGCCATTTTGAGCCTGTAATCGAACCAACTAATGCTGATGCTCCAGATACTCAACAAGTCTAAGGAAGACCAGTTTTATTGCTTCTTTAATCAGAAAAACAGTTTTCAGCTGTGCTAACTGTAACGTCTGCTTCCAACTCACACTCTCAAACACATAGATCCCTGGAATGCAGCTCACTTTCCAGCTCAAACACAGAGATCCCCTGAACTCAGCTCACTCTCCAGATCCCAATCACCTGAATTCTGATCACCTGTTCACACTCCTGTATGTCATTTACACACATTATTTAGTTAGTTCATTGCACCCCATCATTGTGAGGTATTGTTTGTTTTGATAAACATTTCTCTTGGGAGCTCTGGTTTTCCCATATTAGTTCACCTGTGTATCATAGTTTTGGCTAACGACGCCTTTTTGCCTATTCCCTGCCTGTACTTTTTCATATCGGATTTCCTGTCATCAACCTCTTGCCTGATCTCCCGGACTACGTTGCTACCCTTTTTCCTGCCTGTACTGTTACCTTATTGGATCCCTGTGTATGCCCTTCTGCCTGCCCCTGGACCCAGCTACCTGCCTCGTCCTGTGGTCCTTTACAAATAAACACCTGCTACGCCCTACGCTTGAAACCAGCTCTCTGTCTCCCATATTATTTATTACACTAACATAATTGCAAAAGGGTTCTCTAATGATTAATTAACCTTTTAAAATGATAAACTTGGATTAGCTAACACAACGTGCCATTGGAACACAGGAGTGATGGTTGCTGATGATGGGCCTCTGTACACCTATATTCCATAAACAATCTGCAGTTTCCAGCTACAATAGTCATTTACAACATTGTTAGGGAGCGTCGGCAGTGTTCGGAGGTTTGGAGAGTCTGGTGTGCCCAAAGTAAAATGCCTGCTACTCAGGCCCAGAAACTAGGATATGCACATAATTAGTAGTATTGGATAGACAACACTGAAGTTTCTAAAACTGTTAAAATAATGTCTGTGAGTATAACAGAACTGATTTGGCAGGTGAAAACCAGAGGAAAATCCATCCGGAAAATGTGAATCTGTTATGTCACACTTTTCAATTGGCATGCTATTCAAAGCAGGGTGATTTAGCTCCCAGATTGCAGTTCCTATGGCTTCCACAAGATGTCAACAGAAAAGGTTTCAGACTTTTATCTTGAATAACCAAGGAGTAAGATCTGTTTTTCCTGAGGTCTCGTGAAGTGTCCTGTTATGGTTTACGAGCGTGACAGTGAGCGCGCTCTCCGCTATTTTTCTTTTCTATTCAACAGGCTATATTCCGTCTGAAATATTATTGTTTATATTCATATTAGGGCATCTGAGTATTGATTAGAAACACTGTTTCACTTGTTTCCACAAACTTTACCGGTACTTTTGGGATATTGTTTGTCTGCATGGATGAACGCCTTTGAGCAGGTGGATTACTGAACAAAACGCTCCAACCAGACGGAGCTTTATGGATATAAAGAGGGAATTTATCGAACCAAAGGACCATTTACTGTGTAGCTGGGACCCTTAAGCTGGGATTGCCATAAGATGAAGATCTTCTTGAAGCTTTGTGACACCCCGTGCTAGTTATGTCATTATGCTAATTGAATATGTGTGCGGGGCACTGTCCTCAGACAATCATATGCTATGGTTTCGCCGTGAAGCCTTTTTGAAATCTGACAGTGCTGTGAGATTACCAAGATTCTAAGCTTTTGAAGCGTGTGCAACACTTGAGGGAACAGTACAGTGAGGGAAAAAAGTATTTGATCCCCTGATGATTTTGTACGTTTGCCCACTGACAAAGAAATGATCAGTCTATAATTTTAATGGTAGGTTTATTTGAACAGTGAGAGACAGAATAACAACAAAAAAATCCAGAAAAACGCATGTGAAAATCTTTAATCTCTCACAGCTAGGGGGCAGAATTCCTAGTTTCCGCCTGTCTGATGTGCCCAAAGTAAACTGGCTGTCACAGGCCCAGAAGCTAGGATATGCATATAATTAGTAGCTTTGGATAGAGAAGACTCTGAAGTACGTCTGTGGCTATAACAGAACTGATTTGGCAGGCAAAAACCAGAAGGAAATCCGACCAGAAAAAATACCAAATTCTGCTCCCATGCTCTTATTTTGAAAAGCTATTGAAAAGCATTTAATCCGTCCACCATTTTCCTATTCCTATGGCTTCCCCTATATGGTAACAGTCTACTATTGATGACTTTGGGCTTGTATTTTTGAAAAATGAATACGTTTTTTCACATGGAGGAAAGAGTGTGCCGGAAGAAAAACAGTGTTTGGGTGCGTTCTGGGGAGAGCACTCACGTGGGAATTTGCCTTGTCTATTGAACATAGTTGTATAGAGTCTTTGTTTGACAAAAATAAACTAAGTTTACCGGGAGCAATTTGGACATTTCTGCCATCGTTTTGACGGAGGTGTTTCCTGTGGATTTCTGAATTCAATGGCGCCGTCAAAACGAACAGCGGTTTTGTAGCTGGGACCCTCCTGGTTGAAAACATCAGATCTTAAAAAGTAAGTGAGTTTTTATATCTTTAATTTGTGATTTTGTGTCGCTAGTGCTGGTTGAAAAAGCTATTTTTGTGAAGGTGCTGACCTCAGATAATCAAATGTTTTGCTTTCGCCGTAAAGCCTTTTTGAAATCTGACAACAGATGTAGATTACCAAGACTCTAAGCTTTGTAACCATGTGCAACACTTGTATTTCCATGAATGTTAAATATTACGAATTCTTATTTTGAATTTGGCACGCTTTGTTTTTTTCGAAAATGATCCCGCTCACGGGATCTGTGCGGCAAGAAGTTAATGAGGGAAATAAGTATTTGACCCCCTCTCAATCAGAAAGATTTCTGGCTCCCAGGTGTCTTTTATACAGGTAACGAGCTGAGATTAGGAGCACACTCTTAAAGGGAGTGCTCCTAATCTCAGTTTGTTACCTGTATAAAAGACCTGTCCACAGAAGCAATCAATCAATCAGATTCCAAACTCTTCACCATGGCCAAGACCAAAGAGCTCTCCAATGATGTCAGGGACAAGATTGTAGACCTACACAAGGTTGGAATGGACTACAAGACCATCACCAAGCAGCTTGGTGAGAAGGTGACAACAGTTGGTGCGATTATTCGCAAATGGAAGAAACACAAAAGAACTGTCAATCTCCCTCGGCCTGGGGCTCCATGCAAGATCTCACCTCGTGGAGTTGCAATGATCATGAGAACGGTGAGGAATCAGCCCAGAACTACACGGGAGGATCTTGTCAATGATCTCAAGGCAGCTGGGACCATAGTCACCAAGAAAACAATTGGTAACACACTACAACGTGAAGGACTGAAATCCTGCAGCGCCCGCAAGGTCCCCCTGCTCAAGAAAGCACATATACATGCCCGTCTAAAGTTTGCCAATGAACATCTGAATGATTCAGAGGACAACTGGGTGAAAGTGTTGTGGTCAGATGAGACCAAAATGGAGCTCTTTGGCATCAACTCAACTCGCCGTATTTGGAGGAAGAGGAATGCTGCCTATGACCCCAAGAACACCATCCCCACCGTCAAACATGGAGGTGGAAACATTATGCTTTGGGGGTGTTTTTCTGCTAAGGGGACAGGACAACTTCACCGCATCAAAGGGACGATGGACGGGGCCATGTACCGTCAAATCTCGGGTGAGAACCTCCTTCCCTCAGCCAGGGCATTGAAAATGGGTCATGGATGGGTATTCCAGCATGACAATGACCCAAAACACACGGCCAAGGCAACAAAGGAGTGGCTCAAGAAGAAACACATTAAGGTCCTGGAGTGGCCTAGCCAGTCTCCAGACCTTAATCCCATAGAGAATCTGTGGAGGGAGCTGAAGGTTCGAGTTGCCAAACGTCAGCCTCGAAACCTTAATGACTTGGAGAAGATCTGCAAAGAGGAGTGGGACAAAATCCCTCCTGAGATGTGTGCAAACCTGGTGGCCAACTACAAGAAACGTCTGACCTCTGACCTTGCCAACAAGGGTTTTTCCACCAAGTACTAAGTCATGTTTTGCAGAGGGGTCAAATACTTATTTCCCTCATTAAAATGCATTTTTCACATGCGTTTTTTCTGGATTTTTTTGTTGTTATTCTGTCTCTCACTGTTCAAATAAACCTACCATTAAAATTATAGACTGATCATTTCTTTGTCAGTGGGCAAACGTACAAATTCAGCAGGGGATCAAATACTTTTTTCCCTCACTGTATTTTCATGAATGTTTAATATTACTATTTTTGTGCGCTCTGCATTTTTCTGGATGTTGTCGTAGGTAGGGCGACAGCGCCCCACTGCTCCCAATGTCTACTCTGTATTTCTGATCAATTTGATGTGATTTTAATGGACAAAAAATGTGCCGCATATCCAGGTACTTCGCGGCACAGTGCTGCATAGCGCGGCACACTGCTGCTCATGCTCCAAGGTGATTTTATTTATAACAATGTTTCAACCTATAGGTTTTCATCAGGCATGCATATCCTGGCTGGGGGTGGAAGGTCCTATATATAGGAGCAGTACCCAGTGACATCACTTCCTGAAACAGGAGGTAAAAATATATATTAACACAATATTAACATTCAATGTATCAAAATATATGATCATACCCAAGGAATGTGATCAATATTTACAGTAATATATATACACACACTATTCAATTAGGATGAAAGTATTGTGTGAGGCATGATGGGACATGTTCTGCTTTTAGGGGTCGGTTTTGGAGAGTCGTGCGTGCCCAAAGTAAAATGCTTGCCACTCAGGCTCAGAAAATAGGATATGCACATAATTAGTACTATTGGATAACACTCTGAGGTTTCCAAAAGTGTTAACATTTTGTCTGTGAGTGTAACAGAACTCATTTGGCAGGCAAAAACCAGACAAGATCCCATCCGGAAATGTCATTCTGGTGGCTTATGGCTCACTTAGAGAGACTATTGAAAAGTATTTATACCAGGACACTGAATGTAGTACCTATTGCTTCCACTGGATGTCAGCAGTGTATACGTAAAGTTTCATGGCAATCGGAACCAATGTGTTCAATAGGTAGGGGTTTTGGTGACAGGAGCTCTTTTTCAGTTGCACGTTTTTGGGCGCAGCGGTCCACTTTATTTGACTTATATAACGTTTAGGTGACCATCCAAGTGAAATATAATCACTTTTATTCATAAAAGATAAGCTAAGGATGCATTTTAATTGGTTTTGGTTTTGTTGAGGAAACGTTTATAGGTTTAGTTGAACGCGTTCTCTTCACGTTGGATTTTCTGAACACAAGGCGCCAACCAAACAGAGATTTATGGATATAATAAATTACTTTTTCTAACCAAATACCCATGGATTGTCTTCGTTGGACACTTAGGAAGACCTCTGCAGAAATTCTACAAAAGGTAAGGCACAGGTTTTCCCTGTGAAATGCATTTTCTATCGACCGCGCTGGCTAAAGATTTCATGGTTATGGAAAATATTGAAGGTGCTACCCTCAAACAATCAAATGTAGTGCTTTCGCCGTAAAGCCTTTTTGAAATCAGACAACGCTGTGATATTGCCAAGAAGAGCTTTTGATGAGTATGAAACACTTGTATATTGGTGCATGTTTAATAATTCAACTTTTGGATTTTGCCTTGCATTTCACCTGGTAGTGTCGGGAGCCCCACCACTCCCTAATAAGTTAACTTTTGGTTTTCAGGCTTTCCGACCATTGTAAGCCCTTCAAAACGATCCTTGGCATATTTTACCAAATTGTCTTTGTACCCCCTTTCCTTAAACCTTTGTGTGAGGTCTGTGGTCTGTTTCTGGTAAAGAAGCATCAGAGCTGCATTGTGGTCAAAAGACAAAAGGGAAAACATGCCAATGACCCTTTTGAAGGGCTAACACAGTTCGAAAGCCTTCAACCAAATGTTAAAGAAAAAGCAGAACATGTCCCATCATGCTTCACCCAATACTTACCATTGGGAAAGGCATTTAAGGACATTATCAGGAGGCACAGGTACATTATTGAAACTGACCGACAATTGAAACCCATCTTTAAATATCCCCCACGTATGGTCTTTAAAAGACCCCCAAACGTGAGAGACATTGTGGTCAAATCTGATTATCCACCAGAGAAAACGGAAACTTCATTACAAGGTTCATTACAAATGTGGCCAAAGTGCTCAATGCAGTTTCATGTACAAATGTGACTCATTCACCCACCCCCGCACAGGACAAAGATTTAAGATCAAAGGCCTGATTAAGTGCATGTCAACCAATGTTGTTTACAGGTTGAAATGTCCTTGTAGTCTTACATAGGGAAAACCTGTAGAAGCCTTAAGACCCGGATCAGTGAGCACCGCAGCAATATACGGACAGGTGAGACAACAAAAACCTGGTTGCTGTTAATTCTGTACAAGCTGGACATCCTATTACCTATCTGAGATACATTGGAATAGAAATGGTCAAGATGTCACCCAGGGGAGGGGATGTTGAGAGGAAACTTCTTCAAAGGGAATCTTTCTGGATCCACAGGCTCAACACACTGACTTCTCTTGGCCTTAACGAGGAGTCCGACTTAAAACAATTTTTATAGTTTATGTCCAATTATATATATTTTTTAATCCTAATTGAATATTCTGTGTATGTATATTACTGTAAATATTGATCACATTCCTTGGGTATGATCATATATTTTGATACATTGAATGTTAATATTGTGAACATGTGTTATATATTTTGACCACCTATTTCAGGACGGGATGTCAGGAAGTGATGTATCTATAGGACCTCCCACCCCCACCTTGGATATGAAAGCCCAATGAAGGCTCGCAACATTGTTCTAAATAAAATCACATGGGAGCATGAGCAGCAGTGTGCAGTGTTTTTCTTTCTGTTTTCCAGAAATATATATATAAAACCGAGGAAATCACATTTTTGACTGCACTGGGTCTTTAAGGAGTAACTGCTTGTGTATGACGCTGGTCACATGGAGATGTGAAGGGGTCATGGGTTATAAACGCCTACTTCTCTCCATGTACTTATTTTTGTACATGTACTCTCCATGTACTTAGTCTTCATCAATTAGCTAGGTATCACATTACCTTTTGAAGAAAGATGGTATCTGTGAGTCATCTCAATTAAACTCAAACACTCTATGAACATCTAACATCAACCTGTCTATTATGAAATGGTATTACAATAAGGGTTATTAATGTCCAATAACGCACGCCTGCCTTTTTCAAAGCCATACATTTTTTAACTGTAAAATTAAAAGACCTTGTCCTACTACATCACAAACAGAACATCTTGTTTTGTCCATTATATTCCAGTGCTTTCCATGTACATTGACATTAGAACATACAGCCAATTACAGTAACTATTTTCATCAGTGGTAGTACCCACTGTTCCTGACAAATGAGAGCAAGTTGGTGCTTTTATCTCTTTGGTTTTTATCTTTGGAAACAAGAGCCCTCAGGGAAGATTGTGGACACTCCACCGTGTGAGTTTGGTAGAAAAGATCACACAGCCTTGTCAAATGTTATTTTCTGCTGACGAGACTGCTTGTAGCTGCAACATTAAGAGATTAGAGATCATTTGTGTTGCATCTAGCATCTACTTATCCTCTCACACGTATGTGCACTGGGTGCAAAGACACAAGCAGATGCACATACTCCGAATCACTCAGACAGACATTCACTCCCCCCACACACACATCACTCTTCAAACACTAAGCTTCGGCCTTGAAGAGTACACGCTTCTAGAGAGATGAACGGAAGTCTTCCACCGTTCCATTGCCCATTTGCAGGGTCAATATTAGCCCTCCACACACATCTGTCTGTACATCACACACTGTAACCCAGAGAGTGACAGTGCTTCACCTCTCTGTCTGTTGCTAAATTTGCTCCTCAGGGATCTCTTCCACTGGATCAGGTTAACAGGGACATTTAAGGCTCATTACGTGTTCTTCTCACAAAGGTCAGGCAAACAGTGCAGGTTTTACACCGACGCCACACCTGTACTCCCCTGCTTCCTCTCCCCTCCACCTCTCTCCTACCGAGATATCCGTCATTCCATTCATCCTGTTTATACACTAATCTTGTGTCTTGCTGTGTAATTTTGTCAGAGCACCATTCTGTGATGTCACCAGTACAAGCTTATCCTCCCACTATGAAATGAGATTTCCTAAGCATGTTTCACGGTTGGGGGAGAGGGAGGGGAGAGATAGACACAATCCCATTTGTAGACTCATCCTGAAACTGCTGGTTGTCCACTGAATTTGCTGGTTATATGGTAATATGGCAGAATATAAACAGTGTAGTTATTCACTCCGCAAGGAAATCAAACAAGCTAAACATCAGTATGGAGATAAAGTGGAGTCGCAATTCAAAGGCTCAGACACAAGACGTATGTGGCAGGGACTACAGACAATCACAGACTACAAAAGGAAAGCCAGCCACGTCGCAGAGACCGACGTTTTGCTTCCGGACAGGCTAAGCACATTCTAAACACTTTGAGGATTACACAGTGCCACCGACACGACCAGCTACCAAGGACTGCAGGCTCTCCTTCTCCGTGGCCGACGTGAGTAAAACATTGAAACGTTTTAACCCTCGCAAGGCTGCAGGCCCAGACGGCATACCTAGCCACGTCCTCAGAGCATGCGCAGACCAGCTGACTGGTGTGTTTACGGGCATATTCAATCTCTCTCTATTCCAGTCTGCTGTCCCCACATGCTTCAAGATGGCCACCATTGTTCCTGTACCCAAGAAGGCAAAGGTAACTGAACTTAATGACTATCACCCCATAGCACTCACTTCTGTCATCATGAAGTGCTTTGAGAGACTAGTCAAGGATCATATCACCTCTACCTTACCTGCCACCCTAGACCCACTTCAATTTGCTTACCGCCTCAATAGATCCACAGACGATGCAATTGTCATCACTCTGCACACTGCCTTATCCCATCTTGACAAGAGTAATAAGAATGGTGTTTATTTACTATAGCTCAGCATTCAACACCATAGTACCCTCCAAGCTCATCATTAAGTTTGAATCCCTGGGTCTGAACCCCGCCCTGTGCTACTGGGTCCTGGACTTCCTGATGGGCCGCCCAAAGGTGGTGAAAGTAGGAAACGTCACCTCCACTCCGCTGATCCTCAACACTGGGGCCCCACAAGAGTGCGTGCTCAGCCCCCTTCTGTACTTCCTGTTCACGCATGACTGCGTGGCCAAGCACGCCTCCAACTCAATCATCAAGTTTGCAGACGACATGAAACAGCAGAGGGTGCACCCCCCTATCTACATCGACAGGACCTCAGTGGAGAAGGTGGAAAGCTTCAAGTTCCTTGGGGTACACATCACTGACAAACTGAAATGGACCACCTACACAGACATTGTGGTGAAGAAGGCTCAACAGAGCCTCTTCAACCTCAGGAGGCTGAAGAAATGTGCCTTGTCACCTAAAACCCTCAAACTTTTACAGATACACAATTGAAAGCATCCTGTCGGGCTGTATCACCACCTGGTACGACAACTGCACCGCCCACAACCGCAAGGCTCTCCAGAAGGTGGTGTGGTCTGCCCAACGCATTACCAGGGGCAAACTACCTGCCAGGCCACCTACAGCACCCAATGTCACAGGAAGGCCAAAAAGATGATCAAGGACATCAACCACCCGAGCCACTGCCTGTTCACCCCGCTATCATCCTGACGGCAAGGTCTGTACAGGTGCATCAAAGCTGGGACCGAGAGACTGAAAAACAGCTTCTATCCAAGGCCATCAGACTGTTAAACAGTCATCACTAGCACATTAGAGGCTGCTGCCTATAGGCCTAGACTAGAAATCACTGGCCACTTTAAGGAATGGAACACTAGTCACTTTAATAATGTTTCCATATCTTGCATTACTCGTCTCATATGTATATACTGTATTCTATACTATTCTACTGTATCTTAGTCCGTTCCGCTCTGACATTGCTTGTCCATATGTATATGGTCTTAATTCATTCCTACTTAGATTTGTGTGTGTTGGGTATATGTTGTGTAATTTGTTAGATATGACTTGCTAGATATTACTGCACTGTCGGAGCTAGCAGCACAAGCATTTCTCTACACCCGCAATAACATCTGCTAATCACGTGTATGTGACCAATACAATTTGATTTTATTAGATACGTTTTTTTATTTGAAGTCCTCTTATTGTTAAATTTTCAGAGGTATGAGAGGAGTTAGAGAAGTCTGGCCTTGATATAACCACTCAAAGACCATGGAGTGAAACATTCAAGATAATGCAATTTTATACATACATACTTTTATGCTTGCTGGGACATTTAGGCCTATACTTTTTATACTTCACTTTTCTCTACCTTCCTCTCTTCCTCACGACACACACTCTTTGACATATGCTCTTTGATCATTCCATGGAGGTAAAAAAAGAGATGTGGAGGAAATGGACTAATTCGCCCATTCATGCTTGCGTCTCAGTCTAGTGCTCAATGCTAAATGCACAGTGCAGAACTGCAGATCATACCCCGTGAAAAGGGAAAGCATTTAACCCTAAACGAGCCGAACACACACACACACACACTTCTGTGAGCTGTAAAGATGTATATCATGTCAGTCGACTAAATCCACCGCCCCAGGATGCTGTCTGCGTCTGGTCTAATTTTAGCCCAGAAACTCCAGAAATAGGGAAACTGTAATGCCAGGCTTTAAAATAGCAGTAATTGCAGCACACGACAAAATTTGTGGTGGCGGTATAAGGAAAATAGCAATTCTACTAAGACCATATAGTTAAGCAAAGACAAAGCTGCTTGGAATTCCTCACAGACATGTCTCTGCAAAAATGTGGTTCTCATAGCCTACATATTCGCTCAGACCACGTCAGGAAATAGGAGTAACCGCTGGTTCCAGTTTGGTATAAATCAAGCGGCTCCAGTGTTTTTAGAAAAATCTAAAAAGTCAAAAAAGAAAATCAAGGAGTAGAACAGAAATATTGAAGGAGAAAATTTGGTGACTAAGAAAGGTAGAAACAAATGGTGAAAGACAAAAATTAAAATAAAAATCAAGCCTGAGACAAACACTAGGTAAACCAGGTGGGAGAAGACCACGAGATAAGAAAAGGAAAGACAGAACTTGATGAGTTGAGAGTGAGAAATTGTTGGGCATGTGGGTTTTGAGACTGCATTTCGTCATTCATCCCTTCCTACAGTCATTCTCATCTCATACGAGAGCCAGTTCTAGAGCCTAGGGCCCAGAGCCACAGACAAAGAGAGGGGCCTTTATCCACATGGGCCTTGAGCGCTTACAGTGCACACACAGACGGGCTAGCAGAGCACATACAGACCGGTCCAGAGGCATGTGGATCACACCTACCATTTCTCCAGCACTGGGATGTGAAATAGCCCTGGGCCCGGCCGCATGGGCCAGCTGTGGGCTGCAGCCTGCAGCCATGCTGTAGAGGAAGACCTGGCAGAGACCACAGTATGTGGATGCACTCACGTCTGGTCCAGAAGTACTCACAGAACGCAAACACCTGGGACAAAGATAGATAGATGGACGGACGGACGGATAGACAGATGGACAGACAGTGATATCAAGTGAGTAGTGTGAGGCCAAGCATGAATACTTTAGTGGAATTTTTTTCATTTATTCAACCCAAATTCAGTTGTAATATAAAAAGTTCAACCCTTATTCAAAGCACAACCCACTATAAAAACAATACAGATCTGTCATTCAGTCACTCCAGTCATACATTTATTTTGTCAGCTCCATCCCCAGTCTCTCATAAAGCAGTATGTGACTGTGTCTGGGTCATGGCCACAGAGATATGGGTCTGTAACAGTCTCTGTCTCTATCTCATTCACAGGAACATTCCGAGTCACACAGGGCCACAGTCCTAGGCTGGCAGCGATTGGACGCCAGGTCGAACAGGAAGCTGGACAGATAAAGGAGTCTCTGTGGTCGCCTTTGGCAGCCGGAGTACATGGGAAACCAGGTCAGGATGGAGAGGGGGCAAGTTTGGCCCCAAACGAATTTCAGGGATGACATGGAACGGAAGCTGGACTGCCTGCCAGGCTCCTATGAGTGTGGGTGTTTGTGAGTGTTTCCCTTTGTGAGTTCCACATACAGTAGAAGGGAAATGGGTCAAAAGGACAAAGTTGGAATTGAAATTCATATCTATGGTGGATTTATTAATAAAAAATGAATAGGCTTGTGTGTTTAAAACATTAGGACCACCTTCCAAATATTGAGTTGCACCCAATGATGTATATATACACTAGATGACTAATAGGGGGCACTCCCCCACCATTGTAAAAAACATTTTGGAAGCCATAGTAATGCATGTATTAATGCCTACATTTGTTTTTGCCCCATTTATTCTATTACAGACACCTTAATGCATACTTTCAATTATATTATGTGAGATGTACATATAAATAATACAACAAATATATATATATATACAAACATTTTCCTTAAAGAATATATATTTTTTCTTACTAATGTTACTGTCCTCACTACAACAACAAAAATTATGAAACATTTAATTGAAATACTGTAGAATTCCACTCATTCCTATGAAAGACTGCTCCTACTGGGGAGTACCAATATGTCTGGCCGGTGGCTTCAAAGCCTCTCAATGGCCAATACATACAGTAGCATTAGCAATCCAGGGTTTATATACATCATTGGTTGCACCCCCTTTTGCACTCCGAATAGCCTCAATTCGTCGGGACATGGACTCTACAAGGTGTCAAAAGCATTCCACAGGGATGCTGGCCCATGTTGACTCCAATGCTTCCCACAGTTGTGTCAAGTTGACTAGATATCCATTGGGTGGTGGACCATTATTGATAAACTGTTAATAGTGAAAAACTGGTGCACCTGGCACCTACTACCATATCCCATTCAAAGGCACTTCATGTTTTGTCTTGCCCATTCCCCCTCTGACTGGCACACATAGACAATCTATGCCTCGATTTTCTCAAGGCTTAAAAAATATTCTTTAACCTGTCTCCTCCTCTTCATCTACACTGTGGATTTAACAGGTAACATTAATAAGGGATCGTAGCTTTCACCTGGACTCACCTGGTCAGGCTATGTCATGGAAAGATCAGGTGTTCCTAATGTTTTGTACACTCAGTGTACGAGTATGGATGTTCAAGTTGCAGTGCTCCCAGGTGATATTGATTTATAACAATGTTTTGACCCTCTTCATCAGGCGTCTTCCTTTCTGTTTTCCATGACTTTGCTTACAACTCCAGCACCTGCGAAAAGTACCTGGATGTGTGTATGTGCTTCAGCTTTTGTACATGTTGCAGTGCTCTATTCTATCCAGTAGGGGAGGGGGGGGTGATAAGCCACAGTGTCTTGAGTCTGCCTCCACGCTCTTCACTCACTGCATTCTATTCTGTGCACTTTACCTCGAGCAATTTTCCTCCAAGCACTGATGCACTCAGTGATATTGTGCTTTTGAGGGTGGAAAGTATTTGAGATCCCATGATATGCATGACACTATTATTATAGTTCATCCTTCATCACATGCAGAATCATTCAGTCTATTCCTGAATGTTGTCTTTATAGTACATATTGAATAATCCAAATAGAGCCTCTGTCCTTGAGAATGAGTAATATTAGCCTCAAAGCATAATGCCTGCCCTTGTTGTTCGCTTGTGTAATCTTGTTTGCCCATCGTTTTAGTTAGGGTTGCAAATTTACCAAAGTTACCGTAATCTTCAGTAATTTTGGTAATTAACAAAAACTCTATAGCAATCTATAGTAACTTTGGTAATTTATACTTGAATAACTTAAAAAAGATATATTCATATATAGAATACATTTGTATATCTGTGTTTATATTGTCCATGAGTTTCTACCATATGGTTCAACAGAAGATAGCCTAATTAATGAAAAAGCATCTAATCAACAATGGCAATTTATTTACTGAGTTTGATGACAAAACACTTACAACAAATGCATATTGACAGTAAAAAAAATAAAAGCATATCATTTTGGGGGAGATATTTCAGGCTCAAGCCTTCATATTAAACACCAATGGTATTCCCCTAGCCTTCATGGCTTATATTAGGATCATGTTTTACAGATTTGTCATTCTATATTTATTTTTTATCACCTTATTTAATTATTTCATATTTTACATGTGATATGGCCAGAGAAGATAATCTGAAGTACCCAAAAGGACCACTAGATATCTTGTGATAGATGACATAAATCCTTGAAAGATACCAAAATTCTGGTTGTTTACTGGTAAACTTTCCAGTAATATACTCTCCCTTTGCAACCCTAGGCTTGGTACAGTATTTCAAGCATTGACATGCTTTTAAATGTATTGGCAAGCTAGGGTCTTACATGAAAACCTTATGGTTCATTCTGCATTCAGCATTACACTATACAGTGCAGTGTACACACTGCTAGGTAACGTTATGTGCAAATGAAGCATTTTACAAAGACCTTCAGTAAATTGATTTTTGAAAAACAAATGGACCACTGGCATACAGTTGGCTATTGCATATAACCATCTCAATGCACTGTATTCAGGTGCTTATGGTACAGAGTGAAAAACTGCCTGACTAATATGCTTTTGGATACATCATCTTGATGATTTGGAGTGCTCAGTAAGGTTGTTACATCTATGGGATTCAAAGTGGACCGCATTACTAGAAAGTTTTTTCACTGTGACATTACGTTACCTTTGCAAGAAATGCTTAAAACGATACACTTAAAAATAATATTTTGGAAAACATCTTATCCCCAAACCCTTCTGGTGGAGAAAGAGAGAGCTGATTAATAGAACTGATTCATTCTTGACAAAAGTGTTTTTTTTGGAGAGAGGTGCGTGTACACAGCCACCCTCCTTGACCTGAATTAAATATGTCACGGACATGGGTTAATTCCCAGAGCCAACACTCAACACTGCAGCCAAAACTTCTATAGGGAAAGAGTCAACCCCAGAAAAAGGACCCAACCAAAACAACTCCCACCACACATTTTGGCTATATTTATGCCCCTTAGAACCAGGGCAGTGGGAACACTATTTTTTTGGGAAATAGTTTCCTTACAACATTCTAGCCACCAAACCATCCAGAATCTGCGTTTTTTCCAAAATGCTCCATTCATGGAAGGCAAAAGTGGTGCAGGGAGGAGAGCAGGCAGCACCTGGGTATATGGGTTAGGGCCTTAAGGGAATAAAATGAAGAACTAGTGAAACAAGAGTGTCTTTTTACACAGCGGTGTCTCACTTATGTAACAGCGCCTAGAGAGAGACCCCTTCTGGGATCAATCCGATATTTACTAAAACAATCTATGCACTCTGAATGAGGGCTCAGAGAAAAGACCCTGGCACGTTAAAAGGAATTAAACATGGTAGCGCTTCGGAGATCATCATTCTCTTTTGATGAACCTTAAGCTTTTTATCAGGCGTTCAGATATGAATCACCTGCATTATGACAAACCCATACTCAGTTCTTCCATAGAGGTGTATGGCCATTATCACAGACACTTACAATGCTCCTTGTGTGTCAGATATGATCGGCCTGAGAAATCCTCTGAGTCTCCTTCCATAAAAATGTATTCTTGAAGAGATAATGCCCAACCTTCACAGTGTCCTACTTCATATATGCATTATTCCTTGACCTAATGCTTGCATCCCACTCACCGTACAAACAACAGGGAAAATGCTTATAATTATATGTGACAACCCTGGTGTGTTGTAACCATCATGGTTATCTGGGTCAAGAGGAACCCCTGAAGAAAGTCAGAGGATTAATAGATTGAAAAGGGGGTGATCATCATCAGGTAAACCAAATTAGAGCGCTGATCCATCAGGACTACGCTCCGGTGAGGTTTAGAAGACAGGAAGCTGTAACCTGAACACTGACATCTTCCAAATGACTGAACTATAATTGGAAGCTCATTATCCCCGACCGTTAAAAGCGGAGACAAGAGAGGGACAATCTAAAAAAAAATTACGGTGATGCAACATTTTGAGAAGTCACCATGGCTATTAAAGGGTCATATTCTATTGACAAGCCACTGTTTTTTGAGAGACAAGCGAGTGCCAAAGTTCTAGAATGCTTTCTCCTCCGACAATGAGACAAAAGATAAACACAGAGAGAGAGAGAGAGAGAGAGAGAGAGAGAGAGAGAGAGAGAGAGAGAGAACCAGAGAACCAGAGAAAGAGAGTGAGATACAGAGACATGTCATTCTCCTCCCAAACCAAGGTCCCTGGGTAATGCTAGGGACAAACAGCACAGAAAGTACTTTCTGTTGCACATGAACCCTTTGCTAATGTCAAAATAGCCATGTTGACAATATCAGAGTGCCAACCAAGCTAGCGTCTGTTTCATTTGCCCTACTGAATATCTAAATATACAAAAATAAACAATTCAATCTCTCTATTATGCAACTAAGGACAGCACAGCTGTTGAAAGTTGCTGGCTTGCATTCTGTGCAAAAAGTGGAAGAGGGGACGAAAGAAAGACAGAGAGAGAGCTGGCAACACCATCAATCGATTTAGTTATGTTGCAAACAAAATGAGAATAGAATCTCCTTGGTAATTTGCGCAGTGGGTCAAATATTTCTTGATGTAATGTTCTCACAATTAATAGAACTTTCTGTGAAATGGAGTCAATTGCAACAAGCCTTTGACAATCATTGTTCACATTTTTATCGAAACAAAGTGAAGTTCTAGCCATCTGAGGTTTTTCCTCTGAATCCTGTGTTTGTTTGCTAACTAAGGGGATAAAGCTTAAAACCTCTGGCAACAAACACAATGCATTTTCCAGGGCCTTAACTAGGCACAATCAATCCTGAAATGTATTTACGGAATCAAGTGGATATGCTCTCCTGTTTAGAATGGACAAGGTTATGTCCATGCTCGTAGGGCTATGAAAATTGGAATGGAAATGTAGGCCTACTAAAGGCATTAGTAGTCATTTGTCATTTAAGGCAGAGGCAGCTCCACTCACACCTGTTTCTAATGGAATTAAATGGATCAGATGTATCTAACTGGGAATCAGCCATACAACTATATTTACAGATACTATTTAAACATGGCCTATATTCCAACCATCCATCCACACATCATCTTTGTACATGAAGACTGAGACAGTCAAGATCAGTTACAGAGCCTTCAGAAAGTTGTCATATCCCTTGACTTATTCCACACTTTGTTGTGTTACAGCCTGAATTCAAAATGTACTAAATAAATAAAAAAGATCGCACCCATCTACACACATTAACCAATATGGACAATGTGAAAACATGTTTTTAGAATTTTTTGCAAATGTATTGAAAATGAAATACAGAAATGTCTCATTTCTGTTTGTCATTTCACACCCCTGAGTCAATAAATGTTAGAATCAGCTATTACAGCTGATTCTTTCTGGGAAAGTCACTAAGAGCTTTGCACACCTGGATTGTACAATATTTGCACATTATACTTTTTTGTCAAGTTGGTTGTTGATCATTGCTAGACTGCCATAGATTTTCAAGACGATTTAAGTCAAAACTGTAACTAGGCCACTTAGGAACATTTAATGTTGTCTTGGTAAGCAACTCTAGTGTATATTTGCCCTTGTTTTTTAGGTAATTGTCCTGCTGAAAGGTGCATTTGTCTCTGAGTGTGTGTTGTAAAGCACACTGAACCAGGTTTTCCTCTACTATTTTGCCTTTTCTTAGCTCTATTTAGTTTATTTTTATCATAGAAAAAACTCCCTAGTCCTTGCCGATGACAAGCATACCCATAACATGATGTAGCCCATCACCACGCTTGAAAATATTAATAGTGTTACTCAGTGATGTGTTGTGTTAGATTTGCCCCTAACATAGCACTTTGTATTCAGTATGTAAAGTTCATTTATTTGCCACATTTTTTGTAGTCATTTAAAAATCATGTTAAACACTTTTATTGCACACAGAGTTTGTCCAAGCTACTTATTATGTGACTTTTTAAGCACATTTTTACTCCTGAACTTATTTAAGCTTGCCATAAGACGGGGGTTGAATACTTACTGACTCAAGCGATTCAGCTTTCGTAAACATTTCAAAAAACATAATTCCACTTTGACATTATGGGGTATTATGTGTAGGCCAGTGACACAAAATCTAAATGTAACACAACAAATGTTGAAAAGGTCAAGGGGTGTGAATACTTTCTGAAGCCACTGTAAACTCTAAATTCACTCTCTGTAGATTGGTCTCGGCACTGATTACATCTGAGGTAGAAATGCGAATCTGATAGGTAATGGAAAGAGAGTAAAAATAGCCCCAATCCATTTGAGGAAAACCAAGAATGCCTACTAACAACAGCGTAAATCAATGCGGTCCTGTCGAACCAAGGAGCAGCCACAAGAATAATAAAGAGGCACTCCGCTTCTCCCTCTCCCCCATTCCCCTGCCTTCCTGCACTCGTTTCCCTGACTCCCTCACCTCATTACAAGATTTTGTAACATTAATCTTCCCTTTATTGTCCTTCTAATGTAGCTCTCTTCCAAACCGACCGACCTACCGCCTGCACATTATCAAGACCCTTCAGAACATTTGTCTCTCTTGTCTCCAGTAGGGCTCTCATGTTAAAACCTCTCTGGGCTAGGGTCCCTTTTTCAGAATTTCCGCCTGTCTGACATGCCCAAAGTAAACTGCCTGTTACTCAGGCCCAGAAGCCTGAGGATATGCATATATTTGGTAGCATTTGATAGAAAACACATTGAAGTTTCTAAAACTGTTAAAATAATGTCTGTGAGTATAACAGAATTGATATAGCAGGCAAAACCCCAAAGAAAATCCAACCAAATCTTTTTTTTTTTAGCTCCCAGGCTCTTCCAATGCAAATCTATTGCTCAATATTATTTCTGTCTCCCAGATTGCAGTACCTATGGCTTCCACTAGATGTCAACAGTCTTTATACAATGTTTCAGGCTTGTTTTTTGAAAAACGAACAAGTAATTGTAGTTTTTCTGAAGAGAGCTCCATAAGAAAAGTAGTGTTTTGGAGCGCGTGAATGAGGGTGCACTCCTCGTTCTTTTCCTTTCCTGTTGAACATACTACTTTCCGTATTAAATATTGTTTATTTAGATATTAGAGAACCTGAGGATTAATTAGAAACGTTGTTTGACTTGTTTGGACAAAGTTTACCGGTAACTTTTTGGATTCCTTTGTCTGCATGTTGAACGAGTGGATTACTGAAATTAATGGCGCCAACTAAATATACTTTTTTGTATATAAAGAAGCACTTTATCGAACAAAACGACCATTCATTGTGTAGCTGGGACCCTTGGGATTGCAAACAGAGGAAGTAAGGGATTTATTTTATAGCTATTTGTGATTTTGTGAAGCCTTTGCTGGTTGAAAAATATGTTGATGTGGGGCGGTGTCCTCAGACAATCGCATGCTATGCTTTCTCCATAAAGCCTATTGTAAATAAGACAACGCAGTTCGGTTAACAAGATTCAAAGCTTTTAAATTATGTTAGACACTTGTATTTTCATGAATGTTTAATATAAAAAAATTAATTAAATTTGGTGCTCTCCAATTTCACCGGATGTTGTCGACTTTCATCACGCTAGTGGGACACCTAGCCCTAACTTAACATCAAGTCTTCATATATCCGTAATTATTGACACCCTTGATAAAAATGAGCAAAAATGGCTGTATAAAATAAATAATTAAAATACTTATACAACAAAAAATGAAATTATACTATTTTATACTGATACAACTCTCAGAGAAAGAGATTTTGTTTACAAGTTTCAATATCTCACCTTGCGAGAATATCGGCACTGAGCCTTTTTCTAAAATGTTTTATGAGTTGGAGAATACATTAGGAGGGATCTGGAATCCTTCTAGATGGTTGATATCCTTCTTTTGCGCTTGTGGACTGCCCTCTTCAGTTAAAACTTTTTCAGTGGGTTTGGAGACATAACCATCATGTTTTATAGTCAATATGGGTTTCTGTTTTAATCATGCATTCTCATTTCAACACCAAACCCACCACCGGTGTGCGTAGCCAAATACCTCTAATTTCCCAAATGTTTTTAGCATTCAATTTAGCTTAGTATTTGAATTATTTATTTTATAAAGTCATTTCTGGTCATCTTTATAAAGGGTGTCAATATTTTCAGACCACATTGTATAAGGACACCACAGCAGCATTTGCACTCAATGACCACATACATGCTCGCTCTCTCTCTCTCCCTCTCTCTCATTTCAATTCAATTCAAGGGCTTTATTGGTATGTGAAACATGTTTACATTTCCAAGGAAAGTGAAATAGATAATAAACAAAAGTGAAATAAACAATAATAATATGTACAGCTAATTACTGTAATGAAGCACCATGAGAGTGAGGATCCATTTGCAGTTTTATTACAATCTTGGTCGTACGAACAGGGTCAATCGCCAGCAAACACAACAGCAGGGATAAGGCAAATCGTAATCCAGGTACAGGCATTAGGTCAGGGCAGGCAGCAAGCTTACAAAAATCAGTCCAGTAAAGAATATAGTCCAGGGCAGGCAGCAAGAATCAAAAAGGGAAAAACAGTCCAGAGTAATACCACGAAATGACAGACACGGGAGGAAACGCTCAGAAATGATCACCAGGGAAACAAGACTTCGCAAAGAGAGAAAGGGAGAGAGAGCCTAAATAGTCTACTAATGGGAGACAGGTGTAACGGTGATTGGGAACCAGGTATGTGGGAGTTGTAGTTCAGGGCTTAATATTCAGGAGAGGGTTCCTCTGGTGGTGAGCAGGAGGAACCGCGGAGTCTCGTTTGTTACAGAGCCCCCTGTGAGCGGCTCCTGACGCGAAGAGGCGAACGACGCCGGGTCTTCCTCGAGGTCGGGGGCCGGTTTCTCCGGTGCGCCCTATGGAACTCAGTCATGAGTGCGGGTCGAGTATGTCCTCTGCATTAACCCAGGATCGCTCCTCCGGTCCGCACTCTCCCAGTCTACCAGATATTGGAGGAGCCTGCCCCAAGGCGTCTGGAATCGAGTAGATCTCGAAGCCGATATACCTCTCCTCGCCGTCCCACCAAGATGGGTGGGGGCCCTGCTCACTGGTCTGCTCCTCCTCCTCCGCTCTCGGACCACCAGCGGGTTTGAGAAGAGATACATGGAAAGTAGGAGAGATACGGTAATTAGATGGTAATGCCAAACGGAAGGAAACTGGTGTGATTTGTTTGACTATTTGGAAGGGACCCACATACCTGGGACTGAGTTTCTTGCAGGGAGTTTGAGGCGTAGGTCTCGAGTGGATAGCCAGACCCATTGACCTGGAGTATATTCGGGTTGGGGCGGCGGTGGCGATTGGCCTGCAACCTCTGTCTCCTGACCGCATGTAGCAAGTGGGTATGGGCCTGACTCCAGATGTCCTCGCTTTTCTGGAGCCAGTCGTTGACAGAGGGTACCTCAGTGGGTTCCCCTGACCATGGAAACAGGGAGGTTGGAAGCCCATTACACACTGGAATGGGGTTAAACCGGTGGAGGGTTTCTGGAGTGAGTTCTGTGCGCATCTCCGCCCACATGAGGAAACGACTCCAGTCTGCTTGGTTCTGATGACAGTAGGATCTGAGAAACCGGGTGATCTCTTGATTGAGGCGTTCTGTTTGACCGTTAGATTGTGGGTGATACCCTGAAGTGAGGCTAATGTTGATGTTGAGTTGTTGGAAGAATGCTGACCATACTCTGGATGTGAATTGGGGCCCTCGGTCCGACCACGATGTCCTCTGGCAGGCCATAGAAGCGGAACACCAGGTTGCACATGAGTTCGGCAGTTTCCAATGCCGTAGGCAGTTTGGGGAGTGGAATCAGCCGGCAAGCCTTGGAGAAGCGATCTATGACAGTGAGTATTGTGGTATTCCCATTGGACTTGGGGAGGTCGGTAATGAAGTCTATGGCGAGATGGGACCATGGTCGGTGGGGAACTGGTAGTGGTTGCAGTAGGCCCGATGGTAATTGTCTGAGATGTTTATTTGTGTTACAGGTAGTGCAGTCGTTGATGAATTTTATGGTGTCTGCCCGCAAGGTTGGCCACCAGAAGCTGTTCTGAAGCAGATGAACAGTGGCAGCGATTCCCGGATGACCGGAGCTGAGTACGGAGTGAACTTGCTTTAGCACTTTCTGACAGAGGTCCTGAGGTACAAACGTTTTGTTGGGGGGACATTCGGGCGGAGGGGTCCTTTGTGAATTGGCTTGGGTGAGCTCTGTCATGATGTCCCATTGAATAGGGGCCACGATTAACGATTCTGGAAGCAGGGTTTCCTTGGGTTCAGTGGGAGCTACACCGTCGTGTTGGCGTGATAGTGCGTCTGCTTTGGTGTTCTTAGAACCGGGACGATAGGTGACAGTGAAGTCAAATCGCGTGAAGAAGAGTGCCCACCTCGCTTGTCTAGGGTTCAGTCTCTTGGCAGACCGCAAGTATTCCAGATTCTTGTGGTCCGTTAGAATCACGAAGGGATGTTTAGCTCCCTCCAGCCAATGACGCCACTCCTCCATAGCTGCTTTCATGGCCAACAGTTCCCGGTTTCCGACGTCGTAGTTCTGTTCGGCTGGACTAAGTTTGCGGGAATAATAGGCGCACGGATAGAGCTTGAGTGGGGATCCGTGCCGCTGTGACAGAATAGCTCCAATGCCCGTGATAGATGCGTCCACCTCAACTGTAAACGGGAGTTCAGGATTAGGATGGTGGAGGATGGGAGCCGATGTAAAACGTGCCTTGAGTTCTGCGAAAGCCTCTTGTGCTGTAGTTGACCAGGTGAGGTGTGATGAGTTCCTCTTAGTCATAGAGGTTAAGGGGGCGGCTACCGAGCTGAAATTCCTGATGAAGCGTCGGTAGAAGTTAGCGAATCCCAAGAATCGTTGTAACTCCTTTAAGGTTACTGGCAGTGGCCAGTCTAGAACGGCCTTGACCTTCTTCTCGTCCATGGCGACTCCCTCCTGGTTGATGATGTAGCCCAAAAAGGATGTGGAAGTCTGGTGAAATTCGCACTTCTCTGCTTTGGCGTATAGCTGGTGGTCTATGAGTCGTTGCAATACTGTTCTCACATGTTGCACGTGTTCCTCATAGGTGTTGGAATAGATGAGAATGTCATCAATGTACACAATTACCCAGCGATTCAGCATGTCCCAAAGACGTCATTGATAAATGATTGAAACACGGAGGGACTATTAGACAGCCCGAAAGGCATAACCAGATACTCATAGTGCCCAGTGCTGGTAGAAAAGGCTGTCATCCATTCATCACCGTCCCGGATGCGAATGAGGTTGTAGGCGCTATGGAGGTCCAGTTTGGAGAAGTACTTGGCTTGGCGGAGTTGTTCTAGGGCAGCTGGAACCAGCGGTAAAGGATATCGAAATTTGACTGTGATGTCGTTGAGACCCCGGTAGTCGATACAGGGGCGTAAACCACCGTCTTTCTTTTTAACAAAAAAGAAGCCCGCGGCTGCAGGTGATGTCGATGCTCTAATGAACCCCTTTGACAGTTCTTCCTCGATGTAGTCTTTCATGGCTTCTGATTCGGGTTGAGATAGGGGGAAGATTCGGCCCTTGGGTGGCTTTGTACCTGGTAGTAGCTCAATGGCACAGTCGCTTGATCGGTGAGGGGGTAGTTCCATCGCCTTGGTCTTGCTGAAAGCTTCGATGAGGTCAGAGTATTCAATGGGTAGAGTGGGGAAAAGAGCTGGCTCGTCCTTTAGCGTAACGGCCTGAATGGGGAGTGAAGGGCTGCCAGTTAAGCAGTTGGAGTGGCATGACGGGTCCCATTTGATGATACGACCCTCCCTCCATGAGATGAGCGGGTTATGTTGCCGTAGCCAGGGAAGCCCAAGGATTACCGGGTTATGGGGTGATGTGATGACGTAGAAACGAATTACCTCCGTGTGGAGGGTCCCGGTCTGTAGTCGAAGGTCCACGGTGGTGTGCAGGACCCTCCCATCGCCGAGAGGTCGTCCATCTAGCGCCTCCACTGCCAATTGAGAGTCACAGGTGATTAATGGAAATTGTTGTTGTTGGGCAAACTCATGAGACATAAAGTTGCCGGCTGCTCCGAGTCTAATAGTGCTGATGTGGTTATATGATTGTCCTCTAGAGATAATACTATCGGCACTTTGATGCAAGAGCTGGAGTGATGTGCTTGAACACAAGGACTCACCGAAGAGGGATTACGAGGAGGTGGTCTTGTGGGGCAAAACGCCTTAGATGGCCCGGTTGACCACAATAGAGGCAGAGATGTTGACGATGCGGCGTTCACGTTCCTCCGGAGTCAGGTGAGTATATCCGAGCTGCATGGGTTCGGTTGGAGGCAGAGTCACTGGGCATTGTGTGCTGGTGGGTCCCGTTCGAGTGGGCGCCGTGACCGAATCAGATTGTCAATCTGTATGGTGAGTTCGATGAATTGATGCAGCGATCTCCCTTCATCTCGGCAGGCCAGTTCAGACTGTAATTCCAAGCTGAGTCCCTTGCGAAAGAGCAGTTTAAGCGTGCTCTCAACCCAGTCGGTTTGAGCTGCCAGAGTGCGAAATGTCAAGGCATATTCTGCTGCAGTATTCCTGCCCTGGTTCAACGCGAGTAGTCGGTCATCAGCTCTCATGCCTCCCTCCGGTGTTCAAATACTTCCCGGAAGCGTTGAAGAAAGGCACCGAACGATGGAAACGCCGTGCCATCCTCTCTCCAAACCGCCGTTACCCACTCTAACGCTCTGCCAGTGAGGAGAGAACATACCAAGGAAATCTTGCTGGCGCCAGTGACATACATCGCTGGTTGTTGATCAATGAATAATGAACATTGCAGTAGAAATCCCTTACTCTTAGTGGGGTTACCGTCGAACTTATCAGGGAGAGCCAGACGTGGGTTAACTGTGGGTGCCGGTGGTGGAGAGGTGCCCATACTTGCGTTCGGCTGAGAAGGGGCTGGGTTCGAAGCGACATCTGCACCCTCTGTAGCATCCGGACGAAGTTCCTCCGTTACCGTAGTTAGATGGGTTAGCTGCTGTTGATGAACGGCGAGCTGGTTTGCTTGAGTGGAGATCTCCGTGGACATTTGGACCAGAGCTGCTGGATCGCGAAGTGGCGAAGTCTTCTGTAATGAAGCACCATGAGAGTGAGGATCCATTTGCAGTTTTATTACAATCTTGGTCGCATTTAACAGGGTCAATCGCCAGCAAACACAACAGCAGGGATAAGGCAAATCGTAATCCAGGTACAGGCATTAGGTCAGGGCAGGCAGCAAGCTTACAAAAATCAGTCCAGTAAAGAATATAGTCCAGGGCAGGCAGCAAGAATCAAAAAGGGAAAAACAGTCCAGAGTAATACCACGAAATGACAGACACGGGAGGAAACGCTCAGAAATGATCACCAGGGAAACAAGACTTCGCAAAGAGAGAAAGGGAGAGAGAGCCTAAATAGTCTACTAATGGGAGACAGGTGTAACGGTGATTGGGAACCAGGTATGTGGGAGTTGTAGTTCAGGGCTTAATATTCAAGAGAGGGTTCCCCTCTGGTGGTGAGCAGGAGGAACCGCGGGAGTCTCGTTTGTTACAATTACACTCACAAAAGTACCAAATTAATAAAGACATTTCAAATGTCAAGTACAAAAGGGAAAATAAATAAACATAAATATGGGTTGTATTTACAAAGGTGTTTCATCTTCATTGGTTTCATCTTCATTCTTGTGGCAACAGGTCACAAATCTTGCTGCTGTGAAGGGACACTGTGATACTTCACCCAAATATATAGGAGTTCATCAAAATTGGGTTTGTTTTAAAATTATTTGTGGGTCTGTGTAATCTGAGGGAAATATGTGTCTCTAATATGGTCATACATTTGGCAGGAGGTTAGGAAGTTCCACCTCATTTTGTGGACACCCAAAGCCTGTCTTCTCTTGAGAGCCAGGTCTGCCTACGGCGGCCTTTCTCAATAGCAAGGCTATGCACACTGAGTCTGTACATAGTCAAAGCTTTCCTTAGTTTGGGTCAGTCACAGTGGTCAGGTATTCTGCCACTGTGTACTCTCTATTTAGGGCCAAATAGCATTCTAGTTTGCTGAATTTTTTTGTTAATTCTTTCCAATGTGTCAAGTAGTTATCTTTTTGTTTTCTCATGATTTGGTTGGGTCTAATTGTGTTGCTGTCCTGGTGCTCTGTGGGTCTGTTTGTGTTTGTGAACAGAGCCCCAGCTTGCTTAGGGGACCTCTCTCGGTTCATCTCTCTGTATGTGATGGCTTAGCTATGGAAGGTTTGGGAATTGCTTCCTTTTAGGTGGTTGAGGAATTGAATGTCTCTTTTATGGATTTTGATAATTAGCGGGTATCGGCCTCATTCTTTAATGCATGCATTATTCTGTGTTTTACATTGTACACGGAGGATATTTGGTGTTAAAGGGCAATGGGTTCTATATCTGAATAAAGTATTTTTTGCCAGATCCTAATTGGGATGTCGAATTTCATGTTCCTTTTGATGGCACAGAAGGCCCTTCTTGCCTTGTCTCTCAGATTATTCACAGCTTTGTGGAAGTTACCTGTGACACTGATGTTTAGGCCAAGGTATGTATAGTTTTTTGTGTGCTCTAGGCCAGGTATTCCCAAACCGGGGTACGCAATGCCGTTGGGGGTACACCAAATAAAAATGGGATTCACATTTTTTCAGAGCATTTGGATGGAATTTGTATTTGCGGTCCTGGCAACTGGACCTTTTTTGGAACACCATTATTTTTGTCTTACTGAGATATACTGTCGGGGCTCAGGTCTGACAGAAGATCTAAGTGCTGCTGTAGGTCTTCCTTGGTTGGGGACAGAAGCACCAGATCATCAGCATTTGACATTTGACTTCAGATTCTAGTAGGGGGAGGCCGGGTGTTGTTCTAGTGCCCTCGTCAATTCATTTATACATTTGTTGAAGAGGGTGGGGCTCCAGCTGCATCCATGTCTCACCCAACAGCCCTGTGGAAAGAAATGTGTGTGTTTTTTGCCAATTTTAATCACACACTAGTTGTTTGTGTACATGGATTTTATAATGTTGTATGTTTTTCCCCCAACACAACTTTCCATCAATTTGTATAGCAGAACCTCATGGTAAATTGAGTGAAAAGCTTTTTTGAAATTAACAAAGCATGAGAAGACTTTGCCTTTGTTTTGGTTTGTTTCTTTGTCAATTAGGGTGTGCAGGGTGAATACGTAGTCTGTCATATGGTAATTTGGTAAAAAGCCAATTTGACATCTGCTCAGTACATTGTCTTCACTGAGGAAATGTAAGAGTCCGCTGTTAATGATAATGCAGAGGATTTTCCCAAGGTTGCTGTTGACGCATATGCCACGGTAGTTATTGGGGTCAAATTTGTCTCCCTTTTTTGTGGATTGCTTACAAATATTGGGGAAGATTCCAGAGCTAAGGATGATGTTAAAGAGTTTAATAATGGCCAATTGGAATTTGTCATCTGTAATTTTTTTCATTTCGTTTGAGATACCATCATCCCCACAGGCCTTTTTGGTTTGGAGAGTTTGTATTGTGTCCTGTAGTTCATTCAATGTAATTAGAGAATCAAGTGAGTTCTGGTAGTTTTTAATAGTTGCTTCAAATATTTATTTTAGATCATTTATATATTTTTGCTGTTTGTTCTTTGTTATAGGCACAAAAAGATTGGAGAAGTGTTTTGGATAGATAACTCTTTGTGTTGTTGTTTATTTTGTGATTTCCAATTTTCCAAGAAGTGGTTAGAGCCTATGGATTCTTCAATTACACTGAGCTGATATCTGACGTGCTACTTTTTCCGTAGTGTATTTCTGTATAGTTTTAGTGATTCACCAGAGTGAAGGGTCAGGTTTTCTGGGTCTATATGTCTTTGGTTGGATAGGTTTGCTCAGAGGGGGTGAGATCCCCTGGGCTTGGGGATCTTCATTTGTCTGCCTGCTGTGATGTGGCCAGCTCTCTAATGGGTTGTTCTATGTCACATGCCATCTTTCTCACTTTCTTCTCCAGGAGTCTCACCTTCTCCTCTAGTGATCTGTTCTTCTCTTGCTCCTATTCTTTCTCTTGCTGATGTTGTCTCAACCCAGTCCAGAGTGCAGTTATGTCTCTCTACACCTACAGCTCTCCGGGTCTGGTTGTGGGTGTGTTGTTGTGCTGGACTATTTTTTGTGCTGACTGTAGTGTGTTCACCTGCTGTTCCAGCTTCACCCACCTTACCTTCAGATAGGTGAATGTATCCCTCATTTCAATGAGGGAGTAGTGCTCTGTGCTGGGAGGTTGACTTTCTGCTTGAGGTTGCTCGTCTGTGGTGTTGAAGATGTCTGTTCTGACACACTTGGGGTGGGGGTATATTTCTCAGGAGAGAGCTTCTCCAGCTGCACTCCCTCTTTGATTATGTGAAAGCCCAGCTGAAACTGTTTCGGGTTGCCCTGTACCAATACTGTTCCAGACTTGTACCAATTGACATTGGCTGACTCAGAGTCCTCGTTGTCTAGTATCCTGAGTTTCCACCCATCGCTAACACCCCCCTGACCCATGCCAGGGGATGGTCTGTGTGGAAGATTAAGTTGCTTACGTTCCCATTTTTATAGCATTCAGCAAAAAGTGTCTCTTGATATTCATAAGGAGCTTTTTTTGTACTCTTTTACATCTAGGTGGAACTGTATTGTAATGACCTCTGCAGGGAGGGGGTTTCAAAGCCTCTGCATTTGGGTGTGGAGGCTGTGAAACTCGCCTGCCATTGTTAGGCTCAAGGGCTTTGACAACTCTCACTTCACACCTCAGTGCTAATTGAAGTTGCAGACGGATCTGTACTGTCCTAGCAAGCTTGTTAGCCGTAACCTAGCATTGAGTCCTTATAGTAAAATATATTATTGTAATAGATTTTTATTCTTGGCTTTAAAAGTAGCTTCAGACTAAACATTACTCACTCAGTTCCAGGTTGGATGGTGTTTTCATGTTTCTGTTGTGCTTCTTTTGCTGGTCATTGGTTTGCCAGAGCATTTGTTGTATAGTCCTTGGGAATAAGAATCTTTGATAGGTTATGAAAGTTATGTTGTGGAGGGTAGTATCCTATATATCTCCTTGCGGAAAAATCCAAGTTTATCTAACTCTAAATCTATCTTTTTGTAAAAAACATGGTGGAAAATGTGGGAGCTCATCTGGTCATGACCTTTCTCTCTCATCCTTTTCTCTCTGAGTGCCTGCTAAAGTCAAAGGCAATAAGGTCAGAGAAAGGTACGACTTAATAGAATTAAGAGAATGTGTTTTCTTTCGCGACATTGAATGAGTAGGGACTTGCAGGGCTTGGTCAGGGTCGGAAGTTGTGGGGATGCAGGGGAGGGTGAAGGGCATGTAGGTACACAGTGTTCTGACTGATTGAATGCTCTCTGAGGAGCTCAACCTTTCCTTTCTACTCTCTTTCACTCTCTGTTTTTCTCTCTCACTTTCCCCTTTTGTTTCTCTCTCATTCCCTTTTTCTGTTCCCCTGTATAATTCTCTTGCTATTCTTTCCTCTTTCTCCTTTCTCGTTTTCCTTTTTGTTCTTCGCCATCTCTCACTCACAACTCTTTGCTTCTGTGTCCTATGTGTCCTATCTCCTCACCCCTCCTTTTCTCCCTTTCTCTCTCTACCTCCCTCTCCATCCCTCCCTCATGTGTCTGAGACAGAGATTTTGCGGCCTGGGGAGTGATGTTACGAAACACTGCAGCACATCATCATTCATGCCGCCATTCCCTCTTTCATCAGCGCTCCGCAACCTATTACACAAACACGTGCACACTCAGGCACACACACACACACAAATACACGCACAATCACCTGATTGAGATGTCACACTCAACCGAGCTAAATCTGAAATTGTTATTTTCTACAACTCAGTATGCACCTCTCAGGTATAGTCTGTTATGCATTGATTGAATGTTACCCTGCATGTTGCTACACCTAGCCAATGCTTTGATTACATTATTTAATACTTGGACTATGTTTGAACAAGCCCTCATATGCATACATATTCTTCATCTAGACATTAGTCTAGCACTTCTATGGACAGGAACAGTAATTCATCAGAGCAAAAGTTATTTTGAAATATGATATCTTGCAAAACAAACAGATAAATAAACCAAGATATTGCAATGTTGTCATGACAACTTGAGAATAAAAAGGGGGAAAAAAGTGGCTTTTTCAGTGCCAAACTACCAGAGGTCAATGTTGGTTATTGAGGAAAATAAAGGCAAGCTACTCAACTGATGCTAGAAAGAAAAGGTCCTCATATACAGTGCATTTGGAAAGTATTCAGACCCCTTGACTTTTTCCACATTTTGTTACCTTACAGCCTTATTCTAAAATGGATTAAATAAATAAAATATCCCCATCAATCTGAACACAACACCCCCATAATGACAAAGCGAAAACAGGTTTTTAGAATTTTTGCAAATCTATAAAAAAAAAAAAAAACTGAAATACCTAATTACATAAGTTTTCAGACCCTTTGCTATGAGACTCAATTGTTCCCATTGATCATCCTTCAGATGTTTCTACAACTTGATTGGAGTCCACCTGTGATACATTTAATTGATTGGATATGATTTGGAAAGGCACACACCTGTCTAAATACGGTCCCACAGTTGACAGTGCATGTCAGAGCAAAAGTCAAGCCATGAGGTCGAAGGAATTGTCTGTAGAGCTCCGAGACAGGATTTTATTGAGACACATATCTGGGGAAGGGTACCAAAAAGTGGATGCAGCATTGAAAGTCCCCAAGAACACAGTTGTCTCCATCATTCTTAAATGGAAGAAGTTTGGACCCACCAAGACTCTTCCTAAAGCATGCCGCCTGGCCAAACTGAGCAATCGAGGGAGAAGGGCCTTGGTCAGGGAGGTGACCAGGAACCAAATGGTCCCTATGGAGCTCCAGAGTTTTTCTGTGGAAATAGGAAAACCTTCCAGAAGGACAACCATCTCTGCAGCACTCCACCAATCAGGCATTTATGGTGGTGGCCAGACAGAAGCCACTTCTCAGTAAAACACACGACAGCCCGCTTGGAGTTTGCCAAAAGGCACCTAAAGGACTCTCAGACCATGAGAAACAAGATTTTCACATCTGGAGGAAACCTGGCACCATCCTAACGGTGAAGCATGGTGGTGGCAGTATCATGCTCTGGGGATGTTTTTCAATGGCAGGGAGACTAATTAGGATCAAAGGAAAGATGAATGGAGCAAAGTACAGAGAGATCCTTGATGAAAACCTGCTCCAGAGCGCTCAGGACCTCTGACTGGGGTGAAGGTTCACCATCCAACAGGATACCGACCCTAAGCACACAGCCAAGACAACGCAGGAGTGGCTTTGGAACAAGTCTCTGAATATCCTTCAGTGGCCCAGCCAGAGCCCGGACTGATCTAACATCTCTGGAGAGAGATGAAAATAGCTGTACAGCGACGCTCCCCATCAAGCCTGACAGAGCTTGAGAGGATCTGCAGAGAAGAATGGGAGAAACTCCCCAAATACAGGTGTGCCAAGCTTGTAGCGTCATTCCCAAGACGACACGATGCTGTAATCGCTGCCAAAGGTGCTTCAACAAAGTACTGAGTAAAGGGTTTGAATACTTATGTAAATATGATGTTTCAGTTAAAAAATGTATATAAATTTGCAAACATTCTACAAACCTGTTTTTGCTTTGTCTTTGTGGGGTGTTGTGTGTATATTGATGAGAAAAACAACAACAATTTAATACATTTCAGAATAAGGCTGTAATGTAACAAAATGTAGAAAAAAAGGGGTCTGAATACTTTCCGAAGTCACTGTACCTTTGTCACGGTGATGTTATCCTGAAAAGCCCCTTTTGCGTGGTAGTAAATAATAATATTTATGCCCTTTTCATCTAAAAGTCTATTCAGTGGAACAGAGAAATAGATGGAAAACAAGGTGAGAAAATAGCAAGTCATTTTAAATACACGGCCCTAGGAGAGCATGGTGACCAATGACCATTATCCAGCTTCATGCCTATGTCCAATGTCATAATGGAAACTAACTAGAAATAACCAGTCACCAGTCTTGATAAGCATCACCTCTCCAGTTTACCCTGGGCAACCCATTATCCAAATTCACTTTTGTTAAATGCTTATTAGTTTACTATTGGAAATGTTTTGATGGAAACCTGAAGTCAGCTGAGAAGTTGGAAAGAGTCATTACTCACACATGCACATAAGCATACACACACACACACACACACAAAACACATACAAAAGCACATACAAAAGCATACAAACACGAAGCACACACACACAAAATCACACATGCAGTCACGCATGCACACATTAGTCAGCCATGCTAAACTGTACTGATCCTTCTGCATTGATGCAAGGGTGCATCAGGATATATAACCATGAGAAAATATATGCTATTTCATTCATCCTTGTATTGTTCTGACGTATGTTGCTAGAAACAGGAATCCAATAACCTTGATGGTCAATCTGAGAATTGAGTGCCAACACGCACACACTCATGCACACACCAAGCAATCTGTCGTAGGCCGTCATTGCAAATAAGATTTTGTTCTTAACTGACCCTGCCTAGGTAATTGATGCACAGATGCACACCACACACACACAGAAAAAAACCCGTTATGAATAAATTTTGATTGAAAGAATGGGCAATTTTTTGTCTGGTGCAACTGTCGACCTGTCAATGAATTATCACAACCATCAGATGCTGCAACCATCAGGATGCTGCAATGTGAATGGTGTGCACTCTGGGCTAGGATAGACACAGGGTGAGTGTCAATCATCAATCAATGTCCCATGTTGCTTTGTTTTAGTTTTTGCCAAGCACCAGTATGATTTTTTTTATCAGTATTTTTTGTGGGTGTCAGCCTTATCCATCCAGCTGCTCCGTCTCTCCTTCCATCTCTCCATCACCCCCTTTACACCCAGTTACAAAATAGCCTGACTCCTGACCTCCGTTCCATACAAACACACATCCATCCCTCCCCTACCCATGCCCCAAGCAGGTCTGCTCCCCATCAGTGAGCTTTGTCATCCACACTAGCTTCCCAAAGACTAGTAGGGAGGTTTCCTTTAACTGGGGCTATTTCCAGTCCCGAGGGCCTTTGCTTGATCCCGAAGCCTGCATACACAACCCAGATGTAGGCTGGACCAAGGGCCGGCCCAGACTGAGGCACCAGCCCCGGTCCCTAGCCCAGGCATGTGGCTTTGTGGTGGGATAGTGATGGTATGGTATGGAGGGTATGAAGCCAGGGGAGATGGTGCTATTCCAGGCCTCTCATTAGGTCATTAGATGTCAATAGCAGTCATAAGGCTTAATGAAGGGATAATGGGGATCAGATCTCAGTACTAACTGTTTTGAAGTTTGTTTTGTGTTTTCCCCTAATGGAAAGGTTACGATTTGGAAAGGTTAAACTGATCCAAGATCTGTGCCTACAGGACAACGTCAAGACAGCCTGAGATCTACTGTAATGACAAGAGTGCCCTTTCATTGTAATCTATCTAAATTCCCTGCTAGAACAAAACAACCAATGACGTGTTAGAGAGTTATGAAAACCCAATAAAAGTCAAAACACTAGCCCGAGATTTGTTTGGGGGGAAACAATGCAGGATAATGATTCCACTTGGTGCTTCCTATTAAGTCTCCTAAGAAGGGGGTCAGGAACACAACAGTTTAAGAATAGAGGAGGGAGTGGGGAATACCCATGTGGATAGAAATGTTCGTAGTAATCGCTAGAGCCTTGTGTACCCTGAAAGAGACAGGAAATCCAATGCCTGGCCTTTAGAAGAGCCCAGGCTTGGTGTGGAGTGTGACACAAATGGGGCTTTTAAAGGTTTTTAATAGTTCGCCTAGGGCTATTGCAGTGACCATATTACCGCCTCACCGGCAGTCATGAGTCGAGACCTCAGAAAAATTCCTTGTGAACGTTGAGTCATGGTAATCTCCTGTTATGCACTCTGGGCATGCTTTGGTAGTACCCAACTTGTTAACTTCTTAGGGAGCGGCAGCTGAGGTGTCGGTTTTGGAGAGTCTGGCGTGCCCAAAGTAAAAGGCCTGACACTCAGGCCCAGAAACTAGGATATGCACATAGACAAAGTTTCTAATCGATCCTTAGGTACACTATTATGTATTTTAATGATACAATTTCACACGGGTAATATCTTGGGCGATAGAAAAGGAAAAAAACCGGGGCACGCTCACGATCCCACGCGCCAAACCCAAAAGGTACCTCCTCACTCCACTTGGATAATCTTCTTCTACGCCCTTATTTTTCAAGGTAAACGCATGAAACCTTGTCTAAAGACTGTTGACATCTAGTGGAAGCCATAGGTACTGCAACCTGGGAGCTGGATTTAAGCATTTCCAATACCAAACGGAGCTTTATGGATATAAAGAGGGACTTTTTAGAACAAAAGGAACATTGATTGTCTTGCTTGGACACTTCGGATTGCCATCAGAAGAAGATCTTCAAAGGTAAGCAATTTATTTCATCTCTTTTTATGAGTTTTGTGACCCCCGGTGCAGGTTATGTTTTTATGCTAATGGAGGAAGTACACAGGGCGCTGTCCTCAGACAATCTTCTTTCGCCGTAAAGCCTTTTTAAAATTCAGACAACGCTGTTAGATTAACAAGATTCTAAGATTTTGAATGGTGTGCAACACTTGTATTTTCATGAATGTTTGAAATGAGTATTTCTGTAATTTAAATTTGGCGCTCTGCAATTTCACCGGATGTTGTCGATGTGGGATGTGACCGCCCCCCCTAGCGCAGAGAGGTTATATAGGGTGACATGTTGTGCTGAAGGATGGAAAACGTTTTAAAGTGAAGTCATGTTAGTCACATTACACCTAATCTCGTTCCCAGACACTTCCGCCCAAATGCATGGAAGGTCTGGTGGACCAAAGCATCAAAACTGGCCTACATTAGTTAGGGTTAGGGTTCCCACACGGCCATATTTCAATGTTACAGTACCTGTGCAAATTAGCTATCTGCGTCTCTGAAAATCTGTGTGTAAATAAATGGAAGACGAATGTGACTGTGTTAAAACGGTATTAAACAGTGTAAAGTGTAAAGATATATTTTGCATTTGTGAAATTATTTAGATGTGATATGAAAATAGAGGGCTTTATGTTTTTTTGAACCGGGAATCAATTTATGTTTAGATGGAGTATTTGGCTGTTTTGCCTGCCAGAGCCAATTAGCATCTAAACAGAACATTTAAGGTTCTTGGACTATAAGGAGTAATGTTAGTTTCCCTTAGTCCATTTTTGGGCTAGTCTAACATCAGCTCGCTTGCGCTACGTGGGAGGGGTGTCAATATTTGAGATGTGTCCTTATTAACAAGCGCAAAAGTGACAATTTCATAAGGCGCAAATGGTAAGATTGAAGACCAACGAAAAGCAGGTCTTAGTGTTAATGTGGTTAGTAATGGAATCGATTTTGAGAGTGGACACGCAGCCTGTCCAGCCGTGATGCACGGTGCCTGTATGGTCATGGAACAAGGTAACCCTGTGTATTTAGAAACATAAAAAAATGAACGTTTTTTTTCACATTTAGTTTCATTTGATAAAAAATCAAGCATAGACTCCCCTCAATGATGGCTGTTTTCACCAAGTACTAGTAGCCAAGCTTATCAATAAAGGCTTTTGCTCGTGAGACTGTTTTGAAATACATTTTAAACAGCTTGGAAAATTCTAGAAAATTATGTCATGGCTTTAGAAGCTTCTGATAGGCTAATTGCCATCATTTGAGTCAATTGGAGGTGTACCTGTGGATGTATTTCAAGGCCTACCTTCAAACTCAGTGCCTCTTTGCTTGACATCATGGGAAAATCAAAATAAATCAGCCAAGACCTCAGAAATAAATGGTAGACCTCCACAAGTCTGGTTCATCCTTGGGAGCAATTTCCAAACGCCTGAAGGTACCACGTTCATCAGTACAAACAATTGTACGCAAGTACAAACACCATGGGACCACGCAGCCGTCATTCCGCTCAGGAAAGAGACGCGTTCTGTGATTACTTTTTCTAACAACATAACCATTGGATGTCTTCGTTGGACACTTGGGAAGCCCTCAGCAGAAGTTCTTTGAAAGGAAAGAGATTTATTTTAGCTCTTATATGGGTTTTGTGTGACCCGCGCTGGATATGAATTTATGCTAATGTGGAAAATAGGAGAGGTGCTATCCTCAAACAATCAAATATTGTGCTTTCGCCGTAAAGCCTTTTTGAAATCTGACAACACTGTGATATTGCCAAGAATCAGAGATTTTGATGACTATGCAACACTTGTATATTGATGAATGTTTAATAATTCAACTTTTGGATTTTTAATTTGGCGCCTTACATTTCACCGGGTAGTGTCAGGAGCAGCCCGCTAGCGCGCCGCTACTCCCTAAGTAGTTAACCTCTTAATGACTCCAACCCAAGTGTATGTAAACTTCTGACTTCAACTGTATCTACTGCAGCCCTCATCCTCCACATACAATACCCGTTCTGCCAGTCACATTCTGTTAAAAGTCCCGAAAGAACACACATCCCTGAGTTGCTCCTCTTTCCAGTTTGCTGCAGCTAGCGACTGGATCGAGCTTCAACACACACTCACGGGACAGTTTTATCTCAATCTCTTCATTCACACTCAATCATGGACACTCTTACTGACAGTTGTGGCTGCTTTGTGTGATGTATAGTTGGCTCTACATTCTTGGACTTTGTGCTGTTGTCTGTGCCCAATAATGTTTGTCCCATGTTTTGTGCTGCTGTGATGTTGTGTTGCTACCATGTTGTTGTCATGTTGTGTTGCTTCCATGCTGTGTTGACATGTGTTACTGCCTTACTATGTTGTTGTCTTAGGTCATGTTGTCTTTCTTGTCGTGATGTGTGTGTAGTACTATATTTATATATATATTTTTATTTTTACTCCCAGCCCCTGTCCCCGCAGGAGGCCTTTTGCCTTTTGGTAGGCCGTCATTGTAAATAAGAATTTGTTCATAACTGACTTTTCTAGTTAAATAAAGGTTAAAATGAAATGAAGGCCTGATTGACACAGTCCCCTCTGAACAGTTGATGTTGAGATGTGTCTGTTACTTGAACTCTGTGAAGCATTTATTGAATAACTAATGAAGTTATCCTCTGCAGCAGAGGTAACTCTTGGTCTTCCTTTCCTGTGGCGGTCCTCATGAGAGCCAGTTTCATCATAGCTGTTGATGGGTTTTGCATCTGCACTTGAAGAAACTTTCAAAGTTCTTGAAATTTTCCAGATTGACTGACCTTCATGTCTTAAAGTAATGATGGACTGTAGTTTCTCTTTGCCTTTTTGAGCTGTTCTTGCCATAATATGGACTTGGTCTTTTACCTAATAGGGCTATCTTCTGTATACTTACCTCTACCTTGTCACAACACAACTGATTGGCTCAAACGCATTAAGAAGGAAAGAAATAAATTCCACAAATTAACAAGGCACACCTGTTAAATAAAATGCAGGTGACTACTCCAGGTGCAGGTGACTACTACTATTCCAGGTGACTACTTCATGAAGCTGGTTGAGAGAATGCCATAAGTGTGCTTAGCTGTGTCAGGCTCTTGTGTAGCTGGTGCATAAAGTCAGGTGCAGGAGAATAGTACTGAGTGAGCAAAAAACTTTACTCAAACAAAATAAACATGCAAAACGCTAAACGCGTAAAATACAAACAAACCTGCCAAACGCAAATCAGGCGAGGCACATAATAAATGCACCAGCCGGAAGGAAACGGCTTCACAATAAACAATCACACACAAGGACATGGAGGAAAACAGAGGGTTAAATACACAATAGATAATGATAAGGAATGCAAACCAGGTGTGTGAAAACAAGACAAGACAAATGGAAAATGGAAAGTAGATCGGTGATGATTAGAAGACCGGTGACGTCGACCTCCGAATGCCGCCCGAACGAGGAGTCGTGACAAGCTCGGGCAAAGGGTGGCTACTTTGAAGAATCTCAAGTTTAAAATATATTTTGATTTGTTTGACACTTTTTTGGATACTACATGATTCCATATGGTACCATATACAGTTGAAGTCGCAAGTTTACATACACTTATGTTGGAGTCATTAAAACTAATTTTTCAACCACTCCACAAATGTCTTGTTAACAAACTATAGTTTTGGCAAGTCGGTTAGGACATCTACTTTGTGCATGACTCAAGTAATTTTTCAAACAATTGTTAACAGACAGATTATTTCACTTATAATTCAATGTATCGCAAATCCAGTGGGTCAGACGTTTACATACACGAAGTTGATTGTGCCTTTAAACAGCTTGGAAAATTCCAGAAAATTATGTAATGGCTTTAGAAGCTTCTGATAGGCTAATTGACATCATTTGAGTCAATTGGAGGTATACCTGTGGATGTATTTCAAGGCCTACCTTCAAACTCAGTGCCTCTTTGCTTGACATCATGGGAAAATCAAAATAAATCAGCCAAGACCTCAGAAACAAATGGTAGACCTCCACAAGTCTGGTTCATCCTTGGGAGCAATTTCCAAACGCCTGAAGGTACCACATTCATCTGTACAAACAATAGTACTCAAGTATAAACACCATAGGACACTCAGCCGGCATACCGCTCAGGAAGGAGACGCGTTCTGTCTCCTAGAGATGAACATACTTTGGTGCGAAAAGTGCAAAATCAATCCCAGAACAACAGCAAAGGACTGGGATTGACTGGAAGAAGCATGTACAAAGTATCTATATCCACAGTAAAACGAGTCCTATAACAACATAACTTCAAAGGCCGCTCAGCAAGGAAGAAGCCATTGCTCCAAAACCACCATAAAAAAGTCAGACTACGGTTTGCAACTGCACATGGGGACAAAGATTGTACTTTTTGGAGAAATGTCCTCTGGTCTGATGAAATAAAAATAGAACCGTTTGGCCATAATGTTTGGAGGATAAAGGGGGATGCTTGCAAGCCAAATAACACCATCCCAACCGTGAGGCACGGGAGTGGCAGAATCATGTTGTGGGGGTGCTTTGCTTTAGGAGGGACTGGTGCACTTCACAAAAAATATGGCATTATGAGGACAGAAAATGATGTGGATATATTGAAGCAACATCTCAAGAAATCAGTCAGGAAGTTAAAGGTTGGGTTAAAGTTAAGATAAAGCTTGGGTCTTCCAAATTGACAATGACCCCAAGCATACTTCCAAAGTTGTGGCAAAATGGCTTAAGGACAACAAAGTCATTCCTATAGAAAATGTGTGGGCAGAACTGGAAAAAGCGTGTGCGAGCAAGGAGGCCTACAAACCTGACTCAGGTACACCAGCTCTGTCAGGAGGAATGGGCCAAAATTCACTCAACTTATTGTGGGAAGCTTGTGGAAGGCTACCGAAAACGTTTTGCCCAAGTTAACCTGTTACAGCTAGGGTCCCATTTTCCGAATTTTCGCCTGTCTGACGTGCCCAAAGTTAAATGCCCGCCACTCAGGGCCAGAAACTAGGATATTCACATAATTAGTACTATTGGATAGGAAACACTCTGAAGTGTCTAAAACCATTACGATATAGTCTGTGGGTATAACAGAACAGATATAGCAGGCAAAAACCTACTCAATTTCTGTCCGGAAATCCTTTTTTTCTTTTGCCCTCCACTCACTTTGAAAGCCTGGTAATAGAAGTCAATGGGGAATAGGACACAGGTTGCAGTACCTATGGCTTCCACTGGATGTCAACAGTCTCTGGAAAGTGTCTGGAGGAAATAGCCCTGAGGAGATCCTTATAGAAGAAGAAAGACTACAGGAAGGGAAAAATGTAAACAACCGTGCACGTTCACGAGAACGTGAACGCGCCCAGCTTTCTTTTCCTTTTATAACGTTTCAGTTACCATCTGTGTAAAATATGATCGCTATTATTCATAAAATAATACATAAGGATGCATTATTAATGATATTTGATTTGTTTGTGAAAAGATTAGAGGTATAACTTGAATGCATTTTCTTCACTGTACAACCCGCGAGTAGACTGACAATGCTTGGTGGAGTAGCTGAACATAACGTGCCAACCAAACAGAGATTTATGGATATAATGAATTACTCTTTCTAACAAAATAACCATGGATTCTCTTGTTTGGACACTTGGGAAGCCCTCAGCAGAAGCTATTTGAAAGGTAAGCGATTTATATTAGCTGTGATATGGACATTTTGAGAACCGAGCTGGATATGAATTTATGCTAATGTGGAAAATATGTGAGGTACTAGCCTCAAACAATTAAATGTGGTGCTTTTGCCGTAAAGCCTTTTTGAAATCTGACAACGCAGTGATATTGCCAAGAAGCAGAGCTTTTGATGACTATGCAACACTTGTATATCGAAGAATGTTAAATATTACGATTTTCTATTTTGAATTTGCCGCGTTATGTTTGCTCTGAAAACGATCCCGCTAGCGGGATCCGTGCGCAGAGAGGTTAAACAATTTAAAGGCAATGCTACCAAATACTAATTAAGTGTATGTGAACTTCTGACCCACTGGGAATGTGATGAAAGAAACAACAGCTAAAATAAATTATTCTCTCTACTATTATTATTACATTTCACATTCTTAAAATACAGTGGTGATCCTACCTGACCTAAGACAGGACATTTTTACTACGATTAAATGTCAGCAATTGTGAAAAACTGAGTTTAAATGTATTTAGCTGAGGTGTATGTAAACTTCTGACTTCAACTGTATATATTGTGGGAAGGGGGTTGAGTGATAAATGGCAGATATGTGAGAGCAGAACTAATAAACGGGCTCTGCCTTCTCACTAACATGGCCACCCCGGTCAGAACTATAGATCACAAAATGTCAGACTGCCAAAACTACAACTCCCAGAAGCAAGGGGAACCCTCAGAAGGTGGGGTCGACACACAGATAAGGGGTCAAGACAAACCAGGAGGGAAGGGTGGAAGGATCTGTAAACCATAGAGGAAGAAACAATATATATCGGCTGGATTTACCGTGTATGAGCTGGACTGTTTTGGACTTACCTGTTGGTGTTTGGACCTGGACGACCGAGAACCTAATTTGTGTACCGAACCCTGCTTTCCTTGACCTTGCCTGCGGCCTGGGTGAACCAGGATGGAGAAACAAACACACAGGTACTGTCCTGTTCGAAAGAACTCTCAATCTTGGGTGATTTTGGTGACGGTTTCCCACTTAAATTGTGACAAACGCTTCTAATCTTGAAGAGGTTTGCCACACGTTGTGGAGAATGTGGGCAAATGGACTAACCATACCGCTGGTTATGTAGAGAAAAGAAAAAAAGTTCAGTTAGCAATCCAAAATGGAGTCAGGTTTTTTGGGGGGGCTTTGTTTGGTTAGGACAGTTTTCTCTGAAAATTAGTATGGAGGGGAGTCATACAGGCCCTGTTACAAGCAGCGGCCGCCCAACAAGAGGCACCTAGAGCTCAACAAATAGCTCATCAGGATGCAATGTGAATGCATCAGAACACGTTACAGGTCCAGCACCGCACCAACCAGCTGCTCAGAGAGAAACACCCGGGAGTTAAGAGAAGGCCTAAAGGGGCTAGCGGACCAAATTTGGGCTCAGTTACCAGCTGCAAATGCCCAGGGGCGGGTCAATCATTTTCTTCAAAAAATGACAAAGCAGGATGATGTGGAAGCATATCTCACCACCTTCGAAAGGACGGCAGAGCGGGACAAGTGGCCGAAAGAAGAATGGTCAGGGCTTCTGGCACCATACATGGCAAGGGTTGCTCAAAAAGCGTATTTTGACCTGGAGTTGAAAGATGCACAGGATTACGATAAACTAAAGGGAGAGATTCTGACTAGACTGGGAGTGACCGATACCGATCGTCGAGACCATCGTACTCGACCAGTTTCAGCGAGGTCTACCCCAAGAAGTTCGGCGATGGGTTGGCCAGAATGAGGTACTTTCCGCCGACCATCTCGTGGGCCTGGTTGAACGGTATTGTACGGCAGGAACAGTTGGGGAGGAAAGATCCCCATTCCCCAGGCCTGGGCGAATCAGCGGACAGGGTAAGACTGTCCCAACATTTGGAGGGGGAAGAGAGCAGCGTGGGGCCGTGAGGAAAGAATCAGAATCGGGGGACGAGACACTACGGAAAAAGCCAGAAAACGGGACCGGGGGATGAGGGGGTCTCCCCCCCCCCCAAAACCCTATTATCTGTTACAATTGTAATCGACCGGGACATATTGCAGCCTACTGTCCTATTAAAGAAGAGCCAATGCAATGTAACCTCTGTGAAAAATAAGAAACTGATATATGGTATGCATGTCCAGTGGTAACCACTGTACTTGAAAGATCAAGAAATAAACATATGTGCAGGGTGAAGGTTGAAGGGAAAGAAGTTGAAGCCCTGCTGGATTCCGGCAGTATGCTAACCCTGGTCGTTGCAAACCTAGTGCCGACTCATAAACTGGATACAAGTCAGGATATCAGTGTTACGTGCATTCATGGTAATTCCCAATCGTACCCCACAGCCTTAGTGAGCATACAAACCGAGGACGGGCTACTGGATTATGAGGTTGGCGTGGTCCCAAAGATGCCATTTGATGTAATACTGGGTAGATACTTTCCTAACTTTGTGAAGCTAGGCCAAAAGAAAGGCATATTTGAGAAGCCAACAACCTGACCAAGCAGGAAGTAGCATGTAGCCTTCAACCAAAGTCAAGAAAAGAGGTCTCCCAGGGGCCAACCTCACAGGTGCTAGAAGGGGAGGATGAGGAAGATTTATGAAATGGTTTATGAATGGTTTATGAATTTATGCAGAAATATTAGAGGTGCTACCCTCAAACAATCAAATGTTGTGCTTTCGCCATTAAGCCTTTTTGAATTCTGACAACGCTGTAAAATTGCCAAGAAGCAGAGCTTTTGATGAATTTGGCGCATTACATTTCACCGGGTAGTGTCGGGAGACTCCCTAACACTACCCGGGGAAATGTAAGGCGCCAAATTCAAAATCCAAAAGTTGAATTATTAAACATTCATCAATATACAAGTGTTGCATAGTCATCAAAGCTCTGCTTCTTGGCAATATCACAGCATTGTCAGATTTCAAAAAGGCTTTACGGCAAAAGCACAACATTTGATTGTTTGAGGGTAGCACCTCTAATATTTCTGCATTAGCATAAATTCATAAACCAGCGCGGTTCACACAAAACACATATCACAGAAAAAACAAATCCCTTACCTTTCGAAGAACTTCTGCTGAGGGCTTCCCAAGTGTCCAACAAAGACATCCAATGGTTCTTTTGTTATAAAAAGTAATTTATTATATCCATAAATCTCTGTTTGGTTGGCGCGTTATGATCATAAAATCCACCGTTGAGTCGCCCATTTAACCGTGAAGAGAACACGTTCAAATTATACCTATAAACTTTCTACAAACAAATCAAACATCCTTTTTTATGTATCCTTAGGTATCCTTTTATGTATATTTGCTGTAATATTTCAACCAGACGATAACGTGAACGATACGAAAGGAAAATAAAGTGGTGCGTGTTCACAATCTCGCGCGCGTCAAACCTTGTTTACAAAAGTGGTCCCCTGACTACTTCCTCTTCCTATCCATTTTGCTTACTCCAATCACTCTGTCTTTGTATATAGACTGCTGACATCTAGTGGAAGCCATAGGTACTGCAGTCTCAGTCCTGATTAAAATGAAAATGAATAGGCAGCCTTGAGAAGAAGGTCAAGTACAAAAAAAACTGCAAATCCGGATGAATTTTCCTCAGGTTTTTGCCTGCTATATCAGTTATACTCACATACATTATTTTAACACTCTTAGAAACTTCAGTGTTTCCTATCCAATAGTACTAATTATGTGCATATCCTATTTTCTGGGCCTGAGCGGCAGGCATTTTACTTTGGGAACGCCAGACTCTCCAAAACCGTCACCTATGCAGCCGCTCCCTAAGAAGTTAAGGACAACAAAGTCAAGGTATTGGAGTGGCAATTACAAAGCCCTGACCTCAATCCTATTGAACATTTGAGGGCAGAACTGAAAAAGTGTGTGCGAGCAAGGAGGCCTACAAACCTGACTCAGTTACACCAGTTTTGTCAGGAGGAATGGGCCAAATTTCACCCAACTTATTGTGGGAAGCTTGTGGAAGGCTACCCGAAACGTTTGACCTAAGTTAAATCATTTAAAGGCAATGCTACCAAATACTAATTGAGTGTATGTAAACTTCTGACCCACTGGGAATGTGATGAAAGAAATAAAAGCTGCCTTGTGGGTTATTGTTTGTGTGTAAGTACCTGTGTGTGCTACACTGATGTTGCGATCAGTGAATGTCTTTATTGTTTTGTATAGTTCCATGTAAATAAATCATGTGGAACTACACCCGCGATGCGCTTTGGTCCTCTCCTTCCTCAGATCGTGACAGAATAACCCACCCCACCAGGATCAAGCAGCATGGCCAGGAGGAGAAGGTGATCTGGACCTGGGAAGAGATAAAGGGGGGTTGGGAGACCCTGCCTTGGCGAGAGATCCTGAGGGGTTCGCGGCCACAGCAGTCCCAGGATTTGTTTTTGGGGGGGGGGCACATGGTGCCGGCTCCACACACTCGGAGTCCAGTGCGCCTCTCCAGCCCAGTACGTCCAGTGCCGGCTCCACGCACTAGGTCTCCAGGGTGTCGTCCAAGGACAGTACGTCCAGTTCCGGCTCCACACACCAGGACTCCAGGGTGTCGTCCCAGCCCAGTATGTCCAGTTCCGGCTCCACGCACCAGGCCTCCAGAGTGTCGTCCCAGCCCAGTATGTCCTGTTCCGGCTCCACGCACCAGGCCTCCAGAGTGTCGTCCCAGCCCAGTACGTCCTGTTCCGGCTCCACGCACCAGGCCTTCAGAGTGTCGTCCCAGACCGCTACGTCCTGTGCCAGCTCCACGCACCAGACGTCCAGTGCGCATCCCCAGCCCGGTGCGTCCAGTGCCAGTTCCCTGCACTCGCCCAGAGGTGCGTGAGACCAGCCCGGTGTGTCCAGCTCCCCGCACTCACCCAGAGGTGCGGTTGACCAGTCCGGTCCCGTGCACCGGACCTGGAGTGCGCTGTCTCAGCCCGGTTCGGCCCGCACTTGAGCCGCCACCGACAACGAAGGCCCACCCAAACCCCTCCCATTGACTTCTGGTTGCGGTCGGAGTCCACACCTTTGGGGGTGGGGGTACTGTCACACCCTGGCCATAGAGAGCCCTCTGGGTTTCTCTATGGGGTGTTTGGCCAGGGCGTGACTAGTGTTGTCTATGGGACTCCGTTGGTTTTTTGTGTTAGTTCCCAATTAGAGGCAGCTGTATGTCGTTGCCTCTAATGTCGTTGCCTCCCTTCCCCACCTGCCTTGTGGGTTATTGTTTGTGTGTAAGTACCTGTGTGTGCGCTACACTGATGTTGCTATCAGTCAATGTCTTTATTGTTTTGTATAGTTCCATGTAAATAAATCATGTGGAACTACACCCGCGCTGCGCTTTGGTCCTCTCCTTCCTCAGATCGTGACAGTATTTGGTGGGGTGTATGTAAACTTCCGACTTCAACTGTATGTATGCTTCTCGTGTTTCTTGTTTTGTTCTATGTTTGTTTATTAAATAAATTCACTCCCTGTACTTGCTTCCCGATAATTAGTGTACACGTACATAAATAAAAAAACTTGAATCAGAACGTGTGTCCAAACTTTTGACTGGTACTGTATATATGTTTATACTCTGACATTGCTCGTCCTAATATTTATATATTTCTTAATTCCATTATTTTACTTTTAGATCTGTGTGTATTGTTGTGAATTGTTAGAAATTACTGCCCTGCTGGAGCTAGGAACACAAGCATTCTGCTAAATATGTGTATGCGACCAATAGAATTTGATTTGAATGGAAAATATGTTGATTTTATCTTTTCTTGGTGGACGGAAATGGGCAACATCCCCATCGTCTGCAGACAGAGCTATATATAGTCTAGCCTAAGGGGGGAGAATAACTGGATTTATTTGTTAGCTAGCGCCCCATTCCCGACACTACCCGGGGAAATGTAAAGCGCCAAATTCAAAATCCAAAAGTTGAATTTTAAAACATTCATCAATGTACAAGTGTTGCATAGTCATCAAAAGCTCAGAGTCTTGGCAATATCACAGCATTGTCAGATTTCAAAAAGGCTTGACGGCGAAAGCACAGCATTTGATTGTTTGAGGATAGCACCTCTCATATTTATGCATTAGCATAATTCCATAACCAGCGCGGGTCTCACAAAACACATATAAGAGCTAAAATAAATCGCTTACCTTTTGATGATCTTCTGCTGAGGGCAACCGAAGTGTCCAAGCAAGACAATTCATGTTTCTTTTGTTAGAAAAAGTAATTGTTTATATCCATAAATCTCTGTTTGGTTGGCGCGTTATTTTCAGCAAATCCACCGTCGAGTCGCCCGTTGTACAGGGAAGAGAAAACGTTCAAATTATACCTATCAACTTTGCCCCTAAAAATCAAACATCATTTATAATGTATCCTTAGGTATACTTTTATGTATATTAACGATTATATTTCACACGGATAGTATCCTAAACGATATAAAAGGACAATAAAGAGGAGCGCGCGCACACAGTCTTGCTTCCCGAAAACTATATTGACTTCCTGGGTCCTCTTACAAATTCTTCTATTATTCTCTGTTCCATAGTAAACGCATGAAACACTGTCTAAAGCCTGTTGACATCTAGTGGAAGCCATAGGTACTGCAATCTGGGAGAAATTTTACTCAAAATGCCATAGGGAGCCATTCAAAGAGGGAATATCACAACAACAACAAAAAATTCTGGACAGAAATTCCTCGGGTTTTTGCCTGCTATATCAGTTCTGTTATACTCACAGACATTATTTTAACACGTTTAGAAACTTCAGAGTGTTTCCTATCCAATAGTACTAATTATGTGCATATCCTAGTTTCTGGGCCTAAGTGGCAAGCATTTTACTTTGGGCACGCCAGACTCTCCAAAACCGACACCTCGGCTGCCGCTCCCTAATAGGTAAAATACACAAATAACACTTACAATTAAAAGTAATGTAGGATATGTAAACATGCCACTTCATATAATGTTTACATATCCTACATTACTCATCTCATATGTATATACTGTACTCTATACCATCTACTGCATCTTGCCTATGCCGTTCGGAAATCGCTCATCCATATATTTATATGTACATACTCTTGTTCATTCCTTTACACTTGTGTGTATAAGGTAGTTGTTGTGAAATTGTTCGATTACTTGTTAGATACTACTGCATGGTCGGAACTAGAAGCACAAGCATTTCGCTACACTCAAATTAACATCTGCTAATCATGTGTATGGGACAACTAAATATTATTATTATTTATTTTTTAAATGCACCCTACAACAAATAAAAAACACAAAGTTGCTAGTTGGAAAATGTTCAAGTGTGTCAAATGACGAAAACATCTTGAACTTGACGTCAGTAATTCAAATAGTGACGCAAAATATTTAGCTGTGTGTGATTAAATTGATGATAACAAAATATGACAGAGTGCCTTTTTGGAGAATAAAAAACAGATGACTTTAGCACATGGCTGCACACAAGACGATCATGCAAAAAGCTTGGGGTTAATCTTCAATCACAATTAAATATTGTCAGTGTTGAGTGGTTTGCTTGGTGAACCAGAAAGTTTACTGTAACTTAATTATCACTGATGTTTCAAGAGAAATTCAATTCACTCAGTATCGGTAAATATACAGTGCCTTCAGAAAGTATTCACACCCCTTGACTTTTTCCATAATTTTGTTGTGTTACAGCCTAAATTTAAAATTTATAAAATGTAGATTTTTTTTTATCACTGGCCTACACATAATACCCCACAATATTTTGCAAATTATTAACAAATGAAAAACTGAAATGTATTCAACCCCTTTGCTATGGCAAGCCTAAACAAGTTCAGGAGTTAAAATGTGCTTAACAAGTCACATAATAAGTTGCATGGACTCACACTGTGTGCAATAATAGTGTTTAACATGATTTTTGAATGACCACATCGTCTCTGCACCCCACACATACAATTATCTGTAAAGTCTGTCAGTCGAGCATTGAATTTCAAACACAGATTCAACCACAAAGATCTGGGAGGTTCTCCAATGCCTCACAAAGTCAAAGTCACCATTATTAGTCAGTTGTACAACCGAATGCCTTCAACCGAAATGTGTCTTCCGCATTTAACCCAACCCCTCTGAATCAGAGCGGTGCGGGTGGCTGCCTTAATCGACATCCACGTCTTCGGCGCCCGGGGAGGCCACCTATTGGTAGATGGGTAAAAATAAAATAAGCAGACATGAATATCCTTGTGAGCATGGTGAAGTTATTAATTGCACTTTGGGATGGTGTATCAACACCCAGTCACTACAAAGATACAAGTGTCGTTTTGAACTCAGTTACTGGAGAGGAAGGAAACCGCTCAGGGATTTCACCATGAGGCCAATGGTGACTTTAAAACAGATACAGAGTTTAAAGGCTGTGATAGGAGAGAACTGAGGATGGATCAACAACATTGTAGATAAGTGGAGGCTGGTGACTTGAAAAATTGAGAAGGATGGGAGAACTACGTTATAGGCGCGGAACACACAGAGATGACAAAGAGTGTTTAAAACATCGTCAAATACTAATTATTTTAACCTAAAGCATTTAATAAAGACATTTATAGTACAACATTATGGGGCATGGGAATGACAGGGCAACTTACACAGTGTTGGGAAGGGATCACAGCAGTGATTGAATGAGGGTATGAGGCATAAATTGAGGTGTTCAGAGGCTTGACTTCACTGCAGGACAGGATTTGACTGGGAAGACAAAAACAATAACACAACACACTACACGGTTAGACAAAATAGCTAAGAATGAGTTAGTCCAAGCAAGGAGTAAAATCATTGATATGTAGTAATGTGATTGTGTATGTGATTGACTATACATACAGTAATGAGAGAATTGATAGGGGCACTAACAGTGCTTGGAGAGGAAACATTCAATGTGCCAGGGGATGAGCGGGAACAAGAGACATGGCTTCAGTTCATGTCAGGAGAGAGTTGACAATGGTAGTGGAGTGGAGTGGTCATCACTTCTTAATGAGTGAACAGAAGGGGACTTAGCTGTAAATACAAATAGCAGATACATTCCAATACAGCTGCGCCATCGTAGGTTTGAACTACAAGTTTCTCTATGAAGTTAAACTCATATCTCAAACACAGACTGCGCATCTAGTCCACTTGACACATCAAAGTAGCCCAAAAAACGTTTCTGAATAAAGCCCTGATCATCCACGTACCTGACGATAACTGACAACTGCAAGCAGACTGGTGGCACCATAGGTCCCAGTGTGGTGGGGCAATTTTTAGCCCCTTTGGCCTGGAGTTTTTCCTTATCTGTTAACCTAACCAGGAAAACTCTGGACCCTATCTTGAACAACAAGATTCAACAACTGAGACATAAACGTGACAAACAGAAATGGAAGAATGTGTCTCTGAACAAAAGGGGTCAAAAGTAACAGTCAGTATCTGGTGTGGCCACCAGCTGCATTAAGTACTGCAGTGCATCTCCTCCTCATGGACTGCACCAGATTTGCCGGTTCTTGCTGTGAGATGTTACCCCACTCTTCCACCAAGGCACCTGCAAGTTCCCTGACATTTCTGGGGCCCTAGCCCTCACCCTCCGTTCCAACAGGTCCCAGACATGCTCAATGGGATTGAGATCTGGGCTCTTCACTGCCCATGGCAGAACACTGACATTCCTGTCTTGCAGGAAATCACGCACAGAATGAGCAGTATGGCTGGTGGCATTATCATGCTGGAGGGTCATGTCAGGATGAGCCTGCAGGAAGGGTACCACATGAAGGAGGAAGATGTCTTCCCTGTAAATCACAGCGTTGAGATTGCCTGCAATGACAACAAGCTCAGTCCGATGATGCTGTGACACACAACACCAGACCATGACGGACCCTCCACCTCCAAATCGATCCCGCTCCTGAGTACAGGCCTCAGTGTAACGCTAATTTCTGAATACAAAGTGTTATGGTTGGGGCAAATCCAACACATCACTGAGTACCTCTTCATATTTTCAAACACGGTGGGTATGCTTGTCATCAGCAAGGACTAGGGAGTTATTTATGATAAAAATAAAGGAATATAGCTAAGCACAGGCAAAATCCTATAGGAAAAACTGGTTCAGTATGCTTTCCAACAAACATTGGGAGACAAATTCATTGTTCAGCAGGACAATAACCCAAATATACACTGGAGTTGCTCGTCCGTTGAACAGGTAAGGGTTCCATAGCTGCAGGCAGAAGAGTTGAAACTGAAGCAGCAGCACGACCAGGTGGACTGGTGACAGCAAAGAGTTGTCATCAGGCCAGGTAGTCCTGAGGCATGGTCTTAGGGCTCAGGTCCTCCGGGAGGGAAGAGAGAGAGAGAATTAGAAGGTGCATACTTAAATTCACACAGGACACCGAATAAGACAGGAGAATAACACCAGATATAACAGACTGACCCTATTCCCCAGGCACAAAGACTATTGCAGCATAGATACTGTAGGCTGAGATAGGGGGGGTCTGGAGACACTGTGGCCCCGTCCAACGATACCCCCATACAGTTCCAACCAATCAGGTTATAACCCAACCCACTTTGTCAAAGCACAGCACCACCAGAGGGATATTAACAGACCACCAACCTACTACCCTGAGAAAAGGCTGAGTATAGCCCTTGAAGATCTCCTCCACCACACGAGCCCGAGTGGGCGACAAACTTGATAGGAAGATCACGTCAGTGACTCAACCCACTCAAATGATGCACCCCTCCTAGGAAGGGCATAGAAGAGCACTAGCAAGCCAGTGACTCAGCCCCTGTATTAGGGTCTGAGGCAGAGAATCCCAACGGAAAGAGTGGAACCCGGCCAGGCAGAGACAGCAAGGGCGGTTTGTTGCTCCAGTGCCTTTCTGTTGACCTTTGTATCCCTGGGCCAAACTACACTCAATCATAGGACCTACTGAAGAGATGAGTCTTCAATAAAGACTTGAAGGTTGAGAACAAGTCTGCGTCTCTCACATGGATAGGCAGATCATTCAATAAAAATTTAGCTCTATAGGAGAAAGCCCTGCCTGAAGCTATTTGCTTAGAAATTCTAGGGACAATAATGAGTCATGCATGTGACCATAGCGTACGTGTAGGTATGTACAGCAGGACCAAATCAGAGAGATAGGTAGGAGCAAGCCCATGTAATGCTTTGTAGGGCAGTAAAACCTTGAAATCAGCCCTTGACTGAACAGGAAGACAGCATAGGCTAGCACTGGAGTAATATGATCAAATGTTGGATCAAGTCAAGGTTCTAGTAGCCGTGTTTAGCACTAACTTAATTTTATTTAGTGCTTGATCCGGGTAGCCGGAGAGTAGAGCATTGCAGTGGTTTTAATCTAGATGACAAAAGCATGGATTAGCTCTTCTGCATCATTTTATGCATAAAGTTCCTTATTTTTGCAATGTTATGAAGATGGAAAAAAGCTGTCCTTGAAATATTCTTGATATGTTAGTCAAAAGAGAGATCAGGGTCCAGAGTAACGCAGAGGTCCTTTACAGTTTTTCTGAGACTACTGTACAACCATCAAGATTAATTGCCAGATCCAACAGAAGATCTCTTTGTTTCTTGGGACCTAGAACTAGCGTCTCTGTTTTGTCAGATTTTAAAAGTAAAACATTTTCCGCCATCCACTTCCTTATGTCTGAAACACAGTCTTCTAGGGTAGGCAATTTTGGGACTTCACCATGTTTGATCTAAATGTACAGCTGGGTGCTGTCCGCATAGCAATGAAAGATAACATTGTGTTTTCCGAATGACATCACCAAGAGGTAAAATATATAGTGAAAACAATAGTGGTCCTAAAACGAAACCTTGAAGAACACCAAAACGTACAATTGATTTGTCAGAGGACAAACAATCCACAGAGACGAACTGATATCTTTCCGACAGATAAAATCTAAACCAGTCAAGAACAATTTCCAATCTCTCCAAAAGAATGTTATGATAGATGATGTCAAAAGCAGCACTAGAGGACAGATGCAGAGCCTAGGTCTAACACCATTAAAAGGTGATGGTGACCCGATTCAGGAAACTAGGCATATGTCGCAAGTCACATCTTCATTGCAGAGCCTTTTGACAAGTAAAACATATATTTTTTTTAAATGCGTTTTTTGGCAGAAGTGCCTTCTCGAACGTGAACTTTCATGTGCCTTAATATCAAACTTGTATGTCATCTGTATGTTTGTAAATTATGCCTGAGGTTTGGAGTGTGCCCCTGGCTCTCCGTCAATAAAAATTAAATAAAAAAATTGTGCCGCCTGGTTTAATATAAGGAATTTGAAATGATTTATGCTTTTACTCAAGTATGACAATGACAAGTGTGTCTGGGTAAGCGTCATCTAATATTTATAAAAAAAAATTATCTGGATACTTTCTGTTTACTGGGAATTTTTCCTTATTGTAGGCTACTACCACTTTTAGTCTTAATCTTTACTAGACTACTCACTGTTTAGCACATGACCTCACATGTGAAACCTTAAAGAGATGGGTGGGGCTGACATAACTTCTTAGGGAGCAGCTCCCGAGGTGACGGTTTTGGAGAGTCTGGCGTGCCCAAAGTAAAATGCCTCCCACTAAGGCCCAGAAAATAGGATATGCACATAATTAGTACTATTGGATAGGAAACACTCTGAAGTTTCTAAGAGTGTTAAAATATTGTCTGAGTATAACAGAACTGATATAGCAGGCAAAAACCTGAGGAATTTCTGTCCTGGAAAAAGTGTTTTTGACACATTGCCTCATTTTTGAACCCCTCCCTATTGAAAACAGCTATATATAGCAGTAAGATTGCAGTACCTATTGCTTCCACTGGATGTCAACAGTCTCTAGACAGTGTTTGATGATAGAATGCTCTGGAAGGTAATAGAAGAAGAATTTCGAACTGGTCACCAGATGTAAACAGAAGAGGATGCGCGTTCACGGGCTCGCGTGCGCTGTGGCTTTTTCCTTTCCTATCGTCCAGTTTATAATCCGGTTGAAATATTATAGTAAATATACATAAAAGTCTTCCTAAGGATACATTATCAATGATGTTTGATTGTTCTTGGACAAGTGTATAGGTATAGGTTGAACGAGTTCTCTTCACGGTTCAATGGGCGAGTGGACGCTGTATTTTATGAACATAATGCGCCAACCAAACTGAGATTTATGGATATAATAGATGACTTTTTCTAACAAAAGAACCATTGGATGTCTTCGTTGGACACTTGGGAAGCCCTCAGCAGAAGTTCTTCAAAAGGTAAGGGATTTGTTTTTGCTGTGAAATGAATTATGAATTTATGCTAATGGGAAAATATTGGAGGTGCTAACCTCAAACAATCAAATGTAGTGCTTTCGCCATAAAGCCTTTTTGAAATCTGACAACGCTGTGATATTGCGCTAGCGCCCCACCACTCCCTAAGTAGTTTTAAGAGGGTGTGAACAATGCTGAATGGGTGTAGGCAAAGGAGAGCTCTCTAGTATGTATCAAAACATTCAAAGGACCTTTTCTCAAAAGTGAGTTTACAAGTGTATCAACTTTCAAAGTAGAAATACTTTCCCATTGTTCCTCAAAAATGCAGTGTATTCTATTCCATTTTGTAGCTCTGAGTCTCTACTTTTATCCAATGTAAAAAAAACGATTTCAAATTTTGCTACATAAGATGGGGAGTCACAATTGACCACCTTCACGAGTGCAGTCTCAGTGCTATGATGGGGACTAAAACCAGACTGAATCATTTCGTATACATGACTTGTCTTCAGGAAGGCAGTGAGTTGCTGCAAAACAGCTTTGTCTAAAATGTTTGAGAGGAATTCGATATAGGCCGATAGTTTTGAAAACATTTCTTTCCTTTTTCAAGAAAGGCTTTATTACTGCCACTTTTAGTGAGTTTGATACACATCCAGTGGATAGGGAGCCATTTATTATGATCAACATAGGAGGGCCAAGCACAGGAAGTAGCTCTTTCAGTAGTTTAGTTGGAATAAGGTCCAGTATGCAGCTTTAAAGTTTAGAGGTCATGACTATTTTCATGAATGTGTCAAGAGATATAGGATTAAAAAAACTTCAGTCTCCATTGATCCTGGGAGTTTTGTGCAGACTCAGGACAGCTGAGCTTTAGAGAAATACGCAGATTCAAAGAGGAGTCTGTCATTTGCTTTGTAACGATCATGATCTTTTTGTCGAAGAAGTTCATGAATTCATCACTGCTGAAGTGAACGTTATCCCCACTAGGGGAATGCTGCATTTGAGTTAGCTTTGCGACAGTATCAAATAGACATTTTAGATTGTTCTTATTCTCCTCAATTATGTTGGAAAAAATAGGATGATCGAGCAGCAGTGAGGGCTCTTCGATATTGAACAGTACTTTCTTTCCAAGCTAGTAGGAAGACTTCAAGTTTGGTGGAGCGGACTCCGTTACAGGGCTTTGGTATTTTCTGTATACCAGGGAGCTAGTTTCTTGTGACAAATGTTTTTTGGTTTTAGCGGTGCGACTGCATCTAGGCTATTACTCAAAGTTACATTTAGATCCTCAGTTAGGTCGTTAACAATGATGGCGCTGGAGGAGATGACTGCCGTTGTACAAGCTCCTAACCAATTGTGCCATTGTGTGTTTTTTTGTGTCATTTGTAACTTATTTTGCACATAATGTTTCGGCTACCATCTCTTATGACCGAAAAGAGCTTCTGGATATCAGGACAGGGATTAGTCACCTTGTACTGGACGAAGATTTTTTTCTTTAACTATTTAGGGAGCGTCAGCCGAGGTGTCGGTTTTGGAGAGTCTGGCGTGCCCAAAGTAAAATACCTGCCACTCAGGCCCAGAAACTAGGATATGCACATAATTAGTACTATTGGATGGGAAACACTCTGAAGCTATGAAAACCGTTAAAGTAATGTCTGTGAGTATAACAGAACTGATATAGCAGGCGAAAACCAGAGGAAAATCCATCCGGATTTGCAGTTTTTCTTTTGTTGACCTTTTTCTCCTGGCTGCCTATGGAATTCAACGTTATCTAGGAAACAGACTGCAGTACCTATGGCTTCCACTGGATGTCAACAGTCTTTAGACAGGGTTTGATGACGTTAGGTTGAATTAGAAGCGAATAGAAGAAGAACTTAGACGTGGACCCCGGAACTTAATAGAATGACACGCGTGTTCACGGTCTCACGCGCTCTGTGTTTTTTTCCTTTCCTATCGTTCAGGCTATAAACCGGTTGAAATATTATAGTAAATATAGATAAAAGGATACCTAAAGATACATTAAACCTTTTAAAATGTTAAATAATTCAACTTTTGGATTTTGAATTTGGGGCCTTACATTTCACCGAGTAGTGTCGGGAGTGGCCCGCTAGTGCGCCGCTACTCCCTAAGTAGCCAGAGAGAAAAAAAACTCTAGACCACCTTTACTCCACACACAGAGAAGTGTACAAAGCTCTCCCTCGCCCTCCATTTGGCAAATCTGATCATACCTCTATCCTCCTGATTCCTGCTTGCAAGGAAAAACTAAAGCAGGAAGTACCAGTGACTCGCTCATTAAGGAAGTGATCAGATGACACAGATGCGAAGCTACAGGACTGTTTTGTTAGCACAGACTGGAATATGTTCTGGGATTCTTCCGATGGCATTGAGGAGTACACCACATCAGTCACTGGCTTCATCAATAAGTGCATTGATGACGTTGTCCCCACAGTGACCATACGTACATACCCCAACCAGAAGCCATGGATAACAGGCAACATCCGCACTGAGCTAAATGGTAGAGCTGCCACTTTCAAGGAGCGGGACTCTAACCCCGGACGCTTATAAGAAATCCCGCTATGCCCTCCGACGAACCATCAAACAGGCAAAGTGTCAATACAGGACTAAGATTGAATAGTACTACACTGGCTCCGACAGTGCTTGCAAACTATTACGGACTACAAAGGGATGGACAGTCACGAGCTGCCAGTGATAAGGGCCTACCAGACGAGCAACCTACTTCTATGCTCGCTTCGAGTCAATCAACACTGAAGCATGCATGAGAGCATCAGCTATTACAGAAGACTGTGTGGTCACGCTCTCCGTAGCCGATGTGAGTAAGACCTTTAAACAGGTAAACATTCACTAGGCCGCAGGGCCAGATGGATTACCAGGACGTGTACTCCAAGCATCCGCTGACCACCTGGCAAGTGTCTTCACTGACATTTTCAACCTGTCTCTGACTGAGTCTGTAATACCAACATGTTTCAAGCAGACCACCACACCTGTGCCAAAGAACACCAAGGTAAACTGCCTAAATGACTACCGACTTGTAGCAATCACGTCTGTAGCCATGACATGCTTTGAAAGGCTGGTCATGGTTCACATCAACACCATCAACACCATTATCCCACAAACCCTAGACCCACTCCAATTTGTACGCCCCAACAGATCCACAGATGATGCAATCTCTATTGCACTCCACACTGCCTTTTCCCAACTGGACAAAAGGATCTCCTCTGTGAGAATGCTATTCATTGTCTACAGCTGTTCAATACCATAGTGCCCTCAAAGTTCATCACTAAGCTAAGGACCCTGGGACTAAACACCTCACTCTACAACTGGATCCTGGACACCCTGAAAGGCTGCCCCCAAGTGGTAAGAATAGGTAACAACACATCTGCCATGCTGATTCTCAAAACGGGGGCCCCTCAGGGGTGTGTGCTCAGTCCCCTCCTGTATTTCTTGTTCACCCATGACTGCATGGCCAAGCACGTCTCCAACACCATCATTAAGTTTGCTGACGACACAACAGTGGCAGTGTTGTGCCAGGATAACAGCCTCTCCCTCAATGTGAAAGGAGATGATTGTGGACTACTGAAAAGAAGGACCGAGCACTTCCCCATTCTCATCAACGGGCTGTAATGGAGCAAGTTCCTTAGTGTCCACATCACCAACAAATGATCATGGTCCAAACACACCAAGACAGTCGTGAAGAGGGCATGACAACGCTTATCCCCCCTCAGGAGACTGAAAAGATTTGGCATGGGTCCTCAAATCTGCTGCACCATCGAGACTATCCTGACTGGTTGCATCACCACCTGGTATGGCAACTGCTATGCCTCAGACTGCATGGCACTACAGAGGGTAGTGCGTGCGGCCTTGTATATCACCGGGGCCAAGCTTCGGTTGAGCAGCATTTCTTTCCAGAAGCCTTGAGAAAATTGTCCAGCTGCAGGGACTGTGTGAGGGGATTTATACTACTATCTATACTCACTGGCGGCACAGACACCGTTTCACCCTTTCCTACACTTATATTGCCCCTGCCTAACAATTGCATCTGAAGCTGGCTAGACTCACAATAAGGTGATAGTTTTCCTGTATATTATGAGTACAGGGACTGCAATTAGATGGCGTAGTGTTAATGTCACTACTTAGTTAATATTACTACTTAATTTTTTGCAAAAAAAGGAAAAGTAGGGAATAACTTCATTTATTTTTCTGCTTTAGATTTGCATAATTCACACTTGAAACATAGTTTTTCTGTTTTAGGCTAAATTACTCATACTGTTAACATATGACCCTAAAGTGAACTGTTCTTGCAATTTGTAGTCTATGACATTTCAGATTTATATGTTTTTTTTCAATAAGTAGTTTGGATGTAGTGAACTACTTTTTCAAAGTAACTTTAGATAAGTAAACTACAGTTTGTTTTTTAAGGGTAGCTTTAGTATAGCTTAACTTCTTCTCGTGAGAAGTAATTGGTAGCTTGGTAAACTATATTTTCAGTGTGGTTTCTGCAACACATTTTTACTGTATACAACTAGTCATCTTAGAGACTGCATACGGGTCGGCGCGAGGAAACCGCAGTGTAATGAGTCAACTGTCAGCACCCCAGGGAGGATGGGAAGTCAGTCAGGGCATGCATTGAGGGTGTGTAGCCCAATTTTTCTTTCATCACTTTCAACCCCAGCCAGCATCACAAGGACAAGGTGAACCACCAGAACACACCACAGCCCCCAAATTACAGGCCATTAGCTGTATTACAGTACGGCTATAATATAAATTACAGTGATTTTCTGAGACTGTTTGGAAAGTCATACATCATGTTGTTTCATTAAGCTGTAATCGATAATTTGACCAGTGTGGTTCAGAGATGAGGCTTCATGACTGCAGTGTGGACCTTAAGTGGCTCCTTCAGCTCCCAGTAAGGTCTCCATTGGCAAGGCTAGTAAGTGACCATATGGATCTGGGGAGGCCAAAGACCTGGTCCACACATCTCCTGGAGTGCTAATTATTCCTGCTAGGCTAGATTACTCCTTTAATTAGGCATGTTCAAGCCTTATTAATCACTTTAATGACTCTGTTTGGACACATGGTCGCCCCCAACGTACAACAGCTACTGAGGATTAAGACTCGGTTGAATGCTTCATTGATCGCAATTCAAACACACTGTCAGCCCCAACCAATCAAAAACCCTGACTATTGACCATTTTATTGCTTCTGTTTAGTTTGTTTGGAAGACTGAGCTTCAGGTGGTAAAAGGTTCAGTCGCTCTGATGACGCAAGTGGTCATGCTGTTTTCATCCCATTTCCATGGCCCTCATGCTTCCCTATCTCCCGGCAGACAGAGGAGGCCTGATGCCAGCAGCAGCCCGAAATAGACACCGTGAGGAGTGGAGAGAGAAGGCGAAAGTGAGGGAAAGCGATTCCATCCATCTAAGAAAGCCTTGAGTTTTGGGCACTACTGTAAATGGATTAGAAAATGCTTGCTGTCCAGTGCCCGGGTTCATCCAACACCTCCCTGCCTGCCTGGTCTGAGATAACTCACTGTGTGGCGTTTTTCCCAAAACCTCTCTGGCCATGTGAAAGACAAGGCAGCCATTTAGTAATCATCGAATGCCTGGTTCATATTCTGATGTAATGACATATTTCCCTTACCTCAGGCCCCCCACCGATTACATTGATTGATTCTGACTGTGTTGGATGAAGTGGCCAGGCCAGCTGGTCTAGGACTACTGCACTTTTATAATAGTCTACCCTCATCGCTACATATCCAATCGTGGTAGACATTTTTATGTCTACTTCCTTTTTATCTTCATGTTCCTCCTGAAGTAATATTTCCTATTTTCTTTTTGTTTCAGTGAACCCATTTAGCCTTGTTTTCTCATGGTGTAACAGTAGTCATCTTCCAAGGAGCAAGCCATATCTCATGTCTTAACATCTTTTCCCACTGAAAAGAGCTCCAACAGGTTATTAAGCTGTCTACATCAGAGATTTTTCAGGAGAGAAGGAAAAATATGGATAAGGGCCAACTCCTGACACTTGCATAAACCATATTGCATGTGTGTCTGGCTTAAAGACACATACAGTCACCTCCAAAATTATTGGCACCCTTGATAAAGATGAGCAAAACAGACTAGAAAATAAATAATAAAAAAATACTGAGCTACTGTGTAATTAACACGAGGGAGCCAGAGAGCTGGTGTTTAATGAAAGGGACTATAGGAGGCAGGTAGCTGGGTCCAGGAGCATGCAGAAGGTCATACACGGTAGGTCCAAAAATGGCAACAGTACAGGCAGGGAAAAGGCAAAAGGGGTTGTGAGTGAGGCAGGCAAAACTATCATACACGGGAGGAGAGAAGGACGGGAAAAACCAGCGCTCCAAAAAAGTGTGTCTCAAAACAAACAATACCTCACAGTGATGGGGTGCAAGGAACTGAACTAAATAGTGTGGGATTATGACATGCAGGTGTGTGAACAGGTGGTTAGAATTCCGGTTATTGGGATCTGGAGAGTGAGCTGTAAAGTGGGCTGCGTTCCGGGGATCTATGTGTTTGGGAGTGTGAGTTGGACGCAGACGTTACATAGTGTTTATCTCATGCTCAAATTAATGGGGAAATTATATTATTTTATACTGATAAAAAAAATCTTAGAAAGAGATTTTGTTTAACAAGAAATTATTGGCACCCTGGTTTTCAATACTCCAGCACCCTACCTTTGCGGGGATAACAGCACTGAGCCTTTTTAAAAAATTTTTTTATGAGATTAGAGAACACATTGGGAGGGATCTTACACAATTCCTCCGTACAGAATCTTTCCATATCTTTGATATCTTTCGGTCTGCGCTTATGGACTGCCATCTTCACTGAGATGGCCATTGAAAAATTTAGATTTTGTGGTCAATTAACCATTTCTTTGTGATTTGGATGTGTGCTTGGGGTTAATGGCTTGCTGGAATATCCACTTGCGGCTTAGGTACAGCCTCCTGGCAGAGGCAACCAGGTTTTTGGCTAAAATGTCACGTTTCTTGGTAGAGTTCATGATGCTGTTGACCTTAACAAGGGCCCCAGGACATGTAAAAGCAAAACAGCCCAATAACATCCAATATCCACCACCAATGCTCCCTCTGAGCTGCACTGTGGCCCGGAACTTCCTCCAGGACTGCCGTGCAGAAGAAATGCCATGTTGCGCAGAATAAATGCCATGCTGTGCATAGAATCAAGAGATTGAACTTCACTGAGTTCGCCCCTTTAGTTTGCACTATATAGATCAATGTTTTTTTTCTGTGATCAAATCAACATTACAGTGGGGAAAAAAAGTATTTAGTCAGCCACCAATTGTGCAAGTTCTCTCACTTAAAAAGATGAGAGAGGCCTGTAATTTTCATCATAGGTACACTTCAACTATGACAGACAAAATGAGGAAAAAAAATCCAGAAAATCACATTGTAGGATTTTTTATGAATTTATTTGCAAATTATGGTGGAAAATAAGTATTTGGTCACATACAAACAAGCAAGATTTCTGGCTCTCACAGACCTGTAACTTCTTCTTTAAGAGGCTCCTCTGTCCTCCACTCATTACCTGTATTAATGGCACCTGTTTGAACTTGTTATCGGTATAAAAGACACCTGTCCACAACCTCAAACAGTCACACTCCAAACTCCACTATGGCCAAGACCAAAGAGCTGTCAAAGGACACTAGAAACAAAATTGTAGACCTGCACCAGGTTGGGAAGACTGAATCTGCAATAGGTAAGCAGCTTGGTTTGAAGAAATCAACTGTGGGAGCAATTATTAGGAAATGGAAGACATACAAGACCACTGATAATCTTCCTTGATCTGGGGCTCCACGCAAGATCTCACCCCGTGGGGTCAAAATGATCACAAGAACGGTGAGCAAAAATCCCAGAACCACACGGGGACCTAGTGAATGACCTGCAGAGAGCTGGGACCAAAGTAACAAAGCCTACCATCAGTAACACACTACGCTGCCAGGGACTCAAATCCTGCAGTGCCAGACGTGTCCCCTGCTTAAGCCAGTACATGTTCAGGCAAGTCTAAAGTTTGCTAGAGAGCATTTGGATGATCCAGATGAGGATTGGGAGAATGTCAGATGAAACCAAAATAGAACTTTTGGTAAAAACTCAACTCGTCGTGGTTTGGAGGACAAAGAATGCTGAGTTGCATCCAAAGAACACCATACCTACTGTGAAGCATGGGGGTGGAACCATCATGCTTTGGGGCTGTTTTTCTGCAAAGGGACCAGGACGATTGATCCGTAAAGGAAAGAATGAATGGGGCCATGTATCGTGAGATTTTGAGTGAAAACTTCCTTCCATCAGCAAGGGCATTGAAGATGAAACGTGGCTGGGTCTTTCAGCATGACAATGATCCCAAACACACCGCCCGGCAATCTAAGGAGTGGCTTCAGAAGAAGCATTTCAAGGTCCTGGAGTGGCCTAGCCAGTCTCCAGATCTCAACCCCATAGAAAATCTTTGGAGGGAGTTGAAAGTCCGTGTTGCCCAGCAACAGCCCCAAAACATCACTGCTCTAGAGGAGATCTGCATGGAGGAATGGGCCAAAATACCAGCAACAGTGTGTGAAAACCTTGTGAAGACTTACAGAAAATGTTTGACCTCTGTCATTGCCAACAAAGGGTATATAACAAGGTATTGAGATAAACTTTTGTTATTGACCAAATACTTATTTTCCACCATAATTTGCAAATAAATTCATAAAAAATCCTACAATGTGATTTTCTGGATTTTTTTCCCTCATTTTGTCTGTCATAGTTGAAGTGTACCTATAAAGAAAATTACAGGCCGCTCTCATCTTTTTAAGTGAGAGAACTTGCACAATTGGTGGCTGACTAAATACTTTTTTTCCCCACTGTATATCAGCTCCCTTTCAATGCAACAAACCAAAAAAAATCAAATGTATTTAAAAGGCCCTTCTTACATCAGCTGATGTCACAAAGTGCTGTACAGAAACCAAGCCTAAAACCCCAAACAGCAAGTAATGCAGGTGTAGAAACACGGTGGCTAGGAAAAACTCCCTAGAAAGGCCAGAACCTAGGAAGAAACCTAGAGAGGAACCAGGCTATGAGGGGTGGCCAGTCCTCTTTTGGCTGTGCCGGGTGGAGATTATAACAGAACATGGCCAAGATGTTCAAATGTTCATAGATGACCAGCAGGATTAAATAATAATAATCACAGTGGTTGTAGAGGGTGCAACAGGTCAGCACCTCAGGAGTAAATGTCAGTTGGCTTTTCATAACCGATCATTCAGAGTATCTCTACCGCTCCTGCTGTCTCTAGAGAGTTGAAACCAGCAGGTCTGGGACAGGTAGCACGTCCGGTGAACAGGTCAGGGTTCCATAACCGCAGGCAGAAAAGTTGAAACTGGAGCAGCAGCACGACCGGGTGGACTGGGGACAGCAAGGAGTCAGGCCAGGTAGTCCTGAGGCATGGTCCTAGGGCTCAGGTCTTCCGAGAGAGAGAAAGGAAGAAAGAAGCAGAGAAAGAAAGAGATAAAAAGAGAGAGAATTAGAGAGAGCATATTTAAATCCACACAGGACACCGTATAAGACAGGAGAAATACTCCAGATATAACAGACTGACCCTAGCCCCCGACACATAAACTATTGCAGTGTAAATACTGGAGGCTGAGACAGGAGGGGTCAGGAGACACTGTGGCCCCGTCCGACGATAACCCAGGACAGGGCCAAACAGGCAGGATATAACCCCACCCACTTTGCCAAAGCACAGCCCCCACACCACTAGAGGGATATCTTCAACCACCAACTTACCATCCTGAGACAAGGCCGAGTATAGCCCACGAAGATCTCCCCCACGGCACAACCTAAGGGGGGGCGCCAACCCGGACAAAACAAATCGAACTTTGCAAGATGGAGTCTGTGATTTTGTTGTAGGCAGAGTGCAATGGAGTATAATTATTTTGGCAGGGGTAGCCTACAAGCGGTCTTTCAATCACCAGTGAGTGAATCCGCTTATCAGATCAGTTCAGGTCAGAGTGCAGAACAGCGTGTGTGTACATTTGTTGATGTTTCTTGGTAGTTAGCGAGTTATTAGCCCAGTTATAGATAAGTATAGGTCAGCAATGGAGAGTTACTGCTTACTAAAAGATCACAAAACGTTTAGGTTACATTTCAAACTGTCTTTGAAAAGCCAGTCAGGTAAAGAGCTTAAGTCTTAATTAAAGGGGCAGTCTTGTATTTTGAGACAGGCTTGAATATGCAAGTAAGCCAATAGGCAGAGGGGTAGCCTACATTGTCACATTTTCTGTATGGTAATAATAATACATTTCATTTTGTAAAGTGATGTCTTCATTATACAACACAATGCAATGCAATTTACAGTCACCAATTTGGCCCATGGAGTTACAGACCAAGTAAAAAATTATTAATTTATGTCAAGCCCTTCAAAATATATAAACGTCTCATGCAATGTATGCCTGCATTGAATACCACATAGGCTATAGTGTAGGCTATATCATAGAAATAAAAAACAAGTACATGGGAAAAGGCTATGGGATTTGCTCCATTGGTTTTGTAGGTAAGCCTACATTTTGCTCAAATAGTCACAATAGCCTATTGGCTACTATCTAAAACTGTAAGGGTACAGCCTCAGTGTTCACTGTAAACGCGTGCCGGAAGTTGAACAAAATTCTCACAATGTTAAAGTTTCAACTCACATGACCTAACATTTGCTCAGTGACCCAAAACATTAGGGGGAACATTGCCCATCACCATATTTTACAGTAGGTTTGAGGTTCCTTCTTTTGACATAAACCCAAAGCTTGTGTGCGACTAGAGCAATTCTTCTCTGTGTATCCCACAATGAAATTCCATGTGTGCATGCGGCAGGCTACATGGAGAAGCAGCACAGTTGCATAACGGAAACCACTCGAGTCGCACAAAATGGAATATAATATATTTGTGTGCATTGTTGCGAATTGTTAGATACTACTGCACTGTGGGAGCTAAGAACACAAGCATATTGCTACACCCACAATAACATCTACTAAATATGTGAATGTGACCAACAAAATTTGATTTGATAACATTGTTAGGAATAACACCATTTAGTGTGTACAACATCTAAAGGCCTGCGTTACTATACTGAGAGTGTTAGTGTTTCTAAAATGACATACAGTACCAGTCAATAGTTTGGACACACCTACTCATTCAAGGGTTTTTCTTTATTTTTAATTTTTTTTTTACATTGTAGAATAATAGTGAAGACAACAAAACTATGAAATAATCATGTAGTAACCAAAAAAGTGTTCAACAAATCAAAATATATTTTACATTTTAGATTCTTCAAAGTACCACCCTTTGCCTTGATGACAACTTTGCACACTCTTGGCATTCTCTCAACCAGCTTCATGAGGTAGTCACCTGGAATCCATTTCAATTAACAGGTGTGCCATGTTAATTTGTGGAATGTCTTTCCTTCTTAATGCGTTTGAGCTAATCAGTTGTGTTGTGACAAGGTAGGGGGGGGGTATACAGAAGATGTCCCTATTTGGTAAAAGACAATCCAAGATTATTTTAAGACATGATGGTCAGTCAACCCGGAAACATTTTCGTAAAGTTTCTTTAGGTGCAGTCGCAAAAACCATCAAGCGCTATGATGAAACTGTCTCTCATCAGGACTGCCACAGGAAAGGAAGACCCAGAGTTACCTCTGCTGCAGAGCATAACTTCATTAGAGTTAACTGCACCTCAGATTGCATCCCAAATAAATGCTTCACAGAGTTCATGTAACAGACACATCTCAACATCAACTGTTCAGAAGAGACTGTGTGAATCAGGCCTTCATGGTCAAATTGCTGCGAAGAAATCACCTCTAAAGGACACCAATGAGAGAAAAATACTTACTTGGGCCAAGAAACACAAGCAATGGACATTAGACTGCTGGAAATCTGTCCAAATTCGAGAATTTTGGTTCCAACCGCCGTATCTTTGAGACGTAGAGTATGTGAACGGATGATCTCCTTATGTGTGGTTCCTAGATTACTCCTTTAATGGCTCTTTTTGGACACATGGTCCAGTAGCCATACGACAGCTACTGAGGATTAAGACTCTGTTGAATGCTTAATTGATCATAATTCAAAGACAACGTCAGCCCCAACCAACCGAAAATATTGACTGAATGCTTGTCAATGGAACCTAATCATCCTATTCACTCATCCATTTCTTTCTTCTGTTTTGTCTGTCAGGGTGGTAAAGGTTCAGTCCTTGTGATGACGCAAGTGGTCATGCTGTTTTCATCCCATTTCCATGGACCTCATGCTTCCCTATCTCCCAGCAGACAGAGGAGGCCTGATGCCAGCAGCAGCCCCAAATAGACACCGTGAGGAGTGGAGAGAGAAAGGGGAAAGCGATTCCATCAATCTGAGAAAGCCTTGAGTTTTGGCATCTAATGTAAATGGTTTAGAAAGTGCTTGCTGGCCAGTGCCCGGGTTCATCCAACACCTCCCTGCCTGCCTGGTCTGAGACTTTTCCAGAAGCCTCTATGGCCATGTGAACGACCAGGTGGACATTTCGCAATCTTCGACTGCCGCAACATATTCTGATGTAATAACACATTTCCCTTACCTCAGGACCCCCACCAATTACGTTGACTGATTCAGAATGAAGTGGCCAGGCCAGCTGGTCTAGGACTACTGCACCTTTATAATAGTCTACCCTCATCTCTACATATCCAATAATGGTATATCTTTTTATGTCTACTTCCTTTTTATCTCCAGGTTTCAGTAAAAGCTGAGGGATGGGCCTAGAGAAATGTAACCACTCAAATTCATAGACAGAGCTACAAATTCCACTTCGTATCATACAGTATGTTATGAATTTGAAAGTGCTTAAAATCCTGTTCTATTTCTTTAAGCTGTCTACATAAGAGATTTTTCTGGAGGGATGGAAAAATATGGGTATGGGCCAACTCCTGCCACTTGCATAAACCATATTACTTGTGTGTCTGGTTTAAAGACACATATGGCAGCATATTTTTCATACGTGTTATTGCATAATGGTGACTTAAGGAATTGCATGCCATGTTATATTTCAACATGAAGCCAATGCTGGAATTGTGTGAGTTGCACATCCACTTTCTTATGGTAGCCACCATCCTAAATAAAGTAATAATGTTTTAAAAAGTAAAGTTCATGTTTGGACATGAGTGGATATGGATGATGTAACATTTTCTTCACTAGTCCTTCAATAGTTTTTTTGCCATTTAAGGATAGTACGGGCACATCGTAGATGGGCACATCGCCCACCGCTCCCGAGTATACTACTCTCCAATGTCCAGTCTCTTGACAACAAGGTAGACGAAATTTGAGCGAGGGTTGCCTTCCAGAGAGACACCAGAGATTGTAACATTCTTTGTTTCACGGAAACATGGCTCACTCGGGATACGTTATCAGAGTCGGTACAGCCACCCGGTTTCTTCACGCATCGCGCCGACAGAAACAAACATCTCTCTGGTAAAAAGAAGGACAGGGGTGTATGCCTTATGATTAACAAGTCGTGGTGTGATCATAACAACATACAGGAACTCCTTTTGGTCACCTGACCTAGAATTCATTACGATCAAATGCCGACCGCATTATCTACAAAGAGAATTCTCTTCGATTATAATCACAGCCGTGATTTCATTGGACTCTATGTAAACTGGAAGCAACATATCCTGAGGCTGCATTTATTGTAGCTGGGGATTTTAAACATTCATCTATTTACAAGTGTTGCATAGTCATCAAAAGCTCTGCTTCTTAGCAATATCACAGCGTTGTCAGGTTTCAAAAAGGCTTTACGGCGAAAGCACAACATTTGATTGTTTGAAAACAAATTCCTTACCTTTTGAAGAACTTCTGCTGAGGGCTTCAAGTGTCCAACGAAGACATCCAATGGTTCTTTTGTTAGAAAAAGTAATTTATTATATCCATAAATCTCTGTTTGGTTTGTGCGTTATGTTCAGAAAATCCAACGTCGAATCGCCCATTGAAACGTGAAGAGAACGCGTTCAAATATACCTATAAACATTTCCTAAACAAATCAAATACGAGTTAAAATGCATCCTTAGCTATCCTTTTATGAGTATTAGCGATAATATTTCACTCGGATGGTCACCTATACCTTATATAAGTAAAATAAAGTGGGGCGCTCCAGCCAGACTCGCGCCCGAGAAAACTTGTTGACATTTCAGGTCCCCATGCCATTTCCTGTACCTATTCGTTGTGTTTACTCCAATCTCTCTGAGTCTTTGTATATAGACTGCTGACATCTAGTGGAAGCCATTGGTACTGCAGTCTCAGTCCTGGTAACAAATGGATTCAATATGGAGTGTGTCTAACAGAGCCAAAGGTCACCAGAAACTGATTTCCGGATGTTTTTTTCTCTGGTTTCTGCCTGCTAAATGAGTTCTGTTATACTCACAGACATTATGTTAACACTTTTAGAAACTTCAGCGTGTTTCCTATCCAATAGTACTAATTATGTGCATATCCTATTTTCTGAGCCTGAGTGGCAGGCATTTTGCTTTGGGCACACCAGACTCTCCAAAACCGTCACCTCGCCTGCCGCTCCCTAAGAAGTTAACAAGGCTAATCTGAAACCAAGGCTCCCTAACTTTTATCAGCATATCGAATGTGTGACTCGGGCTGGTAAAACTCTGGATCATTGCTACTCTAATTTCCGTGACGCATACAAAGCCCTCCCTCGCCCTCTTTTCAGCAAATCTGACCACGACTCCATTTTGTTGCTCCCAGCCTATAGACAGAAAATAAAACAGGAAACGCCCGTGCTCAGGTCTGTTCAACGCTGGTCCGACCAATCTGATTCCACGCTTCAAGGTTGCTTCGATCACGTGGACTGGGATATGTTATGGATAGTATCGGACAATAGCATTGATGTATATGCTTATTTGGTGAGCGAGTTTATTAGCAAGTGCATCGGTTATGTGGTACCCACGGTGAATATTAAAACCTTCGCCAACCAGACACCATGGATTGATGGCAGCATTTGCGCAAAACTGAAAGCGCGAACCACTGCTTTTAATCATGGCAAGGCGACCGGAAACATGACCGAATACAAACAGTGTAACTATTCCCTCCGCAAGGCAATCAAACAAGCTAAGCGTCAGTATAGAGACAAAGTAGAGTCGCAATTCAAAGGCTCAGACACGAGACGTATGTTGCAGGGTCTGCAGTCAATCATGGACTACAAAAAGAAAACCAGCTCCGTCGCGGACACCTTATGTCTTGCTCCCAGACCAACTAAACAACTTCTTTACTCGCTTTGAGGACAATACAGTGCCACTGACATGGCCCGCTACCAAAACCTGCGGCCTCTCCTTCACCGCAGCCAATGTGAGTGAAACATTTAAATGTGTTATCCCTCGCAAGGCTGCCGGCCCAGACGGCATCCCTAGCCGTGTCCTCAGAGCATGCGCAGACCAGCTGGCTGGTGTGTTTCCGGACATATTCAATCAATCCCTATCCCAGTCTGCTTTTCCCACATGCTTCAAGTGGGCCACCACTGATCCTGTTCCCAAGAATGCTAAGGTAACTGAGCTAAACGACTATCGCCCCGTAGCATTCACTTCTGTCATCATGAAGTACTTTGAGAGACTAGTCAAGGATAATATCACCTCCACCATACCTGACACCCTAGATCCACTCCAATTTGCTTACTGCCGCAATAGGTCCACAGACTACGCAATTGCAATCACACTGCACACTGCCCTAACCCATCTGAACAAGAGGAATACCTATGTAAGAATGCTGTTCATCGATTACAGCTCAGCATTCAACACCATAGTACCCTCCAAACTCGTCATTAAGCTCGAGACCCTGGGTCTCGACACCTGCCTGTGCAACTGGGTCCTGGACTTTCTGACGGGCTGACCCCCAGGTGGTGAGGGTAGGAAACAACATCTCTATCCCGCTGATCCTCAACACTGGGGCCCCACAAGGGTGCGTGCTCACCCCTCTCCTGTACTCCCTGTTCACCCATGACTGCGTGGCCATGCACGCCTCCAACTCAATCATCAAGTTTGCAGACGACACTACAGTAGTAGGCTTGATTACCAACAACGACGAGACGGCCTACAGGGAGGAGGTGAGGGCCCTCGGAGTGTGGTGTCAGGAAAATAACCTCACACTCAGCGTCAACAAAACAAAGGAGATGACCGTGGACTTCAGGAAACAGCAGAGGGAGCACCCCCCTATCCACATCGACGGGACAGTAGTGGAGAAGGTGGAAAGTTTTAAGTTCCTCGGCGTACACATCACTGACAAACTGCGCCTCTTCAACCTCAGGAGGCTGAAGAAATTTGGCTTGTCACCAAAAACACTCAGAAACTTTTACAGATGCACAATCGAGAGCATCCTGTCGGGCTGAATCCCTGCCTGGTACGGCAACTGCTCTGCCCACAACCGATTACTTGTTAGATATTACTTCACGGTCGGAACTAGAAGCACAAGCTTTTTTCTACACAAGCATTAACATCTGCTAACCATGTGTATGTGACCAATAAAATTTGATTTGATTTTATGTAAGCACATACTTTTATCAGAAATTAGCAATTTTCTATTCAATCTCCAATTCTCTGAAAAAATGTAAAAGAAAAAACTTTTCATACAACTCTTTCATGTAATATTAACATTAGCTCTACTTTCAGTGTCTGTATGGTTGAAAAGGCACAAGAACAGGCGTCAATCCAGGTGCATCAGAGAGTGCACCAAGCCATGTCTGCAAAAGGACATTACCTAAGAGGTGGACAAGATTCCTTTTGAAGCATAGTCTGATGTTTTGGGTAGCAACATCAGTGATATCAACACTGTTAAGTCAATTCAGATTCTCCTTTATTCACTTACTTTCATTATATCATTAGATGTACACCTACAATAACATAGTATGAATGTAAAACCTTTTGAAGTGATTGTTTAAAAAGGATGCACATGCACATCCTTTGCTGTTCTGATCAGTATCACACATTTTACATAGTATACTCGTTCATCTTCCTCCTCCTATCACTTTCTGTCTTTTTAGTATACAAAAAGCAATCACACTTGATTATTTTCAGCAGCTACGGACATAATCGTTTTGCAAAGGGAATTCAGACAATGCAAAAGTGACTGTAGGCTGATAAGATGCAACTTGTTGCTAAGCCCAGTCCCTTGCTTACCAAACCACATCCCTCTTTGAGTGTCAAATTACTGTGGTATGTGCACTAAATTATAATTTTCCACATCTTGAGATGTTATGCAGTTTGGTCACACTGAAGAGAATGCACAGCTTGGCTCTCTCTCTCTCTGTATCTCTTTCTCTTTGCTCTCTTTTCGGTTGTGATTGCATCTTATCTTGGTGCAGATACATGTACAACGGCTTGTTGAGCTTTTGTCTCTTTGATTAATTGTCTGTCTCTCTCTCTCGCACTTTATTTATTTCTCTATCTCTCTCTTTATCTCTCTCTTCATCAATTCAAAGGGCTTTATTGGCATGGGAAACATATGTTTACATTGTCAAAGCAAATTGAAAAGGGAAACATTAGTGAATATTACACACTACAAGAATATAGACATTTCAAATGTTATATTATTGGCTATGTACACTGTTGTAACAATGTCCAAGCAGTCGAAGTATGAAAGGGAAAATAACAAAACACATAAATATAGGTTGTATTTACAATTTTGTTTGCGCTCCACTGGTTGCCCGTTTCTCATGGCAATGGGCCACAAATCTTGCTATGCACACTGCGGTATTTCGCCTAACACATATGGGAGGTTATCAGTGTTTGATTTGTTTTCAAATTATTTGTGGGGCTGTGTGATATGTGGGAAATATTGGTCTCTAATGTGGTCATACATATGGCAGGTTAGGAAGTGTAGCTGTTTCCACCTCATTTTGTGGGCAGTGGGCACATAGCCTGTCTTCTCTTGAGAGCCAGGTCTGCCAATGACGGCCTCTCTCAATAGCAAGGCCATGCTCAACTGAGTCTGTACATAGTCAGGGATTTTCTTAATTTGGGGTCAGGTATTCTGCCACTGTGTATTCTATGTTTAGAGACAGATAGCATTCCAATTTGCTCAGTTCTTTGGTTGTTTCTTTCCAGTGTGTCAAATAGTTATATTTTTGCTTTCTCGCAATTTGGTTGGGTCTAAATGTGTTTCTGTCCTGATTGGCTAGGGTACAGGCAGGAAATAGGCAAAAGGCGTCATTAGTGAGGCAGGCAAAAACTATCATACACGTGAGGATTACATTACCGGAAAACCAGCACTCAGAATAGAAGTGTGTCACAAAACAAACAATACCTCACAATGATGGGGTGCAAAGAACTGAACTAAATAGTGTGTGATAATGACAGACAGGTGTGTGAACAGGTGATCAGAATTCAGGTGATTGGGATCTGGAGAGTGAGCTGAGTTCAGGGGATCTCTGTGTTTGAGTGTGAGCTAGAAAGTGATCTGCGTTCAGGGGATCTACGTGTTTGAGAGTGTTAGTTGGAAGCAGACGTTACAACTCTTATCTGGATTTTGATAACTAGCAGGTATAATCCTAGTTCTGATCTGCATGCATTGTTTGGGATTTTGCATTGGACACAAAGTATATTTTTGCTGTTTGTCACATTTTGTGAATTATTGGTTGGTGAGTGGACCCCAGACCTCACAACCATAGAGGGCAATGATTTCGATAACTGATTAAGTATTTTTAACCAGATGTTGTTTTGAATTAGGATGTTGAGTATTATATTATTAGATCGTCCAAAGCCTTGTGGATGTTATCTGTAGTGTTTAGGCCGAGGTAGGTGTAATTCTTTTGTGAGCTGTAGGGCAGGGTTTCCCAAACTCAGTCCTGGGGACTGAGTTTTGCCCTAGCACTACACAGCTGATTCTAATCAACTAATCATCCCGCTGTGATCACTTGAATTAACTGAATCAAAACGTGCACCCGAAGACCGAGTTTGGGAAATGATGCCGTCTTTGCTACTGGACCTTTTTTTGGAACACTATTTTTGTTGTCTTACTGAGATTCACTGTCAGGGCCAAAGTATGGCAGAATCTGTGCTGAAGATCTAGGTGCTGCTGTAGGCCCTCCTTGGTTAGGGACAGAAGTACCAGATCATCTGCAAACAGTCAACATTTAATTTCTGAGTTCAGTAGGGTGAGGCCGGGTGCTGCAGACTGTTCTAGTGTCCTTGCCAATTCATTAATATATATGTTGAAGAGGGTCGTGCTGAAGTTGCTGAGGGGGCTCCCGAGTGGCGCAGAGGTTTAAGACACTGCATCTCAGTGCCTTAGACTGCAGTCCCTGGTTCAAATCTAGGCTGCATCACATCCGGCCGTGGTTGAGTCCCAAAGGGCAGCGCACAATTAGCCCAGCGTTGTCGGGGTAGGCTGTCATTGTAAATAAGAATTTGTTCTTAACTGACTTGCCTAGTAAAATAAAGGTAAAAAAATATATATGACATTAAAGGTTGGAGAAGTGGTTTATCCATACATGTCCATTTTGGATAGATAGCTCTTTGTGTTTAGTGTGTTCCAATTTTCCAAGAAGTGATTTGATTATATGGATTCTTCAATCACAATGAGCTGTTTTCTGTCATGCTGTTAGTTTTTTTTCTTAGTGTATTTCTGTATTGTTTTAGAGTTTCACCATAGTAAAGGTGTGAGAGTTTTCTGGTTCTGTGTTTTTGATTGAGTAGGTTTATCAACTTCTTTCAAAGGATTTTACATTCTTTATCAAATCAAACCATTTCTCATTGTTGTTAGTTAGTCTTCGGTTTTCTGCCGGAATTTAAATTTGATATGTTAGCTGATAGGTCAAATATATTGTTCAGGCTTCCTACTGCTACGTTTACAAAAAAACATTTTGTTCAGGAAGTTGCCTAGGAGGGATTGGGATTTGTTGTTGGCCAATTGTTTTTGGTAGGTTTCTACACTAGCCTGCTTCCATCTATAACATGTCTTAATAATATGCAGTTTGTTCGGCTTTGATGCCTCATGGCTGATAATTTCTCCGCTCAAGTAGATTGTGATTTTGTTGTGATCTGATAGGGGTGTTAGTAGGCTGACTGTGAATGCTCTGAGAGACTCTGGATTGAGGTTGGTGATAAAGTAGTCTACAGTACTACTGCAAAGAGATTAGCTCTTGGTGTATCTACTGTATGAGTCCACACAAAGCCTACCATTGACTATGTACATACCCAGCGTGCGACAGAGAGTTGTGACCCGTTTTTGTTGGTTATGTTTCTGTAGTTGTGTCTATGGGGTAATTTGGGGGAGAGAATGCTGTCATCTCCAGGTAGGTGTTTGTCCCCCTGTGTGCTGAGGGTGTCGGGTTCTTGTCCAGTTCTGGGAATTAGGTCACCACAGACTAGTACATTTCCCTGGGCCTGGAAATGATTGATCTTCCCCTCTAGGATGGAGAAGCTGTCTTGATTAAAGTATGGGGATTCTAGTGTGGGGATATAGGTAGCACACAGGAGGAAATGTTTCTTTGTTGAGATTATTTCCTTTTGAATTTCTAGCCAAATGTAAAATGTTTTGTTTAATTTAATAGAGTGAGTTAGGTCTGCTCTATACCAAATTAGCATAGCCCCTGAGTCCCTTCCTTGTTTTACTCCTGGTAGTTTGGTATATGGGACGACCAGCTCTCTGAAACCTAGAGGGCAACAAGTGGGTCCATCTCCTCAATAACATGTTCTTGTAGGATGACAATGTCTGTATTTCTTTGGTGTATTCAAGGTTCCTGTTTTTTAAGCCAAAGGCAAATGACCTCAAGCCTTGCATTTTCCCGTATGAGGTAGTGAAGGCTTTGTATTCCATAAAGTTTCCAATGTTGTTAGTAGTGTGGTTTGGCCTCAGACCAGTTAGTGTGAGCAGAGCTGAGCATCTGATACATGCCATTGGCTTGGGCTGGTGTAAGAGTCGGGGTTTGGCCTGTTTGCCTGCTCATGACCTAGGCGTATGTGAGACTTTCATGTTGAGGCCCTCTTTGCGGGACTGGAGGGCATGGGGTGGGCAGGAGGGGCATAGGTCTGATCTGAGGGGGCCTATATGGGGTGTGAGCATGGTTAGTTTGGGGGGGTCATTGATTGGTTGGGGTGGGGGTGTGGATGTGCCTGGTGGTGCTGTGGTCTGGATGTAGGTCCTCTTGGCGTGGGTCCTCTAGGTGAAGGTATCTCTCTCTATCGCTCCATTCAATTCAAATGTTTTTATTGGCATTGTAAACACATGTTTACATTGCCGAAGCAAGTGAAATGGATAATAAACAAAAGTGTAAAAAAATCAATCAACAATGAACAGTAAACATTACACTCACAAGTTTGAAAAGAATAGACACATTCCAAATGTCATATTATGGCTATGTACAGTGTTATAATGATGTGCAAAGAGTTAACTTCTTAGGGAGCGGGCAGGTGAGGTGACGGTTTTGGAGAGTCTGGTGTGCAAAAAGCAAAATGCCTGCCACTCAGGCTCAGAAAATAGGATATGCATATAATTAGTACTATTGGATAGGAAACACTCTGAGGTTTCTAAAAGTGTTAACATAATGTCTGTGAGTATAACAGAACTCATTTAGCAGGCAAACACCTGAGAAAGATCCATCCGGAAATCAGTTTCTGGTGACCTTTTGCTCTATTTGACACACAAACAGAGCTTCCACTAGATGTCAACAGTCTATATACAAAGACTCAGAGAGATTGGAGTTTACAGAACGAATAGGTACAGGAAATAGCCAAGGTAGCTGAGATGTCAACAAGTTTTCTCGGGTGCGAGTCTGGCTGCGCGCCCCACTTTATTTTACTTATATAACGTTTAGGTGACCATCCAAGTGAAATATTATCGCTAATATTCATAAAAGGATAGCTACGGATGCATTTTAACTGGTATTTGATTTGTTTAGGAAAAGTTTATAGGTATATTTGAACGCGTTCTCTTCACGTTTCAATGGGCGATTCGACGTTGGATTTTCTGAACATAACGCACCAACCAAACAGAGATTTATGGATATAATAAATGACTTTTTCTAACAAAAGAACCATGGATTTCTTCGTTGGACACTTGAAGCCCTCAGCAGAAGTTCTTCAAAAGGTAAGGGATTTGTTTTCTCTGTGAAATGTGTTTTGTGTGAACCGCGATGGTTTATGAATTTATGCTAATGGTTAAAATATTGGAGGTGCTACCCTCAAACAATCAAATGTTGTGCTTTCACCGTAAAGCCTTTTTGAAATCTGACAACGCTGTGATATTGCCAAGAAGCAGCGCTTTTGATGACTATGAAACACTTGTATATGGATGAATGTTTAATAATTCAACTTTTGGATTTTGAATCTGGCGCCTTACATTTCACCGGGTAGTGTCGGGAGTGGTTTGCCCCACTGCTCCCTAAGTAGTTTTAAAGTCCAAAAGGGAAAATAAATAAACATAAATATGGGTTGTATTTACAGTGGTGTTTGTTCTTCACTGGTTGCCCTTTTCTTGTGGTCATATTGTGATGGCACACTGTGGTACTTCATCCAAAAGGGAATGGGTCTGAATACTTTCTGAATGCAGTGTAAGTAAGGGCATGCTCAGACCCTGAAAAGATGAACTGTGGAACATTCCATCAGACGAGGTGAGAACGCAGGAGTGGCTTTGGGACAAGTCTCTGAATGTCCTTGAGTGGCCAAGCCAGAACCAGACTTGAACCTGATCGAACATCTCTGGAGAGATCTGAAAATAGCTGTGCAGTGACACTCCCCATCCAACCTGTTTGAGAGGATCTTCAGAGAAGAATGGGAGAAAATCCCCTAATACAAGTTTGTAGCGTCATACCCCAAAATACTCGAGGCTGTAATCGCTGCCAAAGGTGCTTCAACAAAGTACTGAGTAAAATGACTGAATTCTTATGTAAATGTGATATTTTAGTTCTTTATTTTTAATACATTTTCAAACATTTCTAAAAAAAAATGTTTTTGCTTTGTCATTATGGGGTATTGTGTGCAGATTATTAATGAGGGGAAAAAACTATTTAATCAATTTTATAATAAGGCTGTAACATAACAAAATGTGGAAAAAGTCAAAGGGTCTGATTACTTTCCGAATGCACTAAACGGAGCCATGCCGGAAGGCACTCCGTTCTGCTCCCTAAATATATTTATGTCAGACTTTTGGAGAGCGTGGTGACTGCACAAAGGAAGAAAAGGGATGAGGCGCTGAGAGAACATGTAAGGTTGCAGTTAAAGGTTACAAAGGTCACAAACATCTCAGTCAAATCAAATGTCCTGCAGGCAACACTCCTCTGTCTGGACTAGGTGACCTCGGTGTCCAAAAAAAACATGTGACATCTAGCCTCTGTGTTAGAGTTCTGGGCCCTTGGAGGAGAACGTGACCACGTGATGTGTGTGAAATTGATCAGATCAGTAATGGGGTGACTGGGGCCAGATGATGCTCTCTGTCATCCTAATCTATTTATCCCTGGACACACTGCTCTTCATTCAGGGAAATGGCTCTGTTTTTCCTTACTAGGTTCGTTTTCTTTAGACAATAAATGGTGGGGGGGTGAGATCCTGTTGATGGTTATGGTACGATTACGATACAGCATAGCACTAGGCATGTTTTTCATTTTACCATTAAAAACTTTTTGATAAACCATTCCTACAACGTTTTCATTGGGGTCACACAGTACGCTATACTAAGCCTTATTGAGCCTTCTACATTGACTCAAATGTGCTTAGTATGTATAACTATGAGAAAAGGCATGTTATTTCATTCATCCTTATTGTTTTGACGCATGTTTCTAAAACTAAGAATAAAATAACCTTGATAGCCCATCTGCGGAGTTCTAGTCAAGATTCTAGCAGCCGTGTTTAGCACTAACTGAAGTTTATTTAGTGTTTTATCCGGGTAGCCGGAAAGTAAAACATTGCAGTAGTCTAACCTAGAAGTGACAAAAGCATGGATTCACTTTTTGGACAGAAAGTTTTTTTACAATGTTACGTAGATGGAAAAAAGCTGTCCTTGAAACAGTCTTGATATGTTTGTCAAAAGAGAGATCAGGGTCCAGAGTAACGCCAAGGTCATTCACAGTTTTATTTGAGACGACTGTACAACCATCAAGATTAATTGTCAGATTCAACAGAAGATCTCTTTGTTTCTTGGGACCTAGAACAAGCATCTCTGTTTTGTCAGAGTTTAAAAGTAGAAACCTTTCCGCCATCCACTTCCTTATGTCTGAAACACAGGCTTCCAGGGAGGTAAATTTTGGGACATAATCATGTTTCATCGAAATGTACCGCTGTGTGTCATCCGCATAGCAGTGAAAGTTAACATTATTCCGAATGACAACACCAAGTGGTAAGATATATAGTGAAAACAATAGTGGTCCCAAAACAGATCCTTGAGAAACACCGAAGTTTACAGTTTATTTGTCAGAGGACAAACCATCCACAGAGACAAACTGATATCTTTCCGACAGATAAGATCTAAACCAGGCCAGAACTTGTCTGTGTAGACCAATTTGGGTTTCCAATCTCTCCAAAAGAATGTGGTGATCGATGGTATCAAAAGCAGCACTAAGATCTAGGAGCACGAGGACAGTTGCAGAACCTCGGTCTGACGCCATTAAAAGGTCATTTACCACCTTCACAAGTGCAGTCTCAGTGCTATGATGGGGTCTAAAACCAGACTGAAGCGTTTCATATACATTGTTTGTCTTCAGGAAGGCAGTGAGTTGCTGCGCAACAGCTTTTTCAAAAGAAATTGAGAGGAATGGAAGATTCGATATAGGCCGATCTCCCTTGTTTCCATGTCCTGGCAAAGTTGGTGTAACGCCATTTCCGTTCCAATTTTCTGGAAGCTTGCTTCAGAGCTCGGGTATTTTCTGTATACCAGGGTGCAATTTTTTTATGGCAAATGTTTTTTTGTTTTTAGGTGTGCAACTGCATCTAGGGTATTGTGCAAGGTTACATTGAGTTCCTCAATTAGGTGGTTAACTGATTTTTGTACTCTGATGTCCTTGGGTAGGTGGAGGGATTCTGGAAGGGCATCTAGGAATCTTTGGGTTGTCTGAGAATTTATAGCACGACTTTTGATGATCCTTGGTTGGGGTCTGAGCAGATTATTTGTTGCGTTTGCAAATGTAATAAAATGGTGGTCCGATAGACCAGGATTATGAGGAAAAACATTGAGATCCACAACATTTATTCCACGGGACAAAACTAGGTCCAGAGTATGACTGTGGCAGTGAGTATGTCCGGAGACATGTTGGACAAAACCGAGTGAGTCGATGATGGCTCAAAAAGCCTTTTGGAGTGGGTCTGTGGACTTTTCCATGTGAATATTAAAGTCACCAAAAATTGGAATATTATCTGCCATGACTACAAGGTCCGATAGGAACTCAGTGAGGAGTGTTGTATATGGCCCAGGAGGCCTGTAAACAGTAGCTATAAAAAGTGATTGAGTAGGGTGCATAGATTTCATGACTAGAAGCTCAAAAGACAAACGTCGGGTTTTTGTTTTGTAAGTAGAAATTTGTTGCTAACATGGTAAATGTTAGCAACACCTCCGCCTTTGCGGGATGCGCGGGGGATATGGTCACTAGTGTAACCAGGAGGTGAGGCCTAATTTAACACAGTAAATTCATAAGGCTTAAGCCATGTTTCAGTCAGGCCAATCACATCAAGATAATGAACTAATCACTGATCATAGAATATAACTGCCTTGGAAGTGAGGGATCTAACATTAAGTAGCCCCGTTTTTGAGATGTTCGGTATCACAATCTCTTTTAATAATGGCAGGAATGGAGGTGGTCTTTATTCTAGTGAGATTGCTAAGGCGAATACTGCCATGTTTAGTTTTGCCCAACCTAGGTCAAGGCACAGACACAGTCTCAATGGGGATAGCTGAGCTGACTACACTGACTGTGCTAGTGGCAGACTCCACTAAGCTCTCATTGTGGAGCTAGGGGGAGTTAGAGCCCTGTCTGTTCGTAGATAAGATGAGAGCACCCCTCCAGCTAGGATGGAGTCCGTCACTCCTCAACAGGCCAGGCTTGGTCCTGTTTGTGGGTGAGTCCCAGAAAGAGGGCCAGTTACAAATTTATATATTTTGTGTGGGGCAGAAAACAGTTTTCAACCAGCGATTGAGTTGTGAGACTACTGTAGAGCTCATCACTCCCCCCTAACTGGGAGGGGGCCAGAGGCAATTACTCAATGCCGACACATGTTTCTAGCTGATTTACACGCTGAAGCTATGTTGCGCTTGGTGACCTCTGACTGTTTCATCCTAACATCGTTGGTGCCAACGTCGATAACAATATCTCTATACTCTCTACACTCGCCAGATTTAGCCTTAGCCAGCACCATCTTCAGATTAGCCTTAACGTCGGTAGCCCTGCCCCCTGGGTAATGGAGTCGCCAATGACTAGAGTTTAATTTGTCAGAGCTAATGGTGGGAGGCTTCGGCGTCTCAGACCCTGTAACGGGAGGAGTAGAGACCAGAGAAGGCTCGGCCTCTGACTCCGACCTGCTGCTTAATGGGGAGAACCGGTTGAAAGTTTCTGTCGGCTGAATGAACAACAACGGTTGAGCATTGCTACAGCATTTCCTTCCAGAAGCCATGAGAAAATTGTCCGGCTGTGGGGACTGTGCGAGGGGATTTATACTACTATCTGTACTTACTGGTGACACAGACGCTGTTTCATCCTTTCCAACACTTAAATTTCCCGCGCCTAACGATTGCGTCTGAAGCTGGGCTTGCAGCACAACTATCCTCGCCATAAGGCAATCGTTCTCCTGTATATTATGAGTACAGTGACTGCAATTAGAAGACATCATGTTAATGTTACTACTTAGCTTCAGTTTGTGGAGGTCCTGACGAACCACGTCCAGATAAAGCGTCCGGAGTGACAAAGTTGAATGAAAAAAATAGTACGATAGTACGAACTGGCCATGACAGACCCAGCAGACTTGGACCAGCTCCACCTTGCTGTGTCCCTGCAGAGAGCCACCATTGGGAGATATCAGGAGTTGCTACAGGGCCTTTTGGAAGGGCTCAGTTCCTTGACGGAACACCACAACCATGGTTTAAAGGCTATTATGGAGCAAATCAGGGAATTAGCTCAGACTGTCTGCCACCTCTGGAAAAACCCCAATCACCCAGTAATGTTTTTCCCTATCTGTGGTGAGTTGGTACAGCCTATCCTGACTCCACTTGAACCCCGCTTACCTCCTCCAGAGCGATATTCGGGGGAATCCTGGTGCCTCCCAGGGTTTTCTTTCTCAGTGCTCGCTTATCTTTGAGGTACAGCCATCTTAGTTTTCTTCAGACCGATCAAAGATGGTGTATATAATTATGCTAATGTCGGGAAGGGCACTTGGAGGAATTTGCGGACATTTGGAGGAATTCATGGCAGAGGTGAGAACTTTTTGAGTCTCCTGTATCCGTGAGGAAGGCGGCCAGCAAACTGCTTGACTTACGTCAACTCCCGTAGTGTGGCAGACTACGAGGTGGACTTTCGCACGTTGGCCGCCGAGATTGCCTGGAATCTGGAGTCTGTTTTCGATACTTTTCTACACAGATTATCTGAGGAGGTTAAGGATGAGCTAGCTGCTCGGGAACTGCCCGGTGGACCTCGACTCCCCTTATCACCTTAACCATTAAAATTGATGGACACCTAAGGGAACGCAAGAGTGAGAGGAGGTCTGGTCTCGGGCACAATCATGTACCCGATATGGTGCGTTCACCTCGTATGAAATCCGGAAGTTTCTGAAGGCAGCTCTTCCGAGAGGAATCGAAGCCACCCGAGCTCTCTCGTGAATCTACGACGGGTGAGTTGGATACTCCTGAGCCTATGCATTTGGGAAGAACTAGGCTATCAGTTTGGGAGCGTTCACGGAGGATGAATAATAACTGTAGTCTGTACTGTGGAGTGGCAGGACATTTTATAGCTACTTGCCCTATTAGGAAACCCTTGTCTCTAGTGGGTACCAGCACTATGGTGAGTCAGACTGGGAGTTCCCTAATTCCCATCACCCGCACACCCCTTTTTGCTCTTGTGCTGTGGGGACCAATCTAAGTCTCTCGGAGTGATCATTGACTCTGGGGCCACGATAGCGTTTTATGGATGCCACGATAGCTTCGGAGCTTGGTATTCCCACTCAGCCTCTCTCTGTGCCCATGGATGCTAGGGCACTGGATGGCCGCTCTATAGGGGAAGTCACCCATAGTACTGTGCCTGTTCAATTACGAGTTTCTGGTAACCACAGTAAGACAATACAGTTCCTCCTCATTACCTCTCCCATGTTCCTGTGGTTTTGGGTTTTTCCTGGCTTCAAAAGCACAATCCGATGATTGATTGGACCATAAGCGCCATCCTGGGTTGGAGCCCATTTTTCCATTCCCACTGCCTTCAAGCAGCACAGCTTTCCTCAAGTCATCTTCCTCAGGATGTTAGCAAGACTGTGGATGTCTCTGCTATCCCCACAGAATACCATGACCTCCTGGAAGTGTTCAGTAAGGCACGTGCTACTTCCCTTCCCCCGCACCGTCCTATTGATTGTACCATTGATCTTCTCCCAGGCACTACACCACCTCAGGGTCCATTGTATTCGCTATCTGGAACAGAGACCAAAGCTACAGAGGAGTACATAGAGGAGTCTCTGGCCACTGGGGCCGCCCGTCCGTAGGCATCTCCGGCCGGCGCAGGGTTTTTATTTTTGGAGAAGAAGGACAAGACCCTGAGTCTGTGCATTGACTAACGGGGATTTAATGACATTACTGTCAAGAATCGTTACCCCCCCTTACCTCTGCATTTGAAACACTCCAGGGGGCCACCATATTTTCCAAGTTGGACCTTAGAAATGCCTACCACCTGGTTTGGATACACGAGGGGGATGAGTGGAAGACAGCCTTCAACACAGCACACATTATGAGTACCAGGTCATGCCATTTGGACTCACCAATGCCCCTGCTGTTTTCTAGGCTTTGGTCAATGATGTGCTTCAGGACATGCTAAACCGGTTTGTGTTCGTGTACCTTGATGCCATCCTGTTTTTTATCCCGATCTGCACAAGAACATGTTCTTCATGTCAGACAGGTCCTTCAGCGCCTCCTGGAGAACCAACTGTTTGTGAAAGCAGAGAAGTGTGAGTTCCACCGCTCTACTATCACCTTTCTGAGATATGTCATTGCTGAGGGCAATGTTCAGATGGATCCTGGAAAGGTGAAAGCAGTGGTGGATTGGCCTCAACCAACGTCCAAGGTGCAGTTGCAACGGTTTCTTGGTTTTGTAAACTTCTACCGACGTTTCATTCGGGACTACAGCACCCTGGCGGCGCCCCTCTTGGCACTCACCTCTCCCAAGGTACCATTCAAATGGTCTCCAGCTGTCGACAAAGCCTTGTGGACCTGAAGCATCGGTTCACAACAGCACCCATCCTCCTCCATCCGGACCCCTTGTGTCAATTTGTGATGGAAGTGGATGCTTTGGATGTTGGAGTGGTGGCCATCCTGTCCCAGCAATCTGCCAAGGACCAGAAGCTTCATGCCTGTGCCTTCCTGTCCCATCGTCTCAATCCTGCTGAAAGGAACTACGATGTTGGCAACAGAGAAGTCCTGGCGGTGAAGATGACGTTGGAAGAGTGCAGGCACTGGCTGGAAGGAGCAGAACAGCCATTCCTGGTCTGGACCGACCATAAACGCCTCCAGGGTCAAATAATGTGAAGCCTGACGCCCTCTCCCGCCTATACAGTTCCTCTGCCTCACCCTTGACCTCTGAAACCATTCTCCCTACCTCGTGCCTTGCTGCCACTGTGGATTGGGGTATTAAGAACCTGGTCCGCGAGGCACAACGCTCCTGGCCTGGACCTGAAAGGGTCCCGGCTAACTGGCTGTTTGTCCCTAATCCAGTCCGGTCCCGGGTCCTGGAATGGGCTCATTCCTCCAGGCTGACCTGTCATCCACAGTCCTGTACTACACTAGCCTTCCTTCGACAATGTTTCTTGTGGCCCACAATGGTCCCTGATGTCTCTGCCTTCAAAAAAAAAAGTGTGTGTGTCATGGCTCTCCTGAATGGCGCAGCGGTCTAAGGCACTGCATCTCGGCGCAAGAGGCTTTACTACAGTCCCTGGTTCGAATTCAGGCTGTATCACATCCGACCGTGATTGGGATTGCCATAGAGCGGCGTACAATTGGCCCAGCATCATCTGGGTTTGGCTGTGGCGTAGGCCGTCATTGTAAATAAGAATTTGTTTTTACCTGACTTGCCTAGTTGAATAAAGGATCAATAAAAAACAAAAACTGTCGGCAACTGCAGTGCAATCAATAGGAGTTGAACAGTGGCTGGTGCTGAAAATATAGCTAAATTGTAATGCAGGTGTTGCACACCAACAGATGGAGAAAACCTACACCAGTGGCGCAATTAATTTCAACAATCTTCGTTTTAATTTGACTTTACAAACAACAAGGGCTTAATTGGAGTCTTTCTTCTGAGCCTAGACCTATATAAAATAACTTAACTGCCTGAGGTAGGCTGAGGCTTAACAGCCTAATAGAAGTACGATTTTTTTGATTTTTTTTATTAGGCCTACTTACAATTGCACCTGGTCAAATGTAGCATCCTACATAATGCAGTCATTTAAAGAAAAAAAGTCTGCACGTTCGAACTAAAACAATGTAACTAATAATGAAAAGCGCACATTTTGTAAATCCCAAACTCTAAAAGTAATTGGAACGGTAGATACAACTTGTGTGACATTGTGGTTACAATAAAGAATGTAAACAAGATGCTGTGTTTTAACAACTGTAGCTGGTGTAGCCTATCATGATAATGTTTCCTACTAGCAGGACAAAATACTTTTTATAGCCTGGCTACTGTTGTGAAAATCCCTCAACTTGCATTGTATTAAATGCTTAAGTACTCTAAAGTGTTACATTTCTAACTCAAAACAGCAGTACAGTATTTCTTCATTAACATCTTCATGCTTTTGTTAATCATTTTCACTGTAGTGTCCAAAACGTCTTTCAAGCTGTCATGCATTCCCTTGGCAGCAAGAGCCTCTCGGTGGAATCTGCAGTGTACCCAAGTGGCGTCGGGAGCAACTGCTTACATTAGCACTCCACTATGTCTCCCTGTCATGGATTTTGTGCCATCAGTACAGATACCAACACATCTTGACCACCAAAGTCCATTTGATGTCACAAAGCTGTCCAGTACTTAAAAAATATCCTCTCATGCTGTCCTTGTTTCCAGTGGTTTGCTGAAGAGGATGTCTTCCATAATTGACCCCCATAAAAGTAACGGACATACAGTTGAAGTCGGAAGTTTACATACACCCAATTAGGGTTTGGCAGCATTGCCTTTAAATTGTTTAACTTGGGTCAAACGTTTCAGGTAGCCTTCCACAAGCTTCACATTTTGGCCCATTCCTCCTGACAGAGCTGGTGTAACTGAGTCAGGTTTGTATGCCTCCTTGCTCGTACACGCTTTTTCAGTTCTGCCCACAAATTGTCTATAGGAATGAGGTCAGGGCTTTGTGATGGTCACTCCAATTCCTTGACTTTGTTGTCCTTAAGCCATTTTGCCACAACTTTGGAAGTATGCTTTGGGTCATTGTCCATTTGGAAGACCCATTTGCGACCAAGCTTTAATTTCCTGACTAATGTCTTGATGTTGCTTCAATACATCCACACAATTTTACATCCTCATGATGCCATTGATTTTGTGAAGTGCACCAGTCCCTCCTGCAGCAACGCACCCCCACAACATGATGCTACAACCTTTGTGCTTCTTGGTTGGGATGGTGTTCTTCGGCTTACAAGCCTCCCCCTTTTGTCTCCAAACATAACGATGGTCATTATGGCAAAACATTTATATTTTTGTTTTCATCAGACCAGAGGACATTTCTCCAAAAATATGATCTTTGTCCCCATGTGCAGTTGCAAACCGTACCCTGGACGGCATTGCGCATACCCCTGGGGATTTGGGAATATCTGCTTTAAAGAGATGGGTGGTGCAAAAGCGTAAGAGTGTGAACGATCCTGAACGGGTGTAGACAAAGAAGGGCTCTCCAAATAGTTGTACCAAAACTATTCAAAGGCCATTTTCTCAAAAGTGAGTTTACAAGTTTATCAACTTTTAAAGCAAAATTACTTTCCCATTGTTCCTCAACTGTAGTGTATATGTCATTTTGTAGCTCTCAGTCTCTACTTTTATCCAATGTAAAAAACACAATTTCAAATTTTGCTACATACTGTAAGACCGATTTATAGCCGGTCGGTCACATATGTGCGTGCACACACACATACACACGTAGGGAATTAGAACCGTCACTACTATCATTCATAATCTAAACTGAGCTAAAACCAACCCCCCTGCTGACGCCAGAGGCAGGTTATTAATTGTCAAAACTGAGTGCCAGGCTCTAATCTGTTAATACAGAGGAATGACATCCCACGTTGTCATAGTTCTGGAGCGTGAAGATTCCTGTAAATACAGATAATGGATCCTAACCTGCAGACAATTAGAGCATGACCTGCCTGGGTGATTCATTTGAAGTCTATCTCTCCTCAAAGTCAGCATCGCAGAATCTCTTCTGTAAATAGTCCAAATATTAGTCATAATTAGTTGTTTTCGATTGCATTTAAAAATATATTTAAAAAATGTAAGTATGTAATTATCATTGCCTAAAACCACCACAGTGATTCAAAACTGTCAAGCAAATCAGTTAGTTGGATGGTTGGTTTGGATGTTTTGATTTGAATGCCAGGTTGATGTTGAGCGGAGAAGCCTGAAGCAAGAGCCAAGAGAGGACAACTGAGATGGTAGCGGATGTATGCAGATGCTGGAGAGAACTACATCAATATCATTCCCTGTGAAGCCCTTTGGACTATTGCCAAGGTGCGGTGAGCTTTCCGGTGCCCCAACGGCTGCCAGCAATCACCCAGGTGGCTGCTGCATGTTGGTGGTGGTCGTGGAGTTGCTGGCCCTCTACCGGCTACAGAGACCATTTGCGCTGCGGACAAAAGTCATCATTACTCCAAGTCTGGACATGTCTGATCCGCAGGAGGTTGGTGTAACCTTAATTGGGGAGGACGTGCACGTGGTAATGGCTGGAGCGGACTAGGTGGAACGGTATCAACAACCTAAAACACATGGTTTCCATATGATTGATGCAATTCCATTTACTCTGTTCCAGCCATTATGAGCCTTCCTCCCCTTGGCAGCCTCCCCTTGCTGATCCTGTCCCTGACCAAAGCTCCTGAGGCGTTCACCTGGGTGTGACCGACCATGACGCTCCTTCGATCCTCACAAATGTATTAATCACACGATTTCACATGATTTATTTGTATATTTAAATATTTGTCTGTTTAAATTATTAGTTTATTAATATAGACTGTACACTGCAATTCAACTAAACCCTCAACAGGACTCCTTCATGTCTGTCGTGCACTCAGGCATGTGTGTTAGCTAGTGTGTGGCTACATAATTCACGGTGGGAAACACACATGCGCAGCTCATCCGTTCACGTACTCTGCATCTCACAAAGATTCGGCGATTGGAACCAAAAATCTCAAATTTGTACACAGATTTACAAAGGATGTAGATGTCCATTGTAAATCTGTGTACAAATTTGAGATTTTTGGTTCCAATCGCCATGTCTTTGTGAGATGCAGAGTACGTGAACGGATGATCTGCGCATGTGTGTTTCCCACCGTGAATTATGAAGGAGAAGGTGTGATGGTGTGGGGGTGCTTTGCTGATGACACCCTGTGATTTATTTAGAATTCAAGGCACACTTAACCAGAACAGCATTCTGCAGGGATACGGCATCCCATCTGGTTTGCGCTTTTTGGGACTATAATTCGTTTTTCAACAGGACAATGACCCAACACACCTCCAGGCTGTGTAAGGGCTATTTGACCAAGAAGGATAGTGATGGAGTGCTGCATCAGATGACCTGACCTCCACAATCACCTGACCTCAACCCAATTTGGGATGAGTTGGACCGCAGAGTGAAGGAAAAGCAACCAACAATTGCTCAGCATACAGTCATTTAAAAAAGTAAGGTCCTTTTTTTCTTCATATTTGAACACAGATATTTGCTCTAAATTCCAACAAAATTCATTGATGTAGGTAACCCAATTTCACAAATCACACAAAAATTTTTACTTTGAAAATATAATGCAATTCAAATAAATAAAAATGCAAGTTCCTAAAGCAGAACAAATTAGTACAGTCGTGGCCAAAGGTTTTGAGAATGACACAAATATTAATTTCCACAAAGTTTGCTGCTTCAGTGTCTTTAGATATTTTTGTCAGATGTTACTATGGAATACTGAAGTATAATTACAAGCATTTCATAAGTGTAAAAAGGCTTTTATTGACAATTACAGGAAGTTGATGCAAGGAGTCAATATTTGCAGTGTTGACCCTTCTTTTTCAAGACCTCTGCAAGCCGCCCTGGCATGCTGTCAATTAACTTCTGGGCCACATCCTGACTGATGGAAGGCCATTCTTGCATAATCAATGCTTGGAGTTTGTTGGTTTTTGTTTGTCCACACACCTTGAGGATTGACCACAAGTTCTCAATGGGATTAAGGTCTGGGGAGTTTCTTGGCCATGGACCCAAAATATCGATGTCTTGTTCCTCGAGCCGCTTAGTTATCACTTTTGCCTTATGGCAAGGTGATCCATCATGCTGGAAAAGGCATTGTTTGTCACCAAACTGTTCCTGGATGGTTGGGAGAAGTTGCTCTCGGAGGATGTGTTGGTACCATTCTTTATTCATGGCTGTGTTCTTAGGCAAAATTGTGAGTGAACCCACTCCCTTGGCTGAGAAGCAGCCCCACACATGAATGGTCTCAGGATGCTTTACTGTTGGCATGACACAGGACTGATGGTAGCGCTCCCCTTGTCTTCTCCGGACAAGCTTTTTTCCGGATGCCCCAAACAATCGAAAAGGGGATTCATCAGAGAAAATGACTTTACCCCAGTCCTCAGCAGTCCAATCCCTGTACCTTTTGCAGAATATCAGTCTGTCCTTGATGTTTTTCCAGGAGAGAAGTGGCTTCTTTGCTGCCCTTCTTGACACCAGGCCATCCTCCAAAAGTCTTCGCCTCACTGTGCGTGCAGATGCACTCACACCTGCCTGCTGCTATTCCTGAGCAAGCTCTGTACTGGTGGTCCCCCGATCCCGCAGCTGAATCAACTTTATGAGACGGTCCTGGCACTTGCTGGACTTTCTTGGGCGCCCTGAAGCCTTCTTCAGAACAATTTATCCGCTCCCCTTGAAGTTCTTGATGATCCAATAAATGGTTGATTTAGATGCAATCTTACTGGCATCAATATCATTCCCTGTAAAGCCCTTTTTGTGCAAAGCAATGATGACGGCACGTGTTTCCTTGCAGGTAACCATGGTTGACCGAAGAACAATGATTCCAAGCACCACCCTCCTTTTGAAGCTTCCAGTCTGTTATTCGAACTCAATCAGCATGACAGAGTGATCTCCAGCCTTGTCCTCGCCAACACTCACACCTGTGAGAGTCACTGACATGATGTCAGCTGGTCCTTTTGTGGCAGGGCTGAAATGTAGTGGAAATGTTTTTTTGTGATTCAGTTCATTTGTATGGCAAAGAGAGACTTTGCAATTAATTGCAATTCATCTGATCACTCTCCATGACATTCTGGAGTATATGCAAATTGCCATCATACAAACTGAGGCAGCAGACTTTGAAAATTAATATTTGTGTCATAATCAAAACATTTGGCCACGACTGTACACCCCTACCTATACCATCACTTAAAATGGCAAAAATTAGGACCAGTTGTACCAAAATAGGTGCAAATGATTAGGAAATCATTAGAGTGCTTTGGGAGGGTCCAGCCTTCCATAAAGATTAGAAACTTGCTCTGTCACATATAGGTGTGTGGTAACACATCATGCAAAGATCAAAATACATATGAGGCCCTCAGAACAAAGATTATTGATGCCTGTGAGTCTGAGGGGTTAAAAATCTATTTCCAAGAAATGCATAGTTCCAATGTCCAACGGATCAACTACAAATGGAGAAAATTTCAGACCACTGGCAATCTACCTAGGACAGGTCATCCCTTCAAATTCATCCCAAGAGCTGACCGAAAGAAGCTCATAGAAGTCTCTTAAAACCCCAGGGTAACGTCAAAGGATCTACAGGCCTCTTGTTACAATCAATATCGAAGTGCATGAGTCAACTGTCAGAAAGAGACTGCACAAACTTGGCCTACATTGAAGGTCAGGAAGGAAATAGCCTCCACTCAAAAAAAGACTGATGTTTTCCAGACAACACCTGGGTAAAGACCAAACTTCTGGAACAATGTGCCCTGGACAGATGAGTCAAAGGTGGAGGAGTTTGGTCGCAATGCCAGACGCCATCTTTAGCGAAAACCAAACACTGCCTTTGAACAGAAGAACCTCATACCAACTGTAAAGCCTGAGGGCCAACTTGCCATCATTTAGTCAACCATGAATTCCACATTGTACTATTGAATTCTTGAGGAGAATGTGAGGCCATCTGTTAAAAAGCTGAAGCTGAATCGAACATGGATCTTGCAACAGGACAATGATCCAAAACACACAAGCAAAGCTACAACCGAATGGCTCAAAAATAGGAAATGGAGGACTATGGAATGGCTGATTCAAAGCCAAGATCTCAATCCTGTCGAAATGCTGTGGGGGGACTTGAAGCGGGCCGTGCATGCAAGAAACCTCTTGAACATGAAGCAGTACTGTAAAGATTAGTGGGAAAACATTCCTCCCAGTCGACATAAGAGACAGATATACAGCTTCAAGAAACGGAACATGAGGTTATTTCAGCCAAAGGGGGCAACACCAGCTATTGAAGCTAGGGGTGTACTTATTTTTCCACACTATGGAATTGTATTTCTGTAGATTATACTTTGCAATCCTTTATTCATAAAAAATAATATTTCAGTTTAATTTGTTAATTTAGGTTACATTAATGTCAATAGTGTTGAAGTGAAGATTACATATCCATCTGTCCAAATATTTACAAAAAAGATTTCCTGTGTACATACTTTTTCACATGACTGTATGAGGGAACTCCTGTTCGAAAAGCATTCCAGGTGAAGCTGGTTGAGGGAATGCCAAGAATGTGCAAAGCTGTCAATAAGACAGAGTGGCTACTTCAAAGAATCTAAAATCTACAATATATTTTGATTTGTTTAGCACTTGTTTTGGTTATTACATGATTCCATATGTGTTATTTCATTCGTTTTTTTACAATGTAGAACATAGTATAAAAAAACTTGAATGAGGAGGCGTATCCACACTTTTAACTGGTACTGTGAAGTTGTGGAAATTATGATCATGCTCTTTTAGTGTAAGCTGTTTGAAAATATCGCTTTAGAATGTAGCCTGTTTTGGTGGAATCGAGGCGATTTAAATTAGTTTTATAGACGTTTAAGAAAGAGTTGCAAACATCTCTGCCAATAACAGATCGTTTTCTGTTTCCCCCCTTCCTCCCCCTTAGTTTTTTGCTAAGAAGCAATTTCTGTTTTAAAATAAATTGTTTATTTTTTACCTGTTTATTTTTTACCAATCACAGTAAGGTACTTGTAATATTCCATATGTTCATTATGAATAATAAAGTATTGTCCAGACACAGATCGAGTTGATGGTTGTTTATCTAGAAGCGTTGTATGGCTCACACCCACTTTCATTGGTTGACTACCATGAACTGTAGTACTATGGATCTACCATGAGGTGTCGTATTAGGTTAGTGTTGTCGTAAACACTTATCAATCTTACTGCACTGTCGTGCCTAAACATTACATAATTTGTTTTGTTTACAGAATGACAATACGATTGTAGTTCTATCACCGTCAATGCATTTTAACTGTTTGTTTCTGTGTATTCAAACAAACACATTTCAACTTGACTGTTACGCTCTGCATGTAATCACAGTAAGTGAACAATTCCCTCAAATGCAAAAAAGCATTATTTTGTCTCTCAATTGCATACAGTTCTTTAAGAAAGAACTGTCCCTTTTTGTTTCTGAATTGTCTTTATAAAACATTTTAACTGTCTCTTGTTTTGGAACAGTCTGTTTTTAGTCTGAGACTAGTCATGGTCACGGAGGTATGACGGAGGCTGTCTCTTACATAAAGTGGGGTACCTTTTTGTAGTGGTGGTTTGACAGTGTCATCAACATCATCATCAGACTCGGTTGAGGAGTCCTGTATCACTGGGTTGAGCTTCTTGTGTCCATTCCTTATGGCCGTCACCATTGAGCCTTTGACCTTTTGACACAGTGCATCACGATGGGGGAGACCCATGGTGTAGGAAGTGTCACCGTCTTGATAATGTCATCAGTCTCCAGTGATTGTAGCTCCTCTTGGACTTTCTTTCAGATGTGGAAAGGTATACATAGGGCTGTGCCGGTCACAATTTTGTCAGCCAGTGATTGTAAAGCAAATTCTTTTGGGTATTTTATTTCACTTTTATTTATCCAGGTCGGCCAGTTGAGAAAAAGTTCTCATTTACAACTGCGACCTGCCAAAGATAACGCATTGCAGTGCGACAAAAACAACAACCCAGAGTTACACATAAACAAACATAGTCAGACACATGCTCGCACACACACATAATCAAACATGTTTTTTATTGTATACTGAGTAAATCATGTACAATTATAATTAATATGCTATGTTTAACTGATTTGAATAAACTTTCTTTTTTTTTTTACTTATATTTTTGATGTGGTTTTCATATAAGCCCTTTTGGGCTTCCAACTTCCCCTGCACACCATTTTACCAGTTTTTTTTTATCTGTGCTGTTTTGTCTTCTTTTCTTTGGTGCGAATAAATAAAACTTAAAAAAAACTCAAAAAATAAACATCTGCAAACTCAGTTCTTTACCAGCATGTGAAGTCTATGGATTTAACATGACTGGGAAGGGGCCCAACCATGGGTGGGCCTGGGAAGGCTTAGGCCCACCTACTTGGGAGCCAGGCCCTCCCACTGGGGAGCCAGACCAAGCCAATAAGCCAATATTTGTTTTTCCCTACAAAAGCTCTGGTGGGCATTCCTGCAGTCACCATGCAAATTGCATGCTCCCTCAAAACGTGAGACATCTGTGGCATTGAGTTGGGTGACAAAACTGCACATTTTAGAATGGCCTTTTATTGTCCCCAGCACAAGGTGCACCTGTGTAATGATCATGCTTCTTGCTATGCCCCACCTGTCAGGTGGATGGATTATCTTGGCAAAAGAGAAATGTTCACTAACAGGGACGTAAACAAATTTGTGCACAGAATTTGAGAAAAATAATATTTTTTGCATGTAGAGACATTCTGGGATCTTTTATTTCAGCTCATGAAACATGGGACTAGCACTTTACATGTTACATTTATATTTTTGTTCTTTGTACTGAACATTTATTTTTTGGTGAATAATAACAAGAAAGCTTCTGTTTCTTCTACCGCGAGGGTGTCATACATATCATGCACTCCTGCTAAGTGCAACAGCATCTCTGGTAATGTTCATGGCAGTTGTGTAATTTTAGAATCTCTGCACCCATTTATTCCAATGTGGCCCGGCTGAACTAGGGTCACTCTCAGTATAAAACAGTGTGATTGCTACGTTGCCAATTAAGTGCATGAAAAGTACATGACGGAAAACAGAGGCATAGGGAACATGGACCCATTGTGCACAAACTGGTTAAATCAACGTTGTTTCAACGTATTTTGTCAACTTATTGTGAAGTAGAATTTTGTTGGAAAAATACATTGGATTTGAAAAAAGTCATCAACTTAAACTTGTTTTGAGGGTAAAATTTCAACCACAGGATTAGGTCATCATGGTAACCAATTTTCAACAGACAAACCTTGTAAAAAATATTTTGAATTTGTACCTTTTGAATCAATGTCAGATCTTGAACGTAATATCCACTATAAGAAAAAAACTATAGGCTGGGCAGCATCTCCTACTGCAGAGTTCATCTATCTACAACAATTCCATCGGTCTCCCATCCAGGGTTTTAAACAAGCACTGCTTAGCTTTGATGTTTATCACTGACTATTACCAATGTGATATTGTGAGAATAACTGTTGAGAAGTCTCCACTTAATAGATTCACTGATACTATTAAAAACTTCTTAGGGCTAGGCGTCCCGCTAGCGGGACAACTTCCGGTGAAACTGGAGGGCGTGCAATTCACATAAATAATCATACAAATTATGGATATTAAACATGTAGGTACATACAAGTGTCATATCGGTTGAAAGCTTAAATTCTTGTTAATCTAACTGCACTGTCCGATTTACAGTAGCCATTACAGCGAAAGCATGCCATGCGATTGTTTGAACACTTTTTGAAAATCTTCTTCTGATTTTGTAATCCAAAGGGTCCCAGCTATAACATGTAGTGTCATTTTGTTAGATAAAATACTTCTTTATATCCCAAAAAGTCTGTTTAGTTGATGCCATCAATTTGAGTAATCCACTCATGTAGAGAAAGGAATCCAAAAATCTACTACTAAACTTTGTTAAAACAAGTCAAAATACATTTCTACGGACTCCTCAGATACCCTAAAATGTAATCACACTATAATATTTCTTACGGAAAGAAGTATGTTCAATAGGAAACCGATATTAGCAGGTGCGTCTTGTCTTCCTCGCGACTGCATACACGAATTTCGAATAGTGTGTCCCAGTACTAAAACTCATATTTCTTACTCGTTTTAGAAAAAACAAGCCTGAAACGTTGAACAAAGACTGCTGACACCCTGTGGAAGCCATAGGAATGGCATAATGGTAGCTAGATTTAATTATTTCCCTATACTTTCCATTGTAAGAGCATGGGATCTAAAAAAAACAAAAAACATTCCAGTTGGTTTTTCTTTGGATTTTCTCCTACCATCTCTATTGTTTATAGTCTCCTACATTATTTAAACATTTCTACAAACTTCAAAGTGTTTTCTTTTCAAAGGTACTAATTATATGCATATTCTGGCTTCAGGGCCTGAGCAACAGGCAGTTCACTATGGGCAAGTCAGGCGGAAATTCAGAAAAAAGGAGCCCTAACAAGTTAGTCATTTCAAAGGGTAGGTTCAACAGAGCAAATTAAATGTAACCATTCTTTATAAGTCATGCTTGGGGTCATTGTTCATTTGGAAGACCCATTTGCAACAAGCTTTAACTTCCTGACTGTTGTCTTGAGATGTTGCTTCAATATATCCACATAATTGTCCTTCCTCATGATGCCATCTATTTTGTGAAGTGCACCAGTCCATCCTGCAGCAAAGCACCCCCACAACATGATGCTGCCACCCCCGTGCTTCACGGTTGGGAGGGTGTTCTTCGGCTTGCAAGCCTCCCCCTTTTTCCTCCAAACATAACGATGGTCATTATGGCCAAACAGTTATATTTTTGTTTCATCAGACCAGATGACATTTCTCCAGAAAGTACTATCTTTGTCCCCATGTGCAGTTGCAAACTGTAGTCTGGCTTTTTTATGGCGGTTTTAGAGCAATGGCTTCTTCCTTGCTGAGCGGCCTTTCAGGTTGTCGATATAGGACTCGTTTTACTGTGGATATAGGTACTTTTGTACCTGTTTCCTCCAGCATCTTCACAAGGTCCTTTGCTGTTGTTCTGGGATTGATTCACACTTTTCCCCAGACAGAACGCATCTCCTTCCTGAGCGGTCCCATGGTGTTTATACTTGCGTACTATTATTTGTACAGATGAATGTGGTAGTCAACACATTTTTTTAATTTATTTTTTCTCATGATGTCAAGCAAAGAGGCACTGGGTTTGAAGGTAGGCCTTGAAATACATCCACAGGTACACCTCCAATTAACTCAGATTATGTCAATTTGCTTATCAGAAGCTTCTAAAGCCATGACATCATTTTCTGGAATATTCCAAGCTGTTTAAAGGCAGTCAATTTAGTGTATGTAAACTTCTGACCCACTGGAATTGTGATACAGTGAAATAATCTGTCTGTAAACAATTGTTGGAAAAATTACTTGTCATGCACAAAGTAGATGTCCTAACCAAAACTATGGATTGTTAACAAGAAATTTGTTTAGTGGTTGGTTGAAAAACGAGTTTTAATGACTCCAACCTAAGTGTATGTAAACTTCCGATTTCAACTGTATCATCAATGAGACTATTCAGGCCTATATAGCATTTGGGAAGTCAACAGCTATTGTTTAAATTCAGCCCAGGATTGAACAAAATAAACAATTAACATAAACCTAGTTTTTAAGTCTAATCCATGTAATTTGGTAGTGCTATTAGATAGTGCATAGTAATAACACATCAAGTGGCGCCGGAAGAAATGGCAGCAGTTTTACGGGCACCCAACCAATTGTGCTATTATGTGGGGTTTTTTCACTTAATTGTAACTTATTTTGCACACGGCAAAAAAGAGCTGCTGGATATCAGGACAGTGATCACTCACCTCAGATTAGACAAAGATTTTTCCTTCAACAAAGCAGGACGCACAAGACATTCTCCAAACTTCCGACAGGGCCAACATCCCCGATATTTGCAAGAGGAAGAGACGCAGATACAGGGGACAAAGAGCTGGATGCCTCGTGAGGACCCGCAGAAGGCGAGTGGAAAAGCTGCCGTTACCGTCAATATTACTTGCCAACGTGCTATCATTGGACAATAAATTAGACAAGGGGGATTGTCTGTCCATCTTTGTAAAGAACAGCTGGTGCACGAAATCTAAGGAAGTCTCTAGATATTGCTATATTGAGTATATTGTGATAAATTGCAGGCCACACTACTTGCCTAAAGAGTTTTCAGCTATACTTTTCGTGGCTGTTTATTTACCACCACAGATAGATGCTGGCACTAAGACCGCACTCGGTCAGCTGTATAAGGAAATAAGCAAACAGGAAACCACTCACCCAGAGGCGGTGCTCCTAGTGGCCGGAGACATTAATGCAGGGAAATCAGTTCTACCAAATTTCTATCAACATGTTAAATGTGCAACCACAGGGGGAAAAAATCTAGATCACCTGTACTCCACACACAGAGATGCGTACAAAGCTCTCCCTCGCCCTCCATCCTCCTGATTCCTGCTTACAAGCAAAAATTAAAGCAGAAAGCACCAGTGACTCGGTCAATAAAAAAGTGTTGAGATGAAGCAGATGCTAAACTACAGGACTGTTTTGCTATCACAGACTGGAACATGTTCCGGGATTCTTCCGATGGCATTGAGGAGTACACCACATCATTCACTGGCTTTATCAATAAGTGCATTGTAGACATTGTCCCCACAGTGACTGTACGTACATACCCCAACCAGAAGCCATTGATTACAGGCAACATTCGCACTGAGCTAAAGGGTAGAGCTGCCACTTCCAAGGTGCGGGACTCTAACCCAGAAGCTTACAAGAAATCCTGCTATGCCCTGCGACAAACCATCAAACAGGCAAAGTGTCAATACAGGGCTAAGATTGAATCATACTACACCGGCTCCGATGCTCGTCTTATGTGGCAGGGCTTGCAAACTATTACAGACTACAAAGAGAAGCACAGCCACAAGCTGCCCAGTGACACGAGCCTACCAGACGAGCTAAATCACTTCTATGCTCGCTTCAAGACAAGCAACACTGAGGCATGTATGAGAGCATCAGCTGTTCCGGACGACTGTGTGATCACGCTCTCTGTAGCCGATGTGATTAAGACCTTTAAACAGGTCAACATACACAAGGCTGCAGGGCCAGACGGATTACCAGGACTTGTGCTCCGGCCATGTGCTGACCAACTAGCAGGTGTCTTCACTGACATTTTCAAAATGTACAACAGTGGTAGGCCTGATCCCCGACAACGACGAGACCGCCTGTAGGGAGGAGGTCAGAGACCTGACCGGGTGGTGCCAGAATAACAACCTATCCCTCAGTATAACCAAGACTAAGGAGATGATTGTGGACTACAGGAAAAGGAGGACCGAGCACACACCCATTCTCATCGACGGGGCTGTAGTGGAGCAGGTTGAGAGCTTCAAGTTCCTTGGTGTCCACATCACCAACAAACTAGAATGGTCCTAACACACCAAGACAGTTATGAAGAGGGCACGACAAAGCCTATTCCCCCTCAGGAAACTAAAAAGATTTGGCATGGGTTCTGAGATCCTCAAAAGGTTCTACAGCTGCAACATTGAGAGAACATTGACTGTTTGCATCCCTGCCTGGTATGGCAATTGCTCGGCCTCCGACCGCAAGGCACTACAGAGGGTAGTGCATACGGACCAGTACATCACTGGGGCTAAACTGCCTGCCATCCATGACCTCAAAACTAGGCGGTGTCAGAGGAAGGCCCTACAAACTGTCAAAGACCCCAGCCACCCCAGTCATAGACTGTTCTCTCTACTACCGCACGGTACCGGAGTGCAAAGTCTAGGACAAAAATGCTTCTCAACAGTTTCTACCCCCAAGCCATAAGACTCCTGAACAGGTAACCAAATGGCTACCTGGACTATTTGCATTGTGTGCCTCCCCCACCCAACCCCTCTTTTACGCTGCTGCTACTCTCTGTTTATCATATATGCATAGTCACTTTAACTATACATTAATGTACATACTACCTCAATTGGCCCGACCAACCAGTGCTCCCGCACATTGGCTAACTGGGCTATCTGCATTGTGTCCCACCACCCGCCGGCCTCTCTTTTACGCTACTGCTACTCTCTGTTCATCATATATGCATAGTCACTTTAACCATATCTGCATGTACATACTACCTCAGTCAGCCTGACTAACCGGTGTCTGTATGTAGCCTCGCTACTTTTATAGCCTCGCTACTATATATAGCCTTACTACTGTTATATTTCACTGTCTTTTTACTGGTGTTTTTATTTCTTTACTTACCTATTGTTCACCTAATACCTTTTTTGCACTATTGGCTACAGCCTGTAAGTAAGCATTTCACTGTAAGGTCTACAACTGTTGTATTCAGGGCACGTAATAAATAAACTTTATTTGTATAAATAAACAAAAGTTATGACATTGTACTCCCATTTGAACTTTGGTGTGCTTTTAAATGGTTGAAAGCGCAATGATAATACATTTAGGTGACGACTAAACCAAAAATTGATTTTCCATTGGAATTTGGTTGTGCTTTTAGATGGTCGAAAGCATAGTGATAATGCATCAGGAATTCAACAAACTTTTGGCTGTCTTTTTGAGTGGGTGAAAATAAGTTAATCTCATTGTTCAATGTATCTACCAAATATTACCCCCTCTTCTTGATGATGAAATGATACACGTGAGTCTAAACTACATCACCCAGACAGGCATATCTCTACATGATCCATCTTGATCCTACAGTGTATTTTAGACCATTTGATTGGAGAGATAAGCACATGTACTGAAAGAGGGGGGTACAGTACTTCACTCAAATTAAAATGCAATTCACAATACAGTCAAGGGGCTATGAAATTAAAGCAGAAAGCTTTCTTTCCCTTCTGATATCCACAGGGTGATTGTCCAGGTAATAAGACTCTGTGGAGGTCAAACATATTCAAAGGGAATAGATCATGTATAACGTAATAGAGGGCCCAAACATTGTAAACAGGATTGTGGACTTTGACCTGTAGAGATGAGATTAAGACCTACAGTATATGGTTCAACAGACAATCATGTTAGAGGGGAGCTTGAAATTCACCCTGGGTGATTCGGTCATTTCAAAATACTCTCTTCTCTTTCTCAATTCAAACAATACCTTTCTGCTGAGAGATATTCAATCACACTAGCTTTAGAGAAGTGCGTCTTCTTAACCTCTGATCAGTTGCTGTATTGACCCCAAAATAACATCTTTCATCTTGACGTCTGGTTTAAGAATATCGATCCAAATCCTAACAACAATGATTCCTTTTGCCCTGCAGAAAGTGATGTGTGGGAGCTTGTCTTCGTGGCAGAAGGTGAGTATAGCAGTTTTCATAACGCATTGCCCATCCTGCCCGTACAGGCCCAGATGGCAATGTAGCAAATGTAACAATGAGACCTTTGTCTCTCACACCCACTGCTTCATTAGCACTTGCTTTCCTCTGTTTTTCCCTCTGTTTTACGTGCTTTCTGTCCCATACTGCGTCCAACTCACCCCTAGTTAACTATTGGCCCAGGAAATGAGGAGAGGGAGGATGTATCAAAGGGCTTTATTGTTTATGGGCTCTTACAGATACAAAGGATTCTTTACTCTCCTTTTCCTTACCCATTTTAGTCATCCGACTGCTGACAAACTTCCTGTGGATTGCCAAAAATAACCTGGATGGCGTAATGTGTCTGAATGGCTGTAGATCGTTTTAGTTTGGGCCTGTCTGGTGGCTTGCTAATTCATGATTAGCTAGCTTGACCGCTGAATCAGGCACCGGGAACCACATCTCAAATAACCTCTTATCCAAATCTCCTTCAAACCCCTTCCGAAGGTATTCTCTCAGCCAGTGGGATGTGGTTGTTATCGACGGCCTAGTTAATTGCAGCAGTGGATGGACTTCTATAAAGAGTGAGGAGTGGGCAGAAGTTTTTAGAATGGCACAATTACTCTCGGGAATACTTGGCAGAGACCTGGTTTAGCAGTTATGTAAGGCTTTACCCTTGTGCAGAAGTGACATCCAGATGACCCTAGATTCCCCAGCCCCCCAGGCTGCAGTCAATGGTGCATTGGGAATAAATTCCAGGACACCCAATTGCATAGCAAATTTTAGATCAAGTCCCCAGAATACCCTGCAAATTAGCTAATTAGCTGAATCCCTACAGAGGCCCTCTCGTTCACTCTCCCTCCTTGTACAGTCTCTCTCTCGCACGAAAAACACACACACACACACTCACTTACCCACTCTTTCAGCATTGTGTTAAATAATCTTTTTAGGAATATTACACCCTGACATTTGTACTCTGTACGTTCCATTTAGTTAGAAGCCCTTAGGGTATTATCCCCCAACCACTTTCTTGCTGTACCAGAAGGGGAATGGATAACACATGCTAAAACTTTGAAAGTACAGGCACTTCAATGATTTGAGTGGCAGTTGCCACTCTGATTGTACAGTACCTACAGAACAGTACAGTTTCAGTCATTGTTCAATGGAAACAGACGGTCACGGAGAATCAACGCTGACAGTGACACAAGGCAACGCTCCCAACTGGTGTATGAGATGCTTGAGAAACAGGGGGTTCGATGGGAAACTCACTCACTGTAGCACACTTGACAGGTTAGACGACGAGAAACACACAAAACCATGACACACCTTGACTCATCCTATGATGTAACATCCTGTCAAGCCAAAGTCACAGCTGACACAAAAGCTCAAGAGGATGTGATGATGAGAAGATGTTTTCCATCTGACTACAACCACTCAGCAACCACAGTCTGACTCTGACCTTCAGAAACACTTCCGGAACAATTCCTGCTAATAAGACAAGGTTGGTCTGTACTGTACTTGCAATACTCATGTTTTCACCTCCAAAATATCCCTGGCACAGCTAGGAAAACAATAAAAGCCTATGTTGAAATTCTCTTTTTTCTACTGCTTGCTTCGGGCATTTTGCTTTTTTCTGTAATGATGAAAAAATCAAAACACACTCACACCATAAGCAAACAGTCTCCAAGCCTTTGCTATATATGGATTTGAATGTCTACACTTTCCAATCTTACACAATACACTATTTTTTAAGCAATATACATCTCCCAGAAAATACAGACAAAGAAATTAGTCAGAAGACCATCACCTTGCCGTAGTTTCTCAACACATTTATGTAATCAGCTGTACCCGTGTTCTTGACTGATAAGAGACAGTCAAAAGGGCCCTGCTGACCAGAATGCACATCATCCTGAAGAGGATATATTTCCTCTGCCAGCCCGGTCCCATGAGGGCCTTCTTTAGCCCAGCATTCTAGCTTCTAAGCTAACCTTCAGCCAGTGCAATAGTGAATTTCCAGTCCCCGAATCATACCCTTGCGCCATCTTCATGCCCCTGTGCCACTGCTTTGGGGGCTACATTAAATGCCCAAAATATACCGTAGTGGGCAAGGAGAAGATAGTAAGGTGTGGTGGAAACACATGGGATGTTTGTTTACACACAGCTCCCCATAAAGCTCTGAATAAGTTTTAATCCTAACAGTACGGCCATGAGACATAACTCCACCACAGCACTGCGGGCTCCAGGCCAGCGGGCTGGAGGGCCGGAATGTCATGGCGGGTCTCAGGAATGCAAGAGCGAGGTCGAGTGTGATGGGCCACTCCAGTCTCCCGTGGCTGTTCCATTTGGCGCTGCCGTGACAACGAGCTGTGGTTTTGCTGTTGAGAGCGAAGGTCCCTCGCTAAGACATGCTAAGACATTGAATTGATACACACCACAAATGTGCTGGGCTGCGTCATTATAGGGGATCTGTTTGAAATGCTTGAACCCTGGAATGAATGGTGAAGAGATGGGGAAAAAAATACACCCATCAGCTCTAAGGTATATTTGATGCGTGGCAGAATTATAATATACTTTCAAAATCACATCTCACTTTAGCTTTCTGTATTGTACGCCTGGTCTCCATAAATCTTGACGTAACATCCCACTACCATGACAGAAAGGCTGATACTTCCCCCTGCGGATTTTATTTTGTATTTTATGTAACCTTTATTTAACTAGGCAAGTCAGTTAAGAACACATTTCTTATTTGCAATGACAGCCTACCCCGGCCAAACCCAGACGACACTGGGCCAATTGTGCAACACCCTATGGGACTCCCAATCACAGCCGGATGTGATACAGCCTGGATTTGAACCAGGGACTGTAATGATGCCTCTTGCACTGACATGCAGTGCCTTAGACCGCTGCGCCACTCGGGAGCATCATGCGTTATTGTTCAAGCACATTAATCCATCTCTACAGGGACTGGGTTCCATGTCTCAAGCCATGCTGTAGATGTTTATGTCATATTCGATCAACCCTCTCAATTTCTTGCAACTTCCAGAAGAATTTAAAGTTTGAGTTGAGACTCCGGGCCCATAATCACAAAGCATCTCAGAGTAGGAGTGCTGATCTAGGATCAAGCCCCTCTGTCCATATAATCGTATTATTATTATCTAAGGCAAAAGTGAAACTCTGAAACTCTGTGAATATGGGCCCTGATGTTTAGCATTGTGCTCATCGGGTCTGACCCAGGAAGGTTAATTGGAAGATGTGTTCCATAAATAACTCCACTGATTGCAGCGGTGTACCCTTGTGCACAATCTGCAAAGATGCCTGGTTAGTAACAGATGCACAACCACTCTAGGTATCCCACTTTCCCACTTTGCCATTTTGGTACATCTTGCAAGATGGCTATGATTAGAGAATGTAGGACCCAATCATAGCACAATTAGAGCGTGTTCCAACCGGGAAGGTTAGTGGAGATGACAGCAACAGACAAAATAAGTATAGAAGTGGAGTAGTAATCATAGACACTCAAGAAGAGATGTTCACTATAACCAGGATGATTACAGTAACCATGCCAGGCGTAACCCAGGTGCTAAGAGATCACACTGACCCCTGTCAAACCTGTGACCTATTTCTGGTTGTTAATGCATAGCCTACGTAGATGTGATCACACGTGAGAAAGAATCAGATGAGGTGCTTTTGGGATCAATGGTCATCATTTGAAGGAATGGGTCAAGATTGTCTGAATTTTCAGGTTCAATATTAAAGGGATAGAGCGAGATTTTGGAATGGGAGCCCTAGCTGTTAGCATGCTAGCTGTACCTGTAGACATCCATGTGTGATACATTGATGTCTGTGTCTGGGCATCTGTGTATGGGATGCATTTTTGCATTCGTGCGTGCGTGTGTCAGTGTGTGCGCGTGCGCGAGCGAGCGGGCAGTTGTATAAGGTGGTGTGTGGGGATAGGATGTCTGGCTGGGGACCAGTGGGGCGCTGGGCGTCAGATGTTATATCCCTTCTTCTCTCTCTCTCTGTCCATCTCCTCTTCACCCTTCACCAGATGAGAGCTTTTCACGGCCTGTACCCTCTTACACAACTGCTAACCCCCTTGTCACAAGCCACACACCTCACTCCCTACACATCCCTCTCCCCACAGCCTTTGTCACCTTACACACCTCTGAACTTAAAAACATAAAAACAACCGGATGAACATTTCTTTCTTTCTCTCCCACGCACATACACAGATCCTTTACTTCCCCCTGTTTAGTCTGTGAGAAGAGAGGGAGGTGTGAGTCCTTCAGATGATCTCCTACAGAATATAGATGAGGGCGCTCATCCCATGTTCTCACATCCTTTGATATTTTGCAAAGAGCATCGGCGCGTGAATGCTCTTCTCTCTTTCTCAGAATGGATACATTCTGCTGCTCCCCAGATAATGCGCTCCTTTATTTTAAGAATGTGAAATATCAGAATAATAGAGAATTATTTATTTCAGCTTTTATTTCTTTCATCACATTACCAGTGGGTCAGAAGTTTACATACACTCAATTAGTATTTGGTAGCATTGCCTTTAAATTGTTTAACTTGTGTCCAACGTTTCGGGTAGCCTTCCACAAGCTTCCCACAATAAGTTGGGTGAATTTTGGCCCATTCCTCCTGACAGAGCTGGTGTAACTGAGTCAGGTTTGTAGGCCTCCTTGCTAGCACATGCTTTTTCAGTTCTGCCCACAAATTCTCTATGGGATTGAGGTCAGGGTTTTGTGATGGCCACTCCAATACCTTGACTTTGTTGTCCTTAATCCATTTTGCCACAACTTTGGAAGTATGCTTGGGGTCATTGTCCATTTGGAGGACCAATTTGCGACCAAGCTTTAACTTCCTGACTGATGTCTTGAGATGTTGCTTCAATATATCCACATAATTTTCCTTCCTCATGTTGCCATCGATTTTGCAAAATGCACCAGTCCCTCTTGCAGCAAAGCACCCCCACAACATGATGCTGCCCCCTTTTCCCTCCAAACATAACGATGGTCATTATGGCCAAACAGTTCTATTTTTGTTTCATCAGACCAGAGGATATTTCTCCAAAAAGTATGATCTTTGTCCCTATGTGCAGTTGCAAACCATAGTCTGGCTTTTTTATGGCGGTTTTGGAGCAGTGGCTTCTTCCTTGCTGAGCGGCCTTTCAGGTTGTATCGATATAGGACTTGTTTTACTGTGGATATAGATACTTTGTACCTGTTTCCTCCAGCATCTTCACAAGGTCCTTTGCTGTTGTGCTGTGATTGATTTGCACTTTTCCCACCAGATTACGTTCATCTCTAGGAGACAGAAGGTGTCTCCTTCCTGAGCGGTATGACGGCTGCATGGTCCCATGGTGTTTATACTTGCGTACTATTGTTTGTACAGATGAACGTGGTACCTTCAGGTGTTTGGAAATTGCTCCAAAGGATGAACCAGACTACAATTTTTATTCGGAGGTCTTAGCAGATTTATTTTGATTTTCCCATGATGTCAAGCAAGGAGGTACTAAGTTTGAAGGTATGCCTTGTAATACATCCACAGGTACACCTCCAATTGACTCAACTGATGTCAATTCACCTATCAGAGGCTTCTAAAGCCATGCCATCATTTTCTGGAATTTTCCAAGCTGTTTAAAGGCTCAGTCAATTTAGTGTACGCAAACTTCTGACCCACTGGAATTGTGATACAGTGAATTATAAGTGAAATAATCTGTCTGTAAACAATTGTTGGAAAAACTACTTGTGTCATGCACAAAGTAGATGTCTTTACCGAATTGCCAAAACTATAGTTTGTTGTTAACAAGAAATTTGTGGAGTGGTTGAAAAACGAGTTTTAATGACTCCAACCTAAGTGTATGTAAACTTCCGACTTCAATTGTATGTGTGTGTCTGCGTGTCTCTTTCAGTGTTTACTATCCAGTTGAACCAGATCAATACAGTATGTCCACGTCAACAGGGATAGCAACATTGAATGGGTGGGAATAACAGAATGTGATTGTCAACCTGGGGCTTAGCCTTGGTTGTGGGAGATAGAATCATTTGATAATTAACTTGATTAATGCCACATATGAGCCTTCCTTTGCCGCCAGTAGTGCTGCTTACTGACGCACCCTGTGCATTCTAAACTCATGACAAACATATTTACTTCCCTTTCTCTATCAAAGCCAGCTGACAGTGAGACTAAGCTCAGATCAGATATTTCAGTTAAAACTCCTAGTCTCCACTTTGCAGTGTCTGCTTTTGGCACAACATGTGTGGCTCTATTCAATGCAGAGCTGGGTTTTTAAATACATGTATTTGAGTATTTGGTATTTAAATACCAATTTTCTGTATATTTGAGTATTTTCATTTGAGCAGGAATCAATTCATTTGAGCCAGTATTTGAGCCAGAATCAACTACTTATATTTGAAAGTATTTTCTAATAATTTCCTACAAATAGCCTACTATTTGAAAGTATTTTTCAAATACTTATTTCAAATACTATTTTGAGATACCTTGGTTAAATGTTTGAGAGTGTATTTGAGTGAGTGTATTTGAGTATTTTCGAATACTTTCTGATATTCAACTTCTTGTATTTTCAATGAAAAAGTATCTAAATACTTACTTCCAAATGTCTTTGAAAGTAATTGAAATACCCTAAATACTATTTGAACACAGGTCTGATTCAATGATACCAACGTGCTAACAAGAAAGTGATGCCTAGTGTTCACCGAGTTACCATTATATGTGAAGAAAAACACAGATGCTTTTCTTGTCAAGATTCAGTGAGATAAAAGTTGTTTCTTGGCTCTGTCCAAGCATGGAGGTTGAATGCAGTTGAGCGTTCCTCCAACACACTTTCCCTCCCAAATCATACAATACAAAATATATATTTTAATATATATTTTTCTACTACTCCACTTCAATCAACGGATCAAGTCAAGGGTCCACTAGACCCCAAATGGAAGAGTAAACCTTTATTTACTTTTTCAAAAGGAAATGAACCTAGTCATCTTCCAAATCTGTCATATTCAATTGTTTCCTTTATGGCAATTGGAAGACTCTCCATTGTTGAGTAAGTGAGTTCATCATGTTGACAGTCATGAAAAAAAGATGGCCACACAAATAACAGGAAATGCCCTGATTTGTGTGGTCAGCCTGGTTTCTGAGGTCGCCTTGGCGGCAGCAATTAAAACGCAATGACTCATTTCAGGCATAACAGACATGGAGGTCAGTAGGGCTGGCTGGCTCTGGCTCAGTTCATTCACGAGACTCATGATGAGGCACGCAGGGGGAGACCGACTTAGGGTCCATTGACCACAAAGAGTCCAAAATTTCAGGAATCTCCAATGTAATTAACCCTGAACATCCTCCCACTTTCTCTCTAAATCAACACTCAGAATGTAGGCCAAACAGAACCAATTTAATATACCCCAGAGAAAAAAAACTACATTCGATGGACCCCTGTGGACCAGGTACCCAATATCGCTCTTGAACACATGTCACAAATTCCCTTCTGTTTTCTGAGAAGAATTAGCCAATCAGAATAATATAGGGTGTCAGGTGGTTCAGAGGGAATAGCCTGCTGAGAAAGATAGAGAGACACAAGTCTGGTGACTGGAGCTGTTCATCCTTCACTAAACAATAATTAATGTACCTAAGGCCTAACGCACACACTACCACCTGCATACTACTCTACCTAACTAAATGAAACTTAACTAACTGCTTGCGTCTCTCTGCTACCTCTGTGTGTAGCCTAATGGGAGAGCATTTGCAGTTTTCTGCAAGTTTTTATGAGAGAGAGAGAGAGAGAGAGAGAGAGAGAGAGAGAGAGAGAGAGAGAGAGAGAGAGAGAGAGAGAGAGAGAGAGAGAGAGAGAGAGAGAGAGAGAGAGAGAGAGAGAGAGAGAGAGAGAGAGAGAGAGAGAGAGAGAGAGAGAGAGAGAGAGAGAGAGAGAGAGAGAGAGAGAGAGAGAGAGAGAGAGAGAGAGAGAGAGAGAGAGAAAACAAGAATGAAAGAAACAGACAGGGAGAGAGAGAGAACAAGAATGAAAGAAACAGACAGGGAGAGAGAATGTCAAGAGTTATATTTGGCCTTGTCACAGCACCTTGTAAATCAATGAAGAGTATTTTGCTTGAGCTACTTATGTGGGACTATTGTTGGAGGAGGTCTGATTCTGGAAATACGTAGAAGGGGTAGCCTAATAATAAACACATGGGACGGCCATTTTGGAAGTCTTTCATTTTTTCGGATGGATTCCTCCCCAGAAACAGTTCTCACAGTTCCACTTGGTGTTTCTTTGCACTGAAACTTGAAACACCAGTGTGAAGTATAACATAATGCAAAAGAGAGAAACTCTGTAAGCCAATGGCATTACACGCTGCCCACATCTGTAGCGTATCTGAGGCCCCCAAACATCACACATGCATTTGTTTGTGAGAAACAAAGAGATTGTTTCTACCTAGAGGTCTTGGTTGAATTAACAGCTCTATTTTTAGCACATTCAGCTTCTCCCTAACAAATCAAACTGACACATGTGTAGATCAATGAAGAACAGCTGTGCATTATGATTCCCTTGCTTTTCCCATCTTCAAGGCTCAAGTTAAATAGGAAGGTATGTATGAAACATCTGAATTCTATTCACACCAGAGCTACAGGGTAATGATAAAGAATTTGGAATGCTACACACATGTCCACTCCTATTAGCTTGGATATGAATCAGCAAATGGATGTGGCTAGTGCTATCCTCCTGGAATATCACTGATGATGGTATATTTTATATGAAATGTGTAGCGTTTTAATCAGTCATCTTATGGTGTATTAGGGAACGGACAATATAAATACAGGATTCCTGTTCTGATGTTAACATTTCACAATTCCAAAGATTGCAGTTCCATAGTGGGTGGATTGTTGCTGTTCTTGGAGAAGGCAAAATACTCTGTATCAATGACTGCTTCATAGTTAAGTGATAATGCCTGAGAAGGACAAACTGAATTGGTCCACCCACACAGACAGCGTGGTGAAGAAGGAGCAACAGCGCCTCTTCAACCTCAGGAGGCTGAAGAAATTCGGCTTGTCACCAAAAATACTCACAAACTTCTACAGATGCACAGACGAGAGCATCCTGTCGGGCTGTATCATCGCCCTTGGTACGGCAACTGCTCCGCCCACAACCGTAAGGCTCTCCCAGAGGGTAGTGAGGACTGCACAACGCATCACCGGGGGTAAACTACCTGCCCTCCAGGACACCTACACCACCCGATGTTACAGGAAGGCCAAAAAGATCATCAAGGACAACAACCACCCGAGCCACTGCCTGTTCACCCCGCTATCATCCAGAAGGCGAGGTCAGTACAGGTGCATCAAAGCTGGGACCGAGAGACTGAAAAACAGCTTCTATCTCAAGGCCATCAGACTGTTAAACAGCCACCACTAACATTGAGTGGCTGCTGCCAACATACTGACTTAAATCTCTAGCCACTTTAAATAATAGAAAATTGGATGTAACAAATGTATCACTAGCCACTTTAAACAATTTTGTATATAATGTTTACATATCCGACATTACTCATATCAAATGTATATACTGTACTCTATACCATCTACTGAATCTTGGCTATGCCGTTCGGCCATCGACTCATATCTCTAGCCACTTTAATAATTAAAACGTGGATGTAATAAATGTATCACTAGCACTTTAAACGATGCCATTCATACAATGTTTACATATCCTACATTACTCATCTCACATGTATATACTGTACTCTATACCATCTACTGCATCTTGCCTATGCCGGTCAGCCATCGCTCATCCATATATTTATATGTACATACTCGTATTCATTCCTTTACACTTGTGTGTATAAGGTAGTTGTTGTTGAAATTGTTAGATTACTTGTTAGATACTACTGCATGGTTGGAACTAGAAGCACAAGTATTTCGCTACACTCGTATTAACATCTGCTAACCATGTGTATGTGACAAATAACATTTGATTTGATTTGAGAAGCCGGTGTTTGGAGGATATAATGGCACTGGTGTTGTTAGGCCCGAGACGAAGTCTCCAGCTTCAAGGGCATTATCCAGCTCCAGCTTCAAGGGCATTATCACTTTTACACAACGGGCCACCATCATATTCAAATAATGTTTGACATATTTTCATTAAAAACATTATTTTGATTAATTTATTCATACTATTTTATCCTTCCACGAGATATAGTCCCAACACAAATCTAGGGTTGCTACCCAAGACAGCTCTTCGTTCTTTCTGTCAGTTCGGTTGCTAGAGACACGACTCAGTTGTTCAGTCTTTTTGTCCTTCTCCCTTAATTGCTAGCTAGCCAACTACGGCTAACTTACAGTCACCTCAATAAGTGCAGCCAGAATAACAGCAAAGTAGCCGCATTTGTATTTGTTCAAGCTGTTTTCTAGTGACATTTTTTTGGATACATCCATAACAATTTCACCTGGCATAGAAAATGTGCTCACTCGTTAGGACACTGTTGTTTAGAGGAGCTAGCCAACAACACAGCTAACAAAATAAATAAAAATAACTAAAGCTGGAAAGACTGAAAACTAGATACACTTGGTTTCATTTTACAATTTTTCAATTGACATTTCTTTGTATATATCCATACAAATTATGCCAGTTGATTCATGATTTCGACTGGCTGAGAAAAGCTGCCTGCCTGTTTGTCTTGTCCCAACTCCCAACTCCTACACGTTCATTACTATGGGACAGCTGGAGATCGAATTTAAATATTGAAATATTATACAAATCTGTGCAGTTGAAAAATTATATATAAAAGAAATGTGAGATAATGTCTAGATGCTTTTTATAGTGGAGATCAAGTTTATAACTTGCCTGGCTGGGCAGATGAGACAGTGGATTGCACAGTCAGATGGAACAGAGTAAATAGGCATTTTAACGTCATAGATTTTGCCGGTGGTAACTTATGATATAGACACCGGCTGGATTGTGCTTTTAACCGATCAGCATCAGGATAAGACCCACCCGTTGTATTATTGTCAATAATACACCCCATTCACAATTTAGCCTGAAACCACTCACTTTTCCACTGATGCAGTATTGTCAGAAATATGTGTCACACACACATATATCATACACACACTCACTCAGTTATTCTTTCACTTACTCATACCTAATCAGAGCCATATGACCATAGTGTAGGAAAGTCAGCCAAAAGTGGTCTTATGGCCAACAGATCCACTGACACAGTTAGTATGGAAGCCTAGTTTCAGATGAACAGATAAAGATCCTGAAATACCAGCTAGTATCAACCCCTTCAACCATCCACACACACAGGCATACACATATCCCGCCACACATGCACCTACTCCCCAGCCAAGCCAGACAAGGCTGGCCATGGTTAGATACTGTATGCCCAATTGAACATCACAGGCTAACACTGGCCTCTCTGCCTTAAAAAAATACTCTAGCGGTCATCTGGAAAACATTAGCCCTCCTCTCCAGAGGGAGAGAATAGGGGAGAGGTTAACTATTTGAGATATTTAAGGCATCCAAGTAAACGGCCAAAAAACAGTGTGGTATAGCGCGAGAGAGGCCATATTTGAAGACATTGAAAACTATGAAAAGCAGATATCAAATTTCTGAAATCTGATTTTGAAATGTTTCATAACTTGATGAAAGAAACAAATGTCAGTCTGAAATGCAGGCTGAAGGCTGAGCCATGATTTCTTGTCACTTTTAATAATCCCTGAAATCAAAACTAATTTAAGAATAACAAATAGTGTGTGTGGGACTTAAACTCTTGTTTGAAAACAATGTTGGTGGATAACTGCTATCTGATATCATTAAGCCCCAAACCCCACCGTGCAGGCAACCTAATTCTGACATTTTTTTCACTAATTGGTCTTTGGACCAATAAGATCAGCTGACATATTGCTTGAGTTAATAAAGCAGGATACCTGACTCCTCCCTGTTGTATTATTGTGTTGGTACATTTTCTTTGAGTAAGGCAGCTCCAGAATGCAGCTGTTTCAGCCTCACTCAGTGCCTTCTGTGGTGGAGAGACAGCCAGAGAACGCACATGGCGTATACGCTGTTGATCCTCTCTGGTTGCGCGTGATTGACTTGATGTCACTCACAACACTGCAGCACCTACTGGGAGAGCCCACTGAGGGCCAGGAAGCTTCTGCCCCCTTGGGTTCTGCCATAGAGTTACATTGGCAGTGCCCGTCCAAGAAGGCTCAAGGTCATTAGCTCCAGGCAAGTCGACGTCATTCCTGTTAAAGTAAAGGTTAAATAAAAAATAAAACGTTTCTTCTGTGACTTTGATTGGACTGATGTGTGTCAACTTCATTGTTTACTAGCTAGAAGACAGTGTGTTCTAGCTACCTAGCTAGCTGAAAAGTGATCATGTATTATGTTGACTATCTCCAAGCAAATGATTTTCAAACGTAGCGATAAGAAGAGAATTTTGAGATAAAACGTCTCTGTGCTCATCAGCCACTAAACACTTAAATAAGGCCATACGTTAAAATAAAAGAAGCTGAAAAAGAAAATTAAACTGGGATTGGTTTTGGACGGAAGCTTCGGCTAACATCTGTTTTGAGGTGGCTATACCACATGGTTTGTTGTTAAAGGGGAATTTCAAACTTTTTTCATCATGTCCGACGCATTTCTAGGACAGTGAGATTTGTTTCACACATAATTTCCCAGGAGGACGGGCTTCGCACGCTGAATGATACACCATATGATGGCTTCCGGTTTATTGATGGGATAGGGGGGGGGTCGTCTATCAGAAGGATTCATTGCTAAAATGTTTCCTTTTTTAAAAAGAAGGCGGACACTAACAACACAATCCTTTGGGCAGAACTGAAAGAATTGATCAGACGCAATGGTTTCAAGTGATTCCTCTCATTAGCAAACAGTGAGGAGAAACAATAGTACAACAATTTACAGTTGTAAATCTTTAAGAGTGGATTTGGGAGATAGCTGCTCTATATAAACGAATGCTTCCGTGGTGCCCTAGGTTATTAATGGTTTAATTGTTGCATGGTTTAACACACTACTAATGGGAGATTACACAGAACTTTGAGCTAAAATAACCATGGTTGCAACAAAAAGAACCCCGGGAATAAATTAGCAGACCAACTGATCTGACGTTGTTATGGTGACAAGCCTGCTTGATACTAAACAACGGAAATTGACATTGTCTGCGCCGCCCGAATTAAGTAATATATCTAATAATATATATATATGTGGCAGGTAGCCTAGTGGTTAGAGTGTTGGACTTGTAACCGGAGGGTTGCAAGTTCAAATCCCTGAGCTGACAAGGTAAAAATCTGTCACTCTGCCCCTAAACAAGGCAGTTAAACCACTGTTCCCTGGGTGCTGAAGATGTGGATTTTGGTTAAGGCAGCCCCCCCCGCACCTCTCTGATTCAGAGGGGTTGGGTTAAATGTGGAAGACACACTTCAGCTGAAGGCATTTGGTTGTACAACTGACTAATAATGGTGACTTTGACTTTATCCTATCAGGAACAACAAAATTGTAAAATGAAAAAGATAAATGAAAGAATATGGCATATTACAACTGGAAAAACATGTTTAATTGCAGACAACTACTTAGCCAAATGATTCCTACTGTACTTCAAGGCTACTCTTCTGCGAAAATGAAGACCAACTTTAAAATGAATTATCAAATTGTAAATGAAAGTGACATAGATTGCAGCAACATGTGTGATAGCAAATTTAAATGTCAATATAAAATGAAGCACTTTCCATCTGTTTCTTTTATTGAGATTATGACATAAATAACATTTTTTTAAATTATTTAACCTTTAGTTATCTAGGCAAGTCAGTTAAGAACAGTGGGTTAACTGCCTTGTTCAGGGGCAGAACAACAGATTTTTTCCTTGTCAGCTTGGGATTTGATCCAGCAACCATTTGGTTATTGGCCAAACACTCTAACCACTAGGCTACCTGCAGCCCCAAAATAAGACAATAATAAAAAAATTGCCTACAACACAATTTGTGTAAGCTACACAAATGTCAAATGAGTAGCCTACAGTTCAAGAACATTACAAATTTGGCCATATTTTATTGAGACAAGTGAAATCATTAATGGATTACATATTTGGAAACTAAAAACTAATCCTACACCATGATTTTTCCATTCATGTATGTGTAGGCTAGGCTACATTTCCATAGTAGATTTGTCGTGGTAAACAAGGAAATTAAATAATTTATTTCAGTTGTACGGAATGATTGTCAAATATATAAATCATCCTTAGTCTAATAAAATAGCAGGATTAAATTATTCCAATGAATATCACAACCAGAGGGCGAAATAGTTGTAATTTATTTGGGCAGCAATCAGGACTAAAAGATAACCTTGACATCTGCTTTAGGGAGCGGTATATCTGTGGCCAATGATTTACCTTCTATTAGTTTACTGGCCAATGTTCGTTGCAATAGGCCCACCGGTTTTTATCAACATAGGTGTTTTTCTAACAACTTCCATTTGATGGGTAATAAAGCCGATTTATGCTTGATCTGGCAATGAGGTCTGGAGGACAAATCAAGCTCCGTATGGCGATGCTGTGCACCTCCCAAATGTTAAAACCATTTGGAGGGCTTTGATAGCTCCGTATAGCTCCGCGCTGACATGATTGGTTGACAGTATGTGGGGGCGGTACGTCCTATGTTAACACAAACTCACTTAATTGACAACTTCCTTCACAACACCTCTGCTGTATGAATGACTACTGCAGAGGCCGCATTGCAACAAATGCTGTATGGCCAGTGCAGACACAGCATTGATCATAAATCGGCTTTAACTGAAAAGCTCTCACATTTGTCAGGGCTGCTGAATACTCAGTCTGTGATTGTCATCCAGGACTGTTGAAATATGCAGGTTTCAACTGGTATACATCTCCAGTGACATTATAATGTGAAATGGCATTACAAAAACCTAAATCGATTCTTTGCCAAGCTAATCTTTGTGGGCCATTATTATATCGTGTTTCAACCAGTATTTGCCAAACTGTAATAAGATTTAGATGGAAATCTAATTATGACCTTCTCTTCAGTTTCACCTAGATAAAATGTGTAGTTCACTCAAATACATTTGCAAATAAATCTTATGTTCTTATGTAAGCCTGGAATTTAAGAAAGCCAAGACACCCATTGTGTTGCATTATAATACCGTACCATTGGACACAAGGTCAGACAACTTTTGTACTGTTTCGCAAATTCAATAAAATACTAATTCAAATTTAAGGTGTTGTAATAGCAACCCACACACTGTAATGTTTAGCATGACCATTCACTTAAGCCTTTTAAACCTAAAGGTTGACCTAACTTAAGCTTAAGCATACCATGTCTCTGACATGAACTTAGTGTCCAGCATCAGTTAGACAGGTCATTTGTAGGGTTAAGTTATTCATCTATATAACAAAAATGTAACAGGTTCATCTACAGTAATATGTTGGCACCAGATTGACTCCAATGCTATGAACAACCTCTATGATATTTCCATCTGTCCTAAATTGTGGTCCATTAGTTCCTGGGTCGTTCGGTGCCTTTTGAGAAGTGAAACTTCACCAAATTTGAAAATGTTTCATAAAGAGCACATGTTCAAAATACGTTTTCCCACATCAAGAGGTTAAATAAATAAAATATTATAGTAAGTGCCTATTAAAATCCTCTAGAGTCTAAGCCGTGTCTAAGCCAGGGGAGGATCTACTAAACTAACATATGGAATTGTTTTAAGATGGTAATAATCTATATGGTCCAAATCTGAATGATTCATAATTCATAAAAAATGTATTGAATTTACAGCCAACAAATGATCAAATCATTATGGTGTGAGACTATAAAACAGAGTTAAGTACCTCAATGGACTCACTCTACAAAAAAAGGAAATCACTCTACAAAATTATCATCACCATGCCCTTAAGGAATTCACAAATATTATGGACATATTAGAAAAAGTGGATATTTGGAGACTAAAAAACCCTGACCTAATGAGATATACATGGAGGAGACTTAATCAAGCTCGTCGTCATGACTACGTTCTTGTCTCTTTCATCAAAGGTAAAAAAAAGTATTGATAAGAGACAGAATGCGATCAGATAATCATCTAATTGGCCTTCACATAACTCTTAAAGAATTTCCACGTGAACAGGTATATTGGACATTTAATGAAAGTCTACTGGAGGACAATGTATTTTAACTAAGACAAAATCATTTATAACTGAATTTTTCCAGTACAATATAGGTTCATCAAATCCCCTTATTGTTTGGGATACCTTTAAATATACCTTCAGAGATCATTCAATTCAATATTCATCAATAATAAAAAAGCAGTGTCTGTCTAAAGAGACAAGACTAACAAGGCAAATACATTAACTAATAGTTCAGGTAGATAGCAATAAAAATGATACTACAGAGATAAAAAAAAAGTTGAGGAAAAACAAAAATAACTGTAGGAACTTATTCAAGAATGATCTAATGTAATTTATTGCAAATATAAACATGTAAAATGGAGGAAAATGCACCACAATCTTCCAGAATCTCCAACACAGGAACGCTAGCAAAAATGATTTGCAGAAACTCGTCACTAAAGACAGAGTCATCTATAATTCTCCTAATAATATTTTTAAAAAAGGAGGTTAAATATTTTAAGCAGAGGCCAATGTTGTGATCCAAAAATACTAGCAAATGCATAGTGCACAGAAAGGTTTTACCAGATATTGTTCATCCTGATCAGACCAGTTTTTTTACATGGACGATACATTGGAGATTTATAAACGACAACTACTAGAAATAATAGAACAACATGAAACATATAAGAAGCCATGCCTGGTATTTATAGCCAATTTCTGAAAAGGCCTTTGATAAAGTACGACAGAATTTTATTTATAATGCCTGGATTTTCTTAAATTCAGTGAGTCTCTTATAAAATGGGTAAAAGTAATGTATAGCAACCCCAGGTGTAAAATAGTTAATAGCGGCTACTTCTCCGAGTTTTGAATTGTCAAGAAGAGTTAAACAAGGGTGTCCGCTGTCACCATATCAATTCATTATGGCCATCAAAATGCTAGCTATTAAAATCTGATCAAATAACAACATTAGAGGATTAGAAATCCAAGGTTTGAAAAAAAGGTGTCTATGTCAATCAAATTCAATCAAATGTATTTATAAAGCCCTTCTTACATCAGCTGATGTCACAGAGTGCTGTACAGAAACCCAGCCTAAAACCCCAAACAGCAAGCAATGCAGGTGTAAAAGCACGGTGGCTAGGAAAAAGTCCCTAGAAAGGCCAGAACCTAGGAAGAAACCTAGAGAGGAACCAGGCTATGAGGGGTGGCCAGTCTACTTCTGGCTGTGCCGGGTGGAGATTGCTATTGTATGCTCTTGATGCTATATGTATGCTTTTGACTCAAGTTTTATATTAAGTCCATACAATATTACATATTGGAACTTTAAAAATGTTTACTTTTAAATTACCCTGCTGTTTACCTCTAAAAAGGTCTGACGTTGAAGTAGACATACTTGAAATTCATATCACAAAATATATAAATGAGCTCTCCACAATAAATATCAATATATAACTAGTAAAAATAGACAAGATCCTGCAAACATTTCGAGGTAAACACCTGTCTATTTATGGAATTGAATTTCTTTACTGATTAACTCCTTAGTCATATCTCAGTTTACTCACTTACCTATGGCGCTGCCCACCCTTGATTATTTGTTTTTGCTAATCTTATGAGCAAAACATATTTTGCTTTATCTGGGATGCTAAACCAGACAAGAAGAAGCGTACCTATCTGTATAATGAATATGAACTGGATGGGTTGATATGATTAACTACTTACGAAGTGGTGGGCTCGGGTTTTCGCCTGCTAAATGAGTTCTGTTATACTCCCAGACATTATGTTAACACTTTTAGAAACCTCAGTGTTTCCTATCCAATAGAACTAACTATGTGCATATCCTATTTTCTGAGCCTGAGTGGCAGGCATTTTGCTTTGGGCACGCCAGACTCTCCAAAACCGTCACCTCACCTGCCGCTCCCTAAGAAGTTAAATATAAATGCACTAAACATCTCTCTAAACGTCTCTCTCAAACAAGCATTGCAGAGCTGGTTACAATTTCATTTTCATCCCCCTGAAAAGATAAAACAAATGTGCTCGTTGATTAAAGTATTTATGGAAAATATGTTTGAAAAGTGTATATTGTTTTTAAATTATATGGTAAATTGGAATGATAGAGTTGTGTTTTTCATGGAGTTATCAGAATTGTATGAGAAGGTCTGCTCAATCCAAGATTACAACCATTCGATTACAGCATTACCCCAAAATTGGAGGAGGCAGGTGGCAGCGAGAGGAGGTAGGGAACTGGTCTGTCTGCCCAATGTAAAGAATCCAAACTGATGGAGGCAGGTGGCAGCGGGAGGAGATAGGGAACTGGTGGCAGTGGGAGGAGGTAGGTCAACTGCTCAGTCTGCCCAATAATAAAGGATCAAAACTGTCGGAGGAATAAAATAGCATAAATAGGAAAGTATACAAGTTTGATTTGAGGACCAGGATTGCCATACAGATTGCAAAATAGTTGGTAAGAGATTTTTGATGTACAGATTCCATGGTACAGGGTGTATGAGTTAATATAGAAAATGACGCAATATTCAAGACTTCATGCTTTTCAGCTGAATTTATTGTACATATTTATTGCCACCAACAAAATGCTGAATATTTGTGTCACGGATCCCTCCGGGAACTGTCATTGCGCACACCTGGCCCCAATTGCCAATGATTAGTGTTTGTTTATATGTGCCCTTTGGTTCTCCATTGGGCTGTCGATTACTGTTCTATGTCCGTTGGTGCATGTGAGTACCTGTGCTGTGTGTTTTGGCTTTTGTGCCATGTTGGATTGCGCACATTATTCCGGGCCTCGCCCTGTGTTTTGATCATTGTGCGCGCCTGTATTTATTTCAGGTACTCCTGCTTTTTTGTTTTGGGTTTCCAGCCTGTGTTTTTTGTATACGTGTTTGTTTCTTTTTCGTACCCGTGCCTTTACACGGCACGCTGTAATTTGGGCAAATAAAAACCCATATTACGCAACCCTGCGCTTGTCTCCCCGATCCCTTCATACCAATGTGACAGAATAATCGACCATTAAGGGAGACAGCGGGAATGGTCCGTCCGATGCCACTACGACCTGTCCGTTCGATGCCACTGCGACTGGTCCGTCCGACGATGCTCGACTGGTCCGTCCGGTGCCGCCACAACTTCGGCAGCTGCAACTGGGTCATCTGACGCCACAGCTACTGGTCCGTCCGACGACGACGCAACTTCGGCAGCTGCATCGGGTCCTGATTCGACCCGCACTGCGTTCCTGCGATTGTCCTTGAGGTCGGTGTCATTGCGCTGCTGGTGCAGCGCGTCAAGGGGGTACTGTCACGGATCCCTCCGGAACTGTCATTGCGCACACCTGGCCCCAATTGCCAATGATTAGTGTTTGTTTATATGTGCCCTTTGGTTCTTCATTGGGCTGTTGATTACTGTTCTATGTCCGTTGGTGCATGTGAGTACCTGTGCTGTGTGTTTTGGCTTTCGTGCCATGTTGGATTGCGCACATGATTCCGGGCCTCGTCCTGTGTTTTGATCATTGTGCGCGTCTGTATTTATTTCAGGTACTCCTTGCTATTTTGTTTTGGGTTTCAACCCTGTGTTTTTTGTATACGTGTTTGTTTCATTTTGTCCCCGTGCCTTTACACGGCATGCTGTAATTTTGGCAAATAAAAACCCATATTACGCATTCCTGCGCTTGTCTCCCGATCCCTTCATACCAACGTGACAATTTGGGGCATTCAATCATCGCAGCTCTGAAGATTTTGCTGTGGGGATACAGAACCAATAGACCGTTTGATTTGGAATGGCCCTCAGGTAGCCTGTTTCTGGTCTCAGGTACAAGAATGGCTGAAGCATAACATTAATTTAAAATTGACCTTAGAAATAGTATTGTCGGGAGATCAAGGAGATCAGGAGAGAACTGTTCAGTCACTTACTAATGTACTAATACTAGTAGTAAAATTATTTATCTTCAACTCGCAATCTGTGGAGTCTATTCAATTAGATTACAATTGTATGTTTAACATCACAGCATAGTTGAAAGATACAGTGCATTCGGTAAGTATTTAGACCCCTTGACTTTTTCCACATTTTGTTACGTTACAGCCTTCTCAAATTGATTAAATAGTTTTTTCTCCTCATCAAACTACACAGAATAACCCAGAATATTTGGTAATTTATTAATTATAAAAACAGTAATATCACATTTACATAAGTATTCAGACATTTTACTCAGTACTTTGTTGAAGCACCATTGTCAGCGATTACAGCCTCAAGTCTTCTTGGGTATGATGCTATGAGCTTGGCACACCTGTATTTGGGGAGGTTCTCCCATTCTTCTCTGCAGATCCTCTGTCAGGATGGATGGGGAGCATTGCTGCACAGCTATTTTCAGGTCTCTCCAGAGATGTTTGATCGGGTTCAAGTCTGGGCTCTGGCTGGGCCACTCAAGGACATTCAGAGACTTGCCCCGAAGCCACTCCTGCGTTGTCTTGGCTGAGTGTTTAGGGTAGTTGTCCTGTTGGAAGGTAAAACTTCACCCCAGTCTGAGGTCTTGAGCTCTCTGGAGCAGGTTTTCATCAAGGATCTCTCTGTACTTTGCTCTGTTCATCTTTCCATCAATCCTGACTAGTCTCCCAGTCCCTGCCACTGAAAAACATCCCCATAGCAAGATGCTGCCACCACCATGCTTCCCCGTAGGGAGGATTTCAGGTTTCCTCCAGATTAGACGCTTGGCATTCAGGACAAAATCTTGGCTTCATCAGACGTGAGAATCTTGTTTCTCATGGTCTGAGTCTTTAGGTGCCTTTTGGCAAACTCCAAGGCTCTCATGTGCCTTTTACTGAGGAGTGTCTTCCATCTAACCACTCTACCATAAAGTCCTAATTTGTGGAGTTCTGCAGAGATGGTTGTCCTTCTGGAAGGTTCTCCCATCTCCACAGATGAACTCTGGAGCTCTGTCAGAGTGACCATTGGGTTCTTGGTCACCTCCCTGACCAAGGCCCTTCTTCCCCGATTGCTCAGTTTGGCCGGGCGGCCAGCTCTAGGAAGAGTCTTGGTGGTTCCAAACTTCTTCCATTTAAGAATGACGGAGGCAACTGTGTTCTTGGGCACCTTCAATGCTGCAGAAATATTTTGGTACCCTTCCCCAGATCCGTGCCTCAACGCAATCCTGTCTCTGAGCTTACCGGACAATTCCTTCGACCTCATGGCTTGGTTTTTGCTCTGATATGCACTGTCAACTCTGGGACTTTATGTTGACGGTTGTGTGCCTTTCCAAATCATGTCCAATCAATTGAATTTACCACAGGTGGACTCCAATCAAGTTGTAGAAACATCTCAATGATGATCAATGGGAACAGGATGCACCTGAGCTCATAGCAAAGGGTCTGAATAGTTATGCAAAACAATCTAAAAACCTTTTTTCTCTTTGCCATTATGGGGTATTGTGTGTAGATTGATGAGGATTTTTCATTTTATTGAATACATTTTAGAACAAGACTGTAATGCAACAAAATGTGGAAAAAGTCAAGGGGTTTGAATACTTTTCGAATGCACTGTAGTTCTTCAAAGATGTTTTCCATAAATGTATACAATTCAACACTCTCCCCTGTGCATAGGAGTGCTGTGAGGAGGTAGTGTAATAAAGCAGCACTGTGTGCCATGTGGTCATAGTTTGCCACACACACACACGTACACATAAAGTATATACACACATTTGCACACAAAAGCATACGCACACACACGCACACACACACACATACAGAAACACACGCACACACTAAGCATCCCAAACTCTTCATTGTTTCCAATCACAACAAAATCATGACATAAGTGTTCGGAGAAAAACACAAGCTCTTTCCAAGCTTGCCCTGGAAGGAGGACAAACATAAATTGCCAGCAATTTTCAATCAAGTCAACAGCAGCAATCTCTCTCTCTCTGGCTTCCCCACACTCTATCAGTCTTATATGTCACAGCTAGTTATTAATCACATTCTCCATTCTGTGTTTTTTTTCTGTCTCCAAAGTCCCTCAGCAAGAGACCTTTAAAAACCAATCAAATGCTATCCACTGTTTCACTCTAATAACACTTGGAGTGAAGGGCTTCCAGTGTGCATTCACTCAATCTCTCTTTTGATAAATGTCCTGCTGTATATATCAAAACTTTTTCTGACCTGCAAAAGACTAAACTCAGCAGTTACAGTCAGTTGAAATGGGATGTCTCAGTTGGTTACTATTTTTTAAACAATATACAAGAAGCAGTTTAAAAGTATAAGTGATTAACTCTGTCTTTCTCTCCCTCGCTTTCACTCTCCCTCAGTCTTGCTCTGATTCCCTCCCACTGAATATGTGTGCCATGGAAGAGTGAGAGAACCACATCTGGATGGTTCCAGAAGGTGAGTCATGGCGTTCTGACTGGCTCAGACCCAGAGAGAGGCCTTCATGCATGGGCCATGTGCACCACCAAAATAACTATGGGGGAAAGCAGTAGAGGGAAAACCCTCTCTGTATATTTTGTTTTTCCATAAAATATCTCATAGCCTAGCAACCCTAGAATATTTGTGGAGAAACAGAAAACAGACCTCCATACACTGTTGAGTTACTACCCTCCCCTACCCTTACTCTCAGAGTGACTGTAAAAACAGTGTGTGTGTGTGTGTGTGTGTGTGTGTGTGTGTGTGTGTGTGTGTGTGTGTGTGTGTGTGTGTGTGTGTGTGTGTGTGTGTGTGTGTGTGTGTGTGTGTGTGTGTGTGTGTGTGTGTGTGTGTGTGTGTGTGTGTGTGTGAGAGAGAGATGCTGGTGCGTGCGTGTGAGAGATTCTGGTGCGTGCGTGCGTGCCACGGCCGGCCTGTAAAACTGCAAATATAAATCTCAGTCAAGCGCAGAGGAGCATAATAGTGGCTCGTACCTTATGGTGATGAACTAGGCGAGTGAAGCGTATGTTTCATTTCCAAGTGTGCCTTTGACATGATCAATTACCTTGCAGGATCATAAAACTAAAATCATTCTGATCACTCAAGAAGGCAGCAAGCCCTTGCAAATAACGCAATACTATACCCTCACATCTGGACGCAATATCCTGAACAAACCACAAACCAAACAGACAGTGCTAATGCAGGAAGGGAACACACAGTATAAACAGTACAAGATAACGTCCGCTTACATTGTATGTCATCATCATCATCAAATCTGCAAGCCATTGCAAAATGTAACATAAAGGAGTATCCTATTAGCGTGTATGTATAGGGAGCAGTTTATCAATAAAAACACAGCAGTTTGATTGAATCCAGCCCATTGGTACGACCTGGAAGACACTTTCTTTTGTGTAACGATGAAGTCCAATCTGGATTGGTGCCTATTGGCTTGTTAGCCAGCCAACAGAGAGCTGAAAACACCATTACAGTACCAGTCACTCAATACTATTCTATAATTTGACATCAGAAAAAAATTGAAATACAGTGCCTTGGCTGCTTGGGGATCAAGCCGTTGTTGCTAAGAGAATTATGAAAGTAAATTGTTAGTGTAACGGTTGGAATGAGTCACTGACCTCAGAGAGAGCGAGAAAGAGAGTAAGAGGGAGAGAGTAAGAGAGAGAGAGAGAGAGAGAGAGAGAGAGAGAGAGAGAGAGAGAGAGAGAGAGACAGACAGACAGACAGACAGAGACAGGCAGACAGGCAGACAGACAGACAGACAGACAGACAGACAGACAGAGAGAGAGACATACATACAGGCATAGAGAGGCCACATGCCCACTATGATCCCTAAACACTACCTATGGCAAAAACATGACTGCTTGGATTGACCCAATTCATCTAGCCTTCTCTCTCAGGAAGGAGTAAGAATAGCCCTCAACACTGGGCTTAAAATACAACAACCGGACTTCAAACTTAGGTAGGCTATTGTTAGCAAGCTTGCCCTGAATGGAGAGTGTGAGAGCTGGGGAAAATGGAGCGTGTGTGTGGCTAAAAGGTAGCTGCTGTATTGAGAGGGTGGCATAAAGGCATGGACAGTGGTAGTCCTAATGAGGTCAGCGGAAGCTCCATCCCCTTCAACCCCAGCCGATCGGTCTAGAAATAGAATGTGTGACTCAGACTAGTAGGTTGGATGAGTCTGATAAAAACATCACTACTGGTCCTTCAGGTGCTATAAATGAGCCATTGACGCCTTTCAGATGTTGTTGTACCAAATTGCAGCAGAGGGAACTGGCTGTGTCACTGGGCGACAGACTCACTGGGCCATTGTGTTGCGTGTACAGCTGGGACAGGTTGGGGAGCATGAGAGTTAAAAAAAAAAATATTATTCTTGCCTACTGAACTTTTCCTAGGTAAACAGGTGTGCCAATCAATTATATAATGATATAATGATAAATTAATCTCTAGGGAGAAACTACCTCCAGCAGGGTTGTGGTGCCCTCGAGGACCACTTCCTGGTATCATGTAAATATTAGAATAAAACAGCCACGCTCAAACTGAGCGAGGGTGTCAGGCTGCGGGTAACTGGTGAAAAGGAGTCAGGCGCAGGAGAGCAGAGATGCGTGGACAAGGTAATTTTAATAGCGAAGCACCAGTACAAAACAATAAACTAAGGTGCGGGAAAATACCAGTCACATGAATAAACGAGTTATACAAAACCCGGCAACAAAATAACCAGCCGTCAGTAACATGCCTGAACAATAAACAATTACGGACAAGGACATGGGGAAACCAGAGGGTTAAATACACGACATGTAATTGAGAGAATTGGAACCAGGTGTGATGGAAGACAAAACGAATGGATAACAGAAAAAAGGATCGGCGATGGCCAGAAGGTCGGTGACGTCGACCGCCGAACACCGCCCGAACAAGAAGAGGGACCAACTTCGGCGGAAGTTGTGACAGAGGGTCGTGGGGCAAACTCGCTCATCCACATCACTGAGCCTCCATTGTTTATGTAAAATCTCATGGTCCACTGAACCTACACTAGATATACAAAAGTATGTGGACACCCTTTCAAATTAGTGGATTGGGCTATTTCAGCCACACCAGTTGCTTACAGGTGTATAAAATCGAGCAGACAGTCATGCAATCTCCATAGACAAACATTGGCAGTAGAATGGCCTTACTGAAGAGCTCAGTGACTTTCAACGTGGCACAGTCATAGGATGCCACCTTTCCAACAATTAAGCACGTCAGATTTCTGCCCTGCTAGAGCTGCCCACGTCTAGGAGCAACAGCTGCTCAGCCGCGAAGCGTTACGAGACACAAGCTCACAGAACGTAGCGCTTACAAATCATCTGTCCTCGGTTGCAACACTCACTACCAAGTTCCAAACTGGCTCTGGAAGCAACTTCAGCACAAGAACTGTTCGTCGGGAGTTTAATGAAATGGGTGTCCTTGGCTGATCAGCCAAGTGTTTGCCATTGGACTTTGGAGCAGTGGAAACGTGTTCTCTTGAGTGATGAATTAGCTTCACCTTCTGGTAGTCCGACGGAAAATCTGGGTTTGGCGGTTGCCAGGAGAACGCTACCTGCCCGGTGCACAAAGCAAGGTTCATACAGAAAAGTTTTGCCAAGATCGGTGTGAAAGAACTTGACTGGCCTGCACAGCCCTGACCTCAACCACATCGAACACCTTTGGGATGAATTGGAATGCAGACTGCAAGTCAGGCCTAATCGCCCAACATCAGTGCCCGACCTCACTAATGCTCCTGTGGCTGAATGGAAGCAAATCCCTGCAGCAATGTTCCAACATGTTAGCAAAGCGGGGACCAACTCCAACGCCCATGATTTCGGAATGAGATGTTCGACGAGCAGGTGTCGTATTTCTCAGTCCATTGCCTTTTTCCAATGGTACTCCAGGTATTGTTGACATGCTTTAAATACGATGTCCATTCAGCTAGCCTCCTGTTGTACACAGTGACATTTAGCCGTCATTAGGCGTGCTGGATGTGGGAGAGGAGGAAAGTGTTCCAGTCGTCCTTGCTGCACTGCTCAGTTCATCTATCTCAGCGAGCTGTTTCCTTGACATTTCCCTTCCTCTGATTCACACAAAGAGGCCCCTCACTGCTGAAAGGTCAACCTGGCGCCGCATCACCTTGCCGGACCACCGGTCATCTATCAGCTCTTCCAACACCCACACAAACTCTCACATGCTCACGTGTGTACACAAACAATGCACATGCTTGTGCATGCAGGCACACACACACATACACACACGCACAGGCACACACACAATGCACATGCTTGCGCATTCAGGCACATACACACACACACCTGTCAGGTCAACGCAGGCTAAGAAAAACAAGTGTCTCTGGTCACAGGGTGAGTGACCTAACTGGGGTCACATGACGTGATGTATAGCGTCAATACAAGTTAACTGAGCTTACAGTAAATAATTTTGTATAACGTAGGGTTAATGAACAAACTAAGTAAATTCATCCACACACAGTCATGTACAGTATAACCTGAAATTATCATCATAAGACATTTAAAACTGTAACACAATTTGCTTGTTCATGTATGACAGGGATGGACAACTGGGCCCCTTTCAGCAGTTTTTCTCTTGTTATGTCAGTCAATCAGCCAATGTCAGCTAAGTTAGTGTAGCGGCCAGCTATCTAAACTTATTATCATGGTCGAATTGTTGGGAAAGGGCTCATAAAAAAGCATTTAACGGTAAAGTCTACCCCTGTTCGGTGTATTTAACAAATACAATTTGATTAGATATTGAATTACCATCCAGGGGGCCCCCATTGATTGTGTTAGTCAGTCTCACTCAGATATAATATTTAAAACGGAATATAGTACTCTCCACCCTATGTCAAAATGTGTAGAATTGCTGGAAATTTGCTGTAAAACCGCTAATTTTCCTCTCGCCCCATGACAAAATGAGTAGAACTGCATGAAACTATCAATAAAATTGCTAAATCTTCTCTACTCCCCATGGCAAAATGTATTGAATTGCATATATTTGACATGGTGGCGTAGCATGAAGATTGGAATGCTGTGAACCAAGAGGTTGTGAATTGAAATCCCAAGTGAGGACATTAATATATATATATACAGTGAGGGATTGACAAAGAAATGATCAGTCTATAATTTTAATGGTAGGTTTATTTGAACAGTGAGAGACAAAATAACAACAAAAAAATCCAGAAAAACGCATGTGAAAATTTTTATAAATTGATTTGCATTTTAATGAGGGAAATAAGTATTTGACCCCCTCTCAATCAGAAAGATTTCTGGCTCCCAGGTGTCTTTTATACAGGTAACGAGCTGAGATTAGGAGCACACTCTTAAAGGGAGTGCTCCTAATCTCAGTTTGTTACCTGTATAAAAGACACCTGTCCACAGAAGCAATCAATCAATCAGATTCCAAACTCTCCACCATGGCCAAGACCAAAGATTGTAGACCTACACAAGGCTGGAATGGGCTACAAGACCATCGGCAAGCAGCTTGGTGAGAAGGTGACAACAGTTGGTGCGATTATTCACAAATGGAAGAAACACAAAAGAACTGTCAATCTCCCTCGGCTTGGGGCTCCATGCAAGATCTCACCTCGTGGAGTGGCAATGATCATGAGAACGGTGAGGAATCAGCCCAGAACTACACGGGAGGATCTTGTCAATGATCTCAAGGCAGCTGGGACCATAGTCACCAAGAAAACAATTGGTAACACACTATGCCGTGAAGGACTGAAATCCTGCAGCGCCCGCAAGGTCCCCCTGCTCAAGAAAGCACATATACATGCCCGTCTGAAGTTTGCCAATGAACATCTGAATGATTCAGAGGACAACTGGGTGAAAGTGTTGTGGTCAGATGAGACCAAAATTGAGCTTTTTGGCACCAACTCAACTCACCGTGTTTGGAGGAGGAGGAATGCTGCCTATGACCCCAAGAACACCATCCCCACCGTCAAACATGGAGGTGGAAACATTATGCTATGGGGGTGTTTTCTGCTAAGGGGACAGGACAACTTCACCGCATCAAAGGGACGATGGACGGGGCCATGTACCGTCAAATCTTGGGTGAGAACCTCCTTCCCTCAGCCAGGCCATTGAAAATGGGTTGTGGATGGGTATTCCAGCATGACAATGACCCAAAACACACAGCCAAGGCAACAAAGGAGTGGCTCAAGAATAAGCACATTAAGGTCCTGGAGTGGCCTAGCCAGTCTCCAGACCTTAATCCCATAGAAAATCTGTGGAGGGAGCTGAAGGTTCGAGTTGCCAAACGTCAGCCTCGAAACCGTAATGACTTGGAGAAGATCTGCAAAGAGGACTGGGACAAAATCCCTCCTGAGATGTGTGCAAACCTGGTGGCCAACTACAAGAAACGTCTGACCTTTGTGATTGCCAACAAGGGTTTTGCCACCAAGTACTAAGTCATGTTTTGCAGAGGGGTCAAATACTTATTTCCCTCATTAAAATGCAAATCAATTTATACAATTTTTCACATGTGTTTTTCTTGATTTTTTTGTTGTTATTCTGTCTCTCACTGTTCAAATAAACCTACCATTAAAATTATAGACTGATCATTTCTTTGTCAGTGGGCAAACGTACAAAATCAGCAGGGGATCAAGTACTTTTTTCCCTCACTGTATATTATATAAAAAAATGTTTTACTGATCTGCAGCCATTACACTTCAATTGTAAATTACCAGAATAAGAAACAATATTATTGCTTCGATCACATCATAAAATATCCTCCTCGCAATCTCCAAAATACAACAGCCACAGGACAACTTTGTTTGGACATTGTAAAGGACCATTTGCCAAAACTGAAGAGATATATCTAGCTAACGACCTCAAATCGGTGGACAGAGACTTGCTAGCTACGTTAGCTAGCTAGCTCGGATTTTCTTCAAGGAATCTGCCTCCCGAAAAAAGCTTCTCCCAAGTGGGTGTGAGACCTACTCCCTTTGCCTGCTGCACTGCTGCATGGATTCCACCTGGTGATCTGTTCACTGTCTGCCCTGGCCTGTCTCCCTATGTCTGGTACAGGTACCCTCGCCACACTCTCACCTCTCGCCCAACCTTTCGCTCAGCTCCAGCACACACACACTGTTGGGGAGAGTGACTATTTGAACTTACAATGGCTAGCCCCAAATCATTATATTTGTTTATTGTTCTTTATGCTATTTCCCTCATGACTTTTGTATGCTTTGTTGACTATGAACTTGCTTGCTTACCGGACTGTGGGACAGACAATGTTTGTTTCCACACTCGGGACTCTGACTATCTATTGGTTACACGGACTCTTGGCCTCCCATCCTATTCTAACCACTCTCACCAGCTTTGTATTCATGTTACCTGGTGACATTTTAGTACAATATGACCTTGTTGCCATCTGATGCACTTTCAAATTTCATTAAAAAATGAACACCGCAGAGCTCTCCCTGTCCTCTGCCGTGCCCTGATTGTATTACTGCTGATGATATCTGGAAATGTGTACACCCTGTCCCATCTACTGTTGCTAGCCCCAATTCTGATTTATGCTTTTTTCGGCAAGACAGATCTTCCAAAAGTGGTGGAATGGCAATCTTTACTAAGGAACACCTTCAGTGCTCGGTTGTCTCCACCAAGTCTGTACCCAAACAATTTGATTTGCTGGTTTTAAGCATTACATTATCAAATAGCTCTTTGTTGACTGTTACTGGGAGTTATTGTCCACCATCAGCACCGGCCTGTACCCTACCTTCCTTAAGATCTCTCCTGGCCCCTTACACTAAGTCTGAATTTGTCTTGCTAGGTGTTCTAAACTGGGACATGCTTAAACCACCTGACCAAGTCCTAAAACAATGGGACTCCCTAAATCTTTCTCAGATTATTACCAATCCCACAAGGTATGACTCCAAACACCCAGAAAAGGCTACTCTCCTTGATGTTATCCTCCTGATAGGTATCAGTCTGGTGTTTTCTGTAATGACCTTAGTGATTTCTGTTTTACAGCTTGTGTTTCTAATGGCTGTTCAGTGAAATGACCTGTCCTGTTTTGTCATAGAAGCTTGTTAAAAAACTTTAATGAGCAAACCTTCCTTCATGACCTGGCCTGGCCTCTGTAAATTGGTATAGAATCAGCCTGATCCCCTCTATCGAAGACGGTTAGAGCTTCCTTTTTGATATTTTCAGTGGTATTGTTAACAAACACACCCCATAAAGAAAAGAAGATCATTAAAAACAAGTTCAGCACCTGGTTCAACCGTGATCTGATTAACCGATTAACAGTAGACCATTCCATTCTTGTGGTCCGGCTAGGAGCATTGGGTCTCTGAGGGGTCTTAGGCCAGGTTTGCTAACTACCTCTCTCAAAGAGTGCAGTGTATAATGTCAGACAATCTGCTGTCTCAGCCACTGCCTGTCACCAAGGGAGTACCCAAAGGCTCAATCCTAGGCCCCACGCTCTTCTCAATTTACATCAACAACATAGCTCAGGCAGTAGGAAGCTCTCTCATCCATTTATCTGCAGATGATACAGTCTTATACTCAGCTGGCTCCTCCCCGGATTTTGTGTTAAACGCTCTACAACAAAGCTTTCTTAGTGTCCAACAAGCTTTTTCTGCCCTTAACCTTGTTCTGATCACCTCCAAAACAAAGGTAATCTGGTTTGGTAAAAAGAATGCCAGTGTGATCACTACCTCTGAGGGTTTAGAGCTTGAGGTAGTCACCTCATACAAGCACTTGGGAGTATGGCTAGACGGTATACTGACCTTCTCTCAGCACATATCAATAGCTGCAGGCTAAGGTTAAATCTAGACTTGGTTTCCTCTATCGTAATCGCTCCTGCTTCACCCCAGCTGCCCAACTAACCCTGATTTAGATGGCCATCCTACCCATGCTAGATTACGAAGACGCAATTTATAGATCAGCAGGTAAGGGTGCTCTCGAGCAGCTCGATTTTCTTTATCATCCGGCCATCAGATTTGCCCCCAATGCTCATTAAAGGACACATCACTGAACTCTATACTCCTCTGTAAACTGGTCATCTCTGTATACTCGGAGCAAGTTGGTTGATGCTTATTTATAACCCCATATCTGAGATACCTACTGCAGCCCTCATCCTCCATATACAACACCCGTTCTGCCAGTCACCTTCTGTTAAAGGTCCCCAAAGCCCTCACATTCCTGGGTCGCTCCTCTTTTCAGTTCGCTGCAGCTAGCGACTAGAACGAGCTGCAAAAAACACAAACTGGACAGTTTTATCTCCATCCCTTCATTCAAAGACTCAATAATGTACACTCTTACTGTCAGTTGTGGCTGCTTTGCATGATGTACTGTTGTCTCTACCTTCTTGCCCTTTGTGCTGTTGTCTGTGCCCAATAATGTTTGTACCATCTTTTGTGCTGCTACCATGTTGTGCTGCTGCCATGTTGTGTTGCTACCATGTTGTTGTCATGTTTTGTTGCTACCATGCTGTGTTGTCATTTGTTGCTGCCATGCTATGTTGTGGTGTCTCTCTTGTCGTGATGTGTGTTTTGTCCTATTTTTTTCTTTTTAATCCCAGCCCCCGTCCCCGCAGGAGGCATTTTGCCTTTTGGCAGGTCATCATTGTAAATAAGAATTTGTTCTTAACTGACTTGTCTAGTTAAATAAAGGTTAAATAAAAAATATATATAAATGAACATGAACAATGTAATAATGTACTGTTTGTCAATGTGTGTCAATTATGTCAGTTGAAAACATTATATGTTAAAAGCACTGTGTTCCACAGACTTTTTTTTAGATAAGATGCCCAAATAAGAATTTGTAGTTGAATGAACATATGAGACAATTTGAGCACACAGTTGAGTAAACAAAAATAATCAGTGGAACCAGTTACTTAGTAATATTTAGTTGAAGCAACTATATTTTTACAATGTTGTAGCACTCTCTACACACATCACAAATAGCTCTCACACACACATGCACGTTACACACTGCAAAACTAGGGGTTATTAACAAAATGTAGAGCAAAGGTAAAACTTCAGTTTAGATTTCATGATTTTAACATGAAAGGATTGTAATGATCATATTGTAAAATGATAAAAGATGTTCTAGACCTACGTAGAACAAAGTTGTTGGCCGTAACGAAATAACCCCCACCAACCCGCCATCCTAAACAAACACCATTCACACACTCACGACACACACGCGAGCGCAAACACATTCAAGCACACACACTCACACACACACACTCTTTTTCTGTCTCACTCCTCATTCTCTACTACTCCATTGACACAGAGTGAAGCTAAAGGGTAGCCTTTCATGGTGTGAGGTGGAGCGGTGTAATCCAACCGACAGACCCTGGGCCAAACAGCCAGGCTGCACAATACTGAATGTGGACAGTAAAGCCAGGCGCCAGCCCCGTGTCACCCCATCTATATAGGCTCAACAACATAGCCTGTGGATTCTCATGCACGTCCTTCCAAATAGACTGGGATATACTGGTTTTGAGAAGTGGATAGAGACAGTTATAATTTGAGTGGTGAGTTAGAGAAGCGGAGTGTGGCAATTTGAATCAGATCCATTGGTCGTTTTTTTTACAAAAGACCAGTGTTTTAAAATGGTGGGTCATGGCCAGTCCCTCTTGAGCTGTGGTTAAAACCTTAGCTGTGGTTAAAAACATTGTGGGTCACGGAACAATGAAAAGGCATTAGGTGAGTCGTACAGCCCTGACACTGTTTGAGAGCTACTGGTCTAGATGAGAAAAACCTGTCTTGGAGCAGGTGTGTGATTTGAAGTGACAGGTTCTAATCCAACCTGTTTACTAAAACTTCAGATTTGGAGGCTGCATTGGTTACTGAGGTTAAAATGGCTCTGTGAGACATGTGGCCTATTCAAGGATGGCTGTCACTCATGAAATAGTCATGTCTCCAAGTCACGTTTCCTTGTTTTGGAAAAGCTTTGCGTCTTATCAATTTACCTTGGAATTTAATTTCACCTCTGAACTGTGACAGGGAGGTTAGAGAAAATACACACATGGGCAACTTGTAGGCTCTATAAGTTGCACACACACGTGCACACACACACATCCCGCTCACATACTGTATGAACAAACACGTGTTGTTTACGAGATCCACGAGTGATTGAGAGTGGGAGAATGAGCACAATGGAACTATACCCTTCAGATCAAACAAAGGAAATGGCTGCTTTAAGTGTTGAGCTTAACAATGCACATAAACAATTCTCTCTCTCTCCAGCCCATTACGTGTCACCGTGTGTTTGTCTGGAGGTGGTGAAAGTAGGGCAGGTATTTCAGGAGTTATTGCTGCGGTGTGCAACACTATTCTCCTTGGAGTGTGTGCAGTAGGTAGGTGTACTGTACCTGGCCTGCCCTATTTCAGCTCACACTGAGGAGAAAGTGGAGCATGCTCTTGGTTTGAAGGTCAGTAAGAAGGACTTTGAAGTTAGGGTCTATATCCCAATATGGCCTCACATCCTATCACTCTATATAGATATATATATATAAATATCTCAATCTCAATCTCTCTCTCTCTCTCTCTCTCTCTCTCTCTCTCTCAGGAACATGTGCTCCATGTCACAGGGAACTATAAAACAACATACACAGTGAAAACTACATGGGCCCATACATCACCGATGCTGGTATAAAGGACGTCACACTGTTTGCTTAGCGAGCACCACTTACCAAGGCTCGAACTCAGGACCTCTGCCTTGCTAGCACACATGGCCACATGGTCTTACTCGTCGGCACCACGCAAAAAGCTAGCTATTCGCTGGCACAAGTGGGACACTTCAGGCTGAGGGGTAAGTTTCACACATCCCCATGTGCTACACTGGCAAGAGCCACAACACGTGTACCTCTCACCACAAGATGTCCATGCTGAACCGTCTGTTTGGGCCTAAATACTCCATTAAGGACTAAGTGGGCTGGAATCATGATCTGGGCAAAGTGGGACATGTAGTGACAGATGTTCGAGTGTCAGCCTCTGATCCTGACTGACAGGCCGCTCATCGCCTTCCTCTGAGGGTGACATTCCACACAGAAAACAGGAAAAGGAAGAGAAGAAGGCGAGTGCCATAATGGTCCATTTCCATCTTCTCTCCTTTCAACCTCAAGGTGACCTGTTAAGACATCCCTATGGGCCTCAGTCGTTCACTCAGGATTACATTGGAATAGTTGCTATGAATTTTTATGTGAAAATGACTTACTTTTTAAATTATTTTTTCTTTGAGTCTAATCACAATGTTAAAAATAAAACCTCACATGGTAATTGGCAAGGTAACCCATAACTGGAGGATTCTATAAATAGTGATAAGGTTTACAAGGTCAGAGGCACCTCCAGTGGGATCCTCAGACAATGATGTCTGTGTGAAAATACGTCTCCCTGACTAAACAGAGCAGGGCCTCTCCAGAGTCAGACATATAAATCAATGGAGGTTATGAGGAAAGTCAGAGACAGAGAAAGAGAGAGAGCAAGAGAGAAAGAGAGATTGAGAGAGAGAGATTGCTGACCTGTTACTGAGGTCAATGGAAGGAGCATGAAATACAGATAAAGGCTTTTATCTCTACCATAAAAGTCCTAGTGAACAAGCCTTTGACTGTACTGTGAGTCGAACCAGATAAGTGTATGATAAATGACTGAAACTCAGTTGAATTGCAACTTGTCTTGTGGAGAACGGTAGATTTAAAAATACATATATATATATATATATATATATATAAACTGAGCAACATTAATCTTAGCTGTCTAGTCAAAATGTGTTCATCCCTATGACCTATTAAGAATTTCATTGAAATAAGGAAAAGCCATACTCTACATTTTCTTTCAGAATTAAAAAGCTTATATCCAGATTTGGCTTCGAACTGTTTGTGACGATTAGTTCAGCTAAAGTCGTCTTTGACCGCACTCACCCCATTGTCAGTTTGTCTGAGAGACACCAGTGACTCAACCAACTTTCATATGCAGACTTTAAACTCAGTGAACTATTCTGTCTCTGAATGTGGCCTCTTCTCTAGTCTCTTCATTATAACAACATTTCTAACTTTTCTATCTAAAGTGATTGCATTAAGATATGCATATGTTTGAAACAGCAGAAGATGGTTGGGGACTGAGTTCAGCAGCTATTTTAAGGCTATAAAATTAATTCCGTTTTCGCTTTTCTCAGAGGGTTGAGAAGGCAGAGAAAATGGTAGGTATACGCATAGCCTTTTATTGCTCGACGAGTTTGGATATTTAATGAGCAGGGTGTATTCGCTTCAAAGTGAAGCAACTACGTCTCAAGGCATTGAGACTGTCCACATCCTAGTTATAGCACTGGAAACCAAATGGAGGGTTGTGATGCAATATATAGAAAAGAAAATGGCTTAATCTCAATACCCTAAAGAGCCTTCCTCTCTTTGTGTCCTTCCCTTTATATTCTGGATTGATTGGAATAACTACTTCCCAGGTTAAATTGAATCCCCAGTTGGCTTGGTTATATTACTTTTGCCTATCCTGTCTTCTCATATCAGTGGAGGTGAAGGTGAAACAATGAGGGAGAGGAGGAGGGGATCGTAGGAGAGGAATTCACATTAGACTGTTGAGATAATACCCAGGGCCTTCAACACAGACATTTATCCCTCTATCACAACTACAACACTCACCGCAGCTATCTGCAAAGCCAGCATTAACCTAACTGTCTGTGACAATGTTTTTTATTAACTTATCCTCTAGCATAATAGGATCCGACAGTGGAAAACATAACACAGAATGAGTAGACATAATCTGGATGGCCTTTGAAGTCTGATTTCTACCAAATTTGGCTAGTCTAAGTGGCAGTATGAGCTTGTTATATAATCATCTTCATGTGTTTTTATTAGAATTTTGACTGTGTTACAGATACTTTATTATTATTTAAGTCACTAAGGCCCGGATTCTATCCACTCTCCCCTTTTTGGCTATGCACCATTAAAAGGCAATGTTACCATGGTCGCGGAGATCTCACATTCATAGTAAACACTGCAGATGTCGCCTCAATCATAAATTACCTTTAAATGTTAACAGCGCTACAATGCAGATCTCCTACGCTCCGGATTTAATCCAGACCTAGGTCTTCTTGTTCTACCATGCCCATCAATGAGTGCTATCATACAAATATGCACTTGGTTCAACAGGTATCTTATATGAATTTAGCAGCACACTAGTAGATGAATCAAGAGTGTTTGCTGAGATACTTGTTTCAGACATTGATACACACAATTACAAAGCTACAGATATTACTGAAAGTTATTCTGATTTATAGCCTACCATGGCATTATTCAATACTAATTTCCAAAATAAAACAGTTGCAGTAGTTTTGCAGTGTAACTGCTGTTACAGTGCAGTTCAACTGCAGTACACTGCAGTTAATCTGCAATCACTGCTTCCAAATACCAGTAGACTGCTGTTACTGGACTTTGACTAGTTTCAAAACTGCAATCTTTTTTTGTAAGGGGTGTGCTTTCCCTATAATGCACAGTAGAATTCAATGGCTATGAAGTTCATTCTTACATGTTCCATGTTTGAGCAGCTTTTAAAAGCAAAAGTCGAATTGAAAACATTGGCAATGTTGAATTAGATTGTCACAAAAGCAAGCTAGCAGCTAAATTAGCAAGTCTCTTTGTTTGGTTACCAAGACAACTACTGTAGCTATCTAGGAAACTTGCTACTCTACTTCAGTGGATGTTGAACACATTTCTAGTGTCAAATTAACTAACGTTAATTTCTAGCGTCAGGGTATTCAACCCGGGGTCTGCGGAGGTACGCAAAATTGTTGTTATTTTTATTTTTTTATTTATAAATATCTCTAGCAACAATAGAATAAACAAATGTTGAATTACATTCCTACAGTAGAAAAGAGGAGAATCTATTATTTCTAATGATGTCAACTTTATTTCTCAATTCATAATATTGATCAAATTTCACTCACTGGAGTATCTGACATAGGCTACCACTGTAGGCTACCACCGCAAATAGGCTACCATTGTGACAAGTGCAGCTGGCTGCTTGTGAGATGTCTTGACTCTGACATACATTTTTGACAACACATGGCTAACCTTTGTTCAAAGGCCAGTACAGTCAAAAACGTGAATTTCCTGTGTTTTATATCTCTTTCCACATTATGAGGTTGGAATAATACTGTGAAATTGTGAAATTATGATAATGCCCTTTTAGTGTAAGAGCTGTCTGAAATTTCTGATTGTTTATGTGGTATGGAGTTTTGGCCTGGCTGTTGGTATCACCAGGTGGTAAATTAGTAAATAGACCAATAAGAAAGAGAGTTCCAAGCCTCTCTGCCAATAACAGCAGTTTTTTCCTCCCCACTCAGACAACTCTCAGACAGCTTGAGAAACTGCTCTTTGTTAAGAAGTTATTTTTTCTTTGTGTTTGGAATTACCTTTCTAGCTAATTGGCTATGTTAGAGATTGCACTTCCTCTTCCAATTATAATGTGGGAAGGTCAAAATACTGAAAAACTATGTACCAAATCTATTCATTTTAAACTGTTGATTACTTCTCCTTCCCAGCTAGCACATTTGGTTCCTTGAAAGACGTTCTGAGAAAGGAAGTGAACATTTCACCTATTCTGTCTGTTAATTGTTAGGTTGAAGGGAGGTTCTGAGAATGTTTTACTATGGTTCCCTTAAAGTTTTCCTGGGAAGTTTTATTAACGTTCTGATAATGGAAATAGGTTATTTGAAGGTAATTAAGTAACATCCGAAGAACATGTTTCAATAAAGCTTTTAATAGCACTGCTAGCTTAGGCTAACTGTTTCCAAGGTAGCATGCCAGTTATTTTTTTACTCATACAAAGCTGTTAATTTTAGTCTATTCAAATAGACCCCATTTCAAAGGAAACAAACACTCATTAAGATCAGGTGTGCTCAATTAGTTGGCGCGGCCAACACACCTGAACAGATAGAGATAGTTTTGTTGAGAACGAAATGTCTACACTACCATTCAAAAGTTTGGGGTCACTTAGAAATGTCCTTGTTTTTGAAAGAAAAGCTAATTTTATACCTATTAAAGTATAATCAAATTGATCAGAAATACAGTATAGACATTGTTAATGTTGTAAATGACTATTGTAACTGGAAACGGCTGATTTTTTATGGAATAGCTACATAAGCGTGCAGAGGCCCATTATCAGCAACCATCACTCCTGTGTTCAAATGGCACGTTGTGTTAGCTAATCCAAGTTTATCATTTTAAAAGGCAAATTGATCATTAGAAAACCCTTTTGCAAATATGTAAGCACAGCTGAAAATAGTTGTTCTGATTAAAGAAGCAATAAAACTGGCCTTCTTTAGACTAGTTGAGGATCAGGAGCATCAGCATTTGTTGGTTCGATTACAGGCTCAAAATGGACAGAAACAAAGACTTTTCTAATAAAACTCGTCAGTCTATTCTTGTTCTGAAAAATTAAGGCTATTCCAATGCGAGAAATTGCCAAGAAACTGAAGATCTCGTACAATGAGTTTCAGAAGAAAGTACTTTGTTTCTGTTTTCAAAACGGTGCGCCTACTAACATATCATGTTCAAAGGCACTTAAATCTTTTGTCTTGCACATTCACCCTCTGAATGGAACACACACAATTAATGTCTCAATTGTCTCAAACATTAAAAAAAACATCTTTAACCTGTCTCCTCCCATTCATCTACAGTATTTAACACGAGACATCAATAAGGGATCATAGCTTTCACCTGAATTCACATGGTCAATCTATGTCATGGAAAGAGCAGGAATTCCTAATGTTTTGTACATTCAATATACATTTGAAGTCGGACGTTTTACATACACCTTAGCCAAGTACATTTCAACTCAGTTTTTCACAGTTCCTGACATTTAATCGTAGTAAAAATTCCCTGTCTAAGGTCAGTTAGGATCACCACTTTATTTTAAGAATGTGAAATGTCAGAATAATAGTAGAGAGAGTGAATTATTTTAGCTTTTATTTATTTCATCACATTCCCAATGGGTCAGAAGTTTACATACACTCAATTAGTATTTGGTAGCATTGCCTTTAAATTAATTAACTTGGGTCAAACGTTTTGGGTAGCCTTCCACAAGCTTCCCACAATAAGTTGTGTGAATTTTGGCCCATTCCTCCTGACAGAGCTGGTGTAACTGAGTCAGATTTGTAGGCCTAGTTGCTCGCACACGCTTTTTCAGTTCTGCCCACAAATTTTCTATAGGATTGAGGTCAAGGCTTTGTGATGGCCACTCCAATACCTTGACTTTGTTGTCCTTAAGCCATTTTGCCACAACTTTGGAAGTATGCTTGGGGTCATTGTCCATTTGGAAGAACCATTTGCAACCAAGCTTTAACTTCCTGACTGATGTCTTGAGATGTTGCTTCAATATATCCACATAATTTTATTTCCTCATGTTGCCATCTATTTCGCAAAGTGCACCAGTCCCTCCTGCAGCAAAGCACCCCCCACAACATGATACTGCCACCCCTGTGCTTCACGGTTGGGATGGTGTTCTTCGGCTTGCAAGCATCCCCCTTTTTCCTCCAAACAAAACGATGGTCATTATGGCCAAACAGTTCTATTTTTATTTCATCAGAGCAGAGGACACTTCTCCAAAAAGTACGATCTTTGTCCCCATATGCAGTTGCAAACCGTAGTCTGGCTTTTTTATGGCGGTTTTGGAGCAGTGGCTTCTTTCTTGCTGAGCGGCCTTTCAGGTTGTATCGATATAGGACTCGTAGATACTTTTGTACCTGTTTCCTCCAGCATCTTCACAAGGTCCTTTGCTGTTGTTCTGTGATTGAGTTGCACTTTTCCCACCAGATTACGTTAATCTCTAGGAGACAGAAGGCGTCTCCTTCCTGAGCGGTATGACGGCTGCATGGTCCCATGGTGTTTATACTTGCGTACTATTGTTTGTACAGATGAACGTGGTACCTTCAGGTGTTTGGAAATTGCTCCAAAGGATGAACCAGACTACAATTTTTATTCGGAGGTCTTAGCAGATTTATTTTGATTTTCCCATGATGTCAAACAAAGAGTCACTGAGTTTGAAAGTAGGCCTTGAAATACATCCACAGGTACACCTCCAATTGACTCAAATTATGTAAATTCGCCTATCAAAGGCTTCTAAAGCCATAACATCATTTTCTGGAATTTTCCAAGCTGTTTGAAGGCTCAGTCAACGTAGTGTATGCAAACTTCTGACCTACTGGAATTGTCATACAGTGAATTATAAGTGAAATAATCTGTCTGTAAACAATTGTTGTAAAATTACTTGTGTCATGCACAAAGTAAATGTCCTAACCTAATTGCCAATACTATCGTTTGTTAACAATACATTTGTGGAGTGGTTGAAAAACGAGTTTTAATGACTCCAACTTAAGTGTATGTTAACTTCCGACTTCAACTGTATACAGTGGGGAAAAAAAGTATTTAGTCAGCCACCAATTGTGCAAGTTCTCTCACTTAAAAAGATGAGAGAGGCCTGTAATTTTCATCATAGGTACACTTCAACTATGACAGACAAAATGAGGAAAAAAAATCCAGACAATCACATTGTAGGATTTTTAATGAATTTATTTGCAAATTATGGTGGAAAATAAGTATTTGGTCACATACACACAAGCAAGATTTCTGGCTCTCACAGACCTGTAACTTCTTCTTTAAGAGGCTCCTATGTCCTCCACTCATTACCTGTATTAATGGCACCTGTTTGAACTTGTTATCAGTATAAAAGACACCTGTCCACAACCTCAAACAGTCACACTCCAAACTCCACTATGGCCAAGACCAAAGAGCTGTCAAAGGACACCAGAAACAACATTGTAGACCTGCACCAGGTTGGGAAGACTGAATCTGCAATAGGTAAGCAGCTTGGTTTGAAGAAATCAACTGTGGGAGCAATTATTAGGAAATGGAAGACATACAAGACCACTGATAATCTTCCTCGATCTGGGGCTCCACGCAAGATCTCACCCCGTGGGGTCAAAATGATCACAAGAACGGTGAGCAAAAATCCCAGAACCACACGGGGACCTAGTGAATGACCTGCAGAGAGCTGGGACCAAAGTAACAAAGCCTACCATCAGTAACACACTACGCCGCCAGGGACTCAAATCCTGCAGTGCCAGACGTGTCCCCCTGCTTAAGCCAGTACATGTTCAGGCCCGTCTAAAGTTTGCTAGAGAGCATTTGGATGATCCAGATGAGGATTGGGAGAATGTCAGATGAAACCAAAATATAACTTTTTGGTAAAAACTCAACTCGTCATGTTTGGAGGACAAAGAATGCTGAGCTGCATCCAAAGAACACCATACCTACTGTGAAGCATGGGGGTGGAAACATCATGCTTTGGGGCTGTTTTTCTGCAAAGGGACCAGGACGACTGATCCGTGTAAAGGAAAGAATGAATGGGGCCATGTATCGTGAGATTTTGAGTGAAAACCTCCTTCCATCAGCAAGGGCATTGAAGATGAAACGTGGCTGGGTCTTTCAGCATCACAATGATCCCAAACACACCGCCCGGCAACGAAGGAGTGGCCGTAAGAAGCATTTCAAGGTCCTGGAGTGGCCTAGCCAGTCTCCAGATCTCAACCCCATAGAAAATCTTTGAAAGTCCGTGTTGCCCAGCGACAGCCCCAAAACATCACTGCTCTAGAGGAGATCTGCATGGAGGAATGGGCCAAAATACCAGCAACAGTGTGTGAAAACCTTGTGAAGACTTACAGAAAACGTTTGACCTCTGTCATTGCCAACAAAGGGTATATAACAAAGTATTGAGATCAACTTTTGTTATTGACCAAATACTTATTTTCCACCATAATTTGCAAATAAATTCATAAAAAATCCTACAATGTGATTTTCTGGATTTTTTTTCCTCATTTCGTCTGTCATAGTTGAAGTGTACCTATGATGAAAATTACAGGCCTCTCTCATCTTTTTAAGTGAGAGAACTTGCACAATTGGTGGCTGACTAAATACTTTTTTTCCCCACTGTATGTTTGGAAGGCATAATGCCCTCACGAGCAGCCTGGACCCTGAGAATTCTGGTTGTCTGCCTGTTTTTCCCTTTTTGACTCTCTCTATCTCCCTCTCTCTCTCTGTCTCTCTGTTTTAGTTGAACAATAAACAACTTCAATTCTCCCTCTTTTCATTTTTTAATGAAAATATGTTATATTATATTTCCTGAGAAGAAAAATTATAATATATTGATAAAATGTGCTAGGTAACATTTCATTTTAAGGGGTCCTTTATAGTGTAATAACATGTGTAACAAGTATTGTAGCTAATTGTATTATTAACTCATAGTTGCAGTCTGTAATTACAGAGGTATAACAACAAATGCTTTTTTATTTGGCGTACATCCGACGGCATTGCTCGTACCCCTGGGGGAATACCTGCTGTAGAGCATCAAGCTTATTTGGATGTACTCTGTCATTCCTGTATCTGTGTCAAAGTTATCTATAAAAGCGATTCCAACAGAGCTACAATAATCTTTAGCGAGGCGTGTAATGCCAGTAGCCTACTGAGTCATTTGTACCCAACAATGCTACCAGACCTGAAATAATTGGCCTATTTTTGGAATCTTTCAATGCTAGAATCAGTTCTTCAAAATCAATTTTCAGAAGTTCCGAGCTAGCCCTCCTGATGCCGTTTGACCCCACATGGGCCATGACAGTGTCAGCTCCTGGCATCTGTCGTAGAACGGTCGTAAGCAGCCTTGTAATGTCCTGTACTTGTGCTCCAGGACAGCACAGAGTTTTTGCCCCAGGAACCAATACATTTCATGCAAACCCCCCGAGGATCGAAGGGCAGAGGGACCCGATGGACACGAGCCAGCTGTAGTATCCATCGTGGATAATGAATGGGCCAGAGCTTTGCTGATGAGGATGGGAGCTCTGAGGATCTGAACCCAAGGTATTGACACGTTTTTTTTTAATTGAGAGACGAACTTAAAGTTTTCTTTACTGACCATCATTTTCACTTGTCTGACCGCTTGCATGATGATGAGTTTCTCACATGTTGATGTTTTTTCTCACCTGAATGATCTGAATATAAGATTACAGGGACTCTCTGCAACTATACTCAATGTGCGGGACAAAATTGAGGCTATGATGAAACATTCACACCCTTCTCATTAACCTGTGGTGAGTTATTCACCATTTTTGATGAACAAATAAGATTTTATATGTAAGATGGTTAAATATCGAGCTAAATTATTGATTATTATATTATTTGTGCCCTGGTCCTACAAGAGCTCTTTGTCACTTCCCACGAGACGGATTGTGACAAAAACTCACTCATTATGTTTAATAAATGTATCGTATAGTGTGTGGGCGGCTTACAATGATGGCAAAAAACAACATTCGAGAGTGCGCTGACCCTGGTGCTAGAGGGGGTACGCAGCTGGTGGTTGAATGTTTGAAGGGGTACGGGACTATAAAAAGTTTGGGAACCACTGCTCTACAGGAATGACGGAGTACATCCAAATCATCTTGGCTCCTGGACTCTGTCCACGCATTTGAAGGCTGCATTGAGACAATGACTTAACGACCCAAGAGAAGCTCAGTTAATCCCTATCACTATGTCGCTGAGTTGTCATAATGCTGCAGTAAATGCACAGTATGCCAGGGGTATTGGCAGAAAAAGTGTAAGTAACTTAATTTCTGTCCCCTTAACTTAGGGAGTGGTGGGGCTAGCGCCCCACTCCTGACACTACCCGGTGAAATGCAAGGCGCCAAATTCAAAATCCAAAAGTTGAATTATTAAACATTCATCAATATACAAGTGTTGCATAGTCATCAAAAGTTCTGCTTCTTGGCAATATCACAGCGTTGTCAGAATTCAAAAAGGCTTTACGGCGAAAGCACAACATTTGATTGTTTGAGGATAGCACCTCCAATATTTTTCCATTAGCATAAATTCATAAACCATCGAGGTTCACACAAAACACATTTCACAGCGAAAACAAATCCCTTACCTTTTGAAGAACTTCTGCTGAGGGCTTCCCAAGTGTCCAACGAAGACATCCAATGGTTCTTTTGTTAGAAAAAGTCATTTTTTTATATCCATAAATCTCCATTTGGTTGGCGCATTATGTTCATAAAATACAGCGTCCACTCGCCCATTGAACCGTGAAGAGAACACGTTCAACCTATACCTATACACTGGTCCAAGAACAATCAAACATCATTGATAATGTATCCTTAGGAACACTTTTATGTATATTTACTATAATATTTCAACCGGATTATAAACTGGACGATAGGAAAGGAAAAAATCACAGCGCGCACGAGCCCGTGAATGCGCTTCCTCTTCTGTTTACATCACTTCGGAATTCTTCTTCTATTACCTTCCAGAGCAACTAAACATCATCAAACACTGTCTAGAGACTGTTGACATCCAGTGGAAGCAATAGGTACTGCAATCTTACTCCTATATATGTCTGTTTTCAATAAGGAGGGGTTCAAAATGAGGCAATGTGTCAAAAACACTTTTTCCAGGACAGAAATTCCTCGGGTTTTCGCCTGTTATATCAGTTCTGTTATACTCACAGACTATATTTTAACACTCTTAGAAACTTCAGAGTGTTTCCTATCCTATAGTACTAATTATGTGCATATTATATTCTGGGCCTGAGTGGGAGGCATTTTACTTTGGGCATGCCAGACTCTCCAAAACCGTCACCTCGGGAAGTTAACCGCCCTGAATGCCTCTGTAGATCCTACAGCTATTGAATGCAGTAATCATGTGCTCATGAACAAGAGTTACTGTTAGCACTGAGGCGTGTGCCCTAGTAGGAAGTCCACTGTGTGCAGCTCACCTTGCACTTTCAGCTCAAATATAAACATGAGCATGTCTACTTCTGATAATCTTCCCAGTAAAGCAATAAAAACAATCAAATATCCCAATAAAGCACTAAAAATAGCCCACATTAACATATGTAGCTAAGAAACAAGGTTCATGAAATCAATAACTTTCTAGTAACAGATTACATTCATATTCTGACTATATCTGAAACTCACTTAGATAATACATTTAATGATAGTGGTAGCAATACATGTTTATAACATCTACAGAAAAGACAGAAATGCCAATGGGGGAGGTGTGTTGATCTATATTCGGAACCACATTCCTTTAAGGCTTAGAAAGGATCTCATGTTAAATACTGTTGAAGTAAAATGACTACAGGTTCATCTGCCTCACCTAAAGCCCATTCTTGTGGAAAGCTGCTATAGGCCACCAAGTGCAAACATGTAGGATCTGGATAATATGTTTGAGAAATGCTTGATAATGTATGTGATATCAGAGAGGTATATGTTCTGTGTGATTACAATGTTGACTGGCTTTCATCAAGCTGCCCATGAAAAAGCTTCAAACTATAACCAGTGCCTGCAACCTGGTTCAGGTTATCAGTCAACCTACAAGGTTAGTTTCAAACACCACAGAAATTAAATTACCAACATGTATTGAGCACTGTAATAAATACTCAGGGAGAAAAAGGTATAGATTCACGCGCAGAGCAGAAGGCAGGAATCGTGGTCACAGGTAGGCAATGGTCATACACAGGTAGGCAAACAGGCAGGTGAATCAAAACTAGGACTGAAGGCTATAACTGGTTCTCACAAACAAACTGGGAAAAGGCTTAGTAGAGTCAAAACGAACAATACCTCACAAAACCACAAACAGAATGAACTGAACTAAATAAGGTGCTGATGAGACTAGGTGAGTAACTAACACAGGTGAAATCAATGAAAAAAATGAAAGACAGGGTTACGTTCAAGAACAAAGAAACAGAACAAGGTTGACTAAGAAAATAAATACAGAACCTTACAAGCACATCTTTACTAACGCTGCAGAAATGAGCTTTAAAGCAGTATCCAAATCCATCGGATGTAGTGATTAGGGCTGTGGCGGTCATGAAATTTTATCAGCTAGTGATTGTCAAGCAAATAACTGTCGGTGTCATGGTAAATGACCAATATCTTACACATTTAGCATATCCAGGCTTCCACGCGTAGCCTACAAGCCACGGATACAGACCTATTGAACATCTACATTCTTAAAAAGTCTAATAAATCCATGTAATATAGCCTACACCATCACAATAAATGTATTATTTATTTTAGACAGGTCTAAAGAAACATGATATAAAGAAATTGTAGTCTATTTCAGAAGAACAGAATAGCATACTCTTTTGTCCTTATGTTAGGCCCTGATCTGTCTATGCCATATGGCTGTGGGCTACACTTGTTAATTTAGCAGACAAGATTTGCTTAAAATTCCGTGGCATTATTTTATATTGTGAAGGTCACAATTGAACAAAGCTGAATAAAATAGAAAGGATATTTTTTGGACATGCAGCTATTCTGTGTTGTGCAATTAACAAAGAAACAGATCCTCTGATGCTTCATTTAGAGTTAATTATGAACTTTAGTTGTGATACAAACGTTGAGCTATATGTTTATTTTTAATACATTCTAAGGCTGCATGATGCGACTCTAATGGGGATTTGAAAAAAGTTGCATGAAAGGCATGAGCTCTTCTTTGTTATTTGTGCAGGCTGCAGGAAGCATCAACCTCTACCACAAATTGATGGGACGGATCCGGTTGGATGAGGATGGGTGCTCTGGTGAACCGATGCTTCAGGTCCATGAAGGCTCTGTCGACCGCTTGAAACCATGTGACCTGTACCTTGGGAGAGGTGAGTGCAGAGTGGGGGGCCGCCAGGGTGCTGTAGCCCAGAAAGAAATGGTGGTAGATGTTAGCGAACCCCAGGAAATGTTGTAACTGCACCCTGGACATTGAGGCCACTCTACCACTGGTTTCACATTTTAAGGATCCATTTGGACATTTCCATCAGCAATGACATATCCCAGAAAGGAGATTGTAAAGCGGTGGAACTCACACTTCTCGGCTTTCACAAATAATTGATTCTCCAGGTGGCGCTGAAGGACTTGTCTAACATGAGGAACGTGTTCTTGGGCAGACCGGGAATTATTTATTTTTTAAATCAGGATGACGTCAAGGTAGACAAACACGAAACGGTTTAGCATGTCCCGGAGGACATCGTTTACCAGAGCCTGGAAGACAGCGGTCGCGTTGGTGAGTCCAAATGGCATGACCTGGTACTCATAATGTCCACTGGCTGTGTTAAAGGCTGTCTTCCACTCATCTCCTTCACATATCCAAACCAGGTGGTAAGCATTCCGAAGGTCCAGTTTGGAAAACATGGTGGCCCCCTGCAAAGGTTCAAAAGCCGAGGAGAGGAGTGGTAGGGGGTAACGATTCTTGATCGTTATATCATTCAGACCTCGGTAGTCAATGCACGGACGCAGGGTCTTGTCCTTCTTCTCCATGAAGAAAATCCCTGCACCGGCAGGAGATGCAGACAGACGGATACCTCCAGTAGCCAGAGAATCCTCAATGTACTCCTCCATAGCCTTGGTCTCCGGGCCGGATAGAGAATATAGCCGACCACGAGGTTGTGTGGTGCCTGGGAGGAGATCAATTACACAGTCATAAGGACGGTGCGGGGGAAGAGAAGTAGTCTGTGCCTTACTGAAGACCTCCAAGAGGTCATGGTACTCAGTGGGGATGGCAGAGACATCCGTGGCTTTGCTTACGTCCTGAGGGGGATGTCTCAAGGACGTCTGTGATGCTTTTAGGCAATGAGAATAACAAAACGGGCTCCAACCCAGGATGGATCTCGTGGTCCAGTCAATAACAGAATTGTTTTTCTGGAGCCAAGAAAATCCCATCCAGTGCCCTTGCATCCATAGGGACAGAGAGAAGTTGAGTGGGAATACCTAATTCAGAAACCATGTTAGCATCCATAAAACTTTCATCAGCCCCAGAGTTGATGAGCACCTGGAGAGACTTAGACTTGTCTCCCCACAGCAGAATCACAAAAAAAGGTGGATGGGTGATGGAAGTTAGGGGACTCCCAGTCTCACCAGAGTACTTGTACCCACTAAAAAGTTTTTCTTAACTGTGCAAGTGGCTATATAATGTCCGGCCCCAGTACAGACAACAGTTAGAATGCAGCCTACGTGAGCGTTCCCCAACCAGTAACTTAGCTCTTCCTAGTTGCATGGGCTCAGGAGTATCCAACTCACCCGTAGCCGATGTTTCTCTGGGAACCTCAGGTGTTTTCAGTTCACCTCGGAATTACCAACATTGGGGATTTCCGGATTCCTTCGGACGGGCACCAACATCAGCAGACGAACAAGTGTTCCCGAGACCCAACCTCTCACACCGGCGTTCTCGTAGACGCCCATCAATCCTAATCGCCAGGGCAATGAGGGAATCGAGGTCCCGTGGTATTTCCCGAGCTGCAAGCTCATCCTTTATCCCCTCCGACACTCCGGATTCCCAGGAACTCTCGGGTGGAAAATGTCTGCCATGAATTCCTCCAGGCTATGGCACACAGCGGATTGCTGCTCCCACACCAACTTTGCCCAGGAGAGCGCCCTTCTGGACATTAGTGTGATTAAATACGCTATCTTCAATCGGTCTGATGGAAACGAAGGCTGGATTTCGAAAATGAGGGAGCACTGAGAAAGGAAGGCCCAGCAGGTTCCAGGATTGCCTGCATAATGCTCCGGAGGAGGTAAGCGGGGTTCTCAAGGAGCCATGGTAGGTTGAACAAATCCACTAGTAGTAGAAAGGTTACTGGGTGGTTGGGAGGTCTCAAAGGTGGCGGGCTGCCTATGAGCTAACTCACTGATTTGCTCCATTATAGCATTGAACCCTTGGTCGTTACTTCCGTCAGGGAACGAAGCCCTTCCAAAAGGTCCAGCAGTAGCTCCTCATGCCTCCCAATGGTGGCTCCCTGCAGGGAGAGAGCGTGATGGAGCTGGTCTCAGTCTGCTGGGTCTGTCATGGCCAGATCATACTATAAGGACACAAGGCGAGACCCAAATGAAGACACAGGAGGCAGATGGTTGAGCTCTGATATTTATTACACCAAAAGGGGTATGCAAAAGGCAGTACGGGGACAGACTAGAGTTCATAAACCAGGTCAGAGTCCAAACAGTACTAGGGGATAGGCAGGCTCGGGGTCAGGACAGGCAGGGGTTCAGTGAACAGGTCAGAGTCCAAACAGTACAAGGAGATAGGGAGGGATCAGGCAGGCGGATTCGGCGTCAGGACAGGCAAGGATCATAACCAGGAGGGCTAGGAAAGAACAGAGACTGGGAAAAATAGGAACTAGGAGAAACATTGGTTGACTTGACAAAACAAGACAAACTGGCACAGAGAGACAGGAAACACAGGGATAAATACACCGGGGACTAATGGGGAAAACAGGGGACACCTGGAGGTGGGTGGAGACAATCACCAAGACATCAGGGCGTGACAGTTGTAAAGCGGATTAATGTGCTTAATTTGAAGAAGTTATTTGGACACTTCAGTTGTGATACAAACCTTATAAAAACGTATAGGCCTATGGGCTAGCCTACATGAGGTGTGCAACTATGATTTGAAAAAGTTGCCCCAAAAAAAGCAAGAGCTGTTTCTTGCCTTACTGCACAAAAGCTGGGCATCATATATCATTCACAAGTGACAGGCTAATATTGTCACCCATCAGACTGTTCTTGATTTAACCTTATCTTTACATATACTAAATCATATATGTGTTACATTTTTGTTTGATTTAGAATGGACCATTATCATGCAGGGAGAAGACAATACATGTCATCTATGCACTTAAATAGCATATGGAGGAAGCTTTTCCGATTACATTTGCATTGATGTCACAGTGATTAGAGGGACAATAGAGTGCTGAGTACCAGGCAATTAGCAACTTTGGTAGGCTACTTACTAATGACCGTCAGCAGCATCAGCTCTTGGAGAAGCCTAATTACTGTGACTAAACAGTCACTTACGGTCACTGTAACAGCCCTAGTAGTGATTACAATATAGTAGCCATATCTAGGAAAACCAAGCTTTCAAAGGCTGGGCCTAATATAGTGTAGAAGAGATCATACAATACGTTTTGTAGTGATTCTTAAGTTGATGTTATAAAGAATATTAGCAAGTCTGGGGTGTGTAATGAGGAGCAATCAGATGCTGCACTTGACACATTTATTAAATTGCTTATTCCAGTTGCTAATAAGAATGCACCCATTGAGCAAATTACTGTAAAAACTGTTAAATCCCCTTGGATTGATGAGGAATTAAAAAATTGTGTCATTGAGATTGATGAGGCAAAAGCTATGGCCCAAAAATTTGGCAGCACAACCGATTGGCAACATTCTGCAAATTGAGAAACCGTGACTAAACGGAATAAAAATAATAAGAACCTAACTATGAAACAAAGATAAATTATATAAACAATGATAATAAAAAGCTTTGGAGAACCTTAAAATAAACTCAGCTCCATTATTAATTTAATCAGATGCTCATTAATCACAAAACCCACTGATATTGCCAACTACAGTACTTTAATTATTCTTTCATTGGCAAGATTACCAAACGTAGGCATGACATACTAGGAACAAAAACGGACACTACACATCTAAGTAGAACTGCCGAAATTATGAAAGACAAGCATTGTCATTTTGAATTCCGTGAATTGAGTGTGGAAGCAGTGAAACATTTATTGTTGTCTATCAACAATGACAAGCCACCGGGGTCTGACAATCTGGATGGAAAATTACTGAGGATAATAGCGGACGATATTGCCACTCCTATTTTCCATATCTTCAATCAAATCAAATCAACGTTTATTTGTCACGTGCGTCGAATACAACAGGTGTAGACCTTACAGTGTGTGTGTTTGTGTAGGTAAGTAAAGAAATAAAACAACAGTAAAAAGACATTTGAAAATAACAGTATCAAGGCTATATACAGACACTGGTTAGTCAGGCTTATTGAGGTAGTATGTACATTTAAGGGCCAGCCGTGCTGCCCTGTTCTGAGCCAATTTGTCCTAAGTCCCTCATTGTGGCACCTGACCACACGACTAAACAGTAGTCCAGGTGTGACATAACTAGGGCCTGTAGGACCTGCCTTGTTCATAGTGTTATTAAGAAGGCAGAGCAGCGCTTTATTATGGACAGACTTCTCCCCATCTTAGCTACTGTTGTATCAACATGTTTTTACCATGACAGTTTATAGTCCAGGATTACTCCGAGCAGTTTAGTCACCTCAACTTGATCAATTTCCACATTATTCATTACAATATTTAGTTGAGGTTTAGGGTTTAGTGAATAATTTGTCCCAAATACAATGCTTTTAGTTTTTTAAATATTCAGGACTAACTTACTCATTGCCACCCATTCTGGAACCAACTGCAGCTCTTTGTTAAGAAATTTGGCTTGTCACCGAAAACACTCACAAACGTTTACAGATGCACAATCGATAGCATCCTGTCGGGCTGTATCACCGCCTGGTACAGCAACTGCTCCGCCCACAACCGTAAGGCTCTCCAGAGGGTAGTGAAGTCTGCACAACGCATCACTGTGGGCAAACTACCTGCCCTCCAGGACACCTACACCACCCGATGTCACAGGAAGGCCAAAAAGATCATCAACTACCCGAGCCACTGCCTATTCACTCTGCTATCATCCAGAAGGCGAGGTCAGTACAGGTGCATCAAAGCTGGGGCCGAGAGACTGAAAAACAGCTTCTATCTCAAGGCCATCAGACTGTTAAACAGCCATCACTAACATTGAGTAGCTGCTGCCAACATACTGACTCAAATCTCTAGCCACTTTAATAATAAAAATTAGGATGTAATAAATGTATCACTAGTCACTTTAAACAATGGCACAACCGGGCAATCTGCATTGTGTCCCACCACCTGCCAACCCCTCTTTTTACGCTACTGCTACTCTCTGTTCATCATATATGCATAGTCACTTTAACCATACCTACAATGTACACAGAGAGCTAACATTAATAATATGCATGTCAATCTCTCATGGCTCAAAGTAAAGTAGAGATTGACTTCATCACTACTTGTTTTTGTAAGGAGTGTTGACAAGCTGAATGCACTGAGCTGTCAGTTTAACTATTAACACACAGCTCGGACACCCATGCATACCCCACAAGACATGCCACCAGATGTATCTTCACAGTCCCCAAGTCAAGAACAGACTATGGGGGGCGCACAGTACTACATACAGCCATGACTACATGGAACTCAATTCCACATCAGGTAACTGAGGCAAGCAGTAGAATAAGATTTAAAAAACACAAAAATACACCTCATGGAACAGCGGGTACTGTGAAGACACACACACACAGGTACAGACACACGCATATGCACACAAACACTAGCACAGGCACACTACACACATGTACATTGTAATTTTCCGTATGTATTATACATTTTATATTGTAGATATGTAGTTGTGTAATAATGTTATATGCTGTACTGTGCCTTATATGTGTTTGCCTTGGCAGCAGCTAATCGGAACCCTAATAAATACAAATACCACACGGTTGTCATCCCAGATTATATTAACAAAATTACTTATAATTAATGTGTATGTTACCCATTATGACAACCTGAACCTCCTTGCCATCCAAGTGAGAGCATAAACCCACAAGTACACCACAGAGTACATGTAATATCTGCTATGTAATTACTAGGTGTTACACTTCGTTTTAATTAGCTAAATCCTGTGTATCTTGGTAAGTGGTACTTACTTGTAATTAATGTGTACTTATATAGTACAATACCAATCCTGACATCCTGGCCCTTATTTTAAGGCTTCCAGAAGCGTCATCCAAGTGAGAGGATAGACACACTAGTACACCACAGAGTACATGCATTATCTGCATAAGTACAATGCAATTACTAAGTGTTAAACAGGATTTAGCTAGTTAACATTTAGTGTATCTTGAGGGGTAATTATTTGTAATTATTGTGTATGTACAAAGTACGTTAACCATTCTGACAATCTAAATTGTTAGCTTCTGAAAGCGCCATCGAAGTGAGAAAATAAACACAATAATATACAACAGAGTACATATCTGTAATATCTGCATAAGTACAAGGTTATCACTAGTTGTTATACAGGATTCAAATAAGTGTACGTTTATAGTTACCTATAGGCAATTTCAATATAATGACTTATTACTCACCAAGTGAACATACATACAAACACAAGATGACCTACTTTAGTTGATTTTATTGCAACATGTAAAAAGATCTTACATTTCTTTAAAATAATAAAGATTTGTTTTGTTAGATTACTACTTAGAATGATCAAAGATATAGGTCTACTCAATAACATAAAAATAACTATTCTAGTGGTGACTCAAATTTGTAGCCTGTAGTATGGCGAGTAGCCTAGATAGCTAGCTAATTTAGAAAAATGGGATTGGCTTTTTCTTCCCTTTTCAAGTAACATTGGAAATCAACATCTCTTGTCTCTGGCTCTGTCTTTCTCTGTTTCTTTCTAGTACGCATTTTACCATTCCAGAGTCTGAGACCTTGTGGGAATCTGTGGTAGAGAACAAGAATGTATGGCAATTTAGCATAGACACTCTACATTACCCCTTGTTTAATCATCATAATTTCTATAGTTTAGGCATGTACAGTGCCTTCGGAAAGTAATCAGATCCCTTGACTTTTTCCACATTTTGTTAGGTTCCAGCCTTATTCTAAAATGTATTAAATAGCTATTTTCCCTCATCAATCTACACACAATACCCCATAATGACAAAGCAATAACATATTTTTAGAAATGTTTGCTAATATATAAAACCTGAAATATTGCATGTACATAAGTATTCAGACCCTTTACTCAGAACTTTGTTGATGCACCTTTGACAGCGATTACAGAAGTTACAAGCTTGGCATACCTGTACTGAGTTTCTCCAATTCTTCTCTGCAGATCCTCTCAAGCTCTGTCAGGTTGGATCGGGAGTGTTGCTGCACTGTTATTTTCGGTCTCTCCAGAGATGATCGATCAGGTTTAAGTCCGGGCTCTGGCTGGGCAACTGAAGGACGTTCAGAGACTTTCTGAAGCCACTCCTACGTTGTCTTGGCTGTGTGCTTAGGGTCATTGTCCTGTTGGAAGGTGAACCTTCTCCCCCAGAGTTCCTGAGCGCTCTGGAGCAGGTTTTCATAAAGGATATCTCTTTACTTTGCTCCATTCATCTTTCCCTCCATCCTGACTAGTCTCCCAGTCCCTGCAACTGAAAAACATCCCCACAGCATGTTACTGCCACCATGCTTCACTGTAAGGATTGTGCCAGGTTTTCTCCAGATGTGACGCTTAGCGTTCAGGCCATAGAGTTCAATCTTGGTTTCATCAGACCAGAGAATCTTGTTCCTCATGTTCTGAGAGTCTTTAGTTGCCTTTTTGCAAACTCCAAGTGCGCTGTCATGTGCCTTTTACTGAGGAGTGGTTTCCGTCTGGCCACTCTACTATAAAGGCCTGATTGGTGGAGTGCTGCAGAGATGGCTGTTCTTCTGGAAGGTTCTCCCATCTCCAAAGAGGAACTCCGGTGCTCTGTCAGAGTGACCATCGGGTTTTCCGTCACATCCCTCCCCAGATTGCTCAGTTTGGCCAGGCGGCCAGCTTTAGGAAGAGTCTTGGTTCTTCCATTTAAGAATGATGGTGGCCGCTGTGTTCTTGGGATCTTCTATAGACAGGTGTGTGTCTTTAAAAATAATTTCCAATCAATTGAATTTACCACAGGTGGACTCCAACGAAGTTATAGAAATATCTCAAGTATGGTCAATGAAAGAGGATGCACATGAGCTCAATTTGGGGTCTCATAGTCTGAATACTTATGAAAATAAGCAATTTCTGTATTTTTTTTTAAAGACTTAAAAAAAACAGTTTTTGCTTTGTCATTATGTGGTATTGTGTGTAGATTGCTGATTATTTATTTTTTATTTAATCCATTCTTAAATAAGGCTGTATGGAACCACAAAATATGTCTGTATGGAACCACAAAATATGGAAATATTTAAGAATACTACCTACCTAGCTGGTTGTTGTGTTATCTAGCTGGCAATAATAGTGCTTGTTAACACTAATACGTTAGCTAGTGTTTAGCTACATTGAAAGGAACTACTCATAGTGTGTGTTGACACAAGTAGCTAGGTAGCTAGCTAGCTAATGATAACATGCTGGGTGTGTCTCACGTAATACCCTTGAGTAATGGATACCCTGGCTGCATTCCAAACACTAAAGGACACACCCTATCGCATCAGCCCTCAAATTAAATGGACACTTCTGATGACGTATTATGACGTCTGACGAGTATACCCTTGCAGGGCGAGGGAGGAAGAAATTATTTTTAAATGGACCACCCTTGCCTGGAAATTCACTCGTTCATCCCGCGATGATTGTGTTTTCAGCCACCGGTAGCTTGTGGGTGCTTTATACGTGCTACAGTCAATTATGATTGCATGTCTACTTATGTGACCGGTGTGAACTGGCTAGTTAGCTAGCGGGGTGCGCACTAACAGCGTTCAATCGATGAAGTCACTCGCTCTGAGACCTTGAAGTAGTTGTTCTCTGGAAGTAGACCTGGAAGTAGTTGTTCGCTTTTGTGTAGCGGTGGGTAACGATGCTTCGAGGGTGGCTGTTGTCGATGTGTGCAGAGGGTCCCTGGTTCGAGCCCAGGTAGGGGCGAGGAAAGGGACGTAAGCTATACTGTTACATTTATATGAACTATATGATTATTAATATATGCCTACTGTGTGATAACTAGCAAATTAATTAGCTGACTAGCATTAGCCTGCCTAGCTGGAACTTCTGAAGAAGGAAAATGTTTCCAAAAGCTAACCAAACAAAAACATCACTACTTTTACGAGACGTGTTTGTGCCGTCATGTGCGTTAGTAGCACAATTTCAAACCTTTTTACATTCGTTTTTACTTACATTTTTTACCTTTATTTTACTAGGCAAGTCAGTTAAGAACAAATTCTTATTTTCAATGACGGCCTAGGAACAGTGGGTTAACTGCCTGTTCAGGGGCAGAACGACAGATTTGTACCTTGTCAGCTCGGGGATTTGAACTTGCAACCTTTTGGTTACTAGTCCAATGCTCTAAGCACTAGAAAGTGGTTAGACTTATGTTGACTTATCCATATTGATGTTGAGGTTTTAAGTTCCCGCTGACTTTTTTTAGCGGATGTACAATCATTGCGAATTGAATTATGGGAAGTTTCAGGCCCCGAAGTGAACATAATTGTACACTCGCAAACTCGATCAAAAACGAGGGCTGAGGGGTTTACTTTGCGAACTTCCCTTGTTTGGCTAATCATTTGGACCGACGTCCAAGATGGTGACATAAGGCGAGGGTAAGTGGACGAGGGTGTGTCTTTTATGAGTTTGAAACGCAGCCCCTGACAAGGTTCAGGGAAGACAATACCATTGAGCCCAGCTAACATAGAAAACTAGCTAGCTAATGTGCTCAATTGTCCCCTAAAACTAGCATGGAAGTCTATTCTACAGCTGGTAACTAGCTAGCTAGCTTGCCAGTTAATGTTTGCTATCTAGCTAGCCAGCCAACACCGAACCTGCTGTCTCAACCTCTGAATGCTCAGCTATGAAAATCCAACTGACATTTACTCCTGATGCAACCTCTATACAGATAGTAAATTCTGGCTAACCACCTTTGCTAAATCGTCCAGCAGAATTCATGTATCCAAAAAAGCTAAACAAATTGAATAGAAAACATACTTTCTCTCTCTTGTGTTTGACGTTTCTGACCTACAACACTTTGTTTCTCTTGCAGCAATCTTTCATGTCTGGATTTTGCACACTGACCTTTTTCTCGACCCATTTCTTTACGCACTGTTACATGACGTCAGTGTCAACACGTGGGCACGTTCAAGGTTGTCATTATTTAGAGCGTGTATTTCGAGCATGCAGATTGGCAGATTTTGCAATGATGTATATATGTAAATCTTGACATGATGCCTTAGTTCTTGAATAAAACAATTATTGCACCAATGCAATAATGTTAATCAACAGTGAAACCCTTGCAGGTTACATGATTGAATAAGAGTTTGTCTTATGACCATTTTAAGTGCATTTATAAACCCTTATTCAACCAAGCGTAGTAGGCTTACAATTTGGCAAGCACGAGTTACTATCTAACAATTCTAACCAATTAATCAAATGTATTTATAAAGCCCTTTTTACATCAGCAGATGTCACAAAGTGCTTATACAGAAACCCAGCCTCAAACCCCAAAATGCAGATGTACTGTAGAAGCACGGTGGCTAGGAAAAACTCAGTAGAAAGGCAGGAACCTAAGAAGAAACCTAGAGAGGAACCAGGCTCTGAGGGGTGGCCATTAAGGCTAGATCGTTCTTCAAGATGTTCAAAAGTTCATAGATGACCAGCAGGATCAAATAATGATCACAGTGGTATCACAGTTGTATAGAGGTTGCATCAGGAGTAAATGTCAGTTGGATTTTCATAGCTGAGTATTCAGAGGTTGAGACAGCAGGTTCGGTAAAGGGAGAAAGAGAGAGTAGCACTTTACATTATTTAACAATTTCAAGTATTTTTTTATGTGAACCGTTTGTGAACCCGTTTTTGACATTGTAATTACATATGTACACTGCAATAAGGACCCCTTATAATGAGGGGTTCCCATGTGTTGTCTGGTCTCAACATGGCATTATATTACAATAGTGTCTTCCATAGAATTGCATTGCATATCTTCAAGCCATGGCACAAAAAGGCATGGAGTGTATTGAGACAAGCCATGTCTCAATACATGTCATCTTAAGATATGTATTCAAAACAGCTATGTCTCAAGACATGTCTCAAGACGTCTTGAGACGTCTTAAGACACAGGTGATGGCTGGGTACATTCTCGGAACGTTATGTGCTAACTGTGTTGCCATTATCATTCACCTGATGATAAAACAAGACATACCATTTTTTGCCTGGGAGGGGTTCCCTGGGTAAGAAAAGGTTGAAGACCCCTGTGTTAAATTATAGCCGTGGTATAAGCGGCATAATCAACTCGAGGCTCTATGTGTTCTCTGGAAAATAATGCAACTGTGAAAATCCACGTTGTGCATTATTTTCCATAGAGCGTATAGCCCCTTGTTAATTATCCCTTGATTTTATTCGATTTTATTGGGATCCCCATTAACCGACACCAATGGTGACAGTCTTACTGGGGTCCGACACAACAAAAAATACATTACAGACAAAAATGATTTAAAAGTCCCTCACCACTTTGATATTTCCTCATTGGACATAAAAGTTTGTTACTTTATGTTATTTATAAAGGTTTGTAATTTTTATACAGTATATAGTAACAAACTGTTATAAATTAGACAACACAAGGAGAGTATAGTTGTGTGGGAATTCAGTCTAACGTTACTGGATAGTTCTGGCAGGGTGGTTTGGGGTGATGTGTCCTTGACTGCTGACATTCCAAGTCCCACATGTTCTCTCTCGCTGTAAACCGTTCCTCAGCTTCTCCCGGCTAAACTTACAGCAAAAATAAATCAGTTCAATATGTTGGAGGCCCCATGACGATACAATGAATTACTTTACCATTGTGCAATTCTGCCAATCACACCACTATCACCATGGTTACAAAATATAGCTGGGAAAACCTAACTTTTTGTAGAAAGGCCAGAGGGCGACTATACACAGAAATAGGTGCCTCAACCTATTTACAACCTATCTGTCTTTTTTACTTTGCTGACCTAATGGCTCAGGTCAAACAAATATAACATATAACACTCCCTCACACTTCTTGGTTGTATCTCAGTCAGATTATGACCCACCACACACGCATACATCATCACCAGACATTACCACTCCCATTATGGTTGCACACCGTATACCAACGCAACAGTGATTTCTTGTCCCTGAAGACATCTTGGAGTAAATTAACCTATATTTACTGTCTGTGTTTTGTAGGGTCTTAATTCAGAGTGACTGTGTTGTGCTCTGGCTGTGTCGATTGCCACAGACAGGTTGAGCATGGACCTGTAACAGACAACCAAGTACAGGAACATAATAATGGAAAACTATGGAAATACAGAAGCTAATGTTTCTTAGCAACCACTGGCTGGCGGGCTGGATGATGTGTCAGTCACATGAGTGGCACTGTGGTGGTTCACCTACTGTAAACTGTGGAGATGACAGCTTACATCCACTGACTGAGCTCATTGTTGTAGACGTTGTGGAGTCATGACCGTGCAGAACTTTATAGAATATGAATCAATTCATGTTTTAAGTTTTAATGTCACATGCATAAGTACAGTGAAATGCCTTTATTGCTAACTCAAAACCCAACAATACAATAATCAATAACAATGTAATACTAGAAAGAAAACACATGAGAAATAAGAAGAAATATGAAGTCTTCCTTTTGTATAGAATGTGTCACATTGTCACCCTTTGTAAGGCTGAACCAAATGAAAAAGTCATGCCCAAAGGACACAAGGATTGAAGAACTGAACTACAAAGTACCCACCTGACTCTATTGGCCTGTTTAGCTTCAGCTGAGAAAAACATTGAACAATGTCAACACAGGCTGTTAGAGTGGGAAAAGTTGTACTACAGACAATTAAAACCCCTTTCAGGCCATAATGGGGCAGAAGTCTGCTTGTCTGCATGTGCCTTTGATGTTCAAAATACAAAGCTAATATTAAATATTTCAGTCGTGAGGTCTGCAGTGTTTTGGCAGGAGGAGTGCTGTGTAGCATCAACATCCACTCAGTAGCCAGTAAATCCCCCAGCAGTCCTGGGCCACAACTGATGATGTCACCGCCAAAAGCTACTTCACGAGCATCCATTGTTCCCACGCTAAAAACCGCTAAAAGCAGTGTGGCGCAGACTGCTGGAAATTACACACCAGGAGTCGGAGACAAAAGATGACAGTAACTGACACACAAATACACTCACATGCACGCGCAAACACATGCCTGCACATACACACACACACACACACAAAAGGTCCATACAATCCACAATTGGGAGCTTCCCGTTTCTCACCCAAAGTAGAGCTAGTCTACAATTTCCCTCCAAAATATCATCAGCTGCTATTTCCATCACAGCTCCATTTTGAGCAAGATTCCAGGCGGCCATGTTCTCCACCAAGTTTCCAAAAAGGAAATCTTAGATCAATATTTAGAGGCCCCCACAATGCAATGTCCAATTTGACCATAATCATTTTTCTGTTAGCACTTTCCTAAACAAGTGGACATTTTCTTTATTCTAAATTCAGTGGCGTGTATTCATGGATTTCAAAGGAAGCCGGCATTCCCCCAAACACTTACCAGAAAATAAAGAAAAAAACATATAAAAATGTATTGTTTGTGTGTTTCATACATTTCTTTCAATTCGCAAGAGGATGAATGCATCTCACCGGAGAAAGCATCTGAGCGAATGAAACAGAAAACCTCTGTCTCAGTATATGTAGCGTATCTATCTGATGCTATCTGGTCAGAAAGAGTATGACATTATTGCCGCCCGTAGCATTGCATGCAAGGGAAGCCAGCGAGCATTTGGCTTCCCCTGATAGAAAAATGAAATAAAAGAATAGCCAATCAGCGTTGAGCTAAACTGATTGAGCTCAGTTGTGAATGGTCCTGGCACACAACAAAGTGTCAAGGGAATCCAGTTTGGATTTGTCTTCAGACCAATCATATCACAAACCAAATGTCATTATTGACATAAAAAAAACTTGAATTGTTGCATCTCATTGTGTTGTTGTCCTCTGGTGGCTAGCTAGCTAAAATTGTCCCTTTCCTAAATTAGCCATGGATGGAGATAAAGATTTGGACTTTTACGTTTTAATGAATTCTCCAGACTGGCCAAAGATTATAACGGCTAATCTGATCCAACCATAAATTCATACATTGTGCCCCTGGCCTGAGAGGATGGAAGTTCAACAATGTTATCTAGCCTGGTGCATCATTGCCCATGAAAGGAAGTTAGGCTAGCAATAACAATTTTTGTCAGGTAGCCTTGGACAAGAAAAACTAGAAGCGTGTACTGTATGACAGTCATATACCGTTTAGGCAACATGAAAGAAGAGCATGGCATTGGCGTTTCTCTACAAGTAGGGTGAGTCAACATGTTTTTTCTACATGCACGCTCGCATGCACACACACACAGAAATCAGTACCAAGGACAACCACATCATATTTAGCTTACGTTGATTGGACTAAATCGTTTTTGGTAACTTTTAGTTGTCACTTTAGTAGACTAAGCATAGGTGACTAGATTAAATGGTGCTGGAATAGTGGAGGCAGCTCCTGTTTTCTGTGCGACTTGCGGTAACTCTCCGTGGTTCTAAGTCAATAGTTGTTTAGTAGTCAGAAAATTTCAGGAAACATTACCTTGCTTGACCATGCTGCAGGTCATGTGACTTTGTTACATGCAATATGTTTTGTGGACTTCGCCGGACATGTTGCTCTCCGGTTTTGTTATGAAACAAATGTGTGGTTGAATTTATTCTGCCACTGTGTCTTCTTATGGTCTCTGCCTTAGGCCTTTAAGGATCAATTTTTGCCTAAAATGATGTACCCAAATCGAACTGCCTGTAGCTCAGGACCTGAAACAAGGATATGCATATTCTTGATACCATTTGAAAAGAAACACTTTGAAATTTGTGTAAAAGTAAAATTAATGTAGGAGAAAATCACACATTAGATCTGGTAAAAGATAATACAAAGAAAATAATATGCGTTTAAAAACATTATTTTTTTACCATCATCTTTGAAATGCAAGCGAAAGGCAATAATGTATTATTCCAGCCCAGGCACAATTTATATTTTGGCCACTAGATGGAAGCAATGTATATGCAAAGTTTTAGACTGATTCAATGAACCATTGCATTTCTGTCCAAAATGTTGTATCAAGACTGCCCAAATGTTTTCAAGTTTTCAAGTTCAACTGTGCACTCTCCTCAAACAATAGCATAGCATTATTTCACTGCAATAGCTACTGTAAATTGGACAGTGCAGTTAGATTTACAAGAATTTAAGCTTTCTGCCAATATCAGATATGTCTATGTCCTGGGAAATGTTCTTGTTACTTACAACCTCATGCTAATCACAACGCAATTAGCACATCACATACAGTAGGTTGTAATATGGCTTGTTTTTATTGATTGGCTTCTCCAGTGATTTTACTTAAGCTCCGCTACTGTCTAAATTAATGTTGCTTTATTGTTAAAGAAGCTGATTCACAACGTGTTCCTGATTACTCTTCTCTAGATATTTTTAACTGCTCATATAATCACAGACCAGTATATCTTGGTCAATGTGGTCCTCTTTTTGTAATGGACACTTCTTTTCCCTTTCCATTCAGTTCTTGTTAGTTGATTTAGCTCTACAGCAAAAGCACATCTTGTACTGTACATGCAGACCTCAAAGAAAACTAAAAGTACTGACCTTTCTTTCCATTATGCCATATAAACTACATTATCAATACATTTGTTTTTTAAATGTGTGCCCCCCTCCTCATTTTCTGCACGTTCATTCACACACAATTTCTTCTAATTCTGAGAAACAGTACTCATATTATTGCCTCAGCCATGACTTCGTTGTTTAAAGGAGTGACATATATTTCAAATTTGAAATTTCATACAGACGCTACGATTTGTAATTTATTGACGGATATACGTAAATTACACGTAGATTATTATTATTGTCCCTAAGGAGACATGATACACACACACTGAGACACACACACAAATGCACACACACTTTTTCATATCTCATTAGTCTACCCCAGAAAGACAGAAAGACTCATGTCACAATTTTTATTCCACAATTTCAGTCTCTGCTCTGAAGACCCTTAGCCTCCTAGCAACACTGTGAGAGGCAGTTAGCTATTTGGATTGGGCCTGTGATGGGGGAAGATGAGGCAATGACTGTACAGCCTTCCCTGCCATATTGGACTCTGGGCCAAAACCGTCATTCATCACATTCTTAGTGATGGAAGATAAACTTTATACAATCGAGGAAAGATAGATTTTTACTGGCACGTACCTTCCAAATATTTATCTTTCTAAAAGGAGGTTTTTCTAACAGTGGGGTGGCGGGGGTGGTTGTCCAGATATATTTCTGAGAAGCGTGAGTGCAATCCTGGATGCTCTGCAAAGCTCTGTCTGTACAGCTGTGCAATGGTTTGGGCCCAGTTTTTCAAAAGTTATCTGATTGGATTTTGGCAGTTAGATAGGATTAAGTCAAAATTGACAGGTTCTATTCTGATCCTTGGATAGGGATTCGGATTTGGTAATCCAATCTGACCTTTAAATCAGGAGTGGAACCTCTGTTCGGACCATCACCCAGGATAATGGATCTGATTCCAGTAGTCGACCCAAAGGCTTCGTAGACTTGCACATCACCCATTGCTCCCGAGTATACTATTAGCCAATGTCCAGTCTCTTGACAACAAGGTAGACGAAATTTGAGCAAGGGTTGCCTTCCAGAGAGACATCAGAGAGTGTAACATTGTCTGCTTCACAGAAACATGGCTCTCTCGGGATATGTTGTCGGAATCAGTTCAGCCACCGGGTTTCTCCATGCATCGCGCCAACAGAGATAAACACCTCTCTGGGAAGAGAAAGGGCGGGGGTGTATGCTTCATGATTAACGACACATGGTGTAATCATAACAACATAGAGGAACTCAAGTCCTTCTGCTCACCCGACCTAGAATTCCTTACAATCAATTGCCAGCCATTTTACCTAGCAAGAGAATTATTGTCAGTTATAGTCACAGATGTGTACATTCCCCCTCAAGCAGACACCAAGATGGCCATCATGGAACTTCACTGGACTATACGCAAACTGGAAACCATATATCCTGAGGCTGCATTTATTGTAGCTGGGGATTTTAAGAAAGCAAATGTGAGAACAAGGCTACCTAAATTCCACCAGCATTTTGATTGCGCCATGCGCATGGGCAAGACCCTCAACCACTGCTACTCTAACTTCCGCGATGCATACAAAGCCCTCCCCCACCCTCCCTTCGGCAAATCCGACCACGGCGCCATCTTGCTCTTACCGTCCTATAGGCAGAAACTCAAGCAGGATGTACCAGTGAAGAGAACAATTCAACGCTGGTCCGACCAATCGGAAGCCACGCGGACTGGAATATATTCCGGTCAGCCTCAGAGAACAACATCGACCTATTTGCTGACTCGGTGAGTGCATTTATAAAGAAGTGCAATTGAGATGTTGTACCAACTGTGACTATGAAAACCTACCCTAACCAGAAACCGTGGATAGATGGCGGCATTTGCGCAAAACTGAAAACGCGATCTACCACATTTAACCATGGAAAGAGGTCTGGGAATATGACTGAATATAAACAGTGTAGTTATTCCCTCCGCAAGGTAATCAAACAAGTGAAATGCCAGTACAGAGACAAGGTGAAGGGTCTACAGGAAATCACAGACTACAAAAAGAAAACCAGCCATGTCACGGACACCGACGTCACGCTTCCAGACAAACTAAACACCTTTTTTGCCCGCTTTGAGGATAACACAGTGCCACCGTTGTGGCCTGCTAACAAGGACTGCGCCCCCTTCCCCCCCTCCGTCTCCGTGGCTGACGTGAGTAAAACATTTAAATGTATTAACCCTCGCAAGACTGCTGGCCCAGACGGCATCCCTAGCCGCGTCCTCAGATCATGCACAGACCAGCTGGCTGGTGTGTTTATGGACATATTCAATCGCTCCCTATCCCAGTCTGTTGTCCCCACATGCTTCAAGATGGCTACCATTGTTCCTGTACTCAAGAAGGCAAAGATAACTGAACTAAATGACTACCGCCCCGTAGCGCTCACTTCTGTCATCATGAGGTGCTTTGAGATACTAGTCAAGGATCACATCACCTCCACCTTACCGGCCACCTTAGACTCACTTCCGTTTGCATACCGCCCCGGTCCACAGACGACGCAATCGACATCACACTGCACACAGCCACCTCCTGTACTCCCTTTTCACCCACGACTGCATGGCCATGCACGCCTCCAACTCAATCATCAAGTTTGCAGACGGCACAACAGTAGTGGGCTTGATTACCAACAGCGACATACAGCCAACAGGGAGGAGGTGAGGGCACTCGGAGTGTGGTGTCAGGAAAATAACCTCTCACTCAACGTCAACAAAACAAAGGAGATGATCGTGGACTTCAAGAAACAGCAGAGGGAGCACCCCCTATCCACTTTGAAGGGACAGCAGTGAAGAAGGTGAAAAGTTTTAAGTTCCTAGGCGTACACATCACAGACAAACTGAAATGGTCCACCCACACAGACAGTGCTGAGGAAATTTGGCTTGTCACCCAAAACCCTGACAAACTTTTACAGATGCACAATCAAGAGCATCCTGTCAGACTGTATCACAGCCTAGTACGGCAACTGCACCGCCCTCAACCGCAAGGCTCTCCAGAGGTTGGTGCAGTCTGCACAACGCATCACCGGGGGCAAACTACCTGCCCTCCATAGGAAGGCCAAAACGATCATCAAGGACATCAGCCACCCGAGCCACTGCCTGTTCACACCACTACCATCCAGAAGGCGAGGTCAGTACAGGTGCATCAAAGCTGGGACCGGACCGCGAGACTGAAATTCAGCTTCTATCTCAAGGCCATCATACTGCTAAACAACAATTACTAACTCAGAGAGGCTGCTGCCTACATTGAGACCCAATCACTGGCCACTTTAAAACTTCTTAGGGATCGGTGGGACGCTAGCGGTCCACCTACGACAACACCCGGTGAAATGCAGAGCGCTGAATTCAAATCACAAAAAGAGTAATATTAAACATTCATGAAAATACAAGTGTTGTACATCATTCTTTAGCTTAGAATCTTGGTAATTGAACCGCGTTGTCCGGTTTACAATAGGCTTCACGGCGAAAGCATAGCATTTGATTATCTGAGGACAGCGCCCCGCATACTTCCTGCATATAAATATATTTCAAACCAGCTCAGGCATTACAAAATCAAATGTAGTGATAAAATAAATCACTTACCTTTGAAGATCTTCCTCTGGGTGCAATCCCACGGGTCCCAGGAACACAAAGCATGGTAGTTTTGTTCGATAATGTCCCTCTTTATATCCCAAAAACTCTGTTTGGTTGCCGCGTTTTGTTCAGTAATCCACCCGTTCCACTAGTTCAACATACAGACATAGGAAACCTAAACATTTTACATATAAACTTCATCCATACAAGTCAAACAACGTTTCTAATCAATCCTCAAGTACCCTAATATGTTAATAAACGATAATATTTCAGACAGAGAATAGCCTGTTCAATACAAAATAAAAATAACAAAGAGCGCGCACACAGTCACGCGTTCAAAACAGTAGTGTCAGTTCCAACAGCCACTTCTCAGAACTTCTATTTCTTGTTAGTTTTTCAAAAAACAAGCCTGAAACCATGTCTTAAGACTGTTGACATCTAGTGGGAACGGAAATCTGCAAGCCATAGGAACTGCAATCTGGGAGTTAATTCCCTCTATAGTGAATAGCAAGTCAATGGAAAAACTGTGACATAAAAAAATAAACATTTTCTGGATAGATTTTCCTTTGGTTTTCGCCTGCCATATCAGTTCTGTTATACAGGCAGTTTACTTTGGGCACGTCAGACTCTCCGTACTTCCGGACACTGCCCCCTAGCCTAAAGAGGTTAATAAATGGATCACTAGTCCCTTTATACAATGCCACTCTAAATAATGCCACTTTAATAATGTTTACATACTTTATCTTACGTTACTCACTCATATCACATATACTGTATTTTATACAATCTATTGCACCTTGCCTACAGTGGTTCCTCCTTTAAAAGTTGAGGGCTTGCACCGCAGGACTTAGAGGTACCCAGTGTCACGGCTTCATTGCTCCAGATCACCACAAGGGGGAGTTAGAGCACTCATTATGCATTTGGGTCCCAAGGTTTTTATATGACCACGAGCCACCCTTGCCTTGTGGCGTTCTTCAACAAAGATGGCTGACAAAACATTACGGTGGAAACAGATGTAAGTTGTTATAATGTCATAACGAGTCAAGCAAAAAATTTACAATTGAGAGGAATATGTTAGTTAATGTAGAGTCAAACGGTTGTACATATTTTTTGTCATCAAGTTAATAAAAAATAAAAATAAAATCGCTATTTAGCAAGTTATCTGACTAGCTAGCATTAGCCAGCTATCTAGTGTTAGGAGAATGAATTTGTAATTTGTGTTGTTTAATGTTTTAGGGACCAGCAAACCAGGCTGTCATCTTCTGAAACAGTGGATGAAAATAATCTAGCTAGCTAAAGTATTTATTGCAAATTAAATGTACAATTGTGTAAGCTTGCCTTGCAATGCAGCTGAAGTAACATAGCTAGCTAACTATTTACTTGCTTATTGTTTAGTGGAGGATAAAATAACGTCATGTCTATGTATGTCTACGTGTCTACGTCATGTCTAGCTTGCTACAGTATGTAGCCGATCTGTGTAAAACGTTAGGTTCTGAACTAATCTTCATACCAATCTATGAACCTCAGCTATTATGTATCAACTTCAAGTCTGAATGGCTTTAATGAAGCCGATGGATAGAGTAGAATATAATAACTTTATTGTGCTAAGGATGCAAGTACTATATACATGTACTGTAGTTATTACCACGCATGAGATTCCCAAATTGTAGCCTGTACATTGAATATATTCACTGATCATGTACTCTTCCTTGGGAAATAAAGGTGCGGTTCAGGTATGAATCTCTGAGACCTTCCTTTTCAGTCATATCAAACTCCATTATTTGAATGATGCTGTGTCTGCATGTATGTATTACAATTATACACTTCGACAGTGTTTACCAATCCTGCTCCTGGGACAGCAATGACTACACATTGTAACTATGCAATATACTAGAAACATGATTGAATTGTAATTCATATATATACAGAAGAAAAAAACGATGCATATCTAACTCCCATCATCTGCATTAATCTGAGGACACACAACAGTATTTCAATTATACTTAATTTCAACCAGTAGAGAATGTGAAACAATTTATTGAAAGAAGTTCATTATCCAGGTGTTATAAATACATAAATTCATTATAATTATGAAGTTCAATCTGTACTTCAATGCACATATGGTGTGCATTATAAAATGAGGAAGAAAGACGAGGTGGGGAGAGAGGTGTAGAAGACAGAAAGGGAAAGAGGTAAGAACAGCGGCAGACAGCATATGATTCATGAATTACAGTGCTACCCTAATATTCTCTGTTCATCAGAATTGCGGTGTCTCCTAACCAGCCTTGGGCCCCCAGTTGGCCTGAAGGTTATCTTAAGAGCAGGTGAGGTGGCGATGACGGGACTGGCTTCCTCTCTCTCATCAAAACATACCTGCAGACGAGTGTTATGGAACAGAGACTCAAGACAAAAAGGTTTCAAAAAAGGAGTAACAGGTTTAATGAAATATAGCTGGTGATGAAAAAATGAAGTAGAGAAATTCTCTGTAAGATGGTGATGGGAAATCCAGACAGGTATTCTTGAATGAGGAGAAGGAGGTAGCCGGAGGATGAACACTGGAACCAGGAAGACACTGGAAGGTAGATGAAACAAGGTAGATGAAACAAGGTAGATGAAACAAGGTAGATGAAACAAGGTAGATGAAACAAGGTAGATGAAACAAGGTAGATGAAACAAGGTAGATGAAACAAGGTAGATGAAACAAGGTCGAGGTTAGAGGAACAGGGAGTGAGTCCTTACTCAAACGAGACCAGACAAAGTGACTGTGTTGGGGGAGTGCCTATATGTTGACTGTGCTGATGATCCAATGACGTGCAGGTGTGGGTGATTAGAACTCAGGTGACAGTGATCTCTGTGATTGTGTGGTGGTGGAGCCTGGCTGATCCCTGACAACGAGAGAGCATGATTAAGCCTTTGTTTTTTGTTCTAAACAGTCAGTCATCTTAAATCAGGAGGTGAAACGCAAAACCGACCTTGGATCATTAACTCTGGGACTACTACATCTCTGTCTGTATGTCAAAGTAAAGCATCTATTTAATAATACTTCCTGTTGACCCGACCAAGTGACATCTCAACCATGATCATGCTGTCCCCTCTGTGTCAGCCAGTTCAGATGCAGTAGGGATTCACCAAAACAGCTAATATAACCTAGAGGATTTAGGGAGAAGGGGGAGAGGGATGAAGTGGGACTGTTATTGTGTGTGTGTGTGGTCTCACCTGGTGTCCACACTAAGTGGCTACAGAGTACTTTATGTTGAAAAACAGACACATGAAGACCAACAATAGAAGATAATGTCAATAGAAGATACTGTATGTGACGCAGACACCTATCAGAGTGTACCTGAAACATTTAAATATAGAGGTCTATGTGTCTCACCACTTGGTTATTGATAGGCCAACCCCAAGGGAAGTCATGACTTGGCCGCTAGTTGGCAGATAGTCCAGTGAAAATGGCTGTGTTTATGTGGTGTAAATCTGAAAATTAGCAGCTGACATCTTACTGTTTTTTTAATTAATGCATGTGAGACAGGTTCCATGTACAACAAGACAGGCAGGGGGAGAAAATGAACACAGAACAGTTTAATTACCTCTGGTTATGGACACTTTTGCCAGCAATAAAGCTTCCACGGCTTGTTCCTCGGACAGTGAACATCTGGCAATATCAACATTTTCGACCCCTTTGTCAGCTAGCTCTCTGAAAGTAAAGAAAACTGCTTATTTTTAATAGATATGAAAACAATAACTGAGATATGACCATTCAATCTAAAGCAGTAATGTCAATTTCAGCATACGTCAATACAGCCCAGTGCTGCTTACCTGAGATGCCATCTTCGTAGGTTTCTGCTTTGACTTCCTTTGTGTTGAAAAAAGTTGCTTTCAGAACAATTATTTTTGATTGAAAATAAAAAAGGTTTTGCTCTCGACAAAAAGACACACATGTACCTCCATAGCATATAACAATTTGCCTATGAATAACCACACCTTCATACAAACGTGCTACTGTATGCAGAATTCTTGACACACAACCGAAGATGCTGCCATATCCTGCCAGCACACCCACAAGCGAGCCACTCAGGAGCAGAATGATGATGAGTGGAAGTGAGAATGGAATGAGTTGGGAACAGCAATTTGTTGCAAGTTGGGGAGGAGGGCTAATAGCTGAACAATAGACTATTCAACCTTTACTAAAGAACAGTCTAATAGCCAAGCTAGCCATTTCACACCGGTTACACCCGACTTGAAAAAAATCTAAAAATACACATTGCGAGATATTTGGCGAAATAGACAGACATGCCTATATTTCCCCCATAGGAAACCATGGGAAAACCGCAGAGTTCCAATAATATTTTTGTTGCTTATATTTTGTTGTTTACATTTTAACTATTAAACAACATGAGCAGGTCTCATTGCCAACAATAGCGAAGCAGGCATTGTGACGTTGAACAATAAGCTGGGAATAGAACATTTGGAAGGCGAGTTGGTGCCACGGTGCTCAATAGAACTAATAGGAGCTGGCAGGGTGAAAAATGCACTAAAATAAGGCCTGTTTTTTCGCAATTACTTCAAAATGACGGCAAGCAGCTGGGAAATATGGTCATATTATGAAACTGGGCTCCACGATGGCGTCAACTGTGTTTATGTCTGCGTAATGAAAAACTAGGGAAAAAATAAAAACTTCGGACTATTTCTGGTCTAGCGATCAATGACAAACGAGCTCGCTGCCCAGACTTACATAATTACAAAGAGGAGATGCTCCTGATTAAAATGTTGCGCGTATAACAGTTTTGCTTCCGTTCCTCTTCTCGCCCCTACCTGGACTCGAACTGAGAATTAAATGACGGCTGAGAATTAAATGACGTGGCACAGAATGCTGCAGCAGCACGCAGGGTGTGCCGCAGTATTACGCAACTTTTAAAGGAGGAACCACTGTATTCTGCTCGGCCATCGCTCATCCATAAACTTATATGTACATATTCTCATTCATCCCTTTAGATTTGTGTGTAGTCTAGCACACAGCCATTCAATCTCCATAGACAAACATTGGCAGTAGAATGACCTTACTGAAGAGCTCAGTGACTTTCAACGTGGCACTGTCATAGGATACCACATTTCCAACAAGTCAGTTCTTCAAATTTCTGCCCTGCTAGAGCTGCCCCGGTCATTTGTAAGTGCTGTTACTGTGAAGTGGAAACGTCTAGGAGCAACAACAGCTCAGCCGTAAAATGGTAGGCCACAAAAGCTCCCAGAACGGAACGGCCATGTGCTGAAGCGCATAGGGCGTAACATTTGTCTGTCCTTGGTTGCAACACTCACTACCGAGTTGCAAACTGCCTCTGTAAGCAACATCAGCACAAGAACTGTTTGTTGGGAGCTTCATGAAATGGGTTTCTATGGTCGAGCAGCTGCACAAAAGCCTAATATCACAATGCTCAATGCCAAGCGTTGTCTGGAGTGGTGTAAAGCTTGCCGCCTTTTGGAATCTGGAGCAGTGGAAACGGATTCTGTGGAGTGATGAATCATGCTTCACCATCTGGCAGTCGAACGGACTAATCTGGGTTAGGGGGATGTCAGGATAACTCTACCATAGCGGCAACTGTAAAGTTTGGTGGAGGATATATAATGGTCTGGGGCTGTTTTTCATGTTTCGTGCTAGGCTCCTTAGTTCCAGTGAAGGGAAATCTTAACGCTACAGCATACAATGACATTCTAGATGATTCTGTGCTTCCATCTTTGTGGCAACAGTTCGGGGAAGGTCATACAGAAATGGTTTGTCGAGATCGGTGTGAAAGAACTTGACTGGCCTGCACAGAGCCCAGACCTCAACCCCATCGAACACCTTTGGCATGAATTGGAATGGCCTAAACACCCAACATCAGTGCCCAACCTCACTAATGCTCTTGTGGCTGAATGGAAGCAAGTCCCTGCAGCAATGTTCCAACATCTAGTGGAAAGTCTTCCCAGAGTGGAGGCTGTTATAATAGCAAAGGGGGGACCCATGATTTTTGAATGAGATGTTCAGGTGTCCACAAACCTTTGGTAATGTAGTGTATAAGTGATATGCAGACTGTATTATTTGTAGTCTAGGTACATTTTATTAATGTTGTTTATTGATATCTGCTTCACTATGACAATATAGAAGTATTACTATAACCTGTCCAGTAAATGGCTAGTTGTAAGCCTGTTCAAAGCACTGAAAATCTGGATATTGTGTTATCTGGATCAGATGTATCCTATCCGATTGTCTTCTGAAAAAAACCCATTAAAAACAGCCAGATCGATCTGATCCTGGATTGCAAAAAAAGAGGATTACGGAATTTGTCTCGTTCTGATCCAGATTAAACTTTTAGAAAAATTGGGCCTTTTCTTCATCTACTGAATGGACCATAAACATTTTCTATTTTAGAGTCTGTTATTTTTTCTGTTCTGTTCTTTCTGTTCCGTACATATCACTTGGATATAGTTCAATTAGATCAGGTTTTCCCAAGCACTACACAGTTTATTCAAATAATCTAAGCTTAATGATGACTTGGTTCATCATTCCATTCATATCAAGTAGCTTCTGGGGTAAAACCTTTTGGTGGGTTTTTTAAGGGCATTCATCCTCATTGTAGTAGTATTTTAGCCATCGATTTCTCTCTTAATCATAAACACTCCAACAACATGTGACAATCAATGCTACTTATCCAGCATGCCATGTGGCTGAGTCTGCTATAGCTGATTCAGATGTTCCTTCCTGGTTGACTTTGTATTTTTGCCTCGCCTTCCTCCCTCCCTCCCTCTACCTTTCCCCTCTTCATACAGTGGGTATTGAGGGCAGACATATAATGCTGTAACGTCTCTGTCTCTACATCTAAGATGTACCAGGAGCACAAAGGTACATGTGTACACTGACTCAACTAGTTATCAGAAGAGAGAGGGGAAAGAGAGAGGGAGAGATGGAAGACAAACAAGAGCAGACAGCAAATGGTGAGTGTTCTCTGGTTACACAACTGAGTGGCCAAGAGAGGTAGGGTGGGGGCAAGCGATGTCATTCATCTGCAATAACCACCTGCAGATGGTACATCTAATTCATGAGTACAGTCCTATTGATCTGGTGTGTGGTGAGTCAGGAAGGGGATTAGAAGCTTGTCTGCCCAACTACACAGAGGATAACACCCATACAGTATATTTATATTCCAGACATTGACAGGTGATAGCAACAGTTGTTTATTTATTTTCCATTGTTCAACCTGAATTTTTATAAGCACGACTAAACCCCAAAATAGACTGGGAGGGACATGGTTGTTGATATTGATTCACCCACAAACAATGTACGCTCAGGGGAGTGGGGACAGTGCTGAGGAGTCCCATTGAAATGCTAGTTAGTGGCCGGCAAGGCATTGTAGTACAAACTACAATGAAAAAACATACGTGCCAATCAGCATGTCAAAGTCCTTTAAAGAACCACTGAACATGCTGATTGGCACGTATGTTTTTCTGTTGCTCATAAGAAAAAAAAAGTAATTCTTGGAGGTGTGTTTCCTGACCAATTACACATTTGGTTAATGATGTTTGTCCCCCATGAGATACTGGAGATCCACAGAATTCAAAATCCACAGAATTTAAATCTGTAATTAATTTAGTAGTTTTTGACAAGGATGTTTTAGTTGCTCAATTTGACATCTAACTAAGGTGTTTGGTGCAGTATTTCTCAAGTAAAAAAATATGCTATGTCTTATGTAAACATTCAGAGCTGCTGGGCAGATCTGTCTCACTGTCTATGCAACTGGATAGAGAGCAATCACTGCAGCTATCCACCCAATGTTAGTTGGTAAATGGACATCGTCAAAACAAAACCCAACCTTCAATAATCCTTTTTGTGAGGCACGGATGTTCCAAACTCAGTTTTAGACAGACTTTATCACCGAAATTATCCTAATCACATTTTGTAGTCAATTTTGACACTGTAATAACTGTTTCTAACTCATGTCGATGCCACATAGGCCGTTCTCAAAGGGATTTGTTGCTTAATAAAGGCAGTTGCTCTTTAAGGAATTATCTGGACATGTAAAACAATATTTTGGGCCATCCCCATCTATTTTTACAGTAACTTGTAAGAGGAAGCTACTGTATTTAACTCAGGAAAATACACTGAGCAGGGTTACTGTATGAAACATGTAATTGTCTTATCCCACATCCTTAGTGATGCAACAGTCAGACCCTCCACGTTGTCTTCTATATGGCAATGAGTTCAACCATCTGATGGTGCAGTGATGCACAGGCCTAACCCAGACTACAAGAAATGACGTCCTTGATTTGTCGTGCAGGAATAACATCTAACATTCAATTTATTAGCCTCCGTCGCAAACAGACAGAGAATACAGCTACGTCCTCTCTGAGGGCAGAGCAGTAGACAGCAGAGATGTTTGACATTTGTAGAGGTGGAAATGGGCTCGTTTGGTCATGTCTGACTCACCACCCGTGAGACGACTGTGAAGAGGAAACTTGGGTGACGAGAGGTCAGTTGTCACCGGGGGAGTAGATCAAAGAGCACTGTTGTAGGGCATACATCAAGAGGTTCTTCAGACATGGAGGGATATGGAGTTTTCTTCACTGTTGGTGCTATTTAAGTCTGTATTTTTCAGTGTTTGGCTCCCACTCACAGGTAGATGACAGAAGTACATGGTGTGATGGGGTACGATTGCACAGCATCACTTAGGCTCAAGGGACCGACGTCACGCGCCAGCCACAAAACAGTAGCAGATGTTCTGTATATCGTTTGTTTTTCCCCCCTATACCTCCTTATCTCCCTTCTTCCCCTGAGAAAGGTAGCAAGTCATAATTGGATTTAAAAGATGATTAGGAAGATGAGATATAAATAGATTGTATATGGCTTGTATTTTTCAACACCATGTATTTTCAAGCCACAATTATTCTTGTACTATACCACGTTTCCCCATCACTCTTTTATCCTCCGTTCCTAGGCCGTCATTGAAAATAAGAATTTGTTCTTAACTGACTTGCCTAGTTAAATAAAGGTAAAATAAAATAAGTTCTCTCCCTGAGTTTTCTTCCCTCAGTTGTGCAATAACATGGTACCTGTAATTAGAAACAGTGAGGCTATTGTCAGAGAATAATGTTACCTTGCAGATGGACATGGTAAGGCTGACAGAGAATAGTCCTGTTACATATATTTACACTTCCTATTCCTGTGCCTCACCCAATAAGTTAAGATCACTTCGCTTGTAATTTCTGTAAAAGTAGTACCGGTTGTAAATCAGTCGATGGATAAATTGAGAGCCAAACAGAGCTCACGTGCCCTGTTGGTCTTACACCTTGAATGTAAAAGTGGGTGAATAATTATAAAGCATAGGCTGGGAGTCAGAAAGCAAGTGCAGGTGGTGAGTTTAATAATAAACGCAAAATCAAACAATATAACAAACACGAGTCACGTACAAACATGAAACACATAAACGAAAAGAACCTAAGGGAGTGCCAGATATAGGGGAGGTAAGGAGTGAGGCAATGGGGAGAGAGAGAGAGAGAGAGAGAGAGAGAGAGAGAGAGAGAGAGAGAGAGAGAGAGAGAGAGAGAGAGAGAGACCCTCTGGCCAGGGAAAAAATGCTCCATAAATAGGCTTGTGTGAAATGTGATTTTTCCTTACTGAGTTTAACAGCATGTGATGCCTGAAGTTCCCTGTGTAGTCATTGGTATTGGTCAGATTTTTGTGAGTGGTCATATTGCTTGTGCAGTTAAACTGTCAATAACCTGAGTAATTGCTGAATTCATGATGCTCTAAAAATAGAAAATAATATTTCAACATTTATTCAGAATCAGAGGGAAAATGCTATGCCTGTGGTACGTTTTCTGTGTCTCGTGCACGTTACGTCCTCTAAAGGTCCTCTCTGACCTCACAGCACTAGACCTTACAGTAAAGCAATTTACAGTAAAGCAATTTACAGTAAAGCAATGGCCCTATCATTTAATTGGTTCATCTAGGGACACAATAGACCCTGGCATCAGCTAGCGGTAAACCACACTGGATAATGTATATTTCATTTTTGTATTTAACCTTTATTTAACTAGGCAAGTCAGTTAAGAACAAATTCTTATTTACAATGACGGCCTACCAAAAGGCAAAAGGCCTCCTGCGGGGACGGGGGCTGGGATTAAATAAAAATATAGGACAAAACACACATCACAACAAGAGAGACAATACAACAATACATAGAGACCTAAGACAACAACATAGCAAGGCAGCAACACATGACAACACAATATGGTAGCAACATGACAACAACACGATAGCAACACAACATAGCAGCAGCACAACATCGCAGCAGCACAACATGGTAGCAGCACATCATGGTAGCAGTACAACATGGTAGCAGCACATCATGGTAGCAGTACAAACATTATTGGGCACAGACAACAGCCCAAAGGGCTAGAAGGTAGAGACAACAATACATCACGCAAAGCAGCCACAACTGTCAGTAAGAGTGTCCATGATCGAGTCTTTGAAGAGATGGAGATAAAACTGTCCAGTTTGAGTGTTCGTTGCAGCTCATTCCAGTCAATAGCTGCAGCGAACTGAAAAGACGACCCAGGGATGTGCTTTGGGGACCTTTAAGAGAACGTGACTGACAGAACGGGTGTTGTATGTGGAGGATGAGGGCTGCAGTAGATATCTCAGATAGGGGGGAGTGAGGCCTAAGAGGGTTTTATAAAGAACCTTTAACCAGTGGTCTTGTGACGGGTATACAGAGATGACCAGTTTACAGAAGAGCATAATGTAGAGTGCAGTGTATTGTCCTATAAGGGGCATTGGTGGCAAATCTGATGGCCGAATGGTAAAGAACATGTAGCCGCTCGAGAGCACCGATCTATAAATTACGTCTCCGTAATCTAGCATGGGTAAGATGGTCATCTGAATCAGGGTTAGTTTGGCAGCTGGGGTGAAAGAGGAGCGATTACGATAGCGGAAACCAAGTCTAGATTTAACAATAACCTGCAGGTTTGATATGTGCTGAGAGAAGGACAGTCTACCGTCTAGCCGTACTCCCATGTACTTGTATGAGGTGACTACCTCAAGCTCTAAACCCTCAGAGGTAGTAATCACACCTGTGTGGAGAGGGGCATTCTTCTTACCAAACCACATGACCTTTGTTTTGGAGGTGTTCAGAACAAGGTTAAGGGTAGAGAAAGCTTGTTAGACACCAAGAAAGCTTTGTTGTAGAGCATTTGACACAAAATCCGGGGAGGGGCCAGCTGAGTATGTGTGACAGTTGTTTACTCAGATCTCATCTGATAGTCTTCCTGAGCTCTTGGCACCGTTTACCTAGCTTTATGCAAGGTGGCCTAAGTTTTAGCTCTATCCTCACACTGACAGAGCGATCCAGCCAAAAACGATATCTTAAGCAAATATGAGTGATGACTGGTCTGTGTGGTTGTGTGTGTGCGTGTGCAGTGTGCGTGTGTGTGTACATGCATGAGTGCATGTCTGATGAGTGAGAATGTGTTTGTTTTGTATTAACAAAGGTCACTGTATATGAATACAATACTTTACACACACACACACACACACACACTGCTTGTGTATGCCCTTGTAAAAGGGTCTTTTTGCCAAGCAAACTCAATTTGTTATTCCAAAACATCAAATTACCAATTTATCCATGTTTTGGATTTCAGATTTCCTAATGTCAAACAATCCACAGTGGCATATGGTCAAAGGCTGTTCTGTTCTTTTCCCCTCTCCACTCACCACGATTCCCCTCAGTCTTCTAGGATAGTCACTCATGGAGATCCCCACTCTACACTACGTATCCATCCACAACACAGAGAGCGCCAAAGGAAGGATTTACAGAGGACCCAGGAAAATAAATGAGAGAGAGAAAAAAAAGAGACAAATGAATGAGAGGGACACATGGAGCATATCACTCTTTCTTCCTCTGCCTGTTTTGGAACAGCCCAATGTTCCTCTCACTTAGTTCCCATGCTTCCATCACTCCCCCAGCTACACCAAAGACCTTTCAATCCCATCTGTGAAGTATCAGTGTCAAATCAAACTAATACACAGTCCCGCTCTCCAACCAGCGGCCTTCACTCTTCAAAACAATTCCAGTAAACAATTTATAAAAGGGAGTATAGTTGCCAGGGTTCAGGGTTCCATTACTAATGCCTTAATTTCGGTAAAAGGAGAGTGAGAAAAAAAAGACAACAAGAGAATGCTTGTCCTCCTTAGCAATGCCTAAGGATCGGAAAAGGTTGACAGCACACGATAGTCATGTATCCGTGAATCGCTTTTCATACAGCGAATTGTGCTGAGGGCCCAGCTGAAGGTCGTGAGCAATTAGCAGGGTCTGATGATGTCATCTTTCGGCCCGCTCATTCAACAGACAGGAAGATGAGATTCTCTAAGGACGCCCACCTGATTTCACACACAGCCTTCAGAAATACTCTTCCCATGTCAATGTGAAATGTCTGGAAAGGACATTACGTAAGGGATAATCAACGAGGGGCTATGCGTTCTCTTGAAGATAATAAACAACGACGCGCTAGCGGGGTGGAACTGACCTTCGACAGAGTTGCATTATTTTCCAGAGAACGCATAGAGCCCCAAGTTGATTATCCCTTTGATACCATGGCTGTAATTTAACACATTTGCCGCTATAAATGTGTTCATCCCTTACGAAAAAAGATTGCAGTGAGAGTGCAGTATAACTGCAGTTATAGTGCAGTACAACTGCAGTATGTGGCAAATACTGCATCCAAAATAACCTTTTTTTAACTGCAGTAATTTTGCAGTGTAATTGCAGTTAGAGTGCAATATAACTGTAGTTCAAAGTTATTTTGCAATTACTGTGTCCAAAATACCACAGTCAACTGCAGTTACCGCACTTTTACTGCAGTTTCAAAACTGCAATATTGTTTTTGTAAGGGAATGTGTTCAACATCCACTGAAGTAGCTAGCAAGTTTACTAGATAACTACAGTAGTTGTCATGGAAACCAAACAAACTTGCTAGTTTAGCTAACCAAATCAATTGTCCTAGGTAGCCAATATGAAAATCTAATTCAACAATGCCAATAACACTTTCAATTCGACTTTTGCTTTTAAAAGCAGCTCAAACATAGAATATGTAAGAATGAACTATAGCCATTAAGTTCTACCATGCAAATATAACGTGTGTTAAAGGGAACTAATGCATACTCTAGAATGCCCTTCAAGCCTATCAGAAACAAGAATTCAACAATGCCATGGTATACAGTAGTTTGCCTAGTTAAATAAAGCTTAAATAAAAAAAATTAAGAGTCCATTCTGGAGCGAGATGTGCCTATATCTTCACCACCCACCCCTCACCTTCTTGTCTCAACAATTCAAATTATACATTGCGGGCTTCCCAACTAGGCAGGCATAGGCCTATACTCTTGTGATTTGAAACAATCCACACACAAAAAAAATTCAAGAAGCTAACAATCCTCTGCTGCTAAATAATGCTCTCTGGTTAAGTATTTTGAATTATTGAATTGTATTTCTGTAAAGACAGAAGTAGGCTAGTTATATCATTTAGACAAATTTATTTCAATGTACTTTAGGATTCACCGCCTATGGTAGCTGATATTCAGAGCTTGAATAGCCAAAATGATTAGTCTTAAGTCTTTGTCGGGTATCAGGACTATAAAGCAAACACAACTGCCTGTTTTACAAACCACATGAATAGGCAATCATAAAAGTGCATTGCGGAATATACTGTTTAGCTGAAGCTAACCACTGGAGAAAACTGCTGAAAAATGTAACTTCAACATCTTCGAAGAGCCTGCCATCTCCAAACAGCATCCCCTTAATTTGAATCAAAACATAGCTAGCTAGTTGGCAAGTAAGTTAGCTAGCTGAGCTTCTTGATGACAGAGACACATTAGTTAGGTGAAACCAACTGACTTGTCAGTCATGCCATGCCGATAAATAACAAAAACAAACATTTTGATAATAAACTCAGCAAAAAAAGAAACATCCTCTCACTGTCAACTGTGTTTAATTTCAGCAAACTTAACATGTGTAAATATTTATATAAACATAAGATTCAACAACTGAGACATAAACTGAAAAAGTTCCACAGACATTTTTTTTTAAAGTTCCACAGACATGTGAATAACAGAAATGGAATAATGTGTCCCTGAACAAAGGGGGATTCAAAATCAAAAGTAACAGTCAGTATCTGGTATGGCCACCAGCTGCATTAAGTACTGCAAGTGCATCTCCTCTTCATGGACAGCACCAGATCGGCCAGTTCTTGCTGTGAGATGTTACCCCACTCTTCCACCAAGGCACCTGCACGTTCCCGGACATTTCTGGGGGGAATGGCCCTAGCCCTCACCCTCCGATCCAACAGGTCCCAGACGTGCTCAATGGGATTGAAATCCGGGCTCTTCGCTGGCCATGGCAGAACACTGACATTCATGTCTTGCAGGAAATCACGCACACAAGAACGAGTAGTAGGTGTTGTTACATGTGGTCTGCCACTGCGAGGACTGTCAGCTGTCCATCCTGTCTCGCTGTAGCGCTGTCTTATGCTTCTCACAGTACTGACATTGCAATTTTCATGCCCTGGCCACATCTGCAGTCCTCATGCCTCCTTGCAACATGCCCAAGTCACATTCACGCAGATGAGCAGGGACACCTGGGCATCTTTCTTTTGGTGTTTTTCAGAGTCAGTAGAAAGGCCTCTTTAGTGTCCTATATTTTCACAACTCAAACCTTAATTGCCTACCGTCTGTAAGCTGTCAGTGTCTTAACGACCGTTCCACAAGTTCATGTTCATTAATTGTTTATGGGTCATTGAACAAGCATGGGAAACAGTGTTTGAACCCTTTACAATGAAGATCTGTGAAGTTATTTGGATTTTTGCTAATTATCTTTGAAAGACAGGGTCCTGAAAAAGGGACGTTTCTTTTTTTGCTGAGTTTTTATGCTATCGAAAGTACTTATAAATGGTTAAATATTTACAAATGTACAGGAGCTCCTAGCCTAGGCTGCTATATGTAATATAAAATCTCCACCCACTCAGAGTTTTCTTTCTTGATAGTTAGAGATGAGAGAAAAGATTAAACATTTTAATGTGTGAGATGATTTGGTCATTCAAAGGCTATTTTTACTTTGAAAAAAGGATGACTGTGTGGGACCTTTAACTAGAATAATTTCACATGATTTGCAGTCACACAGCACCTACAGTGCCTTCAGAACCCTTGGCTTGTTCCACATTTGGTTGCGTCACATCCTGAATTTATAATAAATTAAATTGGGATTGTTTTTCATTGGCCTACACACAATACCCCATAATTTCAAAGTGGAATTATGTTTTTCACAATGTTTACAAATTAATAAAAAATGAAAAGCTGAAATGACTTGAGTGAATAAGTATTCAAACCCTTTGTTATTACAAGCCTAAAAAAGTCACCCAATACTTTGCAATGACTCACTCTGTGTGCAATAATAGTGTTTAAGCTTTCTGCCAATATTAGATATGTCTATGTCCTGGGAAATTGTCTTATTACTTACAACCTCATGCTAATCGCATTAGCCTACGTTAGCTCAACCGTCCTGCAGGGGACCCACAGATCCTGAGGAAGTTAAGGACTGGGGAGTTTAAAGGATAAAGGATAAAAATGGAATAGAGCTAAGGACAGGCAAAATCCTAGAGGAAAACCTGCTTTCCATCAGACACTGGGAGATGAATTCAGCTTTCAGCAGAACAATATCCTAAAACACAAGGCCAAATATACACTGGAGTTGCTTACCAAGAAGACAGTGATGTTCCTGAGTGGCCGAGTTACAGTTTTAACTGAAATCTACTTGAAAATATATTGCAAGACCTGAAAATGGTTGTCTAGCAAAGATCAACAACCAATTTGACAGAGATTGAAGAACTTTGAAAATAATAATGGGCAAATATTGCACTATCCAGTTGTAGAAAGCTCTTAGAGACTTACTCAGAAAAACTCACAGCTGTAATCACTGCCAAAGGTCCTTCTGCAAAGCAGGGGTGTGAATACTTATGTACATGAGATATTTCTGTATTTCATTTTCAATACATTTGGAGATCTTTTTAAAAACATATTTAAAATTTCTCATTATAGGATAGTGTGTAGATGGGTGAGAAAAAATGTATATTAATTCCATTTTGAATTCAGACTGTAACACTACAAAATGTGGAATAAGTCAAAGGGTATGAATACATTCTGAAGGCACTGTATAAGTCACCTCAATAGAATAAGCAATGCGAGCTGAACTCATCCCAGTAGGCAAAGCCATGTTTTATATGGCAACGTAAATTGTTTCTGTACTCTATACAAGACAGAAGAAAAAAAATGTCATTATAGTGAGTAAAAGTTTGTGTTTTCCCTGACGTGAAAGTAGGCATTGGCTCCTGCTGCTGTCATTTCCTGGTATTTGGGCCTGTAGCTGTGATGTAATTTCTGGTCTGCTCCTGGATGGTACGTGCTTCGGCATCTCCTCTTCGGATTGTTGTGTTGATACTAATAAACCAATTTGAGTCAGATGGTCACTGTGTGGCAGACTGGGTAACAAACCAATTGTAAATATGTCTCTCTGACATCACGGCTGGTTCATGCACATTCATTTCCTCTCCCGACTAATTTCACTACAACTTACTTACCACAAAAATGAAGATGCACTAAAGTCAGCATTCCTGGGGTTGGCTGGGGAGTGGATCAGTAGAGTTTGTTAGTAGAGTTAAGGTTTTTCTGTAGAGTTACATTTCTGTATGAGTGTCTTTGTAAAGGGGCTATGGCTCGGCGGAAGGACCTGATAAGACGGACAATGACTAAACGTCTGACAGAAAATAATTGCTCACAATGTTAGGCTGCTACTCTGTGGTATAACGACGTTGGGACAGATAGGTTATAACAAACCCTGTGTATCAGTCTCATGTTGTTTTTTGCAGACTACATACTGTAGCGGTGAGGTAATGATGACTCTGTCAGACGCTGTGTCTTTTCATAGAGATAAGCTCATGTATAGTCTATATATCAAACTTCTCTTATCTCAAACTTTTACTGATAGTGAAACTGCAGAGGGTAGCAGTCATTCTAGGAGTTGTTGTTTTCTATTTCAACCATTGTCCCATTCTGTCACAACTTCCGCCGAAGTCGGTCCCTCTTCTTGTTCGGGCAGCGTTCGGCGGTCGACGTCACCGGTCTTCTAGCCATCGCCGATCCACTTTTCTTTTTTCCTTTTGTTTTGTCTTTGTTTTCTACACACCTGGCTTCAATTCCCCAATTACATGTTCATTATTTAACCCTCTGTTTCCCCCATGTTTGTGTGCGTGTTTATTATGTCGATTGTTCCTTGTCGGTAAAGTTCTGGCTGGTAATATCGCTGTGTGTTTTGGGCACGTTGTATATTGTTTACCTTGTGCCGTATTGAGTAAATACGTTGTTCACTCATCTCTGCTCTCCTGCGCCTGACTTTGTGCACCAGCTACACACCAGATTTTGACACGTGCATATGATTCTTGACAGGTCTCACTGTATCCATTAAATTAAATTAAACCCAGTTTACTGCAATATGATGTACACAAGCACACAAAATGTAATACAATAGAATAGAACAGAATACAATAAAAAAGATAATGGACTATACCATAGATGGACTATATGCCCAACAAAAGCTCTCGTGTTGCATGCATGTTTAATGGGTCATTGGGGTCTGACGTATGTAGCCTGGTGGATCCAATTACCCCTACTCTAAGTTTGACAATTCTCACTTGCCCAAACTGCTTACACTAGCGACTCTGGTGCTTGAGATAGCTTCCATCAAACGCACTCAGTTGTTTTTTATTTTATTTCACCATTATTTAACCAGGTAGGCCAGTTGAGAACAAGTTCTCATTTATAAGTGCGACCTGGCCAAGACGAAGCAAAGCAGTGAGACACAAACAACAACACAGAGTTACACATGGAATAAACAAACGTACAGTCAATAACACAATAGAAAAATCTTTATACAGTGTGTGCAAATGAGGTAAGATTTGGGAGCTAAGGCAATAAATAGGCCATAGTGGCGAAGTAATTACAATTTAGCAATTAAACACTGGAGGGATAGATATGCAGAAGATGAATGTGCAAGTAAAGATACTGGGGTGCAAAGGAGCAACAACAACAAAAAATAACAACATGGGGATGAGGTAGTTGGATGGGCTATTTACAGGTGGGCTGTGTACAGGTACAATGATTTGTAAGCTGCTCTGACAGCTGATGCTTAAAGTTAGTGAGGGAGATATGAGTCTCCAGCTTCAGTGATTTTTCAATTCGTTCCAGTCATTGACAGCAGAGAACTGGAAGGAAAGGCGGCCAAAGGAGGAATTGGCTTTGGGGGTGACCAGTGAAATATACCTCCTGGAGCGCATGCTATGGCTGGATGCTGCTATGGTGACCAGTGAGCTGAGATAAGGTGGGGCTTTACCTAGCAAAGACTTATAGATGACCTGGTGCCAGTGGGTTTGACGACGAATATGGAGCGAGGGCCAGCCAATGAGAGCAAACAGGTCGCAGTGGTGGGTAGTATATGGGGCTTTGGTGACAAAACGGATGGGATTGTGATATATTTGCTGAGTAGAGTGTTGAAGGCTATTTTGTAAATGACATCGCCGAAGTCAAGGATCAGTAGGATACTTAGTTTTATGAGGGTATGTTTGGCAGCATGAGTGAAAGATGCTTTGTTGCGAAATATGAAGCCGATTCTAGATTCAATATTGGATTGGAGATGCTTAATGTGAGTCTGTAAGGAGAGTTTACAGTCTAACCAGACACCTAGGTATTTGTAGTTGTCCACATATTCTAAGTCAGAACCGTCCAGTGTAGTGATGCTAGACGGTCGGGCAGGTGCGGGCAGCGATCTGTTAAAGAGCATGCATTTAGTTTTACTTTCATTTAAGAGCAGTTGGAGGCCACGGAAAGAGAGTTGTATGGCATTGAAGTTGTGACAGGAGAGTGAGGGAGAAAGGGGGAGGGAGAGAAGGGGGAAGGCTAAGGGACAGAAAAGGAGAGACAGAAATCTAGTGCATCCACATGGTGTTGAGTGTGTTGTCTCTGGAAGGAAAGAGAAGGATAGGGAGAGAGAGAGAGAGAGAGAGAGAGAGAGAGAGAGAGAGAGAGAGAGAGAGAGAGAGAGAGAGAGAGAGAGAGAGAGAGCAAGAAATAGAGACAGCGAACCATGTACCATGAGAGAGAAGGAAAGAGAGAAAGAGGGGAGGGGGTAGACAAAGTGAGGACCATTTGCAGAGAGAGAGATGTCGATGGCGCTGCAGAGATGGATAGCTGCTGGCTTCTGACCAATTCTGCTATTTTGTGTGCTTTTTTACGCTGATCTCATTCAATACCGCCTTGCACACTCTCGCCTACATCTAGCTGATCTAGGGTGTAATCATTAGTCGAACAGTTGCAAACGAGAGTTTCTATTGGGCAAATTCAGGTATGTTTATCCCCATTTTGTTCCCTTTGCTTCTGTTTAAGAAACGTTTTTCAACAGAATTGGTGGAATGAATAAACCCCTGATCACCGCAAACACAGTTCACTTTCATAGAAGCCACATACAAACAGCATGATCATTTGCTTGTTGTGTAATTCCTTCTCGCATCTATGCACTCTCCTCCTCTCACCTTTTCCCTTCGCTTGTGGACTTAAGTGCACAATACAACAGTTGTCTGTGTCCAGGCGAAGAAACCTTTCTAAGCCAAACCTTCATATCATAACCGCTAACCGCTACACACAACCTACATTGTTGTAACCTACTGTCATAGTCAACATAGCTAGCTACTAGAACTAACGTGTTAATAAACCAGCTACAAACATGCAGTACAGTGTACAGCAAGAAGTTTAGCAATTACACCGGCATGCCGTGGTGGCAATAAATTAATAAAACATTACCGTTACTTGGAAGAGTTCCAGTGTTGGATAGCCATAGCCAGCTAGCTAACATAGCATCCCTCTCTGTTTGAGCTGGGTGTTTGAGTAAGCTAAACTAGCCAGCTGCATTTGCTAGCTAGGCAAATTAAAACAAATACTATGAAACATAGCTAGCTCTCTCTCTCTCTCTTGCTTCTTCTTCATTTTTAAATAAATACATTTGTTCAAAGCTATGCAATATTGTTTTTCTCTCTCTTTGAGTCAACTACTCACCACATTTTATGCACTGCAGTGCTAGCTAGCTGTAGCTTATGCTTTCAGTACTCAACAACATGTCAGTTTATATTGCAAGAACTCTGAATTTGTCATAATTACTGTGTAAGTCTGTGAAAGGGGGTGAGAACCATGAGCTTCCAAGGTTTTGTATTGAAGTCAATGTACCCAGAGGAGGACAGAAACTAACTGTTTTTATTGTTTCACAATTTTATTTTTATGAAATTCACTGAGGAGGATGGTCCTCCCCTTCCTCATCTGATGAGCCTCCACTGCCTGCCACGCAATGACTACATCAAGCTTGTGACTCTACAAACTTGTTGGATGCATTTGCTGTTTGTGTTGGGTATTTCAGATTATTTTGTGCCCAATCAGAATGAATAGTAAATAATGTATTATGTCATTTTTATTGCGTCACTTTGTTGTAAATAATAATAGAATATGTTACATTGCGTTCTAAGGATTTTTGGACTTAATACTACACATTTGACTACTTTAATACACACATAAGTGAAATTGTCCCAATACAAAAAGTGTTGTAACTTCTAAGCAGTTCACCTGATATTGATGAAAATACCATCAAATTAAAGATGACAATCTGCACTTTAACCTCAGTCATTGTATTATTTCAAATTCAAAGCGCTGGAGCACAGAGACAAAAACAAAATGCCACTGTCCCAATACTTTTGGAGCTCACTGTATGTTTCTCTGAGTCTTGGCTGAACAAGGACATGGATAATATACATCTAGCTGGTTCATCTATGCATCGTCACTCAATTTCCGGGACAGTGTAATTATGGCTGTATAGTATGACTTAACAACTGGGGGAATCACATTGTGCAGAGGAGAGTGTTAAATCAATGACAACATTGGGGGTGGATATTTGATAGAAAATGGTTACACAAGACCATTACTAAACACAATTTATTTTGTGTAGGCAGGCGTGTAGCTACAGTTAAGCCCCACTAACATTATTACCTAATTCCAGTATGCCCTATTATGCCCGGTCAAGTATGAAAAAGCACATCAAGGGGAAACTGGAAAGACCACATTTAACATGTGTTGGAAGGTATTTTGGGGATGTCAGTTGGATTTGCCTGAAATTGTCTTTTCAGGGCTGTGGTGTTAAGCTTACCTGGTGTGACCATATACAGTGCCTAACACATTTTCCTCAGAAATCTACACACAATACCCTATAATGACAAAGTGAAAACAGTTTTTTTTTTGCAAACGTATTACAAATAAAAAACAGAAATACCTTATTTACATAACTATTCAGCCCCTTTGTTATGATACTCAAAATTGAGCTCAGGTGCATCCTGTTTCCATTGATCATCCCTGAGATGTTTCTACAACTTGATTAGAGTCCTCCTGTGGTAAATTCAATTGATTGGACATGATTTGGAAAGGCATGAGATCGAAGGAATTGTTCCCACAGTTGACAGTGCACGTCAAAGCAAAACCCAAGCCATGAGGTCGAAGGAATTGTCCGTAGAGCTCCGAGACAAGATTGTGTTGAGATCTGGGGAAGGTTACCAAACACTTTTGCAGCATTGAAGGAACCCAAGAACACAGTGGCCTCCATAATTCTTAAATGAAAGATGTTTGGAACCACCAAGACTCTTCCTAGAGCTGTCCGCACGGCCAAACTGAGAAATCGGGGGAGAAGGGCCTTGGTCTCTGAATGTCCTTGAGTGGCCCAGCCAGAGCCCGGACTTGAGCCCGATCAAACATCTCTGGAGAGACCTGAAAATAGCTGTGCAGTGACCCTCCCAATCCAACCTGACAGAGCTTGAGATGATCTGCGGAGAAGAATGGAAGAAAGTCCCCAAATACAGGTGTGCCAAGCTTGTAGTGTCATGCCCAAGAATATGCTGTTATTGCTGTTTCGCTGCCAAAGGTGCTTCAACAAAGTACTGAGTGAAGGGTTTGAGTACTTATGTAAATGTAATATTTAAAGTAAATTAGCAAACATTAAAAAAAAACAGTTTTTGCTTTGTCATTATGGGGTATTGTGTGTAGATTGATTTAATCATCTTTAAAATAAGGCTGTAACGTAACAAAATGTGGAAAAAGTCTAGGGGTCTGAATACTTTCCAAAGGCACTGTATATGGTTTACACACACAGACCAGCACACTCATGCACAAGCACACTCACTCACAAAAACTCTTAAACAAATAGGCTAAACGCATAGCAATGACTAGTGCTCCACCCTGAGTAAAATTATATATATATATTATTATATACAGTTTAATAAAGCAATGACTAAAATGACACAATGACTATGAGGTTAACCTTTTACTGCAGTGGGTTAAATCAGGGTCACAGAGTGATTCTTGGTAGTCTAAAACAAATCTACAAAAGTATACACCTCACACACATGGTTATGGGCTAAAAAAAATAAGACACCTGTACCATGTCAGATATAGAGTTGACATTTATTCATTTTTTTGTTTGCATCCCAAAATTACACTTTACAGAAAACTGAAATATAACAAAACTGGTTGACATAGAAAGACTAGATTTTTTTTAGGTCTGCTTTAATTTGAGGATATTTTCATTCATATCGGGAGAACCGTTTAGAAATTACAGCAGTTTTTGTACATAGTCCCCCCATTTTAGGAAACCAAAAGTATTTTGACAAATTTACTTGCAGTATATGTGTATTAAAGTAGTAAAAACTGTAGTATTTGGTCCCATATTCCTAGCACGCAATGACTACATCAAGCTTATTATTCGCATTTTCAGTTTATGTTGGTTGTGTTTCAGATTATTTTGTGCCCAATAGAAATTAATGGTAAATAATGTATTGTGTCATTTCGGAGTCACTTTTATCTTAAAAAATATAATATATTTCTGAACACTTCTACATTAGTGTGGAAGATTCCATGATTAAGGAATAATCCTTATTGAATCCTGAATAATGATGAGTCAGAAAGTTAAAGGCACACAAATATCATACCTCAAAGACATGCTAACCTCTTACCATTACCAACAACTTGGGAGGTTGGCATTTTTGGGGGGGTATGATATTTATGCCTTTGTAATTTCCTCACTAATCATTATTCACGATTCATTTACTATTATCCATAATCAGTTTTATGCATAGTACCCATAGTATTTTTGCAATGTGTCATGCATATGAACTCAAGATAGTGAATTTGTATTGTTACAGAGCAGACATCATCATGCCCTGCATATACAAATGCAAAACACGCAGGGTTCTAGCCCCCCTTGAGGATCTAGCCCCCCTTGAGAGAGAAAGTGAGAGAAGGGAAGAAGTCAATTTGAACAGCAGCAAGGGATGAATAAATAGACTAAATGACAGTGAAGAGATACATTGACAAAAAATAAAACTAACATATACCTGTGTGAAAAAGAGGCCATGATAGAGTAGCAGAGGCACACTAGGGGCTCTCTTTAAACAAAACTAACACAATCTTGGTGCTGGCAGTAGTGTTATAAGGTTCTCCTATGGGGATAGCCGAAGAACCCTTTTAGGTTCTAGATAGCCATTTGTGTATAGAGTGTATAGCCCCAAGGGGATGCTGAGCATGGTGGCATGTCTTGAACTTTCATCCACAAAGCCTTGATGGTATGCGCTGCCTTGGTTGAGTATTGAGAACCGGTAGATCCCCTTAGTTTGTCCAGCAGGTCTTGTATCCGTGGCAATGGGTGAGAGGTCAGTGATGGTCTTGCGATTCAGCTCTTTGAAGTTGACACAGAACCGCAGACTGCTGTCCTTCTTGCTCACTCAGACCACCAGGGATGAGTATGGTGATGTTGATTTCTTGATATAGCCTCTCTCCAGCAGGTTTTTGGACATATTCTTTCACCTCTTTGTATAGAGGTTTCGGAATGGAGTTGTAGATTTTCTGGACAGGCTTGTCATCCTTCAAGTTGAGTTTCATCTTCAGGTTTGGAATGCCATGTCACCTATCTTCCTGTGCGAACACATCAGATTCCTCATAGCATTTTTCCTGTAGATGTTCTAAGTCAACAGGGTTGTTCATGTTCAGGAGCAGAGTGGTGCAGAGGTAAGCTTCACTGGACTGACTCACCGGCTTTTTATGACTGTCAGGTGGAGTGATTACAGGTCTGATGTCAGCTATTTGCTCTACCCTGCCCAGCACTGTTCTTTGAGAGAGATAAATATCATGTTGTGTGAAGTTCTGGATTTCAATCTTTACCACCTTAGAGGCTCCACAGGGTACATCCACAAGGCATGGAAACACCACCAACCCATCTGGACAGTAGCTCTCCATGGCTGGCTCGAACATCATTGTTCCTTCCTCTGGCCAGGCTCTGACTCTGCATTTCACCTCTGCTATTTGATCTGTATGAATGGTGAGTCCTTTCTTACCCACTTTCACAACACAGCTTGTGACATTTCTGACTCGTTTCAGGAAACTAGGCGTATACCGTGGATCATTACTTCACAGGAGAGCATTTTTGGCAGAAATGCGTTCTGGAACATGTGAACTTTCATGTGCCTTATTAACAAACTTGTATGCCATCTGTAAATATGAATACAATTGTTAAATTAGGAGCCTAGTTGGTTTAGCCACAGAAAAAGACTGCAACCTTCCCACTAACCATGATTGGCTGAGATAATGAGTGGGCTGGACATGCCGAGAGATGAGTTCGGATTGGTCTGCCATATAACATGCTTCTGTCTTTTTGAGCTGGTGAGTATGTTTAGGTTATCCTATCTAACGTGGCTTCTTTTTATGTATTGCATAGTAAAACGGCGTAAGAGTTGCTCTCCACTTTCTGGAAGACTGAGTTTTGAAATCAGTGGAATTAGAGTATGATAGCTAAGGAGATGGAGAAAACACCTGTCTCTCTCAGATATTACACATTTCTAATTTTGACAGAAAGTGGTTTCATTTCAAGTTAAAGTGCACTGTTAGCTAGCTAACTTTAGCTGGCTGGCTTGCTAGTTAACGTTACGTGTATGAGCTTATTTTTAGTTTTTCAGAGCCATTTGCTTTGCTAGTTATAGCCTAATGTTAGCTAGCTAACATTGAACCTGGTTGGTTATCTACCTGCAGATTCATGTGCAGGGTAGTAACGTCATGAGTTGGGATTAGGGTTAATTGTTTACCTAGCTAGTTAGCTATATGTCTTAACAAAAGACTCCAGTAACTTCAGTTAGTCTGGCCATCTACTACAATTTCAGAGCATTCTCGTCTGAGTGTGCCAGACCGCAGAATAACTAATGAATTTAGGAACGCTCAACACCCGTTGAATATGGCCAGTGTCAGTAAACATTGGCAAATAGCGTAATTAAATTGTTGCCAGCAGCACAGTTACAGTCACCAACGCTCTGGATAACATGAAAACAGCCTAACCAGCTCTGCTAGGGTGAGTAAAATCGTCAGAGTGGGGTGTTCTCTCATTTGTGGCTGTGTGTGGTGGTGTGGCTGTGTGTGGTGGTGTGGCTGTGTGTGGTGGTGTGGCTGTGTGTGGTGGTGTCGCTGTGTGTGGTGGTGTCGCTGTGTGTTGCTGTGTGTGGTGGTGTTGCTGTGTGTGGTGGTGTTGCTGTGAGTGGTGGTGTCGCTGTGTGTTGCTGTGTGTGGTGGTGTTGCTGTGTGTGGTGGTGTTGCTGTGTGTGGTGGTGTTGCTGTGAGTGGTGGTGTTGCTGTGTGTGGTGGTGTTGCTGTGTGTGGTGGTGTGACTGTGTGTGGTGGTGTTGCTATTTGTGGTGGTGTTGCTGTGTGTGGTGGTGTTGCTGTGTGTGGTGGTGTTGCTGTGTGTGGTGGTGTGGCTGTGTGTGGTGGTGTTGCTATTTGTGGTGGTGTTGCTGTGTGTGGTGGTGTTGCTGTGTGTGGTGGTGTTGCTGTGTGTGGTGGTGTGGCTGTGTGTGATGGTGTTGCTGTGTGTGATGGTGTTGCTGTGTGTGTGGTGTGGTTGTGTGTGGTGGTGTGGCTGTGTGTGGTGGTGTGGTTGTGTGTGGTGGTGTGGCTGTGTGTGGTGGTGTGGCTGTGTGTGATGGTGTGGCTGTGTGTGGTGGTGTTGCTGTGTGTGGTGGTGGGGCTGTGTGTGGTGGTGTGGCGGTGTGTGATGGTGTTGCTGTGTGTGGTGGTGTGGCTGGTTTCTCTGTCTTCCCAAAGTTGACATTGAGGGGGGACGTTTTGTTGTTGCTGGAGGGGTTTGAAAACTCTTCAAACTACAGTAAAAACCTTAAATGATGCCATTCCTGAGGAAATGTTTGAGGGGCTCTATGCAACACCCTTAAACAGTTAAGGTGTTGACTGGGATAAATGCAGCAGCAGATTAAAGGGGTTTACCTTATGCAACAGGGCCCTGCTCCTGAAATCTGCTCATGCATTCATCCCAGTCATCAGCAACAGAACATTGGGGTAGGTCATGTCTGATATCAATGTGTGTGCAATTACAATTACAATTTAATATGGTAGATTTTCCCAAAAATGTTATATAACATAAACATACTGTTTACAAGTAGGCTATGATGTAATGAAATGGTTTGCCTTGTGTGACAGGTTTTGTGGGTTTTGACACTCTTATGTAGGAGTCATAACCATAAAATAGCGTAATAACCGGTATAAATATGTGTCATGACAGTGTTATGATCACAATATGACAGGTTATGACCATGTGATAACGTGTTATGATGCTAGGTGTCAAATAAAGTGTTACCACCTGCTCTCCCCTATACAGTGGAATTATGTCCGTAGTGTATGACTTAAGTGCAGAGGAGAGCTGTAAATCAATGACAGCAAATGGGGTGGATATTTGAACAAAAATAGTTACACAGAACCTTTACTAAACATCGTTTTTTTGTGTAGGTAGCATAACAGGGCATACCTAATTCAGGCATGCCCTGTAATGCCCAGTCAGGTACAGAAAAGCACATCAAGGTGGATGGACTGGAAAGACCTCTGATGATTTAACATGTGTTGGAAGGTATTTGGGGATGGCAGTTGGATTTGCCTGAAATGGCGACTTTTCAGGGCTGCGTTGGAAGGCTTACCTACACACAGACCAACACACTCATGCACACAAACACACTCACAAACACACAGACTACATGCATGCCAATAACTACTCCTCCACGCTGAGAAAAAGCATATACAACATCCTTACATACAGTATACTGTACCTATATACTGCGCCTATATACTGTATATTTTTCATTGTAACTAGTGCAGGCTTATATAATATCACGTTGCTCCATGCCGCTATGGACGGAGAGAACCATAACACGGAGGAATTTATAAGGACATGACCCCAACACACGCACGCACAAGACATGCTCTTCCTCTTATCTCCCATCGTTTGCTAGATTTATTTCCTTCTTTGCCTCCCAGGCTAACCTTGTATCCTCTTCAGGCACTGCAACGTTGGTGATTCAGCAACAGGATATTCCCTAGCGTTCCATAGCACGCTTATGAAGTTAATTTTATTGGCATATTGTCCATAACAAATGTCCACACTGGAGTTTGTTTGCTTGTTTCCTTCCTCTCAAGAGACAGTGGTCACGATGTCATGATGACTGGCGGCCAAGTGTAAACGTTGACGTCCACTGAGCGGAATTGAGCTTGACAGCTTGGATCTATGTAGAACCATGACCTGTCCAGCAAGAGAAGGAGACCTGGCCTCAAATGCACTGCAACTATGATCAGAGCATTGATTGTGACATTACTGTGGTCATTATCATTCATTATTTAATTGAGACTCTTTTGGACACACAAAAAAGTTCTGTCTTAAAAGGAAAGACTAAAGCTTGACTTAACCGTGAGAGAACATTTACTTTAATAAGATTCTGACTGTAACATAATAACCCATTTCCTATTTCCTGAAACTAATTAAATCGCATGGATTCTCTCTCTGCATTAGCAATAACCATAAATGAGTTGACCTTAAATGTGTGGGACCTTAAGCCTGGCTGACGTGCGACGCATGTGACTACAGAGTAAGCTGTGACTCACTGATCTGGTATCTCGGGCTTGTAAAAGGTGAGGTTAGCTAAAATGTTTAGCAACTTTGAGCGACTTTTTGATTGGTTCTCATATGCACGCTATTTGCATGCTTAACGGCCCCATGCTTCCTTGTCAGTTTGCTACGCCCCCACTAGAGAGGTAAACAAGCCAAGCTGAAGTTAGGCAAGCTGGCTGGCTTTCTATGGGCTGAACAAGGCTAGCTAACATTAGTTGCTACTTGCTAGCCACAAGATCGTAACGTTTAACAGGTTGCAGTTCTCTAATATGTCGCCCCTTATAGTGTTTTAAAAATCTGTGTGAGGATTTATGTGCCCTATTCATGATGTTAGCAGCAAATGATGTCCGCTACTGTGTTTGGCTGGAAGCTGAAGGGATGGGGCAGCCCTAAGTCAAACAATAGATCACAATTCGTTCAATTTGAAATTGGGATATCCAACCAGCGTAGGGTGCCGCCTTGAAGTCTGATGTCACAGCCCCTTCATTATCGTCACTTCGTGCCAACACATCAAAGCAGCCGTTCCAGACTCTCAAGTCAAGGCTATGGGACCTTAACCCTGCAGAAAGAAAATAGTCAATTTATTTGAACAACACTTCCAAATCATATAAGAAGTATTCAGCACAGCTGGTCAGGGCAGCTTCTGGCCTTGGAACTGGATCTTTATCCAGTAACCTCACCCCCAAACACATACATACGCGCATGAACACACAAACACACACACACACACTAGATACCCACAGACTGAAAGCCGAACCCCAGCCACAAACTGATGAAATCCCAGCAGTTTCCCATTGAGCTGTAAGTCTGTCTGTCAGTCAGTCAACCTGTGACCAACAAACCAGTAGGAGCCAGGGTTCTCATGGTTTAGTTCACCCAGGATAGGAGGTGGATTTTAGTTTTACCTAGCGTGGTGAATTAAATAAAACCCTCCTACTATTAGGGAGAGACATGGTGATGTGTTCTCTTCCTCTTTACTGGTCTCCTCTCTCTTTTCATGTACACATTGTGCCTTTGTGGTCATTACTGGAACACAAAAAAACTATACAGGAGAGATAGACGGACAACGTCCTTCAGTTGACTAGTCCTGCAGAATCAGCAGATTTCGAAACGCAATTGATCCACAACTTGGCAGTCAGGTGTATAGGCAAACAAAGTTAAATTAAGTTCATCAAATGAAATGGAGAGATGCCAGCAGATAGTGGTCCTAAGTGACTGGAGCTTCATACTCTTGATATCCTTCCACAAACCACACTAAACCACATTGGCACAACCTGATATTCTGAGCTAGAGCTCCATTGTGTTCCTGGATGTTCTGAACGCACATCACAGCAGCCCCACTCACATGAACCACAACATCATCGCTAGCAGGCAAGGTGTAAGACCAGATCAACAGAAGTCGAGGTGTTTACAGTGTGCCATTCTTGCTGCTGCCAATGTGGACCAGGGTTGCACCTCTGTGCCTTATATGCTCCTAGCCCTCTCTACTCTGCCCCCCAACCCACCTCACCCATGTACTTTCCGCTCATAAACACATGCCCATCTGGAACCAGGAATAGTGCCAACACACACATTACCGCTAACACACACACAAACTAGCGTTGGCATAAACACACTTTTTTGGCAATATGCATGCCCATACACACACACACACCTATGCAAAACATAACCATGCAATGTTACACTTTGTATCATGGTTCTCTAGAAACCCAGCAATCCTGACAGAAAGAAACAAATAACATTGACTGTGTATGTGTGACCGCCAGTCCTGTTCCTCATGCTGTCCTGAGCTGTCTGCATAGGGCTGGTTAGCGCCGCCCAGACACACACACACATACACAAATAAAGGGGAAAAAATGCTTAACCTAAGTGAGACAAACAGAGCTGTCTTGGCTCATTGTTGTGTCCTCATTGTGCCCATAAGCTTCGGTTTACTTTGCATGGGCACTGAGAGGACACCTTCTTCTGGGTCCTTCCTGTACCATGTGGGAGGAAAGTGGGCTTTTCTGGCTGAGACTCAAGCTGTTTTTGAGAGGCTGCTTCCCGACATTAACACACACACACACAAAAATGCAAACACATGCACACACACACCAACGCATGCACACGCGCACAGCACACACACAAACTCACACACATATTGCCATCCCTCACCCCTAGCTGCCCTGTTGCCATGCTGCCATGAGGCCACCTCTCTCCAACAAGTGCTGGTACTCACATCCCGGGCCAACCACGATTCAGGTAGCCACAGGGTCAGCGCAATGGCAGATGGGAGATGTGGCGGTTCCTAAGCAACTCGCCAAGAGCCAGAGGGATTGCCGCTTTGAGGATTAATCAAGTCTAAAGCCCCCCTATTGCTGGCACAGACATGCATTCACACTGTGTGAGAGGGAAGATTTGAGAGCAGCCAACAGGCACTCTGTTGAGTTGTGGACCAAAACCCATCTATACTGAACAAAAATATAAATGCAACATGTAAAGTGTTTCATGAACTGAAATAAATAGTCCCTTTTCCATACGCACAAAAAAATGATTTATCTAAAATGTTGTGCACATATTTGTTTACATCCCTGTTAGTGAGCATTTCTCTTTCGCCAAGATAATCCATCCACCTGACAGGTGTGGCATATCAAGAAGCTGAATAAACAGCATGATCATTACACAGGTGCACCTTGTGCTGGGGACAATAAAAGGCCACTCTAAAATGTGCAGTTTTGTCAAGCAACAGAATTATTATTATAATTTATATTTATTTAACCTTTATTTAACTAGGCAAGTCAGTTAAGAACAAATTCTTATTTACATTGACGGCCTACCAAAAGGTATAAGGCCTTCTGCAAGGACGGGGGCTGGGATTAAAAATGAAAAAATGTAATAACAATATAGGACAAAACACACATCACAACAAGAGAGACAGCACAACACTACATAAAGAGAGACCTAAGACAAAAACAAAGCAAGGCAGCAACACATGACAACACAGCATGGTAGCAACACAACATGACAACAACATGGTAGCAACACAACTTTGCAGCAGCACAACATGGTAGGAGCACAAAACATGGTACAAGCATTATTGGGCACAGACAACAGCACAAAGGGAAAGATGGTAGAGACAACAATCACTCACAGCAGCCACAACTGTCAGTAAGAGAGTCCATGATTAAGTCTTTGAATGAAGAGATTGAGATAAAACTGTCCAGTTTGAGTGTTTGTTGGAGCTCGTTCTAGTCGCTAGCTGCAGCAAACTGAAAAGATGAGTTTGTGTTTTGGGGACCTTTAACAGAATGTGACTGGCAGAACGGGTTTTGTATGTGCAGGATGAGGGCTGCAGTAGGTATCTCAGACAGGGGGGAGTGAGGCCTAAGAGGGTTTTATAAATAAGCATCAACCAGTGGGTCTTGCAACGTGTATATAGAGATTACCAGTTTACAGAGGAGTATAGAGTGCAGTGATGTTTCCTATAAGGGGCATTGGTGGCAAATCCGATGGCCCGAATGATAAAGAACATCTAGCCGCTCAAGAGCACTCTTACCTGCCGATCTATAAATGACGTCTCCATAATCTAGCATGGGTAAGATGGTCATCTGAATCAGGGTTAGTTTGGCAGCTGGGGTGAAAGAGGAGTGATTATGATAGAGGAAACCAAGTCTAGATCATTTTAGCCTGCAGCTTTGATATGTGATGGGAGAAGGACACTGTACCGTCTAGCTACACTCCCAAGTACTTTTATGAGGTGACTACCTCAAGTTCTAAACTCAGAGGTAGTAATCACACCTGTGGGGAGAGGGGCATTCTTCTTACCAAACCACATGACCTTTGTTTTGGAGGTGTTCAGAACAAGGTCAAGGGCAGAGAAAGCTTGTTGGACACTAAGAAAGCTTTGTTGAAGAGAGTTTAACACAAAATCCATGGAGGGGCCAGCTGAGTATAAGACTGTATCATCTGCATATAAATGAATGAGAGAGCTTCTTACTGCCTGAGCTATGCTGTTGATGTAAATTGAGAAGAGCGTGGCAGGCAGTGGCTGAGACAGCAGATGTTCTGACTTCATACACTGCACTTTTTGAGAGAGGTAGTTAGCAAACCAGGCCAAAGACCACTCAGAGACAATACTTCATTGCCGGCCCACAAGAATGGAATGGTCTACCGTATCAAAAGCTTTGGCCAAGTCAATAAAAATAGCAACACAACATTGCTTAGAATCAAGGGCAATGGTGACATTAAGGACCTTTAAGGTTGCAGTGACACATCCATAACCTGAGCAGAAACCAGAGTGCATACCAGAGAGAATACTATAGACATCAAGAAAGCCAGTCAGTTTATTATTATAGTTTTTCCAACACTTTTGATAAACAGGGCAAAATAGAAATAGGCCTATAACAGTTAGGATCAGCTTGATCTCCCCCTTTAAATAAAGGACGAACCGTGGCTGCCTTCCAAGCAATGGGAACCTCCCCCAGAGAGGAAAGACATATTAAAAAGGTCAGAGATAGGCTTGGCGGTGTTTGGGGCAGCAACCTTAAAGAAGAATGCAACAGATGAGGGAGCATGCAATTTGCATGCTGACTGCAGGAATGTCCACCAGAGCTGTTGCTAGAGAATTTTATGTTGATTTTTCTAAATTCAAAAGGCACTTGCACATCTGAGGTATCTTTGTTGCTGGTCCATGGTAACGTCAGATGACTCGTCGCCACTGCAAATTGTTACAGCTCTGAAGTTCACAAGCAATGTTATTCAATTGAAAATGTTGCCTAGATATTTCAACTCTGTATGGCAAGCGTGAATGTCTGACTGAAATCGTTCATGAGGCTGCTTTGACCACAGCTCGTAGCTACTTAAAATCTAATCACATCATCACATTGTTTTAGCGACACAGCGTGGTATCGAGACTCCTCACGACCAAGTCAAGAACCTTGTAGTGTGTGACCCCCGTCTGTGCCACAAAAAATAGCTGTCCATTTGTGCTCAGTTTTAATAGGTATAATCTTAGTTACAACACCTGTCTCGTTACCTCACTCTTTCTCTCTCACACACACACACACACACACACACACACACACACACACACACACACACACACACACACACACATTGTTATTATGCAGTACAAAGGAATAGACTGTCTATTCCTAGGTGGCAAGTGAGTTTCAAGTTTTGAGAAGCTTCCAATTTGTCCTATCATTTCTATCAATCTACATGCCAGTTACGATTTTCATTTTTTGTGGAACAGTTTCATCACGGACAACTTGAGTATTTTAGCTAATTATCAACTTTTCAACTACTTAGGCCTACCTCTTATTTCTTAAATAAAATGAAGACGCACAGATCTGGGGAAGGGTACCAAAAAATAATCCTGCAGTATTGAAGGTCCCCAAAACACAGTGGCCTCCATCATCCTTAAATGGAAGAAGTTTGGAACCACCAAGACTCTTCCTAGAGCTGGCTGCCCGGCCAAACTGAACAATCGAGGGAGAAGGGCCTTGGTCAGGAAGGTGACCAAGAACCCGATTGTCACTCTGCAGAGCTCTAGAGTTCCTCTGTGGAGATGGGAGATCATTACAGAAGGACAACCATCTCTGCAGCACTCCACCAATCAGGCCTTTATGGTAGATTTGCCAGACGGAAGCCACTCCTCAGTAAAAGCCACATGGCAACCCGCTTGGAGTTTGCCAAAAGGCACCTAAAGACTCTCAGACCATGAGAAACAAGATTCTCTGGTCTGATGAAACCAAGATTAAACTCTTTGTCCTGAATGCCAAGCGTCACGCCTGGAGGAAACCGGGCACCATCCCTACGATGAATCATGGTGTTGTTTGCATCCTGTTGTGGGGATGTTTTTCAACGACAGGGACTGGGAGACTGGTCAGGATCAAGGGAAAGATGACAAGAGATCCTTGATGAAAACCTTCTCCAGAGCGTTCAGGACCTCAGACTGGGGTGAAGGTTCACCTTCCAACAGGACAACGACCCTAAGCACACAGCCAAGACAGCGCAGGAGTGGCTTCGGGACAAGTCTCTGAATGTCTTTGAGGGACACATCCAGAGCCCGGACTTGAACCTGATCGAACATCTCTGGCGAAACCTTCTGAAAATAGCTGTGCAGCGATGCTCCGAATACAACCTGACAGAGCTTGAGAGGATCTGCAGAGCAGAATGGAAGAAACTCCACAAATAAAAGTGTGCCAAGCTTGTGGTGTCATACCCAAGAAGACTCAAGGTTGTAATCACTGCCTAAGGTGCTTCAACAAAGTAAGGGGTTTTGTATGTTTTATACATTTGCAAAAAATGTATTGTGGGCTATTATGTGAAGATTGATTAGGGGGGGAAACAATTTAATACATTTTAGAATAAGGCTGTAGAGTAACAAAATGTGGAAAAAGTCAAGGGGTCTGAATACTTTCCGAATGCACTGTATATCTGCTGGCTTTTTTTGTGTTCTGTGGGTTCCTGTCTGTCCTAGACTAGTTGTTCTCTGGCTTGCTACTTAGCTATGTCAACCGTGGTGGTTGGCTAGCTAGCAGCCTAAAATATAACTGCATATACCGATAACATTATTTGATAACTGGTTTGGCATTATGGTTTACTTTTTGATGAGGGCACGACAAAACCTTTTCCCCATCAGGAGACTGAAAAGATTTGGCATGGGTCCTCAGATCCTCAAAAGGTTTTACAGCTGCACCATCTAGAGCATCCTGACGGGTTGCATCACTGCCTGGTATGGCAACTGCTCGGCCTCCGACCGCAAGGCACTACTGAGAGTAGTGCGTACGGCCCAGTACATCACCGGGGCCAAGCTTCCTGCCATCCAGGACCTCTATACCAGGCGGTGTCAGAGGAAGGCCCTACAAATTGTCAAAGACTCCAGCCACCCTAGTCATAGACTGTTCTCTCTGCTACCGCACGGCAAGCGGTACCGGAGCGCCAAGTCTAGGACCAAAAGGCTCCTTAACAGCTTCTACCCCCAAGCCATAAGACTGCTGAACAATTAATCAAATTGCAACCGGACTATTTACATTGTAGTCATGAGTGCAAATTATTTTAATAATTTGAAGTTATACATGTTAAGCTATTTCTGTTGGAGTTTAAATTATAGGGAATAAGCAGGCTTGCCGGGTCCTCCAAATTACATCACACCCTAGAAAAACAATTCAGATTCTTTGAAATTCTGATTGGTTTTATGTATTAACTCGAAACATAGAAAAGTGAGGTGTAAGTTTGCATTGGGACTGTTGATGCGTATACTAATGCATATATGCAGTTATGTTTATGCTACATACTCTTTAAAATGGTCAAAAATAAACATAAATAGCTTCTCAGCAAATAGCAATTTCTCAAGCAACAATTTAGCTAGGACTGTCTGGGAGTAGTCTGAGTGGGGACTGAAAATGTGCTATTTTTGGCAGAGAGATTTGGAACTCTTATTGGAACTCTTATTCTTATTGGACTATTAACTAATTTACTGCCTGGTGATGGCACCTGGAATGGCAAAACTCCATCCCACCAAAACAGGGTGAAATTTCAGGTGGTATTTTCAAACACTAAAATTGTATTATTATAATGTTCACAATTTCTGAGTATTATTCCAACCTCATAGTGTGGAAATATACATAAAACAGAAAAATCACGTTTTTTGACTGCAGTGGGCCTTTAAAGTCAAGGCGAAGAGTGTCAAAGGCTCTGTGAGGCTTAATTATTGACATGTCTATAAGAGCAGAGCTGAACATTACAGTAACATTTCACTGCACACACTCAGAATTATAAGTGCTATATTGCAGTGAGTCAACGTCATGATTTACAGAATGGTACAGTTACCTTATGGTGATGAGGAATCGGATAGAAGACTGGAATGTAAATTCTTACATTAGGGATTTATACTGTAGATTAAACAATTATCAGAAGCACAATGTTTAGTAACAGATCATATCAACATAATCAGAACCATAGATACACAGTCGTACGGTAAAGGACTGACTCAAGCAGCAGAGCATGCCGTCAGAAATGTACAGATCCTAGGGAGATATGTACGTAACTACGTGAGACACACACCACTAAGGACTCAATTCAGTCCGTAGCGCTAAGATCTGCTCTACATAGCGATAGAAATTTAAAGTCAATGTTCCCGTGTTAGTGTAGATATCATTCACGGTAAACGCTGCATATGTCGGCTCAATCGGTAACTACCTTAAACATTTTAAATCGCGCTGACGCTGAACCGATTCAATCAAAGGCGCTATGTTGACAAGCGCATTGCATTGACAATGCAGCTTTTACAGGCAATTTACCTGACCTTCGCGAAGCATGCTGCAAATATCGTCTCAAGAGCTTATTACCTTAAAAAGTAAAGTGCAGTGTGTTTGTCGACAATGAGCCTTCGTTTGAATCGCAACCTAAGAATCATGGTTGAGCTTTCGTTTCCATGAGAAGTTTCTGAGTGGATTTGTCATTGTTTGTTTGTACGGTAGGGATGTTACAAGGATGCCATGACAATTCTCCACTTCAGATCTCGAAAGGAAATACACAAGTGTGTCGTTCCAGAAGGGCAACGAAATGGTTTCTCCTTTGTTATGCAAGTCTCCATCACTGGATAGAATATTTTCATTTTAATAGCACATGAAAATGTAATGCAAACTCTATATATCAAAGGACGTTTTGTTCGATGATTGTGGGACAAAGTAGGCTATAGACAAGAAACGTGTGGTGCTCTGCTGTAGCTCACAAAACAGTAATTTTTTAGGGAATGATTGACGTGGGGAATGACAAAAACAAATGCCTGAGAGGATGGAAGTGTTTAAAAGAGAATTTAGGAGAAGAGGCTGGCTCGTGACTAGGGTTCTCTATGGTTGGAGGAAAAAAAGACAGGAAATACAAAGGAGTAGAATAAAGACAAAGAGATAGGCAGGGGGAGGAAACAAGATTCAAGGGAGCGATAGAGAGGTTGAGTAGTGTATGTGTATTTGTGCGTGCCTATCTTCATGAGTATGGGCACATTTGGTGTGTTTGTGTGTACCCCTACTTACTCCCCAAGCAACCCTAAAACTCATCACTGAGCTCCATTTCCTCTATCTTCCCCATCTCCTTCCCTCTGTGAGCTGACAACAACAGAAATCCACTTGGAAAGCGGGCACGAGGACAACCCTTAGCCCCGTTTATACCTGGTTCTAACATGAGTCCTTTGTCCTGATCTTGTCCACATTCTGATTGTGCCCACAATGTTAGACAGGTGTAGACGATTAAAGGACGCATTGTGATCTGATTGTGATCAGATCTTCCTGACCAATTCTGGAGGTAGTCAGACATTGTGGCTGGATATGTTACAAGTGTAGACAGATCGGCAGTGACACCATTTAAATCGTCATTATCCGAATCATTGACAGGTGACGCCATTGACTTATGGCATCAACATATGTCTTGTAGATAAGAGGCAGAATCTACCGCACACCCAAAGCTGATTTGTGGAGGTGCTTGAGGCAAAAGGCAGTGTGCAGTTTCATCAATATACACTATATATACAAAAGTATGTGGACACCCCTTCAAATTAGTGGATTCGGCTATTTCAGCCACATCTGATGCTGACAGGAGTATAACATCGAGACAAACAATGGCAGTAGAACGGCTTTACTGAAGAGCTCAGTGACTTTCAACTTGGCACCGTAATAGGATGCCACCTTTCCAACAAGTCACCTCGTCAAATTTCTACAATGCTAGAGCTGCCCCGCTCAACTATAAGTGGTGTTATTGTGAAGTGGAAACGTCTAGGAGCAACAATGGCTCAGCCGCGAAGTGGTAGGCCACACAAGCTCACAGAATGGGACCGCCGAGTGCTGAAGTGCGTAATGTGTAAAAATCATCTGTCCTCGGTTGCAACACTCACTACCCAGTTCCAAATTGTCTCTGGAAGCAACGTCAGCACAAGAACTGTTCGTCGGGAGTTTCATGACATGGGTTTCCATGACAGAGCAGCCTCAAAGCTTGTCGCTATTGGACTCTGGAGCAGTGGAAACGCGTTCTCTGGAGTGATGAATCATGCTTCACCAATTGGCAGTCCGACGGACTAATCTGGGTTTGGCACATGCCAGGAAAACGCTACCTGCCCCAATGCATAGTGCCAACTGTAAAGTTTGGTGGAGGAGGAATAATGGTCTGGGGCTGTTTTTCATGGTTCGGTCTAGGCCCCAAATATTGCATGTGTCTTTCATCTTTTATTGTCATTCATTGTTTTTTGCCCTAGCACTACACAGCTGATTCAAACAATCAAAGCGTGAGCATTCAAGATGGCGCCGGAGGGGAGGGCTGTCGTCTTATCGGCTCTTAACCAACCATGCTATTTTGTTTGTTTTTTCGCATTGTTTGTAACTTGTTTTGTACATAATGTTGCTGCTACCGTCTCTTATGACCGAAAAAGAGCTTCTGGGCATCAGAACTGGGATTACTCACCTCAAATTGTATGAGGAGTTCTTCCTCAATTAGTCGGATGCGAGGGATATACTACAGACACTCGACCAGGCCCAGACCGCCACGATTCGCTGGAAAAGGAAATGTAGGTTTTGCGGAAAGAGATCAGGATGCCTTGTGAGGATCAGGCGACGAGTGGCTAATCTGCCCTTGCCTTCCATTCTACTAGCTAACGTTCAATAGCTGACAAATAAATAGAACGAACTGAAAGCACGTAAATCCTAACAATGGGAAAATAAAAACTGTAATATCTTATGTTTCATCGAGTCGTGGCTGAACACTGGGTTATACACTCTATCGTCGAGACAGAACAGCAGCCTCTGGTAAGACACGGGGTGGGGGCCTATGCATATTTGTAAACAATAGCTGGTGCACAATATCTAAGGAAGTCTCAAGGTTTTGCTCGCCTGAGGAAGAGTATCTCATGATAAGCTGTAGACCACACTATCTACCTAGAGAGTTTTCATCTGTATTTCTCAGTCTACATACCACCACAGACCGAGGCTGGCACTAAAACCGCACTGAATGAGCTGTATTCCGCCATAAGCAAACAGGAAAACGCTCATCCAGAGGCGGTGCTGCTAGTAGACGGGGACTTTAATGCAGGAAAACTTCAAATCAGTTTATTTCTATCGGCATGTTAAATGTGCAACCAGAGGAAAAATTCTAGACCACCTTTACTCCACACACGAAGACCCGTACAAAGCTCTCCCTCACCCTCAATTTGGCAAATCTGACCATAACTCTACCCTCCTGATTCCTGCTTACAAGCAAAAATTCAAGCTGAAAGCACCAGTGACTCGGTCTATAAAAAAGTGGTCAGATGAAGTAGATCCTAAATTGCAGGACTGTTTTGCTAGCTTCTTAGGGATCGGTGGGATGCTAGCGGTCCACCTATGACAACATCCGGTGAAATGCAGAGCGCCAAATTCAAATTACAAAAATAGTAATATTAAACATTCATGAAAATACATGTGTTGTACGCCATTCAAAAGCTTAGAATCTTGGTAACCGAACCGCATTGTTGTATTTACAATAGGCTTTACGGCAAAAGCAACATATTATTTAAACCAGCACAGGCGTTTCAAAATCAAATATAGCAATAAAATAAATCACTTACCTTTGAAGATCTCCCTCTGTTTGCAATCCCAAGGGTCCCAGGAACACAAAGAATGGTAGTTTTGTTCGATAAAGTCCTTCTTTATATCCCAAAAAGTCAGTTTAGGTGGCGCCATCGAGTTCTGTAATCCAGTCGTTCAACATGCAGACAAAGAAATCCCAAAAGTACCGGTCAAGTTTGTCCAAAAAAGTCAAACAATGTTTCTAATTAATCCTCAGGTTGTCAAATATCTAAATAAATGATCATATTTCAGACGGAAAATAATCTGTTCAATAGGAAAGAAAAATAACGAGGAGCGCGAACCCATTCACGCGTGCAAAACAGTAATGTCCGTTTCAACAGCCACTTGGAAGAACTTCAATTTCTTGTTCGTTTTTCAAAAAACAAGCCTGAAACCATGTCTAAAGACTGTTGACATCTAGTGGAAGCCATAGGAACTGCAATCTGGGAGGGTAGAGCTGCCACTTTCAAGGAGCGTATAAGAAATCCCGCTATGCCCTCCCGACAAAACATCAAACAGGCAAAGCATCAATACAGGACTAAGATCAAATCGTACTACACTGACTCTGATGCTCGTCGGATGTGGCAGGGCTTGCAAACTATTAGAGTTTACAAAGGGAAGCACAGCCGAGCGCTGCCCAGTGACGCGAGCCTACCAGACGAGCCAAATAACTTATATGCTTGCTTCGAGGCAAGTAACACTGAAACATGCATGAGAGAGTCAGCTGTTCCGGACGACTGTGTGATCACGGTCTCCGCAGCCGATGTCCGCACATGCTTTGAGTACACGTCCTGGTAATCCGTCTGGCCCAGCGGCCTTGTGAATGTTGACCTGTTTAAAGGTCTTGCTCACATCGGCTACCGAGAGCGTTATCACACAGTCATCCAGAACAGCTGGTGCTCTTGTGCATGCTTCAGTGTTGCTTGCCTCGAAGCGAGCATAAAAGGCTTGTCTGGTAGGCTCGCGTCACTTGGCAGCTTGCGTCTGGGTTTACCTTTGTAGTTGGTAATAGTTTTCAAGCCCTGCCACATCGGATGAGCGTTAGAGCAGCTGTAGTAGGATTCAATCTTAATCCTGTATTTTGCTTGTTTGATGGTTTGTCTCAGTGCATAGCGGGATTTCTTATAGGCGTCCGGATTAATGTCCCGCTCCTTGAAAGCGGCAGCTCTAGCCATTAGCTAGATGCGGATGTTGCCTGTAATCCATGGCTTCTGGTTGTAATATGTACGTACGGTCACTGTGGGGACGACATCAATGCCATTGGATGAATCCCGGAACATATTCCAGTCTGTGCTAGCAAAACAGTAGCATCCGCGTCATCTGACCTCTTCCGTATTGAGCGAGTCACTGGTACTTCCTGCTTTAGTTTTTGCTTGTAAGCAGGAATCAGGAGGATAGAATTATGGTCAGATTTGCCAAATGGAGGGCTGGAGTGAGCTTTGTATGCATCTCTGTGTGTGGAGTAAAGGTGGTCTATAGTTTATTTTCCTCTGGTTGCACATGTGACATGCTGGTAAAATTTTTGTAAAACTGATTTAAGTTTGCCTGCATTAACTTCTTAGGGAACAGCGCATGAGGTGACCGTTTTGGAGAGCCTGGCGTGCCCAAAGTAAAATGCCTCCCATTCAGGCCCAGAAAATAGGATATGCACATATTTGGTACCACTGGATAGGAAACACTCTTTCTAAAAGTGTTAACCATTTGTCTGTGAGTAAAACAGAACGGATATGGCAGGCGAAACCCAGAGGAATTTCTGTCCTGGAAAAAGTGGTTTTGACAGAGTGCCTCATTTGGAACCCCTCCCTTATGAAAATGCCCATATAAGGGCATATGAATGCAGTACCGATCGCTTCCTCTGGATGTCAACAGTCTCGAGACAGTGTTCAGTTTTGTTTTGGATGCATTAGAGCAGAGAAGAAGAGGAAACCAGGCAGTGTCCCTTTGGAATTCAACAGAAGGGAACGCACGCTCCTGAGGAGGCACGCTCTGTGTTTTTTTCCGTCTTTATCGCTCAGTTTATATTCCGGTTGAATTATTATAGTAAATATACGTAAAAGTGTTCCTAAGGATACATTTAAAATGATGTTTGATTGTTCTTGGACAAGTTTATAGGTATAAGTTGAACGAGTTCTATTCACGTTTTAATGGAGTAGTGGAGGCTGTAGTTTCTCATTATAATGCGCGAACCAAATGGAGATTTATGGAAATAATACATTACTTTTTCTAACAAAAGAACCATGGATTGTCTTCGTTGGACACTTAGGAAGACCTCAGCAGAAGTTCTTCAACAGTAATTGATTTGTTTTCGCTGTGAAATGTGTTATGTGTGAACCGTGATGGCTAATGAATTCATGGTAATGGCAAAAATATGTGAGGTGCTACCCTCAAACAATCAAATGTGCTGCTTTCGCCGTAAAGCCTTTTTGAAATCTGACAACGCTGTGATATTGCCAAGAAACAGAGCTTTTGATGAGTATGAAACACTTGTATATGGGTGCATGTTTAATAATTCAACTTTTGGATTTTGAATTTGGTGTCTTGCATTTCACCTGGTAGTGTCGGGATTGGGGCGCTAGCGCACCACTGATCCCTAAGAAGTTAAAGTCCCCAGCAACTAGGAGCGCCACTTCTGGGTGAGCATTTTCTTGTTTGCTTATAGCCTTATAGAGTTGTTTGATTGTGGTCTTAGAGACAGAATCAGTCTGTGGTGGTAAATAGATGGCTACGAATAATATAGATGAGAACTCTCTTGGTAGATAGTGTGGTCTACAGCTTATCATAAGGTACTCTACCTCAGGCGAGCAATACCTCAAGACTTCTTTAATATTAGACATCGCGCAGCTGTTATTGACAAAAAGACACACACCCTCACCCCTCGTCTTACCAGACGTAGCTTCTCTGTTCTGCCGGTGCATTGAAAATCCCTCCAGCTCTATATTATCCATGTTGTCGTTCAGCCACGACTCAGTGAAACATAAGATTTTACAGTTCTTAATGTCCCGTTGGTAGGATATCATAATCGTAAGTCAACAATTTTGTTTTCCAATGATTGCATGTTTGCAAGTAGAATTGATGGCAGTTGGAGTTGAATCGCTCGACAACGGATTCTGAAAAGGCAGCCCGATCTGCGTCCTCTTTTCTTCCGTCTTTTCTTCACACAAATGACGGGGATCTGGGCCTGTTCCCGGGGGAGCAGTTTATCTTTCTCGTCGGACTCGTTAAAGAAAAAAGCTTCTTCCAGTTCGTGGGGAGTAATCCCAGTTCTGATGTCCAAAAGATATTTTCGGGCATAAGAGACAGTAGCAGAAACATTATGTACAAAATAAGTTACAAAATAAGTTACAAACAATGCCAAAAAAATTACAAAATAGCACAATTATAGCACCATTGGTTGCGGGCATGTAAAATGTCAGCCATCCTCTTCGGTGCCATCTTAACAAGCAAGTTCAAGTTGAAACATTATCGATAGCAAGCTGGCTATCGATAATGTTAACATTACACAATTTCAATGTTGTCTCATTGCTACAACTCCCCAATGGGCTCGGGAGAGGCAAAGGTCAAGACATTCGTCCCCCAAAATAACACCCGCCTAACCCAGAAGCCAGCTGCACCAATGTGTCAGAGGAAACACTGTTCAACTGATGACCGAAGTCAGCCTGCAGGTGCCCGGCCTGCCACAAGGAGTCACTAGAGCGCAATGAACCAAGGAGAGCCCCCCCCAGCCAAACCCTCCCCTAACCCGGATGACACTGGACCATTGTGCACCGCCGTATGGGACTCTACGTCACAGACAGTTGTGACACAGCCTTGGACTGAACCCAGGTCTGTGGTGACGCCTAAAGCACTGTGACACAGTGAGGGGAGGCAGAATAATTATTGTTTGATGATTTCAAAAATAAATCTGAAATAATTTTTGCTTTTAAGGATGTTCAGCTATCCAGAAATACTGTTACACGGCGCTGTGAAATGATGGATGAGGATTTGAGGGAGCATCTTAAAAAAATACATAAATTAGTGCGTGTTCTTTTCACTTCAATTTGTCGAGTCGAAAGACGTGACATGATCACCTGGACACCTGCTTGAGGCTAGCAATTAGTTGCTACAATCCTATGCAAACCTTGCTAACAGCATGCTGTGCAAATCATCCAATGAAGAGGGTGGCAGGTAGCCTAGTGGTTAGAGTGTTGGACCAGTAATCAAAAGGTTGCTGGATCAAATCCCCCAACTGACAAGGTAAAAATCTGTTGATCTACTTCTGGACAAGGCAGTACTACTGTTCTGCGGTAGGAAGTCATTGTCAATAAGATTTTTTTTTAACTGACCTGCCTAGTTAAATAAAGGTGAAAAATAAGGTGAAATGTTATTTAACATTGGCGGGGGGGTAGACCGCGTTAGGAAGAGGGTGGAAAAAGTAGATCCTAAGTAGAACCAAAGTCTGGGCACCCCTGCGCTAGACGGTCCAGCTGCAAAGTCAAAATTGGCTATATTGTAAAAATTCACGCAAACAAACATTTGCTTTTGGGTCTTAATTTAAGGTGACGCCATTAGGGTTAGCAATGTGGTTACGGTTAGGATTAAGGTTAAGGTTAAGTTTTAAATGTGATTTTATGACTTTGTGGTTGTGCCAGCTAGTGACCACCCTGTAGAGCTGCCTCCATAACAAGATCCATGATAGAAAATAAGGGCTTGTGTCTTCAATAAGACAAAAGCCCTGTTTATCACTGGTTCTAAAATGCGTCCTTTGTCTCGATCAAAACAAAGTTTATTGGTCGTGTACACAGTTTGTAGATGTTATTTAACGTGCAGAAAAATGCTTTTGATGACAAAGGATGCATGTTAGCCCCAGGTATTAATTTCTTTATTGTGCATGATCATGGACATACTACACTTAACTAAGGACTAGAAGGGAATGCCCGCTCTTCCATGTATGTTATTTTTGGGGTCTATTCGTACACACTGTACTGTATGTACACAATACAGATTCCAGGGACACAGGCTATTTTGTCACACTGTTGTGTAGTATGGGAGCTCAGATTGTATTAGGTACTTGGATATGCATGTGTTTCTGCTCCAGCTAATGTTTTTGATTAGCAACATTTACCAAAGGTGGATAATGTAGACATTCAGATATGTAATACAATTCACAGCGAATGAAATTTCAGAGACATGATTTATTATTTCACCAGTTGGTTGTTTTATTTACCTTCAGCAATGACACCAAATGTATTTCTATTGTCTTTTTCGCTTGCTATCTTAGGAGTTGGGTTTGAATTGTAAACAGTGAAAATGATCAAATACATTTCATAAACTTCATAAACTCCTGACAAGCATTGTATGACCAGGAAAGGGTGGACCTTCCTCATTTTTATAACAATACATGTCATCTTATAGCTTTGAGTCTCTCATATTTACATAGATACAGCCAGGTTCCAGCTCGATGCAAGTGAAACCTATTGTTTTCTTGTTTTTTCTTTGTTTTCTTAAAGAATTATATGTACATCCTTAACCCCTAGCTGCCTGCTGCCAGGGTACACAGTTAGAATTACTTGCTTAATTCATGTATCTTTTCTTGTTTATTTACTTAAACTGTAAATCAACGTTATAGCTGAATTTTGCAGCATGACTCTTACAAATAAAGTTAACAATACAGAGCTCAAGCCATTGTCTTTCCAATCAAAATTTAAACTTATCCCCCAAAAAAGGAAAATAAACAAAAACATATTGCACTTAAAGTCAGGACAGCGGTGGACCTGGTTTGTGATTAGGGGGAGGGAGTGCTTTTAGCTGAGTGCAATGGGTGAAGCATCCAGCAAGGTATCTAAATAAATAGGCAAACCTTTGTACAGGTGAAGCAGTTATTTTCTTTTTTATGTCTATGAAAAGAGCATCCTCCCAACAGTATTGCTCAGTATACCTATGGAGTGCAGATTTAAACCTAAAACGATTAAAAAAAGAAAACATTTTATGTGTAAAAACGAAAATGAAAAACAAATTCAAGCTTGGAAGCTTCATAGTCAAGTGCCTTAATGTCCTGAGAATGCTGCCATGTTCAGTCCAGGTGGAGCTACAATGAATTGCTGATCAGAACAGAGTCAAGTGTTACTTCTCTTTTTTTTGACAGTCTTTGGAGACAGGCAGCAAGTCTTTTTTTCCCCCCAATATGTTTTCGAGTGAGTGGCACATTTCTGCTTTTGCAGTTTTGGTCCGTTCCATTGTTGGTATTTTTATTTTCTCCATCTTTCTCTCTCTCTCTGTCTCTGTGTCTTTTGCCGTATTCTTTACATGAATGCGACGAGGTGAGACCCTGTGAGAGGGTGCTGAACAGAACAGATGCCGACTGTGCTTGAAAGAGGTGTGTACGCCGTGAATTGGAGAACATGACAACAGAAAAAAGCTCAAAAAACGTATTTTCATCCAGACATTGATCCAGCAACCCGATTTCTCCTTTTTCTCGCAAGCCCATTTGAAAATGGTCATGAAAGCTTTGTGAGACATGGAAAAACTAGGACAAAACAAACCTCTGTGTCGTACCAACAGCATTTTAACTTGTTCCACAGGAGGAGGAGGATAGGGGGTGTAAAAATTACTAAATAAAAAATTTATGTCAACACAGTACTGGACTGTCTTCTTGTCTGCAGAGGTTTCAACCCTTTCTCCAGTACATCCGGAAGATAACTTAAATACGGAAAAACATATGTCATTATGAACGACAGACAGTGATCAATGAGAGTGATCCGAGAAACCCTTGGACAAGCCCTCACATGACGGTGACCAGCTGTCCTGTCTGGTCTCTCCATCCGCCCGTTGTCATGGTCGTTGTGTAAACAACACCCCCCTCAGTGCCACGGCCTAGCACGCCGTCTTTCTCACACCCAACTCATGATGGGACAGGATGATGGCAGAAACAAAACAAAAAGGCGAACATTAAAAAAATCTACCTCCTCCTGCTTTCAAGTCTCTGCCTTCTCTCTTTCGTCGTCGTCTCTCACTTTCTATCTTGATCTCTGCGTGTTTACGACGATGAGGAGGTGGACGTGGTGCTGGCCTTCTTCTGGTTGACTAAGTCCATGTAGAGCTCTGAGCGGAGGAAGCGAGGGTACGAGTCCTTCTCCATCAGGCCATATATCCTGCGCTGGGCCAGGTCGAAGCAGGAGCGCGTCACATTCTGAAGGTTGTCCTTGGTATGCTCTCGGGTGTACGAGTCCAAGTTCACCTGAGAGAGGGAACCATGGAGGGTAAGAAAGGAAGAGACAGAATAGCAGGTTAGTTTCAGTGCTACCAACAACTGGTTCAAGCGGTTGGGGCTGATTTGTGACTTGAAGTTTCCACTCGGATCTCCAGGTTTAAAACAAAAAAGGAAAGGGGAAAAGTGAGGGAGTCTATTTGGTGCATGTCAGGCAGCCAAAGAAAGCCTGTTTGTCAGGCATGATCTCACATCCTCTCCAGCTCACTTGTTCCCTTGTGGGAGCACCTTCTGACAGGCATTACACATTCATCACCTAACATCTTTAGTTGAGGGAACAATGGTGAGGGGGCCGGCCAAAATCACTGCTTTTTCAATTTATAGCAGGAACAAGTTAATTTCTAGTTTCTGTCAGGGAGGTGTTATACATTTCAGTCATGAGTGAGGTTGAGGTTAGCAAGTGGAGATCTCGTTTAGGTATAAAAAGGGGACATTACAGTTGAAGGGTATTTTCCGCCATCCCTTGTGGGTAGAAGTCTGTATGTGTATGGGGATTGCTGCTCACCTCTTTACAAGACTGGATGGCAATGTATTCAGCAAATACTTTTTTAGCTTTGGACGCCATCTTGGATTGCGACTTAATCTTCTTGTAATCCTCGCACGCCAACCAGAATTCCAGATTCTCCTCGCTGAACTCTGTGCGCAGGAAAGCTCTGAAAGCCGCCAGGCCATCTGAAGGGAAGAAGGCAGGAGGGAAAAAACAGAGAGGAGTGAGTTAGTGGACGTGACTGGAGAGCCATGGCAACACAGCATCATCTATCTCAGTGAGGGAGACTACCTAAATAGCACAGTAGCCCAGTCCATTGAGTCACACTGTTAAAAAGGAGACTAAAGCCAGTCGCCTCCAAGACACTTCAGTCACCTCCCATACACAACAACTATGCAGCATCACCCCACTAACACCTACACTACACTGTTACTTTTTCCTCTAGTCGACACCGGTCATTGGCATGTCTTTTTTCATCTTCTCTCAGTACAAAGAGATGCCTTTCATGTTCTGGGGTGGGGGGTTGCTTGTCAACCTATTCCTGTTGCTTTGGCTACTGGGATGGTGTCGTTAATGACTTAAGGAAAAGACATTGGCAGAGTAAGAATAGCAGGAAGCAGAGTCCCACCCTGCCTGGTCGCCAGCACTTTTCCGTTCACATGAACCCCCCCCAATGCCGATTACAGTACAGACTTCACTACAGGTCAGCCAGAATAAATATATAAAGAAAGCAATATATAAAGAAAGTAAGAAAAAACATGAAAAGGCAGAAAAAGCGAGGAGGGAATGTTGGGATCAACGTGTTGTGCTGCTTGTCTCTCCTCTGTTAAGGATAAATGGTGTTGGCTTGTCTGAGCCCACGTCATCACAGAGAGAAACAATTGAATGAGGATTTGGAATCCCAGCCCGACAGTGCTCAGACCATGGATATGAATTATGGAAGCATACAAACATAGCAACACTACTCTGACGTCCTCTTTCTCTCTCTCAGCCGCCCAGCCCATCCATAATCTGTCCCCTCTCCCCCTACACTAATGCATGGCTCTATTCATCCACTGGGATTAGTGGGAGAGCTGCAGCAGAGTGCCTCAACAGACTGCCCATTCACAGCAAGGGAGCAACAACTCACACACACACTGAATTCACATTGCATAAGCAACAAGTATGAACATATTTCCTGCCCATTCCACCCCCCCAAAACACATGCACATTGCTCCTTATTCATGATCAATGCAAATGTTCCCCATGCTTCAGTTCAACTTAAACCAGATCCACATGGGACCATATGGCAATCAAACCCAGATGGGTGTTAGTCATTTCCTTTATCCCGTTGGGTTTGATTGATTAAATGGACGGAGAGAATAAAGAAGGAGAAGAATAAGAAGGAAAGGCAGACTTACATTTGTGGGTCAGCAGCTTGTCCAGAGATTCCCCCCATTTGAGTGCCTCCTCCGGGGTGGGCCTGCAAATGAAAACGGAGCGGTTCTTTAGCAAGCCCATCTCTGCCAGGTTTCTCATGGTGTGACCCATCCGAAGCCCTGTGCTCCACTGTACTGCACTGGACTGGTAAGGAGCGTGGTCTTTTGGCTAGTACTCTGTGGAATTGCTATTCTTTTCTTCTTCTTCTCGCTTTCTTTTTTTTCCCTCTTTCACACTCGCTGGTGCTCTGGGGCTGTGTTTGAGCAAGCGTGTGTGAATGTGTATGAGTGTGTGTGCGTAAGTATGTCTAACTGGTTCCACTAGATGTCTCACCTTATACTCCCTCTCACTGCAGCTCAGGAGGCAGAGGAGGGGCGGGGACTAAACCAGCCAATGGGGAAAGGGTTTGAGGCTGAGGGTCCACCCCCCAGCTTTTCTGCCCTCCCCTTTCCTCCCTCATTCTCTCTGCTCTCAGATAGAGGATATGCTTCCTCTCCTTCAACACACCTGGCGGCCTTGTTGACATGGCAACAGAGGAATAGGACCCAACCATGTGAATCCATTATAATAACACTATCTGCCCAGACATTTCCATTTTCTACCTTATTTACATTTCTATCAGTTAATGTTGCAACTGACTTTGTAAATATCCTACTAAATAAATGTCTGCCTAACATACAAGCACTATGTTCTATTGAATATAACAATTAAATATGAAACAATGAAATTCCCAGTTCTGATGCATTGTTGCCGAACATCCCTCCCACCCCCTCTGGACAAAACATGCCTGTCTCTCTACATCATTGCATAATATAATGCATGACTACCTACTCTGACAAGTGGACCTCCTGCTCGTTCTGTTACTGTTGCTGAGAGATATGTAATGCATTATGCAACACAATGCATACATGCACGCTTGAATTTCTTTAAAATAATATAGCAGTTGAGTAGATGCAGCTTGTGCTCAAGCAAGCGTATTCTAAAGGCGCAATGACAGCATGCAGACTATACATTAGACTTGTACATTAACCATTATAATCTAGGACCAACCACCTTTGTCAATCAAAACAGCCACATAGCTAGAGTATAAATACAGTATAGACATATATGTAACCATGGATATTGATGTAGTCTGACTGGACCTATCTCTCTGTTAGCAGAGCTGACCCGTAACTGACCCATCAACATTTCACAATGTTGCAACTCAAAATCAACCGCCAAAACACGTGCATTAAAGATAATACAGATACACTCTCTAAAACATTCTCTCTTTAAATAGGTAGAAAAAGGAGCATAAATAAACTGTAGGGCAATGCGTGGCCGCCTTAACCAAAGCTATAACATCCGCCTAACCTATAACAGCTATAACATCCGCCTTAGCTTACGGATCAACCAGGAATCGCTAAACACATCAAGACGTAATTCATTCAATATCCCTTTTCCTTCCTTCCTTCCTTAATTAATTTCTGTCTTTCTCTCTGTGGCTTTACAAGCGCTTCTTCACGCTGCCCACTCGTCTGTATGTCTGTCTGTCTGAGCCAAGGCATCACCAGCTGGGGTGAGATCCATAAAGCGGCCATGTGGACATACACACACACACACACACACACACACTGACAAACACACAAACACACATAGTCATACACAAAACACTCACTTTACTGATGACTTCAAGGACTTGTCGAATTTGCCGGGTGGGTTGCTTCCGGGAGACTCATTCCTCCTCCTCAGGAAAGCAAGCCGGTTCTTCATGTCTTTGGCCCTGAGAGAGAGAGATAGAGAAAGAAAGAAAGAAAGAAAGAAAGAAAGAAAGAAAGAAAGAAAGAAAGAAAGAAAGAAAGAAAGAAAGAAAGAAAGAAAGAAAGAAAGAAAGAATGGAAAGGATGGATGGAGATAGAGAAGGAGAGACAGATGGGGGGAGACCAAGGGGGGAAAGAGAGACAGAAAAGGGGGTTGAGTCTTCTAAGTCACGGGAAACAGTTCAACTTTAAAAACAACTCCAGCGGTTCAAATCAGTTCCATGTGCTCAAAACCAGAAAAGGGAAAAAGTGCCAGGGCTGTATACATTTCAGACTTCAGCAGGATATTCAAGTATAGTAGAGTAGAGTAGTGTCCAGTGGAAGTTACAGTGTGAAGACAGATACTATCTCTCCCTCTCCGTTGTCAATGTCTTCTTTCAATCTATCTCTCCTCTAGTTCTATCCCTGGCAGGTCCTTAGGCAGAGAGTGAGTGAATGTGGCAGTGAAGGAGGAGAGACTCACTCCTCATTCCTCCGCGTGATAACACCATTCTCCAGGTGCCTAGAGGGACCCTAAGAGAGGGAGCTAACCCAGGGCTGGGGCCCTCGGGAGGGGACACAGGGCATAGCTGCACCCCCTCTTCCTCCATCACCCAAAATATACCCCCATTACCAATAACACCACGCAACACCCCTTCCCATCCCCATCTCCCGAAGAGGGCATGCCAACCCTAGTCCTCCATGCTATCCCAAATCCCTGGGTGGCTGCTAGCGCCTCCCCCTGACCTCACATGCTTCCTCATTGGGACGCGACCCCACATGACTCCCATTTCCTGGTTGATTTCCACTGTGTATTAGCTATTAGCTAAAGCACCGCTGTCCTAATCACTGTCAGCTGGCCTAATGTCACCAAAAGCCCCGGTGAGACCACAGGACCCACAAAAGAACCCAGCATTCCATTTTTGGAGCCTGAAAACACACACACACACACACACACACACACACACACACACACACACACACACACACACACACACACACACACACACACACACACACACACACACACACACACACACACACACACACACACACACACTAGTAACATTTTATTTGATTTAATTTGACACAAACAGATACACACTAACACACATGCATACTGTACAAAAGCACACATACAGTAGACACTCTCCCTCTCTCTGGCAGTCTCCAGAAGCTCCTCCCAACACCTGATCATCAACCCCCTGCTTAGTTCCTAGTTCTTTTATCCACAGCCAGTCTTGGGGACTGAAAGAGCCCCAGTGTCTGTGCTCCAAGGTGGAGGGGCAAAGACGACATCAGTGGTCACTAGTGGGTGTAAAGGGCCTGGTTTGGATGGTGTTGCCAGGCCACCTCTGTGGGTTTTCCAGGCATATTATGATGGGGCGAAAAGCAGGAAACAGGAAGCAACCTGGGCAACTATTTAAGATGACTCCGCCACCCATCGTCAAGGGCAACCAGGAGCTGACTAGTTCATTTCTTTCCAGGAGGAAAAAGGGAGGGACTAGGACTAGATGAACTAGGAGGAATACAAGAAGCCTCTTTCAAGATGTCTGTAAGAGGAGAGGACAGGGAGAGGATCTTGCCAAACGTGTGAGTTAGAATCTAATTAATGCCTAGTAAAACAACATGCCCTCAAGCTGGGGCTGGTTAGAGGGATGTTTGTCTCAGAGCCGAGAACGAAGACTCTTAAAGTGATTATGAAGGCCACTCGATAGAGAGCTACAATGTCCTCTCTCCTCTCTTATCTCTTCAGCAGGATGGGAGAGAGAATATCAGTATCAGTATCATCATATCAGTCAGCACCGTGATCCTCCAGACAGAGAGAGATACAGACAGAAGAAATGATTGTAAAAAGACAGACCACAAAGAATTTTAACAATCTGCTTCTAACATCCTGTACTGATCAGTGTGGATATTTTAGGGCTATCTGCGTGACAGGCTGCGACCATTGTCATCTATAAACACAATGTGATCTTTAATAAGGCACCATAAAGGGCTATAGGTGATGCATTGTGCTTGATTATAATATTCCACAGTAGGGCTGTATTAAACCGGCAGGTAGCCTAGTGGTTAGAGCGTTGGACTTGTAACCGGAGGGTTGCAAGTTCGCATCCCCGAGCTGACAAGGTAAAAATCTGTTGTTCTGCCCCTGAACAAGGCAGTTAACCCACTGTTCCCCGGGCGCTGAAGACGTGGATGTCAATTAAGGCAGCCCCCCGCACCTCTGATTCAGAGGGGTTGGGTTAAATGCGGAAGACACATTTCAGTTGAAGGCATTCGGTTGTACAACTAATAATGGTGACTTTGACTCCAGATGAGGAGCTAACATTAGTGGAGTAAAATTGTGTTGTTGGTATGGTGAAAAACATTACACTCTGGCACAGTTTTTCTCCAGTCTGAAGTGATCATTACCCCAAATAAAAAGCTGTTTTAGAAAGGCATAAAATCATCATAGAGAAGTGGAATCTATTTGATTGCTCTATTTCTAGCGTCCACGACCATAGTTTGGGTTTCAACTATGTGAGGTTAAAGCCGAATAGGGAAGCTATGCCAATGCATGTGAGCAGAGGGACTCGTTTTTACAAGCCCTGGAAAATATTTGCAAACCTAATGAAACAATTTATTATCCAGGTCTGGTTTCAATACAAGTGGAGTGAACTACGCTGGGCCCAGGCTGGGTGGAAATATATAACAGGGCTGTGAACACTATGGTCAGTGAGGACTGGGAGAGGTAGCTGAATTTACAACTCAACACTGCCATCTTCTGGTTGGTTCGTGATACTACAGGGATATGGTCCTCCATTCCCAACAATTGAATGTCGTAGATTAATGACTACTAAGGTTGAATTGGTATAAAAAGATGGTAGCAAAGAGTAAGTAATAAAATACGCTATAGTAATGAAAAATACAGGTAAATTCCATTTTGCTTAGCAGACCATCTTACAACCCAAACCAAATCAAACCATCTCAATGTTTCAGTAGTTGATTACCCTACTTTTTTGAGTTTTTTTATTGTCACATACACCAGATAGGTGCAGTGAAATGTGTTGTTTTACAGGTTCAGCCATAGTAGTGCAGTGCCCCTAGAGAAAATTAGGGTTAAGTGCCTTGCTAAAGGGCACATCGACAGATTTTTCACCTTGTCGGCTCGGGTATTTAAACCAGCAACCTTCCGGGTTACTGGCCAAATGCTCTAACCATTAGGCTACCTGCCTAATGATGTTCTGTGCCATGGGTCTATAAGTGTTATTGAGAGCCAAGAATATGTGAGGCTGCTGAAACGCGTCTCAGGCCGAGGCAGTGATAAGGAGGTTACTACGCACATGGCATCTCTCCGGCCATGGCCATCCATCACGTTGCTGCTGTGATTATTAGCTCATACACTGGGCCTGCGGGGCCGAGGGCTACAGTAGAGGCCAGTATAGGAGCACAAACTCAGCAGGGTAAAGACACCACACACACACACCCACACACAAAGCCACAAAGGGCAGGCAGGGGACACATTCCACACAGCTCTGCTAGCCTGTCCCCCCGTCAGGGCTACCCAGGCTACCCCGAGTGAAAAAACAACCTGCTGGGAGAACAACTGGTACTGCCGAGAGGCGAAGGGGCAAGATTAGAGGGGATCGAGGGAAGGTGAGAGGGGACAGAGTGAGAAAGTGAAAAGATTAAGACAAAATACCTGGACGAGATCTTGTCGCCTAATAAGTGTGTTGCAGAATGACAACTTCCTGTTCACTTGGCCCTGTGCCCTTAACAACATCTGTATTGTCTTAATATGTATTCCTCACTCTAACCATCGACCCCTCTCCCACTCCTCTCTCCACTACATGTGATCATACCCTGCCCAGGAGCAGTAATGTGAATCTGTACCTCTCTTCATTAAACATAGCCCTAAACCTGACAGGCTAATCTTATATTAGGATAGCCTCATCCCTCTCTGGGAGATTAACAAATTAGGATGCGCTCTGATCCCATTCATCGCACCCGCTATCAGAAAATACTTCTATCACCTGCCACACTCCCTATCTGCCGGGCTGGTGGTGTGTGTGCGTGCGTGCGCATGTCCGTGTGTAGAGGGGGCTGGAGGGTCTTTAGCACCATGATTATCTCAGGTCTCTCCATGTTATTCCCACTTCTCCTGGCTCACATTACCGACAGTAATACCTTCTCTCCAGGCTATTCCTGGTAGTGTGAAACTGGGCCGCGCTCCCAGGGATATCTAGCTAGCTAAGTACTCAGAACTCAAGGGGAGACCTGGGTAGCTGGGAAGCAGACAGACACACTGCAGCTGTACAGTAGATGTACTAGAGTGTGGCTGACTGATGACAGCCACGGGTGATAGGGGGGCATGTCAACACCAATGTTAAATCACATAGAGAGACAAATAACGTTATTGACACACTAGAAATGTGCTACACCAAAGTAATTACATAGCATAGTACTATATTAAAGAATTATAGGTTGAGGTGTTACACAGATATAAATGTATAGTGGCATAGGAGCAAGAAAAGATAGCAAATGCTCTTACTGAATAGTCCCACTATAGAATCATAGAAAATGCATGCCTGTCATGACTCAATGTTTGGGGCATGAAGTCCTGCTCTGAACTACTAGATGTTTCAACCATGGCAGTTAATCAGGCTTGTTAAAACATCTGCTGTTGCTTTGAAGTGGATCCCTTCTACATCCCACCTTCATGTTCTACCCAGTGGCTCTGTTTCCCTGGGTGTACTGGATCCCCTCTCCACACCTCCAGGCAGCGCCCAATCACTACAGCCAGGATAGGGGGTAGAAGGGTAGGGGGTAGTACTAGACCCCAAGTGTGTATGTCTGCATAACACGGTGTAGCTGCACATATCCCTGTTATTCCCCACTATGAGGACAACATCATTCTCATTGAGCAAGAGACAGTAGGGTCCTCCCATTATTTTCCCACAGACTAAATAGGACAGCCTGATCTCATAGACTAGACGTAACATAGTAAATGTAAATCCGGGACACTTAAATTAGTAGGATATGTTAAGTTTGGTATGGTTACATAGGACAGATGTTTACTTGAGGGAAAAATGAAAGTAGGGTGGTATAATGCAAACATCTAGAGACCTAAAGGTTGCGAGTTCCAATCTCATTACAGACAACTTTAGCATTTTAGCAACTTTTCTTCTTACTACTTTTTAGGTACTTCGCAACTACTTAGCATGTTAGCTAACCCTTTCCCTAACCTTAACCCTTTTAGCTAACACTTCCCCTAATCCTAACCTTAACCCTTTAACCTAACTCCTAAACTTAACCCTAACCCCTAGTCTAGCTAACGTTAGCCAGCTAGCTACTGTTAGCCACCTAGCTAGAATTCGTAACATATCGTTAATTTTGCAAATTCATAACACATAATATGATTAGCAAATTTGCAATATATTGTATGTTTTGCAAATTCGGAACATATAACATTTCAATTTTAATTTGTAACATATCATACGAAATGGGTGATGGTAATACACAAATTAATACATACCATATGCATTGTAACATACAGTATCATACTAATTGGAGTGTCTCGGATTTAAGTACAGAATATTATGAAAGGCTCTGAGACCAGGTTGAATAGGAATGTGGGTTTCCAGAGTATTTCCATGGGATCTGGGTAGGCTGTTGAAAAACAGAGCAGGCAAACACACTGAGACATAAATCTGTACTTTTCAGGAGCGCCTGAATCTGAATTCCATCTGGAAATACAGTAGTACATTCTTTTCCAACCAAGGAAAATGCTGAAAATAGGAATTGTCCTACAATGTTCAGTATATATAAATCAACACCCAACAAAGCCATCTAACTAATTTAAATGTCCATTCTCAACATTACTCACCTTACAAACCACAGAGACCACTTAAGAAATCCAGGCCGATTATTAAAAGACAAGGCCAATCTCTAGATACAAGTGTCCTCAAAATAGATTTAACCACACGTGAGTCCTCTCACATAGCAACTGGCAAATGAGATACAGGAGAGAGGTCAGCTAGCCTCCTAACAGCTTTTGAGTAGTATCCCTCAGAGCCTAAAACGTCACCTTCCTTCCTTCTCTCTCTCTCTCTCCCTCCCTTCTCTCTCCCTCTCCCTATTTATTCTAAAAGCAGCAGAGAGCACAAACTCATAGAGCATAACACCCATGGGTTCTAACTTACCTTTCCAGGTACTTCTCTGAGAAGTCGACCATAGCGGGGAACATTGAGCTCAAGTCTTTAGGGTCCTGCGTGTAGTCCTGTGTGTATAGGTCCTGTATGTGTAGTGTATGTGTGTGTGTATGTGTGTGCTCAGGGCAAGGGTAATTCAGTTGTCACATTCCTCTAACCCGGGAGAGGCTCCTCTGTGGCTTTATATAGTCCGGGAGCCAGGGGAGGCGGGCCCAGGGCACACCCAATCACAAGGCTCTATTCTGAGAGGATGGAGCTTCATTGTCTGAGCCTGGGTAATCTTGGTTATCCCAAAACTAAAGTCTCGCGTAATTGGTCATATGACGTAGTCTGTCCATGAGAGATTAGAGCCCGGACTGGATTTGATGGGGTAGTAAATGCTTTAATTTCACAACTACTCTCCCCTATATATTTATTTGGACAGTGAAGCTAACATTTTCTTTATTGTCCTCTATACTCCAGCATTTGGGATTTTAGAACAAATGTTTTATATGAGGCAGCAGTAGAGAATGTCACATTTTATTATTTTCCTACATATCTGTTTTACCATTTAGAAATGAATGCATTTTATGTATCTAGTCCCCCCATTTGAAGGTGTCATAAATATTTGGAAAATTTCACTTACACACGCTTAGGAGTAAAGGAACCTCGAAGAACTTACTGGGGTTCAAAAGATTGCCCCTGTGGTCAAATAGGTTCCTCGATGAATCCCTCTGAAAAGATTATTCGAAGAACCCCTGTGCCATGATGCCTATCTTTTCACAAAAGCACCACAGATTGACCCTTATACGCTGATACTGTGCTGCCAGTGTAAAGGTTCAAACAGTAACCTTTTTGTGATGGAGGGGTTGAAATTTGAGCCTGTTTAATAGCATATTGTAGGAGCGGCAGCCTATCAGAAGATTGGAGGTGGGGCTTATTGGAGGTGTGGCTGTCAGATAATTATTTTTGGCCACTTGTGAATGTAAATGTCATTTCTGTTCATGATATGAAGTTTGTACACTACAAATACACATTTTCGTTGAATTTTTATGCATGTTACATATAATATTAACATTCCTGATTACATATAGTAGTAAACTGGTAGCTATTCCAATATTTCCATTTGCATAGGCTACTGAGGAAGTCATACACCTCTGTAAGGCTCATCGAAGCTACAAAACAGTCAGTGTTCAGCCTTAACATGTGACAACAATACAACAGAACAGATTAACAGGAATTACATTTACTCGCACAGGTGGCCTAAAATTACTATCTGTATGCCACACACCTACTAAGCCATGCCCCCAACCCTGGCTCTTTTCAAGGGAAACAACCCAACTAAGTGGCCCAATGCCTGCAAGCCAGCAGTTGGGTCATCCTAAACAACCAAGCAGTTTAAAGAGTGTAGGCTAGGTTGAAGATACTGTAGCTCGCTAGCGACCTAAGCCAAAGACTAATAATGAACATCATAAACAAATGTCATTACAATCCCAATACATTAAAATAAACGGAAGGCTACAGTCATATAATACAATTGGCTTGAACACCAATGTTATATATTATTCGCCATTGCTATTAAAATAGCACTAATATAGGAATGGGTAAATGTTTACAAGTTACTAGCTATTCCATAAAGCCATTGCCGAAAACCACATATTCTCCTCTTCTTCTGAGTCTTGTATGTCAACAAATCCAGCGGGGGAAATAAATTCAAAGTGCTGTGCACGTGGAATCACTTTTATTGTAAATAAGAATAGAATATGATTCTAAACACTTGGATATTAATGTGGATGCTACCATGACTGTAGATAATCATGAATTAATTGTGAACAATGATGAGTGAGAAAGTTACAGATGCACAAAGATCATGGGGGTATGATATTTATGCATCTGCAAATCTTACAATAAAAGTGTCTCCAAAATGACACAATACATTATTTAACATTACTTTCAATTGGGCACAACATAATCTGAAACATAACCATAACAAACTGCAAATGCATCCAACAAGTTTGTAGTGGCACAGGCTTAATGTAATCTTTGACTGCTAGTAATATGGGACTGAATACTAAACTTTTTACTCAATTTAATACACTATAAGTGAATTTGTCCAAATACTTATAACACCTTTAAATGGGGGGATTAGAAACATAAAGTGCAATCATTTCTAAACGGTAAAACAGATAAGTATGAAAAATATCCTCCAATAAAAGGTGACATTCTGTACTGTTGCTTCATATAAAGCATTTGATCTCAAATCCAAAATGCTGGAGTATAGAGCTAAATTTAAAGGTTTAGTTTCACTGTCTAAATAAATACGTAGGGGGAGTGTGTATCAAATCGTGACCTTACTGTGAAATGCTTACTTACAAGCCCTTAAACAAAAATGCAGTTCAAGAAAGAGGTAACAAAATATTTACTAAACAAAGTATTAAAAAATACAATAAAAAGTACTGTGCGGGGTAGAGGTTTGTCGAGGTAATTTGTACATGTAGGTAAGAGTAAAGTGACTATGCATAGATAATAAACAGCGAGGACCAGCAGTGTATGTAAACACTCCGGGTGGCCATTTGATTATTAATTACTGTTACTAGCTACTACTGTTACAACTACACCTGTTATTACCTCTGCAACAACAAGTAGTAAACCCTAAAACTAGACAATTACAACTGCTTCAATAACTTATTGACCTAACCTTGTAGAGCTATTACTAATACTTCAGCTATATGACAACTATAATCACTATCACAACTAGTAAAACATCCCAAATACATTCACCACATTTTATCTTTACTGTCATGTAGCAAAACAACCGGTGGATATTATTCTAGCACGTCTGGGGTAATGTTATCCGTCCGTGTGTGTGTGTGTGTGTGTGTATGCTTGTCTGTGCGGGCATATGTGTGCCTGTGTGTGTGAGTTGGCCGGATGTCTGTCAGTGCTGGAGGAGATACAGTAGGTGTGTAGGAATCGTTGCCTAGGGGAAGCTCTGTAGCACAGGTGACAATGAACAATGGAAGGGAATCAGAAAGGATATGGACTGCCCGGAAAAGCAGCTGTGCTACATCTAGACAAGCATGGTTAGGGATAGGAGGAGAGGGAGGGAAGGAGGCCTGTCTAGTAGCTTGTCTGGATAAAGGGATAAAACTTCTGTTTCCTCTTACAAACTCCACCTGGAATTCAATCAAATCTGCACTGCAAAAAACCAGGTGTCACCACTCTCAGATCGACCCAGTAACCTAAAGTGACTTGCTTCCTGAATCCGTAGGCTATCTACCTAGCTACCCTACCTAGCCCCCTTTTCAACGGCCAACAATACTGTCAACATCAACATTCCACAGGCTTAACTGGGAATGAGGCATATTCCCTGTTTTACTTCAATTTTAACAAGTAAACAGCCCCACGTTACATAAGGGGCAACAACAGGGTTTCAAACATTCAATTGCACTCTTAAAGTCTTAAATAATGCAAGTGCACTCTGGCTCGGACAGGTATTTCTGTGTTAAAACAGATGTTGGTTTCTCTAAACTATACGTTTATTTGACAGAATACAGATGTAGGATCTTAATTTGACCAGTCTTAGGTTGCTAAGAATTTTCCTACACAGAAATGCAAACTTGTAGTGGATTTATTCAAGGTTTAAAAAGGCTTCTACAATTTGTAATTCCCACTTTAAAATGTCAGACTTGATTTGCCCTAACAAGAAATGGATCAATCCTAACAAAAATAGTTAATTCATTATAATCCAAATAACAATTCCTGTTGCTGCAGGATTATTTTCCTGCTGCAGCAAACTGGCTCAAATTAAGATCCTACATCTGTAAGCCTCTACCTTGTTCATGGCGAGCCAAAATAGATAGCCCTCTATGACTGGTTAGCTCAGACTGTCAACAGTATCATTGTGAAGCCAGTTAGCGCATCAGGCTCAATGGAATCAGGCTTCACAGTGGGGGTATGAGGTAGATTGACTCAATGACCAATAGAACACTGCTCTCTTTCATTGGGGCTTAACAGGGTCCCACCCTAGGGGGGCTGTCCTGTCCTGACCTAACGGGGTTTGTGGGTGGGTGGGGTGGGATGGGCATAGTTCGGTTTGAGTAATGACTAGAAAATCACTTTAAGTAACTGTACTCATAAATATTAATTGCAATGGGTTTCCTCCAAAAATGTGAGTAATGACAGCATATTGGGGTTTAAAGTGTACTACTGACCAGCATTCTAGATCAACCGGCACCAGCTACACAACCACCTAAAACCAAACAGCAGTTTTGTAAGGCTATGCCACAGCCACCAGTTAGCCCTGATCCAGGATCATTCATTAATACTTAGGCAATTAGCAGTTCAAGCTTAATACCCATTATTGTGTTGGATAGCAGATTATTAAATACCAGTAAACATTGTTGCAATTGTTTTCCTTTCCACAAGGAGCTATTGGTTCAATCCTATTCAGGTCAGGCCGATTTATGAACGTGAGATACCAACGCACAACTCAAACATGTCCAGTAACATCAATGCACCATTTTTGCGAAACAATAAGTTGCATTCGCATTAAACCCATATGGCATTATTTTCTCATGTGTTGCTTTCCTCCCGGCGAACGTAAGCGGAGATGTGTGTTAAACATAGGGCTTTAGGCCACAGGAATGTGTCTACAGCTTCATATCCTGGTCTGTCCTGGCCTCCTACATATGTATGGGGGGCCTCAGAGAAGACTGAAGGGTGCATAGTGTACAGACATTGGACAAGGAGGACTAGCACTTCACAGCTGATTTAACTAATCGTCAAGCGTTAATCATTTGAATCAGCTGTATAGTGTTAGGGCAAAAACTAAAACGTGCACCCCTTGGGGTCCCGAGGACTAAGTTTGTGAACCACTGCACTAAATCAAATCAGTTTATTTGTCACATGCGCCGAATACAACAGGTGTAGACCTTACAGTAAAATGTTTACTTACAGGCCCTAACCAACAGTGCAATTTTTTAAGTAAAAAATAGGTATTAGGTGAACGATAGATAAGTAAGGAAATAAAAAACAACAGTGAAAAGACTGAATAACAGTAGCGAGGCTGTATACAGTAGCGAGGCTACATACAGGCACCGGTTAGTCGGGCTAATTGAGGTAGTATGTACATGTAGGTATGGTTAAAGTGACTATGCATATATGATAAACAGAGTAGCAGTAGCGTAAAAGAGGGGTTGGCGGGTGGTGGGTGGCGTGACACAATGCAGATAGTCCGGGTAGCCAATGTGCGGGGGCACCGGTTAGTCGGGCTAATTGAGGTAGTATGTACATAAAGTGACTATGCATATATGATAAACAGAGAGTAGCAGCAGCGTAAAAGAGGGGTTGGGGGTACCCAATGCAAATAGTCCGGGTAGCCATTTGATTACCTGTTCAGGAGTCTTATGGCTTGGGGGTAAAAACTGTTGAGAAGCCTTTTGGTCCTAGACCTCCGGTACCGCCTGCCATGGCGGTAGTAGAGAGAACAGTCTATGACTGGGGTGGCTGGGGTCTTTGACAAATTTTTAGGGCCTTACTCTGACACCTCTGACACCACTAACTGGATACATGTCAGATATAGAAATGCAAATACCCTCAAGAAAACACTTCCCTAACCAAACAATTCCATTGTAATCCAACCCTTCTACACGTCAATTCCCAGTTTCGGCAATATCCTCCCTACTCATGCTTTTGTGAAATGACTCAAAAGCAACAACTAACAGCTACATTCCTCTAACCGGCTGCACTGTAACCCACATATGCCTGATGGTGTAATTGGTTGCATACATGATTATTCCCCACATCTGGCGTGCCACATTTCATTTCCCCGGAGCTTCGTCTCACAGTGAATAGGCTGGGGTTTCTCAGATTCCTGAGATAGCATTCAGAGGTATTGTATCACTTGGGAGAAGGATGAGCAGTTAGCTACAAGATATTTGATGTTAGAGCTCTGGTGTGTTTCTGTGTGTGTGTGTGTGTGTGTGTGTGTGTGTGTGTGTGTGTGTGTGTGTGTGTGTGTGTGTGTGTGTGTGTGTGTGTGTGTGTGTGTGTGTGTGTGTGTGTGTGTGTGTGTGTGTGTGTGTGTGTGCATATCTATGCTCATCATAGGGCTTCTGGTTATGTATCCTCATCAGAGGATGAAAATTGGTTGATGGTGAAGGTGTAGGTATTGCAAACACATATTGGAATTGGGTCAGTCACGTTTGGCTCATTTGAGGCTAGACAGAAAAATGCTTATCGGAAACCCCTTAGATTACTTGTTAGATACTACTGCATGGTCGGAACTAGAAGCACAAGCATTTCGCTACACTCGCATTAACATCTGCTAACCATGTGTATGTGACAAATAAAATTTGATTTTGATTTGAGTCACACTTAAAGACATAGTCCAGTGATTTTTTAAATGTTCCTGTTGAAAAGTGATACCCAAAGTATAAATACAGTAAAGTACACACACTAAAAGGTTAAAAAAAATAAAAATAAGTGTGCAAAATAGTGTTTTTTTAGACACAACTGAAAACTTCAAGTAGAAGGGCATTTCATTGGTCTGATGTGATGTCATTTCTAGAGGCACAATAGAGGAGCAATAGAGAACAAAATAGGAAAGGACCTAGATCACCTATTGAGATGTGCCTTTTGTTGAGTAAATTAGAATAAATTAGATGAAAAGGATACTGGAGGAGGAGTTTAACGACCTGTGAACAGACACCTTAGTGTCACAGTCTCGCTTACTCACTCACTCACTCATAAGAGGTGTGGTACATGCCTCTCAACACCTGCACATTTGACATTTTCAGACCCTCAGCTGTATAAACATACTATCCAGGGGCAATCAAACGATGGTGGGAGATACCATTGTGAGGGGGGAGTGGTTCATGACAGGTAAACAATCTCATGGCCTAGGGGTGTCATCTTTATCTGAATATAAACTCTTTGTCAAGTAGTGGCTAATGTCATTAGCATGTAAAGTTATATATATATATATCATCAACAGCCACATTTTGAGCATTATCACTAAGTTAATACAATGTAATATATATATATATATATATTACATTGTATTAACTTAGTGATAATGCTCAAAATGTGGCTGTTGATGCTTCTGATTCAAATGTTCATAATTTGTTGATTTTCTGAATAGCTATCAGCTGTAAGGCTGAGCAGCTATATTAAGAGGGTATTGTCCCTTGGCTGTGAATGCTCCTATCATCTTCATGAAATAGTGTGAAGAAGGCTCAATCAACAGCCGATAAATCACTTATGCTACAACATCAAAGGAATCCCCGGCTTCAACACACCAGACCTGAGTTTAAATACATGTGTATTTGAGTATCTGGTATTTTTTTTATTTAACTAGGCACGTCAGTTAAGAACACATTCTTATTTTCAATGACAGCCTAGGAACAGTGGGTTAACTGCCTTGTTTAGGGGCAGAACTACAGATGTGTACCTTGTCAGCTCAGGGATTTAATCTTGCAACCTTTTGGTTACAAGTCCAACGTTCTAACCACTAGGCTACCTGCCACCCCTCAAATACACAGCCCAAAACAAGTACTTTTATTTAACTATTTGCATAGTTATGTGTAAAAATCAAATAGTCTACCAAATTGTATTTGAGAGTATTTTCAAATACTTACTGTAAAACTTCAATTAATAGCCTGGGCGTTTATTGGCTTAAATCAATGAACACAACAGGCACTTATTATAGACAGGCTTCTATTTGAGCCAGGCATCTATTTCCTTAATGCACACAGCTTTTGCTCATTTGCATAGTTAATTGTTTCATTCCAGCATTTACTTCCAGCATTTTAATCAATTACTTCATTTCCTGCACTAATGTGTTATCATTTACAAACTGTGCCATGTTTTGATTGTCTTAGTACGTTTCTTTTGTCTTTTGTGTTAGTATGACAATAATTAAACTCCTCTTTGACTATGCATTTTTGGTAGTTCTTACTTTCGCTACTAGAGGGAGCGCAGCTGATTTCTAGAGTTTTGTACTCCCGAAGTTGTTGACTGTTTTTGTGCTTGCCAGTTAGCTAGCAGTTCTAATCAAATCGTATTTGTCACATGCTTCGTAGACAACAGGTGCACACTAACAGTGAAATGCTTTCTTATGGGTCCTTTTCAAGCAATGCAGAGTTAAAGATAAGATTTTATATATATATATATATATATATATATATATATATATATATATATATATATATGTATATAGAGAGAGAGAGAGAGAGAGAGAGATATAGAGATATATATATATAGATATATATATAGATATATATATATAGATATATATATAGACATAGTGACAGTGAATAACAAATAAAAATAATGAGTCAAAATAACAAGGCTATTTATAAGGAGTACCAGTACCGAGTCGATGAGTAAGGGTACGAGGTAATTGAGGTGTGTGAACTCAGCAGAAAAAGAAACGTCCTCTTACTGTCAACTGCGTTTATTTTCAGCAAACTTAACATGTGTAAATATTTGTATGAACATAACAAGATTCAACAACTGAGACATAAACTGAACAAGTTCCACAGACATGTGACTAACAGAAATGGAATAATGTGTCCCTGAACAAAGGGGGGGTCAAAATCAAAAGTAACAGTCAGTATCTGGTGTGGCCACCAGCTGCATTAAGTACTGCAGTGCATCTCCTCCTCGTGGACTGCACCAGATGTGCCAGTTCTTGCTGTGAGATGTTACCCCAATCTTCCACCAAGGCACCTGCACGTTCCCGGACATTTCAGGGGGGAATGGCCCTAGCCCTCACCCTCCGATCCAACAGGTCCCAGACGTGCTCAATGGGATTGAGATCGGGGCTCATCGCTGGCCATGGCAGAACACTGACATTCCTGTCTTGCAGGAAATCACGCACAGAATGAGCAGTATGGCTGGCGGCATTGTAATGCTGGAGGGTCATGTCAGGATGAGCCTGCAGGAAGGGTACCACATGAGGGAGGAGGATGTCTTCCCTGTAATGCACAGCATTGAGATTGCCTGCAATGACAACAAGCTCAGTCCGATGATGCTGTGACACACCGCCCCAGACCATGACGGACCCTCCACCTCCAAATCAATCCCGCTCCAGAGTACATGCCTCGGTGTAACGCTCATTCCTTTGAAAATAAATGTGAATCGGACCATAACCCCTGGTGAGACAAAACCGCAACTCGTCAGTGAAATGCACTTTTTGCCAGTCCTGTCTGGTCCGATGACGTTGTTGCCAGTTATGTCTGGTGAGGACCTGCCTTACAACAGGCCTACAAGCCCTCAGTCCAGGCTCTCTCAGCCTATTGCGGACAGTCTGAGCACTGATGGAGGGATTGTGCGTTCCTGGTGTAACTCGGGCAGTTGTTGTTGCCATCCTGCACCTGTCCTGCAGGTGTGATGCTTGGATGTACTGATTTTTTTTTTTTTTGCTGAGTTTATGTACTGTACATATAGGTAGGGGTAAAGTGTCTAGCAGCAGCACAGCAGTGTGAAAGTGTATGTGTTTGTGAATGTGTGTGGCATCAGTATGCATGTCTGTGTACATGTTATATGTTCTCAGCTGTTAGCAGCCAACGGCCAGCAGTTTCTTACTGGCGATATAAACAGATGATTTCTATAATTTTACTGAACGGAACAAATTAAACATTAAACCTCGTAAACAATTCATTTAGACCCGGGGGTTTACTTGAAACAGACATTTGCTGAATTAAAGGGACATGCAGCTATTTGAGACTCAGTATTTAGTATTACGGTATTTCAAATACTATTTTCAAATATCTGTGTTAAGTGCATTGGAGTGTATTTGATTATGTTTATTTGAGTATTTTCAAATACTTCCCAAATGTGTTTCAAAATACAATCAAATATATCTGAATACTTACTTCAAATGTATGTGAAAGTAATTGAGATATTTGAAATAGTATATGAATCCACACACACACACACACACACACACACACACACACACACACACATTTCACAAAACACTAATTTGACACCACACACACACACACGCACACACATTTCATACTGTGCGCACACACACACATTTCATACTGTGCCGCACACACACACACACACGCTCATTTCACAATATACACATTTGACACACTCAAGCACAAAATATCTAACACCTAAGGAAGTGAATGGAGATCATCTGCCATTGATGAAGTTAATTCTCCCTCTCCACTCCATGGTGCAATACATTCACAATCCCTTCAGGCCAGGGAGTTCTTTAGGGTAAGACTCCCAATCCGCAAATCTGCTGAATCAGACTCAATAGCCATTCACTGTCTCAATGAGCACACCCCTCTTAACATACATACCCTCCTAGGCTTATTCAAAACATTAGCATTCAACAGTGGATCTGACACCTGTTTTAAAAGTCTATGAGAGAGCTGATGGTAAGTCTGGGCTTGTGGCTTGAGCTGTGTCTGATAGCCATGAGGCAATAGCATTAAGGCTAATGACATTAATGTGAGGTGACACTGTACTGTATACAGCAGGGAAATCCATGTACAGTGAGGGAAAAAAGTATTTGATCCCCTGCTGATTTTGTACGTTTGCCCACTGACAAAGAAATTATTAGTCTATAATTTTAATGGTAGGTTTATATGAACAGTGAGAGACAGAATAACAACAAAAAAATCCAGAAAAACGCATATGAAAAAATGTTATAAATTGATTTGCATTTTAATGAGGGAAATACGTATTTGACCCCCTCTCAATCAGAAAGATTTCTGGCTCCCAGGTGTCTTTTATACAGGTAACTGAGATTAGGAGCACACTCTTAACTTGTTAGGGAGTGGCAGCTGAGGGGTCGGTTTTGGAGAGCCTGGCGTGCCCAAAGTAAAATGCCTCCCATTCAGGCCCAGAAAATAGGATATGCAGATATTTGGTACCATTGGATAGGAAACACTCTGAATTTTCCAAAACTGTTAACCATTTGTCTATATGCAGAACGCATATAGCAGGTGAAACCCCGAGGAATTTCTGTCCTGGAAAAAGTGATTTTGACACATTGCTCATTTGGGCACCCCTCCCTCATGAAAATGACCATATAAGGGCATATGAATGCAGTACCCATCGCTTCCTTTAGATGTCAACAGTCTCGAGACAGTGTATTTTTTTCATTTTGGATGAATAAGACCAGAGAAGAAGAGCAAACAAGGAAGTCACTCTGTCATGTAAACAGTACCCAGCGCGCGCTCCCGACAAAGCGCGCAGTGTCTTTTTTACCGTCGTTATCGATCAGTTTATATTCTGGTTGATTTATAATAGTAAATATACATAAAAGTGTTCCTAAGGAACGAGTTCGCGTCACGTTTTAATGGAGTAGTGGAAGCTGTCGTTTCTGATTATAACGCGCGAACCAAATGGAGGATTTATGGATAAAATACATTACTTTTTCTAACAAAAGAACCATGGATTGTCTTCGTTGGACACTTAGGATGACCTCTGCAGAAGTTCTTCAACAGGTAATTGATTTGTTTTGGCTGTGAAATGTGTTATGTGTGTGCCATGATGGCTAATCGATACATGGCTATGGGAAAAATATGTGAGGTGCTACTCTCAAACAATCAAATGTGCTGCTTTCGCCCGTAAAGCCTTTTTGAAATCTGACAACGCTGTGATATTGCCAAGAAACAGAGCTTTTGATGAGTATGGAACACTTGTATATTGGTGGATGTTTAATAATTCAACTTTTGGATTTTGAATTTGGTGCCTTACATTTCACCTGGTAGTGTCGGGAGCAGCCCCGCTAGCGCCCCAGTGATCCCTGAGAAGTTAAAGGGAGTGCTCCTAATCTCAGTTTGTTACCTGTATAAAAGACAACTGTCCACAAAAGCAATCAATCAGATTCCAAACTCTCCACCATGGCTAAGACCAAAGAGCTCTCCAAGGATGTCAGGGCCAAGATTGTAGACCTACATAAGGCTGGAATGGGCTACAAGACCATCGCCAAGCAGCTTGGTGAGAAGGTGACAACAGTTGGTGCGATTATTCGCAAATGGAAGAAACACAAAAGAACTGTCAATCTCCCTCGGGCCTGGGGCTCCATGCAAGATCTCACCTCGTGGAGTTGCAATGATCATGAGAACGGTGAGGAATCATCCCAGAACTACACAGGGGGATCTTGTCAATGATCTCAAGGCAGCTGGGACCATAGTCACCAAGAAAACAATTGGTAACACACTACGCCATGAAGGACTGAAATCCTGCAGCGCCCACAAGGTCCCCCTGCTCAAGAAAGCACATATACATGCTCGTCTGAAGTTTGCCAATGAACATCTGAATGATTCAGAGGACAACTGGGTGAAAGTGTTGTGGTCAGATGAGACCAAAATGGAGCTCTTTGGCATCAACTCAACTCGCCGTGTTTGGAGGAGGAGGAATGCTGCCTATGACCCCAAGAACACCATCCCCACCGTCAAACATGGAGGTGGAAACATTATGCTTTGGGGGTGTTTTTCTGCTAAGGGGACAGGACAACTTCACAGCATCAAAGGGACCGTCAAATCTTGGGTGAGAACCTCCTTCCCTCAGCCAGGGCATTGAAAATGGGTCGTGGATGGGTATTCCAGAATGACAATGACCCAAAACACACGGCCAAGGTAACAAAGGAGTGGCTCAAGAAGAAGCACATTAAGGTCCTGGAGTGGCCTAGCCAGTCTCCAGACCTTAATCCCATAGAAAATCTGTGGAGGGAGCTGAAGGTTCGAGTTGCCAAACGTCAGCCTCGAAACCTTAATGACTTGGAGAAGATCTGCCAAGAGGAGTGGGACAAAATCTCTCCTGAGATGTGTGCAAAATAGGTGGCCAACTACAAGAAACGTCTGACCTCTGTGATTGCCAACAAGGGTTATGCCACCAAGTACTAAGTCATGTTTTGCAGAGGGGTCAAATACTTATTTCCCTCATTAAAATGCAAATCAATTTATAACATTTTTCACATGCTTTTCTGGATTTTTTGTTGTTATTCTGTCTCTCACTGTTCAAATAAACCTACCATTAAAATTATAGACTGATAATTTCTTTGTCAGTGGGCAAACGTACAAAATCAGCAGGGGATCAAATACTTTTTTCCCTCGCTGTATAAGGAAAAAAAAAAATGGGTTACGCCACACTACCCCAACAATGACTACAAATCTTTGTATTTGGGTTAATAGAACTACAACAATTTGAAAATTGTGTTGAGTTTAAATCACAGCAGTCGCAGTCAAGAATGGGAAACAAAATAATCCCCAATTTTTGGGACATTCTCTTATTCAACCATGTTCAGGTATCCTGCTTATGTCAAATAAGGAAACTCCATAAAGCAGCATTATTAATGCTAGTTTGATCAAATGTCTGCATTGCTAGAACACATGACATGAGATTTTCCATTGACCACACAAAGACATTCCTCATTTTCAACTACAGAGAAAAGAAGACAGAAAACCAAAGAAAGGAAACAGTCAATCAAAGGTTGTTCGGTTACTTACAGGTTCTTGGATTTCTTCTTCTTGGACCCTTCAGTGCCAACTTCACAGCTGCATGGGGATCCGGCACTGAGCTGAAGGGAGAGAAGGGAGAGCACACACTGCATCATCCAGTCTCCCCAGTCACAACACAGATGGACCCCTAGATCCTCACACAGCTCCTAGTCCCTAGAGTCACTAGTCCCTGCTGTGGGTCCCTAGGCTAAAGTATGCAGTGTATTGGAGGTAGAGTGTTGTCCAGTCCGTAACACACACAGCCTGCCGCCGCTCTGGCTAATCCTCAACAGCATCTCAGCACATATTCCCACCTCCTCCTGGTCTCTGTGTGTGTATATGTGTGTATATGTGTGTGTGTGTGTGGCTGACCAAGATTGAATGCATGTGTGTGTGTGTGTGTGAGGGGGCCTACTGTGTGTGTGTGTGTGTGTGTGTGTGTGTGTGTGTGTGTGTGTGTGTGTGTGTGTGTGTGTGTGTGTGTGTGTGTGTGTGTGTGTGTGTGTGTGTGTGTGTGTGTGTGTGTGAGACACACCAGTCTAGTAGCGGTAGCGCTGGTCTCTATTAAGCCTAAGCATATAGGCCTCAGTGTCACATTACACTTCCGAGACCCTCTATCTCTGATTGGCTGAGAAAGAAAAGAGGGGGAGGAGTGGAGGAGGGCGAGACTTCAGCATGTTAGGGACACGCACATGAGTGTACTGAGCAGAAGTCTGAGCACAGATCACCATACACAATGTGTGTGTGTGTATGTGTGGCTGTTATTGTACTGAAACAATAAGTGTTTTTCTTGGCAATGGTCTCCTGGGCAACCATTTCCCGATACATTAGGTACACAGTATAGTTTATTTCCCTGCCTGTGTCTCAAAGTGACAAATGAGAATAACATAACATGGACACTGCCTAAAAAAGCACTTCATGGTGTTATTGTATCAACAGTTGGCAAGGAGTTCACAGACATTAAACATGTGCTGTGTATATAGTTGAGGTCAGTGCCATCTTAAAACATAAGCAAAGTCAAACTGAAACTGTAACACCTCCTACCCATATTACTGGAAGTGGACACCTATTCAACAAGTCCCAGTGTAAAGCACACATAATCAGTTGTCTGGCCCACTGTTTCCACCACAGAGTAGATTCCAGATACTGAGCTGTTTTCCCATTGCACTGCTGAAGGTGTGACTGAATGTAGAGCTACTAGGATGCAGACCAAAACAATACACTGAAACAGTAAGCAAACAGATTCTGTAAACTGGCATCTAAAGATCAAGGCTCAGTGCTAAAATGTAAAATGACACAAGGACAAAATATTCTCTGAGCTAATGCATGACTACGTACAAATGAGGAACAGCTGTATAATGTACAACAGTCTTAGAGTCAGTGTTACTGTAGCTACAGTATGTGTGTAGGTCATTAGCAGGCGCCTGTCTCCACCAAGCCCCAGAAGCTCAGGACTGACACACACACTCAAACACACACACACACTACTCATCTACTATAGGGAAACCTGAGAACAGTGCAACTACCAGATCCCCCATTGGGTCAGTAGGGTCAGCAGCAACATCAAAATAAAGTGTCAAATCTTAGCAGGGAAACATGAGAACCAGGGTGCCCCAGACCCCAGGGAGCCGTTTGCCAGGCTTTCCCCCAGAAACCAGAGAGGACAAGGGGGGAGTCACGCCAACCCAGGCCTCCTGCTCTTTACTCCCAGCGTTTACTGTAGGACTAGTTAATCCAGAGGTCACAACTCTATGTTATTGACCATGGACACAGGAGAACACGGTCTGCTTTTGCCTACACCTGCTATAGCCTTTAGTGGGGAGACCCATATTACACGATGAGGTTCCAGCCATGGGGAGGAAGTCAATGAAAGGCATGGTCCTCATGTTGCATGAGCCCCTTCAACCCATAGAGCACTCAACGGCAAGCTCACGTGACACTTTGAAACAACCCTCCAACTGCCATTAAGATCCATTACGACCCACAGGAACACATTGACTCCCTTCTAATCTGTCTTAAAGGGAATGTTTATGGGTTCGCTACTACAAACACACCGGTAGGTTTCTGTAACATGACCATTGCCGACAATAAGGACGGACATTTCCGATTTCCAAACTTCCTGTACTTGGTTGATAAAGACTCATTTTTCACGTAACGTAGGATTGCATCTGGTTACGTGATATAGACCTAGTTCAGGGTGGTCATTTCCGCCGTGAAGGCGTGCCGTTTCTTATAGGAGGAACATGGCAACATAACCTAGAACTACTTACTGACTGAATACTGCTGACAAGGTACCAATCTGTCGTTCTGCCCCTGAACAGGCAGTTAACCCACTGTTCCTAGGCTGTCATTGAAAATAAGAATTTGTTCTTAACTGACTTTCCTAGTAAAATAAAGGTAAAAAAAATAAGAAAAAGGTTGAATCCCCGAGCTGACAAGGTAAAGATCTGTCGTTCTGCCCCTGAACAAGGCAGTTAACCCACTGTTCCCAGGGCGCCGAAGACGTGGATGTTGATTAAGGCAGCCCCCCGCACCTCTCGGGGGGCTGGGTTAAATGTGGAAGACACATTTCAGTTGAAGGCATCCCTTTCCCTATTCTGGCTGCACTGTTTGACGTGACTGTAAGTTAGCCGTAGTAAACTAGGGATACGAATGTTGCCAGCCAGTATGGCAATGGGATGTTTAGGATGAATGACTGGCATAGATACAGAACTCTGGCTCTGGCAACCGAACCAATGTAACAAACAACCAACTGGCTTAGGTAGCAACCTTAGATTTGTGTTGGGACTATAACTCGTGGAAGGATAAAATAGTGTGAATAAACCCATCAAAATAATGTTTTTTTATGAAAATATGTCAATGTGTTGGTAACCCGTTGTATAAAAGTGATAATGCCCTCGAGGTCGGTGTTTGGAGGATATATTGGCACGGTTTGCCGGCCCTCGACTTCATCTCGGGGCTAACAACACCCGTGCCAATATATCCTCCAAACACCGGCTTCTCGGGCATTATCACTTAATTAATCCAAAATTTCCTTGATACCTGTGAAGCAATAATCTGTACTCTACCGCCACATACTACAGCAGAGCTGCATGGTTCCCTGACAACCCCCGTTCCAGCTCCTCACACAGTGGGATAGCCGTTTCCTCAGACCAGAGGAACAACAGAAGGGTTATATACAGGCTACAGTGCATTGGGAAAGTATTCAGACCCCTTGACTTTCTTCACATTTTGTTATGTTACAGCCTTATTCTAAAATGTATTTTAAAAAAAATTCTGAGCAATTGGGGGAGAATGGCCTTGGTCAGGGAGGTGACCAAGAACCCGACTGTCACTCTGACAGGGCTCCAGAGTTCCTCTGAGGAGATGGGAGAACCTTCCAGAAGGACAACCATCTCTGCAGCACTCCATCAATCAGGCTTTAATGGTAGAGTGGCCAGATGGAAGTCACTCCTCAGTAAAAGGTACATGGTAGCCCGCTTGGAGTTTGCCAAAAGGCATCTAAAAACTCTCAGACCATGAGAAGCAAGATTCTCTGGTCTGAAGAAACCAAAATTGTTCTCTTTGGTTTGAATGCCAAGCATCATGTCTGGAGGAAACAGGCACCATCCTTACGGTGAAGCATGGTGGTGGCAGCATCATGCTGTGGGGATGTTTTTCAGCAGCAGAGACCTGGAGACTAGTCAGGATCGAGGGAAAGATGAACGGAATGAAGAACAGAAAGATCCTTGATCAAAACCTGCTCCAGAGCACTCACAACCTCAGACTGGGGCGAAGGTTCACCTTCCAACAGGACAACGACCCTAAGCACACAGCCAAGACAACGCAGGGGTGGCTTCAGGACAAGTCATGGCCCAGCCAGAGCCCGGACTTGAACCCGATCAAACATCTCTGGAGAGACCTGAAAATAGCTGTGCAGAAACGCTCCTCATTCAATCTGACAGAGCTTGAGAGGATCTGCAGAGAAGAATGGGAGAAACTCCCCAAATACAGGTGTGCCATAGTGTCATACCCAAGAAGATTCAAGGCTGTAATCGCTGCCAAAGGTGTTTCAACAAAGTACTGAGTAAAGGGTCTGAATACTTACGTATATTTGATATTTCAGTTGCTTTTAAGACATTTGCAAACATTTCTAAAAATCTGTTTTTGCTTTGTCATTATAGGGTATTGTTTGTAGATTGAAGAGGTAAAAAATATATTTTCAGAATAAGGCTGTAACGTAACAAAACGTAGAAAAGTGAAGGGGTCTGAATACTTTCCAAATGCACTGTATATATAGCCCTGCGCCCCAATGGCTGCACAGCAGTGGTCCAAGGCAGGAACACTCTCTCACATGCTCCACTGAGGAGAGACACCGGTGGGCCTGCCAATGTACACCCCCAGGCCAAGGGGCTGAGAGTGGAGGAGGGATGATGCTGTGGGGTGATCGGTCACACACACACACATACTTACTCACACTCATGTATGCACATATGCCACACATGCACACACGTACACACCCACACACACACACACACACACATACATACATACACACATACACACCTAATCTATTTATCCATGATGTGACATGGCACTCAGTGAGGGTTGTTGTGGTTCAGAACATCAGCTGGCAGTCACACCACTGGCCTGCTGTTCCCTGATAACAGAGAGCTGGGATATGGCATGAGTAGAAAGAGAGGAGGAGAACACGCACATTCACTCTCACATGCACTGATGCTTCTCGCAAACATTGAACACAAATAAACACTATACGCTCAGACACACAAATACAGTACATATTCACACATACAGCACATACAAACACTACCACAGAAATACACATTAAGAACACCTGATCTTTCCATGAAATAGACTGACCATGTGAATCCAGGTGAAAGCTATGATCCCTTGTTGATGTCACTTGTTAAATCCACTTCAATCATTGTATATGAAGGGGAGGAGACAGGTTAAAGAAGGATTTCTAAGCCTTGAGACAATTGAGACATGGATTGTGTATGTGCCATTCAGAGGGTGAATGGGCAAAAAAAATATTTAAGTGCCTTTGAATGGGGTATGGTAGTAGGTGCCAGACACACCGGTTTGTGTTTAAAACAGTAACACTGCTGGGTTTTTCACGCTCAACAGTTTCCAGTGTGTATCAAGAATGGTCCACTACTCAAAGGACATCTAGCCAACTGTGTGAAGCATTGGAATCAACATGAGCCAGCATCTCTGTGAAAGGCTTTCGACACGTTGTAGACTCCATGCCCCGACGAATTGAGGCTGTGCAACTCAATATTAGGAAGGTGTTCTTAATGTTTTGTACTCTCAGTGTACTGTGCACACAAACAAAAAACACACTCAAACATTCTGTAAAACCACCCCCAAAAACAACTTCATTCACACATCGAGTGATGTACACATACACTAACCACTGCTGCCAAAAAAACTGCAATCAATGCAAACTGCAAAACAGCCTAGAGTAAAGCCCTCAAAGTGAAGGGTTGGCCCCCAGCCTGTTAGTCCTTGTATACCCAACCTCCGTTCAGCAGTTCACTCCTGCTGCTGCCTGGCTGCTGCATCCTGCTACCCTGGCCTTAATCATGCACCCCCTCTCTCTCCTCCACCTCCTCCTTCCTTCTTTCCTTCAGGCCTGCTTTCTTTCTTTCCCTCGCTCCATTTGAGCCAGGCTGGGCTTGTGTGAACCCTTTAGACCCAGTTTCCTGACATTGTGTAGTGTGGTGGAGAGAGGAGGAGAGGAGAAGGGGGGAACAGGGTAGGACAAAAAGCATAGTACAAGGTTCTCTGTGTTCTCTCCTGGGGGCATGGAAGCAACAATGGGTCTTGGTGAGGAATGGATAAAAAAGTGAGAAAAAAAGAAAAACAGGCCTAATGGAGGACATAAGAGCTTTTCCGGGACGGAGGTTAACCGAGATGGGAGAGACACAATCAAATGCAAAAGCTAACCTCGATGAGTGAATATGAACCGTAATATTCTCAAATGCAACCCAATATCACAGTTTGAGTCCATTGTTGGATGAGGTAAAGACAGGAGAAAGTTGAAGCGTAAGTTCGTTACAAGTTTCAAGTTTCCTTTCAACATGGCCGACTTTCTGACTTGCTCCTTTGTTTAATGCGAGTGCTTTGACATCACTGGCTTGACAGCACATTCCTGGTGCACATTGTTCAATTGTAATTTATTTAATATCCTTAACGACATAATGTTTAAGTGTCCAGGGTTAGTGCTCTGTCATTTTTCCCGGCACCGCTTCCTAGAACAACATTCTAAAGGTTGGTTCAGACAGAGCTGTATGTAACTTTTACAGGTGAGTGTTTCCTATTGTGTTCTGTATGTAACTTTTACAGGTGAGTGTTTCCTATTGTGTTCTGTATGTAACTGTTACAGGGTGAGTGCTTCCTATTGTGTTCTGTATGTAACTGTTACAGGTGAGTGTTTCCTATTGTGTTCTGTATGTAACTGTTACAGGGTGAGTGTTTCCTATTGTGTTCTATATGTAACTGTTACAGGGTGAGTGTTTCCTATTGTGTTCAGGGTGAGTGTTTCCTATTGTGTTCTGTATGCAACTGTTACAGGTGAGTGTTTCCTATTGTGTTCTGTATGTAACTGTTACAGGGTGAGTGTTTCCTATTGTGTTCTGTGTGTAACTGTTACAGGGTGAGTGTTTCCTATTGTGTTCTGTATGTAACTGTTACAGGGTGAGTGTTTCCTATTGTGTTCTGTGTGTAACTGTTACAGGGTGAGTGTTTCCTATTGTGTTCTGTATGTAACTGTTACAGGGTGAGTGTTTCCTATTGTGTTCAGGGTGAGTGTTTCCTATTGTGTTCTGTATGCAACTGTTACAGGTGAGTGTTTCCTATTGTGTTCTGTATGTAACTGTTACAGGGTGAGTGTTTCATATTGTGTTCTGTGTGTAACTGTTACAGGGTGAGTGTTTCCTATTGTGTTCTGTATGTAACTGTTACAAGGTGAGTGTTTCCTATTGTGTTCTGTATGTAACTGTTACAGGGTGAGTGTTTCCTATTGTGTTCTGTGTGTAACTGTTACAGGGTGAGTGTTTCCTATTGTGTTCTGTGTGTAACTGTTACAGGGTGAGTGTTTCCTATTGTGTTCTGTGTGTAACTGTTACAGGGTGAGTGTTTCTTATTGTGTTCTGTGTGTAACTGTTACAGGGTGAGTGTTTTCTATTGTGTTCTGTATGTAACTGTTACAGGGTGAGTGTTTCCTATTGTGTTCTGTATGTAACTGTTACAGGTGAGTGTTTCCTATTGTGTTCTGTATGTAACTGTTACAGGTGAGTGTTTCCTATTGTGTTCTGTATGTAACTGTTACAGGGTGAGTGTTTCCTATTGTGTTCTGTGTGTAACTGTTACAGGGTGAGTGTTTCCTATTGTGTTCTGTATGTAACTGTTACAGGGTGAGTGTTTCCTATTGTGTTCTGTGTGTAACTGTTACAGGGTGAGTGTTTCCTATTGTGTTCTGTGTGTAACTGTTACAGGGTGAGTGTTTCCTATTGTGTTCTGTGTGTAACTGTTACAGGTGAGTGTTTCTTATTGTGTTCTGTGTGTAACTGTTACAGGGTGAGTGTTTCCTATTGTGTTCTGTGTGTAACTGTTACAGGGTGAGTGTTTCCTATTGTGTTCTGTATGTAACTGTTACAGGGTGAGTGTTTCCTATTGTGTTCTGTATGTAACTGTTACAGGGTGAGTGTTTCCTATTGTGTTCTGTGTGTAACTGTAGATTTTCTTCTCAGGTTGCAGTTGTAAATGAGAACTTGTTCTCAACTTGCCTACCTGGTTAAATAAAGATGAAATAAAAAAGGAAAAAATAATATTTTGTTAGTCAGAAAGCCTGGAGAAGAAGAGGACAGGGCAAGAAAGATGGAGATATTGTGAGTGTCTCACGGGCACACAAATTGATACACACACACACACATTGATACAAACACACACACACACGTTGATACACAAACGCACACACACACACTCAGAAAAGTCCAATACAGTCTCACACAATCAACCAGTGTGTGAGTCCTTGGTGATGAACTCAATGAACCACAGACAGGAAACACAACAACAAGCCACTCCTCACTCTAAGTGAAGAAAAAATCAATAGGATGCTATCATGTACAGTAAGTACAGCCCCATACCTTTTGTTTGTTTGTGTGTATGCATGCCTGCTTGTGTGTGTATGGGGGTGTGTGTGTGTATTATTTTTAATCCCGCTCATTCTCGTCCTGCTGTTATTCAGCACTTGCAGGAGATGGCTTCTTCCTGTCTGAGTAAGAACTTCCTGTGGTGTATAGGATGTTGTGAAACAATGTGGCTTGCTTCACATAGACCAACCAGGCTTACTTAGACTCCAAAAAGACACGCGGGTCATCTGCCCCAACATTATCGACATTCCCAAACGGCTTTTCCAACCACTGATCAGCCTTGGTACGTATTTTCAGCCATAGCATGCATGCCCAAGTCTTAGCTGCATCACACCCTTTTCCGTAAGGATGACATTCCTGAAGGATTCTTAAAGGAAAAACATTTTTGATGGCGATGTTTCCATCTGACTATTATTAGCTATAGGAATTCTTCTCCATTCCCAGCCTGCCTGTCAAAGGCAGCCTTTGACAGTGAAGTGAGAGGGAAGAGAGAGGGACAGGGAAGACAAGGGAGAGGGAAGGGGAGACCTGAAGACCTGACCCCAAACCTAATCTCTGTTCATCTGAGGGGAATCTCAAAGTTGAAGTTCAGCTGTCAGTAAAACAAAGGGCAGTTTGTGAAAAGCTGTACCAGGAAAAGAGGGCAGAGGGGGACAGGGGAGGAATGGTGTAAACAGCATTCCACTAGAGGAGGGAGGAGGGAGATACAGAGAGAGAGCAGCTAGGGAATGATGCGGGTCAGACATGCGCCCATACCTGGGTCACGGCGGGTCATCCTCCACCTCTCAGCAGAGGTAAACAACACCCAGATCATGTTCTCTGGAGGCTGCATGCGAGTTAGATCCCTATCCCTTCATAAGATAACACTGGGACTATTTTGAAATTAGTTTCCACTTAAGGTAACATCAAATCAAATTTTATTTGTCACATACACATGGTTAGCAGATGTTAATGCGAGTGTAGCGAAATGCTTGTGCTTCTAGTTCTGACCATGCAGTAGTATCTAACAAGTAATCTAACAAAACATGCATGTACACATGATTTATTGTATCTATTCTACATGATATATCACAAATGAGCGGAACACCACCTAGCACATCACAAAACAACACTATTGCTTTATAGCAGGCCTATAGGTTACATATTATAACCATGTAACCGTATTGTAGTTGTATTTCCTACACATTATGTAATAGTAATGCATTTTAGAGTATTTTTCATTTACATAATCTCAAAGCTTTTATATGTTTCAAATACAGTATTACCTTGCTCTCCGTAGAAGAAACGAATTAAGCAGAGTAACACTGAGCACAAGTGAAAGGCAGTATCGGTAGGCTGGTTTTCAGGCCGGTAGCTTAACTGAGCAGTAAATTTCTCTGTCTTTATCATCAGCACACAGTAGTTACTCTGTCTACTTTGCTGTCTAAGCCAGAGAAGATATCACTAAACTGGCAGGGCAGAAGAATAGACTGTGTCACGTTGGTAACAAAAATCCGGGAGACAGGCACAGGAATGCGTACTAGGGGTTTTATTCAGCACAAATGATGGCGTGCCGTGTAAAGGCACGGGGACGAAGACCAAACAAACACGTAACAAAACACAGGGTTGAAACCCAAACAAAAGAGCGAGGAGTACCTCGAATAAATAACACACGCGCACGATGATTAACACACAGGACGAGACCCGTAATCATCTGCGCAATCCACAAGGGCACAAAAGTCAAAACACACAGCACAGGTACTCACACGCACCAACGGGCATAGTAACAATAATCGACAGCACCATGGTGAACAAAGGGCACATATATACAAATACAATCAGTGGGAATAGGGGCCAGGTGTGCGCAATGAAAGTTCCAGGGGAATCCGTGACAGACTGGCAGAGAATAGGCAGAACAGTCTAAATTCCCAGGCTAGAGTATACCCTCAACTCAACTCCAACCAAAAGTTAGTTTGTTACTATATTAATTGAGTACTGTGAAGCAAGTGCAGATACCAAAGTGAAAAATGCAAGCTGCTGGACGTCAAATACTATGTAAATATTATTTATGGCTATATCAAAGTGACCTTTAATGAAGACCAATCCAAGACAAATGCAGACACAAACATCATCATTAGCAACGATTTGGCTTGCTGTGTAAAATACCTCATCAGAAGCTACAGTACGATGAGAAGCTAAACGCATTTGGATGATCCCCGATGTCATTATTTAGAATTTCATGTTTCTTCAAGCTCTTAACAATGCGAAGTCTGTTGGTTTTGGTATAATATAACCATGACAACCGTCCTCATACTGCAGTATTCAGTATTTGACAGCTTCTCCAAACCTTATAAAATGTTGACCTAAAATGATCCTTATTTAAACATTGGTATTCCTGAAATTAGATTTCTAAAATAAAATAAGGGCTGGATGATGTGCTTCTTTTTGGGTCTGGGTAAGTGACTTGATGTGAACCAGTAGCATTCAGGAACCGTTTCATAACATTCTCCTTCCCTAGAACAGACAGTGTTGTCACCATTGGCCTCCATGCTAAATATGGAGACATGAACGCTGGTAAATTATGGTCATATAATGTTCAGATTAGTCATGAACATGGACAGGCCAGGTAAGAGGTAAAAGGATAGAGAAGGGATACAAAGAGATGACATAGAGAATATGACATAGATTTTGTACTGTGCAGTATACAGATTACTGCTTGTCAATGTTTGGCCATCAATATGATCTATTGGCTGTAATAACTTCACTTTCTGTTGTTGTTCAAGGTGCTGTAGGACACGCTCCAAATGGCACTCTATTCCTTATATAGTCCTAATAGAGCCATATGGGTCCTGGTCAAAAGTAGTGCACCAAATAGGGAATAGGGTGCTACAGTATTTGGGACTGTGTTCTCTCTGTGGGATCAATGTGCTACACACAGAGGGGGATGAAGACTCCTCAACTGGCTGTCTAACACACCCCAAACACCACACCAGGAGTCAGCAGGGTGACATAGGGATGGAATTAGCTGACATCCCCTCGGGAAGGGAAAAGGGTTACAGAAAAGGCACTAATGAAGGAGATGATGAAGGGAGAGAGAGAAAGAGCGACACTGTGGGCAGTGGAGGGTGGTACAGAGGTATGATAGAGAGAGAGAGAGATTGACAATGACAGAGAGAGGGAGAAAAAGAGGAAGGGAGAGAGAGCATTGAACATTTGAGAAAATGAGGGATGGAGCAATATACCATTATCACCTTTCTTCTCCAGCCCCAACTAACCTTACAACTTTGGGTTGTGGAACCTGGCAACGGAGTACGGAGAAAAAGGACTTTAAGCACTCATCACATATCTGTTTATTCTATTCGACTGAACCATTTACTTTAAGTTCGTATTCTTATCTTTTATGAATTATTATTGTTGATGCATTGATGAGAAGGAACCTGCAAGTAAGCATTTTGTTGAATGGTGCATACGATGTGTATCCCGTGCACACGACTATTAAAACTTGAAACTTGAAACTAGACTGCATGGAAGTGTGTGTGGAGTGGGCCTGAGTTAGTGTGTGTTTATCAACAAGTGAACGGCTTGTTCACTGACACAGTGAGTGTGTCCCATCCCTCTCAACACAATACTTGCCAAAGCACTGCTATGGCAACCGGTGCCATCAATGCACCCAACAGGCAGTATCAACCTACACACACACATACACACAATCACACTGCATGAAGAGTGAAGAAAGGGGCCTGCTGGATTTTCTCCTCACAGCAGCCAGACGTCAAGGGATACTGTGTTGTGGACATTTTGTTGTGGTCACCACACACACTTGTATGCCAACCTACGCCTGTGTACTACACACTTTGAGGGAAGTGAGGTAAATAGTGACAAGAGGTTTTTTCGGGAAGAGAAGAGAACAGAGAAGCTACATCCCTCCCTCACTTGCCAATGGCCGTCCTGTCAACCTTTCAATTCTCATCTGAACTTTGGGCCTGGGTTACTATTAACTTGAGTACCTAGGAACAGAGAAGCTTTCAAAAAGCTCTATGCACATGATTGGGATGAGGTCTGAGTGCACTGCCCATCTCTCCCTGCCAGTCTCTCTGCTCTCAAGCTCTTTATAAGGCCTTAGAAGCAAATCCCCACACACCAATGTTCCTCTACACTGTTCCCGAATCAGTGCCAAGCGACATTTTGCTCTAAATTGGTTCCCACAGCCCATTCCCACTGTCTCACAATGCAGCTGCTAAGACCACATCATGCCAAAGCATTGGTGGAATCCAGCCAGGTCACCCGTGATACAAGTCAGTATCACGGCCATCCATGTCTGAGGACGTCGGAAGATGACGTGGAAACCGGCCACTAGGGACAACAGCGAGCGCTGTTACCTTCAAGTAGGTTTGGTTTTTGCTGGGTAGTTGTGTACAGGGATGGCGGATAGGCGTAAGCATCTGCCTCTGGTGCAAAACATTGCAGTGATAAATGTGAGTGTATCCTAGACCTTGATGTTAAGGTCTAGAGGGTTGGTTAGTGGGATGTTACTGGCCCACACGGTAGCACCACCACCTGGTGAGGATTGGAGTTGGAACCTTTGGACAGACCACCTGGCTTCATTCTGCAGACTAATGGGCGTCGGCATTCAGCATGGTGGTTTACAATGGCTACTTCCCAAGGTAATAGGGTGATACTTGGGATGAAGTCCATAACCTGGTAGCCTAATACTGAATCCCAAGTTGACCTTCAGCTCCAAGGTACTAGATCTTAAAGGATTATATTATAGGACAGGTATATCCCCTCCTGAGTGGTTCCTCTCAAGGTTTCTTCCTTCCAGGGAGTAATTCCCTCCCACTATGCTACTTCTTGCTCTTTGGGGGTTTAGGGAGGGTAATCAAAATACTGATAAAGTCTAGTGTACACATGCACTTGCCACTGGCAGATCTCGGATCACAAGTATTCAGACCCCTTGACTTTTTCCACATTTTGTAACTTTACAGCCTTATTTCTAAAATTGATTAAATAAAAATAAATAAATCTACACACAATACCCCACAAAGACAGAGAGAAAACAGGTTTTTAGAAATGTTTTCACATTTATAAAAAAAAAAAAACATAAATACCCGATTTACATAAGTATTCATACCCTTAGCTATGAGACTCGAAATTTAGCTCAGGTGCATCCTGTTTCCATTGATCATCCTTGACATATTTCTACAACTTGATTAGAATCCACCTGTGGTAAATTCAATTGATTGGACATGATTTGACACACACCTGTCTATATAAGGTCCAACAGTTTACAGTGCATGTCAGAGCAAAAAAATAAGAATTGTCCATAGTGCTCCGAGACAGGATTGGGTCGAGGCACAGATCTGGGGAAGGTTACCAAAACAGTTCTGCAGCGTTGAAGGTCCCCAAGAACACAATGGCTTCCATCCTTCTTAAATGGAAGAAGTTTGGAACCACCAACACTCTTCCTAGAGCTGGCCGCCTGGCCAAACTGAGCAATCAGGGGAGGAGGCCTTGGTCAGGGAGGTGACGAAGAACCCGATGGTCACTCTGACAGAGCTCCAGAGTTCCTCTGTGCAGATAGGAGAACCTCAAATCCAGGTGTACCAAGCTTGTAGCGTCATACCCAAGAAGGCTTGAGGCTGTAATCGCTGCCAAAAGTGCTTCAACAAAGTACTGAGTAAAGGATCTGAATACTTATGTACATACGTGTGACATTTTCATTTAACACAAAAACGTCTAAATACCTGTTTTCACTTTGTCATTATCGGGTATTGTGCATAGATTGATGTGGGGGAAAAAACAATTGAATTAATTATAGAATAAGGCTGTAATGTAACAAAATGTGGAAAAAGTCAAGGGGTCTGAATACTTTCCGAATGCACTGTATGTAGTGCCTACAGAACTTATCTAAGATACTAATGTAAATCTAAGCATTCAGAATACTAATTAATTTAATGTTAATATTCATGATTAAGGCTGTGAATAAATGTCTCCTTAAGATGTTGAATAGTTTCTTTGACATTGAGCTGTTCAACAAAGGGAGTCTCCGATTAGATTAGAGAACAGACAGCTGGCTGGGTGGAGGCCAACATTGTACTGGCTGGAGCTGGTGACCTGTCATTCCTCACATATCCCTCCCTCTCTCCTCTCCACTTGATTCTCCCCCTCTCTCCTCTCCACTTGATTCTCCCTCTCTCTCTCCCCTTGATTCTCACTCACTCACTCACTCACTCACTCTCTCCTCTCCACTTGGTTCTCTCACCCTCTTTCTCTCTGTTTTTTTCCACTTGGTTACAAACACACACATAAACATTTCTGCAAGTGCTGGCCAAATGCATTATTGCATTACAGAGCTATAATAGTTGGCACCTTCGCAGTCATGAAGAATAGTAAATAATGAGAACAGTTTGTCAGTGCGCAGGGCCAATGTCTACCATTTCCAAATGAAACGGCATATAAAAAGTTACGAACAAAAGCACACAGAGTCCTCCAGTTTAACTATGGCCTGTATTATCTCTAGGAAAATCCAGCAGTAAATCAATAAAGCAGGCAGGCAGCATCTCTTGAAGTTGCATAACCATCCTATTTGTTTTGACAGACAGCCAAAGTTGCAGAGAAAGGCCTTCACCTCAGAACATTCTGACACCCCTTCATGAACCTCATTCTGATCGCTCTTCTAAGAAGACCCGCTATCGTAGTCGCCCTGCGAGCCTGCTCTTCCCCCCTCATGTCAGAGCCAAAATGTTTTCCCCTCTTCCTGCCTGTCAAGCAGCATCCCCTTGGAGAATGCATATATTTAGCTGGCATTCTCCCCAATCTAAATGTGTCCATCCTCAAGTCTCATAGTATATTTACCCCAGCACACTGAGGGGTATTTGGATCATGCGTTATCCATTACATCTATCTCTATCTGGGTTGGCATTCACGCCATGTAGAGCACCACACAAGCATCCAGTAAGTTGTGTTTATAACCTAGCATCACACGCTGACCTTGCAGAATAATGCAGCAGGTTTGGAGAATAAATATGTCACAGGCCACTACTCATCCCTACCAAATCCACTTAGTACACCTGCATTAGCTTTATCTAACACTTAGCCGAAAAGGGTGAGGTGTGGAACATGGAACTGTGTTAGCAGGCCACATACCTCTTGGAATTGGGTATCTAGACCACTCAGGAATGGGTATAAATACAGAGAGGTGGCCATTGTGACTGTGGGCGAGTACAAAATGGCTCCCTATTCCCTACGTAGTGCAATACTTTTGGCCAAAGCTTCATAGGCTGGAATTCAAACCATTGTTTATGAACAACACTGCACTGCGATGGACTTTTGGAACATTTGTCTCAGAGGTGTAACCACGGCAATAATCATCAAAACACAAGGCCGACTTCATCATTAATGTCTCTTCTACCTTGACGTATGCTCCATTCTCAACAGCACACCTGCCTCTCTCCCCGAAATATGAATTCCTCCACAACCCCCTTCACATCCATCAGCTCTAATCCTAGCAGGACTTGCCAACTGGTCAGCAAAACAGAGAGAGAGAGAGAGAGAGAGAGAAGCTAAAACGGGAGATTAACACTCAAGACCCCGACAACAAAAAGACCTCTAAACCTTAATTTTTCCAACAACTCAAGGTTTTTTTCCCCCTAAGAAAGAGTGGCTACCCAGGGTTATGTAAGCTATGCCAGTGCCTTAGTTTACTCTATGACAGAGGGATACAAGATATGGACAATAAAGACTTTTCCTTTCCACCTTAATGCCTTTTTACACGCAGATGCACACACACATGTACACACACACACACACACACTTACAATCATATCCTCCCTTTCATCTTCTTCCCAAAACCTCCCTGATGATGATGTTGGAGATGGACAAACAATGGCACATGTATCATGGGCATCAAGTTTGGATAAAAGGAGGGTGAGTTCATATATACAGTGGGGCAAAAAAGTATTTAGTCAGCCACCAATTGTGCAAGTTCTCTCACTTAAAAAGATGAGAGAGGCCTGTAATTTTCATCATAGGTACACTTCAACTATGACAGACAAAATGAGGAAAGAAATTCCAGAAAATCACATTGTAGGATTTTTTATGAATTTATTTGCAAATTATGGTGGAAAATAAGTATTTGGTCAATAACAAAAGTTTATCTCAATACTTTGTTATATACCCTTTGTTGGCAATGACAGAGGTCAAACGTTTTCTGTAAGTCTTCACAAGGTTTTCACACACTGTTGCTGGTATTTTGGCCCATTCCTCCATGCAGATCTCCTCTAGAGCAGTGATGTTTTGGGGCTGTCGCTGGGCAACACAGACTTTCAAAGATTTTCTATGGGGTTGAGATCTGGAGACTGGCTAGGCCACTCCAGGACCTTGAAATGCTTCTTACGAAGCCACTCCTTCGTTGCGGCGGTGTGTTTGGGATCATTGTCATGCTGAAAGACCCAGCCACGTTTCATCTTCAATGCCCTTGCTGATGGAAGGAGGTTTTCACTCAAAATCTCACGATACATGGCCCCATTCATTCTTTCCTTTAAACGGATCAGTCGTCCTGGTCCCTTTGCAGAAAAACAGCCCCAAAGCATGATGTTTCCACCCCATGCTTCACAGTAGGTATGGTGTTCTTTGGATGCAACTCAGCATTCTTTGTCCTCCAAACACGACGAGTTGAGTTTTTACCAAAAAGTTCTATTTTGGTTTCATCTGACATTCTCCCAATCCTCATCTGGATCATCCAAATGCTCTCTAGCAAACTTTAGACGGGCCTGAACATGTACTGGCTTAAGCAGGGGGACACGTCTGGCACTGCAGGATTTGAGTCCCTGGCGGCGTAGTGTGTTACTGATGGTAGGCTTTGTTACTTTGGTCCCAGCTCTCTGCAGGTCATTCACTAGGTCCCCCGTGTGGTTCTGGGATTTTTGCTCACCGTTCTTGTGATCATTTTGACCCCACGGGTGAGATCTTGCGTGGAGCCCCAGATCAAGGAAGATTATCAGTGGTCTTGTATGTCTTCCATTTCCTAATAATTGCTCCCACAGTTGATTTCTTCAAACCAAGCTGCTTACCTATTGCAGATTCAGTCTTCCCAACCTGGTGCAGGTCTACAATTTTGTTTCTGGTGTCCTTTGACAGCTCTTTGGTCTTGGCCATAGTGGAGTTTGGAGTGTGACTGTTTGAGGTTGTGGACAGGTGTCTTTTATACTGATAACAAGTTCAAACAGGTGCCATTAATACAGGTAACGAGTGGAGGACAGAGGAGCCTCTTAAAGAAGAAGTTACAGGTCTGTGAGAGCCAGAAGTCTTGCTTGTTTGTATGTGACCAAATACTTATTTTCCACCATAATTTGCAAATAAATTCATTAAAATCCTACAATGTGATTTTCTGGATTTTTTTCCCTCATTTTGTCTGTCATAGTTGAAGTGTACCTATGATGAAAATTACAGACCTCTCTCATCTTTTTAAGTGAGAGAACTTGCACAATTGGTGGCTGACTAAATACTTTTTTGCCCCACTGTACTGTTCTAAACCCATTAGTAATGGTCAAGGGGAGAGGCGGTGGAAACCTTACTGGGGATGATTGGGTACAAGCCTCACAAAACCCACTGAGAAAGTCTCCTGCTATAGGCCTACCTCATGTATTGTACTTGTAATGTCAATAAAACATGTGATTCAATTACTATATAAACGCCATTCAAGACAAGATGAACTGTGAAATACGATACATCAAAAGCCATTTTAAAAACTCACATATGCTCCAGGCAGGTATTTTTGAATGGAGACTAGAGTGGCCTTGGCGTGGGTTGAATGTCCTGTACACCCAAACCGTTTACTCCGCTCTGCAAACATTTACATGTTACCCATTCAGTGTTTCACTGAACGCATCCAGATCCAATGTCCCACATGAGACGGACCCCCGATGACCCTTTGTCCCCTCAGATTGCCCCAGACAACCAGAATACAGCCACCCGTTTGGCTAGCATCCTTGCGGTTTGGAGTGGTACATTCAGTTGTGTCCTGTGCTAAATGCTTCTGTAACCACAGCTGTGTTCTCTGAAACAAAGAGAAACACAGATACTGTAGACCACGTAGCATCTTTACATATGTTTAGGAGCTAGCTAAGATAACAGAACGGGACAATGTCAATGTTACAGTCGTTCTGTTTCAGCCTTGAACTTTACTACCACAACACTACTCTAGGCACCCCTCACAACTCTTTGTCTATATCTTGTTTTTCAGTTGTCATTCCCTAAACCGCTGGCAGAGAGAAAGTTATATATTTAGCACTGTAGCTATGTTTCCATTATCTCGTCCTGTGATTTTTTTGTCGACATTTAGAAATATATATATATATATATATATATATATATATATATATATACGTATGCCCTGACAGCCTGTATGTACTTCCGCCAATCTGTTTCCCAAAAGGGAAAAGAATGATGTCATACACAATTGAATACATGATTTTGGTGAATTTCCTACATGGATATGGTATGACATATATGAAACTAAATACATCTGTGAATTTTATAAGAAATGTGTGTGTTCTGAGAATGCTTCCCTTAAAGGTTTCCATAGTTTTTTATAAGTCAACATATAAAAAAATCATGACAATTACTGTAAGAAAAATACAATACTTGAATATAAATTTCCATGTATGACCTTCCAAGATTAATGCTGGGCAGCACCTCATACTGGACAGTTGATTTATCTACAGCTGTGCTCAGTGAGGCACGCCTTGAAAGACACCAATTATTACATACACACACACTTAATACTCAGATTTATACACACATACATACCGACATAAAACATATACTCAGACTCTCTCACACACACGTGCACACACAATGACACACACCATCATCTACGAACTCAGACTGATACGATCGCATGAACAGATATACAGATTATATTTATCTTTCTCTCTATTTGTCCCTCGAGGGCAATTACATACACTCAAATTCTATCACATACAGACATCATCTCACATCCCATCACCTAGAAATGATCTTCTATAATAGGGAGTTTATTAGATGAGACGTAGAAGGATCAGAAGAGACGAACATTAAGGAAATGCTTGAGGAAAAGTAAGAGTGGCACGTGCCAGGCCAAAATACAAGAGATTACAAAGAGAGGGAGGGAGGAGGAGAATATGAATTTAATTCAGGATGGAGGGATGGAGGAGGCTTGCACGTGTGCATCCAAAGGCTATTGTGATACTAAGTAATTTGGCAGGATCGGTGAGAGCAGGGGAGACAACATTGCTAGGGTACCTTTCATTATGGAAACAATAAAGAATACATTTCAGAGACTTTTTGATTTTGCCAGAAACCATATGGTATCACTTTCGTTTGTCAAGAGTACCTAGCCCTTTACTATTTATCTAACCAAGCCCAGACTAGTACCAATGTGCTATCATGAGAATGATTGTTGAGAGATCTCCTCTTAATAGCTAAATAGTTTCATTGCTGCTATCAAAGTCATTCCTCCTCCTCCTCCTCCTCCTCCTCTCCTCCTCCTGTCCTCCTTCTATTCTCTCCTCTCCTCCCCCTGCTCCTCTTCTCCTGTCCTCTCATCTTCATTATTTTCTCTCCTCCCCTCCCCCTCCTCATCTCTTCCTCCTCCTGTCCTTCTCTCATCTTCATTATTTTCTCTCCTCCCCTCCTCCTCCTCCTCCTCATCTCTTCCTCCTCCTGTCCTCATCTCCTCTTCTCTGCCCTCCTTTTCCTCTTCCTGTCCCCATCTCCTCATCTCTCCTCCCCTCTCCTCTCCCCCCTGTTCTTGTCTTCCTCTCCTCCTCCTCCTGTCATCTTCCCATGCTCTCCTCCTCCACCCTCCTCCTCCTCTCCTCCTCTTCCTCTACTCCCCACTCCTCCTCCTCATCCTGCCCTCCTCCCGCTCCTCTCCTCCACCTCCTGTCCTCTCTCCTTTCTCCTCTTACCCCTTCTCCTCTCCTCCTCCCTCTCTCCCCTTCATCTTCCTGTCCTCCACCTCTCCTCTTCCTCCTCTTCTCTCCTCTCATCCTCTTATCCCCTCCTCTTCCTCCTACTCTCCACCTCTTACTTTCCTACTCCGCTCATCCTCCTCTTCTCCTCCTCCTTTCATCCTGCTCCTCCTTACTTATTTTTTCAATAAGTGTAATATTGCATGCGTCAATGACGTCAGACAGTGGTATGCAAGTGCTTTGAAATTTGTGAACAAACATTAGGAACACATGTTCTTTCCATGACATAGACTGACCAGATGAATCCAAGTGAAGCTATGATCCCTTATTTTTAGTCACTTGTTAAATCCAGGTGCACTGGTTTGAATGTGTCAAGAACTGCAACGCTGCTGTGCTTTTCACGCTCAACCATTGAGAATCAAGAATGGCCAACCACCCAAAGGGCATCCAGCCAACTTGAAACAACTGTGGGAAGCATTGGCGTCAACATGGGCCTGCATCCCTGTGGAATGCTTTCAACACTTTGTAAAGTCCATGGCCCGACAAATTGAGGCTATTCTGAGGGCAAAAGGTTCTCAAGAGTAAGAAGGTGTTCCTAATGTTTTGTACACTCAGTGTATGCAAGACCTTAGAAGGCTTAGCTTATATGACTCTTGTATGTTTTATATATAATACATGCAACATTCTTCTATGAATCTTGTAAGTGTTTTTGCTGCCATATGTATTACTTATAAAAACATATAATCATCTTGGTATTTTATTTTATATATTTTCATATGGGTCATGTCTCAGGTAGCCGGGCAAAAGCCAGCAAAAGCTAGCATGGATAGAATGCTACTTCAAAAATCGATATTTGCCATATTCTAATAATTCTAATATGCCAAGGTATCGCCACGGTCCGTGCCATGGTGAAACTTGCACTCCTGTATTTCTAAAATAGTTGGATAATGAAACTTTCATCCTACCAACCAGAAAAGAATGCGAAGCAATTCAGGCATTCTTGAAAGTCAGGACAATCCTTGTCCTGCAAAGAAACATTATATTTAAAGTTGAAAGCAGTAGGCACTTAAATTAAATGTGGAGTGGAGCTTTACAGTGCATCCAGAAATTATTCAGACCCCTTGACTTTTCCCACATTTTCTTACATTACAACCTTATTCTAAAATATACTAAAAAATATATAATCCTCATCAATCTACACACAATACCCAATAATGACAAAGCAAAAACAGGATTTTTTTTTTTTTGGTGCAAATGTGTAATAAAAGGAAAACTGAAATATCATATTTTTAAAAGTATTCTGACCCTTACTAAATACTTTGTTGAAGCACCTTTGGCAGGTCTCTCCAGAGATGTTCAATCAGGTTCAAGTCCGGGCTCTGGCTGGGCCACTCAAGGACATTCAGAGACTTTTCCCGAAGCCACTCCTGCGCTGTCTTGGCTGTGTGCTTAGTGTTGTCCTGTTGGAAGGTGAACCTTCGCCCCAGTCTGAGGTCCTGACCGCTCTGGAGCAGATTTTCATCAAGGATCTTTCTGTACTTTGCTCCGTTCATCTTTCCCTTGATCCTGACAAGTCTCCCTGCCGCTGAAAAACATCCCCACAGCATGGGATGTATGGTGTCAGGTTTTCTCCAGACGTGACGCTTGGCATTCAGGCCAAAGAGTTCAATCTTGGTTTTATCAGACCAAAGAATCTTGTTTCTCATGGTCTGAGAGTCCTTTAGGTGCCTTTTGGCAAACTCCAAGCGAGCTGTCATGTGCCTTTTACTGAGGAGTGGCTTTCATCTGGACACTCTACCATAAAGGCCTGATTGGTGGAGTGCTGCAGAGATGGTTGTCCTTCTGGAAGGTTCTCCCATCTCCACAGAGGAACTCTGGAGCTCTGTCAGAGTGAGCATCGGATTATTGGTCACCTCCCTGACCAAGCCCTTCTGCCCCGATTGCTCAGTTTGGCCGGACGGCCAGCTCTAGGAAGAATCTTGGTGGTTCCAAACTTCTTCCATTTAAGAATGATGGAGACCACTGTGTTATTGGGGACCTTTAATGCTGCAGACATTTTTTGGTAACCTTCCCCAGATCTTCCTGTGTCAACACAATCCTGTCTCGGATGTCTATGGACAATTCCTTTAACCTCTTGGCTGGTTTTTGCTCTGACATGTACTGTCAACTGTGGGATTTTAAATATACAGGTGTGTGCCTTTCCAAATCATGTCAAATCAATTGAATTTACCACAGGTGGACTCCAATCAAGTTCTAGAAACATATGAAGGATGATCAATGGAAACAAGATGTACCTGAGCTACATTTCGAGTCTCATAGCAAAGGGTCTGAATACCTATGTAAGGTATTTCTGTTTTAATTTTTTTATAAATTTGCAAACATAAAAATCTGTTTTCGCTTTGTCATTATGGGGTATTGTGTGTAGACTGAATAAGGCTGTAATGTAACAAAATGTGGAAAAGTCAAGGGGTCTGAATACTTTCCGAATGCACTGTATGATAAAATATATTGCGCCACATACCTTCAAAATGATCCAACAATCATCATTTATTTGGAAAAACACAGTTTCAATCATAATTTGTTCCATTAAAGATGGTTTGACATAATTAAAATCCACCCATGTTGAACAAACCTGGGTCAATGGAAACCTGCATTGTGTTTGTTACGTAGTGACTTGGCTTGCTAACTGGCTGTTGGGACTGTTGTTATGCACTGTAAAGGTCAGAATAAGAGGCCTTTTCACAGCAAGACTGTGCTGCTCTCACTATGCACTCTAGCTACCAGCTGAGGAACTACACTAGAAAAAAACTGCCCCGTATGATCCAAAGCCCAGATCTGGTCAGAAAGGAGGTGAGAGTTCAAGTAGTTAAAGTGTTTTGATAAAATGCGAATGGGGAAGTGTCAGCTGAAGTAACTTTTATTGGTGACAATTTTTTAACAAGGGGACTTTTCTTCCAGGACTCACAGAGATATGGTGTAATGTGTTGTATTGATACTGGACTACTTAGAATAGTCTGTACTAACAGCAGGTAGTGACAGACCACACATACTTTACATTAAGGCAAACTACACAGAGAGGACAGAGTAATAACCTCACTGAAAATCTCCCTGGCCTTGATACTGCAATTCAGCCATGTACTTTCTCAAGGCCAGCACTTTCAATAGAAATTGGCTTCTACATGAATTGCTTTTCAGCTAAGCAAAACACAAAGTATTCATCCATGACCTGAAAGTGCCTCGACATCAAATACAAATGTTAGTGATCAACTTTTTCTCTCATCTCCATCTGGTTCCTATTGGAGGGAACAGTAAATGGCTTAACAATGATATAAATTACATTATAGGACAGGAGAAAATGTTCTGCACTCAGATTAAGGGTTCTGTTCTGTTCTGTTCCTACTGTGTTTCTGCCTTGCAACATCCCTCCCTCACTCTCTCTATCCCTCCCTCCCTCTCTCTCTCCTTTAGACCATTCTATATCCTTTTTCTGGACTGAGGATCAGAGAAATACAGCACAACTCTGTGGTCTGGTCTTTGTGATCATCACATACTGTGACTAACCAACTGAAGATGGTGCTATTTTGACATACCATGATTATAATACTACTGCTTCTAACAAACCCCAGAAGTATTAATGCCTCTTCAATCGATTCTGCATAAAGGCAGTTGTTGAACAGTTACATAATGGTGGAGTCCATGGAAAATCCATGGAGGATGGACAGATGGATGGAAGGGTTCAGCATACCACTGCAATCATCTTTCATCTTACCATCCATCTCTCTCAGTGTGAGGTGTGCTCCCTCCTCGCAATCTCTGAAGAACACTCAAACATCAGCACACACACTTGTGTGTGTGTATGTGTGTGTGCTTGTGTGTGTGTATATGTGTGTGTCTATGTGTGGGTGGGTGTGGTACAGACCACCATGTTTGTACATATTTACAGTGCATTCAGATACAGTGAGGGAAAAAAGTATTTGATCCCCTGCTGATTTTGTACGTTTGCCCACTGACAAAGAAATGATCAGTCTATAATTTTAATGGTAGGTTTATTTGAATGGTGAGAGACAGGATAACAACAAAAAAATCCAGAAAAACGCATGTGAAAATTTTTATAAATTGATTTGCATTTTAATGAGGGAAATAAGTATTTGACCCCTCTGCAAAACATGACTTAGTACTTGGTGGCAAAACCCTTGTTGGCAATCACAGAGGTCAGACGTTTCTTGTAGTTGGCCACCAGGTTTGCACATATCTCAGGAGGAATTTTGTCCCACTCCTCTTGGCAGATCTTCTCCAAGTCATTACGGTTTCGAGGCTGACGTTTGGCAACTCGAACCTTCAGCTCCCTCCACAGATTTTCTATGGGATTAAGGTCTGGAGACTGGCTAGGCCACTCCAGGACCTTAATGTGCTTCTTCTTGAGGCACTCCTTTGTTGCCTTGGCCGTGTGTTTTGGGTCATTGTCATGCTGGAATACCCATCCACGACCCATTTTCAATGCCCTGGCTGAGGGAAGGAGGTTCTCACCCAAGATTTGACGGTACATGGCCCCGTCCATCGTCCCTTTGATGCGGTGAAGTTGTCCTGTCCCCTTAGCAGAAAAACACCCCCAAAAACACCTCCATGTTTGACGGTGGGGATGGTGTTCTTGGGGTCATAGGCAGCAAACACGGCGACTTGAGTTGATGCCAAAGAGCTCCATTTTGGTCTCATCTGACCACAACACTTTCACCCAGTTGTCCTCTGAATCATTCAGATGTTCATTGGCAAACTTCAGACGAGCATGTATATGTGCTTTCTTGAGCAGGGGGACCTTGCGGGCGCTGCAGGATTTCAGTCCTTCATGGCGTAGTGTGTTACCAATTGTTTTCTTGGTGACTATGGTCCCAGCTGCCTTGAGATCATTGACAAGGTCCTCCCGTGTAGTTCTGGGATGATTCCTCACCGTTCTCATGATCATTGCAACTCCACGAGGTGAGATCTTGCATGGAGCCCCAGGCCGAGGGAGATTGACAGTTCTTTTGTGTTTCTTCCATTTGCGAATAATCGCACCAACTGTTGTCACTTGGTGGAGAGTTTGGAATCTGATTGATTGATTGCTTCTGTGGACAGGTGTCTTTTATACAGGTAACAAGCTGAGATTAGGAGCACTCCCTTTAAGAGTGTGCTCCTAATCTCAGCTCGTTACCTGTATAAAAGACACCTGGGAGCCAGAAATCTTTGTGTTTGAGAGGGGGTCAAATACTTATTTCTCTCATTAAAATGCAAATAAATTTGTAACATTTTTCACATGCGTTTTTCTGTATTGTTTTGTTGTTATTCTGTCTCTCACTGTTCAAATAAACCTACCATCAAAATTATAGACTGATCATTTCTTTGTCAGTGGGCAAACGTACAAAATCAGCAGGGGATCAAATAGTTTTTTTCCCTCACTGTAAGTGCAAATGTATTAAACATAAAAAACAGAAATACCTTATTTACATAAGTATTCAGCTATGAGACTCGAAATTGAGATCAGGTGTATCCATTTTCCTTAGATCATCCTTGAGATGTTTCGAAACTTGATTGGAGTCCACCTGTGGTAAATTCAATGGATTGGACATGATTTGGAAGGGCACACACCTGTCTATATAAGGTCCCACAGTTGACAGTGCATGTCAGAGTAAAAACCAAGCAATGAGGTTGAAGGAATTGTCCGTAGAGTTCCGGGACAGGATTGTGTCGAGAAACAGATCTGGGGAAGGGTACCAACAAATGTCTGCAGCATTGAAGGTCCCAAAGAACACAATGGTCTCCATCATTCTAAAATGGAAGACGTTTGGAACCACCAAGACTCTTCCTAGAGCTGGCCGACCGGCAGAACTGAGCAATTGGGGGAGAAGGGCCTTGGTCAGGGAGGTGAACAAGAACCCGATGGTCACTCTGACAGAGTTCCTCTGTAGAGATGGGATAACCTTCCAGAAGGACAACCATCTATGCAGCACTCCACCAATCAGGCCTTTATGGTAGAGTGGCCAGACGGAAGCCACATGACAGCTCGCTTGTAGTTTGCCAAAAGGCACCCAAAGGACTCTCAGACCACGAGAAGCAAGATTCTCATGTCTGATGAAACCAAGATTGAACTCTTTGGCCTGAATGCTGAGTGTCACATCTGGAAGAAACCTGGCACCATCCCTATGGTGAAGCAAAGTGGTTGACAGCGTCATGCTGTGCGGATGTTTTTCAGCGCCACGGACTGGGAGACTAGTCAAGATTGAGGGAAAGCTGAACGGAACAAAATCTTTAATAAAAACCTGCTCCAGAGCACTCTGGACCTCAGACTGGGGGCGAAGGTTCGACGCTCCCCATCCAACCTGACAGAGCTTGAGAGGATCTGCAGAGAAGAAAGGGAGAACCTCCCCAAATACACGTCTGCCAAGCTTGTAGCATCATACCCAAAAATACTTGAGGCTGTAATTGCTGCCAAAGGTGCATCAACAAAGTACTGAGTAAAGGATCTGAATACTTATGTAAATGTTATATCAGTCTTTTTTTTTTATATACATTTTCAAAAATGTCTAAAAATCTGTTTTTGCTTTACCATTATGGGATATTGTGTGTAGAGTTATGAAGGAATCAATTTTAGAATAAGTCTGTAACCGGCAGGGGTGGGCAATTCCAGTCCTCGGGGGCCTGGTTGGTGTCACAGTTTTGCCCCAGCCCCAGCTAACACACCTGACTCCAATAATCAACTAATCATGATCTTCAGTTTAGAATGCAATTTGATTAATCAGCTTTGTTTGCTAGGAATGGAGAAAAAGTGTGACACCAATCAGGCCCCTGAGGACTGGAGTTTCCCACCCCTTCGTGTAACATAACAAAAAAAGTCAAGTGGTCTGAATCCTTTCCGAATGTAATGTATGTTTCTGTGCATCCTCATGTGTGGTTCTACAGAAAAATGTAAGCTCTCTCAGTAAACACAATACAATTCTGTTTTCCACAGCTTGTTAAGATTGAATGTGTTTATGTAGCGATTTCAAACAGAGATCCAACTCCCATCAACTTAATGGCTTGACCTTGTAAACTCAGATTACCCCAGCACCTGTGTCACCTGGAATGCTCTCTATGCACTTTTCTAAACACTCATTCCAAGTGTAACCCTCTGACAATAACCTGCATCTCTGAGTCAGACAGGGACTGTATATGAGTGTGATGTATCTTTGTGGAGGGCTAGGCTATATCCTAGGCTGGGTTCTGTGTGTAATAGGGTGTAGTGGCAGATCATTCAATTTAATAGACTTTGTTAATGCACAAATTGCATAGTCAATGTTACGAACTGCATGTGAGGTACATATTTCTAAGAAATATTCCAGCACTACAAGGGAAGTAGACAAGGAGTTCACGCACATGTGTGACGCATGGAAAAAAAAAGAAGCCATTGCGATTTTGTCATCACATTGAGATTGAGTCCAGCTCACTCTTGGTGGGTGCCAATCTCTCTAACTATCTTTCTCTTTCTCTCTGTCCTTGTGAAGCCTAAAGGCTTCAAACACAGAGAAAAAGAGCAGAGCGGAAAAGAAGAGGACCAGACCATGTAAATCAGAACTACCAAAGGAAAATGTAAACACCACATAGCTAAGAGGAGAGAAGGATGGAGGAGACGAGAACATTTGCCCCTCTCTTTCTCCATCCTTCTCATCTACTGTGATGTTTGGTAACACAGAGCAACAATCGCTAAATGACGAGGTGTCTCTGACAGCCTTGGAGAACATGCCCGTGATCAACGGGGGGGGGTTAGGTATAAATAACCCACAATGCTTTTCTCCCACTGTCCAATGGGAGGTGGCGGTGATGGACCTGGTCGAAACGTTTGTGTTTTTTTTCTAAAACAACTCTACGAAATAACAATCAATATATTCTTCCGAACAATAAAAAAAACCTATCCACAAGAGATGTAAAATATCTAAATTGTGGAATTTGGGTTTTTAACTAAATCAAGCCCTGCCCATAAATAATTAACTCCGCTTGATGCAAGCCACTCACACATCTCTCAGAAGGTCAAGTATGTTTCCATTTATGCCACTTGGCACTTTAAAAGCTGCCATATTTTGTGTAGGTACAGTGAGGGGAAAAAGTATTTGATCCCCTGCTGATTTTGTACGTTTGCCCACTGACAAAAAAACGATCAGTCTATAATTTAAAATGGTAGGTGTATTTGAACAGTGAGAGACAGAATAACAACCAAAAAATCCATAAAAACGCATGTGAAAAATGTTATAAATTGATTTGCATTTTAAATGAGGGAAAAAAGTATTTGAACCCCTCTCAATCAGAAAGATTTCTGGCTCCCAGGTGTCTTTTATACAGGTAACGAGCTGAGATTAGGAGCACACTCTTAAAGGAAGTGCTCCTAATCTCAGCTTGTTAATGGTATAAAAGACACCTGTCCACAGAAGCAAACAATCAATCAGATTCCAAACTCTCCATCATGGCCAAGACCAAAGAGCTCTCCAAGGATGTCAGGGACAAGATTGTAGACCTACACAATCTTGGGTGTAGTGGGAGCTGAAGGTTCGAGTTGCCAAACGTCAGCCTCGAAACCTTAATGACTTGGAGAAGATCTGCCAAGAGGAGTGGGACAAAATCTCTCCTGAGATGTGTGCAAACCTGGTGGCCAACTACAAGAAACGTCTGACCTCTGTGATTGCAAACAAGGGTTATGCCACCAAGTACTAAGTCATGTTTTGCAGAGGGGTCAAATACGTATTTCCCTCATTAAAATGCAAATCAATTTATAACATTTTTCACATGCGTTTTTCTGGATTTTTTTGTTGTTATTCTGTCTCTCACTGTTCAAATAAACCTACCATTAAAATTATAGACTGATCATTTCTTTGTCAGTGGGCAAATGTACAAAATCAGCAGGGGATCAAATACTTTTTTCCCTCACTGTATATACACAGAGACAAGGCGTGTGTATGTTGGATACTGCAGGGTATACTTCCCTATTGTGTAAACCAGGGTTACAACACAATGTAGAGAAGAGTTTTTAACCCAGATGGGCTATGTAGTGATACTGTAGGGTCCATTCACACGCTGAGTCCTACTGCCATCTGTATCATACTTTCACTCCCTCCTCACAACTTTCTCTTCCTCTGTGTCCGTTGATAAAGCCACTTTCCATCACTCTAAATTTCAAGCTTCTGCCTCTAATCCTAAGAAACTATTTTCCACATTCTCCTCCCTCCTTAATCATCCACCCCCTTCCCCAAAGTAGTTGACGACTTTGTCAACCACTTTGAATTGAAGATTGACAACATCCGCTCCTCATTCACTCAGCCTATTGAGTCCACTGGTCCCACTCACACAGAACTACCCTGTGCCTTAACCTCTTCTCCCCTCTCTCTCCAGATGAAATCTTGCAACTAGTGAGGTCTGCCAGCTCAACCCCATCCCCTCCTCCCTTCTCCAGACCATCTCTGGAGACCTCCTCCTATTCCTCGCTTATCTCATCAACTCATCGCTGACCACTGGCTGCATCCCTTCTGACTTCAAAATGGCCCGAGTCGCTCCCCTCCTCAAGAAACCAACACTCCACTCATCTGACTTTAAAACTTTAGACCTGTATCCCTACTTTCGTTTCTTTCCAAAAGACTTGAGCATGTGGTCTCTGATCAACTCTCTCGTTTTCACTCTCTCAAAATGATCTTCTTGACCCTAATCAGTCAGGCTTCAAGACGGGGTCATTCAACCAAGACTGCTCTTCTCTGTGTCACGGAGGCTCTCCACACTGCCAAAGCTGACTCTCTCTCCTCTGTTCTCATCCTCCGAAATCTATCCGCTGCTTTCGATACCGTGAACCATCGGATCCTTCTCTCACCGTCTCAGGGCTGGGTGTCTCAGGCTCTGCACACTCTTGGATTGCATCCTACCTGGAAGGCCGCTCCTACCAGGTGACGTGGAGAGGATCTGTGTCTGCACCCCATACTCTCACAATTGGTGTCCCCCAGGGCTCGGTTCTAGGCCCTCTCCTCTTCTCTCTATACACCAAGTCACTCACTCTGTCATATCCTCACATGGTCTCTCCTATCATTGCTATGCGGATGACACTCAAATACTTTTCTCTTTCCCCCCCCTTCTGACACCCAGGTGGCGACACTCATCTCTGCGTGCCTGGAAGATATCTCACCTTGGATGTCGGCTCAACACCTCAAGCTCAGCATCGACAAGACCGGGGACGGCCTGCCAGCTCCCTAACAGTTGAAAACTCCACAGTGTCACCCTCCCAGTGCAAAGAACCTTGCCGTGATCCTGGACACCACCCTATTGTCCATGCTCTACAACATCTGTGGTGTACGACCCTATCTCACACAGGAAGTGATGCAGGTCCTAATCCAGGCACTTGTCCTCTCCTGTCTGGACTACTGCAACTCTGTTGGCTCCCAGCTTGTGCCATCAAACCCCTGCAACTTATCCAGAACGCTGCAGCCCGCCTGGTTTTCAACCTTCCCAAGTTCTCCAATGTCACCCCGCTCCTCTGCACACTAAACTGGCTTCCAGTCGGAGATCGCATCCTCTACAAGACCATGGTGCTTGCCTACGGAGCAACCACCTAGCTATCTTATTGGTGAATGGATTAACTGTAAGTCGCTCTGGATAAGAGTAAATGTAAGGAAGGAAGGAAGGAAGGAAGGAAGGAAGGAAGGAAGGAAGGAAGGAAGGAAGGAAGGAAGGAAGGAAGGAAGGAAGGAAGGAAGGAAGGAAGGAAGGAAGGAAGGAAGGAAAGGTGGACAGAAGCTTTACATCACACTTGAAATTCATAATTTGTTCATATTCATTTTAATGAAAAGAATGTAGTAAGGTGAACAATATTATGTGCATGGATGTGCAGGGTTGAGAGTTCGATTGATTGTGTCACTGGCTAGACTTGTGAGGGCAGCAGCAGCACATTAAAAAACAGTGCCTTCCTGGATGTGAAGCTGAGTTGGATGACACTTGGCCCTGGAAGTGTCAGAGAGTAAATACAATGCATGTATTCAGCATTTTTCATGTATGGATGTTAGCCTGCCTTCAATAGGCCTGAAACACCACATGGGTGAATGGAGAAACACACACACACACACACACACACAATCTAGATCCCCTAACCTAGAGATGACATGATTTAATGTGAGGGCTGACATCCCTTTTAAATAATGGAAACACAGCTGTAGAGCTGGGTCGATGACGCCAATAAGTAGTCAAATTACACCCAGAAGATGCCAAGACCAATAGGCTGAGCCCACTACAGTAGCTTCATTCCTCCCTCCCTCCCTCCTTCCATCCATGTAGAGAACACAACGCCATTTAAGGCTCCCTATCGGACCAGCAGCTAAAGCTTCCACTAAAGGTCTCTCTCTATATCGCTCACATACACTTACGCTCTCCCTCACTCTCCTATTGCTCTCTCCTCTCCTTCTCTTTCTTTCACCCCCCACCCCCTCGCTCTCCCCTTATCAGCTGGAGTAAAGCTCCCTTTCTCCATAGCCTCTGCTGTGCTCTCAGATACTTACTTACCACTCACTAACAGCAAACAGTCACACTACCGGCCAGCAGATCTGTTTGAACTGTAAATATGCTGTGTTGATGGACCACCAAAACCATCAAGAAGTGGTCAACAAACATATACATTTTTTATACAAAAACTAATTCAGTACTCAACCATACCTCCTGCCTCTCTTACCCATTTATCCTGCTCTCTCTTTCTCCCTCCTAAACACACACATTTGTTTTACTATCCTTGTGGGGTCAAACAATAGATTCCAATTCAAAATCCTATTTTCCCTAACCCTAACTCTAAAGCATGAAAGACATCTCACTGTCGATAGATAGTTGATACAGTGGTAGGCCATTCCTTCTCTTGCTGGAACAACAGAGGCACCTGCTGCTTGCCGGCCCGATAGCGACAAACCTGCTGTGTCTACTTGTAAAATCGCAATGCTCGTCAGTGGCCAACAACTTGATATTGAGCCAATCAGAGAGCACTAACCCCTACGCCGGGGAGCCAACAGGAGTGGCAACAAACAGGAAAACATTTTAGCATTTTCTCAGGACATCCATCATGAGCCAGTCACACTGCATATGCAATGTAGGCTATGGGATGGCTAAGTGCACAGATGTAATGCACACAACACTAAATACTTTATCCAAGCTAGCTAACCACTGTAGCTAGTATTGACATTAGAATTAAATCACAATGGATTAGTTTCCATGAAACAGCTGCCTGTGTTAGCTGCTATGTTGTGCTAGCTAGCGAATATGCTAATGTTAGCTAGCTAGCTAAACATTTGGCTATGGGTTAGCACTGTCAGTTTGGGATTATGGAGAGTAAATTAAATTATTTCAGACACTCAAGAAGGTCTGACTTCATAATAACTGAAACAGGATCCAAGTGGTATATATAAAGATCCAGTCCATTAAAACAATTGGAGGCCTCTTACACTTCAGTGTTGTGATGCAAAAATTCTAGCTAAATGCTTAGCGCATAGAATTAAAAAGGTTTTGTCAGACATTATTTATCCTAATCAGACAGGTTTTTTACATGGACGATACTTGGGAGATAATATATAAGACAATACTGGAAACAATAGAACACTATGAAATATCTAGGAAACCAGGCATGGTATTCACAGCTGACTTTGAAAAAGCCTTTGATAAAGTAGGACTGGAGTTTATATATAAATGCTTAGAGTATTTACATTTTGAAGAATCTCTTATAAAATGGGTCAAAGTTGTGTATAGTAACCCTAGGTGTAAAATAGTAAATAATGGCTACATCTTAGAAAGTATAAACTGTCAAGAGGAGTAAAACAAGGTTGTCCAGATCCAACAATAATATTAAGGGATTAGAAATCCAGGGTTTAAAAACAAAGGTGTCATTGTACGCTGATGATTCATGTATTCTTTTAGAGGATCTAGACACTGTTTCTAACCTCTCTTAAAACCAAATTTTGATAAGTGTACAATATTACGTATTGGATCACTAAAAAATAAACTTTTAACTTACCGTGTAGTTTACCAGTAAAATTGTCTGATGGGGATGTGGACATACTCGGTATACATATCCCGAAAGAAAGAAATGATCTCACTCCAATAGTTTTTATAGAAAGTTAGCAAAAATAGATAAGATCTTGCTACCATGGAACGGAAAATATCTGTATATTTGTGGAAAGATCACCCTGATTAACTCTTTAGTCATATCACAGTTTACCTATTTGCTTATGGTTTTGCGTACACCTAGCGACCTGTTTTAAAAAATTAAAACTAAAACTATTAGACCTCTCACTAAAGGCATCAGTCATACAAAACTATTCTTAAATCCAAACTGGTTCTCTAGCAAATTACTAAGAATGTCTCACCCCATGTTCAAGAATGGCGTTTTTCCCTTTATTCAGATTACAACCACTCACTTTTGATTATTTGAAAAGGAAATAATCTCCAAAAATATTCAAAACTTCAAATTTTTCAATTTAAATTATTATTAAAAAATATTGCAACCAATAGAATGTTAGATATATGGGGGATACAATCTTCTTCTGTGAGGAGGCAGAGTCATTAGATCATTTATTTTGGTACTGTCTGTAACTCGTTTTTGCACACAGGTCCCAGGAATGGCTGAAGAATTGCAACATTTATGTAGAGCTAACTCTTCAGATAGCAATACTGGGTGATTTGAAAAGTCATAGTCAATCAATCAATAATATAATAATTATTTTAGCAAAAAGGTTTATCTTTAATTTACAATCTGTAGAAACTATGAGAATAGAAAGGTTCAGAACTTTTGTGAAGCTTCACAGCACAATTGGAAAATATATGGCAATAAGAAATCCAATATGGATGGTGTTAATAAGAGATAGATGGGAGGGGTTGAATGGAGCTGAAACGTGGGACTAATAACAACAAGATAACAAATGTAAAGCATACAGGGTCTGTAAAATGTACGTAGGTTCAGAACTTATGTGAAATAGTAGTTACAAATATATGGCAAATAGAAATCAAACAGGATGGAATTCATAAGTAGAGGAAGGACAGGACAAAAAAATTAAAAAAAAATATGACTATTGTAAAATAGATTGTGTCCATAAAATATAGTATGTATAAGCTGGAAGTAGAAGCCTACAGTAAGTGTTATTGCTTATTAGTGTACTCCAATTAGGGGATGGGTGGTAGGGTTTGCGGGGTCAAATAATGGAAGATATGTATATACAGTTGAAGTCAGAAGTATACATACATTTAGGTTGGAGTCATTATAACATGTTTTTCAACCACTCCGCAAATGTATTGTTAACAAACTTTAGTTTTGGCAAGTCGGTTAGGACATCTACTTTGTGCATGAAACAAGTCATTTTTCCAACAATTGTTTGCAGACAGATTATTTCACTTATAATTCATTGCACCGATCCCTAAGAAGTTAAACAGCTTGGAAAATACCAGAAAATGATGTCATGGCTTTAAAAACTTCTGATAGGTTAATTGACATCATTTGAGTCAATTGGAGGTGTACCTGTGGATATATTTCAAGGCCTACCTTCAAACTCAGTGACTCTTTGCTTGACATCATGGGAAAATCTAAAGAAATCAGCCAAGACCTCAGAAAAAAGCCAGACCTCCACAAGTCTGGTTCATCCTTGGGAGCAACGCCAGAAGGTACCACGTTCATCTGTACAAACAATAGTACGGATAAACACCATGGGACCACGCAGCCGTCATACCGCTCAGGAAGGAGACACATTCTGTCTCCTAGAGATGAACATACTTTGGTGTGAAAAGTGCAAATCAATCCCAGAACAACAGCAAAGGACCATGTGAAGATGCTGGAGGAAACAGGTACAAAAGTATCTATATCAACAGAAAAATGAGTCCTATATCAACATAACCTGAGAGGCCGCTCAGCAAGGAAGAAGCCACTGCTCCAAAACCGCCATTAAAAAGCCAGACTACGGTTTGCAACTGCACATGGGGACAAAGATGGTACTTTTTGTAGAAATGTCCTCTGGTCTGATAAAACCAAAAATAGAACTGTTTGGCCATAATGACCATCGTTATGTTTGGAGGAAAAAGGGGGAGGCTTGCAAGCCGAAGAACACCATCCCAACCGTGAAGCAAGAGGGTTGCAGCATCATGTTGTGGCGGTGCTTTGCTGCAGGAGTGACTGGTGCACTTCACAAAATAGATGGCATCATGAGGTAGGAAAATTATGTGGATATATTGAAGCAACATCTCAAGACATCAGTCAGGAAGTTAAAGCTTGGTTGCAAATGGTTCTTCCAAATGGACAATGACCCCAAGCATACTTCCAAAGTTGTGGCAAAATGGCTTAAGGACAACAAAGTCAAAGTATTGGAGTGGCCATCACAATGCTGGCCATCATAAAAGCTGAAATAAATCATTCTCTCTACTATTATTCTGACATTTCACATTCTTAAAATAAAGTGGTGATCCTAACTGACCTAAGACAGAGAATTGTTACTAGGATTAAATGTCAGGAATTGTATAAAACTGAGTTTAATGCATTTGGCTAAGGTGTATGTATGTATGTATGTATGTATGTTTGTATGTATGTGTATTTGTATATGTATGCATGTTTATGCATATATATATATATATATATATATGTGGGTATGTGCATGTATGAATAAATATATATATTTACCCCAAAAATATATGGGGGATTGGAAATTATGCAGACAATTACATTGATGGAAGCTACAATATATCCGCAATGTTAAAGCTGATCCACCCCCTGAATAAAAAATTAAAAAAACATTAGCTATCAAGCCAACTTGGAATCTACATCATAAGATATTGACTGCCAAAACTCTGTTCAGAGGCACTAAGTACTGTCTGTCGGCAGGCAAATGTTTGACAATCGTACTGGTATGTCTGCGCTCTAACCCGAACCCTAACGCTAATCCCTAACCCTAATTGTAACCCTTAACCCTAATTGTAACCCTAAACCTAACCCCTACGCCTAAAATAGCCTTTTTCCTTGTGGGGACCATCTGAATTTTACTTGTTCTAATATTCTTGTGAGGACTTCTGATCCCCACAAGGATAGTACAACCAAAAAAACACACAAGGGCTGTCACATGGAATAATACAGCTTGTTTAGCATTGTTGAGGTGAGGTTATGCTCCTGTAGTTTTATAGAATAAGAGAACCAGACACCGCTTGCCCTCTAGTGGACAAAGTTGAATACTGCAAACTCAACAGTAATGAGATTTTCTAAAGTTGAAGTTCTCATTTTCCCCACCGGGTGGCGCCCAATCTCTAAAAAGGAGACAGGTAGTCTTCCCTATAAACCCATCGCATGACAAACTAAGCCATACATGGTATCACAGAACATACAAAAAGACTCATGATAAAACTATTTACAGTGAATACTTGTCTTTTCCTGTGTGATCAGTGTTATATCGACCCAAGACTTTAAAACGTGTGCGTATCTGTGCGTGCATGTGTGTGTGAGTCTGTATGTGTGTCTGTGCATGCATTTGAATGTGTGTGTGTGCATGTGTGTGCGTGCGTTTGTGTATGTGTTTCTGTATGTGCGTCAGTATGAGCATGGTCCTGTACTGACCTTCCTGCCAGAGAAAAGCATGCAGAGCTGGTGCATAGAGCCCCCGTTCTTGGTCAGCTCTTTCTTCAGGGTCTTAGGCGAGGGCAGGGTCCAGCCCCCTTTGTGTCCGTGGCTCGCGTCCAGGCAGTTGATGGCGTTGTCTGAGGTGAAGCAGGTAGAGCGTGGGTCCTGCAGCAGACTGCCCTCGCTATGCGTGCGCCGCCGCAGTGAGTTCTGGACGCTCAGCCGGCCGCCATGCTTCTCGCAGGCAGAGCCCTCCACCATACTACGGCGCTTACTGTCGCTGCGCTCTGGGTAGGCATCATCGCTGTCATCTTCTTCTTCATCATCATCATCATCATCATCTTCTTCTTTTTCATCGTCTTCATCATCCTCGTCATACTCTTCGTCGGTGTTGGGCGAGGAGAGAGCATCGGCGCTGAAGGAGCGGTCTAGGCGGAGTTCAGGGATGATGAAGGAGGAGGAAGAGGAGGAGGGGGCGTTGGTGTCGGGGGTCTGACGGGGCCTCGTCATCCGTCGCTGAGGGAATCGCCTCTCCTCCCTCCTCCATCTCTCTTTCCCCACCCTCCTCTATCTCTCCTTCCTCCTCACCCTTCCTCTCCTCCTCCTCCTCTTCCTCCACCTCCTCCTCCTCTCTATCCCTCCAGATCTCGGGCTCGGTGCCCTCCATGCTCTTGCAGTCTTCTCCCTCGGTGGAAGGGGGCGGCGTGGGGGGCACCTTGTGCTCCTCTTCGTCACCCAGCGGGGTACAGACCTCCTCCAGGGGCGTGAGGGGCTCAGAGGGTTGTGGGCTGCCCACAGTTAGGGGCACTGAAGGGTTAGAAGGGTAGGGGTAAAGGAGGTCCTCTTCGGAGCCCCGTGGCAGGGGTAGGCCTCCTCCCAGCTCACATGGAGGTGCGTCCACTTTGGGCTCAAGCATCTGCAGAGAGAGAAAGCAAAAGAGAGAGAGAGAGAGAGAATGAGGGAGAAAGAGAAAGAAAGGTGCATGAGTCTCTGGAGACCCATGATGCTATGCAGTCCTGTCCCTCTACCTCCCTTCCTTCTTCCCTCCCTCTTGCCCCACCTGCAACTTTTAGACCTCAGCCCAGCCATGAATCAAAGCAGTGAATCAAAACATAACAGGAGCGGGATCCGGGATACCAAAGAGACCTACCTGTCTTCAACACCTTATCAACCACAAAGACACACACACACACAGAGAGAGAGAGACAGAGAGGAGACAGAGAAAGAGAGAGAGACACAGAGACAGAGACAGAAAGAGAGACAGAGACAGTAAGAGATATTAGAACATTTATCACATTTATTAGTGCTGGGCTAAAGCAAAACTGTGTACTCAGCTAATTCAGTTTTTGTGCAATGCACTTCACTACTGACGATTAAGGCATAAACATTTGAATTGCATCCATTAAACATGTAAAATAAAAGACAAAACAATCAAAGAAACCCATCAACAGTCAACCAGAGCCCTGCTGAAATGCTCCCAATCACTAAAAAGCTATTAAGACACATCCCATATTGTCAGATCAATAGAGAAACAAGCCTATACCCAGACCAGGCCTGATCTAAATCCTGACCTATTGACAGCAGTCCATTCCTATCCTACTGACCTGTGAAGTGTGTTACATGCCTAAGAAACTAATGGCTCAATACCAACTATCAACAATGTCCTGGTAATGGTGAAGCCAGTGACTCTGGGTGTATGTGGAGAATTGTTGACTGTAGGCAGGAAAGAGAAGCCACATGAAATGAAGAAAGACAAGAAGAAGAAAGACACTCTGGAGCACACAGTGATGGTGATGCTTTCCCTTGCTGAGAGAGGGCCTCATTGTACAGTTCACTGATGATGACGGGGGCTGCTATTTTTACAGTCAATTCTTCTGATAGTAATCTCAATAGTGCTTGCTCTGACCCTGTCATGTTTTAAACATAAAATACTGCATTTGTATGCATTATTTGGTTGAATAAGTAAATATTTTAAATAAATAGAACGATACAAGGTTTGATTATAAACTTCTGTAAGACCATTGTAAATGCGTAAACGCAGACGCATGTACAGGCACACTTTCTCTTTTTATCAGTATCTCTCTCTGTCTCTCTCTCTCTTTTACACACACTCTCTCCCTCCCTCTCCAGTGGAGATATGGCAGGAGACAAAAGTGCCCCCTGTCCTGTCAGATACACATGTTCCATTTCAGAGCCCGATCTAACACAGCCATCTACTACCAAAAAAATAATGGTTGAAACACTCAATCACAAAAACACAACTCAACCTAATTAATTTCAGCTTTGTCCAGCACTGTCATGGATTTCTGTGGCCTTTGGCTAAGAAGTCATTACACTCTCTTTCTCTCCTGTGGCTGATCTGAAGACAGAAGGGACAGAGGTTGAGAGTATTGAGAGAAGAGGATGAAAGAGACCCTTGACGGGATAAAAGCTCTCAGTGTTTCTGAGGACAGGACTGGGGAGGAGAGGGGAGGAGAAGAGCGGAGCACAGGTAGGTCATTAATGATTAACATTATGCTATCAGACCACTAGCACCACCCTCATTACTCTCCCGGTGTAGCATCACATGCTAAATGGAAACATGAGATGGGACGGGCGGATGATGAGAGCCCAGCGGATGACAGGAATAGGGCAAGAAAGAGAGAAAAGAAAGTAGCAAAGAAAATAGGAGCGGAGAGGGAGAGCAGGAATAAAAAGCACAGTCAAAATAATTGGGTTGAGAAACACTTAGCTGGGGCTGCTTCTTCCTTCTATCATAGAAGCCCAGGGCAGTTTGAGAGAACAAAACAGAACCATTAGACCCTCCTTCAATTACAAATGATCCCTCTCTCTGTGTCTCTGTATCTCTGTCTGTTGCTGTCACTCCCCCTCTCAATTTTCTTCTCTCTCATCCTTATCCCTCGGAAGAAAGAAGAAGCACTGAACTGTCATGACGTGGCCCTTTCTGGGTGTAGATCGTGGCTTCCCCCTCTCTCTCCTACACCCAGGTTCTGTTATCTCAGGTCGTAAATTCCTGGCAGAGACTCTCTCCCCCTTTTCATGCAGAGAGAAAGACCACAGAGTGAACCAAGGATTTAATGTGGCCGAACTCCTAAATCCCCAAAATGGGAAAATGAAACAATATGTCTATTTGTGAGAAAGTGGGAATGGTCCGTGGACACTTAAGGGTCGGGTATGACAAGTGTGTTTCATTTGGTGGCCTCAGAGAGGACAGGAAACACATAACTATATCTCTGAATGTGCACATTTCTCAATTATGGGTTTTGCATCTAATTCTTGTATAAATCTTCTTCAGGCTAGGGTCTATTTTTCTCAATTTCTGCCTGACTGACATGCCCAAAGTAAACTGCCTGTTACTCAGGCCCAGAATACTAATTTTGCTTTTCTATTGAACATACTTCTTTCGTATTAAATATTATAGTTTAACTACATTTTAGGGTACCTGAGGATTAAATAGAAACGTATTTTGACTTGTTTTAACAAAGTTTAGCGGTAGCTTTTTGATTCCTTTCTCTGAACCAGTGGATTACTCAAATCGATGGCGCCAACTAAACTGACTTTTTGGCATATAAAGAAGGATTTTATCTAACAAAATGACCATACATGTTGTAGCTGGGACCCTTGGGATTGCAAATCAGAGGAAGATTTTCAAAAAGTAAGTAATTATTTAATCGCTATTTGTGATTTTATGAAGCCTGTGCTGGTTGAAAAATATGTTGATGTGGGGCACCGTCCTCAAACAATCGCATGGTATACTTTAGCTGTAAAGCCTATTGTAAATCAGATAATGCAGTTAGATTAACACGAATTTAAGCTTTGAACCAATACAAGATACTTGTATGTTCATAAATGTTTAATATCCATAATTATTATGATTATTTATTTGAATTGCGCGCGCCCTCCAATTTCACCGGAAGTGGTCGACAGGTGTCCCGCTAGCGAGACGCCTAGCCTTAAGAAGATAAAATGAATGAGTAAAGATGAAACTAATTGTGAAATGATGTAATGTGATGTTAAACCTTTAATGTGAGAGAATTGCATTCCCTTTAAAGTTTAACTAAGTCATTGGCCTGCCCCCGTGAGCACAGACATGATCAGGCGTCATGGAACCACCCTTTTCTACTGTTACAAATAAAATCCCCCCTCCTAAGAAAATCCTCTCCAGACTAAGCAAACCCACAGCGTGAGCTGGGATTGTGAATAGTTGAGACCAAGAAAACCTCGGTGTATGCTGAGGTGGCACAGGTTTGAGTACCAAGACTAGAAAACCACACCAATTGGAGCATTGGCTACACGGCTGGAAATGGTTAAACTCTGAGACTATCGATCCCTACAGAATAAGAGCAAATCTTAGATACTAATTACCAGTCTGCAGCTAGAAATTGTGTAAACCTGGGATGCGAATTATGACAACCGCCGAAACATCTATATATGAGAACATTTCTAGATGGTACTCTGAAGTATCCATTCTAACCACGAAATACTTTGATCTTCAGGGAAACAAAGAGAGAGAGAGAGAGAGAGACTCGAATGAACTCTCCAGCAGACGGACCGGATTCCAACAGAGAAGACAACAGTGACATACATCATAAATATGTACTTGCAATTATTCTCGAATGAGCGGCCGTTCATGTGCGAAGGATTAGCATTTCATTGTATATAATTATAGACTGTGTAATGAATCCATTTTGTCTTTCCCGTTCTTTCTCAGTCCACACCCCCTTCCCTTTGTCCACCAAGCAGTCATATCGGTTTAGCCCACTAGGGAATCTTCCCTATCATTATTAGTAAACAATATCTACAGTTTGTTTGTTTATGCATTTCTGTGATTACGTATATTCGTAAAAGTATAACTAGTTAATAAAATGTACATGATTAGTTTAATTACGTAATAATAATTACAGAGAATTTATTTGATAAAATAACAGTCTTCAACTTAATTGCCAAAGACACGATAGAACTTCCTGCAAACTTTAAAAACTCACCTTTCCCTGAAGTTACAGAATCTGTTCTGAAGGATCATGCGATCCTATGATAACTTGTATCACAAACTTACCTACCAGCCTGACAAGCCATTAAATCTCCAACCTAACCCCCATGTGCTCCTGTGTCCTTGGGCTGTGTTTTTTAGTTGAATAAATACACTGAACTGGAAACTGGGTCTCCAACCATCATTCCTGCTTTCCTACAGATGCACCATAGTGGCAACATGCCTCCTCAACCTCGCTTAAGATACAGTCCACCCGTCCTTTTCGTTAGTGTCACTGATCTAACGTGAAAAAACGGGTTCCATTGATCAGCTTCCAACCAACCAGTCATGTTAGATTCAATGAGTGATTGCATTCAAGGAAAGGAGGATGCACTTTCAAAGTATTTGAACAAGACCTGGTCTTATGTTGGGCATAAACTTCAACTCACTTGACTCTGTCACAGAGGACCTCACTTCTGTGAAGGTCTAACTGTAACTGAGCCTAAAGGACCCCTCAAACCAGACATAGAGGGGGAGACGGATATGGAACAGTATGTCCTCTTATGTCAATACACCCATGTCCTCGTATGTCACATCTCTGAGAATTGGGGTTGCTATGTGTCAAGAAACCCAATGTCCTCATAAGTCACCTTTCTCTGAGGGAGTTGTGTCTAGTTAATCCACTCATGTCCTCACGTCCCTCTGAATGGAGCTGGCAGGTTGTTAACACACCACTGTGTCGTCATGTGGTCCTCATGTTTCATCTGCCGTTGAGGCGGCATGAATTAGAGAGCATATTAGTGGCCCTCTGAGATCACTAAGAGGGGATGATTCATCTCCATACCACACATACACAGCTCTGCATCAGATTTGTAAGTTAAAACCCCCTAGAGTCGATGTCTGACCCCCCGCAGAAATCTATTAAGTATAATTGTAAAACATCCTATGAAACTCAGAAATCTAGAGATATCTGTTCTGCATGGGCTGCATCTCAATCCACCGGATCCACTCAGCCTTCCTCATCTGCGGTGGAAGGTGAGAGAGCTACAGCGGTGTTTGTCAGACCAGGAAACCTCCCGAAAATCGGTCTTCTCACGAAAATGTCTGTTAATATGACCCCTCTATGGGAGAATGTGACTCTCACGAACATTATGTTTTTCTGCGTTTTGCTCTACGACCCCATAAGCTATGTCTCAACTTATGTCTGTAGCGTCCAAACTGTTTGGGCTACACACTAATATGACCCCTTTATGGAAAGATGAGACCCTCTCTCTGCAGTTACACAAAAACACTGTCTTCCATCCTTTCTAGAAATGTCAATTCTTAATGTAAAAACTCACACCATTGTTATTTACGTGTCAATATACTGTCTGTGGAGCTGGGAGAGAGGAGGGGGGAGAGAGATGAGAAGAGGAGAGGGACGGAAAGAAGGAGGGAGAGAGAATGGAGAGGGAGGAGGGAGAGAGAATGGGGAGAGTGAGTGAGAGGGAGAGAGAAAGTCGACAGACAGAGGTGAGAGAGAAGAGGGTGAGGAAGAGAGAGATGAGAGGATGTGGAGGAGAGAGAGGGTAAACGAGGGAGGGGGAGGGGAAAGAGAGAGAGATAAAGAGAGAGGAAGGAGATAGGAGGGAGAAAGAGACGGAGGGAGAGAGAGAGAGGGTGTAGGGGAGAAAGAAGGGGGAGGGAGAGAGATGAGGGGGTATAAAGAGGTAGAGAGAAAGAGACTGAGGGAGCGAGAGAAGAGAAGAGAGAAACAGAGGAGAGGGGGGATGAGAGATAGGTCTGTCTGTGTGTGAGTCTCATTCTTTCATCTTTTTTGACTGGAATGTATTGACTGGAAATATATTGGCATAAGATTCAACCCTGTGACACCCATCTTTTCCCATTGAATGCAATGTATTGACATAAGCATCAACCCTGTGACACTCCTCTTTCCCATTGAATGCAATGTATTGACTTAAGCATCAATTGGTTGACACTCATCTTTTCCCATTGACTGTGATCTATTGACATACGAATCAACCTTGTGACACACTTCTTTTCACATTTAATGCAATGTATGGACATTTTAACCCTTTGGCACTCATCTTTTCCTGTTGAATGCAATGTTTTGACATATTGACACCCATCCTTTCCCATTGAATGCAATGTATTGACATAGATTTCAACCCTGTGACACTCACCTTTTCCCATTGAATGTAACGTATTGACATAAAAGTCCATTGGTTGACACTCATTTTTTCCCAATGTCTGTGATGTATTCACATAAGCATTAAGAGGTTGACATATTTTCCCATTGGCACCTCAAAGCCCGCTGGGAGCATGGCCAATTGACATAATCTTCAATTGGTAGAACCATAACTTTTTGTAAAAAGGATGACAGGATGACGTTTTCCTATTATATCATTTTAGGACACCACATTTTGAGAATATATTTGTGGATGAGCATGATTGCTTACTATCCAACCAGGTCACTGGAGAGCTAAGGCGTTCGTCCTGGTCCCTGTTCTCCCTTTTTTTCAACCGTTGAATACTCAAGTCAAACAGTGAGATCTTGTTGCACTTCAATATTAGTTGAGAAAGGGCTAGGAAATAGATTGTCATTACTGACTGGCCCATGACATGCATGGCCACCCTCATCTGCCTATCCCACACTCCAAGGAGAGAGGGATGAGGCAGCAATGATCGTTTACCTGTCAAGGCCCTCCACTGTGATCAAGCAAAAGATCAAAACAACGGAGAAGAGGAACGGTCAGAATGAAGGAGGGACGAAAAAGAGCTGTAGCGCAAAGAACAACAGGATGAAAAGACGGGAAAGTGTTCCCATAAAACATCTCATATTCCTTGAGCTATAAACAGAAGGAAAGTTCTCTAGCATATAGAAGGAGATTCATAACTCTCCTCAATATGTTTATTACTACTCCTATCTCTAAATGTGTGGACACTGTCTTGTACCTCAGTTATTACTCAATAATGCGTATTACTCCTGCAATTATATTATTCTTGCTATTAAGATCTAGGAGCAGAGTATACAGTTGATTAGATTTCCTTTTCCCTGGAGGTACCTTGCCCTATGCTAAGAGAAAGTGAAGGTATAGAACAGCATATACAACACCATTATGTGACATGGGGGGAAACATTACAGCAACATTACAGGAAAACACAGCGGTCCATGGAGCGACACAATATTAGTCACTTTAGGGGACCTGGGGGCATCGGAATAAGATTTATTAAAAGCAAGCCTATTTTCATTAATATTTCAGCACAACAAGAGGCCTATTTTTCCCACCAACCTCCGCCTCGTCTCCTTCCTGGATGAGGTCATGAGAAATTGAAGAGTAATGAAAAAGTATCACCTCAATGCTCTGTGTCCCTGTACTATGATGCCTTACAGAGTTTATCTTTTATAATGGCCACTTGATATGACAGCCCATCTCTGGGGGTCAAGGGTCATGTTCAAAGACATTATCAATCCCAGCAGAAAGTCAGAGGGAAAATGTCAGCGACGTGAATAGAGGGCTAGCTGGCTAGCTGTGTGACATCCCCTGCAAAGTCGGTGTGACCACTGCAGAAAATCAAAGTTCATTTGTCATGTGCGCCGAATACAACAGGTGTAGACATTACAGTAAAATGTTTACTTACAGGCCCTAACCAACAGTGCGATTTTTAAGTAAAAAATAGGTATTAGGTGAACAATAAATAAGTAAAGAATTAAATACAACAGTAAAAAGACAGTGAAAAATAACAGTAGCGAGGCTATATACAGTAGCGAGGCTATATACAGGCACTGGTTAGTCGGACTAATTGAGGTAGTATGTACATGTAGGTATGGTTAAAGTGACAATGCATATATGATAAACAGAGTAGCAGCAGCGTAAAAGAGGGGGTGGCGGGACACAATGCAGATAGTCCAGGTAGCCAATGTGCGGGGTCACCGGTTATTCGGGCTAATTGAGGTAGTATGTACATGACTGTGTCCCTGTACTAAAACTGATATTTCTTATTCGTTTTGGATGTTACAAGTCTGAAACCTTGAACATAGACTGCTGACACCCCGTGGAAGCCATAGGAATTGCATCCTGGGAGCTAGAATTCAGTATGCCGGTTTGTGTTTGTATGTGTATGTGTGTGCATGCGTGGCTGCAACTGTAAGGGACACACTGACAAATCACCTCCACCCAACAACGCTGCCTAGATAGCCTCCTTTAGCCGCAGTGTGTGATCGTAAGTAAAGGCCATCAATATTCCCCTCCACAGCCACATTACACAATGACACCAGCCAGGATGAAGAAGAGGGGGAGAGAGAGAGAATGGGGGTGGGGGTTGCAGTGTTCATTGATATTGGTCAAGAAGGACAGAGGACAGAGGGAGATGAAGGGAGGAGACTTGGGAGGGAGAGGGGGAGAGGTGGAGTTAAGGTTGATGGATAACGCTGCAGAGGTAATAATGCCTCCACACGACAGACCCAATTTCATTGACACCCTATCTGGATGTGTGTCCTCTTTTTCTCTGCCCTCTCTCTCGCCTTGTGCTTCTTCCTCTCTTATTTTGTGTCCACATATGTGTCTATGTCTATATCCGTCGTTAAAGTTGTTACGAATGGATTGTGTGTGTGAAGTTACAATACTCGACTTTACAAGCGTACTGTATTTCTCCACCTCTATGGCCGTGTCCGTTTACCCGTACTACATAGTAGGCTTCAGGGCTATGAGAAAATAGAAAGTGGAACAGTATGTGAACATTAGGAAAATGTGGTATGCTTTAAATGCCACGATGTCATACTCGTTTCAGCACAACATTTAGGAAATGAATCGACTTTTCAGAACCAATTGTTTGACAGCTGATAATCCGATAAGGTGACAGATAATGCTGTACCAAAATGAATGAATGGTGAGGAACAACCCAATCTGCCGTATGGATGAGCCTAGTATGTTTTTGTGTTGCATACTGCATATGTTTTTACTAATCTGTGTTCCAAAGAGTATGTAGTATGGTTAGTACACAGCGTATACTTTTTGAAAATAGAAGGCAAGAAGAATTTGGGGCAGAGCCTCTATCAACCCCAACCCTCCTTCCCTCTCTCTCAATAGATAAACTTGTGAACTAGCCCTCACCCTCTCCTCATCGAAACACACAGCAAACATGTTGACAGACGTTCCACGTGACTGACGTACGCACCACTTGCTATTCCTGTCCTCTATAGGTCGATACACTGCTAAACTGTTGACAGAGGGTGTGTGATCATTGGTTGCTCATGCGCACAGTATGTACACACTCACAATAGCCAGTGAGATCTTAAGGAGCAACTGAACACCGATTCTGCAAGTGTTTTTTTGTCGCTCATTAAGGAAAACAAGATTTCATTCTTGGGGGTGTGGTTCGATGCAGCAGTTACTGATATTTGTCCTCCACGAGGCACCAAAGGACTTCCTCAAAATAGTCAGAATGAATCTAAGATCAAGACATCTGTAATTAATTTTAACGTTTTTGCAGAGGAGGTTTTAGTCTATCAATTTCACATCTAAGGTGCAGCTTTTCTAAAGTAAAAAAAAATACAACCTCTGTTTGTTTGACAACAGCCGATAAATGACAAAAATTAACTTACTTGTATTTTTTGTCAATTTTGGTACTGGAATAAATGTTTCTGGCTAATATCAATGTTACATATGTTGTTTTCAATGACAGAAGTTGGTTTTCGTGTTCAGGTCTGCTTTAACAAGGTAAAGATATAATTTCTCCCTAGTGTGTTCCTTGTTTTTTTTCCCTCTCAAATCTCTCTGTTCTCTCTCTTTCTCCATGATCTTTCTGTCAAGGAGAACTGTGGCTGAATTTGCACAGTCATAGAGCTGAGAGCTGTGAGCTCATGTGAACTCATGACGGTCCTCTTGCAGAGATGAGATGATGCAGATGACGTAATGACTTCTATGATTTACGGACTCCGATGACCGTACAGAGAAGGCCAAACCAAGTTAAAACCTGATTTATCTATCGGCATATGAGCTGATTTGAAATGTCTGTATTTTAGCAACTTATTCTGACATTTAAAAAAAGAATGAAAAGAAAAGAGAGATCACAGACAAAACCAAAGTTCCTAAAAGTAGATAATAAAATGCAGGTTATCCAAACCTGAAGTGATAGACCAAGAGCCTGCGTTTATTTCCTATAGTACCAAAACAAAACCATCTCCTATCTTCCTAAAACAAAGAATACCAGCAACATCAACAAAACCATCAAAAACAACCCCCATGCATTCAACGTTAGGCTACCTTATAAATACACCATTTCCTCTATCTATTCAAAGCTACAAACTCACCTATAGAGTGTGTGGGTGGGTCTATCAATACGGAGATAGTATATCTTTATAGATTCCGCCTGTAGTGAGAGATCCCAAGTTATAGTCCAATAAACAGAGGCAGACACTCCTCCTTCATGTCCATGGTAAAGTGGCCCAGTCTCCTCTCAGTCAAATGGCCAGTGGTGTGTGTGTGTGTGTGTGATATGAGTGTGTGTGTGTCAGGGTGAGTGTGTATGAGTGTTTTTGTGCGTGCTGTGTTCTATGGGTGTGTGCGTCCGTCAGTGTGAGTTCGAGTACAGGAACTGCGTCTCTGTTGCCAAGCTGAACGGAGAGAAGGAGAGAGAGAGAGAATGCGCTGGGGGACTAGTAGGGAGACTCCCATCCAGCAGCGCAGACACAAGAAATAGAGAGGAGGGAGGGGGGACATAAAGAAATAGGAAGAGAGCTGGAGAGAGGAATATGTGTGTGTGTGTGTGTGTGTGTGTGTGCGCATCAGTCCCTCCAGGATTCTGCGATTGCAACATTTTTAGCAACATCAAGATTTCCCCACATATTATGCGAAGGTTTAGAAATTTGACCAAACACTGCACAATTTTTGCATAAAACAGTTAAATTATTGCAATATATTATTACCCATCATCGCAGTACAAAAAGAGGGCTTGCAATTTCAAACAATCAGCACACATTTAAAGCATACTGTTTTTTTGTATCGCTTTTGTGCAATTCTGTGGGACATTTTCATAACTATTATTATAAATGTATCCTGCTTAAAAATATATATTGCTTTGTTTTTGTTTTGTCTGTAATTCTACTAGCCACCTAGCAATTTTATGGAGTTGGCTTTAGCTAGCCTAGATAGGTTCCCAATCTCCCAACCTCATAACTACCATCAAAAAGGCTATCCATCAAGTTAGAGTAGTTAGACAAGCTAACTATCTTAGCTGGCATGCCTGATGGCACGGTTGGTAGACCATGCCTGAAAATGTACTGAATAAGACTCACATTCCTTTCAATCTTTTACCCAGGATTTTCAAGATGCAGAGAAGCATATTTAATGTCTTTAAAAAAATAACCACCTGTCAGGAGGATACAGACAGCTCAAGAGGTACACCCATAGAAAAAAAAGGTGCTTTCTAGAACCTAAAAGGGTTATTCAGCTGTCCCCATAGGAGTTTTAAATTCACCACATACTGTACTTGTGAAAAGAGTACCAAAGCGATAAAGCACTCACATAATCATCACATATTGCCTTGCAAAATGTCAGAATTTATGCATCAAATGCAAGCCCACAACAAATCCCTGTGAAATCTTGGAGGGCCTGGTGTGAGTGTGTGTTCACCCCTAAGAGCACAACACCCCCAGCCCATCCCTGGGCAAGGCATTACACACACAAACATCCCAGTGATCACTTCTATGAGACATGAACATGAGAACAAGCAGGCAGTGAAGCAGAGATACCAGGGCCAAGTCTCTCTCTCTCTCTCTCTCTCTCTCTCTCTCTCTCTCTCTCTCTCTCTCTCTCTCTCTCTCTCGCGAGTTGATAGGTGGAGGGATGGAAGCGAGTTGATAGGTGGAGGGACGGAAGCGAGTTGATAGGTGGAGGGACGGAAGAGAGTTTATAGGTGGAGGGACTGGAGCGAGTTGATAGGTGGAGGGACGGAAGCGAGTTGATAGGTGGAGGGACGGAAGTGAGTTGATAGGTGGAGGGACGGAAGCGAGTTGATAGGGGGTGATGAGAAAGGAGGAAGAGTTTCGGAGGAGGGACGGGAGGTGAGAGAGAGAGAGAACAGTAGGAGAAAGAGGACACAGAGTTGATATGAGGGAGAAAGAGAAAGAAAGGTACATGAGTTGATAAGGAAGGAGGGAGAAGGGAACTGTACCCATATGTTGTACCCATATGTTGGTGTGTCTCTGGAGACCCATGATGCTGTGCTGTGCTGTGCTGTCCTGTCCCTCTACCTCCCTCCCTCCTTCCCTCTTGCCCCACCAGCTATTTTTAGACCTCAGCTCAGCCGTGAATCAAAGCAGTGAATCAAAGCCTATCAAATGGGAGCGGGATCCGGGATACAAAAGAGCCCTGTCTTCCACACCTTATCAACCAGAAAGACACACACATAGGTAGAGGACACCCACACACACAATGAAATTAGGCTCATATATAGACACACAGACACACACAAAAAATACACACATACACACTTGCTTTTACTCCCATCCTATCTCAGCACTTCAGAGTGAAATGTCACTTTAATCTACACCTCCTCTATACATATATTCTTGTATAGCTAATCTAATATGTTTATAGTACGAATGACTTCAAAATGATCAGGGTTGAAGGGCCATTGGATTCCCTTAAGCTGTAGTTTAACTGCTAACACAAACACTGAAGACGACTTTCCCTGTCTAGACAATAGCATTATAAAAACACAACGTATCATCGCTGTCGGAAGCAAACCTCTAAACTCCATATTTGTCCATTTTCTATTGCCATTTTTAGATCAAAATCTATGAAGTCTAAGATAGAACGAGTGGGTCATTATACACATTGTCATAGACTTTCCACATACAGCCATGTCACAGCAAAGTGAAATATGTTTTATGTGTTAATACAATGTCTTCACATTTCCTTAAATAAATTACTATCCTAAGCATTGCATGCTTGGCCTCTGCGGAGAAAGTCTAATTATCCTAACCCAAGAATGTGAATAATTAAAATAAGGAAATTAGGCTGCGGGAAAGAATATGGCGTCTTAGGACCTGGTTCATTCGTTTTTAAACAAAGCCTTGATATATACACTATATATACAGCAGTATGTGGACAACCCTTCAAATGAGTGGATTCTGCTTTTTTAGCCACACCCGTTGCTGACAGGTGTATAAAATCGAACACACAGCCATGCATTGGCAGTAGAATGGCCATACTGAAGAGCTCAGTGACTTTCAATGTGGTAACGTCATAGGATGCCACCTTTCCAACAAGTCAGTTTATCAAATTTCTGCCCTGGTAGAGCTGCCCCGGTCAATTGTAAGTGCTGTTATTGTGGAAACGTCTTTGTCCAACAAAGCCTCAGCCGCGAAGCGGTAGGCCACACAAACTCACAGAACGGGACCGCTGAGGTGCGTAGCACATACAAATTGTCTGTCCTCAGTTGGAACACTCACTACCAAGTTCCAAACTGTCTCTGGAAGCAACGTCAGCACAATAACTGTTTGTCGGGAGTTTCATGATGGGCCGAGCACACACAAGCCTAAGATCGCCATGCGAAATGCCATGCGTCGGCTGGAGTGGTGTAAAGCTTGCCGCCATTGGACTCTGGAGCAGTGGAAACACGTTCTCTGGAGTGATGAATCACCCTTCACCATCTGGACGAATCTGGGTTTGGCGGATGCCAGGAGAACGCTACCTGCCCCAATGTATAGTGTCAACTGTACATTTTGGTGGCGGCGGAATAATCGCTTGGGGCTGTTTTTCATGGTTTGTGCTAGGCCCCTTAGTTCCAGTGAAGGGAAATCTTAATGCTACAGCATAGAATTACAATCTAAACGATTCTCTGCTTACAACTTTGTGGCAACAGTTTGGGGAAGTTTCAGCAGTGCACAAAGCGAGGTCCATACAGAAACGGTTTGTTCTGTGTAGAAGAACTTAACTGGCCTGCACAGAGCCCTAACCTCAACCCCATCAAACACCTTTGGGATGAATTGGAAACGCCGACTGCGAGCCAGGTCTAATCGCCCAACTTCAGTACCCAACTTTACTAATGCACTTGTAACTGAATGTAAGCAAGTCCCCGCAGCAATGTTCCAACATTTAGTGGAAAGCCTTCCCAGAAGAGTGGCTGTTATAGCAGCAAAGGGGGGGACCAAGTCCATATTAATGCCCATGATTTAGAAATTAGATGCTTGACGAACAGGTGTCCACATACTTTTGGTCATGTAGTGTATGTATGCCAGTGCATTATACAGTATAACAACAGAACAAGCTAGCGTACCACACACCCCTGCAAGGCCACTGCCCCGTGGCAATATGTTTAGAATTGCAGGAAATTAGCCTTAAAACAACCACATTAAACATTTTCTCACAGCCTCATGGCATAATGTGTAGAATAGCTTGAGATTAGCTATAAAGCTGCACATTTTCTCTTTCCCCCATGGCAAAATGTGTAGAATTGTAGGAAGTTAGCTGTTTTCCCCAAAGCACACTCACACATTGATGGGAGAGTGTATGTGTGTGCTTTTGCCAGATTACTGTGATCAATTCAGAAGTTAATGGAGACAGGTAAACAGCACCTTGAAAAGATAGGATGAGTGGGATGGAGGAGGTGAAAGAAATAATAAATGAGAGGAGGAAGCAGAGAGAAATAGATCTTTCTTTGAAGTCTGCTGTCAGTGATGTTCACAGAGCGGAGCGAGTGTCTGCTCAGGCAAAACATCAGAGTCATAAAGAGAGGTGGCAAAAGACTGAAAGAGAGCGGGATAGAGAGAAACACAGAGATGTAATTAGGGATAGTGAGAAAGAGAGAGGGGAGAGGGAGAAAAATAGAGAAGAGTGAAAGAAAGAGACAGACAGACATACATGCAGATGTAGGATCTTAATTTGATCACCCTGATGCAGGAGAATTTCCCTACGTCTATTTTAAAATGTGTGGTATATTTGACGTGTAAAAAGACTTCTGAAGTTTGTAATTTCCACTTGGAAGTTTTAGACTTGATTTCCTCTTGTGAAAAATGTACCAACCCCTACAAAATTGTCCATTCATTATAATCCACATAACCATTTAGTCGGAGACTGAAAAAGTTAGTAGTACTAGTGCCACCAGGGGAAAATGTTAGTCTGGACCCCTGGTGTGTGTGTGTGTGTGTGTGTGTGTGCGTGCGTGCGTGCGTGCGTGCGTGTGTGTGTGTGTGTGTGCGTGCGTGTGTGTCGTTTTGCGTGGGTGTGAGATGGGAGACAGATGGGACTCATATCCTGTCTGATCTGACACTATGTACCATGGAGGAGGGATCAAAAGGTGTGTGTGTCGAATGTTCAATCCCAGTGCTAGGCACTAGTTATATAATTTTGTTTGAACCCTATCCCAAACCATAACCCTGCACCTTAACCATTCTGAATTAATGCATAAACTTAACCTTCGAAATGTGACGTTTATGGACAAATGTCGGATTTTGAAGTGAGACAGAGAGATTTTTGCCTATACAGACTCTGTGTGTGTGTATGTGTGTTTGCGCGGGTGTGATGTATGTGTGCGCATGAGTGTGTGTACGAGTGAGTGTGTGTGTTTGTTTGCATGTGTTTGACAGAGAATCAGAGACAGGTAACTTAGCACCTTTCTTCCCCACCACAAGGGTGAAAATGAGTTGTGTACCAGACTGCAGAGACTATAGCTGTTATTTACAAATTGTAATGGAATGTAGATGTTCTTCCTCTTTTCCCACAAAGAGATGTGACCTCTCCTTGCGAGGTGAAGACTAGGCCTTATCTGAGGCTCCCCTGTGTGTTGCGGTATACAACCGTAGCGTAGCCCAGCACTTAGTTCCACTGGGAGAGCGTCAGGTGTCTAGCTATCTGTTTCTGCTACACCGGACAAGCTATAGCAGCTCGTTGAGCAGCAGATGCTTGTTGGGTGTAATGCTCTGTGTTCGTTGGTTCAAAATGGACGATGCCGGAGAGTGATCACACACAGTCGCATATGGGTGTTAAGTGTGTGTGTGTGTGTTTGGTGTGTGTGTGTGTATAGTGTGTGTGTGTGTGAGTGTGAGGTGCGTGCGTGTTGTTTGTGTGTGATGTGGTGCGTGTTTGTGTCGAGCTGAACAAACTTTTCCAGCAGCTCTGTGGCTAATGCAGCCCAGACGCAGACAGTACTGGAAGCTTACAGTAGGTTGAGCGCATAGGCTTATGTGCTGTATGCCCATACGTGCGTACATCCATACTTCTGTCTATGTGACAAGCCTGCCTGTGTGTATCTGCGTTGAGGGAGAAAGGTGGTCTGGCCAGGAACAGAAGCATTGTGTATCTTATGTAAGGTAGCCCGAGTCCCGTGGTGCGTCCGTGTGAGGTCTGACGGCATGGTGCTTAGGGAGAGGACAGAGACAGACGGGGGGACCTAATAGCTCCCCTGAATACCCATAGGACAAGACATACTACCGTAACAGTACAGTAATAGCACTAGGATTCCTTTTAACTTGGCGGTGCAGGTGGCTACAACCGCGTAGCTGCATCACAAGTTCACATGCCTACATTAGCAATGCAATACATTGTCCCACACCTGCCCTGCCTCAATTAATATGTAGAGACTGAGCATGACAGGTATAGCATATGAGACAGGAATGTCTTTAGTAACGATACCTAGAATGACTGAATGAACTACAACCAATGTGGCACATGGCTACCACACTATGCAACAACAGTAGCCAAAACACCAATTTGGTCTTCAACTTCAGCAGTTACTTTAAATTAAGTGAAAATCGATGTAGCTCGTAAACAAAGCAGGAGCCAGCAAATTCGTCCAGCAAGCTCTAACTTTGAACGAACCAAACACTGAAAGTCAATTTAGCTCTTCTGCACACAATGCCAGCAAACTGCCTCTGGCTCTCATCCTCTCCCCCAGTCTCTCACAAGGGGCTTGGATGGATTTACTGGCTCAAGTGGAGAAAGTTCCTCAACAAACTAAAATAAAAAACTGGCTTCAATGACGTGGGGGGGATTGTCAACGTCAGCGTCGTGACCATGCTGAGGAACGGAAATGACAGTGAATTACTGCATATAGGAGCCGTTTGCAGTGAGTTTTGCTTTAAAGTTTACCTCAGCACTCCTTTTCTCCAGGATACAGTAAAAGTGTGTTTCAGCAGAGGATTTACCCTCCATATATCAGAGGAGAAATACTGTTACTGCCATAATGGCAAACGCAACATTGATTAAAGAGGAATTCTCTCTCTCTCTCTCTCTCTCTCTCTCTCTCTCTCTCTCTCTCTCTCTCTCTCTCTCTCTCTCTCTCTCTCTCTCTCTCTCTCTCTCTCTCTCTCTCTCCCAATTCAGCTTACAGTGCAACTGGCAACAGCTACTGTCAAGCTCCACCAGGCCTTTGTTAAAGTACTTAATGGTCCAATGCAGCTGTTTTTTTTCTCAATATCGAATCCTTTCTGGTTAACAATGAAGTACATTAGTGGGACTGTTTTCAATTAACCTTTTCACTTGAGTTGCAAATATCTCTAACGGCCGCCCCAGCGTGAGTTTATTGGTTAGCGCGTTGGACTTGTAACCGGAGGGTTGCAAGTTCGAATCCCCGAGCTGACAAGGTAAAAATCTGTTGTTCTGCCCCTGAACAAGGCAGTTAACCCACTGTTCCCCGGGCGTCGAAGACGTGGACGTGGATGTCGATTAAGGCAGCCCTCCGCACCTCTGATTCAGAGGGGTTGGGTTAAATGTGGAAGACACATTTCAGTTGAAGGCATTCGGTTGTACAACTGACTAATAATGGTGACTTTGACTTTGACTTTGATGAGCATGATGTCAGAATGCACTCACTGTTCCAAAATGTTACTGTTACACAAAAGGACAGTTAACCAGTTAGCCATCAGCCATCACTAGCCGGCTACCAACCGGTTACTCAACCCTGCACCTTAGAGGCTGCTGCCTTACATACATAGACATGGATTCACTGGTCACTTTAATAATGGAACACTAGTCACTTTAATGTTTACATACTCATTTCATATGTATATACTGTATTCTATTCTACTGTGTTTTAGTCAATGCCACTCCGACATTGCTAATATTTATATATTTCTTAACTCCATGTGTATTGTTGTGAATTGTTAGATACTACTGCACTGTTGGAGCTAGGAACACAAGCATTTCGCTACACCCGCAGTAACATCTGCTAAATATGTGTATGTGACCAATACAATTTGATTTGATTTGAACCCACACTGCCCTCAAACCAAGGCAGGCTGTCTGCTAATTATCTACAGGCTATGCTTCAACTTCTCAATTTCGAATTATTTTCTAAAAAGTTTTATTTTCTAACAACAGTTTGAATTGAGGTGTGTTCCGTCTCCTCATTAATTCACATAAAGTAGCCCATTTCACTGTTGCGGACAATTTACGTTGGAGGCATCACTGACCAGGACAAACTTCTCTCTTCAACGAGAGCCCAAGCACTTCCCCAGTGTTACGCCAGATCAAGTATGCAGACATTTGCGCATCTCCAATCAGAAAATTACTTGCACAAACTTTCCTTACCGGTACATTATCCTTAAAGAAGTAAGTGCCTTATTACGTTATCATTATAGTTTCTGTATATTGTGTTATCATTTCTACTGTAGCACACCGTATGCATGTTTGTATGGAGCATCATTAATGTACTCTTTTATTCAAGTTTTCAAATTCTGATGACAAATCATGCATTCCGAATCTTGCATAGATTGTAATGGACACATGATGTGATGTGTGTAAAATACTTTTTTGAAGGTTGTACTGATTATGAGGAGCTATTTGCCAGCTATGTGTGGCGTCATGTTTGTTGACGTCATACAATTCATTCTGGTTGTCGCGTAAACATCTATCAAACCCCCAAACATTGGGTGACGGGATGGCTCACTCATCTTTCGAGTAAACTTCCGGAAGTGAATGATGGAAGTGATGGAAGTGAATGATGGTAGACAACACACCCCCTTCAACATGCATACTGCAAACAGACCCAACTCATCCTGTAACTGCTTATCTTTGGTTAAAAAAATTTTTTTTAACTATGTCGGCACGCACAAACTACCCATCGTCGGATTACTTTAGATTTTTGAAAGTGTTTTACTCAATTATTTCGATTAGTGGTGAGCTCACTCGTGATGTGATTAATTGTAAATGGTAATTGCTATTAGTTAACTTCTTAGGGAGCGGCTCCCGAGGTGACGGTTTTGGAGAGTCTGGCGTGCCCAAAGTAAAATGCCTCCCACTCAGGCCCAGAAAATAGGATATGCACATAATTAGTACTAAATAGGAAACACACTGAATAGGAAACACACTGAAGTTTCTAAGAGTGTTAAAATATTGTCTGTGAGTATAATAGAACTTTTATAACAGGCGAAAACCTGAGGAATTTCTGTCCTGGAAAAAGTGTTTTTGACACATTGCCTCATTTTGAACCCCTCCCTATTGAAAACAGACATATATAGGAGGAAGATTGCAGTACCTATTGCTTCCACTGGATGTCAACAGTCTCTAGACAGTGTTTGATGATGTTTAGTTGCTCTGGATGGTAATAGAAGAAGAATTTCTAAGTGGTCATCGGATGTAAACAGAAGAGGAAGCGCGTTCACGGGCTCGCGCGCGCTGTGGTTTTTTCCTTTCCTATCGTCCAGTTTGAAATATTATAGTAAATATACATAAAAGTGTTCCTAAGGATACATGATCAATGATGTTTGATTGTTCTTGGACAAGTGTATAGGTATAGGTTGAACGAGTTCTCTTCACGGTTCAATGGGCGAGTGGACGCTGTATTTTATGAACATAATGCGCCAACCAAACGGAGATTTATGGATATAATAAATGACTTTTTCCAACAAAAGAACCATTGGATGTCTTCGTTGGACACTTGGGAAGCCCTCAGCAGAAGTTCTTCAAAAGGTAAGGGATTTGTTTTCGCTGTGAAATGTGTTTTGTGTGAACCGCGATGGTTTATGAATTTATGCTAATGGGAAAAATATTGGAGGTGCTACCCTCAAACAATCAAATGTTGTGCTTTCGCCGTAAAGCCTTTTGAAATCTGAAAACACCGTGATATTGCCAAGAAGCAGAGCTTTTGATGACTATGCAACACTTGTATATTGATGAATGTTTAATAATTCAACTTTTGGATTTTGAATTTGGCGCCTTGCATTTCACCGGGTAGTGCCGGGTGTGGGGCTCCCCATTGCTCCCTAAGTAGTTAATTCATATTATGGTTTCTGTCAGCCGAGAGTTACCTAAATATGACCGCTTGTGTTAGGTCACTCTTTCCTCAGTTAGCGCTAGGAATAATGTAGGCTACATTTTCTGGTTCGGTTGAGAATTGTGTATTGCTGTCGCTACTTCTGTGAATGTCTGAACATTGCATCCTAAAATCAACTGCTCAAATTAAGGACATAACATTGTAAAGACTGTGGTTGTGCAAAATGTTTCTGTGAAAAAACTGTGTGGCCAGCTCAAACGCTGACTGGAAGTTCTAAAGAAGTGTTCTAATCACACCGGTTTGAGCGTACACTGCAGGGATCACTGTAGAATAATCACGCTTGTGTGTTCGTACTTGTCAAAAGGTTAAAATGGTCCAAAATAATTCTTAGCGAAATGCAATTTCTCAAGCAAGACATCACCAGGCGGTCCAACATCCCCACCCAGCCAAACAAGCTCTTGCACTAAAACTGTACTATAAGAACTTTCACAATTTCACAGTATTATTCCAACCTCATAGTGTGGAAATACAGTGCATTTGGAAAGTATTCAGACCCCTTGAATTTTTTCACATTTTGCTACGTTACCGGCGTTTTCCCCCCTAAATCTACACACAATACTCCATAATGACAAAGAAAATAACTTAGAAATGTTAGAAAATGTATTAAAAAAAAGAATGGAAATATGATATATACATAAGTATTCAGACCCTATACTCAGTACTTTATTTAGGCACTTTTGGCAGAGAAAACAGCCTTAAATCTTCTTAGGTATGATGCTACACGCTTGGCACACCTGTATTTGGGTAGTTTCCCCCATACTTCTCTGCAGATCCTCTCAAGCTCTGTCAGGTTGGATGGGGAGAATCTCTGCAGAGCTATTTTTAATGTCTTTCCAGAGATGTTCGATCGAGTTCAAGTCCAGGCTCTGGCTGTGCCACTCAAGGATATTCTGAAGATTTTCCCGAAGCCACTCCTGCGTTGTCTTGGCTGTGTGCTTAGCGTCATTGTCCTGTTGAAAGGTGAACCTTCACCCCAGTCTGAGATGGTGAGTGCTCTGGAGCAGGTTTTCATCAAGGATCTCTCTGTACTTTGCTCCGTTCATCTTTCCCTCGATCTGACCAGTCTTCCAGTCCCTGACGCTGAAAAATATCCCCACAGCATGCTGCCACCACCATGCTTCGCCGTAAGGACGGTGCCAGGTTTCCTCCAGATGTGACACTTGGCATTCAGACCAAAGAGTTCAATCTTAGATACATCAGACCAAAGAATCTTGTTTCTCATGGTCTGAGAGTCTTTTAGGCGCCTTTTGGCAAACTCCAAGCTGGCTGTCAGGTGCCTTTTACTGAGGAATGGCTTCCGTCTGGCCACTCTACCGTAAATGCCTTATTGGTGGAGTGCTGCAGAGAAGGTTGTCCTTCTGGCAGGTTCTCCCATCTCCACAGAGGAACTCTGGAGCTCTGTCAGAATGACCATTGGGTTCTTTGTCACCTCCCTGACCAATGACTTTCTCTCCCGATTGCTCAGTTGGCCGGACGGCCAGCTCTAGGAAGAGGCTTGGCAGTTCCGAACTTCTTCCATTTAAGAATGAAGCAGGCCACTGTGTTCTAGGGTACCTTCAATGCTGCAGAGATTTTTTGGTAGCCTTCCCCAGATCTGTCCCCCTACACAATCCTGTGTCATGACTCTCCTGTGAGGATCCAAAGGATCAGGTTACAATGGGTCCGCTCTACAGCCCTCTCTCTCCCGCAGAGGGGGAGAGGGATGGAGCTGGACAGTTTTATGATGGTTGTAAATACCTTGAAGAAACTCTACCTTTGGGCTCTGCAGTGTTGAGGGGAAAGAACCCTTTTGTTACAAGGAGACTCCTCCCGCAAAATCTACGACATCCAAAAGTGGAGACTGACCCAATATTCCTAACATAACTAAGGTGGTAAATTGTTGGTGGACCTTGAAACAACAATCATGTCGAATTCGTTACTAATTTGTGATGTAACTAAGGACAGTAGAACAGCATAACTGTATCTCTGCATGTGTATATTTCCCAGTTAACAGATTTAGATCTAAATGTTGTAGAACTTGTATGATTAAATACGAAACTATTTGTGAGAAGATGAAATGAGATCATAGCTTTCTAAATGAGAAAATGTTTTTTCATATGAAGTTTATCCGGTCAGTAACCATGCCTACGTGAGCACATTATGCCAAACGTAACGGAACCACCCTTTTTTCAGAGTATATAAAAGGACCGGTGACGAAATTCACATCAGACCAGAAAAACGTGGAGTGGTGGCTGCACGTTGAAATGTTAGGAATTTAAATCGCTAGAGACCAGTAGGCGGAGGATAAGCCGGACATCACGTATGGTTAGACAATAGAGACCAGTATACGGACGGTAAGCCGGACGTGTAAAATGGTTAGACTACATTAGACCATCGTGACCAACAGCGTGAGCTGAAAAGTATGAAATGGTTAGAAACTCTGAAACTCTCAAAGAAGAAGACTACACAGGAACATTCAGTCTGCAGCTGGTGGTTCTCCACCGGGTGGTTCTCGGTCGAAAGATCCATTCTAACGAACACTTCCTCTGGAAGATGCGTTCTAACAGACCCTCCGAAACAGAGAAGCTACAGCTGCAAAAGACATTGTGACTTCTGGGGGACACAACCAGAGACTTCTGATGAACTACTTTCCACAGACTGATCAAGTGATTTCAACAGAGCAAGACGACAAAGACATACAATCGTAAATATCTATTGCATTTCTAATCCAAATGAGCGGTTTCTGGGGTGCTAAATATCCATATTTACGATGAGCGTATTATTCAACTGCATGTACGATAGGTGAAGTCCTTTGTCTTTTCTTCTCCCGCTCTTTCTTACGTGCCCCTGCCTTTTCAAGCCATCAGATCGGGTTAGTCCACTAGGGACTTTTCATTGCATTATGTAGGAATCAATGTGTAATCTATCCTGTTTGTGTGTTTATATATTTGTGTGTGATTATTTAGTTAGTTAGTAAATAAATGATTAAGCCAATTTGTATATTGCGACATTCAGAATGAGACTTATATCTTTAGAGTTTAGTCGGACAATAGTAACTCGTTAAATAAACTTTTCCCGTGGTGCCACAAGATTACTAATGAGTTAATTGATACATGATTAATTTAATCATCGTAATAATTAAACGTAGTTAATTGATTTGATAAAATAACAGTCAAACACATTAATGATAGTCACAACACGACACCTGTCTCAAAGCTCTACGGACAATTCCTTCAACCTCATGGCTAGGTTTTTGCTCTGACATGCACTGTCAACTGTGGGACCTTATATTGACAGGTGTGTGGCTTTCCAAATCATGTCCAATATATTTTGATTGTTTAACACTTTTTTGGTTACTATGTTATACCATGTGTTATTTCATAGTTTTTATGTCTTCACTATTATTCTACAATGTTTAAAATAGCAACAAAAAAAATTAAAACCCTTGAATGAGTAGGTGTGTCCAAACTTTAGACTGGTACTGTACATTCTAAAAACTTGTTTTCACTTTGTCATTATGGGGTATTGTGTGTAGATTGATGAGGGGAAAAACGTATTTAATCAATTTTAGAGTAAGGCTGTAAAGCAACAAAATGTGGAAAAAGTAAATGGGTCTGAATACTTTTAGAATGCACTGTACAGTCAGGGAAAAAGTATTTGATCCCCTGCTGATTTTGTACGTTTGCCCACTGACAAAGAAATGATCAGTCTATAATTTTAATGGTAGGTTTATTTGAACAGTGAGAGACAGAATAACAACAAAAAACTCCATAAAAACGCATGTGACATTTTTTTATAAATGGAATTGCATTTTAATGAGGGAAATAAGTATTTGACCCCTCTGCAAAACATGACTTAGTACTTGGTGGCAAAACGCTTGTTGGCAATCACAGAGGTCAGACGTTTCTTGCAGTTGGCCACCAGGTTAGCACACATCTCAGGAGGGATTTTGTCCCACTCCTCTTTGCAGATCTTCTCCAAGTCATTAAGGTTTCGAGGCTGACGTTTGGCAACTCAAACCTTCAGCTCCCTCCACAGATTTTCTATGGGATTAAGGTCTGGAGACTGGCTAGGCTACTCCAGGACCTTAATGTGCTTCTTCTTGAGCCACTCCTTTGTTGCCTTGGCCGTGTGTTTTGGGTCATTGTCATGCTGGAATACCCATCCACGACCCATTTTCAATGCCCTGGCTGAGGGAAGAAGGTTCTCACCCAAGATTTGACGGTACATGGCCCCGTCCATCGTCCCTTTGATGCAGTGAAGTTGTCCTGTCCCCTTAGCAGAAAAACAGCCCCAAAGCATAATGTTTCCACCTTCATGTTTGACGGTGGGCATGGTGTTCTTGGGGTCATAGGCAGCATTTCTCCTCCTCCAAACACGGCGAGTTGAGTTGATGCCAAAGAGCTCCATTTTGGTCTCATCTGACCACAACACATCACCCAGATGTCCTCATTCATTGGCAAACTTCAGACGGGCATGTACTGTATATGTGCTTTCTTGAGCAGGCGGACCTTGCGGGCGCTGCAGGATTTCAGTCCTTCACGGCATGGTGTGTTACCAATTGTTTTCTTGGTGACTATGGTCCCAGCTGCCTTGAGATCATTGACAAGATCCGCCCATGTAGTACTGGTGATTCCTCACCGTTCTCATGATCATTGCAACTCCATGAGGTGAGATCTTGCATGGAGCCCCAGGCCGAGGGAGATTGACAGTTCTTTTGTGTTTCTTCCATTTGCGAATAATCGCACCAACTGTTGTCACCTTTTCACCAAGCTGCTTGGCGATGGTCTTGTAGCCCATTCCAGCCTTGTGTAGGTCTACAATCTTGTCCCTGACATACTTGGAGAGCTCTTTGGTCTTGGCCATGGTGGAGAGTTTGGAATCGGATTGATTGATTGCTTCTGTGGACAGGTGTCTTTTATACAGGTAACAAACTGAGATTAGGAGCACTCCCTTTAAGAGTGTGCTCCTAATCTCAGCTCGTTACCTGTATAAAAGACACATGGGAGCCAGAAATCTTTCTGATTGAGAGGGGGTCAAATACTTATTTCCCTCATTAAAATGCAATTCCATTTATAACATTTTTCACATGCGTTTTTATGGATTTTTTTGTTGTTATTCTGTCTCTCACTGTTCAAATAAACCTACCATTAAAATTATAGACTGATCATTTCTTTGTCAGTGGGCAAATGTACAAAATCAGCAGGGGATCAAATACATTTTTCCCCTCACTGTATATAGGCCTATACTACACATGAAAATCACATTTTTGTCTACACTGCCGCTTTAAGCACTATTTAAAGAAAATCCTCCAAAGTCAAAATCTCAGAGCATTTTTGGCTCATTTGGAGCAGCATACAAAACGTTTTCCACCAGCAAGTCAAGCTGAGAGGGATTGTGTATTTATTAGGCCGACGTGAAATCATAAACTAATTTGGGTCTATTAGTGTTTAGTTAGTAATGAAATTAAAGTTGTGTTTATTTTAAATCACATTGTGAGCCTTTGGTTCTGGTCTTGGATCTGAGTCAGGTTCTGTCAGAGGGGGAGATTTTACAGCAGAGGTCATCCAAACAACCTTGATTGCTAATTGTACAGTAAAAGTGGCAAAACACTCACGGTTCAGATTTGACAACTGCGAGAGAGAAGCCTTGTCATCCCATGTCAACCTTCTGTCTATGAGTCATACGGAGAGTGTACTTTTTCCTGGCGCAGCCCAATTACCCAGAGGTTGCTTTGAACCCTTTGACCTCTAAATGTAACAACACAAGGGACTGAACACACACACACAACCATGTGCAGATGCACACATAATGCATGGTCTGACCTACCTGAAAACCTCTCATTTATAACATACTGTAAAAGTATCTTAAGAGACCACAAAGGCATAGAGCACAACAGCCATATTAAGACTTTAAGCCATATTAGGACATATTTAGGCTTTCTTTTAATTACAAAAGCTTTATTATGATGAAATATCTGTTCATTACCCTTAGTGTCTCAAATCAAAACTGCACTAGTTTACCGCAAATGAAACCAATACATTATCGTGATTAAAAGTAACTAATATTGTCATGATTAAATATGTATTAATAAATTACCCTTGGGCTGCACTCAAGTAATGGAATGGCTATACTAAAAAGATTAAAACATCAGCACTGAGCAATGTTCAGACTAATCAATGATTTTACCTAATCACCATACAATAAATGTATATTACTACAAGATTGATGATTGGTCCAATTGACCTAGGTCTTATGATTGTTTTTGGTCTCTTACTGTATTTATTGGATGATTATTTACACTGTGTGCGGGGGCAGGACTATGTGTGTGTGTGTGTTCTTTTTTCTTAACCCAGTCATCCATTTGTGACTTCTCCCACCAATTAGCATGGGATCTGGGCATCCAATGGTGGAAACCATGGAAGAAGAAAACACAGCATCCCTCCCAATAGTGCTCTGGCTCTCTGCCAGGGAACACCGTCAATTCCGCCAATTATAAGGCTACAGGTCAAATGTTAGGAACGCTAGAATGCCTGGGGCACGGAAGACACACACATATATATTGGACAGATATAGCACTTATGAGAAAAACGTATGAGTCAGCACAGTATATATTTAATAGAAGAGGATGTCACTGTTTCTTACGGATTGGGGACCCCTGTTTGTTGTATAGCGCTCTATTTAGAACAGTGGTTAAAATATTTGTGTCTGTTTCCAGACTATGCTCTTATTGACTGTCTAGCCACGCCGTGGACTGTCTAATTGGGCTGTGTGCTGTCACTACCTGGGTACTAATGTGACTATCATAAACTAATCTCTGCTGCCTGATGAGTCTAATGGATGCAGGCAAGCACACACACACACACACACACACACACACACACACACACAGTCCAAACTCATGTCCCTTCTGCTCTGCCTTTTGAGGACTAAGTCTGTATCATTCACAGAGGTGGACTCAGACTGTGTCACTGCTTTCATCCTCAACACGCCACATCATGTCACACTGCCATTATTACTCTGTATCACTCCGCATTCTTTATGTCAAAGGACTGGGGATGCGTCACACATGGCACCCTATTCCCTATTTAGTGAACTAGTTTTGACCAGGGCCCATTGGTCTCCGTTCAAAAGTAGTACACTATATAGGGAATAGGTTGCCATTTGGGATGCAGCCTCATATAGTATTCCACTCATATGGTATTAACCATATGAGTGGAATACTATATGAGGCTTTCTCTGGACCTACTCCTATACAACATCACATAGATATGACTGACTGTTTCAACTCTATCGCTCCATCACTCTCAACCCCTCACACATCTTTCTCTGGTTAGAGAATCATCACATACCTAACCTGCACGACATGTCCTATGTCTTAATCCTCTCTAGGTGGTAGAAAAACAGCTGCTGCCCCTGGAAACAAGCACATACACACACACATGCACGCACGTGCACACACACATGCACGGACACAAACACGCACACACACACGCAAGCATGCACACACACAGTGAGAGGATGTAAGCATAGCCAACAGGATAGAAAGAAAACCAGGGACATACAGAGAAAAGCATATTCCCTGGTTGATTGAGAGAGAGGGATAAAAGAGTGCGAGCTTATCCCTCTCTTTCATGTTGCTAGGAGAATAAAGGCCTAATGGATGGCAGGTGTGGAGGCCATACACATAATGAGGCTGGAAAGCAATAGGACCACAGCTAGATAGTATAGGACATAGTGTCTGTCTGTCTGTTCAAACCTTCCACTCAGGAGAAATAAGGATAGAGATTATGAAAGCTTACTGAAACAATGCATCCTACAGGTACTGTTGGATGGACTATTTTGATAAAGGGTTGTTTAAGATACAGGTTTCCTTTTCTCTAAGGAACAGGTAGGATCAGGTTCCCGAACAGTGTAACCTCTCCTTTTAGAGCCCGTTAATTACTAAGTATTTACTAGGCAAATACCTAGTCACACCACTATTTCAATGTAATATATAAGAAACACCAAGGAACATAAAAAGTCACAAAATTATATAGTCACAAAATTATATACTGTAGTAACACATTTTGTCCAAAAGGTAAGTACAAAAACCAGAATATTACTGTGTAAATACGTAGTCACACCAGTCTCTTTCAAAGTAATACCTAAGAATCACCTATTACCATACATGGTAATTAAAACTGTATGATCATGTAATTACTAAAGAAATACCTTAAAGTCTTCCTCTTGTGTTGTGGTTTCTATGTATGTTCATAGTAACAGGGCTGTAAAATGAAGTGGTGTCTGTTTCCACATAGATACAATGTAGTTACTTGTGAGGTACCACTGCATTGGATGAACAGGACAAAGAGATCCAATTTGTCAAACTGGGGACATTTTTCACAATAAAGACAAACACACAATTCCTAGTGAAGTTCATTTAATGAAAATCAACCAAACAAACCTTCGTAGATCCACATTTGTACTCACAATCAACGTAACAACAAAAGTGAATAGCTGCAGAGATGGTTGTCCTTCTAGAAGGAGCCCCATCTAAACATAGGAACTCTGGAGCTCTGTCAGATTGACCATCAGGTTCTTGTTCACCTCCATGACTAAAGCCCTTCTCCCCAGATTGCTCAGTTTAACCGGGCGGCCAGCTTTAGGAAGAGTCTTGTTGGTTCCAAACTTCTTCAATTTAAGAATGATGGAGGCCACTGTGTTCTTGGGGACCTTCAATGCTGCAGAAATGTTTTGGTACCCTTCTCCAGATCTGTGCCTCGACACAATCCTGTCTCGGAGCTCTACAGACAATTTCTTCGACCTCATGGCTTGGTTTATGCTCTGACATGCACTGTCAACTGTGGGACCTTATATAGACAGGTGTGTGCCTTTTTAAATCAAGTTGTAGAAACATCTCAAGGATGATCAATGAAAACAGGATGCACCTCAGCTCAATTTCGAGTCTCATAGCAAAAGGTCTGAATACTTATGTAAAAAAGGTATTTCAGTTTTTTATTATTTATACATTTGCAAAAATAAGTAAAAACCTGTTTACACTTTGTCATTAGGGTATTGTGTGTAGATTGATTTTTATTTTATTTTAATTTAGCCTGTAACGTACCAAAATGTGGAAAGAGGGAAAGGGTCTGAATTCTTTCCGAATGCACTGTACATGGTAACTAAAGGTAAAGTATATAGAAACAACAGGAGAGAATATTAACACAAGAGAATGACTTGAAGGTATTTATTTAGTAATTGCGTGGTAATAAATGATAAATTACCATGTATGTTCATTGGTGTTTCCTATGTATTTACTTAGTAAATAATTAGCAATTAATGGGCAGTAAAATTAAGTGTTACCAATAACGGTGCTTGGAGTAGTGCACCTTCATCACAACATCCAAGCAAACCCAAAGAGCTTGGTGAGTTACAAGCTACATGGGAGTACTCTATAGTCATACGAAGATCTACATAGCAGCTGATAAGCATGATAAAGCATGACAAGCATGTGTGTGTGATGGTGCCGACAGCAACATCTTACAAGTTACAACCCGACTTTGCTATGTTTCTTTACTTTTGTTGTGCAGAAAGTTCCTACTATTATCACAAATGACCGCCAAGCACTTCTGGACATCAGTTCGACAGTTACTGACCTCGATTTTGACTTTTCAGCTCAGCTGTTCCCTTGTTCATACCGAACCCCGTTTCTTTATTTCATGGGCTACCAAAACCCTGCAAGCTTAGACGCGACAGACATGCTGGCATCCTGGTGAGACTGAGACGAAGGGAAAATCGTCCGGCAGGCCCCTCGGTTCTAATGGCAAATGTCCAGTCCCTCGAGATAAGATGGATGAGCTTTGTTCGAGAGTCTGCTATCAGAGAGACTTGAAAAGCTGCAATATTATATGCCTTGCAGAGACGTTGCTGGATGACTCTATGTACGTAGTACAACAGTGGTTTCTCCATGCAGTGGCACGAACGTAATAAGGCGGCCTCGGGCAAGTCCAAAGGGGGAGGGTTGTGAAAAAAATCTCAAGCTTTTGCTCACCTGATATAAAATACCTCATAGTAAGCTGCAGACCCTTTTATCTACGAAGAGAGTTCTCATAAATAATTATCATTGATGTCTCCCTCCTAAAGCCAACACCACTTTGGCACTCAAACTGTATGGGGCCATAAACAAACAAGAAACCACTCACTCAGAGGCAGCGGTTCTGGTGGGCGGAGACTTTAACGCAGGGAGACTTAAAACCATTCTACCTCACTTCTACCAACTCGTCTCCTGCGCCACTAGGGGCACTAAAACTCTAGACCACTTTTACTCTACCCTCAGAAACCCAAACAAGGCCCTGCCTCGTCTTCCCCTCTGACCATGACTCTATTCTCCTGCTACCTGTTTACAAACAACAAAAGCTCAAACAGGAAGTACCAGTGTGTGGGCCGATGAAGCAGACGTGAGGCTATCCCAGAAACTGGGATATGTTCCATCATTCATTCGATGGCATTGAGGAGTTTACAACATCAGTCACAGGCTTCATCAATAAGTGCATAGACGACCTGGAAGCCAGCCACACCAATGTGTCGGAGGAAACACCGTACACCTGGCGACCATGTCAGCGTGCATGCACCCAGCCCGCCACAGGAGTCGCTAGAGAGCAAAGGGACAAGGACATTGTCCCTGCCGGCCAAACCCTTCTCTAACCCGGACAATGCTGGGCCAATTGTGCGCCACAATTGTGCTGTGACAGAGGCTGGACTCTGCTGTGACAAAGCCTGGACTCGAACCAGGATCTCTAATGGCACAGCTAGCACTGTGATGTAGTGCCTTAGACCACTGCACCACTCAGGAGGCCCTGTGTAAAACTTTTCAACAGGTTAACACTCGAAATAACAGGGAGCAATCTCAAAGCAGGCGCAGACATTTTCAATCTCTCCTTGTCCCAGTCTGTAAACCTAACATGTTTCAAGATGACCACCATTGTCCCTGTTCTCAAGAACTGGAAGGTAACCTGCCTAAATGAATATCGCCCTGTAGCACTCAAATATCAAATATTCATAAGTAATCACACCCCTGAGTCAATACTTTGTAGAAGCACCTTTGGCAGCAATGACATATGTGGGTCTCTGAGATCTTTCCACACCTGGAATGTGCAACATTTGCCCATTGTTATTTTCTGAATTCTTCAAGCTCTGTCAAATTGGCTGTTGATCATTGCTAAACCATTTTCAGGTCTTGCCATAGTGTAGATGTTCAAATAGATTTAAGTCAAAACTGTAACTCGGCCACTCAGGAACATTCACTATCATCTTGGTAAGCAACTCCAGCGTAGATTTGGCCTTGTGTTTTAGGTTATTGTCCTGCTGAAAGGTGAATTATTCTCCCAGTGTTTGGTGGAAGCAGACTTCTAGGATTTTGCCTCTGCTTAGCTCTATTCCTTTTCCTTTTTCATCCTGAGAACTCCCCAGTCCTTACTGATTAAAAGCATACCCATAACATGATGCAGCCATCACTATGCTTGAAATTATGGAGAGTGGTACTCAGTAATGTGTTGCATTGGATTTGCCCCAAAAATAACACTTTGTATTCAGGACTAAAAGGTAATTACAGTGAAAGGTAATTACGTTTTTTGCACTATTACTTTGGTGCCTTGTTGCAAACAGGATACATGTTTTAGAATGTTTTTTTTCCTCTGTCAATTAAGTTAGTATTGTGGATGAACTACAATGCCAACTCATCCTCAGTTTTCTCCTATCAAAGCCATTAAACGGCAATGTATTCAATGTCTGCTTTTAGATTTTTACCCACCTACCAATAGTTGCCCTTCTTTGCCAGGCATAGGAAAACCACCTTAGATCTTTGTGGTTGAATTTGTGTTCAGTCCTCGACTATGGGACCTTGCAAATAATTTTATGTGTGGGGTAAAGAGATGAGGTGAATTATATACTGATTTCCCGGGAACAGGCCCAGATCCCCGTCATTTGCACGAAGAGAAGGTGGATCAAAAGCTGCCTTCTGAGAATTTGTAGGCGATCAAATAAACCCCCACTTCCTTCCAATCTGCTAGCAAATGTGAAATCTTTGGAAAATAAAATCGATGACCTACGCGGAAGATTAAACTACGAATGGGACAATCAAAACTGTAACATCTTATGATTCACGGAGTCATGGCTGAACGACGACAATATCAACATACAGCTAGCTGGTTATACGCTGTATCGGCAGGATAGAACAGCGGCGCCTGGTAAGACAAGGGGCGGCGGACTATGTATTTTTGTAAATAACAGCTGGTAAACGATATCTAAGGAAGTCTCAAGGTTTTGCTTGCCTGAGGTAGAGTATCTCATGATAAGCTGTAAACCACACTATCTACCTATAGTGTTTTCATCTGTTTTTTTTGTAGCTGTCTACATACCACCACAGACTGATGCTGGCACTAAGACCACACTGAATGAGCTGTATTCCGCCATAAGCAAAGAGGAAAACGCTCACCCAGAGGCGGCGCTCCAAGTAGCCGGGGACTTTAATGCAGGGAAACTTAAATCAGTCTTACCAAATTTCTATCAGCATGTTAAATGTGCAACCAGAGGGGAAAAAAACTCTGGACCACCTTTACTCCACACACAGAGACGCATACAAAGCTCTCCCTCACCCTCCATTTGGCAAATCTGACCATAATTCTATCCTTCTGATTCATGCTTACAAGCAAAAATTAAAGCAGACCAGTGACTCGATCAATAAAAAAGTGGTCAGATGAAGCAGACGCTAAGCTACAGGACTGTTTTGCTAGCACAGACTGGAATATGTTCCGGGATTCTTCCGATGGCATTGAGGAGTACACCACATCTGTCATTGGCTTCATCAATAAGTGCATCAATGACGTCGTCCCCACAGTGAACGTACGTACATACCCTAACCAGAAGCCATGGATTACAGACAACATCCGCACAAGCTAAAGGCTAGAGTTTCCGCTTTCAAGGAGTGGGACTCTAACCTGGAAGCTTATAAGAAATCCGCTATGCCCTCCGACGAACCATCAAACAGGCAAAGCGTCAATACAGGACTAAGATCAAATCGTACTACACCGGCTCTGACGCTCATCGGATGTGGCAGGGCTTGCAAACCATTACAGACTACAAAGGGAAGCACAGAGCGAGAGCTTCCCAGTGACACGAGCCTACCAGACGAGCTAAACTACTTCTATGCTCACTTCGAGGCAAATAACACTGAAACATACATGAGAACACCAGCTGTTCTGGAAGACTGTGTGATCACGCTCTCCGCAGCCGATGTGAGTAAGACCTTTTAACAAGTCAACATTCACAAGGCCGCAGGGCAAGACGGATTACCAGGACGTGTACTGCGAGCATGCGCTGATAAACTGGCAAGTGTCTTCACTGACATTTTCAACCTCTGCCTGTCCGAGTCTGTAATACCAACATGTTTTAAGCAGACAACCATAGTCCCTGTGACCAAGAACACTAAGGTAACCTGCCTAAATGACAACTGACCCGTAGCACTCACGCCTGTAGCCATGAAGTGCTTTGAAAGGCTGGTCATGGCTCACATCAACACTATTATCGCAGAAACCCTAGACCCACTCCAATTTGCATGCCACCCTAACAGATAAACAGATGATGAAATCTCTATTGCACTCCACACTACCCTTTCCCACCTGGACTAAAGGAACACCTACGTGAGAAAACTTTTAATTGACTACAGCTCAGCTTTCAACACCATAGTGCCCTCAAAGCTCAACAATAAGCTAAGGACCCTGGGACTAAACACCTCCCTCTGCAACTGGATCCTGGACTTCCTGACGGGCCGCCTCCAGGTGGTAAGGGTAGGTACTGTAACAACACATCCGCCACGCAACACATCCGACATTGTATCATCCGCATTAATGTAGAAGTGTTAGAAAAATATACATTCTTTTTCTTATTTATATTCTTATTTACAATAAATGTTACTTCTAATGACACAATACATTATTTACCATCCACTTCAATTGGGCACAAAATAATCTGAAACAACCAAATCAAACAGCAAATGCATCCAACAAGTTTGTAGAGTCACAAGCTTGATGTAGTCATTGCGTTCTAGGAATATGGGACCAAATACTACACTTATGACTACTTTAGTTAATACACAGAGTATAAGTGAATTTCTCCCAATACTTTTGGTCCACTAAAATGGGGGGACCATGTACAGAAAGTGCTTTAATTTCTAAACTGTTCACCTGATATGGATGAAAATACCATAAACCTCAAGTTGACAGTCCACATTTCAATGTATCATTTCAAATCCAAAGTGCTGAAGTACAGAACCAAAACAACAAAATATGTACTGTTTCAATAATTGTGGAGCTCACTGTTTACACACTAAATACACACACTACACTGACACTCTCACACAAAACCCACACACATTCACATACACTACATTTGCACACAAGTACTTAACACACACGCATACCGATGCAACACAAACACATACATATACACACACCTTGCACATACCTCGCAACCCTGCACATTGATCTGGTACTGGTACCTCCTGTACATACAGTGGGGCAAAAAAGTATTTAGTCAGCCACCAATTGTGCAAGTTCTCCAACTTAAAAAAATGAGAGAGGCCTGTAATTTTCATCATAGGTACACTTCAACTATGACAGACGAAATGAGAAAAAGAAATCCAGAAAATCACATTGTAGGATTTTTAATTTATTTATTTGCAAATTATGGTGGAAAATAAGTATTTGGTCAATAACAAAGGTTTATCTCAATACTTTGTTATATACCCTTTGTTGGCAATGACAGAGGTCAAACGTTTTCTGTAAGTCTTCACAAGGTTTTCACACACTGTTGCTGGAATTTTGGCCCATTCCTCCATGCAGATCTCCTCTAGAGCAGTGATGTTTTGGGGCTGTCGCCGGGCAACACAGACTTTCAACTCCCTCCAAAGATTTTCTATGGGGTTGAGATCTGGAGACTGGCTAGGCCACTCCAGGACCTTGAAATGCTTCTTACGAAGCCACTCCTTCGTTGCCCGGGCGGTGTGTTTGGGATCATTGTCATGCTGAAAGACCCAGCCACGTTTCATCTTCAATGCCCTTGCTGATGGAAGGAGGTTTTCACTCAAAATCTCACGATACATGGCCCCATTCATTCTTTCCTTTACACGGATCAGTCGTCCTGGTCCCTTTGCAGAAAAACAGCCCCAAAGCATGATGTTTCCACCCCCATGCTTCACAGTAGGTATGGTGTTCTTTGGATGCAACTCAGCATTCTTTGTCCTCCAAACACAACGAGTTGAGTTTTTACCAAAAAGTTATATTTCGGTTTCATCTGACCATATGACATTCTCCCAATCCTCATCTGGATCATCCAAATGCTCTCTAGCAAACTTCAGACGGGCCTGAACATGTACTGGCTTAAGCAGGGGGACACGTCTGGCACTGCAGGATTTGAGTCCCTGGCGGCGTAGTGTGTTACTGATGGTAGGCTTTGTTACTTTGGTCCCAGCTCTCTGCAGGTCATTCACTAGGTCCCCCCGTGTGGTTCTGGGATTTTTGCTCACCGTTCTTGTGATCATTTTGATCTTGCGTGGAGCCCCAGATCGAGGAAGATTATCAGTGGTCTTGTATGTCTTCCATTTCCTAATAATTGCTCCCACAGTTGATTTCTTCAAACCAAGCTGCTTACCTATTGCAGATTCAGTCTTCCCAACCTGGTGCAGGTCTACAATTTTGTTTCTGGTGTCCTTTGACAGCTCTTTGGTCTTGGCCATAGTGGAGTTTGGAGTGTGACTGTTTGAGGTTGTGGACAGGTGTCTTTTATACTGATAACAAGTTCAAACAGGTGCCATTAATACAGGTAACGAGTGGAGGACAGAGGAGCCTCTTAAAGAAGAAGTTACAGGTCTGTGAGAGCCAGAAATCTTGCTTGTTTGTATGTGACAAAATACTTATTTTCCACCATAATTTGCAAATAAATTCATTAAAAATCCTACAATGTGATTTTCTGGATTCTTTTTCCTCATTTTGTCTGTCATAGTTGAAGTGTACCTATGATGAAAATTACAGGCCTCTCTCATCTTTTTAAGTGAGAGAACTTGCACAATTGGTGGCTGACTAAATACTTTTTTTGCCCCACTGTAGCTCCATTCTTGTGTATTTTACTACTATTGTGTTTTTTTTTTTTACTCTGCATCGTTGAGAAGAGCTTGTAAGCAAGCATTCCACGTTAAAGTCTACATCCGTTGTATTCGGTGCATGTTACAAATACAATTTTATTTTACTTGAATTTGATGAAAAAGGATACAGCAGCAGACTACATTGGAGAAGCACAGTCACACACTGTGCACTGATCCGGTGAGTGAACTGGAGCAGGGATGATTGATCACAGATGAGCCAATAAGTGGTAGAATGAGGGTGTGTGTGATTCCTACCTGGTCAGCAGGAGGGGCGAAGGGCGCACTCCTCTGGAGCTGGAGCTGCTTTTCAATGTTGTCCTTCAGACACTGACACACACGTCGCTTCTGGTCTGCAGAGTAAGCTTCCAGACTGAGCAAGCAGTCACACTTCTACACAGCCAGAGAGAGACATGGAGACAGAAAGACAGAGAGAGCGAGAGAGAGCGAGAGAAAGACAGAGAAAGACAGAGAGTGAGAGACAGAGGGGGACAGAGAAAGGATGAGAGGGGTTGTTATTCACCTTTCATGCAATACTTAATTCTACTCTTTGTTGCAGGTTTGACAGTTTAGTTGAGAAAAAGGCTTCTTTGTAAATGTGTCTCCATGGTGGCAGGACCTCTGTTTTAGGAGGGGGCAAGAGAGAGAGGAAACGAGAGAAAAAATGAAAGCGAATTAATTAAAGAATTAATGAATGATGGCAAATGGGAGTGGGGAACAGCAAGAGAGGTTTGGAGAGGTATCGTGCTTAATGGTTTCCTCATACATGGAGAGCTGACAGCAAAAGGCAGTGTGTGTCTGTGTGTGTGCCTGTGCATATATGCCTGTGTGTGTGTGTGTGTCTGTGTGTGTGTCTGTGTGTGCATGCGTGCGTGTGTTATATCCACTTAGTCACAGAGAATTACGCTGACCCACTGTTACAGTAAAGGGCAGTGCTGAGCAGCTTGAGAGAGCAGAGAGTGCTTTGAAAGAGGATAAGAACTAACAAAGGAACTTTGCAAGCCAGAAGTGGCATACTGTACTGCTGCTGAGTAGTAACAAACCGTAATAGCGCTATTGACTACTGTGCTATAAATATTAACAACCCCATGGTGTGATATATGACCATTGTGACTTGGAGACAGACTTAGATCATGTGATTTGCTCACTTCAGGTGAAATAGATCTCCGGTCAAACTGATTAAAAGACTTCAAGTTGGGTGCCCCCCAAAGAAAGAACATAAGTCAATCCATCCCTTATATTAATGTTCTGGAGGGTAGAATTGAATGTCCCGTAGTTAACTTCAAGTCGACAGGGATATCGACGTGTAAAGTCTGTTCAAAGGAGATACTGAGAAAGCATCAGAGGGAGAGACTAATGGGAATTTTACGCATATTTGCAATGGATGTGATTTCTTGCTAATGCTGCGGGGATGGAGCTATTGATGGAGTCAATGGACTGAATGAAAACGACAATCAGACTGAGGAAACATCTTTAAAAAAAAAATGAGTTTCACTGGTTCAAGGTTAACATTTATGCTGGTGTGTTTAAGTGCTGTGTGTATGTGTACAGTATATTAACTAGGTATACACAACTCTACAACCTCTTCTATTAAACTACAGCGGATCTGTACAAAAAACATGCTGTAGGAGACACACTTTTGGCACTGCCTGTGGCCATGAATAGTGTCAATGCATTGTGAGCTGTTGAGTCACCCTTATGTGTTTTTCTATGAAACACTTGGAATCATTCCAAAATAGTTCCCACACACACACACACACACACACACACACACACACAAACACACACAATTCCAAGGATACTGAAGAAATAAAATGAACAACCAATATCTTTAGGCTATTCAAAAGTTGTGAAATACACCCGCAAACTGTTGTTTACGCAGTCTACTCAGAGCCTCTATGAGAGGAAAAAAAACGTTTATGTCCAGCTTGACAGAGAACCAAACTCTCCCAGATGGATGCCTGGCTCAGGTAAGATAATTTCAGTCAAATTAATTCCCTGAAGTGAACACAACATAAAATACAAAACATTTCGACACTTAGCTGTCTATTTAAAAAAAAAGAAGACGTATAGAGTTGAAATGTATCCCAATATTATACTTTATATAATCATAGAAATGAAATTATGAAAATAGTGAATAACATTCCACCCATGAGGCCATCAGGTAATTTGACAGCAGGAAAGGGTTTTAAGTATTTCCAAAAGTCCCAAATCATTTGTGTAGTGCTTTTACAAAATACATTCAAATCAAATCAAAGTTTATTTGTCACGTGTGCCGAATAAAACAGGTGTAGACCTTACAGTGAAATACTTACTTATAGGCTTTAACCAATAGTGCAAAAAAGGTATTAGGTGAACAATAGGTAAGTAAAGAAATAAAACAACAGTAAAAAGACAGGCCATATACAGTAGCGAGGCTATATACAGTAGCGAGGCTATAAAAGTAGCAAGGCTACATACAGACACCGGTTAGTCAGGCTGATTGAGGCAGTATGTACATGTAGATACGGTTAAAGTGACTAAGCATATATGATGTACAGAGAGTAGCATTAGCGTAAAAAAGGGGTTGGCGGGTGGTGGGTGGCGGGACACAATGCAGATAGATAGTCCGGTTAGCCAATGTGCGGGAGCACTGGTTGGTTGGCCCAATTGAGGTAGTTTGTACATTAATGTATAGTTAAAGTGACTATGCATATATGATAAACAGAGAGTCGCAGCAGCGTAAAAAGAGGGGTTGGGGGAGGGGCACACAATGCAAATAGTCCGGGTAGCCATTTGATTACCTGTTCAGGAGTCTTATGGCTTGGGGGTAAAAATTGTTGAGAAGCCTTTTTGTCCTAGACTTGGCACTCCGGTACCACTTGCCATGCGGTAGTAGAGAGAACAGTCTATGACTGGGGTGGCTGGGGTCTTTGACAATTTTTAGGGCCTTCCTCTGACACCGCCTGGTGTAGAGGTCCTGTATGGCAGGCAGCTTAGCCCCAGTGATGTACTGGGCCGTACGCACTACCCTCTGTAGTGCCTTGCGGTCGGAGGCCGAGCAATTGCCGTACCAGGCAGTGATGCAACCAGTCAGGATGCTCTCAATGTTGCAGCTGTAGAACCTTTTGAGGATCTGAGGACCCATGCCAAATCTTTTTTAGTTTCCTGAGGGAGAATAGGCTTTGTCGTGCCCTCTTCACGACTGTCTTGGTGTGTTTGGACCATTCTAGTTTGTTGTTGATGTGGACACCAAAGAACTTGAAGCTCTCAACCTGCTCCACTACAGCCCCGTCGATGATAATGGGGGGCGTGCTCAGTCCTCCTTTTCCTGTAGTCCACAATCATCTCCTTAGTCTTGGTTACGTTGAGGGATAGGTTGTTATTCTGGCACCACCCGGCCAGGTCTCTGACCTCCTCCCTATAGGCTGTCTCGTCGTTGTTGGTGATCAGGCCTACCACTGTTGTGTCGTCTGCAAACTTAATGATGGTGTTGGAGTCGTGCCTGGCCATGCAGTCGTGTCACAAAGTGTCTTTAAAACATTCAATCTCGATCTACTGCAATGGAAAATGACCTTAAAACGAAGATTCCAGACTGAGTGAAAAGTCAACAACTTGGACAGAACCTGATCTTCTGTCCACGAACTTAGAATCCCTGGAGAATGACAACACATTCATCAAATTCACATAGATTCCAGAGTATCCAGTCAGTAGGGACCTCCATGTTAGTTAAGGTCATGTTGCTCCTCTTCCATAAGTGCATCTGTTAACTGCCCTGGGGCTCCCCTCCTGAGACCCCTGGCCAGGGTTACAAACGCTTGTCACTGTAGTAGCACAGTTTTGCGGGGCCCTCCTCAATGTTGCCAGGCAGTGTGTGCAGTTTTATAGCTAATTTTCTGCTATTCTACACATTTTGCCATGGCACTTTGAGGTCGCCTAGGCTGAGAGCTCCTGTACATTTTGTAAATATTTCATGTTTTTTATTTGTTTTTGTTTGAATGTTTTCCTTTTCGTTTTGACACTGAATAGCAAAATAAGTTAGACAAAAGACAGGGTTACCTATGTGTTTCCTGCCTTTGAATTTGATGGCAAATCAGCTCTTTCAACATAGCTAGATATCAATGCTAGCAGGCTATCTAGTTAGTTAGCTAGTGTGTTTGGATTTGAATACACCACCCTATTTTTGGTTGTTTTTCTACAGTCTCCTGAACCATGAGAAGGACTGCAATGGATGGTGAACTGGCAGTGATGAATTCATTGCTCAGTCTGAAGATTCCTCTGAAGTCTTGAGTGAGTGCGAACTTAACAGCAAACTTCATCTCGTACAAGGTAGTCAGACAGCAGGGACAGCGAAGCGCCGGTGAGACGCATTGAATGGAGAGTGAACTGTGCTGCGTGCCTGCCACCGGAGGACCTGCTCATCTCCCCCCTGTTGACAAACCCCTCCCTCTGCTCAAGCTACGTGGATCACTCTCAACTGTCATCCCATTTGTTGGAGGCTTGAAACAGGTATTTTCGTTCAACTCTAGCTGACAATTGTCGTCGTCCAGACCTACTCTCTCTTACGTAACTACATATATATCTTATCTGATGCTTTTTCTTTTAAAGCGTTTTGAGATTCTTTCTGTAATGAAAAGCGCTATAGAAGCTGAATTAAATAATTTTATTATGAGAATGTTCATATGCTATCTGTTCAATCGACCTGTCGACCTTCCGCATCTGCGGTGGAAGGTGGCCGAGCTACAGCGGTGTTTGGCAGACCATGTGACCTCCTGAACATCGATCTTCTCACGAAAACATCTGTAGTGACTGAGCTTTCTTATATCTCCTAGATATAGGACAGACACTTCAAAACCTTATTGCTTATTATACATTTTTTGACAGTTTTTTTTGCAAATAAGCACAAGTGAAATAATTCTCATACAAACCCAAACACATACAACCCCCCAGAATGACGCCTTTAGACATTAATATTAATTATCCTACACTATATTTGTCAAACACGATTGGCGTTATGTACAGTGCCATCGGAAAGTATTCCGACCCCTTGACTTTTTCCACATTTTGTTACTTTACAGCCTTACTCTAAAATGGATTAAATCAAAACCAAATCCTCAGCAATCTACACACAAAGCGAAAACTAGTTTTTAGAAATGTTTGCAAATAAAAAACATTACACTATCAAAATAAAGAAAGTCGCACACTATATATACTCTCCCAACGGTTTAATGGGTATTACCAACATTTTGGCATCACTGTGCCTTCCTCAGGGTTTCTCAGGAATTTCACAGTAAAGTCTCCACCAGTTTAATGCAGCGCATGTGACAAATAAAATTGTATTTGATATGTGAATCTGCCCAGAGAGTGACCTCTTGTCTTACCATTAACAGTACAGTTGAAGTCGCAAGTTTACATACACTTGGGTTGGAGTCATTAAAACTTGTTTTTCAACCACTCCACAAATGTCTTGTTAACAAGAAATTGGCAAGTCGGTTAGGACATCTACCTTGTGCATTGCTCCTTGGGAGCAATTTCCAAACGCCTGAAGGTACCACGTTCATCTGTACAAACAATAGTACGCAAGTATAAACACCATGGGACCACGCAGCCGTCATACCGCTCAGGAAGGAGACGCGTTCTGTCTCCTAGAGATGTACGTACTTTGGTGCGAAAAGTGCAAATCAATCCCAGAACAACAGCAAAGGACCATGTGAAGATGATGGAGGAAACAGGTACAAAGGTATCTATATCCACAATAAAACGAGTCCTATATCGACAAAACCTGAAAGGCCGCTCAGCAAGGAAGAAGCCACTGCTCCAAAACTGCCATTAAAAAAAGCCAGACTACAGTTTGCAACTGCACATGAGGACAAATATCGTACTTTTGGAGAAATGTCCTCTGGTCTGATGAAACAAAAATAGAACTGTTTGGCCATAATGACCATCGTTATGTTTGGAGGAAAAAGGGGGAGGCTTGCAAGCCAAAGAACACCATCCCAACCGTGAAGCACGGGGGTGGCAGCATCATGTTGTGGGGGTGCTTTGCTGCAGAAGGGACTGGTGCACTTCACAAAATAGACGGCATCATGCGGGAAGAAAATTATGTGGATATATTGAAGCAACATCTCAAGACAGTCAGGAAGTTAAAGCTTGGTCACAAATGGGTCTTCCAAATGAACAATGACCCCAAGCATACTTCCAAAGTTGTGGCAAAATGGCTTAAGGACAACAAAGTCAAGGTATTGGAGTGGCCATCACAAAGCCCTGACCTCAATCCCATAGATAATTTGTGGGCAGAACTGAAAAAGTGTGTGCGAGCACATGAGATCACCACATAGAAGCACAGAGCCCAGAGACTGAAAATGTAGTACATATAACTGGATATTCTGAAATCCTTCTTCTATACTGTATGGTAGGGGGAGTTTTGAGGTGGCATATAAATGGCACACAGGTATACTATATGTCCTGACTGGTACTCAATATTTCATATTTCATCTTTCTCTCTCATACACACATATACACTGGTTCATTAAGAGTACATCTGATGAGGAGGCTAGAAATAGCTGACCTTGATCTCGAGCGTCTGCAGAAGTTGGTCTCTAAGGTAGCCACTCTTATAGAATCAAGGTCAAACTAGTATGGGTGCTTTTCCCCTTCAAAATGAAGCCCTTATCAGCTTTGGGAAAGCATACAGTACATTAGAATCCAACACATGATCAAATGACTCGAATTATAAAAAATAACAAATAACATTTCAGACTAAACCAAAAGTTGTTTGTTTTTGGAAACAAACAAACAACAGAGAGATATTAATTCCTTCTCATCAAAGTATAATTCTCACAGTCTTTTATCTATTTTTGTTTTGGTTCCAAAGGGGGGATGTTTGGTCTGGGGCTCAAACCAGTGCTTCTTTGATGCAGAGAGCTGTCTGGCACAAAGAGGAGAAGGGGGAAGCTGTAACCCAATATGGCGACCGGAGTATGGGCAAATGGGTGTGTCGAAAGGAAATTTGTGGGCGTGTGGAAAGGAGTGGGTGTGTCAAAAGGTTAGTTAGAAGGTTTTGATTGAGCTGTGTTTTTTTTATTTATTCTACCACGCAACTACCGTACATTGAGCTACTGTACCGTACCGTGAGAGTTTGGACTTTTGAAGCCAGAGGATGAGTCTAAGGGGGGGGGTTAAAAGTACTGATGATGGGTGTACAGTTGCTTCATGCATCATAATGTGTGCTTACTGTGACAGTCACCCTGATATTGGCTACTAGGTAGCTATTTCCATGCTGTTGCCAGACAATAGTGCTTGGCAAGCGGTAGCGAAGGGCACTGTCCCGGTGTTGTTGCTGTTTATATCCTACCCATTGAGTAGTAACCTGTATGTATGTAGGGTGGCAGGTAGACTAGCGGTTAAGAGCGGGCCAGTAACTGTATGGTCGCTGGTTCAAATCCCTGAGCAGACTAGGTGAAAAATCTGTCAATGTGCCCTTGAGCAAGGTACTTAACCTTAATTGCTCTGGATAGGTCCATCTGCTAAATGACTAAAATGGAAATGTATGTATCAAGGTGACATCTAGATGGTTATCAATATTAGTTATTTCTTGTATGGCTGTTATCTAACTTTAAATAAAATCATGGGAGGGGGAAAAAAAGGCCAAGTTAGCTCCGGCCGGTGACAACTGTGATATAGCTGCCCAGTAGGAAACACCTCAGGTCGGCATGAACGTCGATAAAACACTTGTGTACTGATCGCCGGCTTATCGACTCATTGTGCAGCCCAATCAGCTATGCAAAACGGTTTTTAGTGGCAACAAATCTGCCCAATTAGCTGATTCACTTGCCATACACCTACTCCTTTCGACACACCAACTTGCCCATACTCTGGTCGCCATATTGGGCTGTAGCTACCCATACTTCGTGACCTTGGGACTGTAAGGTTCTAAGGTTCTAATATCTGAGATATTGAGCATCAAAGTTCTCACATCCCAGATCCCAGAACTGTTTTGTAGTTAATTCTAAGGTCCTCACCTTAAAGGTACCTAAAGTGCAGAGTATCAAAATGTGTTTTTATGAGGGGAGAGGGGGGTGCAATCGCAGATGGAACCTTATGGCTCTGAAATGGTCTGTATTTGTTCAGGCTTGGATTGATTGTGATTGGATTGCAGAGAAAACTGTATAGTGTTATATTCAACTGGGTTTATGCATATAGAACTTTCTAGTTTACATTTTTCGACTTAAAATTAGCTTTTTAAAAAATCTAACTTCACAGACATATGAAGAACCATCTAAAGATCAATTAATTATATGTGACTAACTCGTTTTTGACAAACATTTCTGAAGAACCTTATAGTCCAAAGGTCTCAAACTTGACAATGAGAGATAGTACTGGAGTCCGAGGCCTATGAAGGCCTCCAGAGTATGACTGGCCTTGAGTAACACCTCAAGATATGTATAATTTCTGTACAATTCCCTCAAAGAGCTTAACTACAGCAAACTATCATCGCTGTTTCAATCTCAAACACTGTAATTCTGCTTTATTAAGTGAAGGAACAGTTGGACAGGACCACCCAAACTCACAACTTTAGCACCATGCACAACATGTCAAGAACGTCCTAAAAACAAACATAGAACTAGACAAAACCTCCAGGGGACCATGACACAACATCCCAAGAATGTCCTAAAAACGTCCCTTTCTTGGGATGTTGTGTCATGGTGCTCTGGAGGTTTTTGTCTACGTCCCATAATGTTGCAGGGATGTCCCCCAGGATGTTTCCAGGACGTTCTTGGGACATTGTTTCCAGGGGACCATTGGTGTCCGAGAACATACTAAAAATGTATTTGGGGATGTCCCCGGAACAAACCATCCTTGGGAACGTCCCTGGAACAAAATGAGAAACAGAAAGAAAACTCCAGAGGACCATGACACAACATCCCAACAATGTCCAAAAACGTCCTCGGGGACCTCCTGGTAAATTACAGGGAACTGGACAAAGTCCCACAGAGATGTCCACACAACGTCCTAATGACTAGTAAAATTAAAGTCCTGAGAATATCCTAAAAAGGTCTTGACATGGTCCTCAGTGACGTCCAGGTAACTTACAGAGAGCTAGACAATGGTCCTCCAGAGAAAGTTCCCTTGTGGATGATCATGCAACGTCCACATGACTACCATTGAATGTCCCATGGATCACATCCAATCAGAACCAAATAAGAACCGTTTTGTAACGTTCCCTAATGGACTGTACTGAATGTCCTTCTATGATCTTGAGCATCATGTTTTAATGTTCTAAAACGTTCTCAGAACATCAGTGCGATAACGTCTCGCAGAAACCTAATAGGAATGTCCCCTAATGTCCTTAGGAAGTCGCCTGTTTGCTGGGTGAAACCAGGCAATAAATATTTTCCTATCTTGTTCTCAAGAGAGCAACAATGTAAGGGTGGGATATGATTTAAAACAGTGTATAGGAAAGTGATTATCAAATCAATACAACGGCCCTGTTCTTGTTATGAAATACAAATTAAGTATAGTTTATCCTTCAGCAATATTACTCTGAAGTAATTCATCTTAAACTCACCCCTTCCCAAGCCATGCAATAAACACTGTACTGCAATTGCTCAGCATTGAGAAAAAAAGGGACAACTGAGGTGAGACAGGTGATCAAATAAACCCCATAGTCTGCACTAAAACACTTCGACCATAGGATTCCAAGAGGGCTGCAGTTATGTTGATCTAAGAGCCTAGATCTGCGGAGGCTATCGAGGCCATAGATCTCAATGCAATCATCCCACTGAGAGAGAAGTCTTTAAGTCATTACATGCAGATGTATGGGCGCAGCCAGAGCTGCCGAATTTATCTCTCCCAGAATATTAAAAGTGTGATAAAGCCACACAGTTCATCAGTCCCAGCCCAAGTAAAGCCCCAGAGAGGGTAGTAAAAGCAGTTCTCAGTGCAAGGGGGTGGGCCAAGGGGGGTGGGCCCTGCAATAGGCCTATTATGGATGACTACCATGAAGGCAGATCTGCTGACAAAGACCCCAGGATGGATATCACTCAGACCCCCTCATTTGAAGATGACAGTCTCTAGATCTTTGAGTCGTTGCAAAAGGGTACACACATACCCACACACGCACACACGCACACACAGACACACAGGCAGATATAGACACGTTCAAGAAGATGCAGACAGACATACAGCACCAGTCAATTTTTACTATTTCCTACATTAATAGTGAAGACATCAAAACTATGAAATAACACATGGAATCATGTAGTAAGCATAAAAGTGTTAAACAAATCAAAATATATTTTATTTTAGATTCTTCGAAGTAGCCACCCTTTAACTTGGTGAGAGCTTTGCACTCTTGGCATTCTCTCAACCAGCTTCACCTGGAATGCTTTTACAACAGTCTTGAAGGAGTTCCCACATATGCTGAGCACTTGTTGGCTGCTTTTCCTTCACTCTTTGGTCCAACTCATCGTAAACCATCTCAATTGGGTTGAGGTCAGGGGATTGTGGAGGCCAGGTTATCTGATGCAGCACTCCATCACTCTCCTTCTTGGTCAAATAGCCATTACACAGCCTGTTGTCCTGTTGAAAAACAAATGGTAGTCCCACTAAGCGCAAACCAGATTGGATGGCGTATCGCTGTGGTAGCCATTCTGGTTAAGTGTGCCTTGAATTCTAAATTAATCACTGAGGGTGTCACCAGTAAAGCACCCCCACACCATCACACGTCCAACTCTGTGCTTCACGGTGGGAACCAAAAATGCAGAGATCATCTGTTCACCTACTCTACGTCTCACAAAGACACAGCAGTTGGAACCAAAAATGTCAAATTTGAACACATCAGACCAAAGGACAGATTTCCACCTGTCTAATGTCCAGTGCTCATGTTTCTTGGCCCAAGTAAGTCTGTTCTTCTTATTGGTGTCCTTTAGTAGTGGTTTCTTTGCAGCAATTCGACCATGAAGACCTGATTCACACAGTCTCCCCTGAACAGTTGATGTTGAGATGAGTCTGTTACTTGAACTCTGTGAAGTATTTATTTGGCCTTTTATTTCTGAGGCTAGTAACTCTAATGAACTTATCATCTGCAGCAGAGGTAACTCTGGGTCTACCTTTCCTGTGGCGGTCATCATGAGAGCCAGTTTCATCATTATGTAGCGCTTCATGGTTTTTGAGACTGCACTTGAAGAAACTTTTCCGTATTGACTAACCTTCATGTCTTAAAGTAATGATGGACTGTCGTTTCTCTTTGCTTATTTGAGCTGTTCTTGCCATAATAAGGACTTGGTATTTTACCAAATAGGGCTATCTTCTGTATACCAACCCTACCTTGTCACAACACAACTGATTGGCTCAAACACATTAAGACGGAAAGAAATTCCACAAATGAACATTGAACAAGGCACACCTGTTAATTGAAATGCATTCCAGGTGGCTACCTCATGAAGCTGGTTGAGATAATACCAAGAGTGTGCAAAGCTGTCATCAAGGCAAAGAGTGGCTACTTTGAAGAATCTCAAATATAAAATATATTTTGATTTGTTTATCACTTTGGTTACTACATGATTCCATATGTGTTATTTCATAGTTTTGAGGTCTTCACTATTATTCTACAATGTAGAAAATAGTAAAAATAAAGAAAAACCCTTGAATGAGTAGGTGTGTCTAAACTTTTGACTGGTTCTGTACACGCACGCACGCACGCGCGCACACACACACACACACACACACACACACACACACACACACACACACACACACACACACACACAGACGTAAAGGCAGGCACACTCTCAGCTGGAAACATCCTTGCAGCCCATGTTACCAAAATAAATATACGTTTCGTCAATGGTCGGGCGTTTGGGACGTCATCAGATGGAACTAGTGTCACAGCTAAGCCCCGAGCACACGAACGTCACACCTAAAAATGGCCCGTGAACAATTTTACCTTTTTCTCTGCAAATAGATCACACAATGCACAGTATCCCCTCTAAAAGCTAAAGTAAAGACTCCCTCACTGTCATAAAGCTTAGTAATGTGTTTCACTCTATGATTGAACTCACGTACTTTATCTCTCTATCTGCTACCTCTATCGGTCACGTCTCCTCCATTCATCCATTCAGCACTTGTTAAACAAGACAGTTGACTCAATAGTCTGGAAGTGATTGATGTTTTGTAATTAAGGCACCAGGGTAGGATGAGTTAATGCCATCAGATTAAATTGATAGGTTAAAAGGCCAGCCACACCTAGGACGATAACTATAACAAAAAAATATATATATTCTAATTCAAGTGAACAGGAGCAGTCACACTACAACGTTAACTACAAAAAGAGTGGAGAATGATAACAGGAGCTATCATTTGGGACGCTTTCCGAAGAAAAAAATGTCCCTGTCCCTCCAACGATAAAACATTGACAACCAATCAAAAACATGTTCTATTGAAGCGTTCTTGGTTCTATGTGCAAGAGGCTGCTCGGAGAGGAGAGGAGGCAGAGCTTACGGTAGGCTTGCCTGAATAGCTGGCCATGTGTGAGCATATTGGTAGCCACATTAATTATAGGACGATATTTTATGTTGGTAGGCCTATCTGTTAACAACGATACATACTGACAAAAATACACACTATGACTGGCCTGCTAATGTGCATTTCTGGACATTGTAAACTGTCAAGAATAGACCCATAACTGATTCAAAGGGTTGCATAATCAGGCCTAGGCTGTATGCAGTTATTTCAGCATGAAGCATTCAAAACAGGACATTTGAGTGGTTATTCAATTTAGCCTACACACACAACAATGCAGTTAACAGCCCTAGACAAAAATCGGTACTCACTTGATAAAAAATAATACATTCCAGATTGCACTGTGTTGTTGTAGCCTAGGTAAGATACTTTTCTGGTTTAAAAATGTAGGGCTAAATTAATAGTGGAGCGCATATCCGGAACTGCAGAGCGCAGCCTGATTTTTTAATAATCTGTTAACTTTTTTTTATTCACTTTGACAAGTAAATATTTATAGACCTACTATTTAGCTAATGAATGACCTAATATCTAGCTAATATTTCTTACTTCGGCTACACTATAGCGTCTCTCTTCCAGCTGTTCCCGAGGACATTTGTTTGTAGAATTTTTTTTTTTATACTAGGCCTTTCGCAATAAGAAACAAGCTTGCTGTTGCTAATTGCTGAATGTAAAATAGGCCTAGGCCAAATGATCTGTCAGGGAAAGTTAAGGAGAGAGAGTGCATTGGTGTGATCACTTTGTCCAGTGATGTTAAGATTGTTGCACTGATGCATTGCAAATGGTTGCACAGGACAGGCAGAGAGATGAGCACAGCGAAAAAGGAAATTGGCAATCATTAGAAAAATGGAAATCACTTGCAAACCACTTGAGCAACAAGGCAAGCTATGACATGATGTACAAGATGTGCAGGCTAAACAGCGTTTGTTATTGCATTGCTACATTTAAATATGAGTTTCTAATTATTTTTCATTACATTACATTATTATTCAAATATTATTTGACAATGAATACACCCTGAAGCACTAAATAGTCTATGTTACCACCTATTTAATAGGCCTACAGCATGCAGTAGGATGCGTTTATCAGTTGATTGACAGGTGTATGCCTAGTGCAGAATGATAAACGATAACAGTCTGCTGGTGTGGATGCTTGCCAATGTTTATAGTTATGTATTATTCATCATTATAGTTATCGTCCTTGGTGTGGAGGGCCCTTACATCCAATAGGCGATAATTGATAAAGGCTGTGATAAGTAAGAAGATCAGTAAATCAGCATTAGTCGTCATTACCACTGTGTATGGTCGTTGGTCATTCTTCAGTCTTCATTTGTCACCTAGTCTACTTATGATGATTGTGTTGTGCCTATCGGTCAGTGCTTGTCCTCTGTAGTCAACATACAACTAAGTACACAAAGGACAAAATGATCTACAGTGGGGGAAAAAAGTATTTAGTCAGCCACCAATTGTGCAAGTTCTCTCACTTAAAAAGATGAGAGAGGCCTGTAATTTTCATCATAGGTACACTTCAACTATGACAGACAAAATGAGGGAAAAAAATCCAGAAAATCACATTGTAGGATTTTTTATGAATTTATTTGCAAAATTTGGTGGAAAATAAGTATTTGGTCAATAACAAAAGATTATCTCAATACTTTGTTATATACCCTTTGTTGGCAATGACAGAGGTCAAATGTTTTCTGTAAGTCTTCACAAGGTTTTCACACACTGTTGCTGGTATTTTGGCCCATTCCTCCATGCAGATCTCCTCTAGAGCAGTGATGTTTTGGGGCTGTCGCTGGGAAACACGGACTTTCAACTCCCTCCAAAGATTTTCTATGGGGTTGAGATCTGGAGACTGGCTAGGCCACTCCAGGACCTTGAAATGCTTCTTACGAAGCCACTCCTTCGTTGCCAGGCGGTGTGTTTGGGATCATTGTCATGCTGAAAGACCCAGCCACGTTTCATCTTCAATGCCCTTGCTGATGGAAGGAGGTTTTCACTCAAAATCTCACGATACATGGCCCCATTCATTCTTTCCTTTACACGGATCAGTCAGTCCTGGTCCCTTTGCAGAAAAACAGCCCCAAAGCATGATGTTTCCACCCCCATGCTTCACAGTAGGTATGGTGTTCTTTGGATGCAACTCAGCATTCTTTGTCCTCCAAACACGACGAGTTGAGTTTTTACCAAAAAGTTATATTTTGGTTTCATCTGACATTCTCCCAATCCTCATCTGGATCATCCAAATGCTCTCTAGCAAACTTTAGACGGGCCTGAACATGTACTGGCTTAAGCAGGGGGACACGTCTGGCACTGCAGGATTTGAGTCCCTGCGCGGCGTAGTGTGTTACTGATGGTAGGCTTTGTTACTTTGGTCCCAGCTCTCTGCAGGTCATTCACTAGGTCCCCGTGTGGTTCTGGGATTTTGCTCACCGTTCTTGTGATCATTTTGACCCCACGGGGTGAGATCTTGCGTGGAGCCCCAGATCGAGGAAGATTATCAGTGGTCTTGTATGTCTTCCATTTCCTAATAATTGCTCCCACAGTTGATTTCTTCAAACCAAGCTGCTTACCTATTGCAGATTCAGTCTTCCCAACCTGGTGCAGGTCTACAATTTTGTTTCTGGTGTCCTTTGACAGCTCTTTGGTCTTGGCCATAGTGGAGTTTGGAGTGTGACTGTTTGAGGTTGTGGACAGGTGTCTTTTATACTGATAACAAGTTCAAACAGGTGCCATTAATACAGGTAATGAGTGGAGGACAGAGGAGCCTCTTAAAGAAGAAGTTACAGGTCTGTGAGAGCCAGAAATCTTGCTTGTTTGTATGTGACCAAATACTTATTTTCCACCATAATTTGCAAATAAATTCATAAAAGATCCTACAATGTGATTTTCTGGATTTTTTTTCCTCATTTTGTCTGTCATAGTTGAAGTGTACCTATGATGAAAAGTACAGGCCTCTCTCATCTTTTTAAGTGAGAGAACTTGCACAATTGGTGGCTGACTAAATACTTTTTTTCCCCACTGTATAGTTCTGTATGTATGGGTACATAGCAGAATATCATATGTATCTCATCTATAGTTTTTTAGCTTTCCACTTCACAGACAATTCAGGACACCAACTGGTATTTCATGTATGATGGATAATAAAGTTTCATGATAAACCCACAGTATCGTCACCAATATAGTTTCCTCTAGACATCTGAAATGCAGCCTAAGCAGAACCGTTGGCCAGAAACTCTTTAATTTTTACAGTCAGAGAGCATAACCCATAATCAACCGTTACTGAACCTACAATCTTGGAATAAAAAGGTTCCTTATAGAACCAAAAAGGGTTCTATCGCTTGGTTAATATATGGAAACCCTAAAATGTCTATATAGAGGCCTTTTGTAGGGTTAATTGATCAGAACCCTAGAGTTATTAAGGTTTTTTTTGTAAAACCCTGCATGGTGACATTTATGGCTACTACTATTAAATAGTAATATTTGTTGTTAAGAATATAACTTAATAAAAACTTAAATCTTGGAATTTGTCATTACTTGCAAAAATATTTACTGGTGGCCAGGGAGGCTCTCTTCGTTTGAATGATGGCCCATGTCAACTCTGGCTGACATATTTACAATACAATACAGTACAGCTTTGTCCATTAGTTACAGCGAAAAACAAACATGTGTCTTCTGCTTCATTCTCAACACCCCCCAAACAGCAGATCTCACACATACAGTTGAGACGAGCACAGGTTAAAGCTGCACTGCACCGCCCCTGGATGGAGAGAATGTTCTGAAGTTAAGGGGCATGTTCAAACCGGCCACATTTCGGCCACAGGACCAACTCTTTTGACACTTGGCTACCTAATGCCAGTATGGTATGGGTTGTTGCCTGACTGGTTCCAGAGAAGAAGAACAGTTTATCAGACAAAATGAAGACAAAATGCTATGCAGACATATAATTATTATGATGTAGAAGAACAACTTACATGCAGTTTTTGTCAGCAGCAGCCGAAAGAGAGATCCTCTGCCTCTGATAGTTCTGCTCAGTCTGATACTGCCAGACTGAGCAAAACATAGTTAATGTGTGAAAAGTAATTTAATGATTAACTAGGCTATTCAATCACCAAGACTTATTATACATAATTTATTATGAATAATGCATACAGTACCTCCTCTCAGTCAGCATCACTATTCTAATGGCTTCATGAAACATAGTCCCCTCAATTGACTCCACACTCTAATGTTTATTTGAAATAATTAGTCGGCTAGCTTGTAAAGTGGTGAATTAAAGTAGCCTAGCTTTTTATGTTTAGCTAGCTAAGTTAGTTAGCTAGCTAGTTTACAAATGTGGTCAAATTCTAATAACGTTTCATCTTTATTTATCTAGCCTATAGTTTATCATATGACTTTGGCTTCATATATTCGAATTATAATGTGCTTATTCGGTAGGTTACTTGCAAGTTAGTTCAACCACCATCCTCTTGCATCATCATGCTGTTATGGCAGTTGGTTTTAAATCGGAATGGCAGTTACATTTTGAATTGATCAAAAGGTACTATATAGAACCCCCCTATTTTATCCAAGAGTATATGCTTTCATTTTACACATTATTTCCTGTTGCATGCTAGCATTTAGTTTGCGACAGCACAGATTTGTATAAACCTTGCTGTTTGCCACTCAAACCTCGGCAACACTGTTGCAAAATATGACTTCAATCTTCCCCCTGCCGTAGAAAGCAAACGGTATCGGATGTCAGCTAGCCATTTTTCTGAACAAGCAAACTCATGCAGCAGCATCCTTAATATGGATATAAATGTCAATGCAAAACAGCTGAAACAAATTAAAAGGGAATGTTAACTGTAATTTCAAGATTCTTTGCCTTCACTGGGTATATTATATAGAACCTTTTTTTAGTAAAGGGCTCTTTAATCTTGTCTAAATAACTAAAAGGTTCTATAAAGAACCCAAAAGTGTAGAACGAAAAACGTCAGTTTCCTCACTACAAACTCTAGAGTCTCGAACACAGCCCAAGCAGAAGTGTTGACCAGATACACTTACGTCTGTGCAGTCAGAGAGCAGGTGCTTCTGGAGGGAGTCTGCACCCCCTGATGAACCTCTTCCTGGTCCCAACCCGGTCTGCTAGGTTACCCATGGTGACCCAGTCCAGAACCATAACACACAAGGTTGAGGGAGAATAATTCAGATAACTTGTATTGTATACCTCAAATTAGCTTTTCTAAATATGTCTAGTATCCCTCTGTCTCTAACGCTCTCTTGCTTTCCCTCACTTTCTCTCGCTTACACACTTCTCAGTCTCCTATGTGAATCTGGGTTAGACTGGTTTCTTCCGGAGCGGCTGCTAAAATAGGATGCCCCCTAGATCAGAGGGAGAAGGGCAAGGCGGTCTGAGGGGACCTGGACTCGGTAGAGGAGACGGGGAGATCATACACCCAGCATCACAGATTACAGATGAGGATGAAGGAGAGGAGAGGAAGAGGAGGAGAAAGTACTGAAGGACGGAGGAGAAAGAGAGAGCGAGAGGAGGTATAGTAGAGGTGTCTGAACCAACACTGTCAATGCCAACAAGTAGCTAGCAGACGTTTTCACCTCTTCCATTGCAGAATCAAAGTACTCTATCAACTGAATCTAAGACCTCTGCCTCTTTTTCAAACTAATACAATGTGCTCCCAAAATGTGCATGAAAGCAAAACCTACGGAACAGTATTAAGCATTCATTGCATAACCATCCGACACAGCCAATACTAACCAAAAGACTTAAGACAAGAGTATTTACAAACAAAATATACGTATATGATCGAAACTAGCTTACCTTCCCTCCACATTAGATGAGACTGGTGTGTATCATTGCCCTCTGCTCAGTGGTGTACAATTTGGGCGTAGGAGTGTGTCTATCTCGGCAAGAGTGTGTGTAGTATACTGTGTGACTCAGAGGTTATGTCGGAGCTGTATGTACGCATAATATGTAGCGTAGTGTGTATGCTTGGATTTGGAAAGCAGAGTGCAGAGAGTGTTTGTGTATGTGCGTCTTTGTTTGGGTGTGTGTGTCTGTGTGTGAGTGTATGCATGAGTGCATGCATGTGTGTGTGTCACACTCCTTCCCACTCCTTGCACACACACACACGCACACTTCTTTGAGGCCCTGAGATCCCTGTCATTGTCCTGCTTATGTCACCCACCTTACACAACCAGGGACCACACACACACACATGAAAAAAACCACACACATGCAAACAGCTACATAGATAGTTTAGGTAAGTGGAGAGGCATAGTAATTGATTATGTAATATGGCTAGAGTTTGACTTTATATTCCATCCTCTTTGATCCCATCCCACACACACATCATAGCACTCCCAGTAACGAGCTGAATCCCTCAACTGCAGCCAATTTGATCATACACTGTAGCTATCATTCTCCTCCAATGGTTTCCTCAACACAACCGGGAAAAGTTAAGTGAATTGTTTAAAACCACTAAAATTCTAAGCCGGGCTGGGTACTAAGCTAACATATTTTAAGATGGTCATAGCATGGATCATTTAGCTATTTGTTTTTTAATTTTAGTACCCCTTTAGCTATAAAAAAAATGTATACACAAATGTTTTGTTAAAATATTGAATTTGGCCTCTACTACTATAGCCTATAGAAATGTATTGAATAACACATTCATAAATGGCAAAAAAGACAATCAAAAAAGAAATCAGAAGGAATAAGGTTTTGAAGTATCAGTCCTATATCTAGGAGATATAAGAAAGCTCAGGAAATATTAAAGCATTTTGGACACATATTTAACCCCTTATTTTTGTTGGCACTAAACTAGCTCCATACAACCATTCGTTTGTATTGGATACAGTACATTCAGACAAGTCCAGTGACACTTGTGGAGGTCGTAGAGCAAAACGCAGAATGGAAAGTCCCCTGAACGTTCTTGGAACGATGTGTCATGGCTAGGGCTATGGCGGTCATGAGATTTCGTCAGCCGGTGATTGTCAAGCAAATAACTGTCGGTCTCACGGTAATTGACCGTTAATTAACATAAACACAATTAGCATCTCCTGGCTTCCACACATGATGCAGACCTTTGGAAAATCTACATTTAAAAAAAAGTCTAATAAATCCATGTAATATAGCCTACAACCTCAGAATAAATCCATTATTTATTTTAGACAGGTCTAAAGAAACACGATATGAAGAAAATGTAGTCCATTTCAGAAGAACAGAATAGCATACTTAAAGTTGTCCTTACATTTGGTCCTGATCTGGCTATGCCATATGGCTGTGGGATGCACAAGTTGATTTAGCAGACAAGATTTGGTTAGAATTCCATGTCATTATTTCATATAGTTTTATAGTACGAACAATACAATTGAACAAAGCTGAATAAAATAGAAAGGATATTTTCCCCAAATGATTTGAGCTGTTACAAAATAAATAGATATTCCTATACGCTTAATTTAGAGTTATTAATGTAACTTTAGTTGTTCTACAAACGTTGGGCTAAATGTTTAGATTTTTTATACATTCTATAGCTGCATTATGTGACTTTAATGATGATTTGAAAAAGTAGCTTGAAAGGCATGAGCTCTGCTTTGTTTTTGCGCAGGGTGTACACACTTAATCAGCCTTTCATTCACTATTTGTCAAGCACTTGATAATGCCTCGAATTTCCCGGTGGCATCCCCTTCATGTGGCCCTAGTGCACCCTAAACAAATCCATGCCTTTTGCGGCCAGTGGCCATTGTTCCCTTCTCCCTGAGTGCTCCGTGCTCCGAAGCACCTCTCACTCACATGGCTCTCCATCACGTGATCGGGTCTTTCTCACAGGCTACAAGTGAAGACAGACACTTCGGGGACGCAACTATGCGCGTCCTTATCCAATTCCGAGGTGCATATTGAAGATATTGGAAGAACGGTCCACATTTACTTTTCGTCTGCCAACAAGATAAGTAAGCCTAACAAACAGCAAAAGCACTAGCCTATGTCAATCTACTGTACCCCATAGTAAAAAAGTTGACCTATTCTATTCTGTACGAGAAATAAATATTCCAAACATAGTTTGGGACAGTTGTGGGATGCGATAGATCCCAAATTAATACAACCACTAGCATCAAAAACACAATGAGGCTGACGCAAGAGATCAGAACGTTTAGCATAAAATGTGATAAACTATTAGACTATTTCTTCACATTATATGCGCAGCAATGCGCACATTGCAGTAGGCTATAAGCACAAATGGTCCATCAGCGGGAAAACACCATTATCAAAAGTGACTGTACGTGCAATTATGCATGTAATGCTTTTATTATAAAGGTAAATGTTTATGTGAAAATTATCTTCCCCAAACTTGAAACTTACCTGCTGCTTATATTTGCCAGTTAGGCTCTACACCCCTTGTAAAGCGGACTAATGTGCTTCATTTTTAGAAGTTATTTGGCTACTTTAGTTGTGATATAATCCTTATCAAAACATATAAGCTAGGCTACTTGAGGTGTGCGACTATGATTCGAAAAAGTCGCAAAAAAAGGCATTGTTTATTGCCTTACGCTTGGCATCATAAAACAAGTGATAACATATCATTCTAATGATGGCCTAATATTGTCACCCATCAAACTATTATTGATTTCATCTTGTCTTTACATACACTAAAGAATATATGTGTGAACATTTTTTTGATTTAGAATGGACCATTATCATGCACCTTTCTGGAAACAGGGGCAGGGGAAAAATACATGTCATCTATGCACTTGAATAGCGAATGGAGGATGCTTTTCCCGTGCTTCATTGTCATGCCAGCCAGGTAGGCTATACTCCTATTATAAAGATAAGAAAATGTGCTTATATTAGGAACGTTGAGAAATAACTATAGTAGGCCTAGCCTATAGAAAGCTGATTGGATCAAATCAAATCAAATGTATTTATAAAGCCCCCCTTACATCAGCTGATGTCACAGAGTGCTGTACAGAAACCCAGCCTAAAACCCCAAACAGCCAGCAAAGCAGGTGTAAAAGCATTGGATCATCCTCTTTTTAATAGAGGCCATCACTCAGTTTATTCTCGCAATTGCATAGCCTATAGAAATGTTGCACAACATGAGCTGATGGGCTCTCATTAAGTGTATGATTTTCAATTACATTTGCATTGATGTCACAGTGATTAGAGGGACAATAGAGTGCTGAGTACCAGGCAGTTAGCAAGTTTGGTAAGCTACTAATGACAATTTTTTTGTCCCGGCGGACGTCCCGTGATGGTCACAAAGAAACGTTCTCCCCCAAACAAACGTTCTACTCAAGGCACGGGCACCCTAGTTTCATTACACAACACCCCTTGTTACTGTTGTCAAGCCGATCAAGGCCCTGATTGGTGAACCACTGATCCAGTCACAGCTCTTTGTCTTTTGGCAATGCTAAGGGCACCCACTTTTAACATAGTGTTTAAAACTTACATATGTGACATACATGATTACATTGTGTATGTTTAGTAACACAGTAATTATTATTTAACATGTCATCACCTGGGATATGAACTCACAACCTCTTGGTTCATGGCATTCCAATCTACCTGCTACGCCGTCATACCTGTATCAATGATTGATTTCACCTGTAAGCCTATTCCTACTCTTTGCACTTCAAAGTAAATCTCAGCTCTGTTAAAAAAAAACACTGAAGAAAAACTATTATATTTATCATAGTGATTCAGGAGTAACATTAAAACAGAATATTATGCCCCACCAACATTAGAAAACTATACTGAAAACTATACTGAAAACCCAAACTCAAATTCCTGAAATAAGTAAATTCAATAAATTAGAGAGTAGTCAGATTAACCAATAAATAAGTGCAGATGGCACTTTTTTGCTAAGTGACGAGATGTATTATAATGAATGTGTAGGGGACTGCTGAAATTCTACAGAAAGATCAGCATACCCCAAATCCAGAGGTTGTGAATTCAAGTCTCAGGGTCAAAATGAAAAGACTGTACTATTGTCATTGATTTAAGCTTTCTACACTGTTTTAGCTGCACAGCGTACCACTTACCTTAAAACCCCATACCATTTCATTACTTTATTTATAATGGTTTAGGAAATCTGAGACCATCACGTGACTAAAGCCTCTATGGGACCATGACACAACGTCCCAAGAATGTTCAGGGGACCTTCAGGTGACCATGACACAACGTCCCAAGAAAGTCCTAAAAACGTCCCCAGGACAAACCGGGAACTATAAAAAAGTCCCCCAGAGAACGTTCCCTTTGGGCCATCATGCAACGTCCTAAGAACAAGTAAAATGAAAGTCCTGAGAACATCCTAAAAAGGTCTTGACATGGTCCTCAGTGACGTCCTGGGAATGTACAGGGAACTAGACTAAGGTCCCCCAGAAAACATTCCCCTGGGAACATTACACAATGTTCATTAAGGGACCTAAAGGGAACGTTGCTGATTGTCCTCAGGACGTCCCCTGTTTTCTGAGTATACAGTATGTGATTCTTTGAGGAGTGAACGCGAGCGCCCATGCAGGTGTGCGGGCATGCCTGTATGTGTGCACTTAAGGAAGCAAACCAGAGAATTTTCATTCCCTTATGAAGTGCTGTATCCCTCTCCTGAGTCCTGAAGAGGACATATTCTCCTCTGGATGTGGAGACATATGTGTATGAGTATGATAAAGCCCCAGGGAGATAGATGGACAAGATTAAAGCCCTAATGCTATGCACTTGTATGTTATGTAATGAACAGAAGAGAAGAAGGAGAAACATATGTTTGACTTGCCTGCTTGTAATGAGATTGTTGGTATATTAGGGGTGTTGAGAGATCACGCTATCATTTCAGCTGTGCAGGGAGACTATGAATCGCATTAAATGCAGCAGAAACACACACCTACACTCTGCGACCCTGACCAGAGAAGACTCACGCTACCATTACTGCACAGCACAGATACCAGGGAGGAACAATCTAATTAGACTTTATTACATTACACTACTCACATTCATACATGCAACACACACAAACACACACACACACACACACACACACACACACACACACATACACACACACACACACACACACACACACACTGAAATAGCAGTTAGAAAGGGCAAACATGATACACAAGCTTGCGCTCACACACACCAGAGGGAGGGTCACGGTCATCACCCCACTCTTCATGTTATCCCATGACATAGCACTTAATCAGGAGAACAGAGATCATTTTTCATTGTTGTTCCATAATTTTAACGGTTTTGGAAAATTCAGAGTCTTTTCTATCCAAAGCTACTAATTATATGCATATCTAGCTTCTGGGCCTGAGTGACAGCCTGTTTACTTTGGGCACGTCAGACAGGCGGAACCTAGGAATTCTACCCCCTAGCTGTAAGAGGTTGATGGACATAGCGAGGGCAAGGGCAGCCGATCAGCAACATGTGAATGGGGAAAGAGAGAGAGAGAGAGTAGTTTTGCATTAGTAGCATTTGTATAGCGTCACTACTTTTTATGTTTGTGTTCAGTATTGTATTGAAATGAAATCAGTGCTTTGGTTTGGGATGATGCTCAGAGAGAGAGAGAGAGAGAGAGAGAGAGAGAGAGAGAGAGAGAGAGAGAGAGAGAGAGAGAGAGAGAGATCCATTCTCATTAGAACTCTGAGCCAGCCTTTGTGTCTGCCCTGTAATGTGATTTCCACTGGAGTGCATGGCCCCTCTGAGACACACACACAAACACACACACAAATTGCTTACCTCAGTCATGTGGATGAGATAGAACTTCAGCTCTTCAGCACGATCTGTGGAAGGAATAAATAAATTATTACATATTATCAATAATTATTGATGTTACAGATGTATAGGTTGCCTACCACCCACACATCCTGGTTCAATACTTTGAGGCATACATCACTAAAGACATGCTGTGTCTCCAGGTCCAGATGAATAGCTTGGATCATCTCAGAGGCTACCTAGATATCCTGTCACCCTGTTACCACGGTCCCCTCTCAGGACCACTATGTCACTCTCTGGTGACAACTGGAGGTGACAATCTGACAGCGGTGGTGACGCCTCCCATGATGAGTGGCCCAGTCCTGCCCACAGGACAGATATGAGGTGTGAGGAGGGTGAGAGAGGGAGGAGGAAAAGGGGAGCTTGCGGGGTGTCACTATGTGTGTGTGTGTGTGTGTTTTTTTTCTAATAACCTTGTCTCTCCCTGAAGATCAAACTGAAAAAGAGCTTTGCCCCAGACTGAGGTTAATGATTAACGTTGGTCAAGGAAAGACAGGAGTAATCCATTCCCTACCTCTATCCATCCAGTTCCTTATTCACTCCATCTGCTCTGGAAAAGAGAAATGGCTGCCAAGAGGGGCTAATAAAGATCTGTAAGCCTTGACAGTTATCGGCGTTACCTCTCTCACCCACCACACCTATACACAGCCAGGTATCTCAAGATCCAAGGCGAAATTCGACGTCCAGGTACCCATGACATCGGGGATGACTTAAAAAACGCCCACTAGGGGCAACGGTGAGCACTATTACCATCAAGTAGGATAGCAGTTTGCTAAGGCATTGCGGACGGGGATGGCAGAAAGGCGTGAACCGCAAGCTCCTGCTCCGAGTGACGAGCGTTCAATCCCAGTGTTAAGCTTCTTTTCTTTTTTTTTTACCATATCCCAAACCATAACCCTGTACCTTAACCATTGTGAATTAATGCATAAACTTAACCTTCGAAATGTGACGTTTATGGACAAACTTTGGATTTTGAAGTGAGACTGTGAGATATTTTGGCCTATACAAACTGTGTGTGTATATGCGTGTGTGTGTGTATGTGCGTGTGTTTGAGCGCGTGTGTGTATGTGCGTGTGTGTATGTGTGTGTGTGTGTGTGTGTGTGTGTGTGTGTGTGTGTGTGTGTGTGTGTGTGTGTGTGTGTGTGTGTGTGTGTGTGTGTGTGTGTGTGTGTGTGTGCGTGCGTGCCCTTGTGTGCGAGAGCTGAATGCGCATCTGTGCGACTGTAGTTGTGTGTGTCCCAGTCCTTGTGTCTTCCCTAATGGAATGGGACAGGCTGTGATGGTGTGTGATGGGCCCACCTGCCTTCATGTCTGCTCCTCTCTAACTCCAGGCTGTCAACCTGTCTCCACTGTCTACCACAGTGATAGCAATGTCCAACAAGGAGGAAACTGCAGCAGGATACTGCCTATGGCCTTACTAAGTCTGTGTGTGTGTGTGTGTGTGTGTGTGTGTGCGCACGCCTGCCTGCGTGCATTTGTGTGTAGGTCAGAGAGATAAGGAAGGGCACTAGCCGTAGCAGACACTATTCTATTGTCATTTGCCAGGGGAGATCCAGACAGAGATATATTGAACCAATATAGATTATGTTCTGCAGCATTGTACCCCATAGGAACACTGACCACATGAACACATTCTACACTTGACACTAGTGAGGTCATGCCCATCCCCAAGAGACGCTGTAGACACACCTACAGTAATGTGTGCAATATTACTATATTATAAAACGGCAGTTTGGGTCCTAGACGCTAATTGTCTGAAACAGCATTCCAGCTATTTGTATATCAGACAATATACCACGGGTATGACGCAAAAATACTTATTTACGGTTCTATTTATGTTGGTAAAAAGTTTATAATAGCAATAAGGCACCTCTGGGGTTTGTGGTATACATAACACGTCTAAGGGCTGTACACAGGCAAGAACACCCCCAATATACCACATTCCCTCGGGCCATATTGCTTAATTACAACTATACTATACTAGTACAATACTCTTACGATCACTCTAATTACTGCAATAATGAGCATCCATATTGGTCAACCATAAATAATGCCACTGTTAAATGCATTCATTACACGAATAGCCAACAGTAGAAAGAAGCTGAATGTATTGTCTGACTGACTATGACAAATACATCCATTAATGAGTATTTCGTAAAGGGTTATTGATTTGACATGAATCATGGTCTACAGACCTGTCAAGATATTGAACAAAAACACATTTCTGATCCTACGCCAATGTTACTATCACAGTTTCAGCACAATATTTACTGACTAAGTAACATGTTCTGTAAAATAGCAAGACACTCAAGATTTCCTGACGACCAACGACCTCCATTTCTCCCTACATACATGTCCATACAGTTTACAATTATTTCATCTAAAATCTCTCCCACCATCACAACTCATCTCATAACATAGGCAGTAATGTTTTTGTGACACTGTAAATGTACTGTATACAACATTTGTATTTCAAAAATAAACTTCTTAATCTTCATTGAACACAGACTTCCATGGACAGACTCTGTATCACTGGGATAACCCTCGGGGGCAGCCGAGTGAGATTGTAAGATTTTCATTTTCGCTTCTCTCAAACACACATTTGTCAGGTTGGCACCCAAGAATATTGCATCTCCTCACTGCAATCTCAAATTGGCGGAACCAGATCAGAATGCTTGTGATTCTCACAACTCAACAGCAGAGGTCCCTCTTGCATTTGTTTACACAGTTGCGGGAGAGTCGTCTGAGTTACATCAAGACATCTTCTGCAAGCAAGGAGTTGGATCACATCCTTTATGGCCAATGACAGCCTGATACTACTGTGGTTGTTGGTGATACTAGGACTATTCTAGTCATACTTAACAAAGTATAACTTGTAAACCTTAATGAAGTCTTCATACTGCCTTTATAAGGCCTCCAAAGATGCTATAGATACTATATAGGGTGACGTAACAGGACCTTTTAATGTGATGTTTTACAAATTACAAATGTTTTGCTTGATGTAATAGGCCCTTTTTATGTGATGTTTTCCAAATTACAAATGTTTTGCTTGATGTTCCTGTGCTCTACACACCCAACAGTGTGCATGGGTGTAGTTTGTGTCTGTTGTGGTGCACTGGTCTCTCTTAGAGCCTTCTGTCCTTTCCACGCTCCACACCCTTGTCTCTATGGGAGATGACAGGGTCACAGGAAACCCCCTGTCCCAGTGCCACCCCACTAACTCACACACACTCTCTCACACACACACGCACGCACACACACACGCACACACACACGCTCACACACACAAACACACACGAACACACACACACACACCACCCTCTTTGGAACAAACACAGTCCCCGGAGCCTATTTCCTGAGTGGCCTACTGTACTAAAATAACAATGACAGGTGGGGTGGAGATGCACCCTCCTTGTACACCCCCCTTCCCAAACACACACCCCTCCCAACCCCCTGATGACTTCCTAATCTGCTGTGGTGGAGGTGCACCACAGTGCAGAGAGTGGCCCTGCTGAGAAGGAAGGATAGAAGAATAGACATCTACATCCCCCTTCTCTGCTCTGGGTCTCAGGGGCCAGGACATTAGCAAATGTAATGCAATGCAATGTAATGGAAAACATTGTCATCTGTGGGGTTAAATACATATGCTAACCTCTCCCTAGCCTGACCATTAGCTCACTTCATATGTCACAGAAGGTGGCCATATACTGGACTGTTGAATGGTATAACTTTTTTATATATTATATTTCGGAGGGAATAAGTAAAATGGAAAGGATATAGAGAGAGACCGACAGAAAGGGGGATGGGAGTTTTATAAAGTCATGTGCAGGGCATTCAATGCATTTTAAGTAAGTTGAAGCTCATTTACTGCAATTCTATACAATTAAAAACTCTAAAATATTAAATATATACTCTAGTACCTAACATCCAAGTTGGACCAAAATGCATCCAACAAATGAGTAAGGCAAGGAATTCAAAGAAATAGTCAAAAGCTACCCACGGATCCCCCACAACCCACACCAATCCCACTCCAACGGCCAGTATACAGTATCAGTTCTCTATGTCTGACAAGTAGTATGCTGCGGCTTGGAGTATTGTTTCTTCATATTATGTAATGTTCTCTGTGAATTTGGTGATGGTTATTTCCCCCAGTTCATAGAAATTAGTAATGGATGTCGCTTGCATTATTTACCATAAATTAGTGTGAAAGTATGAGGTTTTATCAATTTTGCAGGTCTCTTGATTTTAATAAATAGATCACAACATTTCCTTTGTAACTTTCGTAGAAATCCAATAGCTGTGTGTGTTGTGACCATCTTCAAAATTCAAACCAGTCCTCCATGAATGCAATTCAGTTTGTCCTTCTGCTACGGTTAATCTGTGTCCAGGAAATGGCACCATTGCGTATTGTTAATTCTCTTCAAATAAGGTCTGGATTATTTAATGTTATTATTATTTACCATTCCAGGTAAACAAGCTAACCATTAAGCTACATCTGTTATAATGGTTTCAATGTTATGGTATGTAACGGTCTTCAATTATAAAAGACCCAAACACACTGGTAATGGTATTGGGTTGTATTTAATGGTAAATGCAACTAAATCACATTACAGAGCAGTTTTCTAATAATGTTGTTGAATAATATGATTGCCATGCAAAAGTTTACAATTATACTGAACTAGAATATAAACGCAACATGTAAAGTGTTAGTCCCATGTTTCATGAGCTGAAATAAAATATCCTATTTCTCTCAATTGTTTTGCACAACTTTGTTTACATCCCTGTTAGTGAGCATTTCTCCTTTGCCAAGATAATCCATCCACCTGACAGGTGTGGCATATCAAGAAGCTGATAAAACAGCATGCTCATTACACAGTTGAACATTGTGCTGGGGACAATAAAATGTGTAGTTTTGAAACAATGTCACAGATGTCTCAAGTTTTGAGGGAGCGTGACTGCAGGAATGTTCACCAGAGCTGTTGCCAGAGAATTGAATGTTCATTTCTCTACCATAAACCGACTTCAATGTCGTTTTAGAGAATTTGCCAGTACATACAACCGCAGACCATGTGTAACCATGCCAGCCCAGGACCTCAACATCCGGCTTCTTCACCTGCGGGATCGTCTGAGACCAGCCACCCGGACAGCTGATGAAACTGTGGGTTTGCACAATCAAACCTGATTAATCCCGGTTTCGATGGCAGACAGCGTGTATGGCGTTGTGTGAGCGAGCGGTTTGCCGATGTCAACGTTGTGAACAGAGTGCCACATGGTGGCGGTGGGGTTATAGTATGTTTATGGTAAATAATGCAAGTGACTTCAATTACAAATTTCCTGCAATTCTACACATTTTGCCATGACTTATGCCATGGTAATATGATATCTGGGTGAGAGTGACTAAGAAAAGTTTAGATAGCTAGACTAACTAGACTAATTTACAAGTCTAAAACTGTTTAACTGACATGGGCTAATTGAGTGACTGTCAGTGAGTGACACATAACAAAGGGAAAAATGCTGATGCACAACCACATTTCGAAATGGCACCTTGTGTATTCTAATAATCGAACACCTCAACAGTAACTTGAGACACCGACGGATTATTGTTATTATATTTTTTATTTATTTAAGAAATTAGGTCCGGACCTCGGTGTCCTCGTATGTAGCTATGGCTCTGGTCATGTGTGTCTGGAGGTGAAAGAAACGCACGCCTGTTTAGGCGAGGTGCTGGCTAGCAGAGTAGAACACTTGAAAAAGAAAAGGAGAGCCTCACACTAGGAGCTCAGATGCAATAATTTAATAACCAACGTTTCCACAGACAAGCTGTCTTCATCAGGGTATAATGACAAACACTTCGGGTCACTCATTTATATAGTTTGGAAGGACACACAGGTGTCTGTAATCATGGCTGGGTGGGGCTTGATGTCATTGGTTGGTTAACAGATATAAATATAACATATAAAAAGCATGAATGGATAACATACAATCATAGATACAATTTGGCTACTTGGGCCTACAAACATTTACAATCAATAGCAAAATCACAAAAACCACAAGAATGGCTTCAGATTAAAGCCTACATTGAGATCGAAGGTTGGTTATGTCGAAACGTTGGTTATTAAATTATTGCATCTGAGCTCCTAGAATGTGAGGCTCTCATTTTATTTTTCACATGTGTGAGAAGTGCCATATTTAATGACATATGAGCCTCACGTCCCCTCAGGCAAGGATGGAGGAAAACAGCATGGATGATGAGATAGAAGAGGAAGACTTGGAGAAAAAGAGAGCGGAGAGAGAGAGAGAAATATGAGAGAGACAGAGAGAGGGGGAGTAGAGCAGATATTAAAGAGAGCTGAGGGTGAGACATAAAAAGCGATAGATGGGCTTTCTAAAGTGCGTGGCAGAACCTACAGCATAAAGTTGCAGTGATGGAGCAGGACAGAACACAGAGACCTGAGAATATTGGGGTTCAGTTTGGGCTCCACACTGTCCAACCACAGCTATGACTGGACTGTCTGCCACCTGATCCCTGGGTATGTCAACAGATCTCACTTTTGCGTGCATATGAATGTGTATATGCGCGCGCGCACACACACGCGCGCACACACACACACACACACACAGGCCCTCACTAGCACCCAGCCAGGTCTGGCCTACTGTAACCCCAGCCCTCTCCATATCCTCTCTACATTATACACACAGGTATTTACTTTAAGTGGTATTTATTTGACTTGTAGTGCTTTGTTATACGGTGGGTCAAACTATTCTGTGAGAGGTACCAACTGAGTGGGGTGTTTATATAGCTGAGAAACAGAAAGACAAAGGGTTTGGCGGACATTCAGCCTAAATATACAACTGGAGGACTAACTCAGTACTACTGGGCCATAACAATAACATGGCATTTGTTCATTATATGACTGTACATACACTAATTGTGGACACTCCTACATGCACTAAATATGTGGACACTCCTTTAAATTAGTGGATTAGTCTATTTCAGCTACACCCGTTGCTGCCAGGTGTATAAAACCAAGCACACAGCCATTCAATCTCCATAGACACATTGGCAGTTGAATGGCCCGTACTGAAGAGCTAAGTGACTTTCAACATGGCACCGTCATAGGATGCAACCTTTTCAACAAGTCAGTTTGTCAGTTTTGCTAACTAGCGTTAGAGCAATGACTGTAAGTCTATAGTAACTGCTAGTAGACACCATAGACTTCCAGTAATTGTGCTAATGCTAGTTAGCATTATCTCTAACTTCCTTCATACTGCATGCATACTGACTGGATGCATACTGACTGGATGCATACTGACTGGATGCATACTGACTGGATGCATACTGACTGTGGGGAAGTAGATAAAGGGCTTCATTGCCAAAATCCTGAAGTATCCCTTTAAGTCTACGAAGGGGTCAGGTCAACAAGGTTAGGCCTATGGGGTTGATACATTGGCCATCAAAGCTGAACAGGTTAATAAAGGGGTTAAAGGAGTTGGGATCATGTCGAATAGCATCAGGGCCAGGTTTAAGGTTTGTGTGTAAGGGTTGAAACACTGACCGTCCTGTAGCCGTAGTTGTCTGAGGAATAGAGGGTTCTGTAGGACGTTACATCTCCCTGGTTCATCCTCTCTGGTCACAAGCATCAAGTCTGTATAGATGAACACTGTCACCTACAGAGAGAGAGAGAAGAGAGAGAGAAATAGGTAGAGAGAGAGAGAGAGAGAGAGAGAGAGAGAGAGAGAGAGAGAGAGAGAGAGAGAGATTGTTAATGTACATTGTTACGTCATGCCAATAAAGCAAATTGAATTGAATTGAATTGAGAGAGAGAGAGAGAGAAATAGGTAGAGAGAGACAGAGAGAGAGAGAGAGAGAGAGAGAGAGAGAGAGAGAGAGAGAGATAGGTAGAGAGAGAGAGAGAGAGAGAGAGATAGAGAGATAAATAGAGAGAGAGAGAGAAATAGGTAGAGAGAGAGAGAGAGAAATAGGAAGAGAGAGAGAGAGAGAGTAAAAAAAACTGCCCTTCTATGTCAGAATCCTGCAAATTGTACACACTTTCCACTCAAAATAGACTATCATCTTGATAGTCTTTTAAAATGTTTGATAGATGATCATCTTGATAGTCTTTTCTGGTTAGTGGAGGACTTGTCACTCTGTCATGTCAGAGTAGTTGTGTATCTGGGGTCAGGGACAGACAAGGATCAGAGCAGCACACAAACTCACACACACAAACAAACACACACACACAGCCCCTCTCACCTCTACAAAGTGTCTTTGTAGCGGTGTTAAACTGCAACCTTCTATGCAACAGGAAGTGTAGTTCACACAGGAACACAGTGCACCGTGGTCTCTAGACCATCACTGCTTCAGCAAGCCCCCCCTAAAGATGACATTTCTATCTTATGTGTATAAATGACTAATCTAAACCCTAGCTAGTCTAACTTATTAATGGGTTTACTTACTATTCTTTTGATCCACTAAAGGAAAAACTTTGCTAACATAGTGAAATATGAATGTACAACCATGAGTCCATAATTCCTTGTGGCTGAAGCATTTTAAAGCCCCTGAATACACCGACTATTGGACCAAACTGACAGTACCAATTATAGCTGGTACATTTAGAGGGTAGGGGAGGGTAGGGGATTGTGGAGGGTGGGGGTAAAGGGGTAGGGGATTGTGGAGGGTGGGGGTAAAGGAATGGGGTGTGAAAGAAGCGTGTGAAAGAAGAGAAGGGCAGGACACACACTGCCTTCCCAAACTGCTTTCCTTCCTGGCCATAGGATGTGTGTGTTTCGGGTTGTGTTGTGTAGGGGGTGTATTTTTGGCAGAGGTACTTCTCTGTCTCTTGCATGTCAGTGGATGGGCCAAACAATGAGGCAGGCAGGAGAGGGAGACAGCCATTGTTAAGCCTAAGCAGACTGGGTGACCCCCTCCTCTAGCCCTTTATACCCTACTGTCATGTTCCAGGTCTCAATGGTGGCTGGACCGGTTCCAACTAAACACAGTAGCTTCTATTAGATATGTGTGTTACTTTCTCACCATGTGAGCACATGCAAATACTGTACGCATGGAATTCACAGGAGGTTGGTGGCACCTTAATTGGGGAGGACGGGCTGGTCGTAATGGCTGGAGGGGAATAAATTAAATGCTATCAAATACATCAAACATATGGTTTTCATGTGTTTGATGCCATCTCATTCGCTCCGTTTCAGCCATTATTATGAGACGTCCACCCATCAGCAGCCTCCACTAACGGAATTCTATGTGTATGCAAATACGTTGTGTGGATGACTGTGTGTCGGTGTGTGTGTGTCAGTCTCATGTATTTTCATCTACCAGCAGCAGTCCACAGCATTGGACAAACAACACACTCAGTAAATCCCTTCTGGGCAACACAAAGGAAGCTACAGCAAAGGTCTCGCATCAAACACACCAACACAACACTGCAATGGTTGTTTACGGTATGTGTGGGCGGTGTGTGTGTGTGAGTTTTCAGTGCATGTGGTTTCTATGCAGATTGAGAGGCTGCTGAGGGTCTTGATGTTGTGGTCTATGTGTGTGTGTGTGTGCGTGCCTGCGTGTGCTTGCATGTGTGCCTATAGAAAGCCTACATCCCGTAAACCTTTTTTCAGATTTTGCTGCCCTAAAATGTCATCTAAAAATTGATTAAATTAGAGTATTTCCTTACAAATCTAGATAACCAATTCCACATTTTAAAAGTGAAAGAAAGTTATAGAATATTCCTAATAATACTTGGTTAACACTTGGTGGAAGCACCTTTGGCAGCCATTACTTAGAGCAACATATATCCATTGTTTTGGTCACAATTGCTCAAACTCATTCAATTTGGTTGGCAATCATTGATGAACAGCAATATTCAAACCTTATCTCTGATTTTCAAGCAAATTTATGTCAGGACTGAGACTAGACCACTCAGGAACACTCCACACTTACTGGAAAGCCATTCTGGTGTGTCTTTGGCATTAACATGTGTGTAATTGTCTCATTGAAAAAGAAAACTCTGTCCCTGGGGTAGGTTTTCAGAGGACTGAGGCAGGTTTTCCTCAAACTTTTGATCTGGGCTTTGCCTCTTTCATATGTATTTGAATCCTGACAAACTCCCCAGTCCCTGCCGATTACAAGCATTCCTATAACATGATGCTGGCACCACAATTACAAAAATCTAATTTAATCCTGTTTTTGATAAAACATTTAAGGCAGCAAAATGTGAAAGAAGTTCAAGGGGTTGTAGACTTTCTATAGGCACTGTATGTTTTGTTTTGTGTGCATGCATATGTGTGTATTTCAGTGTGTAGGTGTCTGTGTGTGGGGGGGAGTGTGTGTGTGCCCAGGCAGAGTGTACAGTAGGCTATGCATCACCAAGGTAAAAACTGTAATAACACAGATTACTTATTAAAACAAGGCCAATCTGCAGAGATGTATGGCGCCACATTGACTATCTACAGCACGAACTTTTATCAAGCCCCAGCCAGCGCCCACAATTACCAGCTCTGACGCTCTGAGTCGAGCCCAGGGTTTTGAACCAAAACTGTTTTCAATTGATTCGTTCTGAACAGAACCAATAATTTTTTCCGTTGGGTGGGTGCACATGGGTGCTATGGACTGTCTAGGCTATAGTTGTTTACATGCGCGATTTGACAACCAAGTGCAGAGCGCGAGATGCGACTGACATTTTGCAGGTGGGGAGAAATCGAGAGAGGGGTGAGGAGGAGGCTTGGCTTGAAGCGCTGGGCATCTTATTATGACATGTATTATGTGAATCAGGCCCACATAATTATACCTACGGAGGAGAGGCTTCTATGAAGGAACTTTGAATGTCTTTGAACTTCCCGAGAGTTGGACCAGAGCTAGCTAGATAGCTAACAAGCTTGTGTGTGCAGAGCGGCACCAGAAATAAAAACACGTCTTACCGTTTAGTAGTTAATGAATCCAATGTGAAACGTGATAACTATAGTGTTCGTAACTAGCATTGAAAAAGCGTATCCATTCATCTCTCGCTAATTTCTGAATCACGCATGTAACATCAGTAGGCTAATCTTCGTAGGGTAGGGGCACATTGCCTACACACCACTGGCAAAGATGTTCAGCTGGCAGGCAAACACTGGAATACGTTTCTGAGTGACCGAATGAGAGCTCTGGCATAAGCGCCTTGTTTAATTTTTTGTGGGAATGAAAAAAATGCACCCATGTGCTATTATTTTCCAATTAAAACCCACAGAGCAGGTGATCTGAACTCAGCCCAAACCCCCTCCTTCCCTCTCTCTTTCCCTCCTCTCGAAGTCAACAGGGTCAGAGCTGGTTTTGAAACCAGCCGCCCACCCCACTAAAAACCCTTAAAATCTCTTTTGGCTTTCTGTCTTATCAAGGAGGTGAGAGGGGGGATAGATAGGAATGTAGCTCCAGAATAAACCTGTCAGGATGTGTGTGTGTGTGCGTGCATGCGTGTTTTAGAGAGAGCGAGAGAGGGTCAAACACCTTTTCTGCCAACCACCTAGCAACCATCCTGGATGGTAAACAGGGCGTCCTGGTCTTCCTCTCCCAGACCCCTGCCAATGTGCACCCCTCTTCCCCCCCACACCCGCCTCTCCATCACATTTCCTGGACAATATTATCACAATGGCTGCCCAGCCTGTCATGGCTTCCCTCTCTCACTCAGCTCCCTGATTCCCAGAGAATACAGGGTGGATAACACATAATTATGTGTGTTACAGTATCCACCCTCATCCACCACAATATTGCATTGTATCTTTTCACTAAAGCCAAGGCCAAACCGAGGTGCTCACCCTCAACCACCAGTCTACAGAATGACTACAGGACTTACAGGCGTTTACACAAGTACAAGGGTAAATATGGCCGACATGTACTGTATTGCTCTTTTTGAAGCGTTCTGAGATACAATATAATTTATAAAATATGAGAGAGAGAGACACCATATACATTTAGTGAATACTGTGTTTGGTTGAAACTACTGTCTGGAACCAATGGTGCCTCAATGAATCATCAATCAAAAGAAAGTCCTCCAGACTATTGTATTGAAGCAACCATAAGCAGACAACAATAGAGGAAGTTCTGGAGGCCAAATGGTCCTTCCACTCTGATAACACTACACAAAGGTCAGGAAACGTGACAGAGGGAATGAGAGAGAGAATTAGAGAAAGAGAGGCACTAGGGTCCACAGAACTGTATCATTCCTTAGACCTGTGGGTCAGGACCCACTTGTGGGTTGCCGCAGGGATCCAGGTGGGTCGTGGGATGACATTGCAAACTTTATACATACAGTACCAGTCAAAAGTTTGGACAAACCTACTCATTCAAGGGTTTTTCTTTATTTTTACTATTTTCTACATTGCAGAATAATAGCGAAGATATCACAAAATATATTTTAGATTTTAGATTATTTAAAGTATCCACCCTTTGCCTTGATGACAGCTTTGCACACTCTTGTCATTTTCTCATGAGGTAGTCACCTGGAATGATTTTCCAACAGCCTTGAAGGAGTTCCCACATATGCTGAGCACTTGTTGGCTGCTTTTCATTCACTCTGTGGTCCAACTCATCGCAAACCATCTCAATTGGTTTGAGGTCGGGTGATTGTGATTGTGGAGGCCAGGTCATCTGATGCAGCACTCCATCACTCTCCTTCTTGGTCAAATAGCAATTACACAGCCTGCAGGTGTTTTGTGTCAATGTCCTGTTGAAAAACAAATGATAGTTCCACTAAGAGCGAACCATATGGGATGGCGTATCGCTGAAGAATGCCGTGGTAGCCATGCTGGTTAAGTGTGCCTTGAATTCTAAATAAATCACAGACAGTGTCACCAGCAAAGCACCCCCACACCATCACACCTCCTCATCCATGCTTCACGGTTGGAACCACACATGCGGAGATCCGTTCACCTACTCTGCGTCTCACAAAGACACGCTGGTTGGAACCAAAAATCTCAAATTTGGACTTATCAGACCAAAGGACAGATTTCCACCTGTCTAATGTCCATTGCTCGTGTTTCTTGGCCCAAGCAAGTCTCTTCTTATTATTAGTCTCCTTTAGTAGTGGTTTCTTTGCAGCAATTCAATCATGAAGGCCTGAATCACGCAGTCTCCTCTGAAGAGTTGATGTTGGATCTTGACCTTCCTGACGGGCCGCCACAAGGTGGTAAGGGTAGGTAACAACCCATCCGCCACACTGATCCTTAACACAGGGGCCCTTCAGGGGTGCGTGTTCAGTCCCCTCCTGTACTCCCTGTTCACTCATGACAGCACGGCCAGGCACGACTCCAACACCATCATTACATTTTCTGATGACACAACAGTGGTTGGCCTGATCACCGACAACGACGAGACAGTCTATAGGGAGGAGGTCAGAGACCTGGCAGTGTTGTGCCAGGACAACAACCTCTCCCTCAACGTGATCAAGACAAAGGAGATGATTGTGGACTACAGGAAAAAGAGGACCGAACATGCCCCCATTCTCATCGACGGGGCTGCAGTGGAGCAGGTTGAGATCTTGAAGTTTCTTGGTGTCCACATCACCAACAAACTAACATGGTCCAAGCACACCAAGACAGTTGTGAAGAGGGCACAACAAAACCTATTCTCCCTCAGGAGACTGAAAAGATTTGGCATGGGTCCGCAGATCCTCAAAAGGTTCTACAGCTGCACCATCGAGAGCATCCTGACTGGTTGCATCACTGCCTGGTATGGCAACTGCTCGGCCTCCGACCGCAAGGCACTACAGAGGGTAGTGCGAACGGCCTAGTACATCACTAGGGCCAAGCTGCCTGCCATCCAGGACCTCTATAACAGGCTTTGTCAGAGGAAGGCCCTAAAAATTGTCAAAGACTCTAGCCACCCTAGTCATAGACTGTTCTCTCTGCTACCGCACGGCAAGCGGTACCGGAGCGCCAAGTCTAGGTCCAAGAGGCTTCTAAACAGCTTCTACCCCCAAGCCATAAGACTCCTGAACGGCTAATCAAATGGCTACCCAGACTATTTGCAGTGCCCCCCCAACTCTACCTACATATACATACAACCTCAAATAACCAGTGCCCCCGCACATTGACTTTGTATCGGTACCCCCCTATATATACTCTCGCTATTGTTATTTCACTGCTGCACTTTACTTGTTACTTTTATCTCGTGACTAATAAAATAAAATGTTATTTGACAAATTTGATTTGGGATGTGTCTGTTACTTGAACCCCATGAAGCATTTATTTGGGCTGCAATCTGAGGTGCAGTTAATTGCCGATTTCTGAGGCTGGTAACTCTAATGAACTTATCCTATGCAGCAGAGGTAACTCTGGGTCTTCCTTTCCTGTGGTGGTCCTCATGAGAGCCAGTGTCGTCATAGCGTTTAATGGTTTTTGTGACTGCACTTGAAGAAACTTTCAAAATGTCTTAAAGTAATGATGGACTGTTCTTGACATAATACGGACTTGGTCTTTTACCAAATAGAGCTATCTTCTGTATACCACTCCTACCTTGTCACAACACAACTGTTTGGCTCAAACGCATTAAGACGGAAAGAAATTCCACAAATGAACATTGAACAAGGCAAACCTGTTAATTGAAATGCATTCCAGGTGACTACCTCATAAAGCTGGTTGAGAGAATGCCAAGAGTGTGTATAAATAATAAATAAATAAAAACCCTTGAATGAGTAGGTGTGTCCAAACTTTTGACTGGTACTGTATGTATATACACTGAAATATAAACGCAACATGGAACAATGTCAAAGATTTGACTGAGTTACAGTTCATAAGAAAATCCATTCATTGAAATACATGCAATAGGCCCTAATCTATGGATTTCACATTAATGGGAATACAGATATGCATCTGTTGGTCACAGATACCTTTAAAAAAAGTAGTGGCATGGATCAGAAACTCAGCCAGTATCTGAGGTGACCACCATTTGCCTCATACAGCCAACACATCTCCTTTGCATGGAGTTCATCAGGCTGTTGATTGTGGCCTGTGGAATGTTGTCCAACTCCTCTTCGATGTCTGTGCGGGGTGCTGGATATTGGTGGGAACTGGAACACGCTGTCGTACACGTCAGTCCAGAGCATTTCAAACATGCTCAATGTGTGACATGTCTGGTGAGTATGCAGGCCATGGAAGAACTGGGACATTTTTAGCTTCCAGGAATTGTGGTCAGCTCCTTGCCACATGGGGTTGTGCATTATCACGCTGAAACATGATGTGATGGCGGTGGATGAATGGCATGACAATGGGCCTCAGGATCTCATCACGTTGTCTCTGTGAATTCCATTTGCCATCGATAAAATGCAATTGTGTTCGTTGTCCATAGCTTCTACCTTCCCATACCATAACCCCACCGCCACCATGCAGCACTCTGTTAACAATGTTGACATCAGCAAACCGCTCGCCAACATGACGCCATACATCTGCCTAGTATAGTTGAAACGGGGATTAATCCGTGAAGATAACACTTCTCCAGCGTGCCAGTGGCCATCGCATTAAAGGTGAGCATTCGCTGAAGTCTGTTACGATGCCGAACTGCAGTCAGGTCAGGACCCTGGTGAGGATGACCCTGTTGAGCACTCGGATGAGCTTCCCTGAGACGGTTTCTGACAGTTTGCGCAGAAATTCTCCAGTTGTGCAAACCCACAGTTCCATCAGCTGTGCAGATGGCTGGTCTCAAACAATCCCGTAGGTGAAAAAGCTGGATGTGGAGGTGTCACGATTGTCTTCAGAAACGGAGCGCAGCGTGCATGAAGGCGCAGCGTGCATGAAGTTCCACATTTTTATTGGCAAGTGGAACATATACAAAACAATAAAGAAACAACTAATCTGACATAAATGTTGCGCATACCCCCAAAGGTGCGGACTCCGGATGCAAAACCTGAACATGATGGGGAGGGTTCGGGTGGGTGACTAGCGTCGGTGGCGGTTCCGGTGCAGGACATAGCACCCACTCAGCCCACGTATACGGCCATGCCCGACTTGGACCACCCACTCAGCCCACGTATACAGCCATGAACGCCGTGCCCGGCTTGGACCTCGGTGCGGAGGAAGGCTCCGACCCTGGCATCGGGCTAGGAAGGCGCACTGGAAGCCTGTTGCGTGGAGCCGGCACAGGTCTTACCGGGCTGATGACATGAACTTCAGGGCGAGTGTGGAGAGCTGGCACAGGACGTACCTGGCTGGGAAGGTGCACTGGAAGCCTGGTGCGTGGAGCCGGCACAGGTTTCACCGGATTGATGACACGCTCTTCGGGGCGAGTGCGGAGAGCTGGCGCAGGACGTACCGGGCTGGACAGACGCTCCTCTAGGCACCTGCGCTGCAGATCATTCCTCGCCAATACCTCTCTTCGATAACCTTCCTTAAACTCCACATACGTCTCCCATTCAGGCTTTGGCTCTCTCCTCTGCTCGGCCGACAGCCCCATGTGCCCCCCCCCATAAAAATCTTGGTGTTGTCCCTGAGCTGCGTGTGGTCGCGGACCCCGGCGTTGTCGCTGTCCCTCCTTACTCCTCGGCGACTCCCGCCAAGGAAGGGTCTCGCAACCACCCAGTACTTCTTCCCAGGTCCAAAACTCCTTTACCATAGGTGCACGCTGCTTGGTCCTGGTGTGGTGGATTATTCTGTCATGATTGTCTTCAGAAACGGACCAAGGTGCAGCGTGCATGAAGTTCCACATTTTTATTGGCAAGTGGAACATATACAAAACAATAAAGAAACAACTAATTGGACATAAATGTAGCGCATACAAGCACTAACAGAAAACAATAACCCACAAACACAAGTGGAAAAAGGAACAACTTAAGTATGATCCCCAATTAGAGGCAACGACAATCAGCTGCCTCTAATTGGGAACCATACACACAACAACACATAGAAATACAACAAATAGAAACCATAATCCCCCTAGTCACGTCCTGACAAAAACCACCATAGAAAACCCAGAGGGCTATCTATGGCCAGGACGTGACAGGAGGTCCTGGGCTGGCGTGGTCACAGGTTGTGAGGCCGGTTGGACGTACTGCCAAAAATCTAAAAGATTACATTGGAGGCGGCTTATGATTAACATTAAATTCTCTGGTAACAGCTCTGGTGGACATTCATGCAGTCAGCAGGCCAACTGCACACTCCCTCAAAACTTGAGACATCTGTGGCAGAACAAGGTGCACCTGTGTAATGATCATGCTGTTTAATCAGCTTGATATGCTACACCTGTCAGGTGGATTGATTGTCTTTACAAAGGAGAAAGGCTCACTAACAGGAATTTTTGCTAAATAAGCTTTTTGTGCGTATGGAACATTTCTTTAAATGTTGCATTGATTTTGCTATAATAGCATAAGAACACAGCATTAGAATTGCAGGAAATTGCCTTTGCTGTGTGCAATTAATTGTTTGATCAGTCATATTCCCCCAATGTGTCTCTTTCCACCTCTCTAGGGGAGGAGAGGTGAGCAGAAGGGAGGAGAGAAGAGGAGAGGAAATGCCAAGAGAAGTAAAGACAATAGTGTAGAAGCCCAATGCAGCGCAGCAGCCACCCACAGGTTTTCAAACTGCTGTCTCTTCCTCTCTCGCCTCTGTTCTCTGCTGGTAGCCCAAACCACACCACAGACAGAGGAGACATAAATAAGGTCTCAGTCTACATCTTATATCTGGGTCTCTGCCCTTTTCCTGTCACTGGGAAGGTATTTTAGAACATTGACAAGGGCTGGGGAAACTCTCCATAATGCATTGCACAAACTCTGCAGTTGACAGTTATTCAAACTGAAACACACTTATGGTTATAGAATATGAACCACAGTACAGAGAGTTGGATTCTCGCAACTTGTTACTATCTTAAATACTCAAACTTTTACAACATTTACATCTCCCATCTCCCATTTTACTGATCCTGATCTATACACACACACACACACCTTCTTAGTAGCCATTTACCTTAATGGAGAGGTGCTTGCTCTCGTGGAGGATCATCTCCTCAGAGACCACCAGAGTCCGTGTGGGGTTACACAGGTCCAGAGGCTGCACACATTGGAGGAGAGGGGAGACTTAAGGGTTAGATTAACATTGGATTAAGGTTAGATTAAGATTAGGCAACATCCTAGGAATTCAATAAAGATTACGTTATCCAGGGCAAAATAGTGCTGTTAAATATTACTTCAAACACAATACATTTGCTAATGCCATTAATACTGAAGTCGATACACTGCTATTACAGCCCAATATCATTCACAACACTCCCAAATATCACTCAATAAAGATAGAGATATAGATAGATACACATGTTTCAAGTACACAAATATTTGGGAGGGATGTTATAAGTACATGAGGGAGCACGTGGCTACAGTACCATCTCCATTTTGGCTCCAAACTCCATGCTCTCTGCCCCACACCAAAGGGAATAATACAGGCTCTGCAGCTAGTGGCTCTCGTGTAGCTCCAGTCGCTCCAGTCTCTACAGAGATCCTCACCGTGTGAGCTGTGACTGCAGGAGTCTGTGAGCCGCTCTATAAGGGTCTCGCTCTGTGAGAAGGCTAAAAGCGCTAGTGCAGCGGGGCTGGTAGCCACATCCTCTTGTGGAACAGGGCTAAAGAGCCCACAGGGCCGTTTCACTGTGTCTCAGAAGGGTGCAGCTTGGTGACTCAGTTAGTCAACAGGAAGTACTATTACAGACCATTGTAGGGTCCTGGGTAGTTGGTTGTCCAACTCTCCAATACAATCGCATCCTGAAAATGGGCATGAGTGCTTGGATGTAAGCATGTAGAGGAAATGGGGTTCATTCTAGTGTGTTTATGACAGAGTCTGAGGTGAGAAACTTTGCAACAAATTTGGTGTGGTTTAGTCTGTTTTGTGTCTCAAAAGAAAATCCCCAAAATGTGGATCCCACCGGCATCACCATCCATATTGAAACACTTGTATCCTCGGGGACCCCCAGACCTTTCACAACTTCCACAGTTTAAGCCTTGAACTAGCTCACCTGATTCATCTAATCATGGGCTCGATGATTAGTTGACAAGTTGAATCAGGTGTGCTAATTCTGGAATAGATCAAATACATGGAACAGCTGGGGGTCCCCGAGGAGAGGTTTGAGTACCACTGCTCTAGGGGATCAGATAGGGAGTAGTACAGTGTTTTCTGCATGAGTGCTCATCTATGGATCTTTTTCGGTATTGATTGGTGCAGTCAGGGGTCATCATAGATCAACATCCACTGTAAGCCAATCACTGTTCTCTGTGAATACATCATCTATCCACTCAGCACTGAAAATAACAGGGTTAACTGACTCGGTGGGTTGTAGGGGGCTTTGGTGTGTGTTCCTACTGTATTGTGTTTTCAGCATTACCAGCCATATAGGGCAAAAGTTATCAAAATAAAAGGGGCAAAAAACCCTAACGTCACTAACAGAGTGGTGGAAAGATGATAGTGGAAATATAGTGATTTACACACACACCTGAACAAAGATGGGGAAGATGAGGATCTTGGGTGCTGCTTTGACGTAGCCGTAGTTGCCGTGCGGGTTGCCGTGTGGTACATGGGAGCGTACTATAGTACAGTTCTGGTAGTTAGCAAAGTTGGAGGAGCTCTGGACCTGCTGGTAGCTGGGTGGGGGTTGGCCAGAGAGGTTGGCATCCGATGGTTTAGATGTATTGGCGTTAGTGGAGCGTCGTAGGAAGGTGGTCCGGCCTGCTAGACCTACACCCCCTGCTGGAGCACCGCCACCCCCTTGAGTCTGGGGCACGCTGGCCTGGCGCGGGTACATCCTCCCTGCTGAGAGACATAGCACACACACCCCAAACAAACACACACAGCACACACACACACATAGTAGGAGTTAGCCTGGGAACATAGAAGTAGAATGAGTGTTGACAGAATTGTCCTGCCAAACCACCTTGTTCATTAAAATCCTAGTCAGTAGTAAATGTAGTAAATGGCTTACCCAAGGTACCATGCTTGTCCTGGTAGATAGGCCTCAATACCTGAATTAGAGACAAAAACATCACAGTCAATGGTTTTGTTATAACAGTTGACCAATACCATTATGCAATACATTGTTACAGGAAATTGTCACATGTAATGTATCCATCCCACCATAAAGAAATGCCTGACATGAGGTGAAATTTAAGCAATGACAATGCAGACCAGGCATGTTGGGCATGGAAATGGGCCACAGACAACTACTTTTAACCAGAGCCCTATGAGTAGTAGTGGCCTGAACCCAGGTCTATGGAGGGGGTGTGTAGTAGTGGCCTGTGCGTCAGCCCAGTGTGACATCACATTGTGTCCCTGCTCTGACCTATGACCTCCAGAGGGGGGGCGACCAAGCTGGGCAGGAAGGATGCTCTGTAACCCCATGCATCAATGTTTTGGATTTAGTCTGACATTCTTCAGCCGCATACTTCCACCCACTTTTCCATCCACTCTCGCAGAGTTCCTTCTTTCCTCTACCCTCCTTTTCCCTCTTCTGCTGTACCCGTCATCCATTCATCAACCTCTACTCTGTTCCCTATCCCTTATTTCATCCATCACCTCCCTCCACTATACCTCTCTCTATTCAACTCTTGGTCGTATATTATCATACATTGATATTTTATTCAACTACCTATTTAACTATGTACTATGTATACATATATCCATATGTATACATATATCCATATATATATATCCATGTAATCGCTGTAATCGCTGCCAAAGGTGCTTCAACAAAGTACTGAGTAAAGGGTCTGATTACTTATGTAAATATCATATTTCCGTTTTTAATTATTTATACATTTGCAAACATTTTAAAAACCTGTTTTTCTTTGTCATTATGGGTATTGTGTGTAGATTGATGAGGAAAAAAACTATTTGATACAGGCTGTAACGTAACAAAATGTAGAGAAAGTCAAGGGGTATGAATACTTTCCGAATGCACTGTATACATCTTTGATATACATAATGCACATTATGTCAATTTGAATTGCACAGATATTTCTCAGGTTATAATGGCAAAGTATATCTCTGATTTAGATAGGCACGTAATGTATGTCAAGTAGAATTGGCATGAATCTATCTCAGGTTTGAATGGTATATACAGTACCGTGAAAAGTGCCCCCTTTCTAATTTTCTTTATTTTTGCATATTTTTGATACTAAATGTTTACAGATCTTTAACAAAACCTAATACTAGATAAAGGGAACCTTTAGAAGGAAGGATGAATTCTGCTCTGTATCAGAGAATTCTCCAGGAGAATGTCAGGCCATCCGTCTGTAAGCTGAAGCTGAAGCGCAGCTGGAATGCTGCAAGTAAACATGAAAATGGCTAAAAAGCAACACATTTTAAGTTCTGGAATGGCCTAGTCAAAGTCCAGACCTAATCCAAGTTGAGATGTTGCGGCAGGACTTGAAATGAGCAGTTCATGCTTGAAAACCCACAAATGTCGCTGAGTTAAAGCAGTTCTGCATGCAAGAGTGAGCCAAAATTCCTCCACAGCGATGTGAGAGACTGATCAACAGTCATTGCAGCTAAAGGTGGCATAACCAGTTATTGAGTGTAAGGGGGCAATTACTTTTTCACACAGGGGAAGTGGGTGCTACATAACTTTGTTAATTAAATAAATAAAATAAGTATCCATTTTTTTTGTTATTTGTAAACTTAGGTTCCCTTTATCTAATATTTGGTTTTGGTTGAAGATCTGACAACATTCAATATCAAAAATATCAGAAAGGGGGCAAATACTTTTTCACGGCACTGTATAGAGATCTTCAGTGTATGTCAGGGTCTAGATAGTGCCATCGAGGGGGTAGGGCAGGAGCCTGGGATGGACCATGAGCCTCTGCTCCCCAACCAGTACCTGGCTTCCTGGGTTGATGGGGGCAAGGATGATGTAGTTATCCCCGTTGGACGCCTTCACTCTAGTCCCCTTCAGCGTGGCTGTGTGGCTCTGGCTATGGGTCTGGCTCCTGGCTTTACCATCCACCTCTTCTGCCCCCCTTCCTACGCGCCCCCTCTCCCCCCACGCCCCCCCTACCCCTACCCATCCTAACCCTCCCCCGCCAGCCCCCGCTGAGCCGTTGACCAGCACCCGGCGGTTGGTCCTGTGGTGGGCGGGGAGGGGGGGCACGGCCGGGGGGGACGTGTCCCGGTCAAGCCGGTCCTTGGACCTGTCCCGTCGCCTGGTGGGGGGCGAGGGGGCATCATAGTTGGAGGAGGAGGGCTTGTAGGAGGGCCGGTGGATGAGGCCCTCGAAACTGGGCTTGGCGGCCGACCCAGTGCGCCATACCACCACCTTGATCTCATTGGAGCTGTTTCTGTAGAGGGAGGCAGAGAGGGAATGTGACAACTAGTCAGGAAGAGTGTAAAGGTAAGCTTAGCCAATGGACGTGCGCATAGAGACTAAGAGCCACAGTGCCTATATAGTTTGCTGTGCATAGATAGCACAATCCATCAAACTTCAACATTTAACATGAGGTGTTCTTTAAGTGTTGAAGATAGTTAGCCCTGTCAAAGTTGGTTTAGTCCACTATTTCCTCTATGTCTCCCTGCCTGTCGTACCTGATGGCGTGGGCGACCTCCACACATTTCCACTGTTCTACAGGCTGACCGTTGAGCTGCAGCACAGTGTCCAGCTGCTGCAGACCTGCCTGATCCGCTGGACCACCTTGGGACAGGAGAGAGGGCAGAAGAGGGTCAAACATACACACACAAACACACACATATGCACACACACACACACACACACACACACACACACACACATAGTTACACACACAAGCTTCTACCTACTAATTTACATGCAAACCTGATTTGACCACCTCAAAAAGAAGGGAAGAGGGGACAAGAGAGGGTCAAATATACACCTGCACCCATACATCTAGACCAACACACACACACACACACACACACAGAGCCTTGCCTGAATCGACAGCCTGAACCCTCACTGGGGAGTCAGAGCAGATGGTGAAGCCATAGCCGTCCTTTCCTCGAAGGATGGTCACCTATAGAACACACAAACAGACATGACATCACCATAAAGCATTATTCATTCATGTCTATATATGTCCATGGAGTGAAATGCAAATACTATTTTGGAAAAGACATTTACAGCAAACAGGAGCAGTGATGAGCAACATGTGAGCATATGCCTGCAGATTAGAGAGATGTTCTCTGGCCAGGAGCTGAGTGTGTCAGGATGGAACGCGTGTGGATGCCAGCCACACAGATTAGCACTGTGGCCCTCATTAAAGGTGGCCCGGGCTTTGGTGTTGATCTGACGCCAACTGTTGGGAGCATCCGCACAGAGTAAGAAGGCAGGCACACACACACACACGTACGATGCCTGAAACCTTTCTGTCAGAACTCCAGGAATAATGTCTGTGTGTGTCGTCCAAAATCAACAGTGCTCCGCTCCAATACATTGTTTCCATCTCATCTGCTGACAATAGGGCATCTGAAATCTCTACACACACACACACACACACACACTTGATATTATAGCTCTTCAGCTGAACATAAAAAAGATTGAGTACAAGGTTGCTTCAAAACTCTTATCAGTTTTACATCTCCCCCCTTTTAGTTCAGATCAGGATGGTAAGAGGGTAAACTGATCCTAGATCTGTGCCCATGAGCAACCTCTACCCAGAGAGCATGTCTAAAAGACTGGCATCAACATGCATAAGCGTATTAACTTGTTTAGCTTTGATAACTACAGAACAACCCCAAGTAGCCAAAGGAGGCTGGTATAATGGTCTTAGGGACAGTTCCTATGAAAATACATGATCATCTTGATAGTCTTTAAAATGTTTGATAGATGATAATCTTGATAGATAATGTGGTTAGTGGAGTACTTGTCACCCTGTCATGTCAGAGTAGTTGTGTATCTGGTGTCAGGGACAAACAAGGATCAGAGCGACATGTTTTGTGAGAAGACGACTGTTTAATAACTCTACAGCCTGGCTAAAGACCAGAGACAACATCACTACTGTCAGATCAGAGAGAGAGAGAGAGAGAGAGAGAGAGAGAACAAGAGAGTGAGTGAGTGGGTGAGTGAGAGAGAGAGAGAGAGAGAGAGAGAGAGAGAGAGAGAGAGAGAGAGAGAGAGAGAGAGAGAGAGAGAGAGAGAGAAGACAGATAGAAGAGACAATGAGACAGAAAGAGAGGGAGAAAGAGAGAAATGAGATGGACAGATGAAGAGAAAACGAGACAAAGAGGCAGATGAGGAAAAAGAGAGAAACGACAGAAGCAAATAGAGAAAGACTGGGTGAGAGTCTACAGGAGACAGTAAGAGAGGAGAGAAAAATAAATGAAAAAGAGTAAGGGAAAGAAAGAGTTGGGGGGGCTCTGTAGGGGCTAGGTTGGCAGTCAATATAGGAGGGAAGGTAGAGTAGAGGCGGTGGGAAGAGGGGATCGGGGTGGGGGGTAGTGTTAATGAGAGGTGCCCCCTGGCCTTTTTGAGCGTGGGACCGGACCACTGGGAGACCAGACACACACCGACTGGCACCCAGGGCCTTACAGTGGGCACAAGGTGGTTACACACACACACAAATTCTTAATAAAGGAACCCTCATTCCTGGTCTCGCTCTCCCATGCACTAACACACACGTCCAACCTTCAGGCCAAGGTCAGAGAACCAGCAACAATTGCCTGACAGGCAGCATTCACAGCATTTGTTCAAGGATGCTATTCTCCCATCTCCAGTTTGCCTCAAGAGCCTCTACAGCCTCAATCTTTCACCTTCCTGTCAAATGAGAAGGTTACAAGCCCAGTATGAGTATGAAACTACCATTGCTCGCTATTTAGAGCTACTCAAATTAGTTGTACAGTGGTGTATTTATGTAACTGATTGCGTAGGAGTGTGTGTGTGGGGTGGCTCGGAGTGGTGTTCTGTTGTGTCCTGTGAGATGTGCAGTGTTTGTGTGTGTGTATGTGTGCGTGTGCGTGTGTGAGACTGAATTTTCTCTCTCTGTTGCTTTGCCTCAGCAACCTCATGTAAGACACTATCTGACTATGAGAACACAGCCAGGAGCCAACCCACTGTCTGTCTGTCTGTATGTATGTATGTCTGTTTGTCTGTCTGTTTGTCTGTCTGCTGTGTGCTTCTGCTCAGTTTGATGCCTCTCCAGTCTGTTAACCTGAAGCGCCTCAGTGATTTCACTACTGAACTGCACAGTTACACACTCTCACACACACAAACACACACATGCACAAACGTACACACACAGACACGCAGAACTAAAGCAAAAAAACTATCCACCCCAATGTCTGTTTGTGTGCTGAACACTATAACACAAAAATTCCAATAGGACAGCCCCGGTCCATTGTGCAGGACCGCATCTGGGTCACTGTGTTTTGGTGACAACGTGTCTCGTGGCCGCCAGTAAAAACCAAACTACCTGCCAGCCCAGCATTATGTCCATGTCAACACGCTATACTGACGTGACACCATGCAAACTCCAATCAAGACAGAATGTCTTAGGCCAAAGTTGATTTGGATTGTTAACCCCAACTGATTGCAAACTGTTAGATAAGATGGGCTTGTGCTATGACTATAAGCCATAAGCTTTAGACGGTATGGAAGTGAGGATAACAAACTCCAGACTTTGGGGTGTTATTTTAAGCCTGAAGGACAGAGGAGTCTCTCTCTTTATTTTCAATCTCTTCATCAGATCTGTCTCTTCTCTCGTTATGGATGAATAATGCAGGTGAAAGAGACCTAGTTCTTCAGTCTCAGGAAACAGGGAAAACACTCTCACTTTTCATCCTCTCGTTTCTTACACTGGTTTCCTCATCATCGCTTCCCTTACATGTTACTGTATGACTGAGCTTTCCAATAGCAAACACTTGGCTAAATTAGTCACGCCTAAAGGCTTTAATATAAATTCCCTAACTTTTCTTCTTTCTATCTATCATTGTTCCAGTGCTTTAATCCAATTTTACTATCCTAAAAATCCAAACACATGTAGTTTCAGTTTCACAACCAATTGAACGCTGTCTGTTTCCTACGTCATTGCTCTTCTATCATTCCTTTCCCTTGTTATTTTCCATGCTTTCTAATGTATTCTCTTTCTCTTTGTCTGTGTTGCAGTCTTTCCAAAAAGAGCTGGCTACACACAGAACCCTATTTGAGCACCCGTCCTACTCCCCTCCCCCTCTGCTTCCATCTTCCCTCTCCCCCCATTCTCCACACATCCATTCGCACACTCTCCTACCCCTCACCCTGTCCTCTCCCTCTCATCTCACTCACACACCTACCTGACACTCCCCCCCCATTTGTCACACCCCCATGTACAACACACCTCTATCTCTCCCTCTCCTTCCATCCACCTCTCTCTCCCACCCTCCCTCTATCCAGGTGATTGTTTCGGGGAACAGACCTGAGGCAGTCTAGCGGTGATGCAGATCCTACACAGCCCGTGGATGGTATGCATGTCTGCAGGCTCCTCCTGAGGACAGACACACCGTCCTGGATGGCTCCCTGAGGACGAGAGAGTTCCTCTGTTCTTCTCTGGGTTCTCACAATGCTGTATGTGCTCTTCAATGTGTGGTCCAAATCTCATCCCAGACCAGTAGGTGGTTCTCTAGTCAGGATCCTCTATTGTCCAGTCAGTATGGTTTGTGTTGATTGCTGTCCTCTAGGTATGGTCCTATCTGGATGGTCAACAGACAGTCAATGAGATGCACTAGAAACAATTCTCTGTACGTGGTCAGCGCAGTCAACAATTAGATCCTCTGTGAGTGGTCTTCAGTGTTTCAATGTTCCCTTCAAGCCCTGTGTATGGGTCCTCAGAATGCTGTGTACAGCTCCTCACAACACTGTGTCCTCAGAGTGCTGTGTATGGCTCCTCACAACACTGTGTCCTCAGAGTGCTGTGTACGGCTCCTCACAACACTGTGTCCTCAGAGTGCTGTGTATGGCTCCTCACGTTACCGTGAGTCTTCCTAGCACTGTCCGGTCTTCTCTGCGGAGAGAAGACGAGCGCTGTGCTCGCGGTGTGTGTCCGTGTGTGGGGGCTGGCGTCGCAGAGGCGAGACTGGTGCTGGGTCGGCCTGCTCTAGCCACACTGCTCTTGGCATGGCTGCTCATGGGAACTCCGCTCAGGAGAAGAATGGGAGGAAGTGCCCCCTCACCCCCCCTAAAACCCCTCTCTTTCGCCTCTCCCCACCCTGAGCCCTGTCCGGGCCAGCCTGTTTTGCGCCGGCCCTCGATAAGCCCAGAACAGCTTCCTGAGCCAGCAGTATGGGGCTGGGAGAAAGAGGTGAGAGAAACAGCTCACATACACACAGACTTCTGATTATACTGTAGAGGTGGAAGCAGAGAAGAGCACTGGAGAGTGAGCACTCTTATATACATAACAGGTATGTTGTGCGTACGGAGGTGGGAGAGTGTCTGTGGATGCTCAATAACACAGCCATGTACAATAGACACACTCCATATCTTTATGAATTCCACCTACGCCATATTCACCCACATACACTAACAATAAACATTCAAGCAACTTCTTGTTGTGCTACTTTTACACTGAAAGATGAGACACGCTGAAAAGATGAAGGCTTAAAAGCCATGTGAAGCAGTCCTACCGTCTTTGACCACAGAACACCGTCCGTCATTTCCAGACTATTCTGCATGTTGAATCGCCACCGTTCGTCCACATAAAGCACGTGATCTACTGTGCATTGTCGACTTACACTACATGACCTAAAGTAAGTATGACTCAAAGTTGCTTCCAGAGGCAGTTTGGAACTCGGTAGTGAGTATTGCAACCAAGGATTTTTATGGGCTACGCACTTCTACACTCGGCGGTCCCGTTCTGTGTGTCCTACCACTTCACGGCTAAGCCGTTCTTGCTCCTTGTAGTTTCCACTTCACAATAACAACACTTACAGTTGACCAGGGCAGCTCTAGCAGAGCAGAAATTTGATGAACTGACTTGTTGGAAAGGCATCCTATGATGTTACCACATTGAAAGTCACTGAGCTCTTCAGTATGGCCATTCTACTGCCAATGTTTGTTTATGGAGATTGCATGGCTGTGTGCTCGATTTTATACACCTGTCAGCAACGGGTGTTGCTTAAATAGCCGAATCCACTCATTTGAAGGGGTGTCCACATACATTTGTATATAAAGTGTACGTTATCTTATTGTTATAGTGTTTCTGCTGCCTCCCAGCTAACAACAATGTCCCCACAACTTTAGAGAACATTCCCTTAAGAGTCTCATTATGTCATTAGCTAACGTTTTCATGGGAATGTTCCTTATGATGTGCAAGGAATGTTTCCAAGAGACCATTCCCTTAATGTAAAAAATAACTTACCCAGAACGTGCTTAACATGTTCTCAGAACTTAAGATATCAATGTTCTAGACACGTTTCATGGGAACTTTGCAAGAACATTTCTGTGTATCAGTTGTCAGGACATCACATGATTAAACCAAAGAAACATTCTCCCCCAAAAAGTTATGGTTTCATTACTGTTGTCCAGCCGATCAAGACCCTGATTGATGGACCACTTATCCATTCGTAGCTCTTTGTCTGTTGGAAAGGGATACTCACTAACCAGGAGTCACGTCATGATGTTGTGTGGTCCTCCCGCTACGACTCGGGAACTCATGCAGTTTATAGGCTACCGATGAAATAAGTTATGATGAACTTCACAGGGTGGTGAATGTGCACGGTGATGAGGTTGATGCTCCTTTCAATAAATATCAAGGGTCTTCTTTTTAATTGGGTACATGGGAATTTAACCTCAAGTTATTTTTATGTGCACTACGTCCTTTTATCTGCAACAAGTCAATTTGACGGAAACACATTTCTGGTGGGAAAATGCGCATATTGTTTTTATGCCGGTTTTAGAATATTTGCATGAAAATGTGTCGCCAAATGGATGGAAACTTAGCTACTGACAAGCGCATTTTAATTAGATCAGATAGGTGTGTTGAAACTGTTGCCAAATAAGAATGAGAGAGTAGGGGATTCCCCTAGCAGGTCTCCAACCCAGGCCACTAGCACCAATGTTGAATGCCCTAACAACTGTCACAATAAGGCCTATCATCAGGGCATGTGCTTACTGGCCAGTATAGTTAGGCCCTGTCCAGAAGGAACCCTACCCCCTTCTCCATAGGCACTTATGTAGATGAAACAACTTGTAAGCAATAGGGTGAATGCACTTTGAAGTAAATCTCATCTCTGTTAAAAGTACACTCAATATTTTATTTTATTCATCATAGTGATTCAGCAGTGTCATTAAAATTGCTCAATATGCTATACAGAAGCCCCTACATTGCTGAAATAGGTCAATCAAATCAATGATGAGAATAAACAGATTAACCAAAACTGACACGGACATGGTGGTGCATTGGAAAGATCGGAGTACTGTGAACCAAGAGGTTATGAGTTCAAATCCCATATGAGGACATGTTCAATAATTATTACTGTATAAATGAACATACACAATGTAATTGTCAAATATGTAAGTTGAAAACACTACATGTTAACAGCAGTGTGTGTCCCTTGCCAAGAGATATGAGTGGTTTGCCTTGGTACTGTAACAAGTTGTGATGAAAACATGTTTTTTAGGACCATCAGGCAACATCCTGACAACTGATACACAGAAATGTTCTTGCAATTTTCCCATGAAATTTGTTTAAAGAATGAATATCATTCTAAGCACATGGCAACCATGTTCTATGTATGTTGTGACATTGATGGAGTATTCTCCTAACCCACAGAAAACTGGACACATGAATGCTCTTGCAACGTTCCAATGAAACGTGTCTAGAACATGAATATCTTTACATTACGGGTAACATTACAAAAACGTTATCGCTCCCTAGAATTGTTAGCTGGGCTTACACATACCTCTCACCTCACAATTTTTATTAAAATCTTCTCTTTCACACACACTAACACAAAGTCAGTTTTCACACCTAGACACTCTCTTGAGACCTTCTCCCACTGTCTGTACACTCCTGCAATCTCAGACCAGACACAATTGTTATGTTAGGTTCTTATATATTTCCTCTCATTTTCCTGGAAATTCAAGTCTGCAAATGTGCTACTCTGGCAAACGCCTTTCCAGTTATCAAAACACCCTCCTATTTTTGTTTTTGAATAACTACGGTGTGAGAGCTAGGAACAGCGGGGCTGTGAAATCGATGAAAAATAACAACAAAAATCCCAACTAGCACATTTAGTTTCTTGGAAGTTGTGGGAACGTATGTTTTTGGTTTGACATTGGTGGTGGGAACGAAGCCATACGTTTTCTGACAGGTAAAACAAAACCTTTTTTTTAAACGTTTCCTGGGAGGTTTTATTAACGCTCTGAAAACGGAAATTATAGGTTATTTGGAGGTTTTTCAATCATTTCCTTTAAAGGCCGTCATTGTAAATAAGAATTTGTTCTTAACTGACTTGCCTAGATCAATAAAGGTTAAATAAAACAACTTTCATTGAATATTTCAATAAGACTTTTAATAGCAATGCTAGCTTATTTTGAGTTCACTTTTTTTAACCGCAAGCACAGATAGGACACATGGAAATTCATTTCCTTAGGCATTAATCATGCAAACACATTGACCAATGTGCCCTTGAGCAAGGCACTTTACCCTAATTGCTTCTGTAAGTTGCTCTGGTTAAGAGCATCCGCTAAATTATAAAAATGTCAAATGTAATGTAAACGTTCTGTTAAAGTAATGAAATACCAATAAATGGTTCTCAGAACGTTATGTGCTATTGCTCTGCGTAGGAAAAATCAATTAATGTCGGCCAGAAAACTGGCAAATGTAACCCAGAGCGACCTCATTAATTTCCAACGTCTCCTTTCCATTTATCCTTTAGTGGCTGGCTCACTCGAGGTTAACAGAGACAGAGAAAGAGAGAGGCCAAAGAGGAACCCATAGTGCACTAGTCTCCACAATGCTAACAGACTGTCAGAAAAGACCATTCACCTCCTTACATCCCCTCTACTGGGCATTTAGGGGGACTTTTCCCTGTTCTCCTTTTAAAGGGGGGAAGGTTACCCTTCCATCGCACACAAAAACATGTAAGAGCTCTTTGTTTTCATTTTCTATCATTCTGTTCAGCTCTAAACAAGCAGAAGGATGGATTAGAGGGAGAGAGAGGCGAGTATTTGTAACGTCGTCTTTGAGCCAGACAAGACGAACGGAGCGGCTCCTTTATGGAGTGTGGGATCTTCCAACAGTTCGTTCTTCTCTCTCTCTCAACAGACAAGTTACGGAAAAGCCCAGAAAAGCCTGGAAAAGCAGAAAGTCCAACGGTTCCTCATTCAGCCTGTGAAAGTGCTTTGCCCTTCTTTAACTTGGTCCAAGGAGAACACCCCACAAAGACTCCTCAATCAGGCATTAAGAGATGAGAGAGAGGGAGAAAGAGGGGGAGAGGGAGAGGTAGATAAAGGGGAGAGAGATGGAGGGAAAAGAGCGTCAAAAACTGATGTAAAAGTCTTTCATCTAGTGTTGCATTACAGAGACTTCCTGTTCCTCAGTGTTAGCTTTCAGCTAATCATAGCCCCACTTCCAAATCCACACTAAAACAACTGTTTGTTGCAGAACCAGGGTTGTGATCCAACAGTAAACATTTCAAGCAACGGAATGAGGAAAAGTTGATAGGGATTTGTAACTTGAAATTATTGTGTGCAACCAGAACCAGCATCAGATTCCGATGTAGCCAGTGAATCAAATAAACAGCACTGCATGTTTCTGATATGCAGATGTGACTTCTGGTCCCCACGCGTGTAGTTAAACACAGCTCCCTAAACACACACACACACACACACACACACACACACACACACACACACACACACACACACACACACACACACACACACACACACACACACACACACACACACACACACACACACACACACACACACACACACACACACACACACACACACACACACACACACACACACTCCTTTCACCACAGCTCCATGATACCCAGAAATACAGTACATACAGGCACAAGACACATACAGAGAAAGTTCCAAAAGAGTCTCTCACCGTTAAGCATTGCATATTCTCAGGTCTTGTGGTCTCGGGGGCAGCACCATGGTTTGACAACGCAGCCTCTGAAAGAAAGACAAAAGAGTCACAGGCTGAGTCACTGCATTTAGAGAACATCTCAGCCTCTCTGGATCCTCAGGGTACCAACTAGGAGACTCCCTCTTCTTCTCAACAAGGTGCAGCCCAAAAAAATCCTCAATATATTGCAGATGCAAGATAATGTCCCAAATTTGATGCTGACAAAAAAAGTCCCCCAAACGTTTCTCTGTACGTTACAAACCAATGGATGAAGCCTGTCCTGGGCTGGGTGTGTGTTGTGAAAGGGGCATCACTTAGGACCCCTCTAATAAGGCACAAACAGAACTAGTAACTCTGGGAAACTCTGCGCCCAACTAGCCAAGAGAGGAGAAGAGCACAAGAGAGGGAGGAAAGCAGGGAGGGGTTAAAAAGAAAAGGAACTTCCCTCTCACTCCATTATCCCTCCTTCGAGGACTCCTGTGAGGTTACCATGGTGACGGAGCCTCGCCCCAGCCTCAATGTCCTTTTAACCATTCCTCATAAAGGCAGCATTCAGCTGTCCCACAATGCTGATGCCTGCTCCCCCCTCCCTCCCTCCCTCCCTCCCTATACATATAGCTGCAAATCTCTCTCCCTCCTTTTACACAGCTGTATCTATCTCCCTGTCGTCACTCTATACAGATACACTCTCTCTTACTTTCTTATGCTCTTATGCCATTCTAGCGCTTTCCTGCTCTATATTTCACTATCTCTCTCTCCCTTTCTCTCTCTCCCCCTCATTCCTCACGCAGATGGTGAGATTTGATTTCAAACTCATCCACCCCATGGAAACACCATCCCCTTCATCTCTCCAGCATTGCGTTAGCCTCGTGAGGAGTTATCATAATCGTGTTAGCATTCACACACACACACAGACACAAACATCAATAAAACACAGAAGCACACACACACACACTGTCCTGCCACAGTTAGTCCTCCTACAGCTCCTTCGTTCACATTCTACCATCCCGCAGGCAGGTTGCCGGGGTAACGGGGCAAGCTTCAAACAGGACCCTGAGAGTTCAGTCACTTTAATCCCAACTCCCCAGAGAGCCAACCTGCACACCCATCGGCCCTTTGTTTGGATGACCATTAATCACACAGACTGAACAACGTAAAAAACCAAATAATGCATGCAGAGCAGAATTAGGTCAATACACGCTAACTATCAAAATTCAAAATCCAGAAAAGAGACGTTAAATTCTACAACCACCTTATAGGAAGTGATTCCCAAACCTTTCATAACAAAGCCATCACCTACAGAGAGATGAACCTGAAGAAGAGTCGCCTAAGCAAGCTGGTCCTGAGGCTCTGTTCACAAACAGACACCCCAGAGCCCCAGGACAGTAACAATTAGACACATCTAAATCACGAGAAAACAAAAAGATAATTACTTGACATATTGGAAAGAATTAACAAAAAAACAGAGCAAACTAGCCCTCAAGAGAAGATAGGCTATGTGCACACTGCCCACAAAATGAGGTGGAAACTGAGCTGCACTTCCTAACCTCTTGCCCAATGTTTGACCATATTAAAGACACATTTTTCCCTCAGATTACACAGACCCACAAAGAATTCGAAAACATATCAAATTTGGATAAACTCCCAAATCTATTGAGTGAAACACCACAGTGTGCAATCACAACAGCAAGATGTGTGACCTGTTGCCACAATAAAAGGGCAACCAGTGAAGAACAAACACCATTGTAAATACAACCCATTTTAATTTGTTTTCCCTTTTGTACTTTAACTATTTGCACATTGCTACAACATTGTACATATACATAATATGACAATTGAAATGTCTTTAGTCTTTTGTAACTTGTGTGAGTGTAAGATTTACTGTTCACTTTTTATTGTTTATTTCACTTTTGTTTATCCATTTCATTTGCTTTGGCAATGTAAACATATGTTTCCCATGCCATTAAAGCCCCTTGAGTTGAATTGAGAGAAGAGAGAGAGAGAGAGAGAGAGAGAGAGAGAGAGGTGTGAGGACAAAGAGTAGTGTTGGCCATTGGCCACAGTCAGTCAGTCTTGCCACAGAGCTGCCCAGCCATAAAACATCTCTCTCTCTCTCCCCCCAAGTAGTATGGAAGCTCTCTTCACTCTCTTGACATCCTGGCCCTCACACAACAAACAAATAAACACTTGATGGAGAGAATGAAGGAGCATTCTCTCCATCAAGCAGACTTCTTTCCCAGTCGTTTGTAAGATCATGATCATGTTCCTCTGGTGATGTAGAGGTTAACCCAGGCCCTGTAGCCCCCAGTACTACACCTATTCCCCAGGCGCTCTCATTTGATGACTTCTGTAGCCATAAAAGCCTTGGTTTCATGCATGTTAACATCAGAAGCCTCCTCCCAAAGTTTGTTTTATTCACTGCTTTAGCACACTCAGCCAACCCTGACGTCCTAGCCGTGTCTGAATCCTGGTTTAGGAAGGCCATCAAAAATTCATAAATTTCCCTCCCCAACTACAACATTTTCCGTTAAGATAGAACTGCCAAAGGGGGCGGAGTTGCAATCTACTGCAGAGATAGCCTGCAGAGTTCTGTCATACTATCCAGGTCTGGGCCCAAACAGTTCGAGCTTCTACTTTTAAAAATCCACCTTTCCAGAAATAAGTCTCTCACTGTTGCCGCTTGTCATAGACCCCCCTCAGCCCCCAGCTGTGCCCTGGACACCATCTGTGAATTGATTCCCCCCATCTATCTTCAGAGTTCGTACTGTTAGGTGACCTAAACTGGGATATGCTTAACACCCCGACTGTCCTACAATCTAAGCTAGATTCCCTCAATCTCACACAAATTATCAAGGAACCTACCAGGTACAACCCTAAATCCGTAAACATGGGCACCCTCATAGATATCATCCTGACCAACTTGCCCTCTAAATACACCTCTGCTGTCTTCAACCAGGATCTCAGCGATCACTGCCTCATTGCCTGCATCTGTAATGAGTCCGCGGTCAAATGACCACCCCTCATCACTGTCAAACGTTCCCTAAAACACTTCAGCGAGCAGGCCTTTCTAATCGACCTGGCCCGGGTATCCTGGAAGGATATTAACCTCATCCCGTCAGTAGAGGACGCCTGGTTGTTCTTTAAAACTGCTTTCCTCACCATCTTAAATAAGCATGCCCCATTAAAAAAAATTAGAACTAAGAACCGATATAGCCCTTGGTTCACTCCAGACTTGACTGCCCTTGACCAGCACAAAAACATTCTGTGGCGTACTGCATAAGCATCGAATAGCCTCCTTTTCAGGGAAGTCAGGAACCAATATACACAGTCAGATAGGAAAGCAAAGGCTAGCTTTTTCAAAGAGAAATGTGCATCCTGTAGCACTGATTCCAAAAGGTTTTGGGACACTGTAAAGTGCCCACTGCACTGAGGCTAGGAAATACTGTCACCACCGATAAATCTATGATTTCTACAAATCCAGATAGCTGATGTTCTGAAAGAGCTGCAAAATCGGGTCCCCTACAAATCAGCTAATCAGCTAGGCTAGAAAAATCTGGACCCTCTCATTCTAAAACTATCCGCCAAAATTGTTGCAACCCCTATTACTAGCCTGTTCAACCTCTCTTTCGTATTGTCTGATATCCCTAAAGATTGGAAAGCTGCCGCGGTCCTCCCCCTCTTCAAAGGGGGAGACACTCTAGACCCAAACTGTTACAGACCTATATCCATCCTGCCCTGCCTTTCTAAAGTCTTCGAAAGCCAAGTTAACAAACAGATCACCGACCATTTCAAAACCCACCGTACCTTCTCCACTATGCAATCTGGTTTCCGAGCTGGTCATGGGTGCACCTCAGCCACAATTAAGGTCCTAAACGATATCATAACTAACATCGATAAAAGACAGTACAGTGCAGCCGTCTTCATCGACCTGGCCAAGGCTTTTGACTCTGTCAATCACCGCATTCTTATCGGCAGACTCAAAAGCCTTGGCTTCTCAAATGACTGCCTCGCCTGGTTCACCAACTATTTCTCAGATAGAGTTCAGTGTGTCTGTTGTCCGGACCTCTGGCAGTCTCTATGGGGGTGCCACAGGGTTCAATTCTCGGGCCGTCTCTTTTCTCTGTATATATGAATGATGTCGCTCTTGCTGCTGGTGATTCTCTGATCTACCTCTATGCAGACAAAACCATTCTGTATACATCTGGCCCTTCTTTGGACACTGTGTTAACAAACCTCCAAACAAGCTTCAATGACATACAACACTCCTTCCGTGGCCTCCTACTGCTCTTAAATGCTAGTAAAACTAAATGCATGCTCTTTAACCGATTGCTGCCCACACCCGCCCGTCCGATGAGCATCACTACTCTGGACGGTTCTGACTTAGAATATGTGGACAACTACAAATACCTAGGTGTCTGGTTAGACTGTAAACTCTCCTTCCAGACTCACATTAAACATCTCCAATCCAAAATTAAATCTAGAATCGGCTTCCTATTTCGCAACAAAGCCTCCTTCACTCATGCTGCCAAACATACCCTCGTTAAACTGACTATCCTACCGATTCTTGACTTCGATGATGTAATTTACAAAATCGCCTCCAACACTCTACTCAGCAAATTGGATGTAGTCTATCACAGTGCCATCCGTTTTGTCACCAAAGCCCCATATACTACACACCACTGCGACCTGTATGCTCTCGTTGGCTGGCCCTTGCTACATATTCATCGCCAAACCCACTGGCTCCAGGTCATCTATAAGTCTCTGCTAGGTAAAGCCTGGCCTTATCTCAGCTCACTGGTCACCATAGCAACACCCAACAGTAGCACGCGCTCCAGCAGGTATATTTCACTGGTCATCCCCAAAGCCAACACCTCTTTTGGCCGCCTTTCCTTCCAGTTCTATGCTGCCAATGACTGGAACAAATTGCAAAAATCACTGAAGCTGGAGACGTACATTTCCCTCACTAACGAAAGAGCACCTTCGTCAAAAAGTGTGGCAGACATAGCAGATTCCTCTTGCCTCTACTAATATGACTGAAATCAACATATGTACATAAATGTTTTGGCTGAACCATAGGGGCTAATCTGAGCTGAGTGTGAGAAATGATGTTTGAATCAAATTAAAAACATTCTGAAGACTAAACAAGAAAACAAGATTAAACTGAACACATGCACACACACTCCCCCTCTCTCGTTCTATCTCTGACCCGTGGGAGGCAGTTTTAAAATGTGGCTGTGATTTGGAGCGCTGGGGAGAGCAGCTTCTGCATATTGACAGTACGCTATTGTGTCCCTCTTAGGGCAAGATACATCTGGTTGAGTGACGCTTTGAAAAGGACACATTGTCACAAATGTCTCTTCCTCCCCATCAGGGAATGCTACCTCTGGTCAAAGTGGTCAAAGCAGAGGCTGCACCAGAGAGAGAGAGAGAGAGACTGAGAGAGAGTGAGACAGAGAGAGAGAGAAAAAGAGACAGAGAGAGAGAGAAAAAGAGACAGAGAGAGAGAAAGAAAACACATTAACCACCAGTGCTTTGAATAAAGTAACCCATCAGATGCTTAGTCACGCGTTACCTGTCAAGAGGTCTAATTACCAGGATGTGACGGGTGAACCCTGCATACTGGGTAAATCAAGGGAAAATAGGACATGAAAATATGCGGGCAAACGGCGAGAGATGGAATGAAACAGTATTTCCCCCGGAGCCCAAAGACACAGCTATACGGCAGAGAAAAAAATACAGGAAAGCACACACAGACATACACAGAGTGACTGTTGGAATTAAATGCAATTTGGTTATGGTTGGGTTGACTGCACAAAAACGGTCCACTCTGAAGCTAAAGCTGGGGAGCTGAAAGCAACTCGAAGATGATGACACCCCCAGAGCAAACAGATAGATGAACATAACGCAGCAGACGCACAAATGAACGACAGAGAGACAGACAGGGAGGGTTTCTGCCCACCAAACTGAGGGTGACTGACTCATCATGCCACATGGGGTGACGCAAAGTGACGAGGACATTAAGGGCGACCGGGCGACTGCAGCCTTTGTGATTGGCATGTTTCGTTTTTACATACTGTACTGTACGGTGATATTATAGATATTGTAAGATGCCACTACCTTGACACTATGAAAGGCAACCAATACAAAAACGTATATAGGCATGAACATTATATTGTTGAAAGGGACAGCTGAAAGCAAGTGAGAAAATGTGACACAGGTGAAAAGAGATGTGAAAGTGATGAAGAGAGACAGACAAATGAGACAGATCAGGGAGACAAAGAGGAAGGGAGTGGAAAAGTGACAGAGACTAAGCGAGCTGTCTTGGGTTCGGTGTCTCACTCCCTTGGGTACATGGCACATGAACATGACATCATCACCAACAGGAGTTTAGCAATTGGCGAGCCCCAGAATGACACCCTAGAATCTGACAGCTCTCCGATTCTCCCTGATGAGCCTAGTTGGTTCCAGGTCTAACAGTCCATTTACAGATATAATCTTATGGTTTTTAGTATACAAAAACAAAACAAAAAGTACAACATATTTAAGGAAGTTTTCATATATATACATACGAAGGATAAATTATGAGAGCCTACATGATGATAATGGTTGAAGAAACAAAACAAAACAATGGGTTGAGTTTTATGTATTTTATAGTTCAACAGGGCAGGAAGTGGACAGAGGAGAGGACAGAGGAGAGGAAGTGACCTATTAGAATGGGAGATTTCACTTTGGATCAACTGGACAGTAGCCTGAGGCTTGTGTTACCCTTTAGTCAAATACGCATCAGTGCAAACCTGAGTCATATACACAGTCTCACTCTCTCTCTTTCTATCTCTCGCCCTCTCTTGCACACACAGACCAGCACACACGCACACAACCACTCACACACGCACACAAATAAACAAACACAGTCTTCCCACAGCAGGGGGAAAGAAACAGCTCATTGAACCTCTTCTGATTGAACTAATTTGCGGTAACACCTTTGAAATGTGAGGACAAACTAGCTCTATGTGACACAGGGGAGATATTATTGATGCTTGACATTTACTAGAATTTCATATAAATATCTAATCTGCAGATTAAAAGGCATTTCAAGACATCTGTTAAAGGCCAGCAACAAAACAATCAAATAATATGCAGTAGAAAGGTCTCGTGTTTCAATAGGCATTGATGGATAAAAGTGTGAAATATCACATGTAATGTGGTCCCCTATGTTGTTGTCTAGAGCAGAGACAGGCAACTTTGATGTGGGTGGGGGCCACAAAAAATCTGAGTGACTGAAAGAAATCAATGGGGGCCCCCAGGTTGGTAATTAGACCATGATTACTACACGTTTAGATAGCTGGCCGCTAGACTCATTTACCAATATGAAAAAACTAGAGAAAAACTGCTGATGCACAAACAAATGATATTCTACCTTGCACCCATGTTTGTCCTCTGTAGTTGTGTGCCTTTCTTTTTTTGCTGAAATCCATACTTTTTCAACAAAAGTTAATCCAGTGACTGTTTGCTCATTGCTGTTGCTCAAAGACGGCAACTCAGCGCAAATGTGCATGTGCCAATTGATTCTCAACAAGGAAACAGTCGGTGGTGGTTGTATTTGATATGTTTATTGAAAAAGTATGGATTTCAGCAAACAAAGAGGACAAACACAGAGGACAAACATAGGTACAAGGTAAGCGTTTTATAAATTATAAACTTTTGGGGGGGTCTCTAATTTAACCATTCTCCTATTTGTTTAAAATGCAATTGTGTACTACTACAGTGGTAAATATTAAAATAAAAGATTATTGCAAATTAAACTAACACCCCCGCCTCTCTGTCATGGTTTAAACCGGGGACAGTTGGTTCAGGTTCTTTCAATCGCATTCATCTCCCTAGTCCACCTGTCTTCCTCTGTATTGAGCTTTCGCTAGCAACCTTTCCACATTATCAATTGGGTCCAGCCTGCTAGCAAACTTTCAACATTGTTTCAACTGGGCCCTCAGTTTCCTGCTCTGATGAGCTCCGGACAGACACAGCTGTATTCACGACCCGTGTTTCAGCCCCCTTTCATGTGTCCCGACTTTTCTTTTTACAAAAAAGATACATTGGTCAGCAAGATGCATCAATTAATTAAGGATACAAGAGTGTAGGTACAGAGTGCACTGTTTGAATGCTGGAATTATTTTGGCGTGGACTACGAAGTGATTTGCTTGACAATCAGATGAAAACTTCATGACTGGTTGTGTTCATGCCACATTAAAAGGTAATACATGTTTACCGTTAAAATACATGTCTTCTTACTATTAGGCCCATAAGAAAATCACAGATAGGAAGTCCCGTGAAAAAAAATACAGACCCCCCGAAAGTCACGGTATAATTCACACTCTGGTTTTGATTGTGATCTATGATGGATTGCCACATCAAAATTCAGATTCATCTTTTTCATTCCTCTTGTGATCACAATGCCAGACGCAACTGATTGTAGAGAAGTGGGTTGGGTAGGTGTGTAAATGTTTCAGCACTTCAGGGGAGGAGAGTGTGTGTGCATGCCTGATTACGTGTCTACTCACTGCATACAGATGACACACTTTCATCCACACTCTCAGCTGCTGTATGGGCACATGTGTAGACCATCTGACTCAACAACGTCTGAGGGAAGTGCACTAGACATGGTTAACTGCACAGACACATACAGCTCCCTTTCTGTCAGTTGAAAATACACTAGTTATCCTGGAGAGTGAGAACACACAGACACACGCACACACAGACACACATACAAACACACACAGACACACACATATACACACACACACACACACACACAGACACACACACATACAGACACACACAGAGACACACACACAGACACACAAACACACACACATACAAACACGCACACAGACACACAGACACACATACACACAGACACACATTCAGACACACGCACCTAAAACTCCTCTGAAAGACTTCCCTCCACATTTACATAATGTCATGTACATCCATTATAAAACACACACACAGACATATAAACTCTGACACACACTAACACACTTAAACAGACCTTCCTCTACACAAACATGCACCCAGAACCAGAAAGGGTAGTCCATTTTCCCTTATACTGTACATTCACGACTCCACCTTCAAAGTGTATGTAGGAGATTGTGGGTGGGAGCTCATGTACATTACCTAGCCCTGATGTCTAACCCATTGGAGACGATGTTGAAAACATCTGCAATAGAATGTGTTCAGCAGACCAAAAGGGGGTGTGATCGATCACTCTCACTCCCCGAGAAGTGCTTAAATTATCCTTTTAAATGCAAGGCTGGTACCCTGGCCAATTATGCTAACAGTCTGGCCCATGTCGATGTGCACTCATGCGGAAGGGAAGGGAAGAGCTTTAATGTGCCGCACCACCAGGTTTGGGTATGTTACTTTCTAAATGTAATCCGTTACAGTTTCTAGTTACCTCCCCTCAATTGTAATCAGCAACATCATTTTGGAATTAGCAAATAGGAATCTGATTACTTTCTCCTTAAGAGGCAATAGAAGAAGACACAAAGGATCCATCAAACGCATTTGGTGATCTTATTACAATATTTTTGCGGGTAACGTAACTGATTACAGTTGACGTTTTTATGTAATCAGATTACATGTAACTAATTACATGTAATCAGTCACCGCAACCACATACTCAGAGCAGAGCATGCTGGATCGGGAGGGAGATTCGGCAGCACTGTGTCTGTAGTCCAATTACAGAGCAGCAGAGACCCAATACTGATGCTATAAGCCTATTGTGTGGCTGTAATAGCGTTGACATGAATTCAAAGCAGGGGAATGTGGAAAAAGAGATGGTCAAAAGAGGCTTGCAGTATGACTCTGTAGGAAGAAAACGTGCATCATCTGCAGTGCATTTGGTCTTAGATTTGTATTACACTTTTGTGTTACATTAGTGCAGGTACTCACATACCTTTTGCTTCTCTCAGGTAGTCTAATTCTTAATTTGAATATTCCTATCAGTATTAATTGCTAAAGACACATACATGACAGCAGTGTCAGAGATCATGCTAGCTCTCTCAGATGATCCTGGCTCACTTCACAAAAAAATAAAACAGTCACAGCTGCCCAATTACAAGCCTGATCAGCGGCCTATCATTTAGTCATGCAACTCACAATCACAGTTGAAATGTCTGAAACCTTCCTCTGTGATGTCTGCCGGGGCCCTACAGGGTGACTGACTGGACATTTAACAGAATTATGGTTGAGTTAAAAGTGCGTGTTGTGTCTCTGTATTGCTCACAGCCATCAGAGCTGTGGGACTGACACACTGGGGTCAGAAACAACATGTTTCCCTTCATCTTTTTTCACTCTGTCCTTAACGTTCACCTCTCTCTCCCTCCCTCTCTCCCTCTCACCTCGCTCTCTCTCTCTGTACGTAACTCTCTCTCTCTCTCTCTCTCTCTGTGTCTCTTAGTCTGTCTTGGCATGGCAAACAAAATCATAAATAGTATGGCCTTATTTTAAGGTATAAGACAAACTAAATGAACATAACCATTGTCAAAAATTTTAGACCTAAGTGATGCCAACCATGCATCTCTCGCCCCCCCTTGTTCTCTCCATCTCTATCTCCCTCTTTCTCTTTCTGTCTGAGCTTTTTTTCTACCTCTCTAAAATGTTCCATCCATCCTTGTTTATGTAATATCATTGTTTATACACATGTCTAATCCTTCTCTGAAAAAGAAAGGCTCCACCTATAAAGACATGTCCATCTGCTGTTTTTGCCTTCCTTGATTTGTTTTGACGCCAGTAAATAAGGAAGGCTTTACAGGCAACTGTATTGCACTGCAGGTTTGATTGAATAAAGCACTCGTTTTTCTCAGCTCTCAAAGTTATATGAGCGGCTGGGACAGTTATCCAACAGCAACGCAAGATTAACATCCAGAGCCTTCATTCAGCGTGCTCTCTTGTCATCTCCCATTTTCGCCCAGAAAATGTGCTTTTAGTCTTCTGATAAGGCATGACAGTTCAGTTCTCTTCCTTGAGTAACGTATATAGTAGAGAGCCAAGCTTATGTATATGAGATCCCAATTTCCATATTGCTCGTTGGGTGGACAGAGGCTCCTGTCTTTGTTGGTTCGGCTGCATAGAAGGCTCTGTGTGTGTTAAGCTACTGTACAGAGTAGGGTTAATGCTCACCCATAGCGTAACTGAAAAATTAACAGTGCTGGCGGATGACACTGCCATATTGAGATGGCTGTGATGGCCCCTGGGCCTTTGCTCTAACATGGGTCCTGGGTCAAGGAGATCAGGCAAGGTTACATGGCACACTAACCATCACTACACCACTGCATAGGGCAACACTGAGACCAGTGCTCTGTCAAACCAGATGTACCCCACAAATCCGCTCCACTTTATGTTCATTAACCACAGAATGGTGAACATTAATGTTCCCTCCCTGGGCAACACGGGGTGCACCTTTCTGGTTTTCAAAACCACATTCTTCTAATAATCAGCCACCGGTTAAGGTGTTATGTCAAACTGAATGTGGGATAAAAAAGGCGTTCTATTCATTTCGTATACAACTAATGATGTGTAAGAGACAGCAAAAGGGGTGGATAAAAAAATGAAGTTAATGAGTGAGAGAGAGGGTGAGAGAGAAGGGTAAAGAGATAAAGAGATTGAGAAAGAAAGAGAAAAGAACAGGACATGGATGATAGAGTTAATGTGGGACAGAAAAGAGGGTGAAATACTGAAAGATAGAGAGGCACAGGCTACAATAGACACAGACCTAATGAATTGGATTTGCCCAATCCCATGTCCATGTGTCTGGTTAGAATAGGGTGTAGTTGCCCTACATTCAGCCAGATGCCATCAGCATTACAACACAGTAGCGAATCAGCGCTGATGTAGGATACATACATGCACACACACACACAACACACACACAGCACACACACACACAGACAAAACACCGACAGGCTTTGATATGAAGAGTCAGTTCACACACTGTTTCACACACAATACACACACTCACTCACGCACATACGCACATACACACACACACACACACACACACACTATGTACTCGTATATATTGATATGATAAGATAAGATGGCAATGGGTCAGACAACACATCATTCAATATGGAGGAAAAATTCAGAGCCATGCTGACAGAAATGTTGATTTAGGAATTGGAGCATGTTTGTCTGGTCCATAGATGCATTTCATATCTTATCGGATTAATTCAATGTGAGTAAATAAAGAATATATCAAAACACAGGCCTTTATAGAACGCTGAGTGTAGCTCTTATCGTCATGTCTCATCATCTGGCTTAGTGATGGGCTTCGTGGCCTATCCTTACTCTAGCATTGTAGCTTTTAGATTCATATCATTCCATCAGCTTCAGACTGAAGGAATTCTTTCCCATCTCACCCGTGGGCGTGGGTCCAAGCAGCCTCATCCCATTGTCAGAACACAAAGACTTTCTAACCAGCACTAACAGTCTGAAGTGACAACTGCCCCAGTTCTTATCAGACAGCCATTATTGCATGAGACAATCTGAGCCCAGCCAAGCATGGCAAATGAGCGTGGTTACTATTTCATTGGATCAATCTCAATTTGAGAGTTTGACAAGCAAATATGAATTACACATGAGAGAGAGAGAGAGAGAGAGAGAGAGAGAGAGAGAGAGAGAGAGAGAGAGAGAGAGAGAGAGAGAGAGAGAGAGAGAGAGAGAGAGAGAGAGAGAGACAAAAAAAGAGACAAAAAAGAGGGACAGAGAGAATAAACACTAAAACCCTTTCTTTCTATATATCAAACAAAACAAACAGCCTGATAATAACCCATCAACAACACTATACTATACTGTACTCCTGGGTGCACAAAGGCAACACTCACCTACTCCAAGCTGCTCAGGGGGCAGGCACTCAAAGGCATAACTCCTCTATAGTCCACCAGCAACAATGTGAGAGAGCATAGGCAGGTGAGAGAGAGGGAATAGTCACTCTTCTCCACAGAAAACAAGAAAGATGGACAGAGTGTGTAGGAAAGAATGAAAGTAAACAGCAGTGTGTATTCAGCTGTACAGTTTCACTGCAGCACGCAGTATGATCACAGAGCTCTTTCCAACCACTCTGATGCTGAGCGCTTTTCCAGCCCCCTCCTCCCTCTCCTCCCCCTCTTCTGCTCTCCCAATCCCTCACTCCCTTAATCCCGATTTCCCCCACACCCCCCTCGCCCAACCTCCCGACCCAGAATGATAAGCCCCTTCAGATATTCCCAGCCACGAGACCGGCACAGTCTGCACACACACACACACACACACACACATACACACACACACACAACATACACATCTGTGTGCACTCATCTCAGCTCCCCTGGATATAGCTACAATCATATATTTAAACACTCATCCATACGGTACACACATACTGTAAAACACATACACACACATACTGTAACACACATACACACACATACTGTAACACACATACACACACATACTGTAACACACACATACTGTAACACACATACACACACATACTGTAACACACACATACTGTAACACACATACACACACATACTGTAACACACACATACTGTAACACACATACACACACATACTGTAACACACACATACTGTAACACACATACTATAACACACACATACTGTAACACACATTCACACACATACTGTAACACACACATACTGTAACACACATACACACACATACTGTAACACACACATACTGTAACACACATACACACACATACTGTAACACACACATACTGTAACACACATTCACACACATACTGTAACACACACATACTGTAACACACATACTGTAACACACATACACACACATACTGTAACACACACATACTGTAACACACATACACACACATACTGTAACACACACATACACACACATACTGTAACACACACATACTGTAACACACACATACTGTAACACACATACACACACATACTGTAACACACACATACTGTAACACACACATACTGTAACACACATACACACACATACTGTAACACACACATACTGTAACACACATACACACACATACTGTAACACACACATACACACACATACTGTAACACACATACACACATACTGTAACACACACATACTGTAACACACATACACACACATACTGTAACACACACATACTGTAACACACACATACTGTAACACACATAAACACACATACTGTAACACACATACACACATACTGTAACACACATACACACACATACTGTAACACACACATACACACACATACACACACATACTGTAACACACATACACACACATACTGTAACACACACATACTGTAACACACATACACACACATACTGTAACACACATACACACATACTGTAACACACACATACTGTAACACACATACACACACATACTGTAACACACATACACACACATACTGTAACACACACATACTGTAACACACACATACTGTAACACACATACACACACATACTGTAACACACACATACACACACATACACACATACTGTAACACACACATACTGTAACACACATACACACACATACTGTAACACACACATACACACACATACACACATACTGTAACACACATACACACACATACTGTAACACACACATACACACACATACACACATACTGTAACACACATACACACACATACTGTAACACACACATACTATAACACTCACATACTGTAACACACATACACACACATACTGTAACACACATACTGTAACACACATACTGTAACACACATACACAGATGTAGAATGGCGAAATGGTCCACTGACCGGTGGTGTGTTGTCGGAGCAGTTGGGAATAGGAGGACACTCTCAGATGCTTGGTCTTCCCCAGCTCCTCCCCCAGTAGGTAATACCAGCCTTTGACCTCCTACACAAGACAATACAACACGGCAACAACCACAATGTTAGAGTCGGGAGGACAGAGGAAGGGAAGAGAACATGTGTATTTGCATTTGAAACAGAAAGAGGGATGTCTGGGTTAGAGGCTATTCTGGCTGGGGGACTCACTCTAATACGGTCATTGAAGTAAAATAATATAAAATATAAAGATAAAAAACTTGGGTGTTATTTTAGATTCTGAACTCAATTTCGAATCACATTAGGAATGTGACCAAAATGGCTTTTTACCACCTGAGGAACATTGTCAAGGTGCGGCCGTTTCTCTCTCAGGCTTTCAGAGAGACTCATCCATACTTTTATTACAAGCATGCTTGACTACTGTAATGCTCTCCTGTCTGGTCTACCAAGAAAGCCATTGGTCAACTATAAAACATACAGAATGCTGCAGCACGGGTACTGACCAAGACCAGACAGAGAACACACGTTACACTGGTTTTAAAGTCTCTGCACTGGCTGCCTGTGAGTTTTAGAATTCAATTGAAGATTTTTCTTCTGGTTTTTAAATCAATCCACGATTGTGCACCCCAATACATGTCAGACATGATTTTAAGTTATGTACCCAGTAGGTCTCTCAGGTCCTCTGGCACTGGCCTTTTAACTTCTTAGGGAGTGGTGGGGCGCTAGCCGACACTACCAGGTGAAATGCAAGGCGCCAAATTCAAAATCCAAAAGTTGAATTATTAAACATGCATCAATATACAAGTGTTTCATACTCATCAAAAGCTCTGCTTCTTGGCAATATCAGGCATTACGGCGAAAGCACTACATTTGATTGTTTGAGGGTAGCACCTTCAATATTTTGCATTACCATGAATTCATTAGCCAGCGCGGTCCATAGAAAATGCATTTCACAGGGAAAACCTGTGCCTTACTTTTTGTAGAACTTCTGCTGAGGGCTTCCTAAGTGTCCAACGAAGACAATCCAGCTATCCTTTTATGCTATCCTTTTATGAATAAAAGTGATAATATTTCACTTGGATGGTCACCTAAACGTTATATAAGTCAAATAAAGTGGACCGCTCAGCCAAACGTGCGCCCAAAAACGTGCAACCGAAAAAGAGCTCCTCTCCCCAAAACCCCTTCCTATTCAACACATTAGTTCCGATTGCTTTGAAACTTTATATATAGACTGCTGAAATCCAGTGGAAGCCATAGGTACTACATTCAGTGTCCTGATATAAGGGTTTTCAATAGGCAGTCTCTCAATGTGGGCCATAAGCCACCAGAATGACATTTCCGGATGGAATTTTCTCTGGTTTTTGCCTGCCAAATGAGTTCTGTTATACTCACAGACATTATGTTAACACTTTTGAAAACCTCAGTGTTTCCTATCCAATAGTACTAATTATGTGCATATCCTATTTTCTGAGCCTGAGTGGCAAGCATTTTACTTTGGGCATGCCAGACGCTCCAAAACCGTCACCCCAGCTGCAGCTCCTAGAGAGGTTAACTATCCCAAAGCCTAGGACCAAAAGGCATGGAGAGGCGGCCTTTAGTTACTATTCCCCCATCCTCTGGAATAGCCTGCCAGATAACCTAAGGGGGCTGAAACTGTGGACATATTTAAAAAAATATGCTTTTTAGTCGTTGTTTTTCTTTTGTTTTTTATCCTCTTATGTTTGTTGTAAAACACATTGTGCTGCATTCCATGTCTGAAATGTGCTGTATAAATAAAGTTTGATTTGATTTGATTCAGAAGGTTTTAAAAACAATTATAATGAATGCAACAGTTGGACAATGTATGAAGATACTCCAAACTTTTTGATTTGTATAATCCATCAGATATTGACTGAATTATAGCACATACAGCATTTTACTACCACAGAGTTCAGGGATTTTGGAGGGAATTGAATTATTCAATTTATTGTCAAATTTCACTTTTTATTTTTGCACTCATATATACATTTTCAAATTTTATCAGGGATTTTTTAAATATTTTGTGTTAAAATAAAAATATGTGTCTCGTTTCCATAAAAACACCAGGTATATTTGAATAAATGAAGCATTAGCATAAATGGGTGGAACATGGCTGCAACCACCAAACACTTGCTCTCTGTGCTGTCTAGACTGCCTCATTAATTACTGTTGTTGTCACTTTCTCTTGGATAATTCAAGTGTGGCAATAGCAGAATACTCCTTTGGCTCTGGATTACACCTATCTATACACACTTTACATGTTTGCGAGATAAGACATAATATCACTATAATCCGAGTGTTCATTTTCGGAAGTTGAATTAATTTCAGCGCATCTAATTTGTAAACATTTCGACCGTATATGATGCGGACATATTCAATCTCTGCCGATCCCAGTCTGCTATCCCCACTTGCTTCAAGATGTCAAACTGGTCACATTCAGGACATAACGTTGTAAGGACTGTGCTTGTGCAAAATGTTGCTGTAAAAAAACAGTGTGGCCAGCTCAAACGCTGATTGTTGCATCAATTGAAACTAGACGTTTTAAATTAGCGTTCTAATTACACCGGTTTGAGCATACGCTGCAGGGACCACTGTAGAACTTTCACACCGGTGTGTTGGTACGTGTCAAAGGGTTAAAATAATGGGAATCGGTTAATAACGTTATTTTACATTCCGGGGATTTTTTTTCCAGTCCCACAAGAAAAGGAACAAAGAGCATATTCACTGACACTCAGTAACTTGTTCTAGTGTCTGCCTGCCTGCCAGCTGAAAATCTTTGCCAGTGTGTGTGTGTGTGTGTGTGTGTGTGTGTGTGTGTAGGCTAACATCCCCTCCCGCCGAATCATAGTTTACTGTAGCCTACTGACGTTACAAGTGTGATTCAGAGAGATTTTTAATTAGAGAAGAATGGATTAACCTTTTCAACACTACTTAAGGACACTTTAGTTATCACGTTTCACATTGGATTTATTAACTACAAAAAGGTAAGACGTGTTTTTACTTAAATTCAGGTGCTGCTCTGCACACACAAGTAATGGTTCTGTTCAGAACGAAACAATTGAAAGATAAAATAGGTTCCAGCCCCCAGTTTGACATTTCATTACAGAAATGTCCAATGGTCGTAACGTTAATGTGAAAAAGCAACAGGCACAAGCAAGAGTTTGAAAGAGTCGCAGAAGTAAAATGAAAGCAATCAATACAGCAAGATTTAAGTGACAAGTGAATTTTGTACCCCTCAAACACCCGAAATAGATGGCTGAAAAATAAATATCCTCAGGTGGGGGCGAGGCATGTGTGTTGCTACTATAATAAATATGAAGTACATTGAGAGAATTCTTCTTTACACAGATTTAGAAACGCACAAACACACACACCACAACCTTCTCTGGCTCCACTGCCCCAGAGCAACGTACACACACACACACACACAGAGGTTTAGCTCTTTCCAGCAGCTGATGCCATTACGTCCGCTTCACGAGCCAGATGGGTGTGTGTGTGTGTGCGTGTGTGTGTGTGTGTGTGTGTGAATTCAGTGAAATTCAATTAAATGCAAATACCTCTTCTATTCTATATTAGGTTTAGTTTATACTTGTACATGAAACATCAAATATAAGTAAAAGGACAAACTCTTAAAATGAATGATCAAGGAAAACAAAACTTGGATGTGAATATTAAACAAAACTTGGATGTGAATATTCTGAATTATTATATTTCATTAATCACTTATAATAATATGCACCATTTAGCAGACATTGTTATCCAAAGTGACTAACAGTCATGTGTGCTTACATGTTACGTATGGGAGGCCCCGGGAATCAAACCCAAAACCTTGGCAGTGCAAATAGTATGCGTTGCCAACTGAGCCATACAGGACCACACTTACATTTTGTTAAATATGGGGAAAAGTCACAGAATGCATTATTTTAACACTCAAGTTGACCCTGAAGCCTTCAAAAAGAAGCTAAACAAGTGAAATGGTTGGAAATATAATAGGCTAAATATAATATGTTAAATATAATAGGCTAAATATAATAGGCGAAATATAATAGTCGAAATATAATAGGCTAAATATAATATGTTAAATATAATAGGCTAAATATAATAGGCTAAATATAATATGTTAAATATAATAGGCTAAATATAATATGTTAAATATAATAGGCTAAATATAATAGGCTAAATATAATATGTTAAATATAATAGGCTAAATATAATAGTCTAAATATAATATGTTAAATATAATAGGCTAAATATAATATGTTAAATATAATAGGCTAAATATAATATGTTAAATATAATAGGCTAAATATAATAGTCTAAATATAATATGTTAAATATAATAGGCTAAATATAATATGTTAAATATAATAGGCTAAATATAATAGGCTAAATATAATATGTTAAATATAATAGGCTAAATATAATATGTTAAATATAATAGGCTAAATATAATTGGCGAAATATAATATGTTAAATATAATATGCTAAATATAATAGGCTAAATATAATATGTTAAATATAATAGGCTAAATATAATATGTGAAATATAATAGGCTAAATATAAAATGTTAAATATAATTGGCTAAATATAATAGTCGAAATATAATATGTTAAATATAATAGGCTAAATATAATAGGCTAAATATAATATGTTAAATATAATAGGCTAAATATAATAGGCTAAATATAATATGTTAAATATAATAGGCTAAATATACTATGTTAAATATAATAGGCTAAATATAATATGTTAAATATAATAGGCTAAATATAATATGTTAAATATAATATGTTAAATATAATATGTTAAATATAATATGTTAAATATAATATGTTAAATATAATAGGCTAAATATAATAGGATAAGTATAATAGGCTATTCTAGCACTAAGGTTAAAAGAGTATGAACATTGTTTCCAGAGAAAAGTTATATATTCTTTGGTATCTGATAGAGTGGCCTGTCAGATTCAATGAAATTCTTATGTTCTATGACCGAGTGGAATTATTTTGAATTGCACTGAATTAAATTCTACTTCCTGCACTCAAACTCAAATTCAAATTCAACATCAGGGGGGTGTGGCCAATTCAATTTGAATTTTAACTCATGAGTTGAATGGGAGGCAATTTCAAAATTCTGAATTAAGCCCAGCCCTGGTGCGTGCGAGCACTCGTGTGTGAAAACCATGCAGCCAGGACATAGAGGAAGGGTTGACTCATAATCCATCTGATATGCTCACAGTCTATTAAGGGACATGACAATTCTACAATGCGCAACACACTCTGTCCCACTCTTTCTGTCTCTCCTCTCTCTCTCTCTCTCTCTCTCTCTCTCTCTCTCTCTCTCTCTCTCTCTCTCTCTCTCTCTCTCTCTCTCTCTCTCTCTCTCTCTCTCTCTCTCTCTCTCTCTCTCTCTCTCTCTCTCTCTCTCTCTCTCTCTCTCTCTCTCTCTCTCTCTCTCTCTCTCTCTCTCTCTCTCTCTCTCTCTCACACACACACACACACACACACACACAATACAGCACAACAGCTAGCCTAGGTCTTCCTCCATCCAGCGAGAGGGCAGAATGCAGAGTGTTCAATGTGCTGGTCTGCTCTCCCTGTTTCTTATTGAGGCTGTTCTAAGCCTGCTTTTGTAGTAAAGAGATGTGATTCCGTGGACTGTGACAATAATCGCTGGTAAACGCATCTTATCTGAGTTGGCAGATTTCTACAGGCTGTGGGGCGAGGGGGAGAGTGAGGGGAAAGAGGGGAGACATGTACAGTACCATAAACCGCACTGTGCCACCACCGACTATTATGATGCCCATTAGACAAATAAAACCAAAGGGAGGGGAAGAGGGAGAGAGAGAGAGGTGAGTGGGAGGCTGAGAGAACATAAGAGGGAATAGATAGAGAGATGGGAGGAGAGAGATAAAGGGGGAATAGATGAAGAAGAATAAAGCGAAGGAGTTGTGGAGGATGACAGTAGCAGGAGGGAGCTGAGAGATGAAAAGTGACTCAATGTTTAATCTCCTCATTAGCAAATTAAGCCAATCAAATATTCATTGGGATAAATGCCAGGCAGAAACCTATCCAAAAATCTGATTTAATTTTTTATTTCCTGAGACAGAGTTTGAAGGTAATGTGTGTGTGACATGTTTAACAAACAAAAATTGGACCAACTGGGGACATTTTGTTGGTCCGCTCAAGGTCAAACGCCATTTCTAGGGGGGTTTAGGGTTAAGGTTGGAATTAGTGTTTAGGTTAGAATTATAATTAGGGTTAGTGTTAGGGTTAGGAGCTAGGGTTAGTTTTAGGGTTAGGGTTAGGAGCTAGGGTTAGGTTTAGGGTTAAGGTTAGGTTTTTGGGTTAGGGTTAAGGTTAGGGTAAGAGTATGAGTTAGGTTTAGGGTCAGGGAAAATAGGATTTTGAATGGGACTGAATTGTGTGTCCCCACAAGGTTAACTGCACAAGACTGTGTGCGTGTGCGTATGTCTGTGTGTGGAGAGAGAGAGATACACAGAGCAAAAAAATAAGAGATACCTCTTTTTTTAAATAGGTCTGTACAAAAGCCCTCAGTGGAGCAGCATACTGCTGAGATAGGCTTGATCAAGCAAGTTCACTTCACCTTTTGGCTTTCAAGGAATCACACACCTGTCAGTAATTATCAAAACTGTCCTGATAGGCTCATTCACAATTCTAGTTTGTATTTTAAAGCCAGTCAAGCCATTTCTCAGTTTCTTTCCAGTTGTGTGCGTCCAAGTTAAGAGTAAGTTTGTTTCCTATTTCCTTATTTGAGATATATTGGTTCAATAGGTTTATCCTTATCACCTTTACCTTTTATGTTATGCAACCTGCTAATTTCTGTTGCAGAACCACACACAAATCCAACTTTACCATGTTCAACCTTGTAGTTGGATGGAAACTATCCTACCATAATGAATGAAATGATGTTGAATATAATAATAAACTGCATTTATCAAACAGACTCCAATAATATGTGAATACAATTAACAGGCCCTGAACGTCTCTGAAGGAATCTAGTCAAGTTAGCGAGCCTTACATCACATCTCAGTATGACTATAATGTGTCCAACATGCACCGTTATGCAATTATTCTAGATACATATAGCTAATCCTGGCGACCAATATTCTAGCATTCATTTATTATGGCAAACAGATCAGAGATGTCAAGGTGGTGCCCAAGCATGTGCCATGTGTATAGTGTAATTAACAACTATCAATAGACCTACTAAATTACAAGCTTATAGTTAATCAAAGAATTACCCTGTAAAACTAGGAATGCATTTACTCAATTCAACTAATAACATTGATTAGTCATGAAAAAATTAACACTCAGACAAACACAGTGTACATGAAATACATGATACATTACAAACTACTCAGAGTAAATGACTACTATCACCAATAGGCTAAGACTTAACGTGGTTACACGTGTCTTCAGTTCAGAATAATCTCTAAGAGAAAAAACTGTGTCTCATACACACACAGGAGCTTGGTACAAGTTCTCAAAGTATGAGAGAATTCACTGTCCTTTTAACCAAATTCAAGCAGAAACTCACACCCAACCTGAATTAACATTTCTTTGCACTTTGCTATTAAAAACAACAGACCCTTTGAGAGGCACAGACCACCCTGCCTTTGGGAGGTTTTATAAACGGTTTACAATGCAAAGAGCAGTTCTGTGTGGGCACAGGGGGATGGGACACAGTTGGATAAATTAAGAATGAATAATTAAACAGCAAGTAGAGCTGAGGAAAACCCAGCAGTATTCTACTTTTATCTTCACTGACTCCTCTGTCGAAGACACTTAACTTTGGATCTGACATCAAATGCGTGAATGCATTCTGTGTGCATGTATGCGTGCAATTGTAAGAAAAGGTGTCTGAGAGGCGAATGGGAGACAAGCAAGAAGCTTGACAGGAGTTGTGGCCTGAAACAAAATGCTATGTGTTTACCATGTGCTGCCCAGCCGAGCGAAGCGGGCAATTGGCCCACTGGATCACTGAAGGCGTAAGAGGAGAGTGTGTTCTGGCAGCTCACACACAAGCTGACAACAGAAATTGCCTTCCTACCTTGTCGCCTCGCAAATAAGAACAACTAGACTCCTCTGCTGTCAAAACACAGTCCGCACTGGAATATACTCACCTGCTAAATCAGGGTGGTTTCTCGGTAGTCTTAAACAAATCTACTTTGAAACAAAAGTATGCATCTCAAACACATGGTTATGGGCTTTAAAAAAGAAGACACCTGTACCATGGCAGATAGAGTTGAAATGTATTACATTTTGAGTTTGCATCCCAATATTATACTTCATATCCATCACAGAAGACTGAAATATGACAAATCCATTTGGCATAAAAATATCAAATTATTACAAATGTTAATAACATTCCACCCATGAGGCCACTAGAGGGTAATTTGGTCATTTAACTGCAGGAAAGGGTTCTGCTTCACAGAAGGAAAAACATTCTCTGTACTGATTTCTACTAGTCCATAACATTCTCACCTGTGTACTTTACTTAACAGAAACAGTCCTTGCTATAGCTATAGAGTTGTCTCTTTTCCCAACAGCACCCTAACAGCAACTAGGTCTGTGGTGGGTTAGTCATGTCTGTGAGGGCAGTACTGATGTGTTGTAACACCCGGGGGAATGCACTAATGTATCTTGTGCTGTAACCATAAACATATGCAGTGGTAAAAACAATGTTGGGGGGAAAATGCTGATCGCTGTTCGCAATGAGTAAAGTAATGCTCCCTAAGCAAATGTTTACCCTCCACTACACCACCTCTTATATGGTTGTACCCCTAGATTAGAATAACTTTACTACAGTAGGCTGAGGGCAGCGGTGATGTGTTGTTACACCAGAGGGACTGCCCTAAATATCTATACCGTAACCGTACAGTATATATGGCTGGATCACTAGACTGGAGGGACTGAGGACAGTAGTGATGTGTACTAACTGGAGGGACTGAGGACAGTAGTGCTGTGTTCTAACTGGAGGGACTGAGGACAGTAGTGATGTGTTCTAACTGGAGGGACTGAGGACAGTAGTGATGTGTTCTAACTGGAGGGACTGAGGACAGTAGTGATGTGTTATAACTAGAGGGACTGAGGACAGTAGTGATGTGTTCTAACTGGAGGGACTGAGGACAGTAGTGATGTGTTCTAACTGGAGGGACTGAGGACAGTAGTGATGTGTTCTAACTAGAGGGACTGAGGACAGTAGTGATGTGTACTAACTGGAGGGACTGAGGACAGTAGTGATGTGTTCTAACTGGAGGGACTGAGGACAGTAGTGATGTGTTCTAACTGGAGGGACTCAGGACAGTAGTGCTGTGTTCTAACTGGAGGGACTGAGGACAGTAGTGATGTGTTCTAACTGGAGGGACTGAGGACAGTAGTGATGTGTTCTAACTGGAGGGACTGAGGACAGTAGTGATGTGTTCTAACTGGAGAGACTGAGGACAGTAGTGATGTGTTCTAAATGGAGGGACTGAGGACAGTAGTGATGTGTTCTAACTGGAGGGACTGAGGACAGTAGTGATGTGTTCTAACTGGAGGGACTGAGGACAGTAATGATGTGTTCTAACTTGAGGGACTGAGGACAGTAGTGATGTGTTATAACTAGAGGGACTGAGGACAGTAGTGATGTGTTCTAACTGGAGGGACTGAGGACAGTAGTGCTGTGTTCTAACTGGAGGGACTCAGGACAGTAGTGATGTGTTCTAACTGGAGGGACTGAGGACAGTAGTGCTGTGTTCTAACTGGAGGGACTGAGGACAGTAGTGCTGTGTTCTAACTGGAGGGACTGAGGACAGTAGTGGTGTGTTCTAACTGGAGGGACTGAGGACAGTAGTGATGTGTTCTAACTGGAGGGACTGAGGACAGTAGTGATGTGTTCTAACTGGAGGGACTGAGGACAGTAGTGATGTGTTCTAACTGGAGGGACTGAGGACAGTAGTGCTGTGTTCTAACTGGAGGGACTGAGGACAGTAGTGCTGTGTTCTAACTGGAGGGACTGAGGACAGTAGTGGTGTGTTCTAACTGGAGGGACTGAGGACAGTAGTGATGTGTTCTAACTGGAGGGACTGAGGACAGTAGTGCTGTGTTCTAACTGGAGGGACTGAGGACAGTAGTGCTGTGTTCTAACTGGAGGGACTGAGGACAGTAGTGATGTGTTCTAACTGGAGGGACTGAGGACAGTAGTGATGTGTTCTAACTGGAGGGACTGAGGACAGTAGTGCTGTGTTCTAACTGGAGGGACTGAGGACAGTAGTGCTGTGTTCTAACTGGAGGGACTGAGGACAGTAGTGATGTGTTCTAACTGGAGGGACTGAGGACAGTAGTGATGTGTTCTAACTGGAGGGACTGAGGACAGTAATGATGTGTTCTAACTTGAGGGACTGAGGACAGTAGTGATGTGTTATAACTAGAGGGACTGAGGACAGTAGTGATGTGTTCTAACTGGAGGGACTGAGGACAGTAGTGCTGTGTTCTAACTGGAGGGACTCAGGACAGTAGTGATGTGTTCTAACTGGAGGGACTGAGGACAGTAGTGCTGTGTTCTAACTGGAGGACTGAGGACAGTAGTGCTGTGTTCTAACTGGAGGGACTGAGGACAGTAGTGGTGTGTTCTAACTGGAGGGACTGAGGACAGTAGTGATGTGTTCTAACTGGAGGGACTGAGGACAGTAGTGCTGTGTTCTAACTGGAGGGACTGAGGACAGTAGTGCTGTGTTCTAACTGGAGGGACTGAGGACAGTAGTGATGTGTTCTAACTGGAGGGACTGAGGACAGTAGTGATGTGTTCTAACTGGAGGGACTGAGGACAGTAGTGCTGTGTTCTAACTGGAGGGACTGAGGACAGTAGTGCTGTGTTCTAACTGGAGGGACTGAGGACAGTAGTGATGTGTTCTAACTGGAGGGACTGAGGACAGTAGTGCTGTGTTCTAACTGGAGGGACTCAGGACAGTAGTGATGTGTTCTAACTGGAGGGACTGAGGACAGTAGTGATGTGTTATAACTAGAGGGACTGAGGACAGTAGTGCTGTGTTCTAACTGGAGGGACTGAGGACAGTAGTGATGTGTTCTAACTGGAGGGACTGAGGACAGTAGTGATGTGTTCTAACTGGAGGGACTGAGGACAGTAGTGATGTGTTCACAGTGGCCACAGTGGTGTTTCTTGTGGATTAAGGCCATGGCCGCTCACTCACTCTGTGCTAAACAGGTCTTTTATGGTCTGGTGAACACACACGCACACACACTTTTATAGAGAGAGGGAGCTAATGAGGAGGGTTACAGTGGTGTGTGGTGTGGTGCAGTGGAGAGTAGAGGAATGTACAAAGAAGAACAGCTAACCTTCACTGGGTCCATGAGGGATCTCACGCCAAAACTCATACACCCTAGCAGCTCACTCCTCCTAGAGAGAGAGAGAGAGAGAGAGAGAGAGAGAGAGAGAGAGAGAGAGAGAGAGAGAGAGAGAGAGAGAGAGAGAGAGAGAGAGAGATTATATATATGGTCAAATGATACGGTCCCTTCCTTATAGGCAGCAATCCTTTGCTGTGATACACTGGTTTAGTCATCAACACTACTGCACCCCACCCAGGTAATACTAGAGCACAGAGATGACGACCTCAGACATACAACACTCAGGGGTACTCACACAAACTGTATCCCTCACCCAGAGCACTCCATACAGATAATAACATGACATCTGATCATCCACAGGGTCTTCATCATAACCTCATCATGTTTCTTACAGGGACAATATGAGCAGTAGGGAGACTGAGTCATTTAGCAGACACTCTTAACCACTAGGCTACCTTCCGTCCCACGGTGTAGGCCATTATAAAGTGTGCCAGCCACAGTGTTGGGACTGTATTGCAGACTGTATTGCAGACTGTATTGTTGGGACTGTATAGCAGCTACTGTGCTAAACATGCTGTGGTATAATATAATAATATATGCCATTTAGCAGATGCTTTTATCCAAAGCAACTTACAGTCATGCATGCACACATTTTACTTATGGGTGGCCCCCAATCCTGGCGTTGCAAGTGCCATGCTCCACCAACTGAGTCATACAGGACCAATGTGATTTGAGAGTAGTGCTGATCTGCCACTGGTACTGTTGACTTATTTAACAGGCCCTGTGTCTGAGATGGGATGACTTAAAAACTGTTATCCCTAGTGACACACTGACCTAAAGTGTGGAGTGCAGGATCTATCTCCTTCTATCCGACACACATACTAGGGTTGAACGGCAGGAACCCGGTTACCGAGATTTACCGGGATTTATCAGCCAAAACCACTCCCTTTTCCAGGGATAAATAACTGAGAGAAAACCGGTACATTGTAATAAATTATTTATATGAACAGCATGAGTGAAATGGAACTGTTAAATTATATGCCATGTCTAAATCTGGCTTCTCTACGGCCTCTGAGTGATGAATCATCAACGCTCAGGGTGGGGACAGACAGCCCATCTCAGTATGGAGCGCAGTTCACACTGCATGTAGACCTATCATTTCATCATGTTAACTTTTTTTCATGTGACAGATAGACCTGCATTTGCTGCAGCATAGCCAATGCTATAGTAATATAAAGACTGATTGCACGTCTAATTTACCCATCGCCATCTGTCTTTCACAGGTCATCTTATTCTTTAATTGCAGCTTCAGAGTTTTAAAACAGCATATCACTTGAATATTCCTTTGCTGTGATACACTGGTTTAGTCATCAACACTACTGCACCCCACCCAGGTAATACTAGAGCACAGAGATGACGACCTCAGACATACAACACTCAGGGGTACTCACACAAACTGTATCCCTCACCCAGAGCACTCCATACAGATAATAACATGACATCTGATCATCCACAGGGTCTTCATCATAACCTCATCAAGTTTCTTACAGGGACAATATGAGCAGTAGGGAGACTGAGTCATTTAGCAGACGCTCTTATCCAGAGCGCCTTACAGGAGCAATTAGGGTTAAGTGCCTTGCTCAAGGGCACATCTACAGACTTTTCACCTAGTCGGCTCGGGGATTCAAACCAGTGACCTTTCAATAGTGGACATTGGACAATTGGACATTCAACATTGGACAATTCCTTCGACCATAAGTCATGTCCTTAACATTGACCCTGTTATAACCGAGGCTAGCAGAGGCAAGAAGGCGAGAGTAACTCCAGACGCACGACCACACACTCCCACACAGAGCCGCAGCCTCTGCATCAATTATAAAGGGCAGCTTTGTACTTCAACTGGAGCTGACAGCTCAGTGTGTGTGTGTGTGTGTGTGTGTGTGTGTGTGTGTGTGTGTGTGTGTGTGTGTGTGTGTGTGTGTGTGTGTGTGTGTGTGTGTGTGTGTGTGTGTGTGTGTGTGTGTAACATACTGCTGGTTAGTAGAAGCAGAGGGATATGCATTCCTTCAACATTCATCATCAAAAATCTAAAACCCTTTAAATAACTAAAATTAATCTCTATTATCGTTATCTTCATCGTTCTGTTCCATGCTTGCCATGGCGCCATGAGGTTTCCTAGGCAGAGAGCTCCTGTACATTTATAAATATTTGATTGTTTTTGTAAAAAAATGTATCAACAATTTCATGGTTGTCAGCTTAGTATTGATTATTTATGTATATGTATATCTATTCAATGGAGTCATATGACCAGCAAGTCCGTTAGTTTGGTCAAGATAACCTAATGGCTAGCTAGCTAGCTAGCTTTTGTTTTTATTTGAAACTTTAGCTAGATGACACAGGCTTGGCCATCACATAGGCTTGTTGTAGCGAAATCTAGCGGGCGCCGGCTTCCCCCAGGTGGGTGATACATGTTGTTTGAGGAGTACCAACAGAGTCTGCAGAGAAGCTGGGGATGGCAAGGGCTGGCATGGGCTAGCTTGATGTTCCGGACCTGTCTCCCCCTGGTGGATGTGACCACTGATTCCCCCTACTCAAGCCTGCATCAGGGCATCAGAGGAGCTGTGAACAGCGTGGCAGAGGAGAGTGCTGAGGGTGGAGAGTGAAGGCTCTTGACTGACTTTCAGGAGACTGTTAGGCTTGGCCTATGTGCATCCCACCGGAGTTGGATGTGACCTGGACGCAGCAACCTCTGTTGATTTTTTTTAGCATCTTTTAGATTATCTGTATAAATATATTATCATCATCATCATCATCCTCATCATTATCATCACCATGCCATTGACTGATACCTTGAGATTTGGTCACAGTTCCACATGGTGAACAGTAGCCTTTTATGATGCTGCTCCTCAGTGACAACACTGAAAACAAAAGAAACACCATCCGTCAATTGCTAGGGGCCTATCGCGAACTAATGCAGTATAATGGCAATTAATATAAATTGAAAGCACCTGAGGCATGAGTGATGACAACAACAAAAAAAGTCACACAGACAGACAAATGCAGATTCACAGATGGATGAAAATAAGTTGTTGAAAATCAAAATGTTTGTGTTGTGGCCATTATTAGAGATAGTATACTGAAATATTTGGGCTCACAAGTAAAAGGTTTCCATGAAGATGGGGCACTTGGAGTCCGGCACCATCTTAGTCTTCTGTCGACCTCCAGGATCATCATCAGGTACAACACCCAACTGAGACAGAACACATTTAAATTACATTTTAGTTATTTTGCAGACCCTCTTATCCAGAGCTACTTACAGTTAGTGCATTCATCTTAAGATAGTTAGGTGGGACAACCAAATATCACAGTCAGAGTAAGTACATTTTTCCTCAATAAAAATAGATAGTCAAAGTCTAGTAAAAAAGAAAAAGGAAAGGAAAGTGCAAGGGGGAAGGGTGTGCGAGGGTGGGTGCTGTGGGATTATTTAAGATACTGTTTGAAGAGGTAGGGTTTCAGATGTTTTCGGAAGATGGACAGGGACTCTGCTGTCCTAGCTCAGGGGGAAGCTGGTTCCACCATTGGGGTGCCAGAACAGAGAAGAGCCCGGACTGGGATGAGCGGGAGCTGCCCTCCCTTAATTGTGGGAGGGCCAAGAGACCAGATGTGGCAGAACGAGTACACTGGTTGGGGTGTGAGAGCTCCATTCAATCAAACCAGCATTATGGTATTTACGCACTTCCTAATTTCCTTCATAATATGATTCAATATAATCACATTTATGTGGACAGTATTTGCGTAGGACAGTATTTTGTAAACAAAGACTCTTCATGAGCGTTGCGTTGGCGGGCTTGGACTGGGATTTCCAGACTGAGACTGACTAACGCAGTATTCACATCGGCATATACTCCGTGTGGACACAGAGAGTGGAAGACTAGAGCTGTCACTCTATGTTGCTGGGGGTAATCTAGCAGATAGCTCAGAGTCTGTGACAGCGCAGTACGTCCTCCGCGTCTGTCTCCTAAACTCTCGCACACACACATACATGCGCACACACAATATAATACTGCCTGCACTAATCCGTCTGCCCTGTGCCAAGGTCTGCTGAAATCTGAACAAACAGGAAATCTAAATTCATCCTTAACGAGGGGTTGTGACTTCTGCTATCAGTTTAGCAGACCCACTGTGTGTGTGTGTGTGGAGTTATTCCAGCCCAGCATTAACACACCTGATTAAACTAATATAGATTGAATACCATGACGAGTTGATTGGGCTGAAACCAAAGCATGCACACGCTGCCGTGGAGGCAGTGTCACATACCTTAACATACGAGTCACATGTGGCGTGTTTCTTTCCAATAAGGCCCTTTGCCTCCATGACTGTGGGTACAAGATTGGGTAAGTAGAAATTAATGATTCACAACAAACAACGAAATACCATCAGTACAATAAAAGGGACACGTTTGTTGTATGACTGGTCTCTGGTATTCAGTGAACCTACATGTACGATTAAAGGTTAGGGCGATGGAAGAGGTAGAATTACACCCTTTGAAATCATAAGGAACACAGTATATAAACCAAATAATAAAATGGTTTGAGATCGAGAATTAAGACTGAGATACTTTGAATTAAATCCAGGCCTAGATCCTCTTCCACTGCTACACAATGAGGTTGAAACTGTGTGTGTGTGAGGGCACTAGGTGACGTGTCCCACTTTACCTCCCCACTGCTGCCACACAATCTCCACTTTACCTCCCCACTGCTCCAACACAATCTCCACTTTACCTCCCCACTGCTCCAACACAATCTCCACTTTACCTCCCCACTGCTGCAACACAATCTCCACTTTACCTCCCCACTGCTGCAACACAATCTCCACTTTGCCTCCCCACTTCTGCAACACAATCTCCACTTTACCTCCCCACTGCTCCAACACAATCTCCACTTTAACTCCCCACTGCTCCAACACAATCTCCACTTTGCCTCCCCACTTCTGCAACACAATCTCCACTTTACCTCCCCACTGCTGCCACACAATCTCCAATAGTGACATATTATTTCAGAGAGTGTGCTGCACTGGTGGGTGTCACTGTGCTGGGGACACTGTTTGCATCTGTTTGCGGGTGTGCGTCTGTGTGTGTCTCTGTGTGTGTGTGTGTGTGTGTGTGTGTGTGTGTGTGTGTGTGTGTGTGTGTGTGTGTGTGTGTGTGTGTGTGTGTGTGTGTGTCTGTGTCTGTGTCTGTGTCTGTGTCTGTGTCTGTGTCTGTGTTCTATGTGTCTGACGGAGGCAGTGCAAACACGCACACACGCAGTCTGGCCTCTGACTTGAGTTGGTTTGACGTTTGTTCCCTTTGTGTTTTCCCTTTAGGCTGCAGAGTGGCTCTCCACCACAGCCACACAAATTAGAGAGAAAACAGCAAACAGCAACAGAGAATCAGAGAGCGAGGAGAACTAGATGCCAATGCAAAATAGCTGGGCAGTAAGGCGGAAACGATACAGAAACACCACTAAGATTAACAGAAAGAGCTGCACAATTCTCATACAAAGCCCAATTTATATTCTACAGTGCCCTCCGTAATTATTGGGACAGTGATGCAGTTTTTCTTCTTTTTGGCTCTATACTCCAAAAGTTATTCCCCCATTTTAGGACACGTATGATACTTGTGGATCTGTAACTTTCTGACTTTACTTTTCACAAATAAGTGAATTTGTCCCAATTCTTTTGGTGCCCTAAAATGGGGGGACTATGTACACAATTACATTTCTAAACGGTTAACCCGATATGGATGAAAATACCCTCAAATTAAAGCTGTCAGAATCCTAACTTTTGTAGTATAGAGCCAAAAGAAGAAACAATGCTTCACTGTCCCAGTAATTACAGAGGGCACTGTAAATTCTATGAATGAACTTAACATTCTATGACCTACCATATTCTTAAGTGCCACAATATCAAACCTTTTTAACCACGTTAAAAGAAGACAACTGTTTACATGTCTGTGGTGGAGTTGACAACATGGAGCCTGCTGATTGAAGGATGACATCCTGGTACTCACCATGGACGATAAGGAGTCCATCCTCTGGGATGATTGACAGCTTCAGCTGACCTGTAGGCAGAGAGCAGACAGGAAGAGATTCCTAATGATTGGGTCAAACATAGCGGTGCATCCATGTGCAACTGTTAGCGTCCTCTTGGCTAGCCCAGAACAATATGTGTGCTTAATCAGTAGGCTTAATAGATGGGAATACATTGTATAACCTTGAGCATAAATATTTGCTTTTATGAATCTCTGGATTTCCTTTTTGCATCTAAAGGATCTGAGATAAGAATATTTCCTGTGTAGTGTGGAAGGAAGATGGAGGGGGAGAGGGGGGAAACATTGCCTTGCTGATTACACACACAGAAGAGATCTGCACTGTCATTAACACAAGTAACTCAGTGTTGTATTGTGTTCTTGACTTAAACAGGATAGGTGCTGGGAGCTGGCAGTGCCCTCACCCAAAGTAAACAGCACTGGCAGAGTTAGCAAAGAATCTACGGTTGCTGTGTCCTGGGGCTTTTTGTGTTAGCATATCAACCATGCTGCTATTTACCCTGTGTGATATTGACTTTGGCACTGTAGCTAAACCCCACCCACCCCCATTATTATGTAAAGATGGGATTGGACCAGCTAGGTATGACACTGGCCCAGTGTGCCTAGTGATGTTTGAGATTCCCACACTGAAGTTGGCATGGCTTTCTAGTTAGACTACTGTATTTGTCCTTGAACAACCAGTTGGAAACACTGCTTTAAGCATGTGGTGGGTCACTAGGAGGGAGGTTAAGTGTGTCACAATCTCAAAACGTTGAGAACTATGGGCTGAGGAGCGTTGAGGAAACTTAGGTAAAGCACCGTCATGGAAGGGAAGAAGGAGGCATTTCCAAGACAGGGGTAAGTACCAGGACAGGGAGGGGATCGAAGGACTGCAGTTTACCAGGACAGAGAGCAACTGTAGCTTTTTGGAAGTGAAAGGCACAGCCTGAGAGAGAGGGAGTGAATTACTAGAGCTTGGCAGACGAGGGAGCATTGAGCTCGGCGCATTACACCCCACAGACCCTAATGCTACACTGCTTTACTCAGAGAGGGCACACACACACAGATAGGCACACACGCACATACACACACAAACCACATAACAATGTTTTATAACACCTTGAGGAATCTTATTTACACCAAACCCTGTTTTGGCTTTGTGCACCTGCAAATCAAATATCACTTATTGTTCTTTATTTCTGAACAGTGCCTGCTTTAAATGCTGAAGAGTACACAGCCCATTAGAGGGCTTGAAATAATTCAGCTGAAGGTGAGAAAGCAGTAAACCTAAACACATTAGCTTTGAAGGTGGTGAAAGTCCTAATGCTGAAATGAGGAGGTTAGCTAAGGTGCTGCTAAGTGAGGTATGGACACAATGAAGGAAACACCAGCTGGCTATAACAACAGAATGAGATTTAAATATGATCTCAAATAGACCCAGTAGTCAACCAGGTGATTGTTGTGTAAGGAAATTAAAGAAGGCTTAACTGGCTCAATCAAACTGAGTCACATATTCCCAAAAACAGACAATGGGAGTTCCAGCACACTACAAGATGTTATACTCCATCCATCACATGGCCAATCAATGACAAATCAGAAATTAAAAGGATTCACATACAGTATACTTTCATTTAATCTCATGAGCTGTTACGAAGTCTGAAGGATGTCCCTGGTTGAAACAGGTTAAACAGTAAAGGAAATAAAGAGAGGAGGCATTCAATGCTTAGCCAACTGTATGTGCATGCCTGGGGTAGTAGGAGTAATGCCATCTCCTGCGCTGTCTGTGTCTGTGGCAGCAGTGTGGAGCAACTGGAGCGTTGTTCAATAGCCTGCCATGATGTTAGGGTGGTGGGAGGTCAGAGGGAAAGACCCAGTGTCTGGCGCAAACCAGTCCAGAGAGGAGAACTGTGCTCGGGGCAGAGATACCGGGAGAGACTGGAGACAATGGGAACGCATCTGATGCACCTGTCACTGGCATGACAGTCTCCATAGTGAAGGACTGAGACTGGGAGAGGGTAGGAGACAGGAAGAGACAGGGAGATACAGAACGATACTGGAACTGGGAGACATTGAGAGAGACTGGGAGAGAAGTTGAGAGACAGAGGGAGAGACTGGGAGAGACTGAGATAGAAATAAAATGGGGCAGACAACAATGGGCATCTATCCTTTTGGCATACCAGCTCCCAGCTGATGTCACACAGAGCAGAACCCAGCCACTGTATCAGAGCCGGGACAGAGGACAAAGAGAGGTCAGAGACAACAATGGCTTGGGCAACACTACAGAGTTTCAACTTTATTCAATCAATCAATCAATCAAATGTATTTATAAAGCCCTTTTTACATCAGCAGATGTCACAAAGTGTTTATACAGAAACCTAGAGGGCAATTGGTGTTGCAGCAAAGGTGCATAAAACACTTAACATATAACATCTACATGGATCACAATGCAAACAGTTACAGTAAATACAATGAGCTAGTACATAATTTCATAGGGTTGACAGCCATCAATACAAATATATACAGTAGGCCTACTAGTGATCAATATTAGCAGCAGCACAAAAGTATAGCAAGCCAAAGTTGCCTAATAAGTAAAGTGCTCTGTGCATTCTTAGATCATCTCGTCAACAACATATCAACAATGTGCTGACAAAACAAAAAGCATCATCAACGTCATCATCTTCCTCATCAACAACATATTACCATTGTCATCCCCCGCCGGCTCAGAGAAGGACCTAACCCTGCATCCGTGCATCGACTACCGAGGTCTCAACGACATCACGATGAAGAACCGCTACCCGCTACCTCTCTTCTCCTCGGCCTTCGAGCCGCTCAAGGGGGGCACCGTGTTCTCCAAGCTGGACCTACGGAACGCCTACCACCTGGTGCGGATACGGGAGGGGGACGACTGAAGACTGCCTTAAACACGGCCAGCGGCCACTGCGAGTGCCTGGTCATGCCCTTTGGCCTTACCAACGCCCCTGCTGTGTTCCAGGCTCTGGTTAATGATGTTCGCCGCGACATGTTAAGCCGGTTCGTCTTCGTCTACCTCGATGACATCCTCTTCTTCTCCCGCTCCACCCAAGAACACATGCTCCATGTCCGACAGGTTCTCAACGCCTCCTGGAGAGCCAGCTTTTTGTAAAAGCTGAGAAGTGTGAATTCCATCGCTCCACCATCCCCTTTCTGGGCTACATCATCGCTGCAGGGAGTATACAGAGCGGTGGTGGATTGGCCCCAGCTCACGTCCAGAGTCCAGCTGCAGCGGTTCCTGGGCTTCGCCAACTTTTATCGCCGCTTTATCCGGGACTACAGCACCCTGGCTTCCCCGTCTGCACTCATCTCTCCCAAGGTTCCGTTCACGTGGTCTTCAGCTGCTGATCGGGCGTTCCGGGATCTCACCGCTTCACCACAGCTCCAATCTTGGTTCATCCTGACCCGTCCCGCCAGTTTGTGGAGGCTGATGCTTCTGATGCTTCTGATGTTGGAGTGGGGGCTGTCCTGTCCCAGCGGTCTGCCCTGGACCTTAAGTTGCATCCCTGTGCCTCCGTCTCCCACCGCCTCAACACCACGGAGAGGAACTACGATGTGGGGAATTGTGAGCTGCTCGAAGTGAAGATGGCGTTGGAGGAGTGGAGGCACTGGCTGGAGGGGGCCGGAACATCCATTCATCGTGTGGACCACAAGAACCTGGAATATCTCTGCACCGCCAAGCGCCTCAATTCCAAGCAGGCTAGATGGGCCCTAGTGTTCACCCTGTTCAACTTCTCCCTCTCCTACTGGCAGAGATCCAAGAACTTCAAACCAGATGTGCTGTCACCCCGCTATAGCCCCACAACTACTACCCCAGAACCTGAGACCATCCTTCCCACCTCGTGCCTGGCGACAGCACTCAGCTGGGGAATAGGGAAGCAGGTTCGGGAAGCACAGCTCTCCCAGCTGAACCCCGGGGGGAGGTCCAGATAACCGGATGTTCGTGCCAGACGCAGTCCGCTCCGCTGTCCTGGAGTGGGCCCACTCCTCCAGACTTGCCTTCCACCCAGGCTCCCGTCGGACTCTGGTTTTTGTGCGACAATGCTTTTGGTGGCCTACCACAGTCCCTGACGTCTCCGCATTCGTCGCCGCTTGCACGGTTTGTGCACAGAACAAGACTCCTCGGCAACATCTGCCTGTCCCTCACTGTCCCTGGTCTCACATTTCCCTGGACTTTGTCACGGGTCTTCCCCTGTCTGATGGCAACACCCCCATCCTGACTGTGGTGGATTGGTTTTCCAAAGCCACCCACTTGATTCCTCTCCCCAAACTATCCTCTGCCAAAGAAACGGCCCAGCTCATGGTGCAGCACGTCTTCCGGATCCATGGACTACCAGTTGACATGGTCTCTGACCAGGGTCCTCAGTTCTCATCGTGGTTTTGGAAGGCATTCTTTACCCTCATTGGGTTGTCAGCCAGCCTGTCCTCCGGGTTCTACCCCCAGTCCAACGGCCAGTCGGAGCGAGCCAACCAGAATACGCCCGCAACACCCTTCCCTGCTCTGCTACTGGCCTATAACCTTTTGAGTGTTCCCTGGGGTATCAGCCCCCGCTCTTCCTTGAGCAGGAAGAAGAGGTCGGCATACCTTCTGCCCAGATGTTTGTCCGACGCTGTCGTCGCACCTGGAGGAGAGCCCGGTCGGCCTGCCCTGACCCTGAGACTGCCTGCCGTTTTGTACCTTACCCTACCGTTCTGGATTATTGACCCTGCCTGCCTTGACCCTGAGACTGCCTGCCGTTCTGGACCCTTTACACACTTTCTGGATTATTGACCCCTGCCTGCCGTTTGCCTGTGGTTGTAATAAACTCTTGTTACTTCTATACTGTCTACATCTGGGTCTTACCTAAACGTGATAGGATGTGTCAGTTCTCAAAATGGCTGTGATAATCATCAGTGTACAGGATATAGGGCAGTAGTGAGATAGGACACACCTGAAGTCAGCCTGTTGATGGTGACTTTAAAATGATATGGCTCCCTTTCTATTTGGGGATGAAAGTTAGAGTACCATCTGTGCCATAATTATGTTAAATGAATAAAATTAAGTATGACTAATACTTTTGCAAGCCAAGGGATATGTTCAATTAAACTTAGTGGCATAAAGACTATGCAGTATAAATAAAAAGTCGTAAAAAGCAGTCACACATGGGCAGATGGAGCAAGAGACAACCAACCCTGGTCCTGGAGACCTACAGAGTGCATGAGTCTGAATACACACTGTAGATTTCTAGGACCAACGTTGTTGACCACTACACTATATACAGTATACAGTATACACATCAAAGCACCCAACCACCCACCTACCAACTACACAGGACATCTTATGCATCATCGGTCAAAGACAACGCCAACACAATGGCCTCAGCAGGCGGCCATCTTGCTGTCTCCTGTCAGACAGGCCTGTGAAGGCTACAGGAGACAGCCAGTGAACTGTTGCTAATGAGACCTTGTACCCTGGTAACCAGCGGGAGCCTGAGCCAAGTCCAACATTGTTTCATTAACTGAACCCTGTCAGAAATCTTCTCTTTCTGTCTCTTTCTCTTTAAGCTCTGAATCCCTCCACTGCTTATTTGTCTATTTACAGTTTGAAGGCAGAGAGGAGGGATTTAAACTAAATTCAATCAGAGACTGGAGAGTTTCATTATCAAACCCACTGCTTCAATCGGACGGCTGGATAAATGATTAGGCGATTGAGAAAGTACGGAACACACCACTTTTCACTTTTCATGTTACCTCACCACTCTGTGCTGACTGGGTTACTGTAGCAAACTGGCAAGAGCTTTAAAAAAATATATATTGCTTATCTGAAATGGAGAGAAAATGGAACGAAAGACTGATTATAGGCATAAAAATCTATCAATGACTCAACAATGTATTTTAGTTGCTAGCAGAGAGAGAGAGAGAGAGAGAGAGAGAGAGAGAGAGAGAGAGAAGGGAGACAGAGTGAAGAGACAAAAAAGAGGGAGAGAGAGAGAATAAACACTAAAACCCTTTCTTTCTATATCTCAAACAAAACAAACTGATAATAACCCATCAACAACACTATACTATACTGTACTCCTGGGTGCACAAAGGCAACACTCACCTACTCCAAGCTGCTCAGGGGGGCAGGCACTCAAAGGCATAACTCCTCTATAGTCCACCAGCAACAATGTGAGAGAGCATAGGCAGGTGAGAGAGAGGGAATAGAGAGAGAAAGAGAGGGGGGAGATTTGATGGATTGGAAATTATTTTCCCACCGTAGCGACTGGCTTTTTGTGGTTTTACGCTACACAGTACTACTCAATTCCTAATTTTATGATTGGATCCCCCCACCTCCAATTACGCTTGGTTTGGCCCTTATTCTCGAGGCCGTGGTTTAAGAAGTGAAAAATGTTGTGCAAGGCTTGTAAGGAGAACAGAGCAATAGCTCCTCTCTTTCCCTTTCCCTCTCCTCTCTCTTCTTAACAAACCCCTAAATTCTGTGAGCTAACTGATAACAAATTTAAAAAAGTACAGTCACATTTAACATGGTAAATTCATAAGCACAAATAAGAATTATATAGCACAGGATATTTTTCAAGGTTTCTATTGAGAAGTGGTGGGAGTGAAAAACGAGTGATAATTGGCAATGGTTATAATTGGCTCAATTTTGTTAGTTCAAAGACAACTTTGGTAGTAATATAAACTTTGAAACAACTGGTTTGTAGTAGGCGTCATAATTAGACGAATTATACTGCCGGAACCTCAGGCAGTATAGGCAGTCAGGGGCAGCCTGCCTGTCTCCATATTTATGTTTAGAAAACAAATATGAAGGCCAAAATGATGGGGGGGAGCGCTCATCATGTTTATGCATCCTGATAATCACCCTAAGAATACTTCCAGAACCAACTTTACATTTTAATTCAATTGAGAGAATCTACAAAATAAATGTGCCTACCCTAGTATTTATTGATAGAGATGCACAGCAGTAAGCTGGTTTATTTCTCCTTTATACATCTTTTCTTCTTGATTTCAGTATGGAAGGGAAACCAGGTACAGGTGTTTGTGTGTACTGTATCTTGATGAGCAAAAGTATTCTTATACCATATTCTGTGTAACATAGTAGCAGTTCATTCAATTGGGGGAGGTAAGAGGGCATGGGGGGCATAGGATGTTCCCTCATGATGAAAGGGGTCATGACTGAAAAAGTTTGGGAAGCACTGATCTTGCTAATGATTAGCACAAATACAGATGGGCATGCTTCAGCGAATTTATTAGAGCCACTATGCTGCATCAGTTGGGCTACAGGTGATCATATATATTGCTAAATAACACACTAGCCTGACAATATGGACCAATATGTTGTTAGGCTCTTTTTCGGAAGGGAACATATCACCATTCATTCATTTTGGAGTAGAAAAGTCACCAGGGCTGCGTTCAGTCCGAAAGAAATGTAATGCGACGATCAATTAAACGGAAACGGTGCTGTTCTAAACAACCAGTTGAAAAACAGGGAGGAGTTGGGCTTCAAATATGTCACTCATTTCTTCAAGCTAGAGGTCTTCACGGGTTAAATTTTTTTTTAAATGGAGACCGGTTCCAAATGGAACCGAGGACAGTCAGACCCATTCCGAAAAGGCCTGTGGAAAACCAGACCTGTGCCGGTTCGGATCCGAGAGACCTAGATTCAAAAGAAGAAAGTGAGAGAAAGAAATCTTTGACTGGGTGCTGCCAGCACCATCAATAAACAAGCGATATTGGCCAAATTATCCACAGTTACGTGTCCTTTAAATCGACCTATAACAAATAGCAAAAAAACTATTTGTTGTGTTTGGATGTGTAGCATATCAAAACTTTATAGCCTATTGTTTTGTTGGTTTTTACTTCCCTATAACAATAAATGTCCACCTCACGGTTCAGCTGTTGGAGATTAGAGCACAAATGTATCAGGGCATTGTATGCATACAGGCCTATAGGACTAGGCGTCCACTGTATGATATTAATATTGTTGTGACTATCATTAATGTGATGACTGCCATTTATTGAATACGTAATACAGAATATGTAAACACACACAGCATAGGTTATTGATTACATACATAATACAATGAAAACAGGTCCCTAGTCGACTATCAAAATATACATTCATTTCCCATATTCCATCTCTCATCATTCCCAACATTCGGATGTTAAAATACATTGTCCCAGTGTCCATTGTTTGGTGTTGAAGTTTTTGGCGGCAAGAGTCTCTCTGTAACAAAGGAATTTTTTCCTTCTCTGTAACTCTGTAACAAAGGAATTTTTTCCTTCTCGATACTGCAGGGCAAGAGAGAGAAAGTTTACGACTGGCTGTTAAGTCATAAAACCAGCCCGACTCCTTCCTCTCTCCTCTCTGGTGGGAGAGAGGGGCGTCTGTCAGCCATGTGCCGAGTTGATGTGCCACCTTTGATCCTCACCAAGGAGAGAGATGACAATATAAAAAAAGTTTAGGCCAAGCCCTAGAGAGACCGAGAGAAAGATAGAGATATGCTGGTGCCATGTTCCCGACACTGATATTTATTTTATCCTTATCAGATAGGCTACTACTGCTATATAGATATAGGCGTACAGAAGGAGGATAATTCAGGAAGATTCCAAACAGAATATTTTTTATAAAGATAAGCATTATATTCTTAGATTGAAGGAGTAACTCTGGTATGCCTATAACATTGTTTTTCATCTCATGTTCAACTGTTGGAGCACCGGTGAACACTGCCTTCATAGGCCTACAGTAGCTAAGCCAAATAATAGCCATACCACACCAAACCTTCACAAAAGTTTCTTAACTTAACTTTAGGGTAATATCAAAAGTAAGTCAAGTAATACAAATAGGTTATTATATTGTGGCATTAAATTACGTTTTGCATCTTGCCCTCTTAGTTGTTTCCTTTTCAGGGTTTGAGTGCGAGTAGAAATAGGCCTACCAGTAATTCTATTGTATTGCGGCAAACACAACATTACAGTTGGACCTTTATTTTAGCAAAAGAAAATGGCTCAACAGAATGAAACAAAACACTTGTTGCATAATTAAAGAGCTGGTTTAAACCTTCACAAAAGTTTTAAACAGGCTTGGCCTATATTGCAGCAATTACCAACAAGGCAAGTGCCTACCGTAGGCCTCCCCAACAAATGGCAGCAATAGTCTGATCATATTTATTTTACAACAGGCCTACTTTTAACTTATATTAGGAGCAAAAAATTTAAAAGACAGTTCGAACTTAATTTAGCCAATGAAAATATTACAACAAAATGAAAGAAAACACTTTTTGCACTGGTTTAGATTCTTAAATAGGCCTGCCATAATAATAATAATAATAATGATATGCAATAATAATAATGATAAAACAAATTATAATAAATACAAATATCAATAAGTTCAAGTTCAAAAATTTCATCAAGCCTTTTTTTTGTGTTTGGCGCCAACAGAGATGGAAGCCTCGCTTCGCGTTCTTAGGAAACTATGCAGTATTTTGTTTTTTTACGTATTATTTCTTACACTGTTTCCCCAGAAAATTGTAAGTCTTATTACATACAGCCGGGAAGAACTATTGGATATAAGAGCAATGTCAACTTACCAACATTACGACCAGGAATTCGACTTTGCCGAAGCGGATCCTCTGTTTGGACCACCACCCAGGACAATGGATCGGATCCCAGTAGGCGACCCAAAACAACGGCGCCGCAGAAGGGGCAGACGGAGCGGTCTTCTGGTCAGGCTCTGTAGACGGGCACATCGCTCACCACTCCCGAGTATACTACTCGCCAATGTCCAGTTTCTTGACAACAGGGTAAACGAAATTCGAGCAAGGGTTGCATTCCAGAGAGACATGAGCGATTGTAACATTCTTGTTTCACGGAAACATGGCTCACTTGGGATACGTTATCAGAGTCGGTACAGCCAACCGGTTTCTTCACGCATCGTGCCGACAGAAACAAACATCTCTCTGGTAAGAAGAAGGGCGGGGGGTGTATGCCTTATGATTAACGAGTCGTGGTGTGATTATAACAACATACAGGAACCAAAGTCCTTTTGTTCACCTGACCTAGAATTCCCTATGATCAAATGCCGACCGCATTATCTACCAAGAGAATTGTCCTCGATTATAATCACAGCCGTGTATATCCCCCCCCAAACAGACACCTTGACGGCCCTGAAAGAACTTCATTGGACTCTATGTAAACTGGAAACCACATATCCTGAGGCTACATTTATTGTAGCTGGGGATTTTAACAAGGCTAATCTGAAAACAAGGTTACCTACATTTTATCAGCATATCGAATGTGCGACCCGGGCTGGCAAAACTCTGGATCATTGCTACTCTAATTTCCGCTACACATACAAAGCCCTCCCTTGCCCTCCTTTCGGCAAATCTAACCACGACTCCATTTTGTTGCTCCCAGCCTATAGACAGAAACTAAAACAGGAAACGTCCGTGCTCAGGTCTGTTCAACGCTGGTCCGACCAATCTGATTCCACGCTTCAAGATTGCTTCGATCACGTGGACTGGGATATGTTCCGGATAGCATCGGACAACAACATTGATGTATATGCTGATTCGGTGAGTGAGTTTATTAGCAAGTGCACCAACCAGAAACCGTGGATTGATGGCGGCATTCACGCAAAACTGAAAGCACAAACCACTGTTTTTAATCATAGCAAGGTGACCGGAAACATGACCAAATACAAACAGTGTAGCTATTCCCTCCGCAAGGCAATCAAACAAGCTAAGCGTCAGTATAGAGACAAAGTAGTCGCAATTCAACGGCTCAGACACGAGACGCATGTGGCAGGGTCTACAGTCAATCACAGACTACAAAAAGAAAACCAGCCCCGTCGCAGACACCGATGTCTTGCTCCTAGACAAACGAAACAACTTCTTTGCTCGCTTTGAGGACAATACAGTGCCACTGACACGGCCCGCTACCAAAACCTGCGGGCACAACCTTCACCGCAGCCAACGTGAGTAAAACATTTAAACATGTTAACCCTCGCAAGGCTGCCGGCCCAGACGGCATCCCTAGCCGCGTGCACAGAGCATGCGCAGACCAACTGGCTGGTGTGTTTATGGACATATTCAATCAATCCCTAACCCAGTCTGCTGTTTCCACATGCTTCAAGAGGGACACCATTGTTCCTGTTCCCAAGAAAGCGAAGGTAACTGAGCTAAACGACTGTCGTCATCATGAAGTGCTTTGAGTGACTAGTCAAGGATCATATCACCTCCACCCTACCTGACACCCTAGACCCACTCCACTTTGCTTACCGCCCCAATAGGTCCACAGACGACGCAATCGCAATCACACTGCCCTAACCCATCTGGACAAGAGGAATACCTATGTAAGAATGCTGTTCATCGATTACAGCTCAGCATTTAAAACCATAGTACCCTCCAAAATCGTCATTAAGCTCGAGACCCTGGGTCTTGACCCCGCCCTGTGCAACTGGGTCCTGGACTTTCTGACAGGCCGCTCCCAGGTGGTGAGGGTAGGAAACAACATCTCCACCCCACTGATACTCAACACTGACAACCCACAAGGGTGCGTTCTCAGCCCTCTCCTATACTCCCTGTTCACCCATGACTGCGTGGCCACGCACGCCTCCAACTCAATCATCAAGTTTGCAGACGACACTACAGTGGTAGGCTTGATTACCAACAACAATGAGATGGCCTACAGGGAGGAGGTGAGGGCCCTCAGAGTGTGGTGTCAGGAAAATAACCTCACACTCAACGTCAACAAAACAAAGGAGATGATCGTGGACTTCAGGAAACAGCAGAGGGAGCACCCCCCTATCCACATTGACGGGACAGTAGTGGAGAAGGTGGAAAGTTTTAAGTTCCTCGGCGTACACATCACGAACAAACTGAAATGGTCCACCCATACAGACAGCGTGGTGAAGAAGGCGTAACAGCACCTCTTCAACCTCAGGAGGCTGAAGAAATTTGGCTTGTTACCAAAAACACTCACAAACTTCTACAGATGCACAATCAAGAGCATCCTGTCGGGCTGTATCACTGCCTGGTACGGGAACTGCTCCGCCCACAACCGTAATGCTCTCCAGAGGGTAGTGAGGTCTGCATAACGCATCACTGGGGGCAAACTACCTGCCCTCCAGGACACCTACACCACCCGAAGTCACAGGAAGGCCAAAAATATCATCAAGGACAACAACCACCTTAGCCACTGCCTGTTCACCCCGCTATCATCCAGAAGGCAAGGTCAGTACAGGTGCATCAAAGCTGGGACCAAGAGACTGAAAAACAGCTTCTATCTCAAGGCCATCAGACTGTTAAACAGCCACCACTAACATTGAGTGGCTGCTGCCAACATACAGACTCAATCTCTAGCCACTTTAATAATTAATAATTGGATGTAATAAATGTTTCACTTGTCACTTAAACAATGCCACTTTATATAATGTTTACATATCCTACATTACTCATCTCATATGTATATACTGTACTCTATACCATCTACTGCATCTTGCCTATGCTGTTCGGCCATCGCTCATCCATATATTTATATGTACATATTCTTAATCATTCCTTTACACTTGTGTGTATTAGGTAGTTGTTGTGAAATTGTTAGATTACTTGTTAGATATTACTGCAGTCGGAACTAGAAGCACAAGCATTTCGCTACACTCGCATTAACATCTGCTAACCATGTGTATGTGACCAATAGATTTTGATTTGATTTGATTTGAATAGCGAGTTGCACACACACAGTCCATTTGGCTGCGCCAACATTCTTCTCATCTTTGTCCACGACAATATTACAACTTGTCCCAACAGAGGATGTTCCCCTTGTTGGCTTCTTTTCACTAGGCTATACTTTTTCTCATCTAACCTTTGTTTTACTTCAATGAAAAAGGCCTCCATCTTCACAATCAACAGTAGCCTATGTCCCTCTCACTCACTCTCTCTCTCTCCTCAGCAGCAGGCACACATGAGATGAGCGGCCGGAACCAGTATAAGCTATACATTTTATTGAGTTGCAATTGGCTGACAGATAACAAGCTCACGCATTCCTCATCACCTCACACAAATGAACAGAGGATGGGTCCAACAGTTGGTATATTAATTTCAATTGTACATACCCAAGACCCGCTCAGGTCCAGGGACGGATCTCGTAATTTAGGGTCTGACGGACCCGTGAAGACCTCTCATTCTAGTCACACCCCGTCACACCCACCAAACAGAGCAAACGTAGGTTATCTAAAAGTCTGTTCAAGAACGTTGAAGAACGTTTTGGGGAAATGTGTCGTTCAGTACAAGCCGGTATGCAACGTAGCAAATGGTCAATTGAACTAAGCACAACCCAGAACTGACACAGTCGTTCTACAAACAAATTGCCAAGCGTGTTTACTTTCTGAACTGTTACACCAACAGTTTAAAGTAATAAAATAAATTATTGGTATTTCAGTTGTGGTTGGGATATACTGACCAAATTATCAGCAAAGTTTGGGATGTATTTTCCCTTCAAAATACCCCAGAAACAACCCTTTCACAACCATTTTTTTATTTTTTTATCTCACAGGGAGGAATTCCCCCGAACATCCCTAGAAGGGTGTTGACCCCCGGACCCCATTGACCCCCCAAAGATACGGCCTTGAGCTAAGAGTCCAAACCTCAGTTAGCATAATTGAATAGAGTTATGTGATAGGCTGATCACACTCTACACATACAATTTTTCTCTACAAAGTGAAATATTCATGGGGCTTTGAGAATCAAAGCAACAGCTTTCATTTAAAGGAAATCAACTAGCAGAAAGGTTTTGGGTTGGGTTGGGTGGGAGAGGGCAGGATATAGGTAGAGGAGAAAGAGAGGGATGGGAGTGATGAAAAGGGAAAGAGAGAAAAACATGTTTTAAATGAGAAGGATAAGGGGTGTGAGACATCCCAGTTCCATTTTTTGGAACAGTGTACAATAACCATTGCATCACAAACACTTTTATCTTACATAAGAAATTAAAGCATTACTGAGAGAAACGTCTTCCACGGGAGAAGTGAAAGAAGCCATCTGTACTTCACTTACACAATTCATAGAGCTCAGTATTTACACTATCATCTTCCATCTAACCTACTGTCTACTGTTTTACTCACAAAGATACCCGGCCGCAAAACTCCAATAAGACGACAGACTAAACGCCGAAAACACTAAGGCTGTCAGCCTCCTCTCTGCCTCAGCTCTCTCTATTTTGACATCACCCAGTATTCTCTCTCTCTCTCTCTCTCTTTCTCTCTCTCTCTCTCTCTCTCTCTCTCTCTCTCCTCACAGCTGCTTACATAATTTACATACCATATTCTTCTCTCTTTGCTTGTCACAGAGAAGCAGCACCAGCAGTGCCTACAGCACAGAGCACGAAGTTTCCCAGTGGTAGCCTGACAGTGCTGTAGTCACAATCAGCCCTGAAGTGCCTCTCTCAGTAAAGGACTTCAGCTAAGGGAAGGGAAAATGTATGTCGGCCTATGTAGCCAATTTCCTAATAGGTGGCTCTCAGAGGGGAAATCAGTGAATGGAGAGTTAAGTGGCTCTTAATCCAGAGTGGCCGTTCAAGATCTGTCAAGTTAAATCGCAGTACCAAGCACACTGGGGCTTCCTGTTCTGGTTGGGTTCCGGCTGGCACAAGTGTGTGTGATTAATGGCCATTTATGGGGTTGGCAAGGGCACATTAACGCTAGTGTTAATTGATGGTATCCTCCTAAAATTCAACCATTAATAAGGTCTGCGGTCAATGTGGAGGGTCAGCAAAGTCAGCAAATAAGAGATTGTGTAAGCAGAGGGATGAGGAAGAAACATGATTTGACCCCATTTCTGGGTCAATCTCTCAGGAGCTTTTTTTTACATTACATGCACCCCATCTGCCAGTGTGACAACTGCGGGATGAGAGAGGAAGACAAGTCAGCATTTTGGATTTAGGGGGCAAAACCTTCCACTTATCCAGGGAGAGGCAAACTAGTAAACAACACATTGTGTGTGTGGCAGTGCTTCTTCCCCCGATGGGCTAGAACACCACAAGCGAAAGCATTACAGAAGGAACCCGGCAGACACGACCAGGTTTAAAACACGGAAAGGGCATGGGGCCAACGGCTTTGTGCAGGCTTTGCTGGTTTTATCATTCCTTTGTGTGTCATGTGAAAAAGAAAGAGGAAAGCATCTGCTGCACTACAGTAATGACTCTACAGATGTAATCCTCATCTCACGCTGCTGGTACACAGTTACTTCAATCTCTCTGGGCCAAATACAGCCTGATTATAGTGCAGTTATAGCTCTGTCTATTTTAAGTGTTTAGCTGGGATATAAAGAGGGTTTGAGAACATCCAGTGCAGATCATGATAATAACAACAATATACATGTCTAATGCATACAATGTCATTTCTAATTGTTCAAACCAAGGGTTGGAACCGGTTCAGGAAACAGAACCGCAAACCTGAAAATAAGGGCAGAACAGAATCAGAACCAGGACCGAAAGTGATCTATGCTGTTCCAGAACAGAAAAATTATTTTAAAATCCCGGGAGCTGGTTAATAACGTTATTTTACGTTCCATGCATTTTTTTCCAGTCCCACCGAAATGCAACAAAGTGCCTATGCAAATCCCTCACTCTGTTAAGGATTCTATTGTTATCACATTTCACATTGGATTTATTAACTACAAAAAGGTAAGACGTGTTTTTATTTTAACTCTGGTGCCATTCTGCACACACAAGTTTGTTAGCTAACTAGCAAGCTCTGCAAGCTCTCTTTAACTAGGCAAGTCAGTTAAGAACAAATTCTTATCTTCAATGACGGCCTAGGAACAATGGGTTCTGCCCCTTGTTCAGGGGCAGAACAACAGATTTGATCTTGCAACCTTTCAGTTACTAGTCCAATGCTCTAACCACTAGGCTACCTGCCGCCCCAATGTTAAGCCAACTCTCTGAAGTTCAAAGACATTCAAAGTTATTTCATAGATGCCGCTCCTCCGTGGGTATTATTCTGTGAGCCTAATACAGATAATGCATGTCATAACAGCAATATGCCCAGCACTTCAAGTCAATACTCCTCCTCCACCCTCTCTCACTCTCTCCCCACCCGCAAACTTTTGCATCTCGCACCCTACACTTGTCTGTCCAATGCATGTTAGCTTGCCCGCTCCATAGCAAGCTGCTCTTTCCCTCAATGATTGGTGAAGTAATTAAATGTCGAGCTAGCTAAATTTAAAATAAATAAAAAAGAATGATTTCAGAGGTTAAGAAAGGAACGATATAAACCGTAACTGTTTTTGGGTTTGAACCGGTTCAGAACTTTATTTTGCTGGTCGGAACAGAGGAACGGAATTATGTTTCTGTTCAGAACAAAACGATGGAAATATTATTTTGGTTCCAACCCCTGGTACAAACACCATGACCTGGGCCGACCCATCACCAATGTGTAGCACCCACAATTTGTGCTATATCATAAAAGTATGAATAGATGTAAAAGACTATAGATCATCTCCAAAACACATGCCTTTCCATTACTTTTTCATGTCTTTTCCAGAGGAGTATATTCTATTTCCATATGTATTATGTCTACTTATACTCTCATTCTCTCATGGAACAAGTCTGTGACCCCATTAAACCTTGAGCTCCATCTCAACTCCCCAACCCCCCTGGTGCCTATCCTAATGTTCCTCTCCTAGCTTCAGGCAGGACAGCTAAATACTACATTATTAATGAGTGTTGCCTTTTGAAACCAGGTGCATCGTCCTGTATAAATACCCTATATGAATTATTTAGCATTTGAGAAACGAGGGGACCCTCATTACCAGCCAAATGACTTCCCAGTACACCTGAGCCCACTAAAGAGATGCTGGTAATAGAGGCTCATGTTCAGGTATGGTGTATCGGTGTATCATGTGTGTCCATTGACCGAATTCCTGCACTGTCACTGTCTTTATCAATGTGGTGAAGGAATTGTCCAAGTGGCACTGAAAGTTACATTGACCCAAAAGAATGGAGCTTGAATGACTTCTCTGAGCTGACTCGGTGTGGACACACTTTGCTAAAATATTAAACATCAATGAAAGTATTTTAGTGCTTGTGCCCACAGCTCTTGGCCTCAAGTGCAGATGAATAGAGATAGAGTGAGAGGGAAAGAGAGAGAAAAAAAGAGAGATCGTCACCCCCATATGACTCAACCTCTAGAGCAGAGAGTAGACTCCCCATGGGTTACCAGGAAGTTGACTGGACAAACCCATCTGATTGGCTAGTGCTATGCTACAAGTGTACAATCACAACAAATACAAAAACATACGGAATACCCCACCAAAATGATAATTCACTACTCAAACCTATCACTTGGAGCCAAAAAAAAGGAAAAAGAAGACTTGTACTCACCAAAGGTTTTCAGCGTGAACTCGGGCGAGTTGTCAGGTAGGTTGCCCGGGGTGACGATGTGTACACTGGGAGCTTCCATCCTAGACTGGGGCTACAGCAGGAGAGGAGAGGTCAGAGGAGCTGAGGAAAGAACAGAAACCAGACGCTATCTGCAGCTAGTAGAGAAAGAGAGAGAGAGAGAGAGAGAGAGAGAGAGAGAGAGAGAGAGAGAGAGAGAGAGAGAGAGAGAGAGAGTAAAATGGCAGACTGAGAAAGGGAAAAGACAAGGAGAGACAGAGTGGGAGGAGAGAGAGGAGCAGACTGAGCGCAGGGAAAAGAGAGAGAAAGGCAAAAACACAGCTATCCCTGTCAAGTCCACATTAATCCTTTCTTCTTGAGAGAGTGGGGGAAACCCATCTGTAAAAGAGAGAGAGAGTGCATGTGCAGGAGGGAAGAGGGGAGGGGGACAAGGGCATGCCCAGGCAATGCCCTTTTAACCTCCTAACATCCAACCGCCTGTCACTTTGATAGAGTGACAATCATGGACACTTGTGATTGGTCAGGGCAGGGGAAAGCATTTGATTGAAGGAACCAGAGGGTGGGGTTAAAGAAAAGGAGGCTGGGTGACAATGGACCAATGCCTCCACCACATAAACCCCATGCACACACACACACACACACACACACAGACACTCTCACAGTTGTCCTGACACTATGATGTAGTATATATATCTCTCTATAGTCACTCACACCAGCCTCTATGGATTAGTGATGGCTGATTTAGCTTCAGTTTTTCCAAGGAACATTATACTTGTCAATACTGCAGAATGTATCTTTATATGAAACTCAATTGGCTTCCATGACAATGATGATGATGATTGCAAAGTATACACTGAGTGTACAAACATTAAAAACCACTTCCTAATATTGAGTTGCCCCCCCCTTCAATTCGTTGGGCCATGGACTCGGAAGCGTTCCACAGGGATGCCAGCCCATGTTGACTCCATTGCTTCCCATAGTTGTGTCAAGTTGGCTGGATGTCCTTGATACACACGGGAAACTGTTGAGTGTGAAAAAACCAGCAGCATTGCAGTTCTTGACACAAACCGGTCCGCCTGGGGCCTAGTACCATACCCCGTTCAAAGGCACTTAAATCTTTTGTCTTGCCCATTCACCCTCTGAATGGCACACATACACAATCCATGTCTCAATTGTCTCAAGGCTTAAAAATCATTCTTTAACGTGTCTCCTCCCCTTTAAATACACTTATTGAAGTGAATTTAACAAGTGACATCAATAAGGGATCATAGCTTCACATGGATGGTCAGTCTATGTCATGAAAAGCACAGGTATTCATAATGTTTTGTACACTCAGTGTATGCAAAGAACATACACACTAACACAATACATACTGTACATTTACACTCATCACATACAGTGGGGGAAAAAAGTATTTAGTCAGCCACCAATTGTGCAAGTTCTCTCACTTAAAAAGATGAGAGAGGCCTGTAATTTACATCATAGGTACACTTCAACTATGACAGACAAAATGAGGAAAAGAAATCCAGAAAATCACATTGTAGGATTTTTTATGAATTTATTTGCAAATGATGGTGGAAAATAAGTATTTGGTCAATAACAAAAGTTTATCTCAATACGTTGTTATATACCCTTTGTTGGCAATGACAGAGGTCAAACGTTTTCTGTAAGTCTTCACAAGGTTTTCACACACTGTTGCTGGTATTTTGGCCCATTCCTCCATGCAGATCTCCTCTAGAGCAGTGATGTTTTGGGGCTGTCGCTGGGCAACACGGACTTTCAACTCCCTCCAAAGATTTTCTATGGGGTTGAGATCTGGAGACTGGCTAGGCCACTCCAGGACCTTGAAATGCTTCTTCTGAAGCCACTCCTTCATTGCCCGGGCGGTGTGTTTGGGATCATTGTCATGCTGAAAGACCCAGCCACGTTTCATCTTCAATGCCCTTGCTGATGGAAGGAGGTTTTCACTCAAAATCTCACGATACATGGCCCCATTCATTCTTTCCTTTACATGGATCAGTCGTCCTGGTCCCTTTGCAGAAAAACAGCCCCAAAGCATGATGTTTCCACCCCCATGCTTCACAGTAGGTATGGTGTTCTTTGGATGCAACTCAGCATTCTTTGTCCTCCAAACACGATTGAGTTGAGTTTTTACCAAAAAGTTCTATTTTGGTTTCATCTGACATTCTCTCAATCCTCATCTGGATCATCCAAATGCTCTCTAGCAAACTTCAGACGGGCCTGAACATGTACTGGCTTAAGCAGGGGGACACGTCTGGCACTGCAGGATTTGAGTCCCTGGCGGCGTAGTGTGTTACTGATGGTAGGCTTTGTTACTTTGGTCCCAGCTCTCTGCAGGTCATTCACTAGGTCCCCGTGTGGTTATGGGATTTTTGCTCACCGTTCTTGTGATCATTTTGACCCACGGGTGAGGTCTTGCGTGGAGCCCCAGATCGAGGAAGATTATCAGTGGTCTTGTATGTCTTCCATTTCCTAATAATTGCTCCCACAGTTGATTTCTTCAAACCAAGCTGCTTACCTATTGCAGATTCAGTCTTCCCAACCTGGTGCAGGTCTACAATTTTGTTTCTGGTGTCCTTTGACAGCTCTTTGGTCTTGGCCATAGTGGAGTTTGGAGTGTGACTGTTTGAGGTTGTGGACAGGTGTCTTTTATACTGATAACAAGTTCAAACAGGTGCCATTAATACAGGTAACGAGTGGAGGACAGAGGAGCCTCTTAAAGAAGAAGTTACAGGTCTGTGAGAGCCAGAAATCTTGCTTGTTTGTATGTGACCAAATACTTATTTTCCACCATAATTTGCAAATAAATTCATAAAAAATCCTACAATGTGATTTTCTGGATTTTTTTCCCTCCTTTTGTCTGTCATAGTTGAAGTGTACCTATGATGAAAAGTACAGGCCTCTCTCATCTTTTTAAGTGAGAGAACTTGCACAATTGGTGGCTGACTAAATACTTTTTTTCCCCACTGTATAAACCCATGCTTGGGCTCTATCAACGAGAAAACAAGCTTATTCAACAGAGTTAAATGACAAAATGTGTTTTGTTTGTTATCCATCACAAAATCTCTCTCAAAAATAACATTTTTAGAATACATTACCTTGGCAGAGGAATTAATGCCATGCTAATGTGTTCATCTACACCATTGAAGCTGATGTGTTCATCTACACCATTGAAGCTGATGTGTTCATCTACACCATTGAAGCTGATGTGTTCATCTACACCATTGAAGCTGATGTGTTCATCCACACCATTGAAGCTGATGTGTTCATCTACACCATTGAAGCTAATGTGTTCATCTACACATTGAAGCTAATGCGTTCATCTACACCATTGAAGCTAATGCGTTCATCTACACCATTGAACTGCATTGCACTAAACAGGAAAGAGATGACACTGTCTGCTCAACTTACATGATAAAACCAACTGTAAAAACAAATCTGGAGTGAACGTCACATATTTTGGGGATAGAGGCTACTCCCACCATCTCAACTAAAGCACATGAATTCATCCCCAATACAGTGCCATGGAAAAGTCTTCATCCCACTTGGCATTTTTACTATTTTGTTGCATTACAACCTGTAATTTAAATAGATTTTTATTTGGATTTCATGTAGTCCACAAAATTGTCCAAATTGGTGAAGTGAAAATAATTACTTGTTTAATAAAAAAGGAAAAAAGAAAAAAAGAAAGTGGTGCGTGCATATGTATTCATCCCCTTTGCTATGAAGCCCCTAAATAAGACGGACCAGGCAAGGAGGGCATTAATCAGAGAGGCAACAAAGAAACAAAAGATAGCCATGACAGTGCTGCAAAGCTCCACAGCAGAGATTGGAGTATCTGTCGATAGGACCGCTTTAAGGTGTACACTCTACAGAGCTGGGCTTTACGGAAGAGTGGCCAGAAAAAAGCCATTGCTTAAAGAAAAAAATAAGCAAACACGTTTGGTGTTCGCCAAAAGGCATGTGGGAGATTCCCCAAACATATGGAAGAAGGTACTCTGGTCAGATGAGACTAAAATTTATATTTTTGGCCATCATGGAAAACGCTATGTCTGGCGCAAACCCAACACCTCTCATCATCCCAAGAACACCACCCCCACAGTGAAGCATGGTGGTGGCAGCATCATGCTGTGAGGATGTTTTTCATTGGCAGGGACTGGGAAACTGGTCAGAATTGAAGGAATGATGGATAGCACTAAATACAGGGACATTCTTGAGGGAAACTTGTTTCAGTCTTCCAGAGATTTGAGACTGGGATGCAGGTTCACCTTCCAGCAGGACAATGACCCTAAGCATACTGCTAAAGCAACACTCGAGTGGTTTAAGTAAAATTTCTTGGAATGGCCTAGTCAAAGCCCAGACCTCAATCCAATTGAGAATCTGTGATATGACTTAAAGATTGCTGTACACCAGCGGAACTCCCAGTGGCTAGATGTGCCAAGCTTATAGAGACATACTCCAAGAGACTTGCAGCTGTAATTGCTGCAAAAGGTGGCTCTACAAAGTATTGACTTTGGGGGGGGGTGAATAGTTATGCACGCTCAAGTTCTGTTTTTTTATCTTATTTGTTTGTTTCGCAAAAAAAATATATTTTACATCTTCAAAGTGGTAGGCATGTTGTGTAAATCAAATGATACAACCCACCCCAAAATCTATTTTAATTCCAGGTTACCAGGCAACAAAATAGGAAAAATGCCAGGTGGTGAATACTTTCCAAAGCCACTGTATCTCTGTTTGAAATGGGCCATTACAGCCATGTAATACCCCTTGGACAATAAACCTTATTCTGCCCTTCAGCAGAGTTAAACACCTCATAGGTGAAAGGTCAATAGCAGATGGATAGTGGCTTGGCTTTCTATTAGTTTTGTCTGGATGTTATTTTCACAGCTTGCCCAGTACAGCTCCAGTGGTCTAGTAACCTGGTGATGACCTTCCCTTTCCTGGCCAAGCTGGACTAGCAGGGTCCCTACTAATCCTGATTAACAGGCTGTTTTCCACAGAAGGGGTCCAAATAAAACCAGCACTTCAATTGATGGAGAGATGAAGAGAGGCTTAAAAAGACGACTCACTCTGCAGCTTCGTCTCTCACTAGCTGGCTACTGTATATAGCCCCACCCCAAAACTGCCACAGTAACCCTAATATGTTATTTCATTTGGGCTCCAGAGAGCCTGGTTCGTTGGGTGCGCACACACACACACACAATCACACGCACAGGACACACTTTTCCGCAGCCTTGTCACTCTCTCTTCCCCTCACTCCCTTTCTTTAATTTATGTTCTACTTATCATTGCTTCTTAAGAAAAGACAAAGCAACGTTTTGAAACTCTTGACATTCCCACTGTGCTGGAGGGGGGAAACCCAGATAAGCACAGCCCAGGACAGAGTCTACCTCTGGGAATAGACTAAGACAACCACCGAGTCAGGCTGGGTAGACACAGGATATCCGCAGCAGCTATTTCATGTCATCTCATGTCAAGAATTAGACAAGGAAGGATAGGACTGGACAATGGGTGTCAAAATGTCAAGATTCTCCAGAACTATAGTGAATTGAACTTGAGATGGACTTTCTGGCTGCCATGTGTAGTTAATGTAATGTTCCTCTATTTATGCTGTGAGCGCTCTTGTGATGCAGGTCTTTGCGGAATCAAGCGCAGGACACAGAGATGTGACAAAAACCTCTTTACTCGAAGGTAACGCACTACTAAACATACAGTAGTGTATACACTGCTCACTACACAACGGAGCCACAACGAAACAGATAAATAATCACGGACAAAACCCAGGGGGGAACAGAGGGATTAAATAAGGACACATGCAATTTGGGGAAATGGGAACTAGGTGTGGATGAGATAAGACAAACAGAAAATGAGAAATGGATCGGTGGTGGCTAGAACTCCGGTGACGTCGACCGCTGGTAGCCGCCCGAACTAGGAGAGGGACCGACTTCAGCGGAAGTCGTGACAGTACCCCTCCCTTTACGCGCGGCTCCAGCAGCACTCCGACGCCGGTCTTGGGGACGACCTGGAGAACGAGGCGCAGGGCGATTCGGGTGGAGGCGGTGAAATTCCCGCAGCAATGAAGGATCCAGGATGTCCTCCACCCGCACCCAGCTTCTCTCCTCCGGAACTAGGAGAGGGACCGACTTCAGTGGAAGTCGTGACACATGCTCAGTCACCAAACATTCCTGGACATTGTGACCCTTTCTTTCTGAGGGTGGAAAGTAATATCTCAGGCCTGGTTTAAAACTATCTCCCACTCTCTACTCTGTCAGTCTGGTTTTCTCTGTTAGACATGATTGGGTAGTGACACTGAGGAACTGGGGATACTCACACAGTCAAGTCTCTTACCAGCACAGAAATAAGGACCGGTGTTGTCAAGTGTCAAGAATAGAGAGCAAAGCACTCCTACCGAATGCACGGCTACACGGCTACAGAGAGCAAAGAACGTCTCCATAGACACAAAGCCCAGAGCAGACACCCAGAGGGAGACTGTGTGGAGATTAATGGGCAACAAGCTAGCAGCTCCTTTCTTTCAAGTGTCTGGCTTTTCCACCGCCTACCAAACTTCTCCAGGAAAAACAGAGACAGCACGACCACCCTATGCCTCCATCTAGCCTTAAGTGGCCAGCCTGCCAGGCTACTAGACTAGTTTTGTCTAGTACGATTAAACAAATAGCTGGTGAAGAGATCGATTACCATCCCTCCCTCGACAGAGCTTAGCTAGCATCTATGTTCCAAATATGTTTACAGTGCACAGCAGACGTAGGTTCCCTGCAGGCCCAGAACACCTGCCACTGCAGATATGTGCTTGCAAACAGACATCATTAGAAACAAATATTCTTGCAATGTTACATACACGATACATACTCATACAGTACCCTCTCACACACAACTCACAACAGCACATGCACACTCACACACACACACAACTAGCCAGAGGGGCTCCACATTATTCAGCCTCTCATTTAGGTCGAGTCGAGAGAGCGGATGAACGCAGAAGCCAAATACCCCAGCCTAAATCCAGGCAACCACAGTGAACCTAAAGTGAAGGAAGAATATAAGATGAGTTTTGAGCAAGGGGGGCCTGATGTACAGTACCAGCAAAAGTTTTAGAACACATACTCATTCAAGGGTTTTTATTTGTACTATTTTCTACATTGTAGAATAATAGTGAAGACATCAAAACGATGAAATAACACATATGGAATCATGTAGTAACCTAAAAAGTGTTAAACAAATCAAAATATATTTTATATTTATCACGTTGTCTAATGATTGGAGATAGGCGCAGAAATACAAAATAGTTTTTTTTAATCTACTCCACCCAACCAAAAGAGTGAGGTGTAAACCTCTAAATAATAAACGGGACGAGACCTGTAAAACAAGTGCACAATAACATGTAGCATGGACGCCGATACAACAGCACTTAGTGTATGTAAACTTCTGACCCACTGGAATTGTGATACAGTGAATTCTAAGTGAAACAATCTGTATGTAAACAATTGTTGGATAGTCCCACTAAGCGCAAACCAGATGGGATGGTGTATTGCTGCAGAATGCTGTGGTAGCCATGCTAGTTAAGTGTGCCTTGAATTCCTTCTAAAGCTACACGCTTTAGCACTTGGCGGTCCCGTTCTGTGAGCTTGTGTGGCCTACTACTTTGCGGCTGAGCCGTTGTTGCTCCTAGACGTTTCCATTTCACAATAACAGCACTTACAGTTGACCGGGGCAGCTCTAGCAGGGAAGAAATTTGACAAACTGACTTGTTGGATAGAGGGCATCCTATGACGGTTCCACATTGAAAGTCACTGAGCTCTTCAGTAAGGCCATTCTACTGCCAATGTTTGTCTATGGAGATTGCATGTGCTCGATTTTATAAACCTGTCAGCAACGGGTGTGGCTGAAATAGTCAAATCCACAAATTTTAAGAGGTGTCCACAAACAGTGGAATTGCCCATACGTATGTCTGTCAAAGCTATACACTGAGTATACAAAACACAGACTACCTAAGGTTAAAAAAAATAGGGCCAAGTTCTCTTTTATTCCGAATGCAATTCTGCAACTTAAAACCTCTTAAGGATCCGACCCTTTTTTTCAATTTTCACCTAAAATGTCATACCCAAATCTAACTGCCTGTACCTCAGGCCCTGAAGCAAGGATATGCATAATATTGGTACCATTTGAAAATAAACACTTTGAAATTTGTGCAAATGTGAAAGGAATGTAGGAGAATATAACACAATACATCTTGTAAAAGATAATACAAAGAAAAAACAAACCGTTCTTTTGTAATTTTTTTTGTACCATCATCTTTGAAATGCAAGAGAAAGGCCATAATGTATTATTCCAGCCCAGGTGCAATTTAGATTTTGGCCACTAGATGACAGCAGTGTATGTGCAATGTTTTAGACTGATCCAATGAACCATTACATTTCTGTTCAAAATGTCGTATCATGATTGTCAAAATGTGCCTAATTTGTTTATTAATAACTTTTCATGTTCAAAATTGTGCACTCTCCTCAAACAATAACATGGTATTCTTTCACTGTAATAGCTAATGTAAATTGGACAGTTAGATTAACAAGAATTGAAGCTTTCTGCCAATATCAGATATGTCTATGTCCTGGGAAATTTTCTTGTTACTTACAACCTCATGCTAATCGCATTAGCCTACGTTAGCTCAACCTTCCCGTGGAAGGGACACCGATCCCGAAGAAGTTAAATGTTGGACTAATTGCACTTCGCACTTGCACTATGAAACTGCACTTACCCTGCCTATTTGTTTGTAAACATCCCTTGCTATTTATTTTACATTTTTAGATGTCAGATGTTTTATGACTGCTGCAAGATTAATTGCCTCTTTGAGGACATTAAAGTTTTCTGAATATGAATCAATATTAGGAAGGTGTCCTTAATGTTTTATACACTCAGTGTGTGTAAATTGATTATACAGACAATTTGGGACTTTCAACACAATAATATTTCTCACAAAATCAAGAATTAATGCAGTCAATCCCTCATCTACTTTGAGCCAAGAGAGAATCACATTCATGCTGTTGACAATAGCCCTCTATGTACTTTGAAAGACAAAACATGCTGCTCTGCTCTGGTCCAGCTGCAGCTTTTCTAGGTCCTTCACTAGGAAATAGTCAAGATCAGATAAAACTAGAGCCTGCAGGACTTGTTTGGTCAACTGTGGTGTTAAAAATGCTGAGCATCTCTTTACCACAGACCTCTCCCCATATTTACAACAATTGAATCAATATGCTTTGACCATGAGCGTTTACAGTCTAAGGTGACACCAAGAAGTTTAGTGTTCTCAACTTGCTCAACAGCCACATCATTCATTACCAGATTCAGCTAATGTCTAGAACATAGGGAATGATTTGTTAGAACCAGTAAAGAGCTCTTTACCATTCTTTGGAAGCGGAATGAATTTAGCTTCCCTCCGGGTCTGAGGACAAACACTTTTCTCCAGACTCAGATTAAAGATATGACAAACAGGAGTGGCAATACAGTCCGCTACCATCCTGAGTGGCTTTCCATCTAAGTTGTACGGAAAAAGTATGAAAATGTATGCAGTCAGTACTGTAAGTCGCTCTGGAGAAGAGCGTCTGCTAAATGACTCAAATGTAATGTAAAATATAAATGTCAATACCAGTTGGTTTCCCACACGAAATTCAAAATGTCAATGCCTTTTTTCATCATTAGGTCTGTTATGCATGAATATGATGGCTCACGGTTTGTTGTTGGCATTTCATTCCTGAGTTTGCCCACTTTGCCAATGAAATAGTCATTAAAATAATTGGCAACATCAAAAGGTTTTGTGATGAATGAGCCTTCTGATTCAATGAAAAATTGAGTCTTTCTGCTCATCATTTCATTTTGGACAGATTTCTTTATCAGGATCCCCATTAGCCGATGCCAACAGTCTAACTGGGGTTCGACACATAATGAAAAAGACATTACAGACTAAATGCTTTACATACATTTAAAAACATGAACATGTAGTGTGTGTATCTATCAGTTACACATACATGCCAGTACATACAACAAGTAGGTCACATGGGGGAGAGGTGTTGTGCCATGGGGTGTTGCTTTATTTGTTTTTTGAAACCATATTTTCTGTTCACTTGCGCTATGTAAGACGGGAGGGAGCTCCATGCACTCATGGCTCTGTATAATACTGTACATTTCCTTTTGAAGTACTATAAAGCATTTTCCCATCATACTTTATCATATTAATCTTAATTTCATAATAGAGTTTCTTCTTTTAGTTCAGTATAGTCACATAATTTATCAATTTACAATACGTTTGCCAATCAGATGTGAGCCAGACTTGTTAGCCACTCCTTTAGCTTCATCTCTCTCAACCATACAGTTTTTCCATTCCTCATCAATCCACGGAGCCTTAAAAGTTCTAACAGTTCGTTTCTTAATGGGTAGGCCTTAGCCTAAAGTGTCCCCACTTGCGCCAGCATATAGCTAGCCTTTTGCATGGCGTGACTGGTAAGGCGGCTTCAGGAGTGCGGTCACGTGCTAGCAAAGCAGAAGTCCTGAGTCGAGCCTCGGTGTGAGTCAAATCAGGAGGGAGTGGTACTCGCCAAGCAAGCAGCGTGACATCCTTTACAGTGTTGCCGTGACCCCTATCTATAGTTAAGTAAGTTTGAGGGGTGAATGTAGCACATGGGAATGTGTGAAACTTACTCCCCAGCCTGAAGTGTCCCCACTTGCACCAGCAAATAGCTAGCTTTTCAAGTGACGCGACTGGTAACACGACTTCAGGAGGGAAGTCACATAGCAAAGCAGAGGTGCTGAGTTCGAGCCTTGGTGTGTGCCAAAACAGGAGGAAGTGGTACTCCAAGCAAGCAGCATGACGTCCTTTACACATGCTTATCAATAACTGGAAGAAACAATGTCGTAAGTGCAGTGTCTGGATGCTCCTCATTACACACATAACTCCCCCCAAAAATGTACATCTACAAAACATTTTGTATGATCTCTTGCAAACTATTTTAGGCCTAGTCTTTGGAATTTAGGCTTTTCTGCACATAGCCGCTATATGATGGTCACTGTATCCAATGGGTGTGGATACAGCTTCATAAAAACGTTCTGCAGCATTAGTCAATACACGTGGGTGATATAGTTCCTGTAGTGTCTGTAAACACCCTGGTAGGTTGATTAATAACCTGAACCAGATTACAGGCACTGGTTACATTGATAAGCTTTCCCTTGAGCGGACAGTTTGATCAATACCAGTCTATATTCAGGTCACCCAGAAAATAGAACTCTGTTAACATCACACACATTATCAAGCATTTCACACATATTATCCAGATACTGACTGTTAGCACTTGGTGGCCTATAGCAGTACCCCAAAAGAACAGGCTTGAGATGAGGCAGGTGAACCTGCAATCACAGCACTTCAACAACATTTGACATGACAGGAATATGGCTATGAATGTATACAGTACCAGTCAAAAGTTTGGACAGACCTACTCATTCAATCATTCCTTATACTATTCTACAATGTAGACATTTTTTTAAATAAAGTAAACCCCTTGAACGAGTAAGTGTGTCCAAACTTTTGACTGGTATGAGTAGGTGTCCAAACTTTTGACTGGTACTGTGTACATACACACCTACTCATTCAAGGGTTTCTCTTTATTTTTACTATTTTCTACATTGTAGAATAATGACATCAAACTATGAACTAACACATATGAATCATGTAGCAACGAAAAAAAGTGTTAATTAAATCAAATAAGCAAAGAGAAAGGACAGTCCATCATTACTTTAAGACATGAAGGTCAGTCAATGCGGAAAATGTCAAGAACTTTGATTGTTTCTTCAAATGCTGTCGCAAAAACCATCAAGCACTATGATGAAACCGGCTCTCATGAGGACTGCCACAGGAAAGGAAACCCAGAGTTACCTCTGCTGCAGAGGATAAGTTAATTTCAGTTACCAGCCCAAATAAATGCTTCTATCATGACACAAGGCGAGACCCAGATGCAGACATAAGAGGCAGATGGTTGAAGTTGAAGATGTTTAATAATCCAAAAAGGAGTAGGCAAGAGAATGGTCGTGAACAGGCAAACGGTCAAAACCAGTTCAGAGTCCAGGAGGTACAGAGTGGCAGACAGGCTCAAGGTCAAGGCAGGCAGAATGGTCAGGCAGGCGGGTATAGAGTCCAGAACAGGCAAGGGTCAAAAGCGTGAGGACTAGAAAAAGGAGAATACCAAAGGCAGGCGTACGGGAAAACCGCTGGTTGACTTGGAACATAACTAACTGGCATAGAGAGACAGGAAACACAGGGATAAATACACTGGGTAAAACAAGCGACACCAGAAGTGGGTGGAGACAATGAAAGGACAGGTGAAACAGATCAGGGTGTGACAGCTTCACAGAGTTCAAGTAACAGACACATCTCAACATCAACTGTTCAGCGGAGACTGTGTGAATCAGGCCTTCGTGGTTGAATTGCTGCAAAGAAACCACTACTAAAGGACATCAATAAGGAGAAGAGACTTGCTTGGGCCAAGAAACACGAGCAACAGACATTAGACTGGTGGAAATCTATCCTTTGGTCTGATGAGTCCAAAATTTGATCCAGAAAATCACATTGTAGGATTTTTTATGAATTTATTTGCAGATTATGGTGGAAAATAAGTATTTGGTCACATACAAACAAGCAAGATTTCTGGCTCTCACAGACCTGTAACTTCTTCTTTAAGAGGCTCCTCTGTCCTCCACTCGTTACCTGTATTAATGGCACCTGTTTGAACTTGTTATCAGTATAAAAGACACCTGTCCACAACCTCAAACAGTCACACTCCAAACTCCACTATGGCCAGGACCAAAGAGCTGTCAAAGGACACCAGAAACAAAATTGTAGACCTGCACCAGGTTGGGAAGACTGAATCTGCAATAGGTAAGCAGCTTGGTTTGAAGAAATCAACTGTGGGAGCAATTATTAGGAAATGGAAGACATACAAGACCACTGATAATCTTCCTCGATCTGGGGCTCCACGCAAGACCTCACCCCGTGGGGTCAAAATGAACGGTGAGCAAAAATCCCATAACCACACGGGGGGACCTAGTGAATGACCTGCAGAGAGCTGGGACCAAAGTAACAAAGCCTACCATCAGTAACACACTACGCCGCCAGGGACTCAAATCCTGCAGTGCCAGACATGTCCCCCTGCTTAAGCCAGTACATGTTCAGGCCCGTCTGAAGTTTGCTAGAGAGCATTTGGATGATCCAGATGAGGATTGGGAGAATGTCATATGGTCAGATGAAACCAAAATAGAACTTTTGGTAAAAACTCAACTCGTCGTGTTTGGAGGACAAAGAATGCTGAGTTGCATCCAAAGAACACCATACCTACTGTGAAGCATGGGGGTGGAAACATCATGCTTTGGGGCTGTTTTCTGCAAAGGGACCAGGACGACTGATCCGTGTAAAGGAAAGAATGAATGGGGCCATGTATCGTGAGATTTTGAGTGAAAACCTTCCATCAGCAAGGGCATTGAAGATGAAACGTGGCTGGGTCTTTCAGCATGACAATGATCCCAAACACACCGCCCGGGCAATGAAGGAGTGGCTTCGTAAGAAGCATTTCAAGGTCCTGGAGTGGCCTAGCCAGTCTCCAGATCTCAACCCCATAGAAAATCTTTGGAGGGAGTTGAAAGTCCGTGTTGCCCAGCGACAGCCCCAAAACATCACTGCTCTAGAGGAGATCTGCATGGAGGAATGGGCCAAAATACCAGCAACAGTGTGTGAAAACCTTGTGAAGACTTACAGAAAACGTTTGACCTCTGTCATTGCCAACAAAGGGTATATAACAACGTATTGAGATAAACTTTTGTTATTGACCAAATACTTATTTTCCACCATAATTTGCAAATAAATAAATTAAAAATCCTACAATGTGATTTTCTGGATTACTTTTTCTCATTTCGTCTGTCATAGTTGAAGTGTACCTATGATGAAAATTACAGGCCTCTCGCATCTTTTTAAGTTGGAGAACTTGCACAATTGGTGGCTGACTAAATACTTTTTTGCCCCACTGTATATATATATATATATACTACCGTTCAAAAGTTTAGGTCAGTTAGAAATGTCCTTGTTTTTGAAGAAAATATATAAAAGAAATTGTCCATTAAAATAACATCAAATTGATCAGACACACAGTGTAGACATTGTTCATGTTGTAAATGACTATTGTAGCTGGAAACGGCAGATTTTTTTTTTTTTATGGAATATCTACATAGGCGTGCTGAAGCCCATTATCAGCAACCATCGCTCCTGTGTTCCAATGGCACGTTGTGTTAGCTAATCCAAGTTTATCATTTTAAAAGGCTAACTGATCATTAGAAAACCCTTTTGCAATTATGTTAGCACAGCTGAAAATGTTGTTCTGATTAAAGAAGCAATAAAACTGGCTTTCTATAGACTAGTTGAGTATCTGGAGCATCAGCATTTGTGGGTTCGATTACAGGCTCAAAATGGCCAGAACAAATAACTTTTTTTCTGAAACTCGTCAGTCTATTCTTGTTCTGACAAATGAAGGCTATTCCATGCGAGAAATTGCCAAGAAACTGAAGATCTCGTACAACTCTGTGTACTCCTCCCTTCACAGAACAGCGCAAACTGGCTCTAAGCAGAATAGAAAGAGGAGTGGGAGGCCCCGGTGCACAACTGAGCAAGAGGACAAGTACATTAGAGTGTCTAGTTTGAGAAACAGATGCCTCACAAGTCCTCAACTGGCAGCTTCATTAAATAGTATCCACAAAACACCAGTCTCAACGTCAACAGTGAAGAGGCAACTTCGGGATGCTGGGCTTCGAGTTCCTCTGTCCAGTGTCTGTGTTCTTTTGCCCATCTTAATCCTTAATTTTTTTTGGACAGTCTGAGATATGGCTTTTTCTTTGCAACTCTGCCGAGAAGGATGGTTGCTGATAATGGGCCTCTGCACGCCTATGTAGATATTCCATTTTAAAAATATCGGCCGTTTCCAGATACAATAGTCATTTACAACATTAACAATGTCTACGCTGTGTTGCTGATCAATTTGATGTTATTTTAATGGACAAAAAAATTGGCTTTTCTTTCAAAAACAAGGACAAAGCAATAAAATAACTTTATTTGGCAATCTGGCACTTGTGAGTGTAATAGTGTGATGTGGGGCTGGATCTCTCTCACCACTTCCAGACTTTTGGGTGGGAGGGTGGACAATGTTTATGTCATAGCGGATGTAAGAACTGTTCCCAAGATCCCTGGCAGGCGTCATGGCTGCGATCCTCGCTGAGGAAGATGTGAGGAGTATGCAATTGAGATCTTCCCTGTGTCTCTCTATTGGTAGTCCTCCTAGTCATCCTAGTGGGTAATGTGCGTGTTAGGATATTTAGTCCTGCAACAACAGTGACCTCATGTGGAGACATTGGCACAGCACACAGACTCTACACCTGCGCAATATCCTGGACGACAGCGCTGTTACGTCGTTTACTCGCGGACACGACAATGGACTCTGCGTCTGACATTTTGTTGCTAGCTAGCTGGGAAAGCAGCTAGTACATCAATTTCCTGCAGCTAAACCGTCAACATGTCTTTATATTGATTAATGTAGCTATATTATATATCATACAATTGAAATAGCAGCTAAACGACGTGCAAAAGATAACACTGTGCCTTCGAAAGTGGGTGAGTGAGCAAATTAACTTCCTAGTTATGATACTGTTAGCTTCTGATGTCATGCGTTATAATTTAAGTTAGCTAATTAACTGTAATCTGTCTTCCTTTCAATCTGAATGGATGATCGAAAAGCCTTGTCTCTTAACCTCATTGAGGTTAAAGACAATTCATTCGTTAGTTTAACTTTCCCAGTGTGGCATGGTACATCCAGCAGCCTAGCCAGATAAGTTGCACCTTCTATTTGTGCAACGAGACGAGATTTGGAAGGATGACCTCGCGAGACCCCTTCTAGGCTAATCTTACAGCAGCAGCATTTTCTTCCCCAAAATGTTAGTGGAGACATGGTCCGGTTTATGTCTGAACTGATCTGATCATCAAAATGTTAGTGGAGACATGGTCCGGTTTATGTCTGAACTGATCTGATCATCAAAATGTTAGTGGAGACATGGTCCGGTTTATGTCTGAACTGATCTGATCATCAAAATGTTAGTGGAGACATGGTCCGGTTTATGTCTGAACTGATCTGATCATCAAAATGTTAGTGGAGACATGGTCCGGTTTATGTCTGAACTGATCTGATCATCAAAATGTCAGTGGAGACATGGTCCGGTTTATGTCTGAACTGATCTGATCATCAAAATGTTAGTGGAGACATGGTCCGGTTTATGCCTCAACTGATCTGATCATCAAAATGTTAGTGGAGACAATGGTCCGGTTTATGCCTCAACTGATCTGATCATCATTGTAACTGATCATCTGAATGGATGCCTCCCACAGAAATATGGAATTACTTCCTGTGCTGGATCCAGAGGATAAACCACGAGCAGGACTGTGGTAAGTATACGTACAGTTCAACATACTAGGATAAAGTTATACTAGACTTTCAATTCTGGTATTCATGACATGGTGTTCCTGTCTTTGTCCCCAGGTATGCTATGATTCCCAGAGGAGGTGGTCCAGGAGTTAGTGTGGGCCACACCTGTATATACATCCCCTCTGAGGATGATGGCAAGGGGAAGGTCCTGATCATAGGAGGAGCCAACCCTAATGGCAGCTTTTCAGAATCCCACGTCATAAACCTGGGTAAAGACAAAATGTCACATCAACACAATATTATGCCTGGCACCTGTCTCTTTATTGTGTTTCATATCATTTTAATGTTTTATTTCATATCAATGAGTCAACTCATTATCTTACCAATAACGTCAATCTGTTCTGATATATTCTTTGACTGACCGTTTCGTGTTTGTCCCTCTCACCCTATCAGACAGTCACGAGTGGGACATTCCTGAATGGGAGGGTCTGGAGGCGCGGTATGAACACTGCAGCTTTGTCCCTGAGAGCTGTCCACAGAGCCTGTGGGTGTTCGCTGGGGCACAGCAGAGTGGCAACCGCAACTGTGTCCAGAACCTACAACTCACAGGTATGGAGATTTGTATAGTGTGATTTTAATACATGGTTGTAGCTAAGTCGGAAGGTATAGATCTACAGAATGAAGTGGTGCATGGATTATTTTAGAGAGTAGCATCATAGAACAGTTAATTAATATGTCTAGTAGCTGTGTTTGCAGAGTAACAATCTCCTTCATATCATGTCTGACTCTGAGCAATGTCCCATACCTTTTAGTCTCCTGAGGTTTTGTGTTGCTACGTTTCCAGACAGTGGGTTGTGGAAGGGTGTAGAGGTGAAAGGGACGCCCCCCTGTCCCAGGACGTATCACACTAACTCAGCCAGCGTCGGGGACCGACTGTTTGTCTTCTCTGGAGGGGACTCAGGGGCCACACCTGTCTCGGACCCCAAACTTCACGTCTTCGACACAGGTTGAAAATGCATGAATCAGTCTGCCAATACAACACATACAACACATTCACACAGTAGTTAGAGGAACCAGCCCAAATGTGTATCAAAAGCTCAGTAGTTAGAGGCAACAAGCTTGTTGGCCAAATTCAGCCTTTAAAGTGAAATTCCAGAAAGTACCTACTGAATTTAGAGTTAGGAGGAGATATTTTGTGTTTTCCTCTGTCTCCGTTTGTAGTTTCCTGCACCTGGTCTCAGCCAGACACACAGGGCAGACATCCCCCTGCAAGACACGGCCACGTGGTGACAGCAGTAGGACCCAAAATCTATATCCATGGAGGCATGGCAGGAGAGAAGTTCCACAGCGACATCTACTCTCTGGATACCAGTAAGTATTCATGAAGAACTTGATCCTGCTTTAGTTGTATTATATTGTTTTCTCTCTTGAAATAAAGGACACAATAGAATAGAATGGAATGGCTTCCAGTCGAGGCTCGCATCATCTTCAAGACCCTGGTGCTTACCTAAGGAGCAGCAAAGGGAACTGCCCCTCCTTACCTTCAGGCTATGCTCAAACCCTACATACCAACCCGAGCACTTTGTTCTACCACCTCTAGTCTCTTGGCCCTCCCACCCCTACGGGCGGGCAGCTTCCGCTTAGCCCAGTCAAAGCTCTTCTCTGTCCTGGCACCCCAATAGAGTACCACAGAATGAGTCATAATATCCATAAAACCTAGCGGTCAAACAGGGAATTGGTTCCAATCAATTTTCCACCATTCATTTTTCCCATAGGTGATTTTAGAAACACTTAAAATAAGGGCTGTGTTTCATGTAGACTTACCCTGACGTGACATTTTGACATTTTGTTAACCTCTCTAGGACAAGGTGACTTTTATATCATATTTTCCTGTATTTACTCCCCAAAAATGAAATGCTAAATGGCTGCTAATGTGGAGAAGAACTACAAATGCCATGATGATCTGGGGGAGACTGACGAATCGAGGCAATGATAAGAATCTCTGGATTAACTATCTAATGTTAGCTAAATGTAGTAATTAATAAATTGGCTACATTTCTTTAAATTGGCTATTCTGTGAACTGTCTTGTGCAAGTTTTAAATTGACACAATACCTGTTATCAAAGGTGTAAACTAGAGATTACATGCAGGAGCTTGCAGGGATTTGTAGTTTTGCATGATGTCTACTTTGATGCTAATTAGCATTTTTGAATCAGAGTAAATAGAGCTGAATATAATGATAAAAGTAATCTTGAGAGATTTACATGGTTAGCTAAATGTCATGCCAGGGTAAGCCTACACAAGAAACAGCCCTTATTTTAAGTGTTTCTAAAATCCCCTATGGGGAAAAATTTAGGGTGGAAAAACGATTGGAACCATTTCCCTGTTTGACCGCTAGGTTTTATGGGTGTTATGACACCTCCACTGTGGGGCTCTATGGTGGAACAAGCTTCCCCCTAAAGTCAGGACAGCGGTGTCCCTGCCCATTTTCAGAAAACGTCCGAAATCCTACCTCTTTGAAGAGTATCTTAAATAACTCTCCCGACGCCCCTCTCCCCACACAAAAAGGCACTGGTGTTTTCCTACTATCACTGACAAATAGTTTGTTGAGGGAAAATGTACTTGATACGATTGTGATGTTGTCTCACCTAGCTATCTTAAGTTGAATGCACTAATTGTAAGTCACTCTGCTAAATGACTGAAATGTAGTTCCAGTGAAATCTCTCATTCTATGTTGGCATGAGAAGTGGTATGGCTGGCCCTGTTAACTATTTGGGTGCTACACTTCATCTAGGCAGTATGAAGTGGGAGAAGGTCCAAGCCAAAGGAGACATCCCCCCGGGGGTGGCTGCCCACTCAGCTGTGGCCCTCGGAAAGAACATCTACATCTTTGGAGGGATGACCCCAGAAGGGGCCAGCAATGCAATGTACAGATTTCAGTGTGGTGAGGCCAAAAAGATCTACTTTGGAATGTTTAATGAATGTGGTATTTATTATGGATCCCCATTAGCTGCAAGTCTGTTGTCAATTTGTTTACTGTAAAATTGCATCGTATCTGGTCAAACACTTTTTACCAAAACTTTACTAAGGGTCGGTAACAGGCTGATTGGTCAGCTATTTGAGCCAGTGAAGGGGGCTTTATTATTCTAAGGTGGCAGAATGACTTTTGCCTACCTCCAGGCCTGAGGGCACACTTTCTAATAGGCTTAAATTGAAGATATTGCAAATAGCAGTGGCAATATCGTCCGCAATTATCCTCAGTAATTTTCCATCCAAGTTCTCAGACCCCAGTGGCTTGTCATTGTTGATAGACACTTTTTTCACCTCTTCCACACTCACTTTACAGAATTCTAAATTACAATTGTCTTTCATAATTTGGTCAGATATACTTGGATGTGTAGTGTCAGCATTTGTTGCTAGCATGTCATGCATAATTTTGCCAATTAAAAAACATATTAAAGTAGTTGGCAATATCAGTGGGTTTTGTGATGAATGAGCCATCTGATTCAATGAATGATGGAACGGAGTTTGCCTTTTTTCCCAACATTTCATTGAACATGCTCAAGCTTTTTATTTTCTGTTTCATAGTGTAGTTTATTCAGTTTGGTCACATGATTTCTACTTTTGCAGTAAGTTGCTCTCTTCCCCGCCCTGTATATTCACAGAAGCGTCATGTTTCTCTACTTTGAGATGTAATAATTGCCACACATTAAAGTCATTTGTTGTACCTATCCTGGAGAGAATATTTGAAAGCCATGCTGTTTTGGGATACTAATGGACATTGAGTATTTTGTTTCTCTTCTCATCCTGTGCAGACAAAAGGCACTGGACCCTATTGAGGTTTGAAGGGGACATGCCACCAAACAGACTGGACCACTCCATGTGTGTCCTACCCTGGAGAGTAAGGCCTGAGAGCACCAGTGGGGAGAGAGACCAGGCCCAGAGCTCCTCTGTGTCAGGGACCGTACAGCTGGCATTTGTGTTTGGAGGGATGGACACTCAGGGAGTCATACACAATGACTGTGTTGTAACTGTCCTAACGTGACCTTGATAGCTACTGCTCTGGGAAATGCTGTGTGTATGTGCCTGTATGTTTAAATATTGGTCAATCATTTTGCTAGTTTATTTTAACACCACCTTTTAACAAATCCAACCTGTGTCATAAGCTGCCCATCCATCCAATGACGTAGGTTCAGTGCCAGGAGTAGAGCCTAATTTACACCCCACATACATACAGAACAACTACAAGTAGCTATGCAGAGATGTGCGCAGCCTATAGAGCAGGGCTCTCCAACCCTGTTCCTGGAGAGCTACAGTCCTAAGTTACAACTGGTTGGAGTGAAAATCTACAGGAAGGCATCTCCAGGAAAAGGGTTGGAGAGCCCTGCCATAGAGCGCTTAACATTTGTAGTCAACTGGGTGGGATGTTAAACTTCATTAGCTGATCCCTCCTGAAGTCATGTCCAACCGGTTCGTCGGGAGGGAATCAGCAAATCCAGAAGAAAATGGAGGTGCCATTGAGGCTGTCACAGATAAAGATATGTCCTATGGTGCAGACCTCCAATTCATAACAACGCAATTGTTGCATATAAACTAGGCACATGATTTTAAAACATGGGATAGTCTGGACATTAACAGGTGATGTTCTGTGGTCAGAGGCAATAGGACATTAACCGCTGCACACAGCCAACATCTGTTGTGTCTCATCCTTAACATGATTACCAATCAGACAGTTGTGTAAATTGATGCAGAATAGAGACAAATCAAAGACATTTCTATCAAACATTTATTTCAATGTCTTTACAGTAGAAAGTAATTTCTACAATGACCAGATTCAATAAATAACTTGTTAACATTGCTTGTGAACATGTTACCCTTTCACCCAGAAACCCCGGTCTAGCACCCACCCCACTAAACCCTCCCCCTAGAGAACTCCTTTTCAAACTGCCTGAGAACAGCAGCAGCGAGCCTCGAACAGGCCGACTAGTATACCTCCGCCACTCAGCGAAGAGAACGTCCCTCACGTTCAAACAATATTTCACAAGTCTTTCCAGCAGATTCATGGTTGCGTTTTCGCAGCCCCTTTTCTCACCATATTAAGTCCAATATGTACATCTGTGCCATTCCAGACAGCCTTACAACTCATCCTTGTCGCCCTGATCTGCCTCTCCCTCTTCTCCTCCCTCGGGCGGGGGTCCACCTGCACTTCCGTAAAGCTTGCTGACGATCGGCTGCACCACCTCTTCCAGCTCTTTCTTCTTTGCCTGGAAGTCCTCCAGTTCAGCTTCTTGGTGAGACTCCATCCACTCAATCTTCTCCTCTACTGCTTTCTCTATGGTTTCCTTGTCCTCGGCCGACAGCTTGCCACCCAGCTTTTCCTTGTCGCCGATCTGGTTCTTGAGCGAGTAGGCGTAGCTTTCAAGCTCGTTGCGGGCATCAATGCGCTCCTTCAACTTCTTGTCCTCGTCAGCGAACCGCTCAGCGTCGTTGACCATGCGCTCAATGTCCTCGGGAGTCAGACGGTTCTGGTCATTGGTGATGGTGATCTTGTTCTTGTTGCCTGTTCCCTTGTCCTCGGCTGTGACGCGCAGGATGCCGTTGACGTCAATCTCGAAGGTGACCTCGATCTGGGGCACACCACGAGGTGCAGGGGGGATGCCAGTCAGGTCGAAGGTTCCCAGCAGGTGGTTGTCTTTGGTCAGGGGACGCTCACCTGGATGAAGGAGAGAAGCAGAATTTTAACAGATCCAATCTTGTCTTTTTTACAGTGTAAAACACCACCATTAGTGGATGTAGCAACAAGGGGCAGCGATTAATCACAGGAGCTTACCCTCGTAAACTTTGATGGTGACAGTGGGCTGGTTGTCAGAGGCAGTGGAGAAGATCTGGGACTTCTTGGTTGGCACCACAGTGTTTCTGGGGATCAGCTTGGTCATGACTCCTCCCACAGTCTCAATACCCAGGGTCAGGGGGCACACATCCAGAAGAACCAGGTCACCTGATGGACAAGACAGGAAAACATTAGTTGTGATCGAAAATCTAACTGCTATGATATACATATAGGACAGCACTGTGATGTTATGACCTGTAGGTATCCATTGTTTGGTTTAAAATCTAAGCATCTAGCCTACATTTCCTTATGTATAAATAATGAAATATGAAGATACCTCAGGGTATAGCCTTAGCATAGTGCATGGCGTAAGCACATGGACCAAGACCCACCTGTGTCCTCCTCTCCAGACAGCACTCCAGCCTGCACGGCGGCTCCGTAGGCCACAGCCTCGTCGGGGTTGATGCCCCTGGAGGGCTCCTTGCCGTTGAAGAACTCCTTCACCAGCTGCTGGACCTTAGGGATACGGGTAGAGCCACCCACCAAGACAATCTCGTCAATGTCGGTCTTCTTCAAGTCAGAGTCCTCCATCACTTTCTGCACGGGCTTCATGGTGGAACGGAACAGGTCCTGAAAGAAAAGTAATACAAATTAAAAGAAGTTCAATTAAGTTGAACATGAATGTGTTATCAATTTGAATTGGATGTTCCAAGATCAATGGGCTAGCAGTGTCACTGTTGTATGGTCATTAGAACCAACTTACCATGTTGAGCTCCTCAAACTTGGCACGGGTCAGGGTCTCTGAGAAGTCCTCTCCGTCGAAGAAAGACTCAATCTCAATGCGGGCCTGGTGCTGGGCAGACAGGCCTCTCTTGGCCTTCTCCACCTCACGACGCAGCTTCTGCACAGCACGGTTGTCCTTGCGCACGTCCTTGCCTGTCTTCTTCTTGTACAGCTTGATGAAGTGCTCCATGACACGCTGGTCAAAGTCCTCTCCTCCCAGGTGGGTGTCTCCGTTGGTGGCGACCACCTCAAACACACCGTTGTCAATGGTCAGGAGGGAAACATCAAAGGTGCCACCGCCCAGGTCGAACACCAGGATGTTCTTCTCACCATCCTTCTTGTCCAGGCCGTAGGCGATGGCAGCTGCAGTTCTGGAATAGAGGGGGGAGAGCACAGATGTAACCAGCATGGTCTTGGCAGATATTCAGTTATTTAAATAAATATTGGGCCAGTCATTCCAATATTAATTCAGTTTCTGCATTGTGAAGACAAACACACTCACGGCTCGTTGATGATCCTCATGACATTCAGACCAGCGATGACTCCAGCATCCTTGGTGGCCTGACGCTGGGCATCATTGAAGTAGGCGGGGACAGTGACCACAGCGTGTGTCACTTTCTTTCCCAGGTAAGCCTCGGCAGTTTCCTTCATCTTGGTGAGAACCATGGCAGAGATCTCCTCTGGAGCGAAGGTCTTCAGCTGACCTCCACCGATGTCCACCTGAATATGGGGCTTGCTCTTCTTCTCGATAACCTAGAGGATTTAAGTAGCCACCATTAAGCATTTCTCCTCTAAAAAAAAACAATTTCAGAGCTACTTCAGCATAGTTATATGCTGAATAAGTAGTATATTATTTGCATAGTGACAGTGCTTCAGGCGATTCGGGCAGGGGCTGTGTTTGTTAGGGCTCACCTTGAAGGGGAAGTACTTGATGTCATGCTGCACAGCAGAATCAGTCCAAGCGCGGCCAATCAGTCTCTTGGCATCAAAAACTGTGTTCTCAGGGTTGGAGGTGAGCTGGTTCTTGGCGGCGTCACCGATTAAGCGCTCCCCCTCTGCGGTGAAGGCCACATAGGATGGAGTGATGCGGTTTCCCTGGTCGTTGGCAATGATCTCAACACGGCCATTCTTGAACACACCAACACTGGAAAAGGAGAAGCATATAGATGAGAACCATGGAAAGTATCAACTATTTCACTTGAGACATGATACGCTAGAGTCCTTTAGCCAAATGATTGGGAGTATGAGACCTAAGATTAATTTGCTATTCATTACTAAATGCTTACCAGGAATAAGTGGTGCCCAAGTCGATGCCAACCACGGTTCCCACGCTTTCCCTCTTGTCTTCATCATCGGCAAACACACCGCTGGCGACCAGCAGAACCACGCACAAAAGCCTCATCTCTATTCGGTGTCTGCTCACTCAACTCTGAAGTATTCTGTCAAAAAGAGAGTCAAGGTAAATATTGTTGCTTAGTTCACGGTGTAGGCCATTCATCCTTGTATATCTAACGGAACGAGTTAATTTGGCCCTCTGATGCAGAAATGACGGTGCATACTGCTATGTGTAGACTCCTAGGCCAGACTGAGGGTAGCCCATATGCTAACAAACTTAGAGCTAATGGGTGGAGCCCAAGATTACCGGTAAAAATGTGCCCAAATGAAAGCAACATTACATTTGGTAATTAAAACATTTGGCAAGGTTAATTTAAAAAAACGAATAACTAGTGGTTGGCTAGCTAACATATCCATATTATAGGGACCTAAACTAGAGCTAGTGGGTAGTTAAATTGGTCAAGCATCAGCATTTGAGACACCGGTTTCAAAAGGCGTGCACGCTAGCTAAGTAACTTAGCTACCTAACTGCCTGACCTTTTTCAAGCATGATAGCTAACGTTAGCTAGCTGACGACAGACAGGCGTAATTTAAATGGGTAGCTAAACGGTTGTAAAATAATCTCCATGTTTAGATAAGTTACTTAAGTACCATTATTCCATTCAATTTTTGGTCAGCTAGCTAACTTCAGTTAAGAAACAGGAAACTGACCCCCTCCGAGAAAAAAAGACACCTCTGGCATTTATGTAAAATGGAATGTTTATTTTTAGCTAAGTTACGTTTAATTCACATACCTTTGTAAAGAATTCGATGGAGTCTTCCTTTGGGGGTTTATCTCAATGTAAGTTATTTGCTTCACAGCCTGTGTTCTTCAGAAACGTCTACGATTGTGAGTCTGTAAAATGATGTTTAATGAACGGTGCTCTCCGTATATAAGCCGTCACTTCTTCCCCATCGTGGAGGCTTCCCATTGGCCAGACAGCAGTTCGTTGGAACGCGTTCATTGGCAGCACCAGACATGCTGGCCGCTGCTGATTTGCACACGTTTGGTCAAGTGAACGTCATGATTCATGTTTTACTGTACGATGCTGATAGGTTAGATGTCAATGTGTCAAGTCCCAATTACGTGAAATGCCGGTGTCATACATAGAAATGTAGTTGGTGCATTGAATTGACAGTCTTTTAGGGGTCATTTTCCAATTTCAGGACCACTGTAATCTAAATTGTACTAAATTACAGTAAACCCAAGCCTAATTCTTGTGTAAGGGAAGCAGTGAACTAAAATCAGTGCTATATAGTGAATGGTAAAACATGATGATGGTAGGCAAAAACCAAATGATCTGACTGTATCTGTGTAAAAATAAAAGACAAAAAGAAGGTAATCAGCGTTGGGTAGGGGTTAAGGTTAAGGTTCACAGACCCCTGCACCTGTATATAGCCCATCTGTAAATAGCCCAACCAACTACCTCATTCTCTACCGTATTTATTTATCTTGTTCCTTTGCACCCCAGTTTTTCTACATTGCACATTCATCTACTTGTTCATACAGTAAATACTATACTGTAATTACTTTGCCACCAGGGCCTATTTATTGCCTTACCTTCCTTATCCTACCTAATTTGCACTCTTTGTATATAGATTTGTTTTTTTCTACTGTATTATTGACTGTATGTTTGTTTTACTCCATGTGTAACTCTGTGTTGTTGTAGGTGTCGAACTGCTTTGCTTTATATTGGCCAGGTCGCAGTTGTAAATGAGAACTTGTTCTCAACTTGCCTACCTGGTTAAATAAAGGTGAAATAAAAAATATAAAAATAAAAAGGATTGTGACATCCCAAGGATTCTATTTAGCACGGACCCTGTTTTGTCTTCCTATTCTACCCTGAATGCCTTGTGGCATTAACCAATCAGTTGACTGTTTGCAGAGGCGGGTTAATCTCCGATAGCTGATTTCCACTAGATAGCACAACCACAAACTTAGAAATGGCCAAATCGTAAAAAAAATTTAAGGTTAGGCACAAGGTAGTGTGGTAAGGTTAAGGATAGACCTAGGTTTAAAATCAAATTTTAAGAAGATACATTGTAGAAATCGGCTAGGTTTAGGACTTTCTGGCTGTGGTAACTAGTGACGACCCTGGTATCGTCAATTTGTCGTGCTCACAACTTGTGTAAACAACCGTTACAATCAGTTTAACTGTAGCTGCGTATCTTCTGTTAAATTGCAACGAAACAGTTTAACAGATGACATACAGTTTACGTTATCTTTATCAACATACGACGGCATAGCTAGCCAGCTAACCACGGCTTTCTAGGCTAGTTTTGTGTACTTTTGATAACGGTAGACCTGTGTCATATCCCTTTTTATTAGCGTGGTAGCGCTACGTTCATCCACGAGCGCCTTTGTATGCCAAGTGAGTAGGGGCTTTGTTCAACTGATGTCCACTCGTGATGATTCTGCGAGGGTTCGATCACTGGGAAAAGGACACAACTTGCATCAACAAGGTATTCTAAAAATAAAGTGTCATAGCCTATTTCTGATGTCAACGTCATTGTTAGTAACTAAATTAGCTAACATATTACACAACAGTGTATATTGCGCTCTTTCTAGACGTTCTATCTAAACTGTTTGTTAAGAAAATGTTTGAGAAGTCTTGTAGTGTTAAATCCTGGGGGTATCGTATCATACCTCAAACCATACAGTACCAGTCAAAAGTTTGGACACAAACTCATTCAAGGGTTTTTCTTTATTTGTGCTATTTTCTGCATTGTAGAATAATAGTCAAGACATCAAAACGATGAAATAACACATGGAATCATGTAGTAACCAAAAAATACCACCCCTACCTTGTCACAACACAACTGATTGGCTCAAACCCATTAAGAAGGAAAGACATTTCACAAATTAACTTTTTAATATGTCACACTTGTTAATTGAAATGCATTCCAGGTGACTACCTCATGAAGCTGGTTGAGAGGATGCCAAGAGTGTGCAAAGCTGTCATCAAGGCAAAGGGTGGCTACTTTGAAGAATCTCAAATATAAAATATATTTTGGTTTGTTAAAAAAATGTGTTATTTCATAGTTTTGATGTCTTCACTATTACACTGCTCAAAAAAATAAAGGGAACACTAAAATAACACATCCTAGATCTGAATGAATGAAATAATCTTATTCAATACTTTTTTCTTTACATAGTTGAATGTGCTGACAACAAAATTACACAAAAATTATCAATGGAAATCAAATGTATCAACCCATGGAGGTCTGGATTTGGAGTCACACTCAAAATTAAAGTGGAAAACCACACTACAGGCTGATCACACTTTAAAGTAATGTCCTTAAAACAAGTCAAAATGAGGCTCAGTAGTGTGTGTGGCCTCCACGTGCCTGTATGACCTCCCTACAACGCCTGGGCATGCTCCTGATGAGGTGGCGGATGGTCTCCTGAGGGATCTCCTCCCAGACCTGGACTAAAGCATGGAGCGAGACATGATGTCCCAGATGTGCTCAATTGGATTCAGGTCTGGGGAACGGGCGGGCCAGTCCATAGCATCAATGCCTTCCTCTTGCAGGAACTGCTGACACACTCCAGCCACATGAGGTCTAGCATTGTCTTGCATTAGGAGGTACCCAGGGCCAACCGCACCAGCATATGGTCTCACAAGGGGTCTGAGGATCTCATCTCGGTACCTAATGGCAGTCAGGCTACCTCTGGCGAGCACATGGAGGGCTGTGCGCCCCCCCAAAGAAATGCCACCCCACACCATGACTGACCCACCGCCAAACCGGTCATGCTGAAGGATGTTGCAGGCAGCAGAACGTTCTCCACGGCGTCTCCAGACTCTGTCACATGTGCTCAGTGTGAACCTGCTTTCATCTGTGAAGAGCACAGGGCGCCAATGGCGAATTTGCCAATCTTGGTGTTCTCTGGCAAATGCCAAACGTCCTGCACGGTGTTGGGCTGTAAGCACAACCCCCACCTGTGGACGTTGGGCCCTCATACCACCCTCATGGAGTCTGTTTCTGACCATTTGAGCAGACACATGCACATTTGTGGCCTGCTGGAGGTCATTTTGCAGGGCTCTGGCAGTGCTCCTCCTGCTCCTCCTTGCACAAAGGCGAAGGTAGCGGTCCTGCTGCTGGGTTGTTTCCCTCCTACGGCCTCCTCCACGTCTCCTGATGTACTGGCCTGTCTCCTGGTAGCGCCTCCATGCTCTGGACACTACGCTGACAGACACAGCAAACCTTCTTGCCACAGCTCGCATTGATGTGCCATCCTGGATGAGCTGCACTACCTGAGCCACTTGTGTGGGTTGTAGACTCCGTCTCATGCTACCACTAGAGTGAACGCACCGCCAGCATTCAAAAATGACCAAAACATCAGCCAGGAAGCATAGGAACTGAGAAGTGGTCTGTGGTCACCACCTTCAGAACCACTCCTTTATTGGGGGTGTCTTGCTAATTGCCTATAATTTCCACCTGTTGTCTATTCCATTTGCACAACAGCATGTGAAATTTATTGTCAATCAGTGTTGCTTCCTAAGTGGACAGTTTGATTTCACAGAAGTGTGATTGACTTAATTACATTGTGTTGTTTAAGTGTTCCCTTTATTTTTTTGAGCAGTGTATTATACAATGTAGAAAATAGTAAAGATAAAGAAAAATCCTTGAATGAGTAGGTGTTTCCAAACCTTTGACTGCTATCATTATGAATGTTTTTACCTGTAACCAGTAACAACATGTCTTTCATGTCCTTGCCTCATTCCCACTGTGTCAGCTGACAGAGAATCCTCTATTCTGCAAGCTCCTGGCAACGCTGTCACAGCATGTGGACCGCCCCAGCCTTACTGTTACACTGAAGAGAGAGCTGGAGAAGGTATTACACACAAACAACTTATCATCTTCAAGTGCTCAAAACTTTGCTATCTCAAGCCTGATTGTAAGAATTAACCGATTACTATAAAGTACATGTCTCAAGCTCGCATTTAAAGATTCTGGTGCATATTAATTTGTCCTTCTCATAATAATAAAATCGTGATTCTACTTTAAGCAATGACATTGTTGTTGTGTTATTACACTACTAGAGTTGTTGTTGCTATTTAAGACCATGTTATGGACTTGGACTACTCTATGTGTGGGTGTGTGTTGTGTGAATCGCTTTAAATGACTGAGATTATTTTGTTTTAATCCAGGCTGAGAGGGACCTGCAGACAGAGGCTTAATGGGCTGTGTTCAGAAAGCCTGTTCAGCCTACTGCAGGAGATGATCCAGGAGCACTGTGTCAGAAAGCATCCGTCCACTGTGCCTCCAGAGGACGACACAGAACAATACAGAACAGTACTCATTGCTCAATGGACTCTACAATACATAACTCTAGTCTGCTCTATTTTTGTTGTGTGTCTGGCAGAGCAACACACAGAACACTTAGTAGCATAATCCCTCTTTAAGGTTACACCTATTAATATAAAAAATAATGTCTATAGGCCTAGATACAAGTAGTTCCTTAGTGAAGTAGTTTAACCACCCAAGTGAATTTGATTTCCGAAAGGTTACTTTTTGTTTATACAGTTCTTTTAATGATCAGTTTAATCTGAGAATAAACCTAAATCTTGTTTTCCTCTGGCAGTTTTATGAGACTGTGGAGCAGTGTCTGGTGGTGGCTCAGTGTGTCAGGTAGCTGGACCCAGGTGCCACCACCAGCTAGGACTGAGTGTCCAACTGGTGCTGTAGCTGATGCCACAAGAGGAGGTAGGTACACTTTGTCTGATACTTAAAGGATGAGTTCTTTTTACAACCAAATCTAAATATTTGATGAAAATGGTATGTTATAGACGGGTCCAGACACCTTTTTTGTGTGATTTCACATGTTTTTGAGAAACTTACCCCAAACAGCTAATCCTTTCCTCATCCTCGTTGTGTAGTATGGGAGGCCTGAAAAAAAAACAAAAAAAACGAAGGCTCCAAAAACACCCAGATACGTCATTTTATAGTACAGTGATGCAGGTCTTTAGATGTTGTACACATGAAATTGTGTCATTCTGAACTTTATCCACAATGTTATATAAATCACAAAGGTGTCTGGACCCTTGTATAACATGCTATTTACATAAAAAATTGTGATTTGGTTGTAAAAAATGAAACTTCTCCTTTAAGATCCATTAACACAAGTTAAACTGGCAGGTGCAGCGTGTTTAAAAAAAAATAAATTCAAGCAATTTTCTAATAATTCCCACGCACCCGCAACAAGTAATCAAATCCCAGTTTATCGCTTGCCCAGGGTGCAACAGTTGTAAAAATACAGTGAAATGCTACAAACTCTTCCTCTACAATGCAATGACAAGCCTGTTGTCTTAGATGTGCGAGTGCTTTTCCTATTTAGGTGCAGTATCACACGCACACTGCTCTAGAGCTCTGGTAACCCCTAGAGCTCACTGAATAAACATGTTTTATTTCTTGGACTTGTTCATGTTTCTCTAAACAGGATATGTGGAAAATGAAAGAAACTGCCCAGAGAATTAGAAAAGCATCTCTGAAAGACGTGTTTCAGCCTCCTGTCCTACTATCAGCCTGAATGGGGTAAAGAGACACCAGACTTTTACCAAAACGTAGATATGTAGCATAAATACAATTTTACATATGACAGTATCTGTGAATGTCTTACTATGTAATGGACACCGATGGTCTTTAGCAAACGTGGCAGTATCTGGCTTTATGGTATAGCCGCTCACCTGCATGTTTGTGAATGGTGAAACATACCACTTCTCTTCTTTCTTGGACAGAGGATGAGAGTGAAGGGCTGAAGAACATGAAGCTATCTCACTTGTCTGGCCTTCTGGAAAGAGCAGAGAGTCTGAAGGGGAAGAGCCGTGAGTGCCGCCCTGCTCCCTGCTACAAAGGCAGACTCCCTGCTACTTCTCTGTAAGAGACTCTCAACACTTGGTTTGATGTATTCTTATGTTTGTCTCACGTGTTGCGAACTTCACTCACGATCAACGTGTTCTCTCCAGGAGCTGTTAGGCTGCATTCAGATTCTCCAGTCACTGATCCTGGACCACAGGCTAAAAGCCCAGAAATAACTCGACAGGAAACAGTTTGAGTACTTTGAGGCCAAATGTGAGATCGTCATGCAGAAGATCAGGTGTGCTTAGCCTCTCCTGTTCACATCTACTCTACACTGGGCTCCTTCAAATGCAGTTCACTGTTAATGAGTGTGAGAAATTGGTATTTCATGCATGTCCATCAGCAATGTTCAGTTTTCGTGTATCTTTTACATTTCTTAAATATGTCTCTTCACAACAGTGGAGATGTTGGAAATTCAGCTGGACACCTACACAGCACAATATCAGCCTATAGAATAATAAGGTGAGTCAAATGCTGCCCAGCAACTCAATGTCATTATCATATCAACCACTCTGGGGGCTCTCAACACCTACTCATCATTCCCACTCATGTTGTTCTTTTTGATAGCTTTGTTCATCTACTATGCCTTTCCTTGCCTAAACATCAGACCGTTACCATGGTTACAATATGAATATCAGTCTGAAAGAAGTCGCTGTAAAAAAGACTCAATAGTCTTTACAAGGCAGAATATTAAATACAATTATATTTACACTTATTTTACCGGTTGTACATGCTATCGATCCTTTTGGCGGTAGGTGGAGATAGGGTATCCACAGGAAAGCGTTGCTTACCAGACTTTTTGCAGTGCATTTGATGACCGAAGCACATTTCCTGGCAATCAACTGGAAGTGTTTGCCGTTTGTTTAGGCTTGCCAATACTGTGTGAAAATAAAAACCGGAAATACAAACTATATACAGACATAGCCGTGGAAAGTAGTTTGGGGGGGGTGCAGTGATTTATTAAAAAAATTATGCCAAGGGGGTGGATGCAGAAAAAATGAATTGCCGCTAATACAGGACTAGTAAAGGCCCAGTGCACTACTTTTGTGAAACTGTTTTAACTAAATGTATTTGAGTGTTTTCCAGCATTTGTAACTTGAGTGATAATTATCTGTACAAAGGTTAATCTGATAATAAAAATACTTGCTTGATATATGTTTTCCAGTTTCTTTAAATACTTTGCAAATGCAATTTATTTCTATATGAAAACTGAAATGGTCTATTCGATCCTTTTCCATTTTAGTAGACGCTCTTATCCAGAGAAACTTACAGTAACGAGTGCAAACATTTTCGGACTGGTCCGCCATGTGAATCGAACCCACATCCCTAACATTGAAACATTTCAAAGACTCTAGCCACCCGCGTGGTACCAGAGCGCCAAGTCTAGGTCCAAAGGGCTTCTTAACAGCCTCTACCCCCAAGCCATAAGACTCCTGAACAGCTAATCAAAGTGCTACCCAGACCCCTCTTTTACGCTGCTGCTACTCTCTGTTTATTATCTATGCAAAGGCACTTTAACTCTACCTACATGTACATAATACCTCGGCTAACCGGTGCCCCGCACATCGACTCTGTACCGGTACCCCCTGTATATAGCCTCGCTATTGTTATTTTACCGCTGCTGTTTAATTATTTGTTACTTTTATTTTCTATTTTTTACTTAACACTTTTTTTTTTAACCAACAAAGCTTCAAGAAGTTTTAAGGGATGGTAAGTAAACATTTCACTGTAAGGTCTACACCTGTTGTATTCGGCATATGTTGAAAAGTATTTATTCCATTAGTCTTTTCTATTATTTTTTTTGAGCATTGCAAGCGTTATGCTCTACCAACTGAGCCACATCACCATAAACCACTTGTTGTCTCAATGTACTCAATTACTGTATTGTGTAGTTTTTCTTCATGGTGATGGAAAGACTACAGGTACAAACCTAGATCACCAGCTTCTGTACAATACAGTAATGCACATTTTACATTAAGTGGTTTGTAAGGATGGAAAATTAATACTGCACAAAGTGGTTTTCCATGTTGTTTGATCAAGAAAAATATTTAGTTTGATGTGGATGTTTTGTCTTTTCCCATAACTTTGCACATTTTGATGTAAATGTTTGAGGACAGGGTTTTGTTCTTTCTGGATTCCATTAGAATGACAATCGCAGATGAAGGGACAGGGCAACAACAACTACAATTCCAACTATTGAATCCTGCAAGATACTGTTCTTAATTATACAACTACCTTTCTTGCCAAAGTGGAGATGCTGAAAAAAAGGTTTTGCCCACACTACAGACATATATTGGTCTGCTAATACTAGTAAAGGCCCAGTGCACTACTTTCGTGAAAAACTATTTTTTTTTTTTTCTTTTTCTCGGCTATGTATACAGACCAACATACTGAAGGTGGGGTTGATGCTACTGGATATTTTGTTTCCTCATTCATACCTGCAATAGGACCAGCCACACAGACCACCAGTAAATATCATTTTATTCATTATTCTGGCTTGTAGAGGTCGTGAATACTATCCTGATCCAAACACAAATTTCTGCCCTGATATAGAATTATTTGCAATTCAATGTTGGGTCTTCAGGCTATGCCTTTTCCAGTAGTCATTAGATGGCCATGGTATAACGGATTAAGTGGAAATATAGACCAAATCAGAACTGATAAGCAAATGATTGCTATTAGTTCTCAGAAAGTCCAATACTTCTGTCCTTTAGCTTTGCCAGATAGTTACACCTGCCTCTCCCCTCTCTCAATCAGTCCTTGTGTTTTCATTGCAGGAAGCTAGAAACAGAGCTGAAGTCCTCCCAGTTAGAGAAGAAGTCTGTGTAGTCCAAACAAAAACAACCTTTGAGATATTTGGCAAAGAATTTGAGGCAGTAGCCGAGGAATATTCCAGACTGCATCAGGAGATTGACACCAAAAATGTTCTCTGAACGACTTCTCTCAGAACACGGACTAACTGAGTTGGTGTCAGACAGTTCTGCCGCAGAACTCTGACACTTTTGATGACAAGCTAACTCCATAGTTATATTGTTTGTTTTTGTAATAAAATGCATGCTTAGCCGGTGTTGTCTTGAATGTTGTTCATTCTGATAATATCACCCTGATATGATACAACAAATTGTAAATTCAGACATCGAGTTAGCTGGCCTATTAGGAAAAACCACGCCTGACACGAATGTGCCACGGTCACAAGGGGGATTCTGCGCCCCCTAGCGGGAAGATAGTTTCTTGCGTCACCGACGGATCCCAAATTGACGACGTGGTGCGGTTCGTCGACCGGACGATAAGGATGGCCGACCAGAGCAGGCAAATCAAACTCGCCGCAGCTAAGAAAAAGGTAAACAAATTAATTCCCACAACATAGGGAATATAACAGGTATTTCATCCATTGCTCTGTTCGAGTTGTCTGTAGTTTCAGGTTTTCACGAACCCGTGTGATGTTGACATTCCACGTCCCCCGACCTTTCTGCAGTCGCCCATCCGAACTCGCGTCCTCCTGTGTGGCTGTCAGTGCGCACGAAATACCGAGGATTCGCTTGGGCCTCTAATCTCAGCGAGACGAATTATGTGGACTATTTATACCAGGCAGTTTGCTAATAATGCTACTCGGATAGGTATAAACCTGTGATTTGATCAACCCAAGTGGCAAGGTAGTTAGCGGTATCTAGCTGGGGTGCTGATGTTTGGCTAGCGTTAGCCATAGCGATTTAGCTACCTATCTAGATACCAATGAACTGACATGTAGCACGTTATAATCTTGTGACGAAGCGACTGGCTAACTCAATATAATATAGAACGGGCTGTCCGATAAATAGGCTTGCTTATTGACACTTTTTTAACCTTAACTAACTTACGATGAATGCTACCTAGCTTATTATTGAGTCATGTTTGACAGGAAACGGTGATGTGTCACTCTGAAGGGTGACTGGTAGTTTTGACAGCAGACGCCCCCTTCCCTGTCTGTGTGAGTTACCTGCAGTGTGTACCTAGAAAGACCTAGCTAGCTACTTAGTTAATCAAATAAAGCACATGCTCTACCATTACATGTTTAAAAACAAACACACTTGTGCATGGAGGTTCTTTCATTACACATGATAAAAACAACAATTACCTTCCTCAACCATCAGCTGTTGCAGCAATTGGTTATGCTATAAGATCTTGTTGTACTGTATTGGATCTCTCCAAATAGTCATTCCATTGTCACCCACACCAGTGATACCAACTGTACATACTGTAGATCTCTAGTCAAATCGTATGGGATATTTCTGAACAGTTGCACCATTTTCAGCCACACCAAGGCTCCCTGTACTTCCTCTGCGTTTATAATGAATGTCTGCTGATATAGTTAGCCTAGCAAAGGTGTGAGTTCCAGACAGTTGAGTGCTCTCATTGTCCGCTCCTCCTCCTCTCTTATGCCGGCCAGCTGAAGGAGTTTCAGCAGAAGAGTTCTCCTGCCAGTGGAGGAGAAGGAGGACCAGGGGCCAAGAAGAAGAGGAAGGTGAAGGGAGGGAGCCAACCAGACACACTCTCAGCTGACCGACACTCTCCAGACAATGTAAGTCACCCAACTGCATGCTGGCAGTCTCTGTCTGCGCGTGTGTTATGACTTCGAGTACTCTTTCTGCACACTGCTTCCTAGCAATATTTCACTTTCCCATATTTGCATTTCAATAACAAAGTGAAACGTTGCAAGAAAGCAGTCTGATGATTCTTCATCTGGAATCACATTGAATGTTCCAGTGCAGCTTCCGACTTTTACTGGATGTGTGATTGTGTCCCTTTGCAAGTTTACTGTCAGTCTTTGTCATATGTCAGATTATGGTATGTGAAACGCAGCTATGCTCCAGCGATGAAAGGATGTCTTCGTCAGGTGAGAACAGACTATCATGCTCTGTCAATTTGTATTCCCGTCAGGACATTGCATCTTAACACACACACCCTTCTGTTTGATTAAGAATCAATATTATGTTGTGTGTTTTAATTGTTAGCGATCAGGTTGGCAATTGTTTCTTAGTAAATGGGGTGAGTCAGTGGCAGTATATGGTTGCTGTAATAATTCTGTAGTTCCTTGATCTTTTTTTGCATTCCTCCCTATCTACTGCCTTAAGGTTTTTTGTCCATCAGTATAGACTCAGCCTGTGCTCCCATTGACAGTCACAATGACAGTCATTTGCTTGGAGGAACATTGTCACGGTCAGATCTTTTCTGTACCTCCAGAGACCGATATGATTGTGAGTCGGTCAATAACATTGTCTGGCAATGATGAACAAGGTTGTGGGCTTTAAAGTCTCTTAACTTTCAATGAATGCCCAATTCCAAATGGACCCCTAGCGTTAATCCAAATCACTTCTTAAAAATCTGAAAGGAAAAGTAGTTATTAGCTTTGTGGTAGTAGCTCCAGCCTCTGGTAGGCTAGCTAGGTTGAAGTTCCACCATATTGATTACACCTCATCACGTACAACAACAGGTGCTTAGTGGTAGATAGGGTTCTATGGGTGCTAGTCTCCCTTTTTACATCACCTCTTGCTTTCTCTTTCTGCCTCCCTCACATGCTCATTCACTGTCCCTCTCTTTCGCCCTTCCACTCCCCCTCTGCCGTAGATTCAGAGTATTCTGAAAGGTCTTAGTCAGACCAATGGATTAACTCTGCCTGCCTATGGCAAAAGCCAGGTGAGCCTCTCGTTCCTTCATCATTCTTCCCTGCTAGCTTTTCCCTTTTGTTATTTTACACCTGTCTCTTTCCTTCTACTTCACTCTCTCTTGAGTTCTCTCTTGTATCTGTCCCACTCCCTCCCTACTGTTTCTCAATCTCACCCCTTCTGTTGTCTTTGCTCCTCTTCTCTCCCGCATGCTATTCCTTATGGTCACTGGTTGCTCATCAGTCATTTGGCTACAGAGAGAAGTGCTTGGTTTTTATTTTGCCATTGTTGACTTACTAACATTCTACTAGTATTAAGCCTAGCTAAATGATGGGTCAGTCCATCTGGGCATGATGTTTATAACTTCCGGACCTGATGTTTATTTTATTTACCATACTGGCATGTCTCCATCAGTGAAAACAAGATGTGTGCACGCGTGATTGTCCATCCATGTGTTGTGATTGTGGTCTCTGACACTACCTTGTTTTCTAGGATATAATGATGTGGGCATGTGAATGCTGTGTATGTTACCAAATTGCTGTAACCACTCTCTCTGGATGAGCACTGAAAAGTAATGGCTATGTGTGTGTTGCTGCCTCAGACCCACGTCCATGGGGAGGTGAGGGGGTCCCCAGTTACCCAGCTACTGGAGGACCCAAACGGAGAGGCCGACCACGGCTCTCCTGTGTCTAACCCTGCTAGCTCTGCTACTAACCCTGAGTGTGCCAGCCACGCCCACAACACTGACCTGCAGCAGGTGTGTCCCTCCGTCAGTCTTCTATCTCGGTCTCACTCTCTCTCACTCTCGGTCTCACTCTCTCTCACTCTCGGTCTCACTCTCTCTCACTCTCGGTCTCACTCGCGGTCTCTCTCTCACTCGCGGTCTCTCTCTCACTCGCGGTCTCGGCCTCACTCTCGGCCTCTCTCTCGGTCACTCTCTCTTTCTCTCTCGGTCTCTCTCGGTCTCTGTGTCTCTCTGTGTGTCTCTCTCTCGCTCTCTCTCTCTCGGTGAGTCTCTCTCTCGGTGAGTCTCTCTCTCTCACTCTCGGTCTCAGTCTCGGTCTCGGTCACTCTCTCGGTCACTCTCTCTTTCTCTCTCTCTCTCGGTCTCTCTCGGTCTCTGTGTCTCTCTCTCGGTCTCTGTGTCTCTCTCTCGGTCTCTCTCGGTCTCTGTGTCTCTCTCTCGGTGAGTCTCTCTCTCTCGGTGTCTGTCTCGGTCTCTCTCTCTCTCACTCTCGGTCACTCTCTCGGTCTCTCTCTCTCTCTCTCTCTCTCTCTCTCTCTCTCGGTGTGTGTCTCTCTCTCTCGGTGGGTCTCTCTCTCTATCTCTCTCTCTCTCTCTCTCTCTCTCTCGGTGTGTGTCTCTCTCTCTCGGTGGGTCTCTCTCTCTCTCTCTCTCTCTCTCTCTCTCTCTCTCTCTCTCTCTCGGTGTGTGTCTCTCTCTCTCGGTGGGTCTCTCTCTCTCTCTCTCTCTCTCTCGGTGTGTGTCTGTGTCTCGGTCTGCTTTTTCCAGTCACCACCACCTCTCAACAGGACAGACCTGTTTTACTCCTGACCTCTGGTTTCTGTCCTACTTATCTAACCTTGAGGCTATCGCTGCCGTGAATAAGGCTTATCACCCTATAACTGCCATAATGGGTTTGGATGGATAGGCCTAGCTTACGTTTAACGTATTCACCTCCCTCAGTTTCACTCACAGATATTTCCTCTTTCTCTCCTTCTCTCTGCTGCAGAACTGCCCCCATGACGGTAATGAAAACCATGCGGATGAGAATAGGTTGGTCGCCTCGTCATCCAATACACACACACACACATCTCTCAGTCCCTCTTCAGAATGAGTCTGCCCCTGGTCCTCACTGCCCCTTCACTGCCCTGCCCCCCTAGCCTGCAACTGTTGATCACACACACAGAATTAGTAGCACAGTTAAGTCTGGCAGTGCAATTTGTCACATATTGAATGCCCGAATACCCAATAAGACTGGTGTGTTCATTAGCAAATAACACTGGGCTAATGTTATGTTTTTTGTTGGTGTGTGTCACCAGACCCCTGTCGTCCACAGAGAGCCTGCGGCAGCTCTCCCAGCAGCTCAACGGTCTGCTCTCCGGGGTATGTACTTTATGGACACAAAAAGGAGAAATCTGGCTTTTAAGAAACAGTCAACCCCTGAGATGTGCACATTGGATAAGTGCAAGCAGCTTTGGTTATATGCTTGCTCCCAGTTTAGTGTGTTGCATAATCAAGAGTGTTATTTGTGGTACTCTCATTGGCTTTGAGAAGCTTGCTTTATTGTAGTTTGACTTGTACTGTTTTTTTGTTTCTTTCCCGACCTATTCTAGTCATCCACCACCTATATAAATGGAGACAGTGCTCCCTCGCCAGCCAATGAAAAAGAACTGGAGGTAAGTGACACATCACAACACCACACGTTGCCCCCTTGTCATGGACACGGTACACAGGGAAAAGCACTATAAAATGCTATCCATTTGTCCTGATCAGACAGACCCAGTCCCACTCTCCCTGAAGGTGCCCTTGTGGCCCCCGTTTATGTAGAGGTATTCTGTCCTCTGTCCACTCTCACTCCACACAAGCCCCTCCTCTCCTCTTTCACAATCCCTCCATTCTTGCTCTCTGTGCAGGTATGTGACTGGCCTCGGCCTCACAGCTCACATGACCACTTCCTGCCCTGCGTCCTGGCTCGGGTTAAACACACATGTACTCCACATAAGTGATAGTCATGATTATAACTGAGTTTGTGTTGCACGGCTGAGACAACAATGCAATCTGAAAGATCGTCGCAGTCAGAACAGAGCAAATTTATGAATTGCTATCCAGGCCGCCCCACTGTACCTTGCCCAGGCCCTGCATACATACGTTTAATGCATTAAAAAATATATATGTCTGCTCTATTCATATCTCTCTTGCTCTTGTCTGATAGTCCTCAGACCTTAGCTGTTAGATTGCCTTGTAGTTGGATGGAGTCTATATACAGAATGGACTTATTTATTTTCAAGTGTCATCTTTCCAAAGCCTTGATCAGAGCTGGCTATAGGTATTACCCTCTCACCATTTTGTTACAGTGACTACTGGGTTGTGACTTGTTCAGTTGGCTGAGATCACATTAGGGACTTGTATGTTCTTATTGTGGTCATGCATGTTATGTGGACATCTAGAGAAACTGAGGTCATGCGACTCCATTATCGCATAAGATTACACTCTCCAGTCTGACCGTGTATTACTGAACTCTCCACTAGTTACTCATGCCTCTGTCCTCACTGTGAATGACCTCTGAATACTGGTAGGATCAACAAGTACCTGCTGACATCTTTTTCTGTTTGTTATTCACATTATACACCCCTGAAGGACAGGGAAAAGGTGTTGTTGACATCCCTGAAGGACAGGGAGAAGGTGTTGTTGACATCCCTGAAGGACAGGGAGAAGGTGTTGTTGACAACCCTGAAGGACAGGGAGAAGGTGTTGTTGACAACCCTGAAGGACAGGGAGAAGGTGTTGTTGACATCCCTGAAGGACAGGGAGAAGGTGTTGTTGACATCCCTGAAGGACAGGGAGAAGGTGTTGTTGACATCCCTGAAGGACAGGGAGAAGGTGGTGTTGACACCCCTGAAGGACAGGGAGAAGGTGTTGTTGACATCCCTGAAGGACAGGGAGAAGGTGGTGTTGACACCCCTGAAGGACAGGGAGAAGGTGGTGTTGACATCCCTGAAGGACAGGGAGAAGGTGTTGTTGACATCCCTGAAGGACAGGGAGAAGGTGGTGTTGACACCCCTGAAGGACAGGGAGAAGGTGGTATTTACTTCCACATTAATGAGTTACTGTTTGTATTTCTCCTCCCATCGCTGTTTTTCTTTTCCTTCTTCAATTCACGCCCTCCCTCCCCCTCTTTTTTTTCTTCTTTCGTTGCATGCGCACGTCAGAGTCGAAACCAGGAGCTGGCAGCCGCACTGGACTCCAGCAACCTAACAAACAATCAGCTCAATACCAAGCTAGACCGGCTGGTAAGAGTGTGTGCTCGTGGGAGTTTGGCGTTCTGCCTTGTGTGGCAAATAACCCCTGACAGCCCCCATAGCAAGACTGACTGGCCACAGATTGACTAGCAAATGACGTAACACCCTGGATAAACAGCAGCTGCGCTGAGTGGTAGCACAGTCAGCCAGTTGATCAAGTTTTGCACTGTTTTGTTTATTCACCTCACAAATAATTTCATTACACTGCCCTGTTCCATTGGTAACAGCCAAGCTTTTACATGCTCACCAAGATGGACAGGATGAATGAAGTGAGGGAATGTTCACACCAACTGCACTGATATTTCTTCTGGAGCTATCTGGCTAACAGCTAGCCGTTGCTAACCCCACTGGCTAGGCTAGTACACTGCTGTGCTTCTCTTGAGTATGCGAGGGAGGTTCCGTGGTGCTCAGTAGTGATTTAACTCTTGAAGAGTGAAAGGAGATGACTTTAGATGGGTGACTTACTGTAGATGTTGGGCTGGTGGTTTGAAGTCTATGAGGTGGGGATGATGATTTCATGGGTTTTTCCTCTGTCCTGTTTGTCTGCCAGACCAAGCAATCTCAGGAGCTCACAGATCAGCTGCAAAAGGTGAGCAGAAAAAGGAAGTCTCTCGTTCTCTCGTCTCCTCCTCAGTGGACAATGACAGGATGTTTTCTGTGTGCTTTCTTTGATCAGGAGCGAAGAGAGTTTGAACAGAAGTGTGTGAAGGAGCAAGGAGCAATGCGGGAACAGCTACAGGTACACGCCACCCAGAAGAATGGACTTCTTCAAAGTGTTTCATTCCCTCAGAGCACTATTCTGAATCCATTTGAAGACCTTTGAAAGCAATTGTCAAATGTTCCAGATGTGTGCTATGTATCTGCCTTAAGGGTCAGCACACCATGCTGTTACCTTTTTACCCAGGGATGCACTGAATACTGTCTCATCATTGCAAATGAAACGAAGCTTGATTTGTATCCAATATTTACAGGTTGTATCATGCAAGGCTTCAGTAACTGGTCTGTCTCTCGCTCTGTCTGTCCTCTCCCCCAGGTCCACATCCAGACCATCGGCATCCTGGTGTCAGAGAAATCAGAGCTGCAGACCGCTCTGTCGTACACACAGCAGGCTGCCCGCCAGAAAACAGGTGTGTGTGTGTGTGTGTGTGTGGCCTGTGTGAGAAAGCGTTTAATCGTCCAAGTCTGTGTTGATGTGTCTATGAATGTGAACGTGTTCAGTAATGTGATATATTGTGGTGTGTGTTCAGGGGAGGCTGAGGAGGTGAGAGAGAAAGAGATGGCGTTGATGCGTTTTAATATGAATCTGTGAGAGAGTCTATTTGTGTTAGTGCTCACTAAGCGTGTGTGTGTGTTTCATTCAGGGGAGGCTGAGGAGCTGAGTAACCGTCTCCAGGCCACCAAACAGAGAGTCTCTGAGCTGGAGAGAACCCTGTCCTCCGTCTCCACACAACAGAAACAGTTTGACAAGGTAACACACACAGAAACCGTTTGTGAAGGCAACCTACTGTGGTCACACACTGAAGACTGTTTGAGGAGGTAGTCTGCACACTAGACTGATATTGCTACAGTTGAATGCTATGACCGATGAGTATCGATTTGAGCTTTGCAGTAATGTCTAACAAATGATTGATGTTCTCTTGTATGTGCAGCATAACAAAGAGCTAGAGAAAGAGAGAGACAACCTGAGGCTAGAGGTGTACAGACTAAAGTAAGTCTTACCTTGAGTATGCAGGCATTCTACTCAATAGCTGGCCTTTCCTTGTTTGATTTGTGGACTAGGTAGGGAAATGAATATGGTGCAAACCACACCTAGTCAGTTTGTGTGATTGTGATACAGGGAGAGAGATGCCTGTCGTCAATGAGGCGAGGTAAATCAGAGGCTCTTTGTGTGTGTGTGCACGTTCCTAGCTGACCCTCTGTCTCTGTGCAGTAGTGTGAGTGAGGAGGGGAGGCAGCAGAGTTCAGAGCTGTCAGAGCAGCTCAAGCTGAGGGTGAGTGAGAACAACGCTATGAGACTGGACCTGGACGAGCTGCGCAAGAGACTGGAGATAACTGACGACATGCTGCAACAGGTAGGTACACACACGGTCTCTCTCACTTTATCACTCACATACACACATCATTTGTTTTGCAGTTGTTCAATTCTTTGTTTTTATTCCTAGTTTTCCAGTCAGTCAGGGCCTCCCAGTGCCAACCAGCAGATGCAGTTACTACTGGAGGAGAAACTACAGATTGAGGCACACACTGCTCAGGTAGAGGGGGGGGGGTGCTTGTGTGTGTGTGTGTGTTACGGTTGAGTAATTTCCCGGTATTTTATAAATGTTCCATCCCAAAAATAAATCACTTGACCCCGTATTTCCCGCCAAAACCGGAAGTGTCATTCAGAAGCATTATAAAGCATTGGGCTTCCGAGTGGAGCAGCAGTGTAAGGCACTGCATCTCAGTGCAGACACCCTGGTTCGAATCCAGGCTGTATCACAACCGGCTGTGATTGGGAGTGTTGTAGGGCGGCCACAATTGGCCCAGCGTCGTCCGGGGTAGGCCGTCATTGTAAATAAGAATTTGTTCTTAACTGGCTTGCCTAGTTAAATAAAGGTTAAATTAAAAAATCTATATAAATAGGCCTATGTGTGGATTTGATTAGAGCTTTGGTCAAACATTCAAGCCTGATGCTACCTGAGCCTGATGAGCCATACATTAAAGACATTTTAATGAGCCCAAGCCCCAAAAAGCCCAAATGATTGTGATCCAATATATACAGTGCATTCAGAAAGTATTCAGACCCCTTGACTTTTTCCACATTTTGTTATGTTACAACCTTATTCTAAAATTTATTAAATAGTTTTTTTCCTCCTCAATATCCCATAATGACAAAGCACAAACAGGTTTTTAGACATTTTAGCAAATGTATATAATTTATAGATTTTTATATCACATTTTACATAAGTATTCAAACCCTTTACTCAGTACTTTGTTGAAGCACTTTTGGCAGTGATTACAGCCTTGAGTCTTCTTGGTATGACACTGCAAGCTTGGCACACTTGTATTTGGAGAGTTTCTCTCATTCTTCTCTGCAGATCCTCTCAATCTCTGTCAGGTTGGATGGGGAGCATCGCTGCAAGGCTATTTTCAGGTCTCTCCAGAGATGTTCGATCGGGTTTAAGTCCGGGCTCTGGCTGGGCCACTCAAGGACATGTCCTCAAGCCACTCCTGCGTTGTCTTGGCTGTGTGCTTAGGGTCATTGTCCTGTTGGAAGGTGAACCTTCGTCCCAGTCTGAGGTACTGAGCGCTCTGGAGCAGGTTTTCATCAAGGATCTCTGTACTTTGCTCCGTTCATCTTTCCCTCGATCCTGACTAATCTCCCAGTCCCTGCTGCTGAAAAACATCCCCACAGCATGATGCTGCCACCATGCTTCACTGTTGGGATGGTGCCAGGTTTCCTCCAGACGTGATGCTTGGCATTCAGGCTCATTAAATTTTGGTTTCATCAGACCAGAGAATCTTGTATCTCATAGTCTGCGTCCTTTAGGTGCCTTTTGGCAAACTCCAAGCGGTCTGTCATGTGCCTTTTGCTGAGGAGTGGCTTCTGTCTGGCCACTCTACCATAAAGGCCTGATTGGTGGAGTGCTGCAGAGATGGTTGTCCTTCTGGAAGTTTCTCCCATCTCCATAGAGGAACTCTAGAGCTCTGTCAGAGTGACCATCAGGTTCTTAGTCACCTCCCTGACCGAGCCCTTCTGCCCCGATTGCTCAGTTTGGCCGGGCGGTCAGCTCTAGGAAAAGTCTTGGTGGTTCCAAACTTCTTCCATTTAAGAATGATGGAGTCCACTGTGGGGACCTTACATGCTGCAGACATTTTATGGTACCATTCCCCAGATCTGTGCCTCGATAAAATCCTGTCTCTGAGCTCTACGGACAATTCCTTCAACCTCATGGCTTGGCTTTTGCTCTGACATGCACTGTCAACTGTGGGACCTTATATAGACAGGTGTGTGCCTTTCCAAATCATGTCCAATCAATTTAATTTACCAGGTGGACTCCAGTCAAGTTGTAGAAACATCTCAAGGATGATCAATGGGAACAGGATGCACCTGAGCTCAATTTTGAGTCTCATAGCAAAGAGTCTGAATTCTTATGTAAATAAGGTATTTCTGTTTTTTATTTGTAATGTGCAAAAATTTCTAAACCTGTTTTCACTTGAGGAGATATATGAGGGAAAAAAGTATTTGATCCCCTGCTGATTTTGTACGTTTGCCCACTGACAAAAAAATGATCAGTCTATAATTTTAGTGGTAGGTTTATTTGAACAGTGAGAGACAGAATAACAACAAAATCCAGAAAAACGCATGTGAAAAATGTTATAAATTGATTTGCATTTTAATGATAGAAATAAGTATTTGACCCCTCTGCAAAACATGACTTAGTACTTGGTGGCAAAACCCTTGTTGGCAATCACAGAGGTCAGACGTTTCTTGTAGTTGGCCACCAGGTTTGCACACATCTCAGGAGGGATTTTGTCCCACTCCTCTTTGCAGATTTTCTCCAAGTCATTAAGGTTTTGAGGTTGACGTTTGGCAACTCGAACCTTCAGCTCCCTCCACAGATTTTCTATGGGATTAAGGTCTGGAGACTGGCTAGGCCACTCCAGGACCTTAATGTGCTTCTTCTTGAGCCACTCCTTTGTTGCCTTGGCCGTGTGTTTTGGGTCATTGTCATGCTGGAATACCCATCCACGACCCATTTTCAATGCCCTGGCTGAGGGAAAGAGGTTCTCACCCAAGATTTGATGGTACATGGCCCTTTCCATCGTCCCTTTGATGCGATGAAGTTGTCCTGTCCCCTTAGCAGAAAAACACCCCCAAAGCATCATGTTTCCACCTCCATGTTTGACGGTGGGGATGGTGTTCTTGGGGTCATAGGCAGCATTCCTCCTCCTCCAAACACGGCGAGTTGAGTTGATGCCAAAGAGCTAAATTTTGGTCTCATCTGACCACAACACTTTCACCCAGTTGTCCTCTGAATCATTCAGATGTTCATTAGAAAACTTCAGACGGGCATGTATATGTGCTTTCTTGAGCAGGGGGACCTTGCGGGTTCTGCAGGATTTCAGTCCTTCACGGCGTAGTGTGTTACCAATTGTTTTCTTGGTGACTATGGTCCCAGCTGCCTTGAGATCATTGACAAGATCCTCCCGTGTAGTTCTGGGCTGATTCCTCACCATTCTCATGATCATTGCAACTCCACAATGTGAGATCTTGCATGGAGCCCTAGGCCGAGGGAGATTGACAGTTATTTTTTGTGTTCCTTCCATTTGAGAATAATCACACCAGCTGTTGTCACCTTCTCACCAAGCTGCTTGGCGATGGTCTTGTAGCCCATTCCAGCCTTGTGTAGGTCTACAATCTTGTCCCTGACATCCTTGGAGAGCTCTTTGGTCTTGGCCATGGTGGAGAGTTTGGAATCTGATTGATTGATTGCTTCTGTGGACAGGTGTCTTTTATACAGGTAACAAACTGAGATTAGGAGCACTCCCTTTAAGAGTGTGCTCCTAATCTCAGCTCGTTACCTGTATAAAAGACACCTGGGAGCCAGAAATCTTTCTGATATAGACTGATTATTTCTTTGTCAGTGGGCAAACGTACAAAATCAGCAGGGGATCAAATACTTTTTTCCCTCACTGTATAATCTCCTCATCTCTTTTTCATCCATTTTACAATAAGGTTGTAACATAACAAAATATGTAAACTTTCAAGGGGTCTGAATACTTTCCGAATGCACTGTATCTCTACATGCATTGTGAACTGCGCTCCATACTACGATGGGCTGTCCCCACCCTGAGCATTGATGATTCAGAGGACCCATATTTATAAATGACATATAATTTCACACATTCTGTAATTATTATGATGTACTGGTCAATACACACAGTTATTTATCCTGGGGAAATGGGAGTGGTTTTGGCCGGTAAATCTCTCTAACCGGGTTCCCGCCATTCAACTCTAGTGTGTGTGCGCGCCTCTCTTTAAAGTTTTGACTGCCACGCCATTGTGTTAATGGTCTCTTTTGGTGTCATCTATAGTTAATGGAGTCGGTGGCCCAGCTGCAGACAGAGAGAGACCGCTACGCTGTGCAGATCCAGGAGGAGGGACGAGTATGGAAGGACAAGACGGAGCAGCTGCTTTCTCAGGTACACTATGCTACCACCCCGTTAGCACAACCTATAGCCTCTGGACGCAACGCTAGAAATACCTAGTCACTTTAAGGTTGAGCTGATTGACGTGTGTCCTGTGCAGGTGACACTAGTAGCAGAGGAGAGGGACAGGAGCATCAGTCAGATCCAGGAGCTAGAAGCCCACATCACAGACCTGAAGCACACTGCAGGTGAGACACACAGATACCCTCCTCCTTGGTTTGCACATCAATGGTTCTCAAGAAGAACAGCTTACTGCGTTGAACCTCCCTATCCTGTCAATCAATATCATTAAAAGATTTACATTGCCGTAAGGACTCTCCTCTCCTCCCCAGCCCTTTTGTCTCAGGAGAGAGAGGCCCAAGCGGAGCCCCAGCCCTCAGGGCCCTCGGAGAGTGAACTGGCCCTCCAGGAGGCCCTCGGCAGCCTGCAGCAGGAGAGAGACTCGCTCAACTCACAGTTCCAAGCCCAGGTGATGACCATACACAGACACACTGCTCCTCAGTGAAGTTGCACTCTGAACACTCATCAAGGCATAGATTGATAGATGAATTATGGGGTGGGTTGGTGCTGGGCTACCATGAAATCCTGCACACCCTGTCCATCCCTGTTGTGTCTCACAAGTGAAATCTCACTGTTCTCCGGCCTCCCTTCTCTCTTTATAGCTGCGTGACAACGAGCAGCTGAGTCGCATGTGCTCGGAGCAGGAGTCCCGTCTCTCGGAGCTGGAGCGCCATGCGGAGCGCGGGGCTGAGGATGCAGAGGACCGCAGGCGCATGCTGGACGACGTGCAGAGTGACAAGGCCACCATCAGCCGCGCCCTGGCCCAGAACCGCACCCTTAAAGACCAACTGGCTGAGCTGCAGAATGGCTTCGTCAAACTGGTAAAGAGGAGTGGTACCTTTTTACTCTCCTGTTTACTTATGTGAAGTAATCACTGATCTGCCAGGTTTTATTAGTGTTTAAATGGGATATGTGGAAACTTCAGTTATCCAGCCGCATTCAGCTCGGTGGTGACCTCATGAATGTGTTGAATGTCTGTCGTCCTAGACCAATGAAAACATGGAGCTGACCACTGCTCTGCAGTCAGAGCATCACGTGAAGAAGGAGCTGGGACGCAGGATGGGACAACTACAGGAGGACCTGCACAATGTCAAGGAGCAGGTAGGGACACACGTGTGCACACACACACATTTCATGGTGAACAGGTACAGGAACAGCATATAGACACTCGCACATCTCTTCCATCCCTAGTTGGATTTGAAGTCGCAGGAGTACCAGGCACTGCTGGAGCAGCGGGACCAGGTAGTGGCCCACCTACAGCAGTACTCTGCAGGCTACACGGCCCTGGCGTCAGAGCGGGAGCTGCTCCACAGACAGTACCTGCAGCAGAGCCAGCTGATGGACCGGCTGCAGCATGACGAGACCCAGGGAAGGGTTCAGCTGGAGATGAGCCACAAACAGCTGGAGCAATACCAGGTCAGGGACGGACACACACACATGTAGTCACATATCCCCGAGCACACACACACACACACAGACGCACATGAAGAGTCGCACATGAAGAGACACACACTATGCACGCGTACACACAGTGTCTGTATTGACCCGTCTGGCGCCCTCTGCAGGAGAGGCTGGAGCAGTTGTCCAGAGACAATGAGCAGTTGAAAGCTGATGTCACAGAGCTGCTCAACAGCTCAGCCCTGGCCACACTCCCCAGAAACCAGGGAGACGGAGTGGAGAGCCAATCCTTGCCAGAGAGCCCACAGAAGTCCTCGATCGCTATCCCAGAAGACTTTGAGAGCCGCGAGGAGATGGTGAGGAGAAAACACCTATCAGTGGTGTTAGGTGGGATATAGTGTTCCCAAATGCTGTAGAGAATCCTATATTGAGGATTTCCAAAGTATTTCTCAGATAATTGTCTCTGAGGAATAATTCCTCCCTTACGTTTCTCTCTCTCAGGAGGAGTTTGTGCGCGGTGCGGTGGCGCGTGTGGAGGCAGAGCGAGACGAGGTGAGGAGCAGACTGGAGGAGGAGAGGAGACTGCACTTCGCTGCCCGACACCAGGCTGCAGCACTCAGCGTAGAGCGCCACAGTCATGACCACGACCACAGCCATGATGACCACAGTCACCTTGAACACACAGGTGAGAGGAGGAAAGGTGTGTGTGTATGTACGTATTTGTACGTGCTACTTGCATGACCTGTGTTTTCTAAGAACACTATGCCAGTTTTAAGTGTTATCAGTGCAGTGTGTCTGACCTCTACTCCCCCCCGTTAGTCTCGGGTTCAGAGGGCGTACCAGTGGAGGTACATGAGGCCTTGTATGTTGCCATGGAGAGTCTGCAGCAGCGCTTCACCTCTCTGATGCAGGAGAAGGCTGACCTGAAGGAGAGGGTAGAAGAGCTGGAACACCGCTGTATACAGCTGTCTGGAGAGACTGATACTATTGGTGAGAGAGACACGCATACATACATATACAGTACCAGTCAAAAGTTTGGACATGCCTACTCATTCAATGGTTTTTCTTTATTTTTACTATTTTCTACATTGTAGAATAATAGTGATGACATCAAAACTATGAAATAACACATATGGAATCATGTATATAGTGACCTAAAAAGTGTTAAACAAATCAAAATATATTTGAGATTATTCAAAGTAGCCACCCTTTGCCTGGATGACAGCTTTGCACGCTCTTGGAATTCTCTCAACCAGCTTCATTCCCACATATGCTGAGCACTTGTTGGCTGCTTTTCCTTCACTCAGCGGTCCAACTCATCCCAAACCATCTCAATTGTTTATTTTTGTATATATCTTTTGTTAACCCCTCCACCACCACCCCTCTTCTGAGAACAAATATCTTTTTGTTTTTTTAACAGCTTTCCTGCTACTTTTTACATGTACAGTTGAAGTGGGAAGTTTACATACACTTAGGTTGGAGTCAATAAAACTTGTTTTTCAGCCACTCCACAAACGTCTTGTTAACAAACTCTAGTTTTGGTAAGTCGGTGCATGACACAAGTAATTTTTCCAACAATTGTTTACAGATAGATTATTTCACTTATAATTCACTGTATCACAATTCCAGTGGGTCAGAAGTTTACATACACTAAGTTGACTGTGCCTTTAATGAGTCAAGGAGCAGTGGGTCGCTAGCGGGCTCATCCCGACACTACCAGTGACAATGTAAAGCGCCAAATTCAAAATCCGAAAGTTGAATTATTAAACACCCACCAATATACAAGTGTTCCATACTCATCAAAAGCTCTGTTTCTTGGCAATATCACAGCGTTGTCAGATTTCAAAAAGGCTTTACGGCGAAAGCAGCACATTCATTTGTATGAGGCTAGCACCTCACATATTTTTCAATAGCCATGTATCGATTAGCCATCATGGCACACACACAACACATTTCACAGCGAAAACAAATCAATTACCTGTTGAAGAACTTCTGCTGAGGTCATCCTAAGTGTCCAACGAAGACAATCCATGGTTCTTTTGTTAGAAAAAGTAACGTCTTTTATCCATAAATCCTCCATTTGGTTTGCGCGTTATAATCAGAAACGACAGCTTCCACTACTCCATTGAAACGCGGCGCGAACTCGTTCAACTTATACCTATAAACTTGTCCAAAAACAATCAAACATAGTTTTAAATGTATCCTTAGGAACACTTTTACGATATTTACTATTATAAATCAGCCGAATATAAACTGAACAGCTAAAGACGATAAATAAGACACGGCGTGACTTCTCGTCTTGTGGCCAAGCAATGTGAACAGTTTTCATAAAGAGGGGTCCTCATGGTTTCGTCGTTTTCTCTGGGATAACTCACCCAAAATGGAAGAAAACACCATCTCGAGGCTGGTGGCATCACAAGGAAGCGACCTGTACTGCATTCATATGCCTATATATGGTCATTTTCAATAGGGAGGGGTTCCCAAATGAGCAATGTGTCAATCACTTTTTCCAGGACAGAAATTCCTCGGGGTTTTGCCTGCTATATGCGCTCTGTTTCACTCACAGACAAATGGATGAGTTTTGGAAAATTCAGTGTTTCCTATCCAATGGTACTAAATATATGCATATCCTATTTTCTGGGCCTGAATGGGAGGCATTTTACTTTGGGCACGCCAGGCTCTCCAAAACAGTCACCTCTGCTGCTGCTCCTAGAGAAGTTAAACAGCATGGAAAATTACAGAAAGTGATGTCATGGCTTTAGAAGCTTCTGATAGGCTAATTAACATAATTTGAGTCAATTGGAGGTGTACCTGTGGATGTATTTCAAGGCCTACCTTCAAACTCAGTGCCTCTTTGCTTGACATTGTGGGGAAATCAAAAGAAATCAGCCAAGACCTCAGAAAAAAAATTGTAGACCTCCACAAGTCTGGTTCATTCTTGGGAGCAATTTCTAAACGCCTGAAGGTACCACGTTCATCTGTACAAACAATAGTATGCAAGTATAAACACCATGGAACCATGCAGCCGTCATACCGCTCAGGAAGGTATGAGATAAAGATAAATGAGATAAATGTACTTTGGTGCAAAATGTGCAAATCAATCCCAGAACAACAGCAAAGGACCTTGTGAAGATGCTGGAGGAAACCGGTACAAAATTATCTATGTCCACAGTAAAACAAGTCCTATATCGACATAACCTGAAAGAGCGCTGAGCAAGGAAGCCACTGCTCCAAACCGCCATTAAAAAGCCAGACTATGGTTTGCAACTGCACATGGGGACAAAGATTGTACTTTTTGGAAAAATGTCCTCTGGTCTGATGAAACAAAAATAGAACTGTTTGGCCATAATGACCATTGTTATCTTTGGAGGAAAAAGGGGGAGGCTTGCAAGCCGAAGAACACCATCCCAACCGCGAAGCACGGGGGTGGCAGCATCATGTTGTGGGGGTGCTTTGCTGCAGGAAGGACTGGTGCACTTTACAAAATAGATGGCATCATGAGGAGGAAAATGATGTGGATATATTGAAGCAACATCTCAAAAAATCTGGAAGTTCAAGCTTGGTCTCAAATGGGTCTTCCAAATGGACAATGACTCCAAGCATACTTCCAAAGTTGTGGCAAAATGGCCATCAAAGCTCTGACCTCAATCCTATATGAATTTTGTGGGAAGAACTGAAAAAGTGTGTGCAAGCAAGGAGGCCTACAAACCTGACTCAGTTACACCAGCTCTGTCAGGAGGAATGGGCCAGAATTCACCCAACTTATTGTGGGAAGCTTGTGGAAGGCTACCCAACACGTTTGACCCAAGTTAAACAATTTAAAGGCAATGCTACCAAATACTAATTGAGTGTATGTAAACTTCTGACCCACTGGGAATGTGATGAAATAAATAAAAGCTGAAATAAATAATTCTCTCTACTATTATTCTGACATTTTACATTCTTAAAATAAAGTGGTGATCCTAACTGACCTAAAACATACATTTTTCAATTGTGCTGTGATTTATATTTTTTTTTACTTTTTTTGCCTTTAATAGTGTAGTATCCACAGATTGTGAGCTAAAGATAAATATCTTTACTACAAGTATTATTATTATTATTATTATTTATTGGCTGACTATGGCTTTACAAATATCCCAACACTGCTATTTGTAAGGTACATTTTTAGTGCATGTTGTGATTATTTTTTTTAACCATTCCTGAACTTGTGACCAGAAACAGGCTACATAGGGACAATACCAGAATAAATGATCTATTGAATCTGTCTCTTCGCAGCAAAATCTACAGAGCTGAGATTGTTGTATGCCCCATATATACATATATATACACACACACAGTGCCTTGCAAAAGTATTCATCCCCCTTGGTGTTTTTCCTATTTTGTTGCATTACAAGCTGTAATTTAAATGGATTTTTATTTGGATTTCATGTAATGGACATAAATAAAATAGTCCAAATTGGTCAAGTGAAATGAGATAAAAAATTACTTGTTTCAAATTAAAAATAAATAAAAATAAGATCTGGTGCAACCAATTACCTTCAGAAGTCACATAATTAGGTAAATAAAGTCCACTTGTGTGCAATCTAAGTGTCACATGATCTCAGTATATATACACCTGTTCTGAAAGGCCCCAGAGTCTGCAACACCACTAAGCAAGGGGCACCATGAAGACCAAGGAGCTCTCCAAACAGGTCAGGGACAAAGTTGCGGAGATGTACAGATCAGGTTTGGGTTATAAAAAAACATCTGAAACTTTGAACATCCCACGGAGCACCATTTTTAAATCCATTATTACCACAACAAACCTGCCAAGAGAGGGCCGCCCACCAAAACTTACGGACCAGGCAAGGAGGGCATTAATCAGAGAGGCAACAAAGAGACCAAAGATAACCCTGAAGGAGCTGCAAAACTCCAATATCCACTGTGGAGCATCTGTCCACAGGACCACTAAGCCATACACTCCACAGAGCTGGGCTTTAGGGAAGAGTGGCCAGAAAAAAAGCCATTGCTTAAAGGAAAAAATAAGCAAACAAGCATGTGGGAGACTCCCCAAACATATGGAAGAAGGTACTCTGGTCAGATGAGACTGAGATTTAACTCTTTGGCCATCAAGGAAAACTTTGTCTGGCGCAAACCCAAAACCTCTCATCACCCCGAGAACACCATCCCCACAGTGAAGCATGGTGGTGGCAGCATCATGCTGTTGGGATGTTTTTCATTGGCAGTGACTGGGAAACTAGTCAGAATTGAAGGAATGATGGATGACGCTAAATACAGGGACATTCTTGAGGGAAACTGTCTTCCAGAGATTTGAGACTGGGACGGAGGTTCACCTTCCAGCAGGACAATGGTCCTAAGCATACTTCTAAAGCAACACTCGAGTGGTTTAAGGGGAAACATTAAAATGTATTGGAATGACCTAGTCAAAGCCCAGACCTCAATCCAATTGAAAATCTGTGGTATGACTTAAAGATTGCTGTAAACCAGCGAACTCATCCAACTTGAAGGAGCTGGAGCAGTTTTGCCTTGAAGAATGGGCAAAATCTCAGTGGCTAGATGTGCAAAGCTTATAGAGACATACCCCGATAGACTTGCAGCTGTAATTGCTACAAAAGGTGGCTCTACAAAGTATTGACTTTGGGGGGTGAATAGTTATGCACGTTAAAGTTTTCTGTTTTTTTGTCTTATTTCTTGTTTGTTTCTCAATAAATATTTTGCATCTTCAAAGTGGCAGGCATGTTGTGTAAATCAAATGATTACAACCCCCCCCTAATTTCAGGTTGTAAGGCAACAAAATAGGAAAAATGCCAAGGGGGGTGAATACTTTCACAGGCCATTGTGTGTGTGTGTGTATATATATAGCATTCTGTTGGTGGCAAGAATATTTATATATAAATTGGAAAACGCTTAAGTGTTGAATCAAGTTTCGTTTTTTTGTACCAGTTCATAAACAATGTGCCATGGAATCGGTGCATCAAATCTCTTCCCATTTATTTTGCAATCTGTATGGCACAGCTGTCAACGTTTTTGTCCTCAAATTAAACTAGTATATTTTTCGATTTATGCCAATTCATTTTTGTGGTAGTGCTGCAATCAGTTGGTTGTGAGTTTGGATTGATCAGATATTCCCAAATGCAGTTATCGAAAATATATGTGACAACTCCTCCGTTTCTATTCATAATATCATTAATAAATATTATACAATAAAAAAAATAAAAAAAAGCTATACATAATGTTTTTTTATTGATCTGTATATTTGAGTTTAACATGTGTTGTAATATTTGTTCTATCTTTTCTGGAAGATAAAACAAATTGTTACCAGCTTTCTATGGCTTGTTTAAGAAAGGGGGATACTTTAGACAAAATTTCACTTTCAATTAGTCAAAAATCTAAAGTTGTAATCTGTATGAAGGCAAAAAGGACAGTTTTGAACAAAGGATGAGCCAGTCTTAATAATCTAAGTATAACTTATGTATGAGTGAGGCTTTTAGTGAGAGGTTTAAAGCTTTAATATTTCATACACTCATTCATTATATATAGGCACGTTTAATTTTGGGTTGAGGTTGGGTGATTGTGGAGGCCAGGTCATCTGATGCAACACTCCATCACTCTCCTTCTTGGTCAAATAGTCCTTACTCAGCCTGGAGGTGTGCTTTAGGTCATTGTCCTGTTGAAAAACAAATGATAGTACCACTAAGATGGGATGGCAAACCAGATGGGATGGCGTATCGCTGCAGAATGCTGTGGTAGCCATGCTGGTTAAGTTTGCCTTGAAATGTAAATACATCACTGACGGTGTCACCTGCAAAGCACCATCACACCTCCTCCATGCTTCACGGTGGGAACCACACATGCGGAGATCATCTTGTTCACCTACTCTGCGTCTCACAAAGACACGGCGGTTGAAACCAAAAATCTGAAATTTGGACTCATCAGACCAAAGGACAGATTTCCACCAGTCTAATGTCCATTGCTCGTGTTTCTTGGCCCAAGCAAGTCTCTTCTTCTTACTGGTGTCCTTTAGTAGTGGTTTATTTGCAGCAATTCGACCATGAAGGCCTGATTCACGCAGTCTCCTCTGAACAGTTGATGTTGATGTCTGTTGCTTGAACTCTGAAGCATTTATTTGGGCTGCAATCTGAGGTGCAGTTAATTGCCGATTTCTGATAAATTTATCCTCTGCAGCAGAGGTAACTATTGGTCTTCCTTTCCTGTGGCGGTCCTCATGAGAGCCAGTTTCATTAAGCACTTGATGGTTTTTGCTACTGCACTTAAAGAAACGTTCAAAGTTCTTAATGTTCCATATTGACTGACCTTCATGTCTTAAAGTAAATAATCTCTTTTGATTATTTGAGCTTTTGTTGCCATAGTATGGACTCCTTGTCACAATACAACTGATTGGCTCAAACGCATTAAGAAGGAAAAAAATTCCACAAATTACCTTTTAACAAGGAGCACCTGTTAATTGAAAAGCATTCCAGGTGTAGCTGGTTGAGATAATGCCAAGAGTGTGCAAAGCTGTCATCAAGGAAAAGGGTGGCTACTTTGAAGAATCTCAAGTATAAAATATCCTGATTTGTTTAACAAACACTTTTTTGGTTACTACATGATTCCATATGTGTTATTTCATAGTTTTGATGTCTTCACTATTATTCTACCATGTAGAAAATAGTAAAAATAAAGACAAACCCTTGAATGAGTAGGTGTGTCCAAACTTTTGACTGGTACTGTATATATACCGCTGTATACAACTGTCTTCAGAGATGCTGTTGTTGAGACACTCAATCATCTCTCTGCCTGTAAAGACTGGCGCTATCAGTGACGCACTCACTCTCCCCTTTTTCTCTCACACACACTAACAGGGTGTCATCCTATTCCTTCATTGTGTATGTCTGTCCAGGAGAGTACATCACCCTGTACCAGAACCAGAGAGCCATCATGAAGCAGAAACACATGGAGAAGGAGCAGTACATCCGTATGTTGGCCCAGGACAAAGAGGAGATGAAGGTACACACACACACACTCATACAAAGGTACACCACACACACCAAACATGAGGGAAGCTGCAGTATACCACCAGCAGCATAGCACCCTGCGTCCCACAGCTGGCTTGCCTCTGAAGCTAAGCAGGGTTGGTCCAGGTAGCCTGGTGGTTAGAGTGTTGGGCCAGTAATCTAAAGGTTGCTGGATCAAATCCCCAAGCTGTCAAGGTAAAAATCTGTCATTCTGCCCTTTCCTGGTTGAGACCAAATGTAGCTGGAAGTGGTGCTGGTCCCCAAAGAATTATATCTCAATGCCCCCGGGCGGGGATTTGGGACATTTCCCTGTGTAGGGTGCCGTCTTTTGGATTGGACATTAAACTGGTGTCCTGACTCTCTGTGGTCACTAACGATCCCATGGCACTTATTAGAAGAGTAGGGGTGTTAACCCCAGTGTCCTGGCTAAATTCCCATTCTGGCCCTCATACCAACATAGCCACCTAATCATCCTGAGCTTCCAATTGGCTCATTCACCCCCCCTGCTCTCCCCTCTAACTGTTCCCCAAGTCATTGCTGTAAATGAGAATGTGTTCTCAGTCAACTTACCTGGTGATGAAAGATTTTTTATAATTTTTTTAAATTATAAACTAGCACACACACTAGTAGTATTTGGTATTTATTAGGATCCTCGTTAACCGCTGCAAAATCATCCGATACTCTTCCTGGGGTCCACATGATACATAGTACACAATATTTATTAGTCAAGGAATGAACTACATATGTTTGAGTTTTGAGTGTGTTTCTGTTCCCGTGCAGGCCAAACTGGCAGAGCTGCAGGACCTGGTGATGAGGTTGGTGGGCGAGAGGAACGAGTGGTACAGCCGCTATACTGGGGCGCTGGCTAGCGCTACGGCTAACCCTGACCTGCTGCCATGCGGAGAGGAGCAGGTCCAGGCTCACCATGCACACAGACGCATGGAGCTCAACGCTGTGGATGGACAAGGTGTATATACACACACACACACACACACACACACACACACACTCAGCACTGTGGACGGACCAGATACACAAACACACATCAAATAATACAAATATGGGTATGGAGTAGAACAAGGCTCTCCAACCCTGTTCCTGGAGAGCTACCATCCTGCAGGTTTTCACTCCAACCCTAATGTAGCACACCTGATTCTAATAATTAGCTGGTTGATAAGCTTAATCAGGTTAGTTACAACTGGGGTTGGATTGAAAACCTACAGGAGGGTAACTCTCCAGGAACAGGGTTGGAGAGCCCTGGATTAGAACAATACACACACATCCATGGATCGTCATTATACTAAACTCTCTGATCTCTCATTTCTCCCTCCCTTCTCCAGAGTCTGCGGATGTAAGTTCAGCCGTGAAGCCCGACTCCACCGATCCCCCTCACGGTGGCCCGTCAGACCAGGGGCTCCCCCCAGACTCCCAGGCTCTGATGAGGCCCCAAGAGGACGGCACGACCAGGCAGATCATGCAGCTGCTCCAAGAGATCCAAAACCCCCAGGGGCCCCGTACCGTGCCCTTCCTGGGGGACAACCCCTGCGTCCCTTTCTTTTACCGGCCCGACGAGCAGGACGAAGTCAAGATCCTGGTGGTCTGATGATGATGATGAGACTATGGAGCTAACTGGCAACGTTGGAGGATCTCTGAACACACACACCATTCCACCACGCCACACTCCACTTAGGTCATCTAGGATTTACACGTACACACACTTCTGGGTATACTGTCTCTCACACACATGCACACTTACTTTCTGGGAGAGGTTGTTTCCTCTCCTTCTTTCTCACTCTTCCTTTTGAGTCCTTGGCTGGTCTCGCATGCTGTTTTTTTCTTCATTGCACTAACAGAGTGACTTTAAGGATGTGAACTACTTGTGTAAGTGTGTGTGGCGGCCTTCCTCTCCTCGTCCACCTCTTCCTCCTCCTTCGCAACCTCCTTACTTGCAGTGTGAATGTTTGTCTGCTTTTTCTGTCTCCTTTAATTGGTATTTAATACCATTAGATGATTGAGAAGTATTCCAACGGATGCTATTGAGATTCTTTCTGTGATTCTCTTGAAGGAGAGATGTTTATTCCTGCACATTGATCCCTCTCCTCTGTTCACGCTCTCTCTCTCCCCTTCTCTGCCATTTGAACCATAGGCACAATAAAGTATCTCTGTCCCCTCTCCCTCAGTCATTGTCTATTATAGGAGAAATGTAAGGCTTTGAGGGAGACGTTAGCGGCAACAATGGAACGGTATCAAACACATAAAACATATGGAAACCCCATGTTTGACTCCATTCCATTTATTCAATTCACGTCCTCCTATAGCTCCTCCCACCAGCCTCCACTGGTACCTTTATGTTAAGGCACAAACTGGATCCCCATTCACAATGTGTCTGACTCTGGAGCAGAACTGGGCTAGTCTGTGTTTGGTAGGAGAGAGACATGGCTTGGTTTTGGCACGTGGGCGGTCTCAATTAATTTCAAGACTGACTCTCTCAAGACAAGTGGTCATGAATGGAAGAGTACCGTATCAAGGCACAGCCCTTGGTATCTGTTGGTATGTTCTATGGCAGTGGAGTGAGTGTGTTGTCTGAGTAGGGCAGGATAGCAGGTGGGGTAGAGGAGGGCAGGAGGAATTGGGTACAGTACATGAAGGAGGTAAGGGCCAGGCTGGAGCCTTGGCCTACCTGGGGCGGAAGTCAGTTAGGAAAGCATTGGTAAAGACACTAGCATTTGGAGTGATGAGAGCAGTTTGCACTTTTCACTTCTAAGTAGGGAGACACCATAGGACGTCAGGAAAGAGAGGAACTAGCATGTAGACGCATGGCTGCTCACCCCTACAGCTACCTTGTCTATCCATCCTCTTTTATTTGGAAACACTGAAATCTGAACATATGTATGTACACTAGAGCTTTCTCTTATTTATGCACATGAGCCAGTCAACTATGTTGTATTCCTCAAGTTTGCTCTGCGTTTATTTATTTGAGGCCCCATTTCATGGCACCAGTTGATCATCTCTTGTTTATCAAGCTTTCCATTATGTTGTGCTTGTTGCCCCTCAACATATCTCATTTATAATTTAAGTCGCTCCCTTTGAGACTGGATGAAGATTGTGAGTCTGTTTGATAAATGATTCAACCTCCGTTGTATCCTCATGATTTGAATGGTAGTTGTCTCTTCTCTCTAGAGTTACATGGGCTTTTACTGTAGGTTATTGCACTAAAATTGTACAGAGCTTCTAATCAAACCCTGTCCCATCTCACTTAGTTTTGGACAGTAGCTTTTCTATGGCAGATCCATTCTAGACATTTAGTTTCTATACTTGGGAGCCCTATGATGTCATCATGTGCACTTTGGCACATCGGGGCTCAGGGTTCCACGAATGAAGACAGAGTGTGTGTTGAAGTGACCGAAAGATTGTGTGTGTGCACTAGGAGGATGTGTAGGTATGTACATAGGAGTAGAGGGTTGTAATGATTCCAGTAACACAAGGCATGGCCAATGGGGGTAAACTCTGCTGTTTGATTGACAGTTCCAGGAAGGTCCTCTGTTTTTAGATAACCTTACAATGATGACCCAAATAAAGATACAATGACCATAGGCGCATCTCTGCCACCCCACAGTTTTTGGGTAAATGTGTGTACTCTCATAATATTTTGGATATTTTGGACTTTATATGCTTTCAGTGTATCTCTTGACTACCAATAGTTTTTTATTTAAGCATGTCAAAAACAGTCTGAAAAAAAGGTTTTGGTGATGCTATGTGAGGTGTGTTGAATGAGAAATAGAAATGAGAAATAGAAATGAGTGGTTCTGGAGAAAGTTTTCAGGTGTGTGTGTGTACCTGGTCTGAACCCTAAAGCAAAGCACTTTCCGTAGTAGGACTTGACGTGGTTTCTGTTGAAAGTGATCCTATCTGAATATTTAAATTCCTGGCTCTCTTAGCATTCTCTTTCCCTTTAGAGTGAGAACTTTTTATTTTGGGAGTGGTGAAACCAAGAGAATATTTTAGTCATTTAAAACTTGTTTTGGAGGTTGTGACGAGAGAATAAAAGTAACAGGTGAAAGTGAAATAGATGGTTTTTTTCCACGCTTTCTAATTCACTGTTCTTTTGAATGAATGTGTGGGATTGAGCACATGATAAGAGGCTGAGGTGAAAGCCTTCTGTTTAATGGAACTGTATATACTGTAACTGTGTAACATATTGTATATTCATTCTGCCTGGTGTGTGGGAATAAGTGTAATGGCTGTTTTGTAGTGTTGCTAGCAGCCCAGAGGGCTTGTCTGTGTGTCTGTCTGAGCCATTGTTGGCTTCAGGACACACGAACAGCTGAAGTGAAGGGGTGGGGGTACCGTCTGTGATTTAATACAAAGGTTAAAAAATATATTTATTTGTAATAAGTATCAAAACTAATCAGTTTTAAATCAATGTAGGATCGTTGTGAGAGAAAAGAATGGCTTCCGACAGTATATTTCTGATGTGATTTCTCCTGATTAAAAGTGATTGAGCAAAGCAGACAGCACCTGGTCAATGGATCCTTGTAAGTGCTGTAGTTTCTACCTTCAATATGTCCTGTTAGAGATGTCATTTTGAGTGTGCGATTCCTCGACAAAAGACTCAAACCATTTTGGCACAGCACACTGACTTTTAATGTCTTGACAAAGCACAGTCTTGTTGGACAGACACATTTGACCCACAGTAAGATAAGATACAGGACCAAGTTGTCACAGCAGGATAGAATACAAACATTTACTCTGCCCCCACATTTCCTCTCCGGACAGAGACCGAGAAACAAGCGACAAATTATTCTACATGCTACTAATCAAACAGCCTGCCAATACTCAACACATCCATAGCAAGGGATTTCATATAACATTATTCACTTGTTTGTTTTTATCATGTTTCATTGCACACATACTCAGTCACTTATTCGTAATAATTTTATATTCAGTATTCATACATTGTCAACTAACGTCTAGACAAGTGGAACACAATTTCATAAGATGCACCACACAGGATACATAACACACGTAAGATATGTCCTTGATAAAATGTACTCTGAATTAATAATTAATTTCATAATAGCTAATAGTTTTATTTATTGGCTGTTGCTAAGACTCAAGGGTGTTGTAAAGAGGAGGGGTGGGTTTGTATGAGGTGAGTACGAAACAGAGGTTTGTGGGTAGGCTAATGAGCCTATGTACTATTATTACCAACAGGGTCAAAAATACAACAAACCACAAACAAGTCCACTGGTAGAAAGGGGAGTCAACTCATCTCTCAAACAGCAATGGAACGCATGAGTGACATGGGAGGGGGAGAGGTGTGTGTGTGTGTGTGTGTGTGTGTGTGTGTGTGTGTGTGTGTGTGTATAGGTTTCTATGTATAGACCATCACTGATTGGGTTGTTGGTGGGTTTTAAACCTGATGTCCTCACTCACCCCCTTGACCACTGAGAGAGGGAAGAAAGAAAAAAGGAAAGAACAGAAAAGAAAAAAGTTGATAAGCCATGCCAAAATCAGTGTCCCCCACCCCAACACTTATTACACAGTTCCAATGATATTCAACACATGTTCTCCTGTTAGGGTCACTGCTCTTGGAAACACTTTGAGAGTCAATAAATCTTGGACTGGAAACAACTTCAATGTATGAGCTTTCCTTGTGGGAGAAAGGATGCCATGTAACAGTATTGAGACAAACCATTAGGGCCTTGTCTGTCTCCTTGCCTCCTCTCAAGCGGAGAATCTACTCTGAGTCTGGTGTGATTGGTGGACAGCTCTCGTTAAGCCGTCCAATAAGAACATATTGCACTTTCTATTTAGACCCCGCCTCTCTAAGGTTCTGAGTTTCACTAGTGGGGAAGTGGTTCATTGACAAGTGGGAGAGGAGGAGAAGAGACAGACGGACGACTCTGCTCAATGTTGGGCCACAGGTTTTAGCAGGAGACCCTCTAGTTCACAACCCCCCAGCACTCGTGGCATGAGTACAGCGATTGAAGCATGTCTTCAAATGTGCCTTAGGAGCTGGTCGAGGTGGAGTTTACACCGATATACACCAGATCCACAGGAGGCTGCTGAGGGGAGGACGGCTCATAATAATGACTGGAACGGAACGGAGTGAATGGAATGGCATCAAACACACACATGGAAACCATGTCCTTGCCCATCCTCCCCAATTAAGGTGCCACCAACCTCCTGTGACCAGATCACAGTTAGTCTGAACACCTGAACTATCATTGTATCATTGCAAACACAGCAATACATCATCATGGTTATCACATCACATAAGAATGGGCCTTCACAGTGACGCAAGGCCTGGTGGCTACAGAAGGTAGGACATGGACACAGATGCAGAATGTTCCACACATTCTCTTCACCCTCAGTCCTACTGAAGGGGAGGAAGATATATTTTATTATAATATCCATGAACAGGAATGGTATGGCCACTCTGAGAGGGCGGGGTTCACGTTTATTATTTATTTCCCTCTCTCCTGCTCCCCCCTCCACCCTTGCTTTGAGGGAGGCTGTTGTGAAGAGCTGCTGAGATCTCTGATTGGGGTGTGAAGGATAGTGTGGATTCACATGTAGGGGCTGAGTGGTGGAAAGGGGGAAGTGTTAGAGAAGAGAGGGGTGTCAGGAGGTCCCGAGGGGCAAAATATTGGGCTTCTAGGAGTCAAAGGAGGCAGGGGGCTCTCGGGTGAGAGGGCCCACCCTTGCTTGGCCCGCTATTCAATAAAAAAAGGAGAAAAGTAGAAACAGACATAATGAAGCCAGATTAAGTGAAGGATGAACAAGTGAATGAAACATAAGAAGAGAAAATGTCCCCAAACTCAGAGGCGAGGAAACACTGTCGTGATGTTAGATATAATAGGACACATGAATCAGTGTATCATAAATAATACATAGAAATCACAGAGATAGATACGACATTGTGACACATGAGAGTCAGTACCATTAATGTATATATTTTCTCTTTGGGTGTTTTTCCGACTAAAGGGGCCCGTCTATGTCAGGTTTGTCCGAGCCTGTGACTTTAGGGACAAGTATGGATCATGATGATCATAGCAGAAGACAAGAAAAAGAAAGCTGTTGGATAACCAGATGCAGTTATCCATTCTGATCCGCTCCACTTTCCTAGATAGATGGATAATGCATCTACTCCCGAGAGAGATTCAACACAGAATAACATGTCAACCAGCACAAAAAAGATCATTATCAATATCCAAAATGATCAGAGAAAAAAATGATCATTCAGATATGAGAGGAAGAAAGAAAATCAGCAACCAGAAATACCCATCTGAAGGGGAGGCTGAGAAAGAAACAATATTCCAGCATAGTGTTCCTTTACCCTCTCGTCCAAATTTGCTGAATCCACCCACGCATACCCTGCCCTGTCCGTTTAAGTGTGTGACTACTTACACATGTAAATGTGTGTCTGAGTGTGTGTAAATGTGTTCGAATTCTTCTCTACAATGGTCCTTAATAATATACAGTGGAGGGTGAATGCATTTCTCTGTATTGGGGGTATACAATGTGTCTGTCTGTCTGTGGGTGTGTGCGTGGGTGTGACGTGACTGTCAGTTAGTAGAGACGGGAGAGGAGAAAGAACGGTCAGGTCTAGGTAAGGAAGGTTGCTCTGCAGTCCTTGGTCTCTCTGCCGTGGGGTAGGTGGTGGGTCGGAGGGAAGGGGGGCTCAGTAGTCTAGTGGGTTGGTGAGGGCGGGGGTCTTCGGCTGCCAAGAGGACCATGGATACACACATAGACGGACAGACAGAAACACAGGGACAGAGGGACAGAGATATGAGCGAAGACAGGGATGAGTTAGGATTGTCACTCTGGCTGGGTGTCTCCCCCTTACGCACAAGAGGTAGAACTCAACGTCTCTCTGACATACTACTATACACGCACACACAGAGTCAAGTATACTTGCACTCTTTTGTAATTGCACATTTAATTCAGCTCCCCTACTGAACATCAAACATCAAACTCTCAAGCAGGCATATGCCGGGTAACTAACACACACACACACACACCTGTATGGGACAACGCGGTAGAATACAGTCAGACATAACAGCTAACACACTAAAACACATAATTCCTGCAGATTTTATGGATCTTGGAATATACTGCATACAGTATATAGACTCATCAAAAATATAAACACAACATGTAAAGTGTTGGTCCCATGTTTTATGAGCTGAAATAAAAGATCCCAGAAATGTTCCATATGTACAAAAAGCTTATTTCTCTCACATTTTGTGCACAAATTTGTTTACATCTCTGTTAGTGAGCATTTCTCCTTACCAAGATAATCCATCCACCTGACAGGTGTGGCAAATCAAGAAACTGATTAAACAGCATGATCATTACACAGGTGCACCTTGTGCTGGGGACAATAAAAGGCCACTCGAAAATGTGCAGTTTTGTCACATAACACAATGCCACAGATGTCTCACGTTTTGAGGGAGCGTGCAACTGGCATGATGACTGTAAGAATGTCTACCGGAGCTGTTGCCAGAGAATTAAATACCATAAGCCACCTCCAACCGCAGACCACGTGTAACCACGCCAGCCCAGGACCTCCACATCAGGCTTCTTCACCTGTGGTATGGTCCAGCCATCCGGACAGCTGATGAAACTGTGGGTTTGCACAACCAAAGAATTTCTGCACAAACTGTCAGAAACCGTCTCAGGGAAGCTCATCTGCATGCTCGTCGTTCTCACCATGGTCTTGACTAACTGACTGCAGTTCGACGTTGTAACCAGCTTCAGTGGGCAAACGCTCACCTTCGATGTCCACTGGCATGCTGGAGAAGTGTGCTCTTCACGGATGAATCCCAGTTTTAACTGTACTGGGCAGATGGCAGACAGTGTGTACAGCTTTGTGTGTGCAAGCGGTTTGCTGATGTCAACATTGTGAACCTAGTGCCCCATGCTGGCAGTGGAGTTACGGTACGGGCAGGCTTAAGCGAACACAATTAGATTTTATAGATGGCAATTTAATTGAACATAGGTGCTGTGACAAGATCCTGAGGCCCATTGTTGTGCCATTCATCCGCTGCCATCACCTCATGTTTCAGCATGATTATGTACGGCCCCATGTTGCAAGGATCTGTACACAATTCCTGGAAGCTGAGAATGTCCCACTACTTCCATGGCCTTCATACTCACCAGACATGTCACCCATTGAGAATGTTTGGGATGCTCTGGATCGACGTGTACGACAGCGTGTTCCAGTTCTCCCCAATATTCAGCAACTTCGCACAGCCATTGAAGAGGAGTGGGACAACATTCCACAGTCCAAAATCAACAGCCTGATCAACTCTATGCAAAGGAGATGTCGCGCTGCATGGGGCAAATCCTGGTCACACCAGATACGGACTGGTTTTCTGATCCCCGCCCCTACCTTTTTTACCTTAAGTTATCTGTGACCAACAGATGCATATCTGTATTCCCAGTCATGTGAAATCCATAGATTAGGGCCTAATGAAATTATTTCAATTGACTGACTTCCTTATATGAACTGTAATTGTTGCATGTTGCGTTTATATTTTTGTTCAGTGTACATAGTTTCCATTGGTGACAGGCATTTGTTTTGGTGCCCAGAAGAGGGCAGTATAGCTCCACTATATTATCATCCATAATATTCTCCTCTTTCAACCCAATCAGCATGCAAAACGTGAGCGATAGATGGTTGCATTTCACCCCTCTAGAGCTGTGTGATTATAACTGCTACAAAGGGTACATAACACATGTATAATCTCCATAGTAGTTCTGCCATGATCATCAAGGCTATGCTATCTTTGCTTCACTATCAAAAGATGGGCTAGTTAGCATATGCTAAAAAGTAGATGTCAACTATAGGAGGCAAGGTAAATGATGACCGCCAGAATATCTAGTTGGATAGACGTTAACTAGACACTACATACCCTTTTCAAATCACTATTACCACCCACAGTATAGCCTTTCTCTGACAGCACCCTAGCCTCTATTGAATACTATGTTGACATTTAGATAGGATAAATATAAGACAGCAATGTGTCACGCCACCAAACAATCAGAGACAGGGCTGGGGGATGGGTGACACTGACACAAACCCATGACCTTTGACTTCTGACCCCTAACGAGCAGCTCTGGTCAGGTGTGTGCGTGCGCGTGTGTGTATGCATGTGTGTGTATGTATGAGTGTGTGTATGCATGTACGTATATCGAGAGGTATCCTCTGACTTTTTTCATCAACACAAACCTCTCCCAAACTAGAAAAAAACTGGACTTCAGCAGACAATAACAAAACCAGCAAGGCTCACACAGTGACACAAACGCACAAACGACCTGTGTGTGTGCTTGTGCGTGTTTGTCCGTGCAATGCTAAAAGAGGCATTAGGGAGTGCTCCGAAAGAAAAGGAGAGCATGATGGGCATGCAGTGAGGTGACGGTATCTGAGAGAAAGCAGCATGAGGAAGAGGAGGATGAAGATGATGACAGGGATTAGTACCAAACGTACCAGAAGCGTTAGTCCTCATTGGTCACTGATAGTGATTCTGAAAGAGGAACCATAGTCAACGGTGGGATAGAGGTGTGGTAAAGGAGATGGACAGGAAGAGGAATGCAAACAAACACATACAGGTTACAGTGCAGGAGAGACCCACGTCACATGACAAGGCTCTGCTCTCCCCATGGACCAATCAGATTTGGAGCATTATTTGAAAGTTATGTGGGGTAATTGGATTCAACATTGCTGCCATTGTTTGAGGGTTATTTGGATGTTTGAGGGTGTGTGTGAGCGAGAGCAGTGTCAGGCAATGTGTGTGTCTCCCTAAGTAAGGCAAGCTGCTGCCCTGACCGTCAGTTCACATCAGATCAGTACAGTGTCCATTAGCTCACAACCACAGGCAAGCACAAGGCAAACATTAGCAGTGCGGAGGCAGTTTAACAGAGAACGAAAATTAAAAACGCCCCCTCCCCTCTCGCACGCTCGCATTCTCTCTCTGCCAATATCCTCCCCTCTCTTTCTCTCTCTGTCCCTATCCTCCCCTCTCTTTCTCTCTCTGTCCCTATCCTCCCCTCTCATTCTCTCTCTGTCCCTATCCTCCCCTCTCATTTTCTCTCTGTCCCTATCCTCCCCTCTCATTCTCTCTCTGTCCCTATCCTCCCCTCTCATTTTCTCTCTGTCCCTATCCTCCCCTCTCTTTCTCTCTCTGTCCCTATCCTCCCCTCTCATTTTCTCTCTGTCCCTATCCTCCCCTCTCTTTCTCTCTCTCTGTCCCTATCCTCCCCTCTCATTTTCTCTCTGTCCCTATCCTCCCTCTCTTTCTCTCTCTGTCCCTATCCTCCCCTCTCATTTTCTCTCTGTCCCTATCCTCCCCTCTCATGCTCTCTCTGTCCCTATCCTCCCCTCTCATTCTCTCTCTGTCCCTATCCTCCCCTCTCATTTTCTCTCTGTCCCTATCCTCCCCTCTCATTTTCTCTCTGTCCCTATCCTCCCCTCTCTTTCTTTCTCTGTCCCTATCCTCCCCTCTCATTCTCTCTCTGTCCCTATCCTCCCCTCTCATTCTCTCTCTGTCCCTATCCTCCCCTCTCATTCTCTCTCTGTCCCTATCCTCCCCTCTCATTCTCTTTCTGTCCCTATCCTCCCTCTCATTTCTCTCTGTCCCTATCCTCCCTCTCATTCTCTCTCTGTCCCTATCCTCCCTCTCATTTTCTCTCTGTCCCTATCCTCCCTCTCATTTTCTCTCTGTCCCTATCCTCCCTCTCTTTCTTTCTCTGTCCCTATCCTCCCCTCTCATTCTCTCTCTGTCCCTATCCTCCCCTCTCATTCTCTCTCTGTCCCTATCCTCCCCTCTCATTCTCTCTCTGTCCCTATCCTCCCCTCTCATTCTCTCTCTGTCCCTATCCTCCCCTCTCTTTCTCTCTCTGTCCCTATCCTCCCCTCTCATTCTCTCTCTGTCCCTATCCTCCCCTCTCATTTTCTCTCTGTCCCTATCCTCCCTCTCTTTCTCTCTCTGTCCCTATCCTCCCCTCTCATTTTCTCTCTGTCCCTATCCTCCCCTCTCTTTCTCTCTCTGTCCCTATCCTCCCCTCTCTTTCTCTCTCTGTCCCTATCCTCCCCTCTCATTCTCTCTCTGTCCCTATCCTCCCCTCTCATTTTCTCTCTGTCCCTATCCTCCCCTCTCATTCTCTCTCTGTCCCTATCCTCCCCTCTCATTTTCTCTCTGTCCCTATCCTCCCCTCTCTTTCTCTCTCTGTCCCTATCCTCCCCTCTCTTTCTCCATCCCTGTTTATTTCCAACACGGAGAGATAAGAAACACTATTCCTAAACTATGAAGACTAAGGTTTGGAGAGGGGGATATAGGATAGTTCTCTAGTACAAAACTATATTCTAGCAAAGGACTCAACCACAGAGGAGGCCACTAGACTAGACTACTAGTGAGGGGTTACTGGTGAGGGCTAGGGGAATGATAAGAACATGTGGCCTTAAGTCAAGGCACAGCGGTACCACTGATAGTAAATGTACTTAAAGCCGTTAGTTCCTGGGAGGTTCTAGTAGTATGTAGGAAATGTAAGTCAGTACTACCTGAAACCTTCTTGGCAGTTAGCAATGTAAATCGGTACAACAACCTAAGTCAAAGATATGTTAGGGGTGTGTATGTGTGTGTGTATGCCATGTGTGTGGCAATGTTTTACTACAGGAGCTGGGCTTTTGGAAGGTTCAATCTATGACATGTCTCTCATCCATCCTACCTCTACCTCTCATCTGTTCTCTAGCTTTCAGCACCCTCTGGACCTGACGCTCTCTGTCTATCTGGCTCTGTCCTCTATCACACCAAGCTCTCTCCCCTCTCATTTACCTCCATCAATCCTCATGGCGTCTTCACATCCCCCTTAGCAACAGAGAGCATTGACACTTCAGCTTAGATGTGATTTCATCATCATCATCATCATCATCATTACCACTCTCATAGTATATCACTTACACAACCGCATTGGCTTGTCTGTCTCCCTGTAGGACCTAGTGTAGTGTCACACATTGATAGGCTTGGGGACTTTTGGGTTGAGATTTCACTCACCTGGGCACACCGGGGGGTGCGCGGTTAGGCCGGGAGGGGACTGATGGGGGGGGCCCACCGAAGGGGTCCGGGGAGGCCCCTGGGCGAGAGGGGACAGGGGGGCCAGGAGGGAGGCCAGGGGCTGAGCCACGGGAGACAGGGCGTCCAGGGGGACCTGGGGGAGCCCTTCTGTTCGGAGTGGGACTGCTGGCTGGGGACCTGAGGGGGGAGGGGGAGAGAGAGAGGCTGAGTGCATCGGCAGGCAGTTCTCTTTCACACCAGCAGGGGAGGCCACAACATTAGTCCTACTCCCCACATCCTTTACTTCCCACTTTCTTCTATTCCCTTATTTCCCCTCCTCCTTCCATCCCCTCCTTCCTCTTCCTCCCTCCCTCCATCCATCCATCCATACCTTCACCCATACAACTTGCCCTCATTCCCTTCCTCTCCTAAACTCCCTCTCTCCCTTCATTCATACCTGCCCCCGGAGTTGTTTCCCCCCGGCCTCAGCCAGGAGTCGTCTACAGGCGGCGGCATGGCGGTGGTGACAGTGGTGGTGCTGATGTCTCCGATGATGTTTAGGGCCTCCCTCAGGGCGTGGTACATGCGGAGCATCTCGTCGCGGTGATGGGCCTGCTCCTGGGACTCCTCCATCAGGCTGTTCTGGTCCCCAGAGTGGTACAGGTTGGCCAGCAGCTCCGCGTTGATGAACTCCTTGGTCTGTGAGGAGGAAGGGGAAGAGAGGGGAGAGTAAAGGTGAGAAATGGGGGATAAAAATCACCTGGTGTGAATCCGCTGGCCCTCCAGAAGATTTCCACACCACAAGCGAAAGCGACCAATGGGGACTCACGTTGTTGATCATGAGGTACATGATGGTCTTGGGCATGAGGTCCCTGACGGTCTTGTTGACGATGGCCATGTAGGAGTCCACCAGGTTACGGATGGTCTCCACCTGCCTCTCCAGCTGGGGGTCCATGGAGTGCATGAAGTTATCTGAGCCGTTCTCTCCGTCTCCACTTTCACTCTGCTGGAGGACAAGGCCAGGGAGGGGGGTTGGAGGATGAGAAGAGAGATGGAGTGGAGAGGTAGAGGGACAGGGATAGAGGGAAGGAGACAGAGGCAAAATGAGAGGGATGGGGAGAGGGAGGAAGAGAAAGTGAGAGATTTGCGAATGAGAGTTGAGAAAGAGAACGATGGAGACAAGTGATCGCTCTAATCACACAACGTTTTGAAACAATCCTCAATATCACGCGTCATTAATTACATCCACTATATAGCCCTCCCAAACTGGCACTAAAGAGAAATAACCTCAAACTGAGCCAACACACACACTACTGGTGCTTGCTAACCATGTGACTGCTTTCAGACGAGAGCCATTGGAGACAACGTGTCTCCTTCTCAACCACTTTCTCTTGGCTCACGCCCCAATGATAATTCCTTCATTTGCTTAGCCTATTCCAATTGGATGGTTGCATAATACAGCTATGGCAGAACCCTGATGAGAGCGACATTTGAACTTCCTGGTCTGGTGTGAATGATGAATGACTGGGCCGTTGATTAGAAACAGCACCAATGAGGCGAGACGAAAAAATGAGACTGTGCCTGTATAAATCTTTAGGGCCAATCAGAGTTCAGCATCAAATTCAATTGCCAACACTAGCTTGAGCATAGGTGAAGAGAAGGCTGTGTAAAAGGGGTGAAGAGTTGGAATAGACATCACGACACAAAGCACATACCTTGCCCTCCTTTTCCTATAGGGTCCAACAGCAATGAAGGACATATTGAGGAAAAGAATGACGGAGGGAGAGAAAGAGAGAGAGGGAAAGAGTTAGACGACTAGACTCCACTAGTACTGTGAGAGCAAACCATCATCACAATCAGCTATACTGTATGTTTTGGACCGGCGGAGATACTGATGAAATGTACAGGTGTGTGTGTGTGTGTGTGGTACCGTGACGCGTTCAGGATACACCCCGGCTCTAAGGAAGGAGGCCTTCCACCCATCTATGTCGTCCTGAGTTTCGCAGGCCAACTCCAGCTGACGGTAGTCCTTATACACATTCCTGTGGACACAAAGGGGAAAGTCTGAGTGTGTGTGTGTGTGTGTGTGTGTGTGTGTGTGTGTGTGTGTGTGTGTGTGTGTGTGTGTGTGTGTGTGTGTGTGTGTGTGTGTGTGTGTGTGTGTGTGTGTGTGTGTGTGTGTGTGTGTGTGTGTGTGTGTGTGTTGATAGTGAGTAGTATTTACATATAGGTATCTGCCATAATAAAGGAAACACCAACATAAAGTAAAGTCAAATCAAATCAAGCCTTATTTATACAGCACATTTCAGACATGGAAGGAAAAAAATGAATAAATAAACAAAACAAACAAGATAAAAAAACTAAAGAATGACAAAAACTGAACGCCTAAAAGTGTCTTAATAGGGCGTTGGGCCACCACGAGCCAGAACAGCTTCAATGCACCTCGGCATAGATTCTACACGTGTCTGGAACTCTATTGGAGAGATGGAATACCATTCTTCCACAAGAAATTCTATAATTGGGTGTTTTGTTGATGGTGGTGGAAAACGCAGTCTCAGGCACGGCTTCAGAATCTCCCATAAGTGTTCAATTGTGTTGAGATCTGGTGACTGAGACGGCCATGACATGTGGTTTACATCGTTTTCATGCTCATCAAAACATTCCGTGACCATTCGTGCCCTGTGGATGGGGGAACTGTCATCCTATGGGGGCATAGCCATGGTAGCCAAAATAATGGCCTGCCCAGTATTTTTACACATGACCCTAAGTATGATGGGATGTTAATTGCTTAATTAACTCAAGAACCACACCTGTTTGAAAGAACCTGCTTTAAATATACTTTGTATCCCTCATTTACTCAAGGGTTTCCGTTATTTTGGCAGTTACCTGTACATTCTTGTGGGAGTGAGTGGGACATGTCACAGTACTGAGCAACCCTACATGGTAAGGAGTAGGACAGGGATGTTTGCATGCCTGCGTGCTTGTGTGGGTGTGGAGAATGTGTGTGGTCAATGTGTGTAGAGAGCTGTTTTGTGTAGATTCAGCTATATAACTTTACTTTTTGAGGTCTGAAAAGATTTGAAAAACTATAATATATGATTGAAATGTCCACCTGAAGAACTGACCTTTGCTCAGTGTTGAACAGGGCAAAGATCTGCTTGCTCGACATGAAGCTCTTCTCCACATCCCTCAGCCTCAGGTTGTCCACCTGAAGCATGTATTTCTTCTCTTTCTCCTGCAGGGGGCAGAGTAAACAATACACAGGTTAGAGAAAGCACAGCATGAACCCAAAAAGACAGAGAGACAGAGAGAGAGAAAGAGAAAGAGAGAGAGTCAGAAAGACTGTCAGACAGAAAGAAAGAAAGACAGGCAAAGAGCGAGAGAGGCTGATTAAATTAATGACAGAGAAAGAAGGAGAGGGATACATATACAGAGTGAGAGAGGGAGGGGTGGAAAAGAGGCCCAGCAAAGTGCCTGGTTGTGATTAAAGCAGTGTAACTGTAAGCATCACAGAAGAAAGAGGGGGGGCAGGCGAGCCTTTCAGCACACAGCCTTCACCACAGCAGCCTGGTGCACGCAGAAAGGAGGTAGGGCGAGGGAGAAAGAGAGAGAGGAGCTAGACTTTCCTTGACCATACGAGAGAGAGCTATAATTTCCTTGACCATACGAGAGAGAGAGAGAGAGAGAGAGATAGCCCAAAGCTCAAAAAAGCGAGTCGAAAGAGATCCAGAATCCGGGGATGTGAACTACAGAAGTGAGTCCAGTGCTAAGACCCAGATGGGCAAAGTAACACACACCCTGTGGTCACAATCCACTGAGCTTCACAACCCACTGTTACTAAAAGGAGCCATCCCACCCAAAAGTCCTCATAAGGATAGTAAAACAAAGAACATTTGTACAAGTGGGGACATTTCGCTGGTCCCCACAAGGAAAAAAGCTCGACATCTCCTTCATATAGAGTTGATCAGGCTGTTGATTGTGGCCTGTGGAATGTTGTCCCACTCCTCTTCAATGGCTGTGCAAAGATGCTGGATGTTGGGGAAAAAGGAACACGTTGTCATACACGTCGATCCAGAGCATCCCAAACATGCTCAATGGGTGACATGTCTGGTAAATATGCAGGCCATGGAAGAACTGGAACATTTTCAGCTTGCAGGAATTGTGTACAGATCCTTGCGACATGGGGCCGTACATCATCATGCTGAAACATGAGGTGATGGCGGTGGATGAATGGCACAACAATGGGCCTTAGGATCTCACGGTATCTCTGTGCATTCAAATTGCCAAGTGCAATTGTGTTCCACCGCCACTCTGTTCACAATGTTGACATCCACAAACCGTTCACCCACACAATGACATTCACGCTGTCTGCCATCTGCCCGGTACAGTTAAAACCAGGATTAATCCATGAAGAGCACACTTCTCCAGCATGCCAGTGGCCATCAAAGGTGAGCATTTTCTGTGGCATTGTGTTGTGACAAAACTGCACCTTTTAGTGGCCTTTTATTGTCCCCAGCCCAGTAATGATCATGCAGTTTAATCAGCTTCTTGATATATCCCACCTGTCAGGTGGATGGATTATCTTGGCAAAGGTGAAATGCTCACTAACAGGGATGTAAACAAATTTGTTCACAGAATTTGAGAGGAATAAGCTTTTTGTGCATATGGAACATTTCTGACATCTTTTATTTCAGCTCATGAAACATGGGACCAACACTTTACATGTTGTGTTTATATTTTTGTTTGGTGTAGAACATGACAACACGTGAGTCAGTCTCCACGTAGTTACTCTTTCGTATTCTCTACCCCAAAACACACAAACTCCCCTATGACTACGGAAAAGCACAGTTTCTCTTCAACTTTAGAAACATGTGTCCAACCACGGCCCTTCCCTTCCTAGTTCTGCCCTGCCCATTCCCTGTACATACACCATAACCAACCTCCCCTCATCAAAAGGGTTCAGACCTGCACAGTCAAACGGTCAGAGCCCCCTAAGAACGGACACACACACACACACACCGCTGTGGAATGATGCTTAACAGGCCAAGTTAGTGTGCCCATGTGTCCACTACCGGAGACTAAACAAGCGGTTACCAGGGACACAGAGGGTGACGTCACCACACTAAACAAGTCCAAGTCCTCCCTCGACTCTCTCATCCCAGGGAGGGAGAGGCCTTTGACTGACTCACACATTTTCCTTTCCCCTGGCCAGCGCAAAAAAACTCAACAAGGGAAAAGTGAGGAGAGGGAAGGAGGTATGAAGAGAGGCAGAGAGAGTGGGAATGAAAGAGAGAGACAGAGTGAGAGAGTGAGGAGAGAGAGAGAGAAATAAAGAGAGTGAAACAGAGGGACAAACTGGAGAGGAGGGGGGTAAAAGAGATAGACCAGAGAGATGGAGGGAGATGGAGGAGTGTGAGGAGAAGAGGAGGAGCCAGAGTGACATAGAGTGGGCACTAAGCCATGAATGGCCCCATAGACACAGACTAATACACTGCACTCTGAGGATTCACTCTGCACTTTATCACTCAGACAGACTGCTATAACACACACACACACACACACACAGATTGTGTATGGAAGTCATCAGGAGGTGTGTGTCGGGGCAGACCTAGAACTCCCCCTCTCCTCCCCCCTCTCCTCCCAGTAGAGACAGAGGGAGACTGCAGACAGACTGAGTGATTCTCCATATGCTCCTATAAAACCAGCAACGTCAGCATGGGACACACTAAAGGTCAGACAAACACACCCGTGCGCGCATACACACACACACACACAGACACGCACACACACACTACTCTATGACAGACCACACATCTGAGCAGAGACAGATAAACTCTCTTCTGGAAAAGATTCATTCAGCTCAGTGAGTGTGTGAGAACGTGTAACACACCTAAACATTTAAGACACCAACACACCCAGCCCTTTACATAAACCTCACTCCGGTCAGTGTTGATGCTAGGTATGTATAAACCTATCAGACAAACCACAGAGTGAGGAGTTGAAATAGTTTCCATTGTTTTGTTTAGCTTGTGACTAATACCAGCCTAATTATAAAGCCAGAGGAAGTTCACGTTGGATTCATAAACACACTTCACGTCCCACTCCAACCCCTGCTTGGGTAATCCAAACAAGGGCCCCACACAAATGCTCCCTCCAAGACACACACACACTTACCTGACACATTTGTATTTCAGCACACATACACACAGCATTCAACACATTCATACAATATATATAAATACACACACATATATATATATATACACATGTCATGATCTTTAGGAACGGACCAAGGAGCAGCGTGTGTTGCGTTCCACATCTTTTAATACAAATGTGAAACTTACAAATAAACAAAACGATCGGAAATAAATGTGTAGCACATTGAACATTCAAACATACATTCAATATCCCACAACACAGATGGGGGTATGGACAAACTAAATAGGATTCCCAATTAGAGGCAACGAACAACAGCTGCCTCTAATTGGGAACCAACTCAAAAACAAACATAAAGAATGCTAAACACCCCAGGTCACGTCCTGGCCTAAACCCCCATAGAGAACCCAGAGGGCTCTCTATGGCCAGGACGTGACCTGGCCATAGAGCAATTTTTTTGTCCATTAAAATAACATCAAATTGATCCGAAATACAGTGTAGACATTGTTAATGTTGTAAATGACTAACGTAGCTGGAAACTGCAGATGTTTTTATGGAACATCTACATAGGCATACAGAGGCCCATTATTAGCAACCATCACTCCTGTGTTCCAATGGTATCTTGTGCTAGCTAATCCAAGTTTATCATTTTAAAAGGCTAAATGATCAGTAGAAAAGCCTTTCAAAATTATGTTAGCACAGCTGAAAACTGTTGTTCTGATTAAAGAGGCAATAAAACTGGCCTTCTTTAGACTAGTTGAGGATCTGGAGCATCAGCATTTGTGGGTTCGATTACAGGCTCAAAATGGCCAGAAACAAATAACTTTCTTCTGAAACTCGTCAGTCTATTCTTGTTCTGAGAAATGAAGGCTATTCCATGTAAGAAATTGCCAAGAAACTGAAGATCTCGGTACAACAGAAGCCTCACAAGTCCTCAACTGGCAGCTTCATTAAATAGTACCCGCAAAACACCAGTCTCAATGTCAACAGTGAAGAGGCGACTCCGGGATGCTGGCCTTCCAGGCAGAGTTGCAAAAAAAAGCCATGTCTTAGACGGGTCAATAAAAAGAAAAGATTAAGATGGGCAAAAGAACACAGACACCGGACAGAGGAACACTGCCTAGAAGACCAGCATCCCGGAGTCGCCTCTTCACTGTTGACATTGAGACTGGTGTTTTGCGGGTACTATTTAATGAAGCTGCCAGTGATAAAGCTAACACAACGTGCCATTGGTACACAGGAGTGATGGTTGCTGATAATTGGTCTCTGTGGATATTCCATAAAAAATCTGCCTTTTCCAGCTACAATAGTCATTTACAACATTAACAATGTCTACACTGTATTTCTGATCAATTTGATGTTATTTTAATGGACAAAAAAATTGCTTGTCTTTCAAAAACAAGGACATTTCTAGGTGACCCCAAACCTTTGAATGGTAGTTTATACATATATTTGCAAATACAAATATACACACACACTCGTCCAACACATACACACACCCACACACTGGTCCAACACACACACCGGTCGAGCACACATACAGCTGGTCTTTGGGAGTTGTTGTGGGTGTGAGAAGGTTGCATCTGGTTTGGGAGAGTGTGGCTTTTCAGGTACATAAGGTTAGAAGGGTTGTTCCTTTAAGAGTTGTGTGTGTGTATAAAGCACATTAGCCTGTGTGTACGTGTGTGTGTGTACGTGTGTGTACGTGCGCTTGTGTGTGTGTGTGTGTGTGTGTGGAGACAGATTGAAAAGTGCTGGCGACTTGGGTTTGCATCAAAGCCTGGAGAAAACCAGCACAGCATCTGGGAGCAATAACGTTGCTCCTAACCCCTCATTACCACAGCGACTGGGCCTTGGGCGGGGGCCAACGGCAATTTTCGAAATGCTCTTTCTTTCCCCTCCCTACCTCCATTTCTCCTCCTTCATTCTCTTTCTTTCATTCTCAATAAAAGAGTGTCTACATTGCTTGGACAATGATCTCGGAGGCTGCTTGCGTTGAACGAAAACCTATAATGTGGGCGAAAATTTCTCCAACTCTCTCCTGCAGTGTGATGAGGGAACATGAGATGAGACATGAGAGTTGTGAACCATGGAGAGGGTTTAGGGACCTGTCTGAATCCCTGTCCTTTATTGAACACAGAGGACGTGAAGAGAGAGAGGAAGAGAAATGGGGGGATAGAATGGCTTGATTCCATTCTTTTTGAATCAGAGGTTAAGGGAGAAAGGAGAGAGAGATCAGAACGTAGTAAAGAGAAAGAGGGACTAGATGAAGGAAAGGGACTGTGGTTCATTCGGGCCGGTGCTACCCTAAGGGCTCCTGCACCTTACGGGTCCAAAGAGGAGTAGGATAGAAAGTAGGATAAAAGTACTAACTCTAACCCTTATGTTCAACCTTGGCGTAACCCTAACCCCGCCAAGGACGCCCCAGCTCCCAATTCCAAATGTAACCACTTAAACTTTAGTTCCTCCTTTTACCGTAACTCACCTAGAGAGGAACATTATCCAAACATCCCGACTACCAGCTAGGTATACTTTCCCTTAGTAACATGAGGGAAGAAGCCAGAGGGAGAATAGTCGATGACACAGTCTCCTTGAAACCTCAATACAACTTTACGACTCTATTCATTTATAGTAACACACAATTCTGCCAAACTGTAAAAACATGCACAGCAAATAATTTACAACAGTAACATTTTCCTCTGCTAAAATTGGGCTATTTCGAGACAACGTGTAAAAAAGTGTGTCGCTGGACTTCAGTCTCCACTCAAACGTCTTGGAAAACATTTGGCAAACCATTGGCAAACCTAAGGCTCTTATGCGCTTTGCGTAGTGTCCTGTGTGAATGACCACAAATAAAAACAGATCTCTAAGAGAAGGAAGCAAGGTTCTCTGCTACATGGTTCTCTACTAATGCCTCATTCAACCAGCACAGCAGCAGTTGAATGCAGGTTTACAAGTCAATGATATTTACCCCTTTAGCAGGTAATTGCTAAATGTCAAATTATTTGTTATATTTAACTCAGTCATAGGTCATTTCAACACCCCTGGGGCAAACGGTGACCTTTTACAATCAATGTTGACCACCAGCGGTCAAAGAGGGTTGGGAGGCTCTCTCTCACACGATCCCTGCTGACCACATAAACACGTGAACGTTCCCACACCGCTGGGGAGGGGCATCAATGAGAGGGCAATGTTGAGTTAACGAGTGTGTGTGCGTGTATATGTCGTCTATGAATCTCCAACACTTCAGTACGTTCAAAGAGACTAGTCTGCAGTCACACACACAAGTCCACATGCAAAAACGTCAACGTACACAAGCACAGAAATCATGAGGGACCCAAATGTTTTAGCGGTCGTACACAAGCAAACACATACACAAATACACACATACACAAAACCAATGTGGTTTTTCTGTATCACAATGTTGCCTATTGTGCTAGGCTTGCTCTGAATGGCTTCCCTTACTGTAGCTCTTGTGAAGTACAGTTGGAATGGGAGGAGGAAGGCGTACATATCTGCTTCTATGAACTTTTGAGGGATATGAAACTCTGTAGGGGTGAGTAGGGGAGTATGGAGGGAACACGAAAGAAGAAAACGTATTGAAAGAAAAACAGACGCCACAGATGTTTACCTCATCAGCCAGGGGCTGGAAAGATCATTATTCACCCTGCCTGCCTGCCTGGCTCCTTCCCTTTTTCCTTCTCTTGCTGTCTCCTCTACCAGGCAGGGGTCGCCTCTCATTCCGCTCAATGACTTTCTCTCTTTCCCTCTCATTCTCCCATTCCCCCCACTCACTCTCTCTACTCTCTATTTCCCTCTATCCCTCCCTCTCTCTTGCCACTATTGGTTCTAGGTGAACCCCTCCTACCAGTGCATTACAGTTCTCCTTATCATCAGATATTGTTGTTTATTTAAATAGCTATCCTACCACTCTCTGAAAGCCCCACTCTAAAGCTGAAGTGTAAGCAAATTGTACAGCAGGACCAACTGGAGTATGTCTGACAACAACCGTTGGTCTGACTGTGTCTCACACACGTACCGACTTCCGTGGATGATGCAATTTGTGAATAGGGAAAACAATGTGGTCAGTTCTGGTGTGAATAGAGAATAAGAGTGAGAAAATGTGTAGACATCACTCTATACTTCCCCGTGGCAAAAGAACAGGGGGGCTGGAGGAAGGAGCCTAAATAGTTTGGCATATGGCGGCATTACTCTGATCCAAAACTACTCATTGTAATTTGACATACTATCTAATTTCATTTAGAAGTTTACAATCCTGAGGTTTTCTCTGAGCATTTCTTACTAATCCATCTGGAGTGAAAGCATAGAATATGATTTGAGTTAGCTTGTATGGTTTTGGCTTCAGACAAAGCTCCTCCATAGTGCTCAAAGGCTTACACACATTATTGCACGCACACATATATGCACACATGGACGCACTCCCGTGCACACACACACACACACACAATCACCCGTTTGTTTTACTATCCTTGTTAGGGTTGCAGAATTTTGGAAACTTTCAATAAATTCAAAAGTTTTTTGAAAGTTCACAAAATGTTGGTCAAACTAATCCTTGTTGGAAACGAACAACTGATTAAAATCCTATTTTCCCTAACCCCTAACCCAAACCCTAATTGTAACCCTAACCCCTAACCCGAACCCTAGTTACTAACCCGGACTTCTAGTCCCCACAAGGATAGTAAAACCAAAAACAGACACACAAAAACACACACACTCACACACACACACACTTACCCACACAAACACACACACACACTTGCGCACACATGCACACACAAACACATGCACACACAAACAAACAATGTCCATCTAGACCAACATTTGTAAAAAATCATGACAAGGCTGGATAAGTTGGAGTCAGTATTGGTTTTCAGTGTGTCTGGTCTGGCGTCATAGACAAAGGATGTGAGTTGAAGTTGAGGCTTCTTGGATGTCCAAACTGTGGAAACAATGTTGGTGCAGCCACAGCCACCCTCCATCCCTCATTCCTTCACTCTGCTATTCATTTCTTCCAATCTCAAACCCAACTTGAAAAATCCCTTTCTTCCCACTTTCCATCTCTCTGACTTACCCCATTCTTTACCTCTGTTTCCTATCAGTAGTGCTGCCCTAGCTCTCTCTCTCTCTCTCTCTCTCTCTCTCTCTCTCTCTCTCTCTCTCTCTCGCTGCCCTAGCTCTCCCTCTCTCTCTCAGTAGTGCTGCCCTAGCTCTCTCTCTCTCTCTCTCTCTCTCTCTCTCTCTCTCTCTCTCTCTCTCTCTCTCTCTCTCTCTCTCTCTGCCCTAGCTCTCTCTCTCTCTCTCAGTAGTGCTGCTCTAGCTCCCAGGGGAGGCTCTTTGATTTCTTTCTCAGGTTGGATCTCAGAAACCGTAGCTAAAGCAAACACACAGACCCAGCTACCACCCAGTGCTGAGCCAGGAACCCCTCATATACACACACGCGCAAACACACGTACACATAAACGCACACACATACACACTCCCCGAATCACCATGCGTGAGACCCGCCACCTGACATAAAGGGAGAGAAATAGTAAGAGAGGGAGAGCGAGAAAGAATGATAGAGGTGCCAAATGTTATTTTTGCAGCATCTTCCTCTGTTTCGTCATGTTCACTGGACTATCCCACTACTGCCATGTCTCTAACCAGTAGACCGTATGACCTTTACACACACACCTCAACTCCTGTTCTGGTTCTGATTTCCCAGTAGTACACTCTTTGCACCCCCCCACTGCCCAATTCACCAGTCCCCCTCTTTCTGATGGGGTGTTGGGGGTGAGGGGGTGTTTGAGGAGGGCTAGGGGTGTGGTGGGGGGTGTAGACCAGTATAAAGAGCCCTTTATTCAAGCCGGACAGGGAGAGGAAATCAGCTTTAGAAGAAAAAACAGAGCACAGAGAAGAGCGGGAGAGAGGGAGAGAGAGAGAGAGAGAGAGAGAGACAGAGAGAGAGAGAGAGACAGAGAGAGAGAAAAGACCACAGGGCCGCACATCTGGAGTTATTACAAGCCTTCCTTCTCGCCAAGAAACGCCGACATTCCTGCCCTGGCTACAAAGCCATGGAGCCTCTGCAGTCATCCAGCCTCACTCCCACACACACACGCACACACACGCACACACACACACACACACACACACACACACACACACACACACACACACACACACACACACACACACACACACACACACACACACACACACACACACACACACACACACACACACACACACACACACACACACACACACACACACACACACACACACACACACACATTCAAACTCAATGACATACAACCAACAAACTCACCCTAACACTTTTATACACACACACACACGCATGCACACACACACACACACACAGTCCTCCCACACACATGCTTCCCCAAAAAGCTCACCAGCTAGACAACCAATCCCTCTCCCCCTCCCCTTCCCTCCAGCCGCTGTTCCCCCCGCTACAATTACACAACACACGCAGCAAATTAATGCGCCTCACTTCCTGTTGACCCCTGACCTTCCACTTCTTGCTACCTCCCCAAAAGCCCAAGCTGTAAAAGAACTAAGACCCAGACAGAAGGGGAAAAGAAAAAAAGGACAATAAGAGCTCCTCCTCCTTTCTCTCTCTCTCTCTCTCTCTCTCTCTCTCTCTCTCTCTCTCTCTCTCTCTCTCTCTCTCTCTCTCTCTCTCTCTCTCTCTCTCTCTCTCTTGCCTCCATCTCTCTCTCCTTCCCTCTCTCTCACCAGGGAAACTTTGGTGACCATTCGTCTGCCACGTAAGCCTGCTGCTAGTCCTCACTCTGCCCCTCAGCGAGAATTCTCTCGTACTGAGGAGATAACCTCTGGGCAATGCTGTTACAACCTCCACACAACGTCTCTCTGCTCCAATGGACTGCCATGGACAGACAACAGGAGGCTACCTGAATGCAACACTTTCTCTGCTGGCAGAGGAGAGAGGAGAGAGGAGAGAGAGGAGAGAGAGGAGAGAGGGAGAGAGGAGAGAGGGAGAGAGGGAGACAGGGAGTTGGAGGGTGAAAAGTGGAGGGTAAATTTGGTTGAGATAGCATGAAGAGACAAATCCACTGACCAGCGCTATCACCAACCGGTAAAGGGGACTTTTCTCCGGAGAGACGCCAAGAGGTGAAAGAGGGAGAGAGGAGGAGACGGAGAGCGAGAGTCCAATAACCAACCCATCCAGAACCCTCAAAATGGACTAGGTATCTCTATCCTTTCTGTCTTGTCCTCACTGTGTTAAGTGTCTGTGAAGGAATGATGGGCTGTAGACTGCTGCGTTTGTGGGAGGTTTTGGGTAGATGTGTGTTTGAGAGAGTTGGATGGATGTGGGTCTGAGAAGTTGGGTATGAACCACTATCTATGTTGAGCGCGTTTCTCTACCGGTAAGTTTATCAGGGTTTGACCGCTTGGTGACTGTTTCCTGACCACAGTACTACAGATGGTTGCCGGTACAGGAGCAGTGTCATCACCAAACCAACTTTACTCTGAGATTAAAGGGTTCTTAGTTCACTGGTCAGTTCTCATCTGTAGTGAAAAACACGGATTATAAATGTCCATTTTACCTCAACACTTAAGGTCAATGAGGGCATAGAACCAGTCTAGTTAGCTAAGACACTGACTGTGAATGTGTGTGTGTGTGTGTGTGTGTGTGTGTGTGTGTGTGTGTGTGTGTGTGTGTGTGTGTGTGTGTGTGTGTGTGTGTGTGTGTGTGTGTGTGTGCACATTTTCATCTGCTTTCATCTGTAAAAAAAAAACATGAACTCATTTCAGAGACTACTAACACATTGCACAATTTTAAATCCTCTCTGTGACTCATGACAGGGTTTCAAATGACTCTCTCTCTCTCTCTCTCTCTCTCTCTCTCTCTCTCTCTCTCTCTCTCTCTCTCTCTCTCTCTCTGCCACTCTTCCTGCCTCTGCCTCTTTCTCTCTCCCTGCAGGACACAGGAAGGAATACTCAGACTGTCAATCACAACTCATCACTTCTCCCTAACCTCAGCCATTTACTCTCCCTCTCTCTTTCTCTGTCTCTTCTCCAGACAAGACCTCTCCTTCTTTCTACAATGGGCAGAAATCCCTCTTCTCTCCTGAGCCCACAGAATTGGTCAAACAGCTATTTTGGATACAGTGCAGATAACACAGTGAGTAGTGTGCATGTTTGCGTGTGTTCAGTGTCTGCGTGCGCGTGAGTGAGTGAGTGTGTGCATATACGTGTGCGTGCGTGTCTCTGCAGTGTGTGTGTGTGTGTGTGTGTGTGTGTGTGTGTGTGTGTCTGTGTGTGTGTTCTGTGCATGTGTATGTGCAGTATGTGTGAGTGTTTACATGTATATATGTGTACCTCATTCACCCTCCTCCCTCGTGGACCAGCAGCCCGCCCCGCCTGCCCAGTGTTCAGACTACCTGTTCAGGAAGTAGTGGTTGCACAGTAGTCTGCACATTGGTTAGGCTGGGTGGGGAAGCGCGAGATCAGGACGCAGAGCGACAGCTAGCCAGTGGGCGACAGCAGCCAAAAAGACCGTGGCACTACTCTGGACAAGCCTGGCACAGCAAGAAGAATCCGAACCTCAGGCTCAACCACAGAAACAGGCCATGCCCAACTATATACCTGTGTAGTACTGTTGTGTTGTTGACTAACTGTATGACCATACTTAGTGTCTTTTCTGGGTTATGACGTCTGCCATAGAGGTAGAATCCAGATATGGTACTTTATATTTTGTAAATATTGTCATGGGCAAGAATTAAAACTGCAGATTTCTACTTTAAATAAGACTGTACATGCTATATAATTAAAATGTTACGGTTGAATGGGAAACGCTGGTATTGGTAATGAACATCGATATACTAAAGATGGCTTCTACTGGAGTGGTTATATTTGTATGAAGAACCCAAAATATTCCAAACATACAGCATACAGGAGGATGACTAAGATACAGCATACAGGAGGATGACTAAGATACAGCATACAGGAGGATGACTAAGATACAGCATACAGGAGGATGACTAAGATACAGCATACAGGAAGCGGAATGACCATAGATTGTTAACCCAAAGCGTAACTGTTGCTCTATGCTAAACTGATGCTTACTATTAAGTCACTGCCTGAGCAACATAAAGAAGGGGTGGTTGTCTAACCTCAAGCTGACCAATTGGCAGACAACCTCCAAGAAAGCTCCATCTAAAGTCACTGACATGAAATAAAATACTTTAACATATCTAAATGATGTCTATGCTTCTGATTCTTTTCTAAGAGAGGCTTATGTCTCCTGTAAAATGATATGCATACTGTATGATGTCATGTACCCCTTTTAGTTTTTGACTAGACTAACCGAAAAGAGAAGGGGGTTTACATCGATGTTGATTGACTGTCTCTCTGTCTCTCTGTGTGTGTGTCTCTCTCTCTCTTTCTCTCTCTCTGCCTTTCTCTCTGTCTCTCTCACACGCAATTGAGAGTGATTCACACGATATCCCGGCTCTCAGATTCTACCAGCGGAATGAAAACCACACAGCAAAATGTTTCCAATTAACAGTCCGCTGTTGAGCGCAACTGCTTTTTATAAGATGCAGTCCCGGAGACACACGCAATGCACAAATACACACGCACGCACACACACACACACACACACACACACACACACACACACACACACACACACACACACACACACACACACACACACACACACACACACACACACACACACACACATTCATGGATGTACACACACATACACACCAAAAAATAGCACACACACATTAATGGAAATAAGCACACATAGACACTGTAAATATGCGCATGGGCATACACACGCATACACACACATACACACAGCCACAAGCAGACAGATGCGCACTCACACACATGTTTTGGTGAGTGCTGTTGAGAGCGAGGGCCTCCTATTTCCCCCCCAGGTTATTTACAGCTCAGATCTCCAGTTGAGACTCTGCTTTTCCAGCAGCTTTACATTAGGACTGGGCTGCAGGGAGACCCCCCACCCACACACACAAACACACACAAGTGTGAAGGGTCCCACAGCAGCTCGATGACGACTATAGCATCATTGCAAGCTAATGCGCTGTGCGTGTGTGTGTGTGTGTGTGTGTGTGTGTGTGTGTGTGTGTGTGTGTGTGTGTGTGTGTGTGTGTGTGTGTGTGTGTGTGTGTGTGTGTGTGTGTGTGTGTGTGTGTGTGTGTGTGTGTGTGTGTGTGTGTGTGTGTGTGTGCGTGTGTGCGTGTGTATATGTGGCTTGGCGTTGGCTCTTGCTTTTGAGGGTTTCTCTTAGTTCTCTGGTTCTCTGGTTCTCTGGTTTTGGGGAGCTCTGGGGAGCTCTGTGCTCCAGGGATGCTTGATTCAAAGCCATGGCATGTCTGGTAATACAAACCAGACCCCTAACCCCCCTAGACCCTACCCTATGTGTGTGTGTGTGTGTGTGTGTGTGTGTGTGTGTGTGTGTGTGTGTGTGTGTGTGTGTGTGTGTGTGTGTGTGTGTGTGTGTGTGTGTGTGTGTGTGTGTGTGTGTGTGTGTGTGTGTGTTACAATACACAATACAGACTACTGAAGCAGCACAACAGCCTTGACCTCCTCCTTTTTTGTATTAAGCTGCCAGAACAAGGCATGGGTTCCCAATAATGAGAAGCCAGACAGTACAATAAGCTCTGTATGTGTGTTAGTGTGGATGATCCTCTGTATGAAAACACGGACAGAAGCAAAAAAGCAACTCAGTTAAATAGTGTACTTAACATATACTAGGTCAATTATGGAGAGTGTGCCTGAGTCCATCTGTGTGTGTGTACGTTAGCCAGTGTGTGCCCTGAGTGTGTGCATGCCCCTCAGTTTTCTTATGTATGTGACTGAGTGTGTAAAAATTCAAGCATGTCCACCTTGCCTAGACAAAAGCATGGAAAGTTTCTGTTCCCTGCCCATTAAGCTACACTAGTCCGTCTCTCCTCTGAGCTGGAGCAGCGGTGCTATGTTAGTTTTGGGTCCCTGTGCTCAGAGTTCAAATAAATACATGTGGAGCAACGCCAACAGAGGGAGGGAAGGAGGGAGGGAGTAGACAGGGACTTTTTTTCAGCGGGAGATGAAAGGAAGACCACAGCATCCTTTTCTCTGTCCCTGTCTCTCTGTCTGTCCCACATGGTCCTTGTTACTGCAGCCCTAAGCAGCTAACCAGAGACACTCCTCTCCTCCCACCTCTCCTCCTTTACACCCAATTCCCTCCCCATTCTCTTCCTCTTTCCCTCCTCCTCTCTAGCCCCCTTTGAAATGAAATAAGTTGATGAAAAGCAGCCCTGGGCCCGTATCATCAGTGTCTCAGAGTAGGAAATTGGTGGTAAGTGCTGAGAATAGAGATATTTTACTCCTATTCTTACGGGTCAAAATAAAAGCTATGCATGAAGCATCTTTAGTCATAAGAGTCCCACCTAGTCGACAGATATTTAGGAAACCTCATGAGCTGTCCTAACCAGTTAAGAGTTACCAGCAGGTGTCTTGATAAGAGAAAAGGACAGTGAGTCAGTGGTTCCTGCGCCATAGACAGGTAATTGCTTTAGGGTTGAAATAATGTTTTGATATTTCTATGTGATCAATCCATAAATGATCTGGACCTACATGCAACAGTATCTCTTGCACTTTTAAGGACAATGACTTCACAAGGCCACGTGACACACCTAAATACTTCTAACCGCTAGGATAATAAATCAACACGTTTTTTCTCATGATCATTTAATTACCTACATCATGTTAAACAAATATTACCTACATCATGTTAAACAAATATGCTTAAATTGAGCATGCCTCTAACTTGGGCTATTGAAGGCATCTAGGGCATGTGTTAACTTTCATTGATGAAAATGAGAGGCCTTTCAAACGTTGCATGCAACATTATCAGCAAGTGACTTGATACCTACTGTGCCAAAGCGATTTAGAGTTGTTAAACAGGAGTGACAAGTGTGTTGATATAATGGTAATATTGGCAAAATTCCGATTTTAACAATAATCTGAATCGGTAAAAAAACTAAAAGGGTTACGCATGCCAACATATTAGGCAATAATTAAGATTAGGCAAAGGGATTGTGTCAGGCAAAAATTATATAAATGTTTTACCATTGCAACATTTGATGTACAGTCACATTCACCGTGGTTGTCTGAAGCGTGCTATAGAGTTCACAGCTGGCGATGCCACATCTCGATTGGTTATATCGTTTTTAACAATGTCAATGAGCATCATCACTATCTGTCCTTTGCGGTACCTCAAACTGTCGTTAAAACAGGTTTTAACAGGATTCTTAAGACCTGATGCTTTGTGGATACGGGCCCTGGTCTTGAAGGGGAACATGCAGGCCGGCCCTGACAATGTGTGTGTGTGTGTGTGTGTGTGTGTGTGTGTGTGTGTGTGTGTGTGTGCGTGCGTGCGTGCGTGCGCGCGTGTGCGTGTGTGTGCGTGTGTGCGCGTGAGCGCGTGGGTGAGTGCATGAGTGTGTGTGCGTTTGTGTGTAATTGGAAACACACACTCAGCGCAGGGCTCTGGTATGCACATGTGGGTGCCAGCTTTGGTGTCTGACATGCTGGGGGGCCCTGTCTCACTTTGAACAGACACTCTAAACTACCTCTCTCCCTCTCTCCCGCTACAGCCCCCCTCACCCCCACCCTCTCTACTTCCACTAACCCGACAAAAAAAACATCCATTCACCCATCTCATCACCTAGTGTGTAAAAGAACAGACTCTTTGCTATGTAGAAAAAATATTAGATAAGCTTTCTGTTAGAGAGACACAAACGAACACGAACACTCACTCACACTCACACACACGCACACACGCGCACACACGCACTCACACGCGCACACACACACAGTGATGTCAGTCAGTCAGTGGAGCGGCTGTGGCTAGGGCATGGAGACAGCCAGACTGTGGCTGAGTCTAACTTCTAATAGATTTGCAAAGGGTTCTGGGATTGTCTTTGACCAATCTGACCTGGTTCAAATCGTGTGAGGTTCTATTATCAGAACATGGCTTTTGAAATACAACCACCAAACTACACCAGCACATTTTACTGGGAAAACTCGGGATCTGACTTGGAATAAACTATGGAAAAGAGACATTGAATCTACAACGTCTTACAGTTTTTTACAATCGCTAGGACCCATTTCTCAATACTTAGGCCACTTTTTCAAAACTCTTCACACAGTTCTCCTAACCAACTTTCAGCTTGACACAGCAGTTCTTTTTTTCACATCCAAAATGCACTAAAACTACCAAAACACATACATGTCTCAAATCAACTCATTCTTCCATAACACTAGCAAAGGTTGTTACCCAACAAGCACACTTCGTCACTCATAAAACAATGACCTAAAAAACGCTAACAACAGGTATCATTACACAATGTTGTCTTTTGTAAAATGTCTTTACAAAACAAGAATGACACATATCTACTGTTTGGAATTCACTGCAGTATATGTTACAGGAATGAATCAGACGTGATGCAATATGCTTCAATATGTGTCTGATGACCGTATCAACGATTGCAGTTTCCTGCACAGCAGTGAAAATCCTACCTCTCCTGCCTGTGGGAGGTAACCGTTGGGTCCTAAGCAGAAATACAAAAACAATTACACACAAGTGGGTTTGGAGGCTTTGCTCAATTTACTTCTGTAATGTGCAGTTCAGTCAGATGCCCTTGCAGAATGCACATCTTTCCTGTTGTTTTGCAGGAAATGTCTCACAATAGATGCCACTGTTGAGCGTTGCGGATGTGGCTGCACTCTCAGGCCAGCCTCTCATTGATAGACCAGGATTTATTACATGATCAATTATAGTAGCCCTAATCTCATCTGAGACTACAGCTCTTGATCTTCCTCTCAGTCTTCTTCCACCACCCATAGGTACTCCTCTCCCTCTCCCAGCCACTCTTCTTCCTCTGTCAGCCACTTCTCTATCTCTGGCTGGGTACATGTTTACATTACAGTACAGCATTATTCCTAAGATGTCCCCTTTTGTATAGATGGTAAAGAAATTGAAAGACTAACACCTCTGGGTAGGTGTTCAGCTACAGTGGGAATCAGCTGTAGTTGGTCTAATTGTTTTGACAGTATTTTATTTTTTAGATGTGGAATATATTTCCAAACGATATTACTGTAGAAATGTAGCAAATTGCTGTCTTATTCAATTTTGTGTTATGTTAGGTTTTGAACTTGAGTTTAACAGTTCTGAAAAGAGTATGTAAACATGTGCAAATTGGCCTGTAGGTACATAGAGTTTTGGTGAGTGAGAGTGAGAAAATAATTCATGAAATTTGAAAGATGTAGTCATTGAATACATTTTGTGCCAAAGCAATGAAAAACAATCCCCAGTTCAGCCCACAGAGACTGCTGTAGTGCTCACTGTGTGTAGAGGTCTGAAACAGTGACCTAAGTATTGAGAAATGGGTCCTAGTGATTGTAAAAAACGGTAAAGTAAAACGTATCACACTGAAATAATTCCACTACTGGTTTTGGTAAAAGCTACCGATAATCACACGTGAGTTGTCGTTAAATGGAGACACATCACTGTTGGGCGACGTGACGTGTGCTGGCGGTAAAGAGAGGAGCAGCATCTTAGTGGTCTTCCATTGTCATTCCATCCAACACAATACAGCCAATGAAAATGAATTTAATAAGACATTTTATGAGAAACCTCCATATGTGAGCTCCTTCAAAAAAAAAATGTGACAGAACCGGAACATAAGCAAATGAGGTACCTTCATTAAATCACTCTGGTATGAAATCTTTGCTATAAAATCTAAACTGAGAGATTTCGGTGACACATAAAAAGACCAGGAACCAGTAGAGGCCAGTGTGTGTATAAGTCCTTTTGTGTCTTTGTGCGCACGAGTGTTTGCATAACCAAAGCCTCACCTCATCATCCTTGTACCAGGACAGGGACTCTGCGGTCAGGACGAACCAGTACTCCTTGGCTCCTCCCTTCATGATGCCAATGTTGTTGATGGTCAGCCAGCCCTTCCTGATCACCTGAGAGAGAGAAACAGAGGGACAGAGTCAGAGAGGCAGGCATACACAAAGCTAGCCTTCTCTATCCCCTCACAACAGCACTTAAACCTCAACAACATTGTGTTAGTCGGTCTGTGTATGTATGGCATGTGTGTGGGATCCTATCTCGCTACTGCCCCTAGTGGCCACAGGGAGTCCCTGCAGGGGACACAACATGGGACAAATGGGACCGGATCTGTGGGCTTATCTACTACCATCTAAGCACAACTATCCTTCTATCAGTGTCTCTCCCACACCATAAACATAGAATGCATATGCCTCTGTATTTACCTTAAACCGATCATTAACCGCTCCTCTCTCCGGCTGAATGAGGATGTGGAGAGAACATTACACAGCTATGCCACGTACAGAGCACAGTGCACGGGGCATAGGCCATTCGTAATGCACAGGGGCAGGCAGCACACTGGCACACTGGCCGGCTAGAAGGTGGTACAGCGAGGGAAGGCAGGCAAGGACAAAGGAGGACAAAGAGCTATATGGAGCTTTATAAACTGGGTTATTTGAGCCCTGAATTCTGATTAGCTGAAAGCCATGGTATATCAGACCGTATATACCACGGGTATGACAAAACATTTAGTTTTACTGCTCTAATTACGTTGGTAACCAGTTTATAATAGCAATAAGGCACCTCGGGGGTTTGTGGTATATGGCCAATATACCACGGCTAAGGGCTGTGTCCAGGCACTCCGTGTTGCGTCAAGCGTAAGAACAGCCCTTAGCCGTGGTATATTGGCCATATACCACCTCCTCGGGCCTTATTGCTTAAGTAAGGCCGCTTTCAAACCCAAACACATGCAGCGCATATGTGGATGCACGGTTGTGTCGTGGTTGCGGGGTGTGGTGGGGTGGAGAGAATGATCATTTGGTTATTAGCTGACGGATGCCTAGTCATCATGTGTCATGTCAAAACTTCTGTTTCTCAAACGTTTTGTTGGACAGCGATAGTGTTAGCGCAACCAACTGCTTACTTGCCCCTTCCAGCAAGGCATTGTTAGTCATTATATTGCATCATATTGGGTGGTTTGAAAATCCACTAGATGGGTAGAGGGGAGGTAAAAGGGAGACACTAGGGGAGGCTGTTAGTAAAAGCGGCTGGTGAAAGGGGGGAGGGCAGATCTAGGCGGTAAGCACAGCCAGCTAGACAGGAAACAGCGAGGGCCAATGTGTTTACACTGCCCCTAAGCCCTTTGACCCTCCCGCCTGGGCGGTCACTATGGCAACTGACAGGGTGTGCCTCTGGAGGTGATGTATTTATCTGTGCTGCACTGAGAGAAGTTCCCCCTCCTTCACTAGATAGGTAGGCTCTATCAACACACACACAGAGAGAGAGAGAGAGAGAGAGAGAGAGAGAGAGAGAGAGAGAGAGAGAGAGTCGAATAGTGTAGAGTCGAATAGTGTAGAGTCGAATAGTGTAGAGAAGAATAGTGTAGAGTATAGTAGAGTAGGTTAGAGTTGAGTAGAATTGTGTAGAGTAGAATAGAGAGTACAGTAGAGTAGAATAGAGTAGAGTAGAATAGTGTAGAGTAGAGTAGAATAATGTAGAGTAGAATAGATTAGAGTAGTGTAGAGTAGAGTAGAATAGAAGAGTGTAGAATAGAATAGAATAGAATAGAGTAGAGTAGAATAGAATAGAGTAGAGTAGTGTAGAGTAGAATAGAAGAGTGTAGTGTAGAATAGAGTAGAGTAGAGTAGAGTAGAGTAGAATAGAGTAGAGTAGTGTAGAGTAGAATAGAAGAGTGTAGTGTAGAATAGAGTAGAGTAGAGTAGAGTAGAGTAGAGTAGAATAGAGTAGAGTAGTGTAGAGTAGAATAGAAGAGTGTAGTGTAGAATAGAGTAGAGTAGAGTAGAATAGAAGAGTGTAGAATAGAATAGAATAGAATAGAATAGAGTAGAATAGAATAGAGTAGAGTAGTGTAGAGTAGAATAGAAGAGTGTAGTGTAGAATAGAGTAGAGTAGAGTGAGAGTAGAGTAGAGATAGAGTAGAGTAGTGTAGAGTAGAGATAGAAGAGTGTAGTGTAGAATAGAGTAGAGTAGAGTAGAGTAGAGTAGAATAGAGTAGAGTAGTGTAGAGTAGAATAGAAGAGTGTAGTGTAGAATAGAGTAGAGTAGAGTAGAATAGAATATTGTAGTGTAGAAGAGTGTAAATAAAAGAGTGAGAGAGAGAGGCGGGGGGTTAAAGAGAGAATAAGAAGGAACTAGAAAGTGTATAGTGATGTTTCTCCTTTATAAATGGCTTTGTATAACTGGTCTTAAAGTTGAGATCTGCGATAGGTGAAACAGCACCACTGGCCGCCCCCGGCGCATTTGTTATTGTTTTAGTTTAGAGGAAATTATAGTACATGCTGTGCTGTTCTATCGCCTGTACAATGATGAGTTATGATGTCCTAGTGGAAAGAAAACATTGTTCCTTGTTTGAAGTAATGTCATTGTTGTTGTAATATCGCAAACGGACGGTTCCACTGATATGGATGAGAAACCAACGGCCTGCTCCCCACTCTAAAGCTAAAGTCTCTATCTCTCTGGGATCTGTTGTTATTGGAGAACACACGGCTGCCTTCTTTATCTGGTTCAAGCTAAGGCTAGGGGTTGACTGGCTACCCAAACGCCTTGCTCCGGCTTAAAACTACGCCACGCCCAAGGACCTTAGGTTCTTCTCCGCAATGAGTCTGGATCTGAGTACCTCCCCGACGATTTCTAGAACGCAAACACATTCTAGCCATTCTGATTGGTCCCAGCAACCGATGGGTTGGGCCAGAGCCAGAACACATCTCTAACCAATTTGGTACTCTGATTGGTTAGAGATGATCCAATCGCTGATGGCTTTGTTTTGTACAACATCCCTCATTTTACCTCACCACAAATGGATTTAAACGATGGCAGTCTCAGACTGAAGTATGTAATGTTAGGGAACAAAAAGAGGAAGAATTCAGTTGGAGTCGTCAGGAAAGGCTAAGGGAGCGACGAGCAATCACTCGGCCAAGGAAAATGAGGCTCGACTGCTGGGCAACAAGCTTTGAAATGTAACGTCTCCAAATGGTGTTGTTTCTATGGGAGAGAGACGTCTACACATAAACATAAGGTGTGCGTTATGCAACGGGAAGGCCTATCTGGTCTCAACCCTTCCGTGTTCTGTCTATGTCTGGAGGGTAGGGGGTGGGGTGTACTGTTGGGTGTGCTATTTTTCCTCTCATGCTGGTTTCTAATGGGAGATGAGCAGCACTAGCTGGGTACTTTTCTATTGTTTTGGATGGGAGCACTGCCTGGAGGAGGGAGGGAGGGAGCTGAGGAAAGAAGCCCAGAGAGCTCCCTAGCCACCTGTCCATCTACAGTAATGAGAAGCTCTTACCACACACACGTTCTAACAAACACGAACACAGAACCACACACACGTTCTAACGCACACACATACTAGCACACTCCCAAAGAAACACACATACGCAAGGACGCACGAGCACCCACGCACACATTCTAACGCACACACATACTAACACACTCCCAAAGAAACACACATATGCAAGCACGCACCCGCACTAACACACACTAACAAGCACACATACTAACACACACACTCTCTACTCACCATGATTTCCTCCTGCTAAAGCAGAACAGTTGTAGCAATAGAGGTGAAGAAAAAAAGACAACAGAAATAGAAATCACTCAGAAGAAACAGAAGAAAACAGAGATAGAGTGGGAACACAGCACAACTAATACACAGCACTACTAAAGAATAACAAAGCCAAGGAACAATAGAGTGTAGAAGAGAACAGGTGTAGAAGTAATACAAACTCACTCAAAACTGCACTCACTTGGAGCCATAATCTGGTTTGGGAACAGCTCAACATAGGGCTAGGACTAGGGTTGCAAAATTCTGGGAACTTTCAATAAATTCCCTGGGTTTCCCGAAATCCAAGTTGGAGAATTCCTAATTTCCTGCTTATTTCATGATTCCGGGAATCCTCCAACCAGGATTTTTGGAAGTTGAAAGTTATCCAGAATGTTGAAACTTTACCTAGGACCTTGCATCTTGAGCCATTACAATGCTTTCTGAACAGCCCATCAGGACAAGAATCATAGTGAATGTACTGTAAGACTATCTGTAGGTGCTGTCCTGTGCCTATAGTACCTTGTTGCCAGGTTGCTTCTTCTGTGCCACCTGGCTGCTCCTCTGCTGAGCACTACAGGGGGAAACATCATCATGGGTTAGAATGGTACATACACCTAAACACAGGAATCATTAGTAAGTCAGGGTAGGTCAGGGTTCACAGACTGTACTGTGTCTATCTGTTCTAATCGACTGTATCAGGAAAGCGGTCAAGAGGGCGACACTCACTTGGCAAAGCCAATGAAGTCCTCATGGTTGGTGTTCATGTAGGCCAGCTCAATGTCAATCAGCAGCATCACCTGGATGGAGGGACACACATCAGGATTTATTAGAGTTAGGATTAGACATAAGAGTTTGAATTGGGAGGATAGTCACTGCTGTAGTGAAAACCCACGCAGGCTCCTGGGGCCCATGCGCTCGTCATCTCACACCCATCTCTAAATTGTATAACTTTTTAAACAAATCATTTTGACAGCAACCCTCCTTTTTCATTTCCACATGTAGTAAGTGAAGTGTTTGTGTTGTCCATTCTACCTGGTAGTAGTCGAGTCAGACAGACAATATACACTGAGTGTACAAAACATTATGAACACCTGCTCTTTCCATGACATAGACTGACCAGGTCAATCTAAGTGAAAGATATGATCCCTTATTGATGTCACTTGTTAAATCCACTTCAATCATTGTATATGAAGGGGAGGAGACAGGTTAAATAAGGATTTTAAGCCTTGAGACAATTGAGACATTGATTGTGTATATGTGCCATTCAGAGGGTGAATGGGCAAGACAAAATATTTAAGTGCCTTTAAATGGAGTATGGTAGTAGGTGCCAGGCGCACCAGTTTGTGTCAAGAACTGCAACGTTGCTGGGTTTTCCCGCTCAACAGTTTCCTATGTGTATCAAGAATGGTCCACCACCCAAAGGACATCCAGCCAACTTGACACAACTGTGGCAAGCATTAGAGTCAACATGGGCAGCATCCCTGTGGAACGCTTCTGACACCTTGTTGAGTCCAGGGCAAAATACGGCAATGGTAGGAAGTAGGCCTACAGGACAATTGTATATTCTAAAATAATCTATTGGTTACTGATTAATATGCTGTTGCATTGAAAATTCATACAATCTGCAATGCTTGAATTTCCTACTTTAATTACTATATACATTATTGCCGCTAGTCAGCATTCTAAACACCGTAGGCCTAGAACTCTGTGAAACATAAACGTTAGGCCAAACGTTAATGGATAACCATTTATACATTAAAGCAAAGCTATAGGCTTCTAAAAGCACTAGCACCACATCATCTGATAGCCTGTCAATAGGCAGCCGCATAGATGTCGCAATTTCACAACCAACAGCAGCGATCGGTAGTCTATACTTTGTGAATGGCTGACACATTAGATGAGCTTTTTTAGGGCGGGGCCCAAACTGCGTGTGCTTGTGCGTGCGTGCATGTGCGTGTGTGTGTGCGTGTGAGTGAGTGTCACCTGGTCCTTGGTGCGACTCTCGCGGTCTCGGATGTGCTGGGTGACAATCTTCTCCATCTCCTCCCTCAGCATGGGGTACTGAGCCAGCTGTGGGTACAGGACAGCACAGGGCACACCGTGTGGGTAGGGAGGCTCAGCTCAGACACGGACCAGACACAAAGCACAGCCAACACAGCCAACACAGCCAAACACACACACTCAAGCACTAACAGCACAAAAACATACAGTACACACACACACAACAAGAGCATAGCACAGACTCTGCCCTATTCACAACAATGTAAGTTAATCAGTGTTAATATTGGCTTTTCTTAGTGTGTCTGTCTTTCCACAAGGGGTTAATCAAATTACAAGTAAATGAATAGTGCAATGTCTGTATTACTGCCATAAAACACTAAACAGTCTTCTGCCCAACAAACAGTCTTCTCCCCAACAACACATTATTTTCCTGGAACACTACGACCTTTTTCCATGTGTTCTTTGTAAACACACCAATACAGACATTGGTGTGCTTCCAATGCAGCGGACACACAACAGAATCACAGAGTCTGGTGGGTGGGAGGAAAGCCAACTGAATCACAGAGTCTGGTGGGAGGGAGGAAAGCCAACTGAATCACAGAGTCTGTTGGGTGGGAGGAAAGCCAACTGAATCACAGAGTCTGGTGGGTGGGAGGAAAGCCAACTGAATCACAGAGTCTGGTGGGAGGGAGGAAAGCCAACTGAATCACAGAGTCTGTTGGGTGGGAGGAAAGCCAACTGAATCACAGAGTCTGTTGGGTGGGAGGAAAGCCAACTGAATCACAGAGTCTGGTGGGTGGGAGGAAAGCCAACTGAATCACAGAGTCTGGTGGGTGGGAGGAAAGCCAACTGAATCACAGAGTCTGGTGGGAGGGAGGAAAGCCAACTGAATCACAGTGTCTGGTGGGTGGGAGGAAAGCCAACTGAATCACAGAGTCTGTTGGGTGGGAGGAAAGCCAACTGAATCACAGAGTCTGTTGGGTGGGAGGAAAGCCAACTGAATCACAGAGTCTGGTGGGAGGGAGGAAAGCCAACTGAATCACAGAGTCTGTTGGGTGGGAGGAAAGCCAACTGAATCACAGAGTCTGGTGGGTGGGAGGAAAGCCAACTGAATCACAGAGTCTGGTGGGTGGGAGGAAAGCCAACTGAATCACAGAGTCTGGTGGGTGGGAGGAAAGCCAACTGAATCACAGAGTCTGGTGGGTGGGAGGAAAGCCAACTGAATCACAGAGTCTGTTGGGTGGGAGGAAAGCCAACTGAATCACAGAGTCTGGTGGGAGGGAGGAAAGCCAACTGAATCACAGAGTCTGTTGGGTGGGAGGAAAGCCAACTGAATCACAGAGTCTGTTGGGTGGGAGGAAAGCCAACTGAATCACAGAGTCTGGTGGGAGAGAGGAAAGCCAACTGAAATCACAGTGAAAGAAAATAAGCTGACGTCTGGCAAGTTACAATGCATCCTTTGCGTTGGCTGTTCAAGGTTACAGGATCACATTGGAATCAATGAGATCCTTCTCTTCTATCGTTTGATTTATCACTTCCTTGCATGGGCCCAAATACACAGTAGGCGACATTGAACTCTTTATGGCTTATTCATATGTATAGACAGATAGCCATGTCATTGACGCCTATTATATAACAGCATTAGTGTCTTCCCTTCTGTACTGTCGTCTAACCACAAGTCCTGGTGACCTATAGTACACTGGTTCTTTGGCTTTGATGACACCAACGCAGGGCTATTTCACATACTGTGCTATAATGCTGTCGGGCTATCACTAATACAGATGTAGGGTCTTAATTTGATCACCCTGCTGCAGTAGAACGTTCCTACAATGCAGGAAATGTTCAACTTGTAGTGTATTTGAGGTTTTAAAAAATTAATACTTGATTTTTCCCAAAAATGTATCAACCCCTAAATTTTTTTTATTTATTATAATAACTCACATTTCCTGTTGCTGCAGGATTATTTTCCTGCTGTAGAAAACTGGCTCAAATTAAGATCCTACATCTGTACTACTACCTTATGGCCAGGTGACTTACTAGAACAGACATTAAATTGACCAATCAAAATAAGACTGATATTAGTGGCTCTTTTTTATTTAAGAGCAATTAACCAATGGTCGTTGTAAAGAAGCATTGCAACTTTCACGTTCACAACATAGTCGCAGCACAGCCAGTTAGGAACGTTCTGTTTGACAAAGATGCATCCTAAAAAGTACATTGATGTACACTAACTCATACAAACAGGGTATGGGCAGCATGCAGGAAGATTGTTACACACAAACACACACCCACAATGCATGTGGAGCAGGGGGGAGGGGGGCGAGGAGAGAGAGTGGAAAAGGGCAGAAAGACCTCTTGTGGATTTTCTGTTTTATGGGCTCTTTTACATGTTTTCAAAAATTAGCTTGAAGAATAAACAAGACGGTGAGAGGTTAGACACAGCGAGATGTAGAAGACAATAAAGAGAGAGAGAAAGTGTGGGAGAAAGAGAAAGAAAGAGAAACAGAGAGAGAGAGAGATGTGGGTAGATCTGTTAGGTGAGATGCTGAGACACAACTGCTCCACCTGCAACAGCACTAGTTACTACAACAGATCATATCGACAGACACGGGGATGGAAGTGAATAGAATCGAATCGGAGACTGAGAGGAAGTCACAAAGATACAGTATTACTCACTGAGGAGAAAACACACAAATGCTGGTTACGATGGAAACTTGGGACAATTAGTTCAATTGTCTATTTTGGCCAATTAAAAACAAAACTGAATAAAAAACGAAAGTTTGAATAGAAATAGAATGACAAAAATCAACATGGGAGTTAAATATCATGGTAAGACCATAGTAAGGATAGACCGATAGTCTGCTGGACTAATGTGTTGGATACCACATCTAAAAAAAAGTGAGCAAAGAATGATCTATAGTCTCAGTCCTACTATATTCAGACTATCAATGTGAAAGAGATTCCTACTGTTCACCCGCCTTGTACTGACTACATAGCATATTCCTGAGTGCACACAGGACATAGATAGTGAAGTGTGACAGAATGCTAACCGTATCACACATATAGAGAAGATGACATTTAATCAATAGTAGTGTGCATAGTTAGGTGTCTCCTATTGAAAATAAACGACATCCTGTGCATTCAGAAAGTATTCACAACGCTTGGCTTTTTCCACATTTTATTGTGTTACAAAGTCGGATTAAAATGGATTTAATGGTCATTTTTTTGTCAACGGTCTACACAAAATACTCTATAATGTCAAAGTGGAAGATTATTAATATATCTTGATTAGATAAGTATTCACCCCTCTGAGTCAATACATGTTAGAATCAGCTTGGCAGTGATTGCAGCTGTGTCTTTCTGGGTAAATCTCTAAGAGCTTTGCACACCTGGATTGTCCAACATTTTCCCATTATTCTTAAAAAAATTCTTCAACCTCTGTCAAGTTGGTTGTTGATCATAGCTAGATGCCATTTTCAAGTCTTGCCATAGATTTTCAAGTTGATTAAAGTCTAAACTGTAACTAGGACACTCAGGAACATTCAATGCCGTCTTGGTAAGCAACTCCAGTGTATTGCCTTGTTTTTAGATAATTGTCCAGCTAAAGGTGAATTTGTCTCCCAGTGTCTGTTGGAATGCAGACTGAACCAAGTTTTCCTCTAGGATTTTGCCTGTGCTTAGTTCTACTCTGTAAATGTTTATCCCCCCCAAAAGAACTCCCTAGTCCTTGCCAATGACAAGCATACCCATAACATGATGCAGCCACCACCACCTCTAGGCTACCTGAGGCGGCAGGTAGCCTAGTGTGTAGAGCATTGGACAAGTAACCAAAAGGTTGCAAGATTGAATCCCCGAGCTGACAAGGTAAAAATCTGTTGTTCTGCCCCTGAACAAGGCAGTTAACCCACTGTTCCTAGGCCGTCATTGAAAATAAGAATTTGTTCTTAACTGACTTGCCTAGTTAAAATAAAGGTTAAATAATAAATAAATAAATAATAAAAATGCTTGAAAATATGAAGAGTGGTACTCAGTGATGTGTTGTGTTGGATTTGCCCCAAACATAACTCTTTGTATTCAGCACAAAAAGTGAATTTCTTTGACAGATTTTTTGCAGTATTACTTAAGTTCCTTATTGCAAACAGGATGCATGTTTTGGAATATTTTTATTCTGTACAGGCTTATGTACAGGCTCAAAGGTATATTCAATGTTTTTATTTTGACCCATCTTCCAATTGGTGACCTTCAATGCGGCGCATTGGAAAACCTCCCTGGTCTTTGTGGTTGAATCTGTGCTTAAAATTCATTGCTCGATTGAGGGACCTTACAGATAATTGTATGTGTGGGGTACAGAGATGGAGTAGTCATTTAAAAATAATTTTAAATGCTATTATTGCACACAAAGTGAATCCATGCAAAAAATGTTATTCCTGAACTTATTTAGGCTTGCCATAACAAAAGGGTTGAATACTTATTTACTCAAGACATTTACATTTCAGCTTCTCATTTTTAATTAATTTGTAAACATTTCTCAAAACATAATTCCACTTTGACATTATGTAGATCAGTGACACAAAATCTCAATTTAATCCATTTTAAATTCAGACTGTAACACAACAAAAAAGTGGAAAAAGTCAAGGGGTGTGACTGCTTTCTGAAGGCAGTGTATCTAGCTTACCACGACAATACATGTTTGAATCCTTTCATATGTTAAAGGACTCCGCTTTTGACCGCAAGTGACCACCACGTCTTTTGCATTTGCCAAGCTTACAAAGTCACTAACGAATGTCACTGTATATTGTCACTGATGGGTGAGTTGACTCTGCTTTGAAAAAATGGCAGTCTGTCTTCTGAGTCAGACATAGTATTCATCATTTTTAGGATACCATCATCGCAAAAATGGAATGGCATGTTGAAGACAAAAAAATATTTAAATCTGCTATGTAGCTGGCTCATAGCCAACACCGGTCTTGTACTTTGTCATTTGGAAACAAATATATAAGTGGGGCAGGCAAATTTGCAGATAAACTTCAAACACTACTCCCTGACGAAGGCCATGCAGCCGAAATGCGTCGGTTTTTAAAAACGTTGTATCTATTGAACATGCCATACTAATAAAGGCATTTTAATTCATTATATGAAGAGTGCCTTGGTCCTTTCTTTTTTGATGACCAATTCACCCCGTTTACCAAAGAGCACCTTCTGTCTACCAAAATGTACTATTGTATATCTTAGTAGCGCTTCCTTTCCTCCTCTTTCTACTAATATCACACCACAACACCTCACACGGTACAGTACAAAAACCATGGAGAGGAGAAGAGAAAACTGGGGAATAAGGAGAATGAACGAAGAGACTGACTGACAAATACAAACTATGAAATGATTTCTTAGCTGTGTGGCTTACTGTGCATTCTATAACGGGAACGTATACACTACCGGTCAAAAGTTTTCGAATACCTACTCATTCAAGAGTTTTTCTTTATTTTTTCTATTTTCTACATTGTAGAATAATAGTGAAGGCATCAAAACACTACGAACACCACGGTAAAGTGTTTAACACTTTTTTGGTTACTACATGATTCCATTTGTGTTATTTCATAGTTTCTTCACTATTATTCTACAATTAAGAAAATAGTAAAAATAAAGAAAAACCCTTGAATGAGTAGGTGTTCTAAAACTTTTGACCGTTAGTGTATCTCAAACTAAATAAATACAATCAGACACAGATAGGCCATGGCTACACTCATTTTTGTATCACTCAGCATCTGTCCTTATAAGCAGTAAAAATATAAAAAATTATGAAATATTCTCATAACTTCAAAGAACTATCAACTGGTTATCATCAAATTGTTATTTGAGTGAATTTGACTCTTATTCGACCAAACAGAAAGCATATAGCTACAACACTAACCACTATGCTCATCTAAGATAGACCAATTATTTGAATTGTCTCATTTGCTTCCTTTTTGTAGTCCAGCCATCGGTCTATCCCTACCTCTAAGAATGACGCATGTCAGACTCCGAACGTGGCTCGGCTCCTTGGTTACCTTGTCACTACACTTTCGTATGGTGGAGGTGAGTTCGCTCACTACCATATCTATACACTTCAGTGAGGGTTCCTTCAGCTTTTGGATCTGCTTTTTCACTATGGCTTCAAAGGCCAGGTCAGGAGTGAACAGGCCCGTCCTGTAGAGAGGAGGTGGTGACGGGACGAGAGAGAGAGAGAGAGAGAGAGAGAGAGAGAGAGAGAGAGAGAGAGAGAGAGAGAGAGAGAGAGAGAGAGAGAGAGAGAGAGAGAGGGAGAACCAAAATCCACAGGGATAGAGAGCAGGTCAAAACAGAGAGAGAGAGAGAGAGAGAGAGAGAGAGAGAGAGAGAGAGAGAGAGAGAGAGAGAGAGAGAGAGAGAGAATAACACAAGAGGGCCACACAGAGAAGGAGAGAACGTATAAGGAGGAAAAAAAGAGGGATGACAGATTGAGAGACAGATGAAAAAGAGGGGATAGTGACAGGTCCGGGGGAAGTGGGTAAAACAGTAAAGAGGGAATAAAAGACAAGTGAGACATTTGGTTTCCCTTGAAGCTATTCTAAAGAGGCCAGCACTGAGGTCTATCCCTCCATCCAGAGAGAGAGAGAGAGAGAGAGAGAGAGAGAGAGAATATAGCCTGCACCACTCCACCGGCCAACAGCTCTGAGTTATGAGCCATGCCAGACCGTAGCTGTGCACCCAACACCCCAGACGAAGCACCCAAATCTTTGTCCTCTTCTCCCTTTCCCCCTATCTCCATCTATCCCCCAGTTGACCACACAGAGCAGGGCCACAGCGTTTGTTATTCCACTGTCCCAGAGCCACTGTGGTCAGGCCACATTCCATAACAGGGCCTGGTCACAGTGGAATTAAGACCACTGGTATTAAGACCACTGGGGCCCCCTAAAGGGCCCTCTATAGCTGAACTTGGCCCTTGGTAATCATCCAGATCTTCACATTGTCATGGCTCCTGTCTGCTGCAGGTGCACAGCCTCCGGTCTCACAAGCAGGAAGTCTGGATTCTGAGGTCACCCAACATGGCTGCCAGGGACAACAGCAGAGTGACACTTTGATGTGACACTCAAGGCATTGAAAATGATTTATCCACTGCTAAAAGGAACTCAGTCACCTGTGACTTAACAGAACATAAACATCTTGAGATGTGTTAATTTGACCATTAATTTGATTCTGAATGTTAATTTGATCATTTTCATCCTTACTCCTGTGTCTAAAGTTGCTACCCTTGACATGTAGCCACGTAGCAGCAACTCAGCAGCATCCAGACCCCTTCTATACCCAGCACAGTTCTCTAACATGGCCATGCGATGGCCACTCTGCCCAGCCACCCCATCCAAAGCGGTAGGCAGGCAGTCCCTCACAATACCCCAACTACCCCAGTACGCCCCCTACTGTCCCAACCCGGGAAAACAGGGTCTGGAAAACGAAGCGGTGCGGTGATACGATAACAGGGATGACATAGCAGAAGGTTTTGGTGGGAGGGAAAGGTGAAACCATAGTGTCGCTCTCCACCATGTGCGTTTACCTTCTGAGTACACTGCCTAACGGTATTGACTAGCTCAGAAATGACCATGTCCACACATTTCTGGCAGGGCTCTTTGATCTTGCCGATCTGCCTTTTCACAATGGTCTCAAAGGCCATGTCCGGGGTGAAGAGGCCAGTTCTGCCCGGTAGAGAGAAAACGAGCGACAGGTTCAAAAAAGAGGGAAAAGGAGAAAGAAGGAGGAGGAGGAGGTCAGGCAGAGAGAATAGTGTTAATTGAAAATAAATTCCTCCTCCCAAACCCCTTTCACATAAAGCATAAAGAAGAAACATGCACAGCAAGATAAAGACAGATAATGAATTACAACAAAAAACAGTATTAAAAAAACGAAGCTAAATCATTGCATCATGGTTTGGGGGAAATATTGAGCTAGTTCAAATGTGCTTGTATTGTGCAGATAAAAGCACAACTGAACTTATAGAACACAACTTTTATGATGATTACTATACTGCAGGGATCATCAACTAGATTCAGCCATGGGAGGATTTCTTCTTGAGCGGGTGGTCAGGGGGCCAGAACACAATTACTAATAATTTGTACACTGCAAATTGACCGCAAACAGATATATATATTTTTTTTTTAAACATAATAATTTCAAACCTCGCTTACATTTGTATACAATCACATACAGTATATCTCTCTTTTGTGTGGGAGTACTTTGGAACATATAACCTAAATTAACATCAAATTTGCTGGTGTTTTTACAGTCTTATGTCTCCCCCACCCCCGCAAAAAATAATGATGACTGAAAAGTTCAAATCTTTGGGGGGGCAAATAAAATCACCCGCAAAATTCGGCCCGTGTGTCGCCAGTTGGGGAACCCTGCTATACCGTATGTGAATAGTTTTGCCCACATATTACAGCATATGACTCATCCAGATGACGCCATGACTATTGGAATCCCTACACCACTACAACATAATGAATGTGTCTCAATTCTCTTGAATGGTTTCCTTTCACCATTCCCCCCTCCTTCAGAACCACTGACCGGGTAGAGCTCACACTCATTGTCAGAACAGGTTTGCAGCTATTTTGCTTTCACAAAGGAAATGTGACAAGGAAATGCTGACAAATAGCAATACTGTTCCAAGCTTTTCTGAGGGAAACTGTATACACTAAGCAAAAACATTTTTTCATAGTTAAAGTTTGTTTGTTTTCTTGGCAGTAGGTCACCAGAATTCTGCTACATAGCTCAAACCATCCCTGTTCTTGAAGCCTTCCTTCTAGCTTCACTGTGGGAGGTTGAGTGGGAGAAAGAAACACAGAGGGGACTTTCAACAGGTTCACTTAAACAGGTTCACTTCCTGAATAGCAATGACATCACTGTCAGATTCTGATTTATATCGCTCTGGGGCCTACGTAAAAGACAGGACGTTGTCATAGGTCGGGTACAAAGTGAGCTAGGTCACACATGACTGGCATATCAGGCTAGGGCTTCAACAGACAGACAGTCATACATACAAGATACAGACAGGTGGACAGGGGGTGGGGCAAGGATCGAGAGAAAGATACCATCCAACCAGCGGTCACAGATCTAATCACAAATGTCTATAGGTCTTTGTGATCAGATGGGTGACGGCGATTAGAGTTGGCCTGGCCCACAGCGGTGACCCAGGCGGGCGAGGACAGGGGGAGGGAGAGGGGGATGGGGAGGAAGGACGTTGCCTAATGCCGTGGATGTTCTTAATGGCGTAGCTGATCTCCTTGCGAAGTTCCTTCTCGTTAAACTCCATCTGTACGGACACAGAAAGGACACACACACACATGCGTTAAATAGTGAGCACACGCCTCAGACGCACAGCAGATACCACAGAGATAGAGATCGAAGGTCCCTTGTATCCATTGAGTGGCTCAGAACATCGAACAGAATATTCTTCACAGAAGCACATTTACAACAACAACAAACCTTCAGACTAAGTACTAACACTGCTTAGTTATTCCATTCAGTCTGACACCTCTGTTAATCATTTGATATGACACAGCTATACCATGAGCGTATGATGACAGACAGTCTGACTGTGCAATGTTTAATGACTGAGACTGTAGTCTGGCCCCAGCCGGCCCAGATCTTGTGGCCAAGGGCAAACAAAATGTTTAACTGTGAAGGGAGGGAGGGAGGGAGGGAGGGAGGGAGGGAGGGAAGAATTTTTTCCTCATAAAGTCTCTGGGTTGGGCCTCCCGAGTGGTGCAGTGGTCTAAGGCGTAACTACAGACCCAGGTTCAATCCCAGGCTGTGTCACAGCCGTCCGTGACCGGGAGACCAATGAGGCGGCGCACAATTGACCCAGCTTCGTCCGGGTTAGGGGAGGGTTTTGCGCGGCCGGGATTTCATTGTCCCAGTGTGCTCTAGCGACTCCTTGTGGTGGGCCGGGCGCCTGCAATCTGACTTCGGTCGCCGCTGAACGTTGTTTCCTCCGACACAATGTTGCGGCTGGCTTTCCCGGGTAAAGCGTGCATTGTGACAAGAAGCAGTGCGGCTTGGCAGGGTCGTGTTTCGGAGGACGCACGGCTCTCGACCTTCGTCTCTACCGAGTCCGTAGGAGAGTTGCAGCGATGAGACAAGACTACCAATTGGGTATCACGAAATTGGGGAGAAAAAGTGGTAAAAGTAATAAAAAAAAAAAAAGAAGAAGAATTATTATAATTATAATAAAGTCTCTGGGTTGGGGTCGATCCACAGCCCTGTCTGTCTCAAGAGGTAGGAGAGAGGGGGCCCTGGTAAGAGACACACATACAGTACAGTACACACACCTTGACCAGCTCGAAGGGGAAGCGCTCGTGGAAGATGCGGTTGATCTTGGCTCCGCCTGACAGCTCTGCTGTGTCAATCTGGTCCCCAGAGCCCTCGATACGCTTCTCAAAGTCTACTGAGAACTGCTGCACCATCCTGGACAGTAAAGGATACAGGGATAAGGGAATTTGAAGTGTGTGTGTGTGTGTCAAATGAAATTTTATTTGTTACATACAACAGGTGTAGACCTTACCGTGAAATGCTTACTTGCAAGCCTTTAACAAACAATGCAGTTCAAGAAATAGAGTTAAGAAAATATTTACTAAATGAAGTAGGAAATCAAATCACATCAAAAAGTAACATAAGAAAATGACATAACAACAACGAGGCTATTTACAGGTTAGTCGAGGTCATTTGTAAAGTGACTATGCATAGATAATAAACAGCGAGTAGCAGCAGTGTAAAAACAAAGGGAGTGGGGGGGGCAATGGAAATAGTCTGGGTAGCCATTTGATGAATTGTTCAGCAGTCTTATGGCTTGGGGGTAAAAGCCTCTTGGTCCTAGACTTGGTACTCCGGTACCGCTTGCCGTGCGGTAACAGAGAGAACAGTCTATGACTTGGGTGACTGGAGTCCTTTTTGTGTGTGTGTGCATGCTTTTGTGCATTCTTGCGTGTCCTACTTACTGCAGCAGGGCCTTGGTCTTGCGGGAGGGGTCGTCGGGTCTGAAGTTCTTGTACTCCTCCACCTCCTTCTCTATAGACAGCAGCTGGCTCTGCAGCTTGGCCCGCAGCCCCGGCAGAGTGTCCCGGATGTGATTGGTCAGTTGCTGTGGAGTGCAAGGTCCTCAGTGTGGGTTATGACATGCGACGGAAGAGATTACAGTGATCTAGCACACCAGCCTACCACCGTTCTACTCCCTTATCTCCAGTGGATATTATAAACTCGTCGAAAGCATCAAAATGCATCATGTGGATGGCTCATCTGGTAGAAGACTTCTCTGAAGGCTATAAAAATGTACTGAAAAGATACATATAGTGACCGTTAAAATAATATTCCTACTATACCCTTTGGTGATGATTGAGGGATTTGAACCACAGATCAGGACAATATTAGTGTTCCCCTCCACACACACACACACACACACACACATACTACACACACACACACACACACAAAAGAAGACTGACCTGGTTGAGTGTTTTCTGTAGGTAGGGGACTGACCTGGTTCAGTGTTTTCTGTAGGTAGGGGACTGACCTGGTTCAGTGTTTTCTGTAGGTAGGGGACTGACCTGGTTCAGTGTGTTCTGTAGGTAGGGGACTGACCTGGTTCAGTGTTTTCTGTAGGTAGGGGACTGACCTGGTTCAGTGTGTTCTGTAGGTAGGGGACTGACCTGGTTCAGTGTTTTCTGTAGGTATGGGACTGACCTGGTTGAGTGTTTTCTGTAGGTAGGGGACTGACCTGGTTGAGTGTTTTCTGTAGGTAGGGGACTGACCTGGTTCAGTGTGTTCTGTAGGTAGGGGACTGACCTGGTTCAGTGTTTTCTGTAGGTAGGGGACTGACCTGGTTCAGTGTTTTCTGTAGGTAGGGGACTGACCTGGTTGAGTGTTTTCTGTAGGTAGGGGACTGACCTGGTTCAGTGTTTTCTGTAGGTAGGGGACTGACCTGGTTGAGTGTTTTCTGTAGGTAGGGGACTGACCTGGTTGAGTGTTTTCTGTAGGTAGGGGACTGACCTGGTTCAGTGTTTTCTGTAGGTAGGGGACTGACCTGGTTCAGTGTTTTCTGTAGGTAGGGGACTGACCTGGTTCAGTGTTTTCTGTAGGTAGGGGACTGACCTGGTTCAGTGTGTTCTGTAGGTAGGGGACTGACCTGGTTCAGTGTTTTCTGTAGGTAGGGGACTGACCTGGTTCAGTGTGTTCTGTAGGTAGGGGACTGACCTGGTTCAGTGTTTTCTGTAGGTATGGGACTGACCTGGTTGAGTGTTTTCTGTAGGTAGGGGACTGACCTGGTTCAGTGTTTTCTGTAGGTAGGGACTGACCTGGTTCAGTGTGTTCTGTAGGTAGGGACTGACCTGGTTCAGTGTTTTCTGTAGGTAGGGGACTGACCTGGTTCAGTGTTTTCTGTAGGTAGGGGACTGACCTGGTTGAGTGTTTTCTGTAGGTAGGGACTGACCTGGTTCAGTGTTTTCTGTAGGTAGGGACTGACCTGGTTCAGTGTTTTCTGTAGGTAGGGGACTGACCTGGTTCAGTGTGTTCTGTAGGTAGGGGACTGACCTGGTTCAGTGTTTTCTGTAGGTAGGGGACTGACCTGGTTCAGTGTTTTCTGTAGGTAGGGGACTGACCTGGTTGAGTGTTTTCTGTAGGTAGGGGACTGACCTGGTTCAGTGTTTTCTGTAGGTAGGGGACTGACCTGGTTCAGTGTTTTCTGTAGGTAGGGGACTGACCTGGTTCAGTGTTTTCTGTAGGTAGGGGACTGACCTGGTTCAGTGTTTTCTGTAGGTAGGGGACTGACCTGGTTCAGTGTTTTCTGTAGGTAGGGGACTGACCTGGTTGAGTGTTTTCTGTGGGTAGGGGACTGACCTGGTTCAGTGTTTTCTGTAGGTAGGGGACTGACCTGGTTCAGTGTTTTCTGTAGGTAGGGGACTGACCTGGTTGAGTGTTTTCTGTAGGTAGGGGACTGACCTGGTTGAGTGTTTTCTGTAGGTAGGGGACTGATCTGGTTGAGTGTTTTCTGTAGGTAGGGGACTGACCTGGTTCAGTGTTTTCTGTAGGTAGGGGACTGACCTGGTTGAGTGTTTTCTGTAGGTAGGGGACTGACCTGGTTCAGTGTTTTCTGTAGGTATGGGACTGACCTGGTTCAGTGTTTTCTGTAGGTATGGGACTGACCTGGTTGAGTGTTTTCTGTAGGTAGGGGACTGACCTGGTTCAGTGTTTTCTGTAGGTATGGGACTGACCTGGTTCAGTGTTTTCTGTAGGTAGGGGACTGACCTGGTTCAGTGTTTTCTGTAGGTAGGGAGTGCCCATGCGTTCAGCCAGGTGTCTGTATCCAGGATGGGTCAGGAAGAACTTCCTCTCTGCAGCCATGGCCGCTGTGATGTCCTTCTTCCCATCAATGTCCTTCTGACTCCTGTTCACCACACCAATGTAACCTGGGACAGAGAGAGAGGTCAGCTGATACTGGACACATCAGGATGCAAAGGTAGGCACAATGTTGTTTTGTGGAGAGAAAGTAAAGTTTGTTAGGGTAATTATTATAATTTTTGTGTGGGTGAGATTTTTCTTGTTTGTCTGGGTTTACCACACTGGGGTAGTGGGCCGAAGAAAGTGGGGAGTTCTGGGGGAGGTGTGAGAGGTAATCTGGGGGACCATGAAGTTACCCACATCACTATTGTGGGATGGTTATTTTTGTCAGCTGTCGATTGTACTACATGCCTACATATCCTGCTATGATTGAAAACAAATAAAGAATGGCAGACACATGGGCAAGAGGGATCACATGTCCCCATCTAGTTAAGTTTTCTCATGCGTTTCTGTGTTAAGCAGTATGTCTTGCTCTATAACCTTTTGGACTGAACGCCAATAGCCTTGTAAATATGCTAGTGGTTTAACATGAGGCCTTCCAACACAAGAGAGTGACAGAAGCAGAGAAGGTAGAGACAAAGGACATGGAAAACGTTCAGAAGCACATGTCTGGGTTCTGACCAAGCGCCAGTGGAAAAACGGCACCAGCGGATTGCATTAGGGTTTCTCACAAATATATTTTATTGCAAAGAAAATAACAGACGTTTTTCCAGATGTGTCTCTGAAATCAAGACATTGTTTTTGTCAGCCTTTCTCTCTCTCTCTCGATCTCTCTCTCGATCTCTCGCTCTCTCTCTCTCTCTCTCTCTCTCTCTCTCTCTCTCCCTCTTTCCATCACCCTCCTCCTGTCTACCTCTCTCTAGGCATCTGCAGTGAGCAACACAACTAGATAACCACTAGAGGGAAGCACTAAAACAGTGTGTGTGTGTGTGTGTGTGTGTGTGTGTGTGTGTGTGTGTGTGTGTGTGTGTGTGTGTGTGTGTGTGTGTGTGTGTGTGTGTGTGTGTGCGTGTGCGTGTGCGTGTGTGTGTGTAGTCTCACCTCTTCGCAGTGGGAGCAGCTTATTCTCCAGAATTTCTCTGGCATCAGTCCCCTCATCCATCAAATCCAGCTTGGTGATCACACCAATGGTTCGCTGACCTGGTCACACACACACACACTACATTAACAAAGTCCAGATCTGAGCTGTAGTTACAGATGAAGTTGGAAGTTTACATTCACTTAGGTTGGAGTCATTAAAACTCATTTTTTCAACCACTTGTTAACAAACTATAGTTTTGGCAAGTCAGTTAGAACATCTACTTTGTGCATGACACAAGTTATTTTTCTAACAATTGTTTATAGACAGATTATTTTAATTATAATTCACTGTATCACAATTCCAGTGGGTCAGAAGTTTACATACACTAAGTTGACTGTGCTTTTAAACAGCTTGGAGAATTCCAGAAAATTATGTCATGGCTTTAGAAGCTTCTGATAGGCTAATTTATATAATTTGAGACAATTGGAGGTGTACCTGTGGATGTATTTCAAGGCCTACCTTCAAACTCTGGGCCTCTTTGCTTGACATAATGGGAATTTCAAAAGACATTAGCCAATACCTCAGAAAAGAAATTGTAGACCTCCACAAGTCTGGATCATCCTTGGGAGCGATTTCCAAACGCCTGAAGGTACCACGTTCATCTGTACAAACAATAGTACGCAAGTATAAACACCATGGGACCACGCAGCCGTCATACTGCTTAGGAAGGAGTCGCATTCTGTCGCCTAGAGATGAACGTACCTTGGTGCGAAAAGTGAAAATCAATCCCAGATCAAAAGCAAAGGACCTTGTGAAGATGCTGGAGGAAACCGGTTCAAAAGTATCTACAGTAAAAAAACTCCTATATCGATATAACTTGAAAGGCCACTCAGCAACGAAGAAGCCGCTACTCCAAAACCACCATAAAAAAGCGGAGAAATGTCCTCTGGTCTGATGAAACAAAAATAGAACTGTTTGGCCATAATGACCATCGTTATGTTTGGAGGAAAAAGGGGGAGACTTGCAAGCCAAAGAACACCATCCCAACCGTGAAGCACGGGGGTGGCAGCATCATGTTGTGGGGGTGCTTTGCTGCAGGAGGGACTGGTGCGCTTCACAAAATAGATGGCATCATGAAGAAGGAAAATGATGTGGATATATTGAAGCAACATCTCAAGACATCAGTCAGGAAGTTAAAGCTTGGTCGCAAATGGGTCTTCCAAATGGACAATGACCCCAAGCATACTTCCAAAGTTGTGGCAAAATGGCTTAAGGACAACAAAGTCAAGGTATTGGAGTGGCCATCACAAAGCCCTGACCTCAATCCTATAGAAAGTTTGTGGGCAGAACTGAAAAGGCGTGTGCGAGCAAGGAGGCCTACAAATCTGACTCAGTTATACCAGCTCTGTCAGGAGGAATGGGCCAGAATTCACCCAACTTATTGTGGGAAGCTTGTGGAAGGCTACCCGACACGTTTGACCCAAGTTAAACAATTTAAAGGCAATCCTACCAAATACTAATTGAGTGTATGTAAACTTCTGACCCACTGGGAATGTGATGAAAGAAATAAAAGCTGAAATAAATAATTCTCTATACTATTATTCTGACATTTCACATTCTTAAAATAAAGTGGTGATCCTAACTGACCTAAGACAGGGAATTTTTACTACGATTAAATGTCAGGAAATGTGAAAAACTTGCATTTGGCTAAGGTGTATGTAAACTTCCAACTTCAACTGTAGCTTCAATTGCATCCTTGTCTAACTGTTCTGTCACAATTTTATGGTGAATGATACTGAGAGCACAGATGAAAGCAGAAGTCCTACAGTTCAACCTCTTGTTAACCTCACTCACCCTGTGGGTCAACTTCTTTGGCAATCTTCAGGGCATCCGAGTTTGCCAGATCAGAGTTGGCTGGGGAGACAGCCAGCAGCAGACAGTTGTCCTTGGTCACAAACTGATACAACATGTCTCTGATCTGCTGCTCAATGTCCGCAGGCTGGTCCCCTACTGGGACCTTGGTCATCCCTGGCAAGTCCACCAGAGTCAGGTTCAGGACTAGGGGAGAAAGGCAGAGAGAGATTTGTAAATATGATATCAGATCTGATGAATGATACTAACCTTTAAAAGAAAATACTATATAATATTATTAATAGTAACTGACTGAGACTCACTATACAACAACCAACTTTGGACCCTGGCTATACAATCAAACTTGGTTGCCAGTTTTGACCAATAGGGAATAGGGAAACTTGATTCACCAAATTCTATGTATAGAATTAAGATACTTGTATTCCATTTTAAGTTAAACTACTCTTTCCTACAATCAAAGTATTATGAGTGTCGCCATGGTAGTTCTGCCAAGTTGCCCATGTGCCAAGATGCCAGATCTGTGTCCTCACCATGTGGGGAGTAGACCCTGAGGTTTATTGGCACAGGTGAGATTCCCTTATTCTGCCCAGTGATGCGATCCGTCTCCGCCTCGATCTCCCCACGAACCTCATCGAAGTCTGTGAACTTCTTCCCCTTACAGTGAAGAAACTCAGCATATTCTGGAGAAGGAGAGGGGGATAGAGAAGAGGAGAGGAAAGGAGGAGTGAGAATAACAAAATCATTCAAGAAACTCATATCTTTACTTTTCATCACTCACAGTTTGAACGAAAATGTAGCAACACTAGATGGCACTATTGATGCAACTGTGAGACGGACACAGACCTTGTAATGATCCTAAAATAATTAGAAGCCCATTTTGTCCAATTTGTAATACAGGATATGAATAAGGCCTTATATGTAAACACCGCTGCTAACAGGATCTCAAGTGACCATGGTTGGTCTTGATAGTTGATGAGATTGGTGTTTTGTTTATTTATTTTGCAAAGGGATTATTTAGAATCTACCTCTCCAATGACTTTGGGTAGGCTATACATTACTTGAGCATTAAGGACTGAACCAGGTTTTCCTCTAGGACAGTTTGGTCTTCATGAACCTTAAAATAGTTATTGAAATGTTGTAATATACAGTAACTGCAATACAGCTGCAAACTGGGTTTCAAAAAACAAATAAAGCAACACCTCACAGTATAACGCCTCTCCCCCATGTGACCAAATGTTTGTGTGTGTGTGTGTGTGTGTGTACGAACATGTATGTGTAATTGATAGATGTACACACACACACTACTGTACACATGTGTATGTATGGACATGTACAGTGCATTCAGAAAGTATTCAGACCCCTTGACGTTTTCCACATTTTGTTACATTACAGCCTTATTGAAAAATGTATTAAATATAGTTTTTTCCTCATCAATCTACACACAATACCCCATAATGACAAAGCGAAAACAGTTTTTTTGAAATGTTTGCAAATACTTATTGACATAAGTATTCAGACCCTTTGCTTTGAGACTCGAAATTGAGATCAGGTGCATCCTGTTTCCATTGATCATCCTTGAGATGTTTCTACAACTTGATTGGAGTCCACCTGTGGTACATTCAATTGATTGGACATTATTTGGAAAGGCACACACCTGTCTATATAAGGTCCAACAGTTGACAGTGTATGTCAGAGCAAAAACCAAGCCATGGTTGAAGGAATTGTCTGTAGAGCTCCGAGAGGATTGTGTCGAGGCACAAATCTGGGGAAGGGTACCAAAAAATGTCTGCAGCATTGAAGGTCCTGAAGAACACAGTGGCCTCCATCATTCTTAAATGGAAGAAGATTGGAACCACCAAGACTCTTCCTAGAAGGGCCTTGGTCAGGGAGGTAACCAAGAACCCGATGGTCAATCTGACAGAGCTGGAGAGTTCCTCTGAGGAGATGGGAGATACTTCCAGAAGGTCAACCATCTCTGCAGCACTCCACCAATCAGGCCTTTATGGTAGAGTGGTCAGACGGAAGCCAATCCTCAGCAAAAGGCACATGACAGCCCGCTTGGAGTTTGCCAAAAGGCACCTAAAGACTCTCAGACCATGAGAAACAAGATTCTCTGGTCTGATGAAACCAAGACAAAACTCTTTGGCCTGGATGCAAAGCATCACGTCTGGAGGAAACCTGGAACCATCCCTACGGTGAAGCATGGTGGTGGCAGCACCATGCTGTGGGGATGTTTTTTAGTGGCAGGGACTGGGAGACCAGTCAGGATCGAGGCAAAGATGAACGGAGCATCTTTATACAGAGAGATCCTTGATGAAAACCTGCTCCTGAGAGCTCAGGACCTCAGACTGGGATGAAGGTTCACCTTCTAACGGGACAATGACCCTAAGCACATAGCCATGACAACACATGAGTGGCTTCGGGACAAGTCTCTGAATGTCCTTGAGTGGCCCACCCAGAGACGGACTTAAATCCGATCTAACATGTCTGGAGAGACCTGAAAATAGCTGTGCAGCAACGCTCCCCATCCAACCTGACAGAGCTTGAGAGGATCTGCAGAGAAGAATGGGAGAAACTCACCAAATACAGATGTGCCAAGCTTGTAACGTCATACCCAAGAAGAGTTAAGGCTGTAATTGCTGCCAATGGTGCTTCAACAAAGTAAAGGATCTGAATACTTATGTAAACGTGATATTTCCATTTTTTATTTTGACAAAATTTGCAAAAATGTAGATATACCTGTTTTTGCTTTATGGGGTATTGTGTGTAGATTGATGAGGAAAAAATGACAATTTAATCAATTTTAGAATAAGGCTGTAACGTCACAAAAATGTAGAAAAAGTCAAGGGGTCTGAATACTTTCCGAATGCACTGTATGTGTAATTCATAGATGCACACACTACACACACCCACACATCATTATTATTATTATTTTTGTAGTATTTTTTTATTGTGTACATTTTGTCTTTCATTTTATTTTAATGTTTTTATTTTTTTTTAATTGTAAAGTATTTTTCCCTGTAAAGTTTCTTTCCTTATGTATCAGACCCCAGTAAGACTTGCTGTCACCATCGCTGGCCTTCTAGGCAGAGTTGCAAAGAAAAAGCCATATCTCAGACTGGCCAATAAAAAGAAGATTTAGATGGGCAAAAGAACAGACACTGGACAGAGGAACTTGCCTCTTCACTGTTGACATTGAGACTGGTGTTTTGCGGGTACTATTTAATGAAGCTGCTAGTTTCTCAAACTAGACACTGTAATGTACTTGTCCTCTTGCTCAGTTGTGCACCGGGGCCTCCCACTCCTTGTTCTATTCTGGTTAGAGCCAGTATTGTGTTGTTCTGTGAAGGGAGTAGTACACAGAGTTGTATGAGATCTTTAGTTTCTTGGCAATTTCTCACATGGAATAGCCTTAATTTCTCAGAACAAGAATAGACTGACGAGTTTCAGAAGAAAGTCCTTTGTTTCTGGACATTTTGAGCCTGGAATCGAACCCACAAATGCCGATGCTCCAGATAGCCAACTAGTCTAAAGAAGGCCAGTTTTATTGCTTCTTTAATCAGGACAACAGTTTTCAGCTGTGCTAACATAATTGTTAACATAGGGTTTTCTAATGATCAATTGGCCTTTTAAAATGATCAATTTGGATTAGTTAACACAATGTGCCATTGGAACACAGGAGTGATGGTTGCTGATAATGGGCCTCTGTATGCCTATGTAGATATTCCAGAAAAAAATCTGCCATTTCCAGCTACAATAGTCATTTACAACATTGACAATGTTTACACTGTAGTTCTGATCAATTTGATGTTATTTTAATGGGCAAAAAATTGCTTATCTTTCAAAAACAAAGACATTTTTAAGTGACCCCAAACTTTTGAATGGTAGTGTGTATATATATATATATATATATATATAATATTTTGCATGGTGATTAAGCCTGTTATTGAAAGCCTACTCTGCCTTATGAAGTTACCATAACAACACTACCATGCCACTGTCATCACCTCTGGAGCACTGGTGTGGTGCTGCCACAGCGCGGAGAATAGACGGGGCTGGTAAAACTATTCCTTGAAAAATTATTTGGATAAATTCCAAATGAATTATTTTTAATTACCACAAGAATTCCATGAAAAACAATAGAATGACAAACCAAATAAATATGTATGGTGGCCTAGAGGTATTCATACACCTTGACTTATTCCACATGTTGTTGTGTTACAGCCTGAAGTCAACATGGATAAAAAAATATGTATATGTTTTTTGAAATTTTTGCAAATGTATAGAAAATGAATTACAGAAATATCTTATTTACATAAGTATTCCCACCCCTGAGTCAATACATGTTAGAATAACCTTTGGCAGTGATTACAGCTGTGATTCTTTCTGGGTAAGTCCAATATTAGTACAATATTTGCGCATTATTATTTTTTTTATTCTATAAGCTCTGTCAAGTTGGTTATTGATCATTGCTAGACAGCCATCTTCGCGTCTTGCTATTGATTTTCAAAAACTGTAACTAGGCCACTCAGGAACATTCAATGTCATCTTGGTAAGCACCTCCATTGTATATTTGGCCTCGTGTTTTAGGTTATTGTCCTGCTGAAAGGTGAATTTGTCTCCCAGTGTTTGGAAAGCAGACCGAACCAGATTTTCTCCTAGGATTTTATCTATGCTTAGCTCTCTTCTGTTTATTTTTATCCCAGAAAACTCCCCAGTCCTTGTCGATGAAAAGCATACCCATAACATGATGCAGCCACCACCAAAATATAAAGAGTGGTACTAAGTGTTTTGTTGGATTTTTGCCAAACATAACACTTTGTATTCACAACAAAAAGTTAATATCTTTGCCACATTTTTGTCAGTATTACTTTAATGCAAACAGGATGTGTTCCGGAATATTTGTATTCTGTACAGGCTTCCTTCTTTTCACTCTGTCATTTAGGTTATTATTGTGGAGTAACTACAACTACAATCCATCCTCAGTTTTCTCCTATCACAGCCATTAAACTCTGTAACTGTTTTAAAGTCACCATTGGCCTCGTGGTGAAATCCCTGAGCGGTTTCCTTCCTTTATGACAACTGAGTTAGGAAGGACACCTGTATCTTTGTAGTGACTGGGTGTTTTGATACACCATCCAATGTGTAATTAATAACTTCCCCATGCTCAAAGGGATATTCAATCTCCTGTTTTTTTTTATTTTGACCCATCTACCAATAGGTGCCCTTCTTCTCGAGGCATTGTGGTTGAATCTGTGTTTGAAATTCAATGCTCGACTAAGGGACCATACAGATAATTGCATGTGTGGGGTACAGAGGTGAGGTAGTCATTAAAAAATAATGTTAAACACTATTATTGCACACAGAGTGAGTCCATACAACTTAATATATGACTTGTTTTGCAAATGTTTACTCCTGAACCTATTTAGGGGTGGAATACTTTCTGAAGGCACTGTAGGTAAATGGCGGTTTCTTCCCTGTCTTCTCTCTGGCGGTGGCGAGAATGATGAAGAACTATACAGGCTACGTGTGCACAGTGGAGGCCAGTCAGAAAATTGAAAAAAAATCAAAATTGATTGCTTGGAATATTTTGAGTACATTCGCTATTGGTTGAAACGCAGGCCCGTTCTAGCCTGGTATGCCAGGGTGGGCAATTGGAAATGTGAATTGGGCCAAGTTGGAGGTAATAATGCTTCTAGGTTATAGGTTATTGAGCTGCATGAATACACCACCCCAAAAGCTTGAGTATATGGCTGTTTTAAAACAAATGCACAGAGCTGTCCTTCACCTTTCCTTCAGCACCACAATTTTGTTCAACTTCTTTAACATTATTGCGCGATCCTGGCGCTGTCCTTTCAGCACCACGAAGGACGCTCTAATCGCTGAAAATGGCATGTCATCATGATCTGTTGCCTACGGCTAATAGTCAAACTCATCACTTAATATTATTACTACTACAAATAGAAGATTATCACTTTTCACAATGGTGCTTGTTTAGTAAAATTAGATCGAAGCTGAATCAATGTCTTGCAAGATCACATAATGATTCATTTGCATTTTCCATAACATAATAGGCCTACGACACTACTGTTACACCAACAACACCTCATTCGGGAGGAGATTTTAGGATTGTTCGCTGAAGCTGATTAGTAAAAAATCAACAGAGCCCGCCACTAGGCAGGATATACGCTTTGAATGAAACAAAATACAAGAAAGGCTAATAGCGTTTTAACACCATCTGCTCTAATTCACTCACAAAAGAGCCATTCAAGAAGATATAAATGCATATTAGCATGAAACTGATTGAGATCAATCCAGTGATTGGCATGGAGATGCAGTTTGTACGTTTCACTGGTAAAACGTGAATAATTATCATTCACAATTGAGAGCGATGAAGGCAGACGATGAAATTGGAGGATGCATTTTATGCAAGAGTAAGAGAGTTTACCTGTGGGACAGTTGATCAGCTGGAGGACCAAGGGACGGCGGGTGACGATGCCAGAGCCACGGGGAAGAAAATCTCTGTAACACAAGGGAGAGAGAAGTGAGAAAAGAACCACGGTTATGGAAACACCTGGGCCCATATTCATTAAGCATCTCAGAGTAGGAGTGCTGATCACGTCAAATCTATTTTTACCTCATAGAAAGTGGGACTGCGAGACATACTGAAGCTGAAAATGAACAGACTGTCACTGCAGTTTCTGTAAATGACTGTTACCTTAAAGTCTGTGCTGCTTTTAAGGACACCCTTTCTATTCCACCTGCCAGTCTTTGTCTGGGATGCAATACAGTCAGCTCTTTCTGAGAGTAGCCCACTTAAAGCCTGTGTGAGGTCTGAGCATGCAGGGACTGATAAGCACTGGGCCAGGAGAGATGGAGAGAGAGAGAGAGAGAGAGAGAGAGAGAGAGAGAGAGAGAGAGAGAGAGAGAGAGAGAGAGAGAGAGAGAGAGAGAGAGACAGAGACAGAGACAGAGACAGAGAGGGTAGGAGGAAGAGAGAGAAACAGAAGATTGTAGAGAGGGAGAAAATTATTGAAAGGGTGAGGAAGGGAGAGAGCAGAGTACATAACAGAGAAAACAGAGAGAGAGAGAGAGGGTCCAGAGAGGATGAGAGAGAGCAAGAGAAAGGGAGAAAGAGAAAAAAGGCGCAGCAAGAGAGAGAGCTGTACTGTAGCTCTAGCACAGCTGAGGAGCACTCTCTTTCCTCAGCTCCATTGTCAGGTGGCAATGAATGGAATCAGTGCCTTGCCAGTCAGGCCTGGGCCTTTAATGGATAAATCACTGGATAATCAGTACCATAATTGCAGGCTTTGTTCAAACAAGGGGCAGCTAAAGTCAGTAGCCTGAGAGCCCACCCTTATCATGTGACAGTGGTGCTTCTGCAAGCCGAGAACAGGACTCTACATTCTGCGGGGTGTTGGCTGAAGAGCAACACCAATCTCATAGACAAAATCTTATTGGGACAAATATCCCAAATAAAATGATTAATTCTCCATGAATTCTCCATGGCATGGAGTGGTAAGAGAGATGAAACCTTTTCTCATTTGTTTTTTCTGTAGTCTATTTCTGTCCTCCAGGACAGCTCTTTAAAAAAAGACTGAAAGGCTCTCAGAAGACATTCTCCACACACTAGCATTGTAGACTCTATAGACTCCCTCTGAAGCTTTTATCAACGTTTTCAACTGTTTCGTCTTTCTTTTAATTTGCAGCTCTGGCTCAGAAAAAGAGAGAGAGAGCAAGAGAGAGATATGTGTCTTCAACTACCTCAGAAAAGAGAGAGAGAGAGAGAGAGAGAGAGAGAGAGAGAGAGAGAGAGAGAGAGAGAGAGAGAGAAAGAGCGAGAAAGAGTGAGAGCGAGCGAGAGAGAGAGAAAGAGAGAGATATGAGTGTCTTCATCTGCCTCCAGCTATCTGTGAGACTGGTACCATGCAGATGGTATGGTACACAACATGGTCCTGAAGTGGCTGTGTGTGTGTGTGTGTGTGTGTGTGTGTGTGTGTGTGTGTGTGTGTGTGTGTGTGTGTGTGTGTGTGTGTGTGTGTGTGTGTGTGTGTGTGTGTGTGTGTGTGTGTGTGTGTGTGTGTGTGTGTGTGTGTGTGTGTGAGAACACACTATGTGTGTTTTTCTCTGAAGAATTCTGCCGACACTGCATTATGTAATGGCAGTAGCAGCCATGGTGTCATCGTTTGTATATATGCTGTTACATAACCTGCTGACCTGACCTAGCAAATTCACTTCCACCTGCGCATCAACAACAGGCGTCTAGAAGGGACATGCACCCAGATAGAATCTCATGGGGTCCTGGAAACCAAGAGTGTGTAGGCTACTACTGTGCTTTTCGCTACACCAGCAAAACCAACTGCTAAATATGTGTATGTGACCAATAACATTTGATTTGATTTGAATAGTAGTAACGCCTGATCTCTTCATTGCATCACCACCATAGATTTTCTCGCAACAAATGATTCTATAAGAGTTTATGCACAAATACGTTCCAGCCATTCTCCAAGGCAAACACACACAAACTTGTGCGCACACATAAACACACGCATGCATGCATGTACACACACACACACAAGCATGCACACGTATAAACACACATGTGTACACATAAACACACGTATGCACACATGAACGCATGCCTAACACAAACACGTCTAACCTACGTCATTACAATAACTACCTGAACATAGATAAACATAGAAAGCATTGGCAGCGCTGTCTCATCTACAACAGCTCCCTTTCCTACTGTGTCAAATCAATTTCCTGTCTCATCTACAACAGCTCCCTTTCCTACTGTGTCAAATCAATTTCCTGTCTACGGTCTCTCTCTGGTTGGGGTGTAAGCCTGGCTTTCTCTGCACCTCCCACTCCTCTAGTAACATCTTGTAGGGGACAGATGGCCCAAACTGAAGGTCCCCTCCTCTCCCCCTTCTCCACTCCGCCTTCCCCAAAAACACCACCATACGGACTATCCAGATGGGCGGAGCCGGCACCAACCAAACAGACTCTGTCACACACCCCACACCAATCCATCTCCATCCCAAACGCTGCTTTGGCTGGGGGGATGGCTCAAGGCAAGGCATGGATACCTGGGGTATCCACCACACACACGCGCACACATTCATACATATGCTACATACTTGCTAAATGGGCTCAGTCGCACAAACGAGCAAACACGGATGGGCGCACACATGCACACACCATCATGTAGCAATGCTGACAAGCATTCACCACATCAATAGCCTGTTATATGTGATTGCAGGGGAAAACAGAGCCTGACTCTCTCCATCGTCCCATCCCCCAACCCAGCATGCTCCTCTGCTCCACCCCAGCCTGCCCCTCTCCTCCACCCCAGCCTGCCCCTCTCCTACACCCCAGCCTGCACCTCTCCTCCACCCCAACCTGTCCCTCTACTCCACCCCGGCCTGCCCCTCTCCTCCAAACCAGCCTGCCCCTCTCCTCCACCCCAGCCTGCCCCTCTCCTACACCCCAGCCTGCCCCTCTCCTACACCCCAGCCTGCACCTCTCCTCCAAACCAGCCTGCCCCTCTCCTACACCCCAGCCTGCCCCTCTCCTACACCCCAGCCTGCACCTCTCCTCCAAACCAGCCTGCCCCTCTCCTCCAAACCAGCCTGCCCCTCTCCTACACCCCAGCCTGTCCCTCTTCTTCACCCCAGTCTGCACCCCTCACCCCAGCCTGCACCCCTCACCCCCACCCCAGCCTGTCCCTCTCCTCCACCCCAGCCGGTACCTCTCCTACACCCCCACCTTCTTGTCACGTGTGAGCAGCTGTGATTATGGACAGTCCACCCATCTACCATCCGCCTAATCCCACTGGGAGACTCAACCCCTCCCCCTGTCTGGTGATAGCATACAAACTCACCAGCCGGCAGCTATCCACTGTCAAAGCAAGGTCAACTATGAAGGCACTGAGGAGAAAAAAACATATCCACCCATAAGGAAACGGTATAAACAAACAGATATTCAGTATTATATTGTGTCTCTGCTGTGTATAAATACACACGTACACACACTTGTACACACAAAGACACACACAGACACACACGGTCAATAGACCTGTCCAGCACAGACAACCTGCCAGGCATCTGCAGCAGAGCATCATTGACTCACACACATTTACTGCACACACACACACCCACTCCAAAGCATGCCTATATGCACAAGAACATGCTGTGCCTTGCTTAGTGGAAACCCTGAGAGGACGTTGTCATTGTCTGACATTCAGCTTCTTAGGCAGAGGCTTTGTGAGGAATAACAACAGAACCATGATGAGCTTTACTCCAATAACAGTCAGATCATTTCCTCTCCATTGTTTTCTCTTACACAGTCACTCTGATTGATTCCCAATAACATTACATACATTTATCTAAAAACTGACCTAGAGTCAACACATATTCAAAACACATGGTCCTGGTGGGACTTGAACCCACAGCCTTAGTGTTGCTCACACCATGCTCCAACACACCTAGCCAGCTGGGTGAAAATTATGATAGTGCCATACAGTGCTTTAAACAACAACGCCAGTGGAGCTCCTGCCAGTAATGATAATGTATTTTGCCTGGTATAATAAATAAAATAAAATAGATTTTTATTTGTCACATGAACAACAGGGGTAGACTAACAGTGAAATGCTTACATGCGGGCACTTCCCAAAAACGCATAATTTCACTCTTCAGCTGTAAATGTACAGACTACAGGCTGTAATCTAATCATGATCAATAGTGTGCAGCAATTACAGTCACGCTGTGAATATGATAACCAGAAAAAGCTTTTTCACTATCTCCCAGGCCACAGCCTTAGTGGCTGAGATTGATTGTTGTGTCGCCATGTACACCTCCAGATTACAGTCATTGTAGTGCAAGGGCCAATCAAACGGCTCGTTCTTGGCCGATGACGTGCACCCAGATTAAAGTAAGGGCGGGAGCCAATGAGAGGGCTGGTTGTTGGTGAGCTGTGTGTAGACTCACAGATTAAATGTAATCCCTTTGAGCAGTGTAAAGGCAGCAAACCCAGCTCCACTATCGCTCTCTCTTTCTTTCCTCTCACTCTTTCCCTAGTCTCTATCCCCCCATCTTCCACTTTCATGCTCATTTTACCCTCTCTCACCAGAATCATTTCACAAGCAACAAATAATGATACAACTGCTTCTATCAGCTATTCTAAAACAATAGTGTATACAAAGCATAGACAACTATAGGACTAGGCCCACCTTCCATCAATAAGAATAGGCCAACAGAAATGAAATGAGATGATAAATAAAGTGACATACAGTAATAAATATCTCAAAGGGAAAACAATGATCATCAATAAATCACCAAAGTAGACTACACTTCCCAGCAGTGCTAGCCAGTGAGTAGCCAATTATCTATTTGTGTCAGTCAGGCAGTAAAGGGCTATCTATCTACAGTATAACTTCCTTCGCACAGACTAGAAATAGGATTAGGGAAAGAGAGTCGGGCCATACTACAGCCCATACTGTCCTTCTCATGTTGGGGATACAGATAATCCCTTGCATTTTGCATTCTTCATATTATGTAATATGATGTAATTCCGCCCTGCAATAATAGTCTCTCCAATTGGACCAGTAGAGATGAATGTTTTGCCTCGTCAGCAAATGAGAGGAAGCCTACGCAGAGACCATTTTACATATTCTAGTCTGATGTGCTAAATGCTGCAAGCACCAGCACTCTAATAAAGCTGTGTTCTCAAATTGGGTTCTACAGAGGAGAACAGTGCAATCCACTCTGCAGTAAGCACTTATTTGACCTAGAACAGCTGCATCAGTAGAAATTGGTGGTGATCTGAGAAATAGATATTCATATCTTTCGATGAATAATTTATTTGGAAATCTGATGATATTTCTAGAGCAAAACTTCACCTTATTTCCATTATTCATTCATTTATTATCTAGTGATTATAAAAGACAAACGCTACAGATCACTTGCTCAGTCATGCTCATCTTAACCTAACCTTAAAAGACTTACAAGTTTTGTTGCAAGGTCTTGAATCCCCTAGGTGACAGAGGTCGAAGTGATAGTCTATGGCAGTATTCCCTGACTGAGTTGTTATTGTGGGTCTGCTGTACAGATGTAGGATCTTAATTTGATCGCCCTGTTGCAAGCTAACTTTAAAACTCGTATTGTGAGGTTTAAAAAAGCTTCTGAAGTTTGTAATTTCCACTTTTAAATTTCAGACTTAAAATCCCTAAAAAAATGGCCGTTAATTATAATCCACATAATAATGTGCATTTCCTGTTGCTGTAGGATTATTTTCCTGCTGTAGCAAACTGACTCAAATTAAGACCCTGCATCTGTATTGTGGTATTCCTCCGAAGAGCTCTCCCAGGTCCTGAAAGCAGCCTCAGAGAAAAGTACAGGCTCTGTACACCAAACAGCCAGCAACCAACCAGTGTTCATCTGATAGGGACATATAAAATAACAGGGACAAATTCAACTAATCATTGCAATAGCCACTGTCGGAGGCATCGCACCATGATGTTTGTAACTGGTGTCTGTTCCCACCTGAACCTTAGGTACATTAGGTCACCCTCAGCGGCGACCGTGATAGGATAACAGTATGTGTGAGGTCTCCACTACAAGCTTTCTGGTGAATGATGATTCATTCTTTTGTTTGTCTGGTAGGCAGAACGCCGCCTGCCTCCTGCACTCTCAATAATAACGTTTTGTGGATGTTGTTGTTGGTTCACTGCGTGGAACAATCACTGTTCTCCACCTTGTACCTCTAAATTATACTTTATTGATACTGCCCAAGTGCATGTCTTTGCAGTTTGGTTCTGACAGCAGTTTCCTTCATATCAGTTGATTGAAACCTGCCTTGAGGCCATCAAACAATAATATGTGAGTTATTGTTATTTTGTTAGACTGAACACGGGGTATGCACAGTTTGTCCTCATGTTTCAATAGGATTCTTTATATAGGTAGACTATTACCACCAATAGGATTCTTTATATAGGTAGACTATTACCACCAATAGGATTCTTTAAATATGTAGACTATTAGCACCAATAGGATTCTTTATATAGGTAGACTATTACCACCAATAGGATTCTTTATATAGGTAGACTATTACCACCGGTGGATAAAATCATCCAGCAATAGTGGTGGTGGTACTCCCCTATAACCTGGTCTGTGATCAGATTTCTCCAGCTGTCCTGTTTCTAATTATTAAGACTAGAAAATAAAACATGGGCCTGGATCAGTGACCTAATCGTGACTTCCACCTCCACCCTGAGTATGGGCCACATGTCTCCTAGCTGGCTGTCTCTGTGCCAGGGTCTGCGGCCTAGTGTAGGTCCTTGCCCAGTGAAGGTCTAGTGTTGCTGTGCTAATTAAACATGGGAGGAGATGGAGAGCGAGAGAGGGGGTGGGGGTGGGGGTAGAGAAGAGGAGGGGAGGAGAAAGGGCAGAGAGATTTACGACACCTCTCATCTTCTACCCTGAAATCAGCCAATGGCTGTAAACAACCAAGGTTCCAGTATGCCAATCAGAGCCCAACAGTACATGATTGACAGATATGGGGCCCGGTCGCTTCCAGGAAATACACTGGGAGGCCATTTTGTGTCTGACATCAAATGTATTGAATTATAGTGTATTACATTTAAAAAATATATATACATACAGTTGAAGTCGGAAGTTTACATACACTTAGGTTGGAGTCATTAAAACTAGTTTTTCAACCACTCCACACATTTCTTGTTAACAAACTATAGTTTTGGCAAGTCAGTTAGGACATCTACTTTGTGCATGACACAAGTAATTTTTACAACAATTGTTTACAGACAGATTATTTCACTTATAATTCACTGTATCACAATTCCAGTGGGTCAGAAGTTTCCATACACTAAGTTGACTGTGCCTTTAAACAGCTTGGAAAATTCCAGAAAATGATGTCATGGCTTTAGAAGCTTCTGATAGGCTAATTGACATCATTTTAAAAACATTTATTTTTATTTGACCTTTATTTAACCAGGTAGGCTAGTTGAGAACAAGTTCTCATTTACAACTGCGACCTGACCAAGATAAAGCACAGCAGTTTGATATATACGCTAATTGACATCATTTGAGTCAATTGGAGGTGTACCTGTGGATGTATTTCAAGGCCTACCTTAAAACTTAATGCCTCTTTGCTTGACATCATGGGAAAATCAAAAGGAATCAGCTAAGACCTCAGAAATAAAATTGTAGACCTCCACAAGTCTGGATCGTCTTTGGGAGCAATTTCCAAACGCCTGAAGGTACCACGTTCAAACAATAGTACGCAAGTATAAACACCATGGGACCATGCAGCCGTCATACCGCTCAGGAAGGTGACATGTTCTGTCTCATAGAGATGAACGTACCTTGGTGCGAAAAGTGCAAATCAATCCCAGAACAACAGCAAAGGACCTTGTGAAGATGCTGGAGGAAACCGGTACAAAAGTATCTATATCCACAGTAAAATCCTTTATATAAGTCCTTTATCGACATAAACTGAAAGACCGCTGAGCAACTAAGAAGCCACTGATCCAAAACTGCCATAAAAATGCCAGACTACAATTTGCAACTGCACATGGGGACAAAGATAGTACTTTTGGGGGAAATGTCCTCTGTTCTGATGAAACAAAAATAGAATTGTTTGGCCATAATGGCCATCGCAATGTTTGGAGGAAAAAGAGGGAGGCTTGCAAGCCGAAGAACACCATCCCAACCGTGAAGCATGGGGGTGGCAGCATCATGTTGTGGGGGTGCTTTGCTGTAGGAGGGACTGGTGCACTTCACAAAATAAATAGCATCATGAGGAAGGAGAATTATGTAGATATATTGAAGCAACATCTCAAGACATCAGTCAGGAAGTTAAAGCTTGGTCGCAAATGGGTCTTCCAAATGGACAATGACCCCAAGCATACTTCCAAAGTTGTGGCAAAATGGCTTAAGGACAACAAAGTCAAGGTATTGGAGTGGCCATCACAAAGCCCTGACCTCAATCCCATAGAAAATTTGTGGGCAGAACTGAAAAAGCGTGTGCTTGCGGAAGCCTACAAACCTCACTCAGTTAGGAATGGGCCAAAATTCACCCAATTTATTGTGGGAAGCTTGTGGAAGGCTACCCAACACGTTTGACCCAAGTTAAACAATTTAAAGGCAATGCTAACAAATACTAATTGAGTGTATGTAAACTTCTGACCCACTGGGAATGTGATCATTCTTTCTACTATTATTCTGACATTTCACATTCTTAAAATAAAGTGGTGATCCTAACTGACCTAAAACAGGGAATTTTTACTAGGATTAAATGTGAGGAATTATGAAAAACTGAGTTTAAATGTATTTGGCTAAGGTGTATGTAAACTTCTGACTTCAACTGTATATATATATATATATATATATATATATATATATATTGTCACACACCGGATAGGTGCAGTGAAATGTGTATGGCGTCCCTGGAGCAAATGAGGGTTTAGTGCCTTGCTCAAGGGTACATCGACAGATTCTTCACCTTGTCGGCTATGCTGTGCCCTTACTGTAGTATAGGGATCAGGGACTAAGGACAAGAAAAGACACATGGGTTGTGCCATTGAAAGACATATGAGGGGAGGTCAAAGGAGTAATATGAGGGTGGAGAGATGGACGCTTGTGACGGATCACCACTGTTCTGTCTCATGGTGGGGGAGGTTCCCCTATAGAGGGCTAACCGAGGGTGACACATGACATGTGCATTACGTGGAGTGCTCAGAGTAGCAGAGCGAGAGAGAGGGTTAGATAGAGAGAGAACGTGAGAGAGAGACAGAAAACAGAGGGCAGAGAATCAAACCAAATCCAAATGTATTCGTCACATGCGCTAAATTATTATTATCAATCAAATTTCAATCAAATGTATTTATAAAGCCCTTCTTACATCAGCTGATGTCACAAAGTGCTGTACAGAAACCCAGCCTAAAACCCCAAACAGCAAGCAATGCAGGTGTAGAAGCACGGCTGCAAACCAAAGGCTGTCACACCCACCAGAAATATCAACGCTGGGAGGCTTTGCTCTGGGGATAATGATGAGTTCTACAGTCTTTTTCCACATTTTGTTGTTACAAAGTGAGATTAAAATAGAGTTGTCATTTTTTGTCAACGATCTACTCAAAATACTATGTAATGTCAAAGTGGAAGAGAAATTTGAACATTTGTAAATGAAAAGATGTGAAAAATAAAGCACTAATATACAGTATCTTGAGTACTCAACCCCCTGAGTCAATACATGTTAGAATCACCTTTGGCAGCGATTACAACTGTGAGTCTTTCTGGGTAAGTCTATAAGAGCTTTCCACATCTGGATTGGGAAACATTTGCCCATTCTTTTAAAAATTATTCTCTGTCAAATTGGTTGTTGATCATTGCTAGAAAACCCTTTTCAGGTCTTGCCATAGATTTTCAAGCAGATTTAAGTCAAAACTGTAACTCGGCCACTTCACAGACTTCTTGGTAAATAACTCCAGTGTAGATTTGGCCTTGTGTTTTTGTCACGCCCTGATCTGTTTCACCTGTCCCTGTGATTGTCTCCATCCCCTCCAGGTGTCGCTTATTTTCCCCAGTGTATTTATCCCTGTGTTTCCTGTCTCTGGTTGCCAATTCGTCTTGTATGTTTTCCAAGTCAACCAACTGTTTTTCCCGTTCACCTGCTTTTTGCTATTCTCCTTTTTCTAGTCCTCCCGGTTTTTATCCTTGCCAGTTTCTGGACTCTGTACCCGCCTGCCTGACCTTCCTGCCTGCCTTGACCTTGAGCCTGTCTGCCACTCTGTACGTCCTGGACTCTGATCTGGTTTTGACCTTTTGCCTGTCCACGACCATTATCTTGCCTACTCCTTTTGGATTAATAAACATTGTAAGACTCCAACCATCTGCCTTCTGTGTCTGCATCTGGGTCTCGCCTTGTGTCATGATAGTTGTAGGTTATTGTCCTGCTGAAAGGTGAATTAATCTCCCAGTGTCTGGTGGAAAGCAGACTGAACCAGGTTTTCCTCTAGGATTTTCCCTGTGCTTAGCTCCATTCCATTTCTTTTTTATCCTGAAACTCCCCGGTCCTTAATAATTACAAGCATACCCATAACACGATGCAGCCACCACTATGCCTGAAAATATGAGGAGTAGTACTCAGTAATGCGTTGTATTTGATGTGCCCCAAACATAAGGGAAACACTTTGTATTCAGGACAAAATGTTAATTGCTTTGCCACAGGTGTTATAACAACTGTTTTATGAATCGTGTCATTTTACATCTGCCTGCAAGTCCTCACATCGAGGAAATACTTTGAGGAATGATGAATTCTAAATAGGAAATGTGCCTCTACAGAATATCTCAATGCAATATGAAACTCAGAACTGCGATTAGCAAAATGCTAAGATTGTTTTCATGGCTGTGTAAAGTCAGTTACCAACTCTCATCACTGTTTACATCCTATATCATGTCATTATTGTTATTTTGTACCGCTATTTCGCTTTCTCTCTCTGCTTTAATCTCTCAGTGTTTCTACAGTTCCCTGTAAAGCCAATGATGTCACCATGGGGTCAAGGGAGTGAGTGGACTGACAAAACATGGTCAGATGGTCTCCTAGTTCTTCAGGAAACCCCAGTGCCAACAGAATGGTCCTCTGTCTGTCCACACGTCCAGACAGGCAGTGTCTCTGTCTGCATCCACGCTATGAGCCACTTCCATGCTACACGCTGATAGATTAAAAGTCAAAAGGATAAACAGCAAGCAGCTTAATGAAGGCCAACAGATTAGAGTAGGGCACCAGCAGAGAGAGAGAATAAAATTATTGTGAGAGGGAGAGTAGGATAGACAGTGAGAGAGTGTGTAAACATATGTGCATTGTGAATGTACAGTATGTATGTATGTATGTATGTATGTATCCACAGTTGAAGTCGGAAGCTTACATACACCTTAGCCAAATACATTTAAACTCAGTTTTTCACAATTCCTCACATGTAATCCTAGTAAAAAATGCCCTGTCTTAGGTCAGTTAGGATCACCACTTTATTTTAAGAATGTGAAATGTCAGAATAATAGTAGAGAAAGTGATTTATTTCAGCTTTTATTTCTTTCATCACATTCCCAGTGGGTCAGAAGTGTACATACACTCAATTAGTATTTGGTAGGATTGCCTTTAAATTGTTTAACTTGGGTCAAACGTGTCGGGTAGCCTTCCACAAGCTTCCCACAATAAGTTGTGTGAATTTTGGCCCATTCCACCTGACAGAGCTGGTGTAACTGAGTCAGGTTTGTAGGCCTCCTTGCTCACACACGCTTTTTCAGTTCTGCCCACAAACTTTCTATAGGATTGAGGTCATGGCCACTCCAATACCTTGACTTTGTTGTCCTTAAGCCATTTTGCCACAACTTTGGAAGTATGCTTGGGGTCATTGTCCATTTGGAAGACCCATTTGCGACCAAGCTTTAACTTCCTGACTGATGTCTTGAGATGTTGCTTCAATATATCTACATAATTCTCCTTCCTCATGATGCTATTTATTTTGTGAAGTGCACCAGTCCCTCCTACAGCAAAGCACCCCCACAACATGATGCTGCCACCCCCATGCTTCACGGTTGGGATGGTGTTCTTCGGCTTGCAAGCCTCCCTCTTTTTCCTCCAAACATTGCGATGGCCATTATGGCCAAACAGTTATATTTTTGTTTCATCAGACCAGAGGACATTTCTCTAAAAAGTACGATCTTTGTCCCCATGTGCAGTTGCAAACTGTAGTCTGGCTTTTTTATGGTGGTTTTGGAGCAGTGGCTTCTTCCTTCCTGAGCAGCCTTTCAGGTTATGTCGATATAGGACTCGTTTTACTGTGGATATAGATACTTTTGTACCTGTTTCCTCCAGCATTGTCACAAGGTCCTTTGCTGTTGTTCTGGGATTGATTTGCACTTTTTGCACCAGAGTACGTTCATCTCTAGGAGACAGAATGCGTCTCCTTCCTGAGCGGTATGACGGCTGCGTGGTCCCATGGTGTTTATACTTGCGTACTATTGTTTGTACAGATGAACGTGGTACCTTCAGGCGTTTGGAAATTGCTCCCAAGGATGAACCAGACTTTTTTTTCTGAGGTCTTGGCTGATTTCTTTAGATTTTCCCATGATATTAAGCAAAGAGGCACTGAGTTTGAAGGTAGGCCTTGAAATACATCCACAGGTACACCTCCAATTGTCTCAAATTATGTTAATTAGCCTATCAGAAGCTTCTAAAGGCATGACATCATTTTCTGGAATTTTCCAAGCTGTTTACAGGCACAGTCAACTTAATGTATGTAAACTTCTGACCCACTGGAATTGTGATACAGTGATTTATAAGTGAAATAATCTGTTTTTAAACAATGACTTGTGTCATGCACAAAGTAGATGTCCTAACCGACTTGCCAAAACTATAGATTGTTGACAATAAATGTGTGGAGTGGTTGAAAAACGAGTTTTAATGACTCCAACCTAAATGTATGTAAACTTCCGACTTCAACTGTATGTACACTAACCTTCAAAGGTTTGGGGTCACTTAGAAATGTCCTTGTTTTTGAAAGAAAATCACATTTTTTGTCCATTAAAATACAGTGTAGAAATTAATGTTGTAAATGGCTGATTTTTAACCATCACTCCTGTGTTCCAATGGCACATTGTACTAGCTAATCCAAGTTTATCATTTTAAAAGGCTAATTGATCATTAGAAAACCCTTTTGCAATTATGTTAGCACAGCTGAAAACTGTTGTTCTGATTAAAGAAGCAATAAAACTGGCCTTCTTTAGACTAGTTGAGTATCTGGAGCATCAGCATTTGTGGGTTCGATGACAGGCTCAAAATGTCTAGAAACAAATAACTTTCTTCTGAAACTTGTCAGTCTATACTTGTTCTGACAAATGAAGGCCACTCCATGTGAGAAATTGCCAAGAAACTGAAGATCTCATACAACGCTGTCCTCAACTGGCAGCTTCATGCAAAGAAAAAGCCATATCTCAGGCTGGCCAATAAAAATAAAAGATTAAGATGGGCAAAAGAACAGACACTGGACAGAGGAACTCTGCTTAGAAGGACAGCATCCCAGAGTCACCTCTTCACTGTTGACATTGAGACTGGTGTTTTGCGGGTACCATTTAATGAAGCTGCCAGTTGAGGACTTGTGAGACGTCTGTTTCTCAAACTAGACATTCTAATGTACTTATCCTCTTGCTCAGTTGTGCACCGGGGCCTCTCACTCCTCTTTCTATTCTGGTTAGAGCCAGTTTGCACTGTTTTGTGAAGGGAGTAGTACACAGCGTTGTGATAATTTAGCCTTTTAAAATGATAAACTTGGATTAGCTAACACAACATGCCATTGGAACACAGGAGTGTGGTTGCTGATAATGGGCCTCTGTACGACTATGTAGATATTCCATTAACAATCAGCCATTTCCAGCTACAAAAGTCATTTACAACATTAACAATGTCTACACTGTATTTCTGATCAATTTGATGTTATTTTAATGGACAAAAAATTTGCTTTTCTTTAAAAAACAAGGACATTTCTAAGTGACCCCAAATTTTTGAAAGGTAGTTTGTATGTATGTGTATGGGTGTATGTGTGAGTAAACACACAAGTGTGTGTGTGTGTGTGTGTGTGTGTGTGTGTGTGTGTGTGTGTGTGTGTGTGTGTGTGTGTGTGTGTGTGTGTGTGTGTGTGTGTGTGTGTGTGTGTGTGTGTGTGTGTGTGTGTGTGTGTGTGAGTGGTGCGTGAGTACGTGCATGTGAACACAGAAGAAAACAGCAGGGAGGGGGTGAGGCAGTAGTGTGTGATCAGGAAGACCCGGGTGACGTCAGTGCAGCTGGTCAGGGAGAGCAGACTGCATGGTGGTACATTCTGCTAGTCAGCAGGCAATTCGTTGCGTCGAGACTGCAGTAAGCATCTTCATAGGCCGTTACAGTATAACCTTGTCAGGATGACAATGCTGCTGAGAACACGTATAATTCATATTGACCAGGAAATCCTACTGTTCACGTTAACATTACAAAGAAATGTGTAGGCTGTGTAGTTTTGTATAGTAAAGCAAAGCATTGTATTGCGAAATATGCAACAGCCAAGGGAGTCCTGACAATCAGTCAGTCACCTATCGTATCGCCCGGTGCTGAGCGGGTGCAGCAGCCTAGCTAAGTACTAACAGATGGATGGGGAGCCGACATCGAAGGGCTCGAATCGACTCTTCCTTCTCCTCTCCATGTACTTTCGCAAGGTCATACTGCAGCATAGCGGGGTTGTGTCCCCGGAGAAATGTGGTTTATCCATCATCAACACCGTGACAGTTGTGACAGGGACAATGACATAATTAATGTTATGTATTCATTCATATCTCACATTAGGTGTACCCTAAGGTGTACCCTAATCCGTAAATGACTGAAGGTCAGATACACATGATATCTATCCTCTGTGGACTGTGTTTAGTTTATCAACGACAAAATGGCAACCCTGTCTGAGAAACAACCACACATTAGGCTTTCTTGCTGGAATTGTGCGTTTACAAGGTGCCTACACAATATTGGGCAGTGGCCTCCAATGCGCTATGCGACCTGAGCGTAAAGTGGAAGAGCCCACGAAAGGATGGGGGGAAATGCATACCGTATTCAACCCCATTAAACCGGTACATTATGATGTCTTTAATCATAAGAAGTGGAAACCTCCAATATGCAATTTGTAATATCAAAGGAAATGCAAAATGTTGGGGGATTATTTTATATATACTGTAGAGTTGTACTATGACAAATATTAGAATAGCACCATAGAGGAAATAAATAATTGGCCAATAATGATTTCAATTATTATTGTTTAAGCTTAAATACAATAGTTTTATAATAGGGAGCACTAACAACAAAATCAAACGTCCATTTTGGTTTGGTATTCTATTCTGCCATTGCATATAATGCAGCAATTAGCACATGGAAGGTTTTATGTAACCAAATAAGCTGTTTACATGTATTTTGCGTGAAGAGGAGGGACTGGTGATTCAAGGCAGCAATTTCAGTAACTCATCTTAATTTAATACATTCGATATAATTGTGAGGTTATCCAATGGATCTCAATGGCTGTAAATCAAGGGATTGGGGGGGGCTGGGTCTAGGTAGGTGTGTAAGAACGATTGCAGCCTAGGAAGCTTTGATAATGGAGGGATGCATTTGCGTACAGAAACACAAAACCACTTACTTCCCAACGAAGTTCTCCAACACCGAGCTTTTCCCTGCACTCTGCCCGCCGACCACAGCGATTTGAGGCAGATCCAACTGGGAATTTTGACCGATGGCCGAAAAGGCATCTTGCATTTTATTCACAAGAGGAATAAGGTCTTCCATCCCCCGGTTCCCCATGATTGCAAGGTAATCGGTCGCTCCTTCTTAGTAGAAACAAATGAGGGAACGCGTTCTCCCTCGGAACCGAGCGCTTGTCCCCCCTTTATCACCCTTCCGTTATGAGGGTGTTTCAACGTTTGGAATCCACCTTCTATATAAATGTTGCTTGCACCCTCATTGATTACGCTTCCCCGGTGTCCCCTCTACACAGAACGCTTCTCCTCTCCTTACTCCCCTCTACAGCTATACTCAACTCTCTACCACGCAGCACCGAGGGATGATCTCTTCTCAGAATACGCTAGGAGATCCTTGCACTGACGCGCATGCACCACTCCGCGGCGATCTATCTCAACAGAATTGCGCCCTAGGCTTTGTGTGCTCTCTCTTACCGCTATGCTGTAAGAAATAGAAAATACAGGCTATGTAAACATTCTATTTATAAATAGGCTATATTGATACATATTGATACTTTGCTACATCATAGATTAATTATGTTATGCCCATGCTGATTATGTTTGGTGGGTTTTGCGTGGATGGCAGTGTTGATCTGTCCATGGTGCTGAAATTGTTAAACGACGTCATCTGTTCCTCAGCCTCCTAGGGGAAAGAGGGCGACATACGCTACAGACAGTCACAGAGCGCACACCGAGGAATAATAAGAGGTGCGCATCCCTGTAAAATACCCGGAGCAGGTGCACAGTGTCACCTCCGTTCCACCAGCAAGAATAAGCAATACCTACCAGGAATAAGTGACCTCGGCGATATCCCTTCAAAATAAAAGTCCCGCAATTAACACGGTTTAAAAAAATACAAATTGTCAAAATTCGTTAAAAAAATGTTGGAAATATTAGCAGACTTTGAATTTTGGAAAATAAAATAGTTAATAGCCATAAAAGAACAAATAATATTATAGCCCTGACAATATTGTTAACAGCAATAAGAGTAATGATTAGGCCCTACTAGATAGTAATTATGGTAACAACAGTAGACCTAATTTAAATCACAAAACATTATTTATAATGCTACTATTATTAATAATAATATACTTATAATAATCCACTTTAGAAAACACTTTTATATCCTGTTGTTCTGTCCCATTGTTCTGTCATTCAGATGTATTCAATATTTGCATATTAGATATATTAGTTTTACAATGGGTGCCACAACTGAGCACTTTTGCAGATTACAATAAAACTGAATTGCAGTTCAGCTTACATAAGATATAATAAAATTAAAATAATTAAATTAAATAGTCCAAGAGCCAGACCCCCCAGATTTGGGCTGTCAGGCTCACTTAGGCCAACAATGTCTCATAGTGATTTTTTTGAAGGTCTATGTCCCTAGAGTTGGAAAATGTGTGATAGCAGTGCATCAATAGTAGCTTTCTGTGTGTTATCACTCTTTCTTTCATCGCTCCATCCCATTCATTGACAAACAATGTCAGTATAAAAAAAAGTAATTTCTCACTTGTACCCTTTAATCATATATCATTGGAAAGCTTAGATTCACAGTAATCCATCAGACACATTTTCAGAATGTTCAGGTCAACAGAACTTTGACCTTTGACCTCCAGGGTATGTGATGGACATTTTAAGTTTGTGCTTTTCAAATAACCAATTTCTATGTTCTATGTTTGTGCTTTTCAAATCAAAAGCAAATCAAATGTTATTTGTCACATACACGTGTTTAGCAGATGTTATTGCGGGTGTAGCGAAATGCTTGTGTTTCTAGCTCTAAAAGTGCAGTCATATCTAACAATTTCACAACAAGCTACCATTGCTGCACTGCTATCATACATTTTCTAACTCTAGGGACATAATACTTCCAAAAAATTGGCATGTGACATGGTTGGCCCAAGTGAGCCCGACCAACCCCTATAGCTCATTGATTAAAAAGAGAAACACATTAACAAGAACATTTCACTTTGAACAACTACCCCATCTACTGTCTGTTAAAAACCCTAACTAATGGAAGGTTTCAGTGTTACATTGAACATACATATTGCACCGTACACAATTTCCTGTACAATATGTTTCAGTAAACGGGGATCCATTCTACTCAGGAGCACTTCTACTTCTGTGGCCCTTTAAAGGCGTTTACAGATAAGCGTCAAAGGTCTCATAGACTTCAATGGGAGTAGGGCGGCGGATGGCAAAACGCAAGCAGTTTTGCAAGTGGCATGATTCGTGCTGCTCGCTACCGTGATAGGCTTCAATGGGAGAAGGGCGGCAAAATGCAAGCAGCAGTGCTCGCTACCGTGAGTGGCGCCGCTGGCCCAACGCTTGAAGTGCCAGAAAATGTTATTAGCTGAAGTCTTGAGTTGCTGCCGTGTATGGTTGACCAATGAGCATCTTCATCTTGTCAACCAATCAAACAATGTTTTAATGACAACATTCGAGCTGACCACAACCGGGATGGCCGGTGCTATCCGGGTTACTTGGGACATCACTACCATAAACCCTAACCTTAACGCCTAGCCTTATACCCTGACTACACCACTCGCGTCGCGTGTACGCGAGCATTACAAAATAAATGTAGAAATCTATGTTATTCAATTATTGCATCCACACGGCTTGCACGCGCCAACGAGCGTCTGCGTTGCCAAGGGCTAAAATAGAAGTCAGTTCTATTTCTGATGCAGTTCGCGCCGCAAGTCCTGCCTCTCCCAGCTCCTCATGAAAAAGCCTGGAAGGAGGGGAGATGAGTAGAAACGATTCGGTTGACCGTTTTATGTGTGGATTAATTGGCAGAGTAGAGGACCTTGTGCATTTCAGGTAAAATAACAACTCAATGTTTAACGTTATATCCCAGGACAAATTAGCTAGCAACAGCAAGCTAGCTAAATAGAACAAATTATCTAGCAAGTGCAAGCTAGCTAAATTGCCATAACGTTAAATGTTTCCTGTTTTTCGACCTGTCCCCAAATGATATAATATAACACAAATGACTGATTGGATGAGAGAAATTGATGATAAAAGATTGTGGAAGCTGTTTTGTTAGACTTCAGTGTGGCTTTTGACATTATCGATCATAGTCTGCTGATGGAAAACGTATCTGTTATGGCTTTACACCCCCCCTGCTATATTGTGGATAAAGAGTTACCTGTCTAACAGAACACAGAGGGTGTTCTTTAATGGAAGCCTCTCCAACATAATCCAGGTAGAATCAGGAATTCCCCAGGGCAGCCAGTCTAGGCCCCTTACTTTTTTCAATCTTTACTAATGACATGCCACTGGCCTTGAGAAAAGCCTCTATGTATGTGGATGTCAGCACTATACATGTCAGTTACCTCAGCAAGTGAAATCAATGCAACACTTAGAGCTGCAGTTAGTTTCAGAATGGGTGGCAAGGAATAAGTTAGTCCTAAATACAAAAAAAGAAAGCAAAGTATTGTATTTGGGACAAATCATTCAATAAACCATAAACCTCAACTAAATCTTGTAATACATAATATGAAAATGTAGTAAGTGGAGGTGACTAAACTGCTTGGAGTAACCCTGGATTGTAAACTGTCATGGTCAAACACATTGATACAACAGTAGCTAAGATGGGGAGACGTCTGTTCATAATAAAGCGATGCTCTGCCTTTTTAACAACACTATCAAGAAGGCAGGTCCTACAGGCTCTAGTTTTGTCACACCTGGACTACTGTTCAGTCATGTGGTCAGGTGCCACAAAGAGAGACCTCGGAAAATTACAATTGGCTCAGAACAGGGCAGCACGGCTGGCCCTTAAATGTACACAGGGAGCTAACAGTAACAATATGCATGTAAATCTCTCATGGCTCAAAGTGGAAGAGAGAGTGATTTCATCACTACTTGTTTTTGTAAGAAGTATTGAAATGCTGAATCCACCGAGGTGTCTGTTTAAACTACTAGCACACTGCTCGGACACCCATGCATACCCCACAAGACATGCCACCAGAGGTCTCTTCACAGTCCCCAAGTCAAGAACAGACTATGGGAGGTGCACAGTACTACATAGAGCCATGGCTACATGGAACTTTATTCCACATCAGGTAACTGATGCAAGTAGTAGAATCAGATTTTAAAAATAGATAACAATACACCTTATGGAACAGTGGGTACTGTGAAGACACACACACACAGGCACAGACACACATACACATGATGAGACACGCACTCTACACACACGTACACATGGATGTTGTATTGTAAGTATGCTATGGTGCAGTAGTGGCCTGAGGGAACACACTAAATGTATTGGGTAAAGTGCTTTGAAATGTAATGTCATGTAATATTTGAAATTGTATATAAATGCCTTAATGTTGCAGGACCCCAGGGAGAGTAGGTGCTGTCTTGGCAGGAACCAATGGGGATCCTTAATCAATACAAATACAAATGGTACAGGTGTCCTCTTTTTTTAAAGCCCATGTGTGTGAGGTGTATACTTTGGTTTAAAAGTAGATTTGTTTAAGACTACCAAGAAACACTGTGTGACCTTGATTTAGCCCACTGCAGTAAAATGTTACAATCAGTACGTTTTTCATATTGGACATACATATTGGACTGTACATAATTTCCTGTACTTTGTCGCAGTAAAAAGCGGTCTATTTTATTCAGGTGCATTTCTGCTTTCCAAATCTACAGAGTTTACACTCCCAGGAGTGTCCCTGCTCATTTTGCAGCCATTAAAGGTAACTAATTCAAAGGTATAGGCTACTGTAGATTTTGATCTTTGAGTACAGTTAACGTACCAAATATCCTGACAAAATATATATATATATCTGAAAACGTGATTAAACTAGACAATTAATATGTGTGCTTGCTATGTATGCCGGACAGAGAAAAATGTGTTGGTAAATTGCTTTCTGTTGTCATAACCACTTTTGCTAGTCTGTGGTGCATGGATTACAAAGCTGTGATCAATATTGCAATAAGTAATATACATGCTACCAATCCTACCCTGTTGGGCTAATTGCTGTTCAAGGTAACCTTTGATCATCTGAAATGTCTCTTATTTCAAGGATGAGATCTCTCCTATTCTTGCCATAAACCACTGCCTTGTTATTACAAATGAGAAAACCAATACTGTGAATATAAAGTAGATCATTTGCTAAGAAATTAACAAGAAGCAAAGTCCTCAAAATGAGAAGTAACATGCTGGGGGTGTAAACTCTGTGGATTTGGCAAGCAGAATTGCTCCTGAATAGAACGGATCCTGCTTTTACTGCGATACAATATACAGAAAATTGTGTACAGTCCAATAAATGATAGACACACAACAAATATCATCACATAATATCTTATATAAATATTTTTTATCATTCTTTGTATTATAACTAGTGTAAAATGTATTGATAATTGTGCCAATTTTCCATCATTTTCACCCAACTGTTTTATTTACAAAGTACACAGGACGGGACTTTTATTCTGAAGGATTACAAAAACCCGTGACCCGGAAAAGCTTAGTTAGTCTTGCCTGCTTCACAGCGATTGCAGTCTCAACGGAACAATCGCTGATACTTTTAAAAAGGCTGCAGACCGATACAAACCTGCGCTTCTAAAATAATTTAAAATATTTTTTTGTTAAAACGTAGGTTATCGTTATATGGTTAAAAAAACATTACATGTAAATAAAATGTAGATAGTTACCATTGATTATTCCGATTACATAAAACAAAGGCACTAAACTAAAGCTTGCAGCTAATGTAAGCCAAATAGCTAGCGATGTTGCTAATGCTAGGCTAAATTGCTAGCTAAACAAACGTTATAGGGTAGATAGCTAGCTAGTTGTGTTTGCCAGAGGTTGTAGACACTGACTGTAGCGTTGCTAATGCTGACTAGCTAGCTAGAAACCATGGGCAGGGACGTTAGAACATCCTCGCTAGAAAAGCACAAATTACTTACACGCTAACGAGCTGTATTTATTATGTTCCTATATAGCCAGGGAAGCGTATCTAGCTAACCGTTATGTAGCCAACGTTATACTCCGCATGATAGGTAGCTGGATTCAAGGTTTATTGTGGATCGGATAATCAAATGCTTTTTTTTCTCTTATCAAGATCCTGGCCCGAGGAGGTATCGTCGATAGGCTTTTCTGCAAGCAACAACGGACAGTTAACGTTAGCTAACACGTTACCGATTACAACGCCGGGATGTTTAATCCGCATCACCACCAACAGCACCAACAACAGCACCAACAACAGCAACAGTTTCACCATCATCTGCGGCAGCTTCAGCAACTGTTCCAGCACCAGCCCCCCCCTCCTCCACCACAACAACACCACCAACCCCCTCCATCGCACCATGTTCCACATCACCACCAAAGAGGACGGTAAGAATTGCGAACTCGAGGTCGTGGATATAAGGCCCTAAATCTGACTTGTTAGCAACAGTTGCTAACATCAGACAAGTAATATGTTTATCTTGGATTACATTTGCCAGGGGTGCGTTCAGTCAATATGATCTAGATATATCTTCCTCTGGTTCAGTTCATTCAACGTTGCCTAACTGTTTTAGACGAGCTTTCCCAAACGCTACAAACCATTCTACAGGGGGTGCGTTCAGTACAAGAGAACGGTGTTTAATAAAACGGAAACGACACTACTGAACAACCAGTTGAAGAACGGTGTGATTATGGTGGCCCAGAGGGAGATGTGTTTGGTGTGTGCCGCATTAGTTTTGCGATTTAAAATGGTCACACACATATAGATCAGGCCACACCCACCAAACGGGAGCAGAAGTACCTCAAAGACTGGGTTGTAATCATTAAACCATAGCAAACAGTTGCAACATAAGCAAGCTAATATTGGACACATTCAGATAGGCCCCTCCCCATTTTATGTTTGGTTCCTAGTAAATACACCCCTGTTGAAGAACAGTGTGCACCATTTTGGGGAAACTTGTTGTTCAGTACCAGTGGAGGCTGCTGTGGGGAGGAAGGCTTATACATCTGCATTGCTTGCTGTTTGGGGTTTTAGGCTGGGTTTCTGTATAGCACTTTGTGACAACGGCTGATGTAAAAAGGGCTTTGTAAATACATTTGATAATAATGGCTGGAACGGAGCCAATGGAATGGCAAACACATGGAAATCATGTGTTTGACGTATTTGATACTATTCCACAGATTTCGCTCCAGCCAGTACCACGAGCCCATCCTCCCCAATTAAGGTGCCACCTGTGTTCAGTACACTACGTCAGGCAACGTAGCAAACCGAACTGAATGTACCCCAGGATTGTGTTCAGTGCGACAGAACTGTGTGAAACATTGAATTCACACAGTTCTGTCGTAGGCCACATTGCCACACATACCCACCAAACAAGAGGAAACATACCTCAAAGGCTTGTTGAAGAACGGTGCGCACCGTTTTAGGGGAAATGCTACAAACCGTCACACTACGTAGCAAAAGTTTAAGAAAACTGAACGCACCCCCGGTATCAAAGACAATTTTAAATAAAGAGGCCTAGAAACTGCTAATCCACTAGAAATCCCTGACCACGCTTGTAGACGATGTCATGGCGACGTAAGTTAGCTAAGCTCATGCGCAGAAACACGTGTCATCGGTTCTAACGGTCATCTTGCGCTGAACTGCGCATGTGCAGGCCGTTAAATCAAAGCCACTCAAACGTGCCAGTGTGTCACTTTCACAAGGTTGTAGTACAGTTTCAGCTACTTAAGACATTGGCTCGAATCTAGGTTTTGCGGGTGCTGAGCGATTTTAGTGCTTTTTTAGGTAGTTTTGGTTCGATAATAAAAAAATAATCACGTTTTTCGATTTCAATAAAAATGCATTATGCATTATGTGGGTTGCATTATGTGGGTTGAATGCTGAACAACACAAAATAAAACAATTTTATTATTCATTTATTCATTTATTCACATTACTTTAATAACATTTCAGTTGTGTTTATTACATTTGTTTTATTTGATGAGTTTATTTAATTCCAAGTCATCTCATCTCTAGAGCTGCTGCCTATGCTGTCTGACAATATCACAATTTTAGTAGTTCTTCAAAGTAAATAAGGCGTACTTTTATGACTGCTGAATAACAACTATTAATCACTTAATCATGTATTTTCAGGTAGAGATAGCTCGCGAAGCAACTGCTCTCTGTCCCTCTAGGTCGTGCATTCTACTCTCCATCTCCGTGTCTGCTCCACACAGACTGGACCAGTAGGCGTGCAATGGATTATGGTCATTTTAGTTAATTACCACGTTTTCTGTGCAAAACAATGTCTAATATTGGTTGTTTAACAAATGAAAAATAACCAACATTTTGGTTAATCACTCGGCACTAGGTTTTGCCTTTTAGATTTTGAGAAAATTAATAACTAAGGACACATTTTTCACTTCTCCCATTGACTTTCCAAACTCCGGTCTGGTCTGCTTCGTGATGCGTTCCCGGAAGTATCACGATGTTGGGCCTCTGGGTTTAGAAACTCTGTGCCAGTATGTTTGCTCCCGTTAGGTGGGTGTGGTGGGGTGTGGCCTGATCATGTGTGTGACCATTTGCAAAACTTGTGCAGCACACCCGCCATAATCACAATGTTCTCTGACTGGAATTAAACGTTCCACGCCTTTCTGTCCTGCTGAACGCACCCCATATTTACTTTGTATGAATAGTATTTGTTATTGAAAATTACACTGGCCAACTGTTCCAAACTCAGTGGCTGTATTATGTTTAAATATAAATACTGCTTTGTAATGCCCATTGGCTCTGTGATCACCAGGACCATGGCTGGACCAGGCCCTGCTCCTCCACCTCCCCGTATGGTCAACCTGGCTGCCCAGGCCACCATCATTGCCCCCAACCCAATGTTACAAGGGGCTCTAATGATGCAGCAGATGCAAGGTGAGAGCATTTCAGAATGTCAGCACATATACAGACAAGTAGATTGACACATGTTTCCAATACGGTATCATATCTTTATATCTACGTCGCTGGTGTACGTGCAAAAGGGCTCCCGAGTGGCGCAGCGGTCTAAGGCACTGCATCTCAGTGCTAGAGGCGTCACTGCAGACCTTGTTTGATTCCAGGCTGTATCACAAACGGCCACGATTGGGAGTCCCATAGGGTGGCGCACAATTGGCCCAGCGTCGTCCGGGTTAGGACTTGGCCGGGGTAGGCCGTCAACGTAAATAAGAATTTGTTCTTAACTGAGTTGCCTAGTTAAATGAAGGTTAAATAAATAAAAAGCTGTATGAGTCTCTGCACTGTTAACACTTCATTTTTATTGCAGTCCCATTTATTTGGTGTTCCTTATCGCTCCGAAGGCCAGCTGATATAAATGGGGAGGTGTCATAGTTTCTATCTTTCTCCTCATACTCATCCCCCATCTCCGCCTCTCCCACCTCTCTCTCCTTCCCTCCTTCTTTCTCTGGCGTTCCAGGTAGCATGCGGGGCTTTACGGCGAGCGGGCAGCAGTTCACCCAGTTCTTTGCTGCGGGGGCCAGGTCCTCTCTCCTGGGGCCTGTACCCATGGGCATGTCCATCAAGAACCCCCACATGGGCTTCCCTTCCCGACACTACCATCCCCACAACCGCTACTACAACAACAACAACAACGTAATCACAACCTCTATTTAACTATAGAGAACTACAAGGCGCCGAGCACCCACTCTGAGCGCTTTCTGTTTGACTAGCTAAAAGTTTTACTTGAGTTTTACTCTGAGTTGTAAAGATTGCTTTGATTGTCTTGAAACTGTGGGACAATGCTATGAGGCTTAAAAGGGAAAATCCCCTCAAACTATCTTTTGGTATTTTGTCCCATTAGTCCACTGTCGATACATTCCCAAAATGTTTTGCATGTCAGCAGTCAAGATATTGGACTTTCAAGAAACAAAATGTCACCTGTCTAAAATTTATTAAATCGTTTTTTCTCTCATCAGTCTACACACACTACACCATAATGACAAAACAAAAATAGGTTTAGAATTTCTTGCAAATTTATCATACTAAAAAAAACGAAAATATCACATTTACATAAGTATTCAGACCATTTACTCAGTACTTTGTTGAAACACCTTTGGCAGCGATTACAGCCTTGAGTCTTCTTGAGTATGACGCTTTAAGCTTGGCACACCTGTATTTGGGCAGTTTCTCCCATTCTCTGCAGATCCTCTCAAGCTCTGTCAGGTTGGATGGGGATGCACAGCCATTTTCAGGTCTCGCCAGACGCTCTGGCTGGACCACTTAAGATCATTCAGAGACTTGTCCCGAAGCCACTTTTGCGTTGTCTTTGCATTGTGCTTAGGGTCGTTGTCCTGTTGGACCTTCTCCCCAGTCTGAAGTCCTGAGCTCTCTGGAGCAGGTTTTCATCAAGGATCTCTCTCTGTACTTTGCTCCGTTCATCTTTCCCTCGGTCCTGATTAGTCTCCCAGCCCCTGCTGCTGAAAAACATCCCCACAGCATGATACTGCCACAACCATGCTTCACCATAGGGATAATGCCTGACGCTTGGTATTCAGGCCAAAGAGTTCAATCTTGGTTATTCTTGTTTCTCATGGTCTGAGAGTATTTAGGTGCCTTTTGGCGAACTCCAAGCGGGCTGTCGTGCCTTTTACTAAGGAGTGGCTTCCGTCTGGCCACTATACCACAAAGGCCTGATTGGTGGAGTGCTGCAGCAATGGTTGTCCTTCTCTAAGATTCTCCCATCTCCACAGAGGAATTCTAGAGCTCTTTCAGAGTCATCATTGGGTTCTTGGGCTCCTCCCTGACCAAGTCCATTCTCCCCTGATTGTTCAGTTTGGCCAGGTGGACAGCTCTAGGAAGAGTCTTGGTGGTTCCAAACTTCTTCCATTTAAGAATGATGGAGGCCACTGTGTTCTTGGTGACCTTCAATGCTGCAGAAATGTTTTGACACAGTCCTGTCTTGGAGCTCTACGGACAATTCCTTCAACCTCATGGCTTGGTTTTTGCTCTGACATGCACAGTCAACTGTGGGACCTTATGTAGACAGGTGTGCCTTTCCAAATTATGTCCAATCAATTGAATGTACCACAGGTGGACTCCAATCAAGTTGTAGGATGCACCTGCGCTCAATTTTGAGTCTCATAGGAAAGGGTCTGAAAACTTATTTAAATAAGGTATTTGTTTTTTTATTTTTAATACATTTGCAAAAATGTCAACCTGTTTTTCGCTTTGTCATTAATGGGTATGTTGTGTAGATTTGATGAGGAAAATGTTTATTTAATCCATTTTAGAATAAGGCTGTGAAGGGGTCTGAATAATTTCCGAATGCACTGTAGTTATACTGAATTGCTCAAATAACATTTTTTTGTCCCTATACCTGTTGCGCACATTAACTGTTGTTGATTGCTGAGGGAGCAGTTGATTGGTTGATCAAATGGCTCACCCTGTCCATGTAGGACTATGCTTCACGACACCCGGATAGAAAGAGGGAGCAGAGAGCCGTGGGGAGCACAGATAACCAACCTGCAGCCAGCAGGACCCTGCCCAGTGACAAGACTCTCAAAGGTAGGACTGTACCTGAACACTCAACGCCTGCTAGCACTAGTGTTCATTTGGTGTCTTTTCTTTAGAGCTATTGAAAACTCAGAAGCATGAAAATGTTTTTTATTTTTTTGGTTGCTTGCTCTTTTCCTATGTTTCCTTCTCTGTATGTTTTTTTGAGTGGGTGTGAAACAGTCGGAACAGTAGATAGCCTTGTGTCTCCCTCTCCCTGCAGATGGAGGTGTGGGAGGACCAGATGGACAGGCACAGCCCTCAGTGCAACCTGAGCCCAAGGAGCCAGCACTGAAAAAGCAGAGGACAGAGGGGTAAGTAATACTGTTTTGACTTTGGAAAATATCTTTGAGAATATCTCAAGTTATAGAGCAGTTGGGCACTTGTTTTGTTTACGTACCTATTCAGATTACACTTAACTGAGTATCCATATGTTGAAATGAGTCCTTGGAGGGTAGCAGCTTATAGTGACATGTACCCCCTCCCTGTTCCCTTCTGTCTCAGGTCAGAGGAGACTGTGGAGCAGCCTCCGGAGACCGATGGGGTCCTAGGTGCAGCAGTGCAACAAAGCCCACCAGATGACAGCCAGCTTGAAGGTGAGGGGTCTCGTATACCATCCTATTCCTTCCATTCCAGCAGCACTTCCACGCCTCCTCCTCCCACACAGCTACAACACTGGCCTTTCACATGTGGCCTGGTGGGATTAGTGCTGCCCTTATCTCACCTGGTCTCTCGCTTCCATGAACAGACTGTTTCATTCTGGAGGAGGGCGGGAGCACGGCTGGTCCAGAGGCACTAGAGGAAAGCAGAGCAGCCAAGGTGAGTTTTATCCTCGTGCTTTACTGAAGACCAAACTGCCAGTGTCATGCTAGATCAGACAGATGGCACCTGATTTCTGCTCCCAAAGTGATATCATGACCTGCTTTAAGGGCCTTCCCTGTGTGTGAGCAGGTCCAGAGTGGAGTGTCGGCCATGCCAGCCTCTGAGCAGCTGAGTGGTGAGCGCCAGGCATTTACCCCAGGCCTAAAGGACATGGCAGAGGGCAAGGCTGCCCCAGGGGTATTGGAAGGGGGGCAGGAAGAGGGCAAGGAGGGGGGTGATGCTGCCAACAAGTTTTATTGCTACATCTGCACTATCACCTCTCCCAACCAGCAGGTAACGCAAACACACACACACCCACCCACCCACCCTGAGGGTGTAGAGTGAAATGTGTTTGCTTTTGGATGGTCCAAGGCAAGCACTCAGCTCGACATATCCAACAGAGGAATCACTCTACCTCATCTCTCTGTCTCCCTCTCTCTGTATACCTCTCTCTCCATCTCTCTGTATCCCTCTCTCTGTATACCTCTCTCTCCATCTCTCTGTATCCCTCTCTCTGTATACCTCTCTCTCCATCTCTCTGTATACCTCTCTCTCCATCTCTCTGTCTCCCTCTCTCTCCGTCTCTCTGTATCGCTCTCTCGCGATCTCTCTGTATCCCTCTCTCTGTATACCCCTCTCTCCATCTCTCTGTATCCCTCTCTCTGTATACCTCTCTCTCCATCTCTCTGTATCCCTCTCTCTGTATCGCTCTCTCTCCGTCTCTCTGTATCGCTCTCTATCGCGCTCGCTCTCTATCGCGCTCTCTCGCTCTCTGTATCGCGCTCTCTCCATCTCTGTATCGCTCTCTCTGTATACCTCTCTCCATCTCTCTGTATACCTCTCTCTCCATCTCTCTGTATACCTCTCTCCATCTCTCTGTATCGCTCTCTCTCCGTCTCTCTGTATCGCTCTCTCGCTCTCTGTATCGCTCTCTTTCCATCTCTCTGTATCGCGCTCTCTCCATCTCTCTGTATCGCTCTCTCCATCTCTCTGTATCGCGCTCTCTCCATCTCTCTGTATCGCGCTCTCTCCATCTCTCTGTATCGCGCTCTCTCCATCTCTCTGTATCGCTCTCTCTCCATCTCTCTGTATCGCTCTCTCTCCATCTCTCTGTATCGTGCTCTCTCTCCCTGTATCGCTCTTTTTCGCTCCATCTCTTTTCGTCATTAGGACTTCCAGAGTCACATGAACAGCCTGGCCCACCAGCAGAGGATGATGGAGATCCAACACATGTCCAGTGCCTGTCTGGTCACCTTGATGCCCCGTGTCCAGGAGTCACTGCAGGGAGGCCGCAGGGACAGCCCCTTCAGGGAAGGGTCAGTACTAATGCACGTTGGTGACAAGTAAAGTAAGACCTAATCATTAGGCACCATACGGATGAAAACTGACCCAAACAGGAAGGGTCTGCCTAAACTTGTCCAATAGGATACATCTGTTTTTGTTTTTCCATTGCAAAATGTTTTGCGACGGGCTATGTCTATGAATATGACCCTGATGGTCCTCAGAGCTGTGTGTGTTTAACACAGAGAGAAGAGACCCGGCCTGCAGCGTTGGTGTGCCACCTGCCAAATCCACTACACCAGTACAGTCATGGACCACCGCAGGACCAGTGAGCACAAGCTGACCAGCCGCACCTCCAACCCCTCCTGTACCGTCTGCAAGAGGCACTTCAGGAGCCCATGCCTGTTCCTGGAGCACATGCAGTCCCAGGAGCACAAGCAGAGAGTCGACGAGGTGTGTCTGCCGGTCTACTAATCTCTACCTCGACAGCTTGTAAATCCATTCAATTGATTACCTTTCTCGCGTCCCAGATGGCGCCCTATTCCATATATAGTGCACTAACTAGGGAATCGGGTGCCATTTGGGACGCAACCCTTGTCAGCCATTCCCTCCCCCCTCTTATTCACTGTTCTGTGCACCTCCAACTACAGCTTCGGGAGGAGGGAGGGCCAGCGGCCTTAGCTGAACTGGTTGCCATGGACGAACAGGGCTGTTTTGTAGATGACGGAGAAGAGGAGGAGGGGGAGGAAGAGGACGGGGAAGATGGTGAACAAAGCAGCTCCCATGGAAAGGTTAGGCTTCTGCTCCTACATGCTTTGTTGTTCCTGCTCTCGCTCTTTCTCCCATGCTCACGTTCTCTTTTTCACAGGATCCATACTAGAGACATTTTGAAGTGTTATTCATGAAACTTCTGTTTTTCATCAATTGTGTTGGTCTATTTGCATCTATTTGGTCATGTGTGTGTTTGGTGTGGCAGGAGGGCTGGCCTACCCAGATGGAGGTGGCTTTACTGGAGGATTTAGATGAAGATGAGGAATATGACCCTGACACGGTGTACGGTGAGTGACACACTCTACCAGGGGTCATTGTTTTTAGTTTTTATTTTATTTCACCTTTATTTAACCAGGTAGGCTAGTTGAGAACAAGTTCTCATTTACAACTGCGACCTGGCCAAGATAAAGCAAAGCAGTGCGACAAAAACAACAGAGTTACACATAAACAAACGTACAGTCAATAACACAATAGAAAAATCTATGTACAGTGTTTGAAAATGTTGTAAGATTAGGGAGGTAAGGCAATAGAGGCGAAATAATTACAATTTAGCATTAACACTGCAGATGATTATGTGCAAGTAGAGATACTGGGGTGCAAAAGAGCAAAATAAATGAATAAATAACAATATGGGGATGAGGTAGTTGGGTGTGCTATTTACAGATGGGCTGTGTACAGGTACAGTGATTGGTAAGCTGTTCTGACAGCTGATGCTTAAAGTTAGTGAGGGAGATATAAGACTCCAGCTTCAGTGATTTTTATAATTCGTTCCAGTCATTGGCAGCAGAGAACTGGATGGAAAGGCGGCCAAAGGAGGTGTTGGCTTTGGGGATTGTCTCACCACACACCACTCACTGACTTGAAAAGCCATTCCGAATCAATCATTTATCAGTTCATGTTATTTGTATATTGCACATTATGATTTTGTCATGTGCCATTCCATTTTCATTGACTTACAGTACCTCTCTCTGCTCATCTCCCAGGTTCTAGCTTTGTGGTTCCCGTGGCTGGGTTCCTCTGTAGAATCTGCCAGCACTTCTACCATTTTGAGTCCTCAGCCCGCCACTCGCACTGCAAGTCACTCAAACACTTTGAGAACCTCAAGGTTGGTTGTATAATCGCACGTCCTGTGTATGAATTAAGACCCTACCCACACAACATTAACTGGTTTGCTTACAGTTGTCTGTCTGTTGCAGTCATCTCGGTTAAATCTTATACATTTGTGCCTTCTCTCCCCTACAGAAGTACAGGGCCTTGCGTAGCCAGAAGGATGGGACATTGGGACCTACTCCCGTTGACGGAGATGCAGAGTGTGACAGTAACCACAGCCTGCCTTCAGAGGTCCTGGGCAGCCCTGCCTTACTGCCACCCACCACCACGCTGAGGCCCTCTCAGCCCCGCCCTGAATCCCAGGACAACACTCCCTCAGCCTCATCTTCATCCCAGCAGGACCTCGCCACTACCAGCACCCCTACCACCAGCAGCACGAGGGGGACCCTGGGCCAAGCCACCCCAGAGCAGCAGAGCCTAGCTGGGCCTGAGGACAAGGAGGAAGAGCCAACCCCAGACCTAGGACCAGTCACAGAAGATACAGAGGAGGAGCCAGTCACGGGAGAGACTGAAGAGGAGGCAGCTGCCCAAGACGAGAAGGTGGGCGACGGGAACGCAAAGGGGGGATCCAAAAGAAGGTCCGGGAGGACAACACCGAGACGTTGAGAGAGGGGGGAAAAAAAGATGATATCCAGTACAATCGCTACCCTAGGACAGGGTCGGTTAGTTTGGGACAGGATCCCCCACCTCCTTTTCTGTATAGCTCAATAGACCAAGAAAAGAACACCCTGGCAACTCAAAACCAGTGGTCCTCCAGGCCTACCTAGGTGTTTAGGTGTTTAATTTTTTTTATAACACAACCACAACTAGATACAGATGTATTTCTAACAGGCATTCAGTTAAACCTGACTGAAGAGGAGAACCATAGGGAAACAAATTGGATGTTTGTGTTTCTATCATAAAGTTTTTTGAAAGGGTCAAGTGAAAACAAAGGTCAAGCTTAGTTCAACAACACGTTGTGTTCAATCTAACTCAGTAACACATTGTAGCCAAGTTTAGGAAGGGAGTGGTGTTGTTTTAGTCCAGGCATTTACCACAAAGCTAACAACGCTTTGTCAAGCTTTTAGTGAGACTTAGAATGTAGCATTTTAAACTTTTATCTGAAGAAAAAAAAAATGTGAGGGGGGTGGGAACTAAACATTTGAAAAGTAAACTGTACTTTTGTTTGAATGTCGAGTAACGATGAACCTTGATTTGATCCTAGCTTTGTTGACGTGTTACTGTCCTTGACATTTTTTACACAAACTGAACTGTAAAGGAGATTTCTTGGCATGTGTTAGCAGGCGAGGGGATAGGTTAGAGGGGGGGTTCAAAGGGGATAAGTCCTAACTGCTTTGTCTATTTTTCTCAGATACATCGTGAGCTACTGTTTTCCCATCGTCACTGTACTACTAAAGCCATTCTGACTGGTTTAGCTCTTTAACCCCTTGGTTGCTGAAACTCTGCCTAAATCCCATTGGTATTGCGCCTACGTTGCACATGTACCTCCAGAAGGCTGAGCTATAAGCTCATATGGCTTTGTCAAGACTGGGAGAATTTTAGGTCAGTAGTGTTTCTGCAATGTTAGGAAGCAGTACGTGCTTTTAGTGAGCCTTAGAATGTAGCTTATCTTACTGCAACTCTCATAAGGTGAAACTGTTGGACTAGACAAGTCCTAAGACCATAAAAAGTTCCTTTAGATGTGACTCAATAGGGAGAACAAGTTGGCCTAGAATAGATCCTCTTTGCCATAGTTTGTTTTCAATCGAGACAACCAGTTTTATGCGAAGTTAGGTGATCACTTATATTTTTCCTCAGTTGGAAGCATTAGGGCTACCTATTGCCAGTTGATACGATGGGTGGATTTCCAAACCGTGTCACCCCATTAATATTTACCATTTCAAATGTCCTGCAATGTTGCGTTAACATAGTTTACACATCACAACACAAACATGTCATGTGGAATGATAGGACTTTTGAGTTTTTCCTAACCATGAGACATGCTTAGGTGAAACTCAGGGCCCTAACTGGTCAGGAAAAACTCTTGGCCCCTGGCATGGAAAATTAAGTGTCTTTTCCCCAGTGATGGTCTATTAGTGTAGCAGACTAGCAGTTAAAGAAACTGATAACCAGCAGCTCTATTTGTCACATGCGCCGAATACCACGGGTGTAGACTTTACAGTGAAATGCTTACTTACCAGCCGTTCCAAACAATGCAGTTAAATTAATAATAAAAAAATACACAAGAATGGAGATCTATTCATGGACCATCACAAGACATGGATAGGCATTTGCCACTGATCTACTGGTGGGGAGACTTATCTACCAGAATATAGGATGTTTAAGTTGTAGACAGAACTACACAAAACTAAAAGAAGTAATGTAGCACTCCACAGATAAGTCACCAATCACAGCAAGTGGAAATGGCCACTGTCTTCTTTCAAGGAACATGTAAGGAATCAATCTTTCCCTCTCCCAGATTATACTTTAAGGAATGGCCAGTTGTTTTATTAGTTAACTTGCACAGAGGAAGAGCCGATACATATTGGTTTTGATGAAGGTAAGCGCAGTTGTCTGCTAGTTTAACTGGTTCCGGTCCCACTGAAATATTACAGGACCAGAGTGTAATGAAAATGGTAATTTAAGAGAAATTTCAAACAAAGCTGTATGTTTCTTAATGTATTTTTATTCAACAAATGACAAACTCAGATGAACAAAATAGTTGTTTTCTAGCAGCTAGAAGTTTCATGTATTTTTTGGGGGATGTTTGTTTTCTGTATTGGGATCATTTTAATTTATAAATAAAATATGACTTGCCTCACTTAAATATATCACACCTGTTCATTGTTTGAAATGTTTTAGAGATAGTGCTTTAAGTTAGCAATTCTCAAGATGTCACACTCAGTAACATTAAATATACTGTATTTATACCTGGCTAACAAAAACAGAATAGGAAAAGTGGAATACAGCACAAAAATCTCTTCTTGCACATCACTGAAAAACATTGACCAATGAAAGTCACATAATTTGGAATATTGCATTATTGCTAAAAAGGTAGTTTCCCCACAAAGAGGTAAATATTGACTACAAACTACCAGTTATGTCAATCACTGAGCTCATTCCAAATTGCTTTCACCCCATACCAAGGATGGGGATAAATAAGTACTAATGTATCAATTGAGGACTGTATACAGGTAGCTAAGCTGAAACATTAGTATACATAGTATGTGGTGGTGGATACGTGTTGGCATCACTTAAACACACAGAATGAACTGTCAGCTTTTGGCTAATTTTACTTCCCTTAGCAGGAACCATCTTAAGATTTCAACAGTTGAGTGTGGATTCGTAAGCACTACATGTAAGTGACAGAAAAAGACAAACCCTATTCACACTTATCTAAGTGTCGACACACCACACAGGAATAGATGGAAAGAATGTTGTCGATTTGTATGAGAAGATCTCTAGTCATGATTTGTCCTCTCACTCTCCCACTTCGCCATTCTCCCCTTCAGTGGCTGGAGAATCCTTGTCTGGGAACAGTTGCTCCTCTCCTGGGGGTGTAGCAGTGGTCAGCTGGACTCTAAACTCCTGCCTGGCCTGCCGGTTAGACTCCAACAGTTCATGTAGTTTGCCATTCAGGGAGTCGTTGCGTTCCTCCAGGTCATCCAGGCAGGAGTTGATCTGATCCAGCATAGTGTTGATGGCTGCATACTCTGCCAAACGAGAGTGATGTGAGAACAGAGACGATGTAAGTCCTAACAAACAAATACAGGCACTCTTTTGACTTACCTATGTAGACAGCAGAGAATGAGAACACACACACACACACACACACACACTGTATCCCTTAGTCACAGGTGAAGAGATGACGCTAGATGGTGTATGATGACAGTGACATCTGAAACATACCAGTATTACCTTCTTCGTTGAATTCATCTTCATCCTCAATGATGCCATCGTCACTTGGGATGTTAGGATCTCCATTTGGTCCAGACATATTGTTGCTTACGTATAATTAACTACACTAAAATGAATTATGGAAGCAAGCGTTAGCTAGCTAGGCATAGCCCATAGCATGGATAGTAGCTAACTTAATAACAGATGCTAGTTGACTTATATTACTATGTTCATCACCAGTGCACTTGACATATACGAGGGGGTTCTAACAGAAAATTCCACTGAAAAAGTCAAAATGACAATCGTAAAGCACAAATTGGAATTTACTTAACTGCAACGGCTAGTGTCTTTGGTCTAACCTGTCACGCACTGTCAGCTGACTGATAACAATATTAGTCGTCACTAGTTACCGCAACCATCAAGTCCTAAACCCCGCCCATTTATATGTAGCTTTAAAACATATATTTTAAACCTAACCTTAACCACCCTGTTAACTTTATTCCTAACCATAACCTTAAATTAAGACCAAAAAGCACATTTATATTTTCATATATTTTTACGATATAGCCCATTTTTACTTTGTGGGTGTGCTAATTAGTGGAATCCGAAACAAGCTGCCGGAAATGATGCCTTGACGCAATGTTTAAACATTGTTTTACAAATACTTTAAGAAATCTACATCTACAATATATTTGTTCTTGTAATGATGAATTTAAAAAAATCTAATTTTACATGTGTATCAGACTGGAACAAAATATGATGATCAATAGAGTCACATCAGGCAGTTTTGTGGCCAGTTTCATGATGTCTATCTTGTTATTTATATTAGTATATTATCTTTGGCAAATCCCCAAAATCATTCCAATGTCAATGTTAAACTTTTCAGTGTTTAATTTGGTGACTTTTAATGTCCAATTCCTATTGATATTTATGCATTACAGACAGTTTTCTTTATTTTGTCTTGAGTAGTAGGTCCTATCTCAGACTGCTTTATACTGTAATGAACAATAGGTGGTGGCAAAGTACTGCACATCTTGCGAGGAAGAAATACGCCGGCGTACACACATGTCTCGGACCCTGCATACATGACAAGGACAGTCAGCTAGAAGCTAGTGAGAAAAAATTAAATAACCTTATCTAGCTAGCCACATGATTACTTGACCATGGAGGACCTACCTGCAGATATCAAAGCGTTCCTTCTGAATCACCCATTTCTTGAAATTACGGATGACGGTAAAAAGGTTAGAAGAATTTCCAAAAAACGTATTTTTACAAAATGCTGTATAAACTAGCCAGCTAACGTGGGTTAGCACAGATATGACAGTAGGCTGCGCAGCTAGCTTGTCAGCTACTAGCTTCTGCTCTGTGTCTGCGAATGATGTGAGCAACAAGACGTAAAAAATGACAGTGTTTTGTTTTACCCCCCTTTTCAGATTAAATGCACACTCAATGGACATGATTGTCCTTGCAACCTCACAGAGCTCCAGAACTTCACGAAAGGGAAGAAATATCAGAAACTAAGTTCTGCTGCAGAGTTCAACTATAGTCATTATGAACCTCATGTTGTGCCCAGCTCGAAGCAACCGTAAGTATTCTCCAAGAGTCATACTTTCAGTACTGGACCGTTTTAGTGATTGGTGGGGCTTGAGCGCATGCACCACAAAGGTGCATGATCTCTGGACAGATGCCATTGTACACCCAAATACAAGTAGGCTGAACCACCCCACCTCTCTCCAGATCCGCCTAGACTAGAGGTTTTCCCACTGCTACCACCAATGCAACATGTTTACAGGACTTGTGTGATTATCAGCTGCCTGTCTGCCTCTCAACCAGCTATTTTAATCGTTACTGACTAATTCTGTATGTCTGACCTACAGCAATCATCTCTTCTGCAAGTTAACACTCAGACATATCAATCGCCTGCCACACCAGGTCTTACGGCACGTCAATGGCAAGCGGTTCCAAAAAGCAAAGAAGAAATGTCAGTTTTCTTGCCACCCAAAATGTCCTTCTTTCTACCTACACTCAAATGTTGATGCTTCCTTTCCACTCAAAGTTTTAGAGGGTTTTCCATTTTGAGTTTTGTTGGAGAGGTAGAATAGAACTACCTGAAACACCACATAGGATAGTTGTTTTCATTGTTGTCAGTACAGTTTATGAATGATCTAATCTCTCCCCTAGATGAAGCGTGTGTACAACAGGGGGTGGAGTATATTCCAGCCAGCCTCCGACAGAAGAAGCCCAGAGATAGAGATGGGGAGAGGGGGCGCAACACCCATCGGGGTAATACCCAGCGGGGGAATGGAGAGTGGGCTCCTGACTCCAGCGACGAGGGTGGCAGCGACTCAGAGGACAGCATGAGTGACCTGTACCCATGTTAGTACCTCAGTCATTTAATGTGTAAAACAGTCAATGGTGACAATGTCTGCTGTGGACGAGCAAAAACCTGAAATGTGGATTCAAGTACATTTTATTTATTTGATCAATTTATTTCCTTTTTGGAAGGTGAAAATTGATGTCTGGCTTTTTCTTTCCCAACAGCCTCTTTATTTTCTCTGCAAAAAGAGACTGAGGAGGGTATGGAGGCGGAAAAAGAGGATGACTTTAAAACGGATGACGATGAGGAGATGGAAGTTGATAAACAGGCGCCACAGAAACGCAAGAAGGTCAGACGGCTTAACTATCACAGCACTGTCTTTACACCAATAGTGATGCGCGGTCTTCCAAACAAACGGGTCTGAATATGTGGTTATTGAATTACTGAAATTAGTAACACAGCTCTCTTTGTATTCTCAACAGGTTCAGGCTGGTGGTTTCCAGAAGAAATTCAAGAACCATAACTTGAAAAGAAAAGGTTTAAAGACTAATGTGAAAGTAAAAAATGTCAAATAAAGGTGAATATAAAATGTTTCTCTATTCGTACTTTAAATTTGTCGAATCCTGTCGAGTGTTGATAAGTAGATGCAAACATGATTAAACGCTACTTCTAACAGCTAATTAACGATTTGTAGGTCCTATTTCAAGCAAGAGTTGACAGATCAACACTACATCTGTAATGTTCCACACACACACGCATTTTCCAGTCATAACATGGATTCTGCTAATGCCCAGAAGTAAATGTAGTCCTGTTCATAATCTCAACTACAGCATTTCATCTTCTTCATATAGCTCCAATTATGAAAACGTACTAGAGTATTCATTCAGTATCAATAGAAGAGATTATGGAAAAGTTTGATACAGTAACTGCCAGCTAAGGTATTTAAGGACTAGGTTGTATTCATTCCGCCGATTCTGTTGCTAAACGTTTCTTAAACAAAAGCAAACGAAACGGCGAGGGACTTAACAGGGGTCTATTCATTCTGCTGATTCTGTTAAAATCTAAGCAAACAGAACAAAACAGGGAGGGCATTACCTGAATTTGCCTAATAGAAACTCCAAACAGTTGCAAATCTGTCTCTGGACAGATGCCGTGGTACACCCAAATACAAGGAGGCTGAACACACCTCTTACGGCATGTCAATGGCAAGCGGTTCCAAAAACTGAAGAAGAAATGTCTGTATTTTTCGCCACCCAACATGTCCTACCTACACTCAAATGTTGATTAGGCCTCTACTGCCATTAATTCCAATTAAACTGGTTTGGATATCTCCCTGACCAATATGGCTGCTATTTTCAACCCATTCTGGAGATTTGAGGATTTATGACATAGCCCCCTCTATGCGTTCTCCTCAATCAATCAGAGCTGTAATCATTAGTCCAAACAGTTGCAAAGCATTCGGTTGCACAACAGAATCAGCTGAATGAGTACACCCCTGAATACGTCTGATTTAAAAAAAAAAAAAAACAGTTTATTTTTGACAAATTCAGAGCTGTGGATTGACTGCATAGTTTGAATGGAAACATGACTGAATACAAACAGTGTAGCTCTATTCCCTCCGCAAGGCAATCAAACAAGCTAAGCGTCAATATAGAGACAAAGTAGAGTCACAATTCAACGGCTCAGACACGAGAGGAATGTGGCAGGGTCTACAGTCAATCACGGACTACAAAAAGAAAACCAGCCCCGTCGCGGACCACTATGTCCTGCTCCCAGACAAACTAAACAACTTTGCTCGCTTTGAGGACAATACAGTGCTACTGACACGGCCCGCTACCAAAACCCGCGGGCTCACCTTCACCGCAGCCAACGTGAGTAAAACATTTAAGCGTGTTAACCCTCTCAAGGCTGCCGGCCCAGATGGCATCCCTGGCTGTGTCCTCAGAGCATGCGCAGACCAGCTGGCTGGTGTGTTTACGGACATATTTAATCAAGCCTTATCCCAGTCTGCTGTTCCCACATGCTTCAAGAGGGCCACCATTGTTCCTGTTCGCAAGAAAGCTAAGGTAACTGAGCTAAATGACTATCGCCCGTAGCACTCACATCCATCATCATGAAGTGCTTTGAGAGACTAGTCAAGCATCATATCACCTCCATCCTACCAGACACCCTAGACCCACTCCAATTTGCTTACAGTCCAATAGGTCCACAGACGACGCAATTGAAATCACACTGCCCTAACCCATCTGGACAAGAGGAATACCTATGTAAGAATGCTGTTCATCACTACAGCTCAGCATTTAACACCATAGTACCCTCCAAACTCATCATTAAGCTCGAGACCCTAGGTCTCGACCCAGCCCTGTGCAACTGGGTCCTGGACATCCTGACGGGCCGGCCCCAGGTGGTGAGGGTAGGAAACAACATTTCCACCCCGCTGATCCTCAACACTGGGGCCCCACAAGGGTGCGTTCTCAGCCTTCTCCTGTACTCCCTGTTCACCCATGACTGCGTGGCCAAGCATGCCTCCAACTCAATCATCAAGTTTGCTGACGACACTACAGTGGTAGGCTTGATTACCAACAACGATGAGAAGGCCTACAAGGAGGAGGTGAGGGCCCTCGGAGTGTGGTGTCAGGAAAATAACCTCTCACTCAACGTCAACAAAACTAAGGAGATGATCGTGGACTTCAGGAAACAGCAGAGGGAGCACCCCCCTATCCACATCGACAGGACAGTAGTGGAGAAGGTGGAACGTTTTAAGTTCCTCGGCATACACATCACGGACAAACTGAAATGGTCCACCCACACAGACAGCGTGGTGAAGGCGCAACAGTGCCTCTTCAACCTCAGGAGGCTGAAGAAATTTGGCTTGTCACCAAAAACACTCACAAACTTCTACAGATGCACAATCGAGAGCATCCTGTCGGGCTGTATCACCGCCTGGTACGGCAACTGCTCCGCCCACAACCGTAAGGCTCTCCAGAGGGTAGTGAGGACTGCACAACGCATCACCGGGGGTAAACTACCTGCCCTCCAGGACACCTACACCACCCGATGTCACAGGAAGGCCAAAAAGATCATCGAGGACAACAACCACCCGAGCCACTGCCTGTTCACCCCGCTATCATCCAGAAGGCGAGGTCAGTACAGGTGCATCAAAGCTGGGACCGAGAGACTGAAAAACAGCTTCTATCTCAAGGCCATCAGACTGTTAAACAGCCACCACTAACATTGAGTGGCTGCTGCCAACATACTGACTTAAATCTCTAGCCACTTTAAATAATAGAAAATTGGATGTAACAAATGTATCACTAGCCACTTTAAACAATTTTGTATATAATGTTTACATATCCGACATTACTTATATCAAATGTATACACTGTACTCTACCATCTACTGAATCTTGCCTATGCCGTTCGGCTATCGACTCAAATCTCTAGCCACTTTAATAATTAAAAAGTGGATGTAATAAATGTATCACCAGCCACTTTAAACGATGCCATTTATATAATGTTTACATATCCTACACTACTCATCTCACATGTATATACTGTACTATATACCATCTACTGAATCTTGCCTATGCCGGTCAGCCATCGCTCATCCATATATTTATATGTACATACTCCTATTCATTCCTTTACACTGTGTGTATAAGGTAGTTGTTGTGAAATTGTTAGATTACTTGTTAGATACTACTGTATGATCGGAACTAGAAGCACAAACATTTCGCATCTGCTAACCATGTGTATGTGACAAATAACATTTGATTTGATTTCGAATATTGGCAGTTAATTTTAATCTATGGAATAATTCCTCTAAAACTGTCTGGCTAGCTAACATACAGTGAAGATACATTTAAATGCATTATTTTACACAATATCTTATCACAGCACTGGCAGGTTGACCAACTCCCTGACCAAATGGCTTTATAGCATCAGGTTCATGTGCATTCTAGTATTATAATGACTAATTCTACGAGAGACCGTGCCAGCGTGGGATCTGGTTGTTACTACAAGATCTTTGCTCTTTAGCTTCTGTCGCACAGAGTACAACGTAGGAGCAACTCTGCAGGACATCTCTACACATGTCCTGTATCTTTGCAGATCATAATTTCGAATAAACAACAAAGCAAACCTTATCAGATTCGAGTGGGGTAGGTGTGCGTGCATTTTTCTTCCATATATGGTCTCCAATATGCATAGCTACGTTTTCAATGCATGTTTGTTTACCTTCTAGGTAGCTTGCCTGGCTGGTCTCCACAACATCAACAAACAAATGGGTGAAGGACAACACAAAGACGGTTTAATGCAAATTGTATTCGCATACTGACTAGTCTACTTTTTAAGTGATGTTTATGGACGTGTTTAAGTATTCTGCCATTTTCTAATAAAATCTTAATTATTTTGCTTTTCGGCGATGGACTATCTCTCGTAGCCAGCAGTAGCTTATGATAGCTAGCTAGCTACTGACCAAGCTAGTCAGCTAAACATAAAAAATATATATGTGCAATTATGATGAACGTCGATGACCTATGTTGGGCTCATATCGCAATGTATTGTTACAGGGGAGCCAACAATATCTCCTAAACTGAGAACATTGGCAGGAGGCATCTTGGGTCCTTGCTCTCCTCAACAGTTGTTAGCCATGATAACTTCATCCCCAAGGTTCACGTCTTTGACAGATTCCTGTCAGAGACACCCATGAGCTGTGCCTGCACTGGGCATCCAACATGCCAAGGAGGCTGTGCTGGAGTATGAGAAATGCACCTGCATCAACCGCCTCACCAAAGTTCAGGAGATAATGCACCGTGAGAGCCAGCAGAGGAAGCACAGGCTCAAGTCTGAGACCACCTCAGCTCCCATCAAGGAACCAAAACTGGAGTAAGACCCAGTCCCCACTCTGCCCCCACCTCGGCTCTCTACTACCACACCCGTCTATTCGTCCACCATGCCAGTGTTGTTCACCATCCTCTCCCCGCAGACAGGGCCCAATTCCAGCATCCCAAAAGACACTTTCCTCTCACAACTTGCTATTCAGCAGTCAGCTGACTCCACCCCATCCATGAGCCAATCAGGTTCCCACATGCTGACTTCCAGGGTTCCGCAAACGACACCATTTCTCAAAATGCCGCTCGCGCTGCACCAAGCACTCCAAACAGAGCCGCAGTAGCCACCGGCGGAGACGCTCTCCATCCTCCTCCTACTGACTTCTGCCCCTCGGGAAAGTGGAGGAGGTCTCAGAGTCGCAGCAGGCTGCCCGGTCAGAGAGGAGACACAGGGAGCTGGTGGAGGTGGTTCAACCGAGAGTAGAGGCCCAGCAACAGGCCATCCAGCTACAGTGGGCCATTCTGGAGAAGTGCATTGAGGCTCTGGAGAGGAAAGGTGCAGAAGCTGTTGTGTCATTCCCCACTTCAGCACAAACTACACATCTTCATGCCTCCATCCCTCAGGCATCCACCTGCTCTCAGGAAAGCGAGCAGAGAGACTTATCTCCCATACCATTATGAAGCAGGAAGAGGAGCCCTCCTCCATCTTATCTGCCTTGAGACCTCTCAGGGATGTGAAAGGGGAGGATGCCTCTCCGTCAACTGATGGTCCTATCTCCAAACAGGACTTACTGGCAGCTAAGGAGCTTCAGAGCCTCATAGCACGAGCCGCCAAGTATCTTGGCATAGACTTCACCAGCACACCAACCAGCTCCAGCCCACCAGACCCTACCATGGTCCCGGCTGAGCGATTGCGTTTCACTGAGACTCTAGTAGAGAAGATGTACCAGACTGCTAGCATGCTTGCCAAGACAGCCAACAACCTGCGCTACCTATCCGACTACCAGAGGAAGCTACTGCTGGAGATCACTGAGGATTGTTAAGCACAGAGTTTTGTGGCGGCCCTTAACGAGCTGAAGATCATTGGCCAGTTTATCCTTCAGCTGTCTTCCTACCAGGCTGAACTGTCTGGAAGGGTCATGGCTTCTTCTGAAGCCACCTGAAGACCGGTCTGGTTGGCTAAGACCAACTACATAGACTCTCTGAAAGCCACTGTGGCTGACCTTCCATTTGTGGTCAGTCACACTTTTGGGGTCAGCTCAGCTTCAGGCCCTAGCTTGACTGGAAGGGTGTGCAAACAGGAACCGTCATAATGGCTACTTGTTGCAGGTGTAAAAAGTGTGAAGTATTTACTTTTACCTGTGCTAAATTGGTTGAGACCACTAAATTATTCACTTGTAGATATGCAAATATTCTCATTGCACTCCAGTTTTTTATTTAACCTTTAACTAGGCAAGTCAGTTAAGAACAAATACTTATTTACAATTACATGGATTACCTTGAGCCAATTCTGCACCGCCCTATGGGACTCACATATCACAGCCGGATGTGATGCAGCCTGGATTTGAACCAGTGACACCTGTTGCAGTGCCTTAGACCGCTGTGCCACTCAGGAGTCATAACAGTTCAATGAACTTTGATAGAATGTTTACTTTATCAAGGAATTTTGCAGCAGTTGAACAAAGGTAGTGTAGTGTCTGTCTCGAATGTTTGGTACATTTTTGGTACATTTAAAAAAAAAAGTATGTTAATTTTTCAATATGGGAATTAAGATATCATGCATAATTTTTCTGTCCAATTACTACCTCACTCTTCTCCAGAAATTCTGTCATTTAACAGCATAATAAAAGTACCCAATATTCAAAATAGTGCATATTTAGTAGCTATCTATAGCATAGTAAAAAGTTATCTTATCCTCATAGAGTATGAAAATAAAAATCAGTCTGTAACATGCCAGTATTGAGTCACATTGAAGATGCTGCATGATACACTACAGTAGGCCATCGTGTCTAATGTCAATTAGGAATGGTCTGAGCTAATTGTGCCAACTTGTGCTTACATGACGCGCAGACATGACATAAGGACGAACCTCCTGGAGGAGTGGACGTGGCACACAGCGGTCCGTAGAGCGACTACTGGGCCTGTCGTAGCAACGTGAAGCATTGTGGGGCAGAGGCGGCCTTCTCTTCATTGAGACCGGCAAGACTTGCTGAAGTAAATATCGGAGGCAGAAGACTTCTGTATTAGCTCGTTAATATTCTCTTGACTTATAGCACGAAGCCTCCGTTTCTTTAGACATGGGGCAGGAGGAGCTAATGAGTCGAGCCGAAGATGTGGCGGACCAGGTAGCTAAACTTCGTTGTTTCACAGGCTAAACTTCGTTGTTAGCTAGCTAATGGCTTGCTAGCTATGTTGCTAACTTTTCAGAGGAACAGCGGGTTCTAGCTAGGTAGCCACAGCTGCTTGAGTGAATTATTCGTTTATATATTGCTAGCTAGCTAATATTACTTGCTCAATTAACTAGCTACACGCATTATTTGCTAGATAACGTTAGGTAGACATGGCTTGCCAACTATCAAACGCGTTAGGTAGCATGATGTAGGTAACTAATTACTGCAGCAGAATACAACTGCACTTATTATTGCAGTGCTTTCCCTAGCTAACGTTACTTGTATTTAGGTCGTTCACTAGCAAGCTATCTAGCCAGTGAACTTGGAAGCAATGATTCAAATTCATAATTCCCGGTTAACTAGTTAATGATGCAACTCTGGCCACACAGTCGCTTAGTATTCTCAACCACGATATGTAGCTAACTTTACCAGCCGAACTACTTAACATCTCATTCTCAATGGAGTTGAGTGGCGATGAGTTTTGGTGGAGTTAAGAATTCTCAGCTAGCCACACAGTAACACACTACACTTGACTATCTATGCAAAGACTTGTGCAAATTCACTCCGCCACAGAGACACCACACTCAACTCGTATAACGAAGTGTGTGTAAGAACACAATAGAAAACTGTTGCGTAATGTACAAGACAGAGGCAGAAAATGTGAACACATTTTTGTATGCCCCTTTGGTAAGTCTAGCTTTTTGCCCTGTGGGTGAAATTGCAATCCCCTTGGAATTCTGATCTATAAGGGGACCGTGTCAAGAACCATAGTTCAGGTTACAGGGCTGTTACCCAGGTTGAAAATTAGACTGGAAGTCAAATGAATACAACCCTATCGTGCTGTAAGCGAACAGTTCTGATCTAATGTAGGCTACTCACTAGGCTGTAGCAGCACCTTTTAGGTCCTCTCTGATTGGCTGCTAGGCCCTCCCATTCGTGTGCTCTATGAATGACATGTGGGAGTTGTTGAAATGTGATAGGCCACCTCGAACCAGGCAGTGCTGATGTGTACTGTATGGTGGGAGGTGATGTAGGATGGTTACTGTTCTTCTGATGTACTTTAGTAGGTAAGACGATTATCAGTTCCAATGTATTGGAGGGAAGCCAACATATGGAGGTTTAGTGAATGTAGGGCAGTTGGTTTTTGTTCAAGTTAAACTAAGTGAGCAGGGATTGATTTCACACACGCTGTAGTCGCAGCTGCTAATAATCTGAAACAGAAGGTATTTGCATTATGCAGAATTGAAAGAATCTCAAATCAAATTTTATTGATCACATACACATGGTTAGCAGATGTTATTGCGAGTGTAGCGAAATGCTTGTGCTTCTAGTTCCGACAGTGCAGCAATATCTAACATGTAATCAAACAATTTCACAACAACTAATACACACATCTAAGTAAAGGAATGGAGTAAGAATATATACATATAAATATATGGATGAGCAATGACAGAGCGGCATAGGCAAGATGGTATAAAATAAAGTATATACATATGAGATGAGTAATGCAAGATATGTAAACATTATTAAAGTGGCATTATTAAAGTGACTAGTGATCCATTTATTAAAGTGGCCAATGATTTCAAGTCTGTATGTAGGCAGCAGCCTCTCTGTGCTTGTGATGGCTGTTAACAGTCTGATGGCCTTGAGATAGAAGCTGTTTTTCAGTCTCTCGGTCCCAGCTTTGATGCACCTGTACTGACCTCGCCTTCTGGATGGTAGCGGTGTGAACAAGCAGTGGCTGGGGTGGTTGTCCTTGATGATCTTTTTGGCCTTCCTGTGACATCGGGTGGTGTAGGTGTCCTGGAGGGCAGGTAGTTTGCCCCTGGTGATGCGTTGTGCAGACTGCACCACCCTCTGGAGAGCATTGCGGTATCTGCAGATGTTTCTAACCTTGTGGCCCGGGGGTCTTTACTTGGCTCATCGCACTCTAGTGACTCCTTGTGGCGGGCCAGGCACCTGCAGGCTGACCTCGGTCGTCAGGTGAACGGTGTTTCCTCCGACACATTGGTGCGGCTGGCTTCTGGGTTAAACGGGCTGGTGTTAAGAAGCGCCGTTTGGCGAGTCATGTTTCATAGGACGCATGACTCGACCTTCACATCCCGAGTCCGTTGGGGAGTTGCAGAGATGAGACAAGATTGAAATTGGGGAGAAAAGGGGAGTTAAAAAAATAGATATATATTATATCTCCTCTTCTTACCTTATTCCCTGCTGAAATGCCACCAGCTGGCCTACTCTGTCTCTCTTCTCCTGAATTGCTTCTGGAAGAATGTTTCATGTAATCTCCCGTAGGTTTTCAGTATATTTATTTAAAGGTACTCATTCACACTCTTTCACTGTCAATGCTAGTGTCTGTTGAACTGTCATTGTACTGTATGCCAAATGTTGACCTAAATGTCCCTTTCCCCTCTCTCTCCCAGTTCTTGCGGATGACGAAGCAGTACCTGCCTCACCTGGCTCGGCTGTGTCTAATCAGCACCTTCCTGGAGGACGGCATCCGTATGTGGTTCCAGTGGAACGAGCAAAGGGACTACATCGAGGCGACGTGGGGGTGTGGCTACTTCCTGGCCACCTGCTTTGTGCTGCTCAACCTCACAGGACAGCTTGGTGAGCAAGGCTGGGATCATTAGCCTGTTTGTGTCATTAATGTAAACATACAGCAATCTGCATGGGTCCAGATAGGGTCCATGCATGGATTGAAAAAAACCTCTTCAGTAGAAAGTCAATCTGGGTTCGTTCCCAAGCCCCATGATGTGATCATTCATTAACTAACAACTAATTTGAGCGGTTAGTGTGGTGTGGGCCTAAGACTGTAGAATGATGACCCCCATGCTGTCTTTGAAAGCTGGGGAAAGATACAGGAGTTGTATTAAGTAGGAATGCCACCCCTTTTGGGGAAGATGGGGTACAGTTGTGCGGTTCAAGTTTCTGCAATCCTAACCTTCTGTTTTTTTTTTTTTTTTTTTCTTTGCTCCAACAGGTGGCTGTGTCCTTATCCTCAGTAGAAATTTTGTACAGTATGCCTGCTTTGGATTATTTGGAGTCATAGCTCTACAGGTGACTTTCTGTGATTTTTGAGCTGACAATTCAAATGGCTGACAACCCAGACACTGGCTATGTTCATGAAATTCTGGTTGTGTAATATTTTGTGCTGAATTTCTTTTACTTGTTTTTTCCAGACGGTTGCATACAGTATTTTATGGGATATAAAATTTCTGATGAGGTAGGTCTCTTCCAATAAGTTGATGAATAATATTTTTACATACTAGATTGAAAATATGCAATTGACTTTAGTCTCTTGTACATTACCATTATATTAGTTGTTTAAGTGTCTTAAAACCGTAGGTACGTTTTCCACTGTCTGTCCACAAATTTTATACCCCCATACATTGAACCAGTGTTGTAGTCGAGTCACTAAACCTTGAGGTTGAGTCACAAGTCTCCTATGCACGAGTCAGTTGAGTCGTTAGCCCCTATGGTTGAAGTTCGAGTCACCAATGGTAGTCATAAGTCATCAATTTATAATAGGACGTATGCAATTGTCTAGTAGCCACCAGATGACCACTCCCTCATAAAAAAATAAATACAACTAATTTACTATTCATCACCAGCTCACAAGTTCTACTCAATACCTGTGTTTCACTACTTATTTACTACATAAATTAATGGTAAGTCAAGCTTTCAGCTACTTTTAATTGCCCACTGATAGTGTAGAATTTTTTTCTTGCAAAATGAAAACTAAAGGGAGGCTTATCAGAACGTGACTATGGGATGCAGGGGGACAGTGGAAGGGTATGGCGAGGCAACACATTTAAAGATGGACTACTTTTCTATACTCAAGGCCAGAGAGAGACAAATGGCTCAACTGTTGTTTTACTATTCAACTCAATACTAGTGTTTTCAATTTTGTAAAGCAGTTTGTTTCTTAACCAGGCAAAGCTATATTGTTAGACTGGTGACTGGTGGTTACGGGGAAGCAAGAGAGTCGCTTGCGCGATGTGTAGCCAATGATTGGAGCGGAGTCTGCCTTCCCACAATCATTGCTTGCGCTCCTGCAGCTCACCAGCTGATGTAGGCTGCGTGTGACGCTTCCTTGCCACTGCTAGAGAACAGAACCCTCGCTGCTGAGCTCACCCAGTGCTGCTAATATTCTGCTTATCATAGTAGCCTATCCAGTCCAAGTGCAAATACAAGTCACAAGAAGGCGAGTCACAAGTCATGAAAATCGGGACTCAAGTCGGACTCGAGTACTGCAGCACTGCGTTGAAACTAAGTATTGGTCTTATTTCCCTCTCCTCCTAACCTCTTCCTCCCATTCCTCTATAAGGAACCTTGCTCTTGGCGGTGGACTCCTGCTGTTACTAGCAGAGTCACGTTCAGAAGGGAAGAGCATGTTCGCTGGCGTCCCCTCCATGGGAGAGAGCTCACCAAAGCAGTACATGCAGCTGGGAGGGAGAGTCCTGTTGGTGCTCATGTTCATGACCCTGCTGCACTTTGACCCCAGCTTCTTCTCTGTGAGTAGGCCACCACCCTGCCTCTATGGTACTGCTCAGCAGGGACTACAGCCGGAAGAGAATAAGCTGTGTAATGCATTTTCTCATGGAAATATGTGTCGATCAAGCTGAGTTTGCGTCAAATCAAATTCTATTGGTCACATACACATATTTAGCAGATGTTATTGCCGGTGTAGCGAAATGCTTGGGTTCCTAGCTCCGACAATGCAGTAGTATCTAACAGTTCACAACAATACACACATCTAAATAGAAATAATGGAATTAAGAAATATATAAATTAAGAAATATATATTAGGACGAGCAATGTCGGAGTGGCATTGACTTAAATACAGTAGAATAGAATACAGTATATGAGATGAGTAAAGCAGTACAATATGTAAACATTATTAAAGTGACCAGTGATTCTATGTCTATGTACATATGGCAGCATCCTCAAAGGTGCAGGGTTGAGTAACCGGGTGGGAGCTGGCTAGAGATGGCTATTTTTACAGTCTGAAAAGCTGTTTTTCAGTCTCTTGGTCCTGGCTTTGATGCATGTGGGTTGTTGGTAGTTGAGATAATAAACAATCATTTTAGAATTGTATGGTATTTACAAATTTGACAGCCTAAGTGCTGCATTCCATTAGACAGGTTCTGTTGTACTGTAGCATTGGTGGTTCAGTCTGACTCCTGACCCATGTGTCCCTCTCCACTCCCTCAGATCCTCCAGAACATGGTGGGCACGGCTCTCATCATCCTAGTGGCCATTGGCTTCAAGACCAAGCTGGCCGCCCTGACCCTGGTAATATGGCTGCTGGCCATCAACGTCTACTTCAACGCCTTTTGGACGGTGCCCGCCTACAAGCCTATGCATGACTTCCTCAAGTATGACTTCTTCCAGACCACGTCCGTCATCGGAGGGCTGCTGTTGGTCGTAGCACTGGGGCCCGGAGGGGTGTCCATGGACGAGAAGAAGAAGGAGTGGTAGGGAGAGGGAGATGCAGAAACACCACTAACCCCAGGACACACAAGGACCCCCAGGACACACAAGGACCCCCAGGGTACATGTCTTTTTTCTGACCATCCACAGCAACCTCTCCCTCCACCATTCTGTCTCGTCCTTTATTTTCTTTTTTCACCATTGTTTTCCAGCTGCTGTTTGTTTTTATGAGGTCAATATGGTCGGTACTGGATTATTTTATACACCTATTTATGTCCCCTTTATTTTGTCAGATTTTGAATAAACTGTCAAAGTGCAAAGTAACTAATTCATGAGTGATGGGTGGATTAAAAAAATATATTGGTTATTTGTTGCAGAGGTATGAATATCACAATGTATTTATGGATGTTATCATAATATTTCAGAAAGAAACAGTTTTTTGTTTATAGCTGAAAAACAGTGGTGAGTAGGTGTATCAGTTTGGTTACCAATGACGATGCCAATCTTTTCCTGCTTGTTGGACCATCTGTGACTTGCTCATTATATCGATACTGAGACCTCAGGCACTGAATATGATACGACTCTCCCTCACTCTGTAGGTTGCCATCTTCCCTGCTTTTCAGAAGCCCCAGGCCTCATCCTTACACACATCCAGTCCCATGGCTGTGACTAATGGATTGTATATGGAGATGAGTTGTGGGGGTTGTGTGCATTGTATCCTACTATTCAAAATGGTGGATTGAAGTTGTGCTTGATTGAATATTGAAACAATTGTTAGCACCAGAACTAATTTTTTTTGGTCTCTTTGTTCTGTACATATAGGGCAAATGCCTAACTAGTAACTGTATTTTAACAGAGCAGTAGTGGGAGTTCGACATTTGTGAAACGCCATATTCTACAATCTAAAGAAGCAAGCAGAACTGAAGATTCAGCAATCACCCTGACTTCTTCTTTGCTCAGTGTTTTTGCTTTATATTGTATAAGGAAATAAAAATCTTGAGTTTATTGATTTTTAGAAGTTTATATAGAGTTTTAATTCTTTTTTTTTTCTGAAGTCATGGAACATTTTAAAAGCATCTGCTTGATCTCAAAATTGGTATTTTTATAATTCTTGATGTATTCGTCTTTGGCTAAACTCAAAACCAGGGGCTGGTCTTCTTCCCCTTTTGACTAATTTCTTATTATTGAACCTTTATTTAACTAGGCAAGTCAGTTAAGAACACATTATTATTTACAATGACGGCCTACCAAAAGGCCTGCGAGTACAGGGGCTGAGATTAAAAAAATTATAAATATGTAACTATAGGACAAAACACATCATGACAAGAGAGACAACACCACACTACATAAAGAGAGACTTAAGAAAACAACATATCAAGGCAGCAACACATGACAACACAGCATGATAGCAGCACATGACATGGATCAAACATCATTGGGCACAGACAACAGCACAAAGGGCTAGAAGGTAGAGACAACAATACATCACGCAAAGCAGCCACAACTGTCAGTAAGAGTGTCCATGATTGAGTCTTTGAAGAGATTAAGATAAAACTGTCCAGTTTGAGTGATTGTTGCAGCTCGTTCCAGTCGCTAGCTGCAGCGAACTGAAAAGACGAGCGAACCCAGGGATGTGCTTTGGAGACCTTTAACAGAATGTGACTGGCAGAACAGGTGTTGTATGTGGAGGATGAGGGCTGCAGTAAATATCTCAGATAGGGGGGAGTGAGGCCTAAGAGGCTTTTATGAATAAGCATCAACCAGTGGGTCTTGCAACAGGTATACAGAGATGACCAGTTTACAGAGGAGTATAGAGTGCAGTGATGTGTCCTATAAGGAGCATTGGTGGCAAATCTGATGGCCAAATGGTAAAGAACATATAGCCTCACGAGAGCACCCTTACCTGCCGATCTATAAATTACGTCTCCGTAATCTAGCATGGGTAGGATGGTCATCTGAATCAGGATTAGTTTGGCAGCTGGGGTGAAAGAGGAGCGATTACGATAGAGGAAACAAAGTCTAGATGTAACTTTAGCCTGCAGCTTTGATATGTGCTGAGAGAAGGGCAGTGTACCGTCTAGCCATACTCCCAAGTACTTGTATGAGGTGACTACCTCAAGCTCTAAACTCAGAGGTAGTAATCACACCTGTGGGGAGAGGGGCATTCTTCTTACCAAACCACATGACCTTTGTTTTGGAGTTGTTCAGAACAAGGTTAAGGGTAGAGAAAGCATGTTGGACACTAAGAAAGCCTTGTAGAGCATTTAACACAAAATCCGGGGAGGGGCCAGCTGAGTATAAAACGGTATCATCTGCATATAAATGGATTAGAGAGCTTCCTACTGCCTGGGGTTGAGCGTGGAGCCTAGAAGAAGAAGAAGAAGTTTTATTTATATAGCGCCTTTCCATAGCTCAAGGTCGCTTTACATTGCACATTACAATACATTCAGAACACACACACATACATCGCAGTCACATAGGATACACACTACCCAAAATGCATGTCAAACAGATATGTTTTCAACTGGATCTTGAATGCACTCACGGATGAGGTATTGCGTAGTGTAAGAGGTAGTGAATTCCATAATTTAGGAGCATTAACACCAAATGACCTCCCACCTACAGTGGACAACCGGAAACGAGGGACGGTCTACAAACCAAGTTCAGCTGATCTAAGGGACCGAGCAGGGCGGTAAGGATAGAGTAAGTCAGAGAGATATTGGGGAGCAAGACCATTTAATGCTTTAAAAGTTAGAAGCAATACCTTAAAGTGGATACGTGATGCCACAGGTAGCCAGTGAAGGTCATGAAGCAGAGGAGTGATGTGAGCAGAGCGCCTAGTGGAGGTGAGAACTCTTGCTGCTGAGTTTTGAACATACTGTAATCTTGCAATAAGTTTTTGGGAAGACCAAGAAGTAAGGCATTGCAATAGTCCAAGCGTGAAGTGATTAATGCATGAATTAGAGTTTCAGCATCAGCTAAAGTGAGAGAAGATCGGAGACGAGCAATATTACGAAGATGGAAAAAGAGTTTTTAACAAGAGAAGAAATGTGAGAGCCAAAAGATAGAGTTGAATCGAATAAGACACCAAGGTTACGAATCAATGACGAAGGCTTAACGTGGATTCCATCAACATCAAAGGACTGATCAATCCTTTTGGCTGAGGCAGCAGGACCAATCAATAATATCTCAGTTTTATTATCATTCAGTTTAAGGAAATTCAGGGACATCCATTTCTTGATGTCCCTGATACATTCAGTGAGTGAGTCAGGCAAAGATAACCTATCAGAGCTGGTGGTGAGGTAGATTTGAATATCATCAGCATAGCAATGGAACTGAAGTCCGTGCCTGCGTATGATATCACCGAGTGGATATATGTAGATGATGAATAATAGTGGGCCAAGAACCGAACCTTGAGGGACACCCTGTGTAAGTGAAGCAGTGGCAGATCTAAACCCTTGTATAGTGATATAATACTTTCTGTCGCTAATGTAGGAGATGAGCCAAGAAAGAGCAGAGCCAGTGATACCAATGTCAGAAAGCCTAGAGATAAGTATTTCATGGCAGACTGTGTCAAAAGCAGCGCTTAAATCAAGAAGCATCAGGATGTTTATCAGCCCTGCATCCATGGACAAAAGAATGTCGTTAACCACCCGGAGAAGAGCAGTTTCAGTGCTATGAGCTGGGCGAAATCCAGACTGAAAAGGTTCAAAAAGACCGTTTATATCCAAATGTGATCGCAATTGCGAAGCAACAACCCTTTCAAGGACTTTGCTTAAGAATGGTAAGTTGGATATTGGTCTGTAATTTTCCATGTTTAGGTGGTCTAGGCCTGATTTTTAAGAATGGGCGTCACCGCAGCCATTTTTAACTCTGCTGGAACCACGCCGGACGCCAAACTACAGTTAATCATATGTGTTATGAAGGGTGCAACCTCAGGGACACACAACTTAAGCAAAACAGTAGGTGTAGGATCAAGTTGGCAGGATGTGGAATTTGACTTCACAATTAGATCACTTATAGCAGTTGGAGTAGTTAGAGTGAAAGCAGAGAGAGAGTTTGTAGAATGAGTAAAATCAGCTATTATTAAGTGAACATTTGAGTCACTTGGATGAGGAGTGTTTTTGGCGATGGATGCAGTGATTGACTTTAACTTGTCCGAGAAAAATTGTAAAAAGCTATTTACAAGCCCCACAGAACCCGACATAACATGTTGTGGTGGATTTGTGAGTTTGCTAACCATTGCAAAGAGTGATTTGGGCCTGCACTTTGAATTTCTAATGGTAGAGGTGAAATAAGAGGATCTTGCATCGTTAAGGGCTGTACGGTACTTAAGCAAGTGTTCTTTAAAAGCCAAAGAGTGGACAACAAGTCCAGTTTTCTTGTTTTCCTAGGGTTGAGCCTTGGGGTACTCCCTTGGTGACAGGCAGTGGCTGAGACAGCAGATTTTCTGACTCATCACACCCATTCCATACACCCCCTCCAAAGGTAGTCGAGTTTTGATTGGCTGTTGGTGTTCCCGAATTTTGCAATTACTGCAGCCCTGCTGCAGCCTGTGAGTAAAACTAACCTGTCACTAAAACCAATACTATTGCCATCTTCTGGCTGTGGTTAATCCCTACCACATACATGTGAACTTTTCCTTTCCTAGCTTCCTTTCCTTCCCTACCACCCTTTCCTCTCCTCCATCCCTATCTCACTTTCCTTATCTCCTTTCCTAGTTCATTTCCACCTATCCTAGTTCCCTATCCTTGCTTCCTTAATTTTCTTTCTTCTAAAGGAATAAGGAAAGGAAGCTAGGAAGGACATGAGGAAGGGAGGTAGGGAATGAAAGGAAGTTAGGAAATTAGGCTAGTCAAGTAGGAAAAGAAAGGGAGCTTGGGATATCAAATTAAAGGGATTGAGGAAAGGAATCTAAGAAAGAAAAGGAGTTCACATGTATGTGGTAGGAATTAACCACGGCCAGTAGACAGGAAGGAAATAAAATAAAATGAGCTAGGAATGGGAGCAAAGAAATGCAGAAAGGAATCTAGGAAAGAAAATGAGGAGTTCACATGTATGTGGTAGGGGTTAACAACGGCCAGTAGAGGAAAGGAATGGGAGAGAGGAAAGAAAGGAGGAGTTCACATATACAGTATGTGGTAGGGGTTATCAACGGCCAGTAGATGGCGATACTATTAGTGAAAGGCTGCAGCTGTATACAAAATCTTGCCCACTGCCCAATACATTTGCACAAGCGTTCCGTTCATCGAGGAGACTGGACAGAAGACCTCTTCATTTCGCCCAGTCAAGCTTTTAGAACGGTAAATACATATATAATTGTAAAATGGCGTCACCTATTTTTAAATATTAAACTTTACATTTGGCTTGCTATCAAAACATCATACGGGATATCAGTCATATCCTGCGTTTTTATTGAGTCCATGGTAGCTAACTAACTAACGTTACTGATTCGAATGCAACAGTTGGTATTTCAGTGAAGCGTGTTAGCTAGCTAGCCAACTAGGTAGCTAATAAGCAAATGTTATTTGCCACATGCTTCTTAACAGGTGTTGACTAACAGTAGAATACTTAATAGTATAACATGCGTGTTATACATGTGTGCATTTATTGAGCGCAAGCATTTGGAACCTGCTCTCCATTAAATATTTACTGGTGTTTGTAACCATAGTCATTGTAATGCGATTGGAGATTGCTACTTAGTTTCCATAATGATATTCTTTTAGGAAAATGGATGGATGTCATCATCCTTCCATTTTCCACCCTGCATCCAGTCAGCCTCATGAATAAGACAGTGTGTTCAGGATAGAAGATGATTGGAGATTTTCATAATTGTATTACTCCAATTCATTTTCTATATGGAAAAATTCTGTATTTTCCTTGTATAATTCGCCCACAGACACAACAGCCCCCTTTGACCTGCGTCATTTGAATATCATCATCATCATCATGTCGAAAGGCACAGTGGTTCTGGCCTACAGTGGAGGACTGGACACCTCCTGTATCTTGGTGTGGTTGAAGGAAGAAGGATATGATGTCATCACATACTTGGTAAGGAACACACACAAGTAGCTATATGTGGGACAAGTCTATGTGTGTGACAGGTGGGGCCAATATAACTTGGGGTCGGACAGCACACAGCCATCCAGTTGGTGCTCTCCTTTATTGTAGGTCAACCTATTAGAGCCTAAGTATTTCACTTGTGCAGCTGAAACCCCAGTGAATGTTCATTTCATGCAGTATTAGATATTTGTAAAGAAGGGATTAATTCACCATAGCAGTGAGTTAACCCCCCACAAAAGTGCTATCTGGCTGCATAATGCTGGTGAAAAGCAGTCTAGATTAACCTTTTGCCCTTAGGCCAGTTCAGAACTGCACACAATGCAGATTTTTTCTCTTGTGTAACTGTTTATTCATTGTCTGGCTAGAGAACGGGGTGGGTATGCTGAAGGGCTATGGCACGGTACTGTGCCTGCTGTTGGTTTTGGGGTTTTGGGCGGACAGGAAGGCACTGTCCCAATCGGCAACCTGTTTTTCTTGTTGAAATCCCTGTCTGCTCATGTTAGGTTGTGATAAAAAACCTCTGCCAAGCAAGCATTCAGAATACCACATAGGCAGACAAAGACAGGCACAGCTACCTCAGTTATGTGGAACAATGACTTGTCCTCCCCCAACAAAAGTGTATTTTTTAGTTGATTTAAATGAGATGTACTTTATTGTCCATGAACTTGCGGAGAACAGATGTCTTTATGCTCACAACCTGCCACACACCAAGGGCCTTAAAGCAATGGGTCAGCTGCAGTAAAGCACCACTGGCGCAATTGTAGGGGGTGAAGTGCCTTGCTCAAAGGCACAACGGCAGTCAATGGTATCTACAGTGCATTCGGAAAGTATTCAGACCCCGACCTTTTTACATATTTTGTTACAACCTTATTCTAAAATGGATTAAGGTTTTTCACTCATCAATCTACATACATTACCCCATAATGACAAAGCAAAAACAGGTCTTTAGAAAATTTTGCACATTTTCTAAAAAATGTATCACATTTACATAAGTATTCAGACACTTTACTCAGTACTTTGTTGAAGGACCTTTGGCAGCGATTACAGCGTTGAGTCTTCTTAGGTATGACGCTACAAGCTTGGCACACCTGTATTAGGGGAGTTTCTACCATTCTTCTCTGCAGATCCCCTCAAGCTCTGTCAGGTTGGATGGGAAGCGTTGCTGCACAGCTATTTTCAGGTCTCTCCAGAGATGTTTGATCGGGTTCAAGTCCGGGCTCTGGCTGGGCCACTCAAGGACATTCAGAGCCTTGTCCCGAAGCCACTCCTGTGTTGTCTTGGCTGTGTGCTTAGGGTCATTGTTCTGTTGGAAGGTGAACATTTACCCCTGTCTTGAGGTCCTGAGTGCTCTGGAGCAGGTTTTTATCAAGGATCTCTCTGCTCCGTTCATCTTTACCTCAATCCTGACAAGTCTCCCAGTCCCTGCCTCTGAAAAACATCCCCACAGCATGGTGCTGCCACCCATGCTTCACTGTAGGAATGGTTTTTGGTTTACTCCAGACGTGACGCTTGGCATTCAGGCCGAAGAGTTCAATCTTGGTTTCATTAGACCAGATAATCTCGTTTCTCATGGTCTGAGAGTCCTTTAGGTGCCTTTTGGCAAACTCCAAGCGGGCTGTCATGTGCCTTTTACTGTAGAGTGGCTTCCATCTGCCAGCTCTAGGAAGAGTCTTGGTGGTTCCAAACTTCTTCCATTTAAGAATGATGGAGGCCAGTGTGTTCTTGGTGACCTTCAATGCTGCAGAAATGTTTTGGTACCTTTCCCCAGATCTGTGTCTCAACACAATCTGTCTTGGAGCTCTACGGACAATTCCTTCAACCTCATGGCTTGGTTTTTGCTCTGACATGCACTGTCAACTGTGGGACCTTTATATAGACAGGTGTGTGCCTTTCCAAATCATGTCCAATCAATTGAATTTACCACAGGTGGATTCCAAGTTGTAGAATAATCTCAAGGATGATCAATGGAAACAGAATGCACCTGAGCTCAATTGCGAGTCTCATAGGGTCTGAATACTTATGTAAATAATAGTGATGCACCGATATGACATTTTTGGCCGATACCAATATCTGATATTTTCCTTGCCAAAGAAAAATCTATACCGATATTAAAAATGTTAGCAGCCTTTTAAGAATTCTAGTACAGTTAAATAGTTAACACACACACGGACGCAGCTGTCTAAGGCACTGCATCTGCAAGAGGTGTCACTACAGTCCCTGGTTCAAATCCAGGCTGGATCACATCCGGCCGTGGTTGGGAGTCCTATAGGGATAACTCAGAGGACAATGTTGAGAAACGAGTAGACTGTTACCCGATTTCATTGATCCCCAATCATTAGGTAAAGCTGTACAGTGCAATATGAATGTCAATACACACAATAGGCTGACTGGGGAGGTGATTTCACACAGTCAGTCCCACGATAAGAGCTACATCGCTAATATTTGCGTAAACTCTTCACAGTTGTGTTCTGTGGGTGTCACCGAGTAGACTGATACCCCATTTCATTGCTTCACATTGCAACCTTGTTTAACGTTATCTAGTCTGAATATGTCATGATTCCACCAATTGTAACATTCTGCATCACTTTCAAAGAGTTACTTTTATTTTGAAAGCAAACCGCAAATTCCACCGTGCCTAATCCTTATTGTGGCTAGCTTCACAACACAACACGGTCTGGTCGAGCCTCACTAGCCAGATGAAGCTAGCTGGCTGCTTATAACGTTAGCTTTGGGCAACGGGGTTGTGTAGCTGGCTAGCTATTTATTTTTAAGTTCAATTTCAATAGGCGAACAACAAGTGGCTACCTAGCTAATACTTACTCACAAGGATTCCTAAATCATTGTTAAGAATAATGAAAATAACTGCAGTTTCTACTGGTCATTGTTTTCAGGCTGGTTGTATTGGTGCTAGCTGGGTACCAAGCTAAAGCTAACTACCTTAGAAGTTGCATTTGAACAAATTATGCTTTATTACCAACGCGGGTATTATAAACACATCGTTCGTGGCCAGTGTTTGTCAAATAGTGTTATTTGACGTGTATCTTTTTTTGACACGCAAAGACCCAAATGGCGTTCCATAGTATGTCGTGAAGCTAATAGCAGTGACGCTATTACTGTGTAACTCCGGTAGGGAAACGTGTACTGGTGCTCGACCAGTCGGTGAAAGCCAACATCACCCACGACAGTGACCGGTTGATTGTCAAGGGCAATGAATTCCATTATCTTGGCGTTAATGGATTTCGCCTTTGAGTTGTCTCGCTGAAATGTTCTTACTCTTTCAAATGACTGCTCGACCTACACAGCAGACATTGTGGGCTAGGTTAGGATTGCCGTGTTGCACGTGTAGCGCAACATTTTACGTGGCGTCATTACGTCATGTACCTACGTTACATAGGTATGCACGTCAGCTTTGACATCGGTTTTGCACATCGGCGTTAAACTAGACATCGGGCCGGTACCGATGTTGGCATTTTAGCTAATATCGTCCGATTCCGATATGGTCACCGTTATGCATCCCTAGTAAATAAGGTATTTCTGGTTTCGCTTTGTCATTATGGGGTGTTGTGTATAGATTGCAGAAGATTAAAACAAATATAATGCATTTTAGATTAAGGCTGTTATGTAACAAAATGTGGAAAAAGTCAAGGGGTCTGAATACTTTCTGAAGGCACTGTAAGTTAATGCCAGAAACGCACCTGATTTTCCCGTCTGAGCTGAGTTTTGTTAAATCTTAGTTTGAGTTACCGGTCAAAAGGAAAAATACATGGTTAATCAACAATCTCAGCAGAAATCCCTCCATGATGTTCATGGAGCAGCAGCGTACTGCTAGACTGTGTGGAAGAATGTCAGTGTTATCATGACATAGATGTGACCTGAATGTTAAAATGGTGGGCGACGGGACTTGAGCAGCCAATCCGTGACAAGCAATGGCTTTGGTCCCTGGCGAGAAGGACCGGGGATGAAGACACAGGCCTTTTTCCAAAAAACAATTCTCATCTCCTGAGTCCTCTCTCTTCCGTCCTCTCTGGCCTCCTTTTGAAAAGGGTCAGGTAATTGAGGAGAAGCAGCAAGAAGAGGGAAAGTGGAAAAAAAGTATGCTCAATCGCGTCAACAGGCAAATTACTTTTACAGGGTGGAATCTCAAAATTAAATGTATAAAGTGATCAAAAACTAATTTTGCTAGTTGTGCAAGACATTTTATAGATAAAAGGATAAGTAGCATATTGTTTTTAAAAGTTTGCATGCTCTTCTCCTTCGAAAAAATAGCTGATTCAAAGATGGCAAAATTAAAAACTTGGATTTTCTAAGTGCTCTCGTAAAAAACATGCTAAGGAAGTTTGGAGAACATGAAACATTTTCACTGAAACACTGCTGTAGTATACTATTTTAGGCACCAGTTGATTAGATGTAACAAACTCTTCTTGCAGGCCAATATTGGACAAGAAGAGGACTTTGATGCCGCAAAGAAGAAAGCAGAGAGTCTTGGAGCAAAGAAGGTAAAAAGCTGAGTCTAAGCGTCATGACATTGGTAAGACAAGGTAGCATAGTGGTGTGGAGGACACGGTAGAACACGTTTTGCAATGGCAAAGTTGACTTTGAAAAGGTTAAAGAGGAGTTCCAGGATCTGGTTGAAGTAACAGTGCAGTAGAATCTCTCGCTGATACAGTACAAGTACACAAAAAATATAAACAAGAAATGCATAGGCTAATAGTACCAGAGGCTAAAAAGCCAAGGCCAATAGCATGGTGGCAACAACCACAAAACATGGCTAAAAAGAGCAAATTATTCTTCTGAGTCTCAAGATTAGTCATTCTGAATTACATACCGTGCCGTCAAAAAGTATTTGCCCTTTTCTGATTCTTTTTTTTGTGCATATTTTTGATGCTGAATGTTGTCAGATCTTCAACCAAAACCTAATATTAGCTAAAAGGAACCTGAATTTACAAATAACAAATGGGATTAGGTCTGGACCGTTGGTATGAGGTTCTTACTGTGGAATGCAGTGTTTGGTTTTCGGGCCAGGAATAATGGGACCCGTGTCGTCCAAAAAGTTGCCTCAAGTTTCCAAAAAGCACCTGGATGATCAACAAGACTCTTGGAAGAATATTCAATGGACAGATGATTCAAAAGTCTAACTTTTTGGATGACATGGGTCCCATTACGCCTGGCAAAAACTAAACACTGCATTCCACAGTAAGAACCTCGTACCAAGTCAAGCATGGTAGTGTGATGGTTTGGGGATGTTTTGCTGCCTCAGGACCTGGACGACTTGCTTTAACAGAAGGAACCATGAATTCTGCTCTGAATCAGAGAATTCTACAGGAGAATGTCAGGCCATCCGTCTGTAAGCTGAAGCGCAGCTGGGTCATGCTGCAAGACAATGATCCAAAATGCTCAAGTCTAAATGAAAATGGCAAAAAAGCAACACTTTAAGTTTTGGAATAGCCTAGTCCAAGTCAAGCCTTAATCCCAATTGAGATGTTGTGGCAGTACTTGGAAAACCACAAATGTTGTTGAATTACAACAGTTCTGCATGGAAGTGAGACAAAATTTATGCGCAGCAACGTGGAAGCGTTTGTTTGGGGCTAAAGATGGCAGAACCAGTTATTGAGCAATGGGGCAGTTACTTTTTCACACAGGGACATTGGGTGTTGCCTAATTTTGTTTATGAAATAAGTATGTCATTATTGTGCTATTTGTTCACTCAGGTTTCATTTATTTAATATTAGGTTTTGGTTGAAGATCTGTTAACATTCAGTATAAAAAAAATATATGCACAAGTATAGAAAATTAGAAAGGGGCAAATAATTTCACGGTACTGAATGTATGCATACAGTACCTAGTGAAATAAAAATACAATTAGACATTGGTTGATATGAAACTGATACAACTTTCAATTGAACAATGAGAACAGTGATACATTTGCTACTTTGGGTACAGAGTGATGTTGAGCAGCTTGAGCCAGTTCAAGGTTGGATTGTCAGTTATTGAGGTCTAGAATTATGTGTCCTGACATCTGGATCACAGAGTTACGGGAAATGATTAAGCAGGCAAATCGTATTTTGATTGATTATCAAAGATATGTGAGGATATGAGGTCTGGGTTGTTGTCTTCTTAGCAGCTAACACTGGCAGAGGTCTGCACTCTTTCTGCCTTGCCAGTTAAGATTTGCAAGCAAAAGTTTGTCAACACAAAGCAAAGCCTTTGCAGGTGAACTCAACTGACTGCGCTTGTGTATTAATATTTAGTGATTTATTGTTGACGGAAGCTTTACGACGAATGGTTCAAGTGTAACCTCCCTCCATGTATAGGTGTTCATCGAGGACCTGAGGGCAGAGTTTGTGGAGGAGTTCATCTGGCCGTCGGTCCAGGCCAACGCCATCTACGAGGACCGCTACCTGCTGGGCACTTCAGTGGCCCGGCCCTGCATCGCCCGCCGCCAGATCCAGATCGCACGCCAGGAGGGCGCCCAGTACGTCTCCCACGGTGCCACGGGAAAGGTGAGGGGTAAATCAACAAGGCGAGAGCCAAGAAGAACCCGGAAGGCTAGGTGGATCCATTAGCATATTGTTGACATCTGTCGAGGTTCATTTTAGATGTTTTCTGTTTTGTTGAAATCTGAATGTTTTCCCAATTTAGCTTTTGGAGTGAGTGGGAAGGTCACATTCAAATAGCCCTCAGCTACCACAATGGCATTCATTAGTCAGCCACCAGTGTAAGGATACTGTGGGGAGACTGAACTGTGAGGAGATGTAGTGACCCTGCTCCAACTGTAGATGGAGACAAATGCCACTGAATTGAGCCTTCAACCAACAGTAACTGCAAGAAGTCACTCACTGGAAGTTTGTCAGTTTTATATTATTTTTCAACCACCATTGGAAGTGATTTGAACCTTTAATTTGTCATAAGTGAGTGAGAAATCACATGCTTGATTATCTCTCTGTCTTTGCTAGTAGCTTTCAGATTTTTTCTGGACATGTTACTAGTGTTTTGTGGCTGAATGGTTAACTGTGGCTTTCAGGGCAATGATCAGATCCGATTCGAGCTCACCTGCTATGCCCTGTACCCTGAGGTTAAGGTGAGTTCTGTCTTCCACAGCCCCTCTGCGTTAACACATCTGTAACTACACAATATGACTGTCCCATCATCTAACATTACTACAGATAATGCACCATACAAATGACATGCGTAACTCTTGCTCGTCTCAGATTATTGCTCCATGGAGGATCCCTGAGTTCTACAATCGCTTCGTTGGGAGGAAGGATCTGATGGAGTATGCCGAGGTAACACTTCCAAATGATAGGATCACTTCATAACATGTTGCCTGGCAGTGAGTGTGTGGATCTTTTCATACACATTAGAGATGTGTGACTTATGTAAACATTTGAAAGTTTAAACTGCCATTTTTAAATGGTTTAAATGATCAAAAAAATATTAAATGAAGTAAATTCACAATTCACATTTGGTCCTGTGTGTGACCGCTAGGGGGCAGTGCCGTTCAATCTAGCGCAGTCCTGACAACCTAACAGACGGCGATCACTGTACTGCTGTCCCCCTCCCACTCAACAATGTAGTTAATGCCATTTAAGGTTCTCTGCTCTGTCCCTCTCCTCCATGTTCTCAGTTGGCAGTACATGGGACTTCATGTCCCACTTCTCATCAATGTGATGGCTCACTGCAGTGATGCATGACAGCGTGTTCATAGACCTCCGACAATCTGTTGTTAACGCCACGTATGGTTTTTGAAAGCTCGCCCTTTGTACTTGCAGAGCAGTCATTTTACAATTTCTCCATCCGGGCCATCACATTTTTTTTTTTGCATCTTGTAGTCTGGTTCTAGATATGCCATCAGTGCATTGAAGCCTACGTCCTTTACCATTGACAGTGGCTGCATGTCAACTGCAATCATTTCTGTAATCAGCGCTGTGATTTTCTCACTCTGTCCCTTATCGTACTGCTGCCAGCAACGGCTTGGGTCTCACGATGCCTCCCTTTTCAGATGGTTAAGCGTTGCAACTATCCTGCCACTGTAGTTCAATTTCACCTAGCGTTTATTTTACCACTTTCTCATTTAACTTCTCAAAGTATTGCCATACAGGGCTTCGCTGCTGTCACGTCCCTGTCTGACTCTGGCACTTTCACAACTGTAAACGACGATGACTTGCTGAGCGCATTATATCCGTGGCAAATCATTTGAAAGATGTGTATATCCTCCAACAAACGTTACAGCGTCGTTGCGTAACATGCTTACCAGACCGCTCACGCGCGTGCGTCCGCCATTGCGCACATGTTGATTTCTGTCCACCCACACCAGACGCGATCAGGGCACGCAGGTTGAAATATCAAAATAAACTCTGAACCAACTATATTAATTTGGAGACAAGTCGAAAAGTGTTAAACAAATGCAGCTACCTAGCTTGCTGTTGCTAACTAATTTGTCCTGGGATATAAACATTGGGTTGCTACTCCGACAATTAATCCACAGATTAAAGGGTAAACCGAGTTTGTTTCTAGTAATTTCTTCTTCTTTGGACTTTATATTGCGGTTGGCAACCAACTTTAAGGTGCATTCCCACTACCAACTGGACTGGAGTGTGGACCTCAGGTCATCTTTCAATCACCCCCCGTGGGTATATGCTCCTAAAAACCAAAGAGGAGATGGGACGTGGGTATATGCTCCTAAAAACCAATGAGGAGATGGCATGTGGGTATATTCTCCTAAAAACCAATGAGGAGTTGGGACGTGGGTATATGCTCCTAAAAAGACTATGAGGAGATGGGAGAGGCAGGACTTACAGCGCGTCAAGCGTCACAAACAGAACCAAGTTCTATTTTAGCGACTGGCTGTGCGGGTGCAATGATTTGAATAACGCGTATGTGTACATTTATTTTACAAAGCAGGAAACGCGAGCGGTGTGGTCAGCACGTTAGCCATTTTGTTAAATTGTTATTTTTCCTTTTATTATGATGATTGGAACCTGCACTGTGATTAGAATTTTGTTTTTTTCCGCCATTTCCTGGTTGCTAAAATTCTAATCGTTTGCCTAATTTTAGTTTGTGACAAGCGAATATAGTGTAGAGAATCATTAGACCATCTAAACCGCTATGAAATATTTTGTTACATAACCCAAAATATTGTGTTTTCAGCTGTTTGAAGTTGGTGTACAAAAACCAATAGTGAAAGAAACTTAAAAATGGGAAGCATAGATATGTTCTATGTGCACTATATCTACCGCTTCTTAGACTTGCTTTCATTGAGAATGACAGATATATAACTCACATTTCTGTAAATTTTGTTGGCTTGCCCAAAAAGTTACATATTGCAGCTTAACAAAAATAAAAACTGTTAGGGATAAAACAAAAAAAATCCCAATGTCATTTAAACATTCACAACCCTTAATACACTTTGCCTGACAGTAAGTCTATGATAGGTTCTCTTCATAACATGTTGCCTGGCAGTGTTTGTCTAAGAGGTGGTGTTCTCCACTCTGCCCGCTAGAGAGGGATCTTGGCCTTTTAGTGAGCTGAAAGTCCCATCAGTCACCATTTTATCAAGCTTTTCTCCCTTCCCATGATTTTTTATTATACAACAAATAAATAACGGAATGACCAGATTTTAAGTCAAATCAACAATCACAATTGTTAAAGAACAGCTGGAGGTGATATGATTGGATTAACTATTCAGAATTTAGCAGATAAAATGTATTGCTCAGAGCGGACTCAGTTGAAGTGTCACCCGGTTAATATACTGTTGTCATTGACTGTTCTCCGACCTTTCCATCACCCCCAGAAACATGGCATCCCGGTGCCCGTCACCCCTAAAGCACCCTGGAGCATGGATGCCAACCTCATGCACGTCAGGTGAGAAGAACACCAATGATGCTCACAATACTTCCTGGTTAAATTAAGGTTGAAGAAAATACTTTTTATTAATTTTTTAACTTTTAGGCGGTTTTGGCCCTTTTTGGTCATTTGTCTTCCACATTAGCTATATCCTGTAGAGCAGTGCATCCCAACTCCGGTCCTCAAGTACCCTCAACGCCACACATTTTTGTTGTCTCCCCGGACAATGACGCCTGATTCAACTTATCAAGGGCTTGATGATTAGTTGAAAAGTAGAATTAGGTGTGCTTAGTTGGGAAACACTGCTGTAGAATGAGAAAGGGAATGAATGTGTTCACCAACATACCTTCTCATTGTCTGTTTCAACAGCTACGAGTCTGGAATACTGGAAAATCCCAAGGTAAGATTTTCTGCATGCATGAGCTGGCTGAGGAATCAATCAGGACAATTATGGCCCCTAACATCTCACCATTCGTCCCAGTGCCAGATTCAACAGGTTGTTCATCTCCCCTCCTGCTGTCTCTGAGTCACAACAGCAAACTTTTCAAGAGTAGCAGGATGGATACACTGGTCCTAGGTTCACATAGTGTCAGCTAATCCACGTCATTGACCATACAGTATCTATCACATCCTTTGTCCTCCTACTCATATTCAACATTTCTCTACATAGATTATTGTTTTGTAATATGTACAACGCAATAGCTGATAGGAGTAGAGTTGTGAAATAACTTTCCCCAAATTCCAAGTTTTCCCTGAAATCCTGGTTAGGGGATTCACAGATTTCCTGCTTATTCCCTCCTAAATTCCATGAATCTTCCAACCAGGATTTCTGGAAAACCTGGGAATTTTGCAACCCCAGATTGGAGAGTCTATTGAGATAAAGTTAAGAGGAAGGAAGAGTCCCCCCCACAATCTCTTATATTGGCACCAGCACAGACAAACCAAACCCTGAGCCCACAGTGAGACAGAGATAGTTTGATCTCTTCAGGGGTCAGAGGTCAAGGCTGTACACAAAGGTCACCCTTGACGACTCAAACCTCATCCCTCCTTGTTGTCTCTTCTCACCCTAAACCTTGCCGAGCCTGGGAAGAGCCTGGGACACACAGACACTGACTTGTCATCAGAAACGGCTCGCATAATTCCCAATTTCATGGGAGCCGGGGGAAGGGTTAGGGCAGCGCGCCCAGCTGGGCCTCCTGGGTCCCCCCGGCTCTTGGGGGACCATTGTTTCTTGTTGCGCCGCCGCAGGCTGCAACGTGGGAGGGACCCATTTCACCGTGACACCAGAATGTCACCAGTAACAGTAAAGTACAAAGGCGGGCAGACAGATGAGCGTCCCAATGGACGGGGTGTCAGGGAGGCGAGGGGTCCCCCGCTTTTGGATTGGCGGGGCAGGGGCAGAACTGTAACGCAGGCTTTTCTCTCTCCGACGCTCGCCCTGTGGAGAAATTCATCCTGAAAAGAAACGACTCAATAGCATAGCGATGTGTAGTATGACAGTATTGTGTAATTGATTTAATTCATGGTTTTAGTCCCATTTACTTTCACAATGAATTTATCAATGGAATTAAATACGATGAAATATTTATGGTGGAGGAGATACAAGTGATAAAGGGATTTGAATACATTACTCGGGGTGTGTTATGATCCATTTAAGATTGAACAGACTGTAATAATTCAGTCGTTTGCTCAATTTCTGCTCCCATAGGAGATTATTTCAGATAATACAAATTTTCTAAGTACTTTAAACATTTTACTTTTGATGTGTGTGTCAATTTAAAACCGTTTCAGGCTTCTAAGAAACCTTACTGTAAATGTAATGTACAACCCAGATGGTAATACTATATCAATGTACTATGTAATTATTAACCTCTTATCAACATATGCACCCAAACATGACTGTCTGTGAGGAGATATCAAAAAGGTCATCTCAACCTTCTAGTTCTCAACTGGGCATCTGCCTCCTAGGAGTCCAGTTACTCCCCCAAGGCCTGAGCAGACTCCCTCCATTCACAGTGCCTCTCCGCCCACCTGTAAACACAATGGCTCCACTCTCCCCACACACAGATTAGGAAATGTCCAAATGGTCGCTCATATGTTCCTTCTGAGATAAGGCAGCCAGGGTCAGGTTGCACTGTGGTTATTACCACTAGCTGGATTCTCTCCCATTACCCCAGAGGATAGCCTTTAGCTACACCGCTAGGCTACATTGTCTTTATCCGCTCACATTTGACATTGTTCTTCTAGCAAGTTTTACTGGATTAGGAGCAACTGGTGGATTAAAGTTTCTATGAATGATGGAATTTTGATGATGTCTTTTTTTTTTTTAACACATTGCAATTTAAGGGCAAGCATTTCAACTCCGTAAAGTTTAAACCCTATGTAACATATCTGTCATTTCCCTTATCGATAACATGCTTTGGCTGCTTTGCTGATCTGATCAAACTTGTATAAATAATGTGAAGCTATGGAACTTGAAAAGGCTAGCTAGTTGTCCTGAAACACAATATCCTCTGTGTGGTCAGTTGACCGGTCAGGGGCCGGGTCCCTGGGGCAGTGTGACACTCGTCAGCAGTCATTAAAACATCACCTCTGTCTAAATGATAGTCCCTGGCTTTGGCTGGACTTCCCCTGGCCCAGTAGTCCCCCAGTAGCCCAGTAGGAGTGAAGGGCAACGATGTTGTGTGGTAAACTCTGAGCCCCTTTGATCAGGCCCAGGGCCCACTGGTATTGACTAAAGAGGTGGTAGCGGAACAGACGGTCTTGTTACACAGAGGAAATGAAACTTGTTTTCTGTTAGTTTGGAAATGACCCGGCCCATGGCGCAGCTGCCTAGGGGGAAGGATGTGTTGGATGTTGTGTGTGTGGGTGTCTTTTCAAGCACGGAGGGTTAGATTTGTCATGCAACCTTCTCGCCCCTTGGTCAGATGGTTGGGTCTGGTCTAATATAGGGCTCTCTGTCAATCTATTTATCTTTGTTTTAGTTGCTATCTTATAGTTGGCTTGTTACTAGTATTGCCTTTTGGACAAAGCTGTTGGTAGATACTGTAGACAAAGGTTAAGATCGCTTTATTGGTCATTTGCATACAAGGTTCAACCAAAATTTGACTTCCACTTCCAACCCCCCTGAAATGCACACATACACAGGTTTTGGAGAGGTGCGGGGGCTACCGCACTGGATGCCTGGGGAGCTGTTGTTGTGAGGGGTTAAGTGCCTTGCTCAAGGGCACAACGACAGGCAATGGCGTCTAGGATTTGGTACAGCAACCCTCCAGTTGCCAGCTCACTTCCCGCCAGATTTTTCCCGACTGACCCGGGATTCGAACAGGCAAGCCTCCGGTTGCTGGCTCGCCTCTAACCGCTAGGCTACCTGCTGCCCCATGATAAGGCCAATGATAATGTTAACCAAATGTAGCTGGGTGTTAAACGTAAAAAATAGTCCACACAAATCAGATTTAATACATTCTCAATGTGCCATGTTTGCAAATGGTATTTTAAAGACAAGGCCTGACTTTAGACGAGGTGATTTAAGTGTCAGTTCCAAACCAGTGGGCCAGATTTTCTTACCCCCCCACCCCACACACACACACACACACACTCTCTCTCCCCACCTCTGCCTTTTCTTTGGAGGCCACCGGACTCGATTGAAAGGCAATGAGGCAGCTAACGTGTGGAAAGATAGAAATTTACTCACTTTAAGTTCATGCTGCCACAGCCCTCTTTCTGGGGGCCGCATTGAGTGGGACCACAGCAGCACCACAATATGGCAGAACTGGAGAATGGCTGCAAAAAGGAGCTATGCACAGCGACATGATGGCTGAGCTTCACGCCCCATTTGACAGCATTGCTCTCCCTTTCTCTCACTCTCGCTCCATTTCTAAATTTTCCTCTCTTTCGGGGCCAGGGGCTTTGGGACCGGTCCACCTGCGGGGGGCTGGAATTGAAATGCATTGATCTTTAAGCACTGGAAACTATTCCCTCGCTCTTTCCATTTCTCTCTCTCTCCCACTTTCATTCACTCGCGTCTCGTGAGCATACATGTTTGAATTGATATTCCATGTATTTCCTTGTTATGTGTCTGTGTAGAGAGGTAAGAAGGATAAGGTCTTTATCATGTAGTGAACTCTAGCCGGCAGAAGCAATGCATCTTCATCGGTTAGGATAGTGTAGGCTTTAAACCACTGTAGTAGGTAAGGCAACTCTGTAGAACACTATAGTAACCACACAACCATAGTTATCATACCCAGATTCACAGAGCTAAGCCTACTCATTATTTTGTTGTTCAAATGAAATCTTTCCATCTTCCTCGGTTCTGTCCCCTTCAATAGTATGCATCAAATGGGTTTTTAGGGGAGTCGTTTTGTCCCACTCCTTCTCCCTCTCGTTTGTCGTCTTCTTGGGCGCTGAGGCAGAAAGTAAAAGGGAGAGATGGGAGCCTTCGAAGTCGATGTTGGTGTTTAGTTAAAAGGAAAGAAGCGATTGCACTCGTTCCCTGACGTGGGCAATCTCTCTGAGGCTGAGAGCGAGATTAGTTATCATATGCTGATTTTTTTCGTCTGGTAAAGGTTTTCATTTAAATGCACCCAGTGGTTATTTTGCATAGTTCCCCTGCAATTTGCCTCAGCTCAGGGGACATTGGCCATCGTCTGGTTGTAATGTGAGGTAATTGGCAGGGGTGTCAGCCCGATTTGTATTTAAGTGCTCAACCACCAACTCCCCCCAACTGGAAAACAACAAACGTCTGTCTCGCCTCCTACAACTTCCTATGGCTCTCAGGATAGGAGGGGTAGGTGGTTGTTGTGTGCTTCCCATAAAGATGAATTCTTCATCTGAAGAGAAATAAAGGAGAAAATGTCAGTCAGAAAGTCAATTCCAGAAGATGTGGAAAAGCTTATGGGGAGGGGAGTCTTGATGGCAGAATTGGAAGATTTGCTTGCGCCTTTCCAAACAGCCGGTGAATATTGTGTGGCAGTCGCTTGAGTACACCCTGTCATAGTATCAGGTGTGTTTTGACTTATGAAGTGTCTTCTTTTAGTGGATTGGGGTCTCTCTCTCTCTCTCTCTTCCAGCTGCATCTCTTCCTCTTCTCTCCACCTCCCTCTGCAGTGAAAGGCCAAGCAGGGAAAATGAAACTAAATAGAGGAGAAAAATAGGACGTAGATTTTTGTCTATTTCTCTCAGATCCTGACAGCTTTTGAAGGTTCTTTTTTTCACGCATCATCCCACCCCTCCACCTACTATATTTAGGCCCACAGTAGACTGGCTATGTCTGCCATGTTCTCAACTGAATCTCCTCCTAGTACCATACTAAGTGATGAAATGTGAATGTCATTGTGTGTGTATTACAGAGCCATGCTCCAGCGGACCTGTACCTGATGACCAAGAGCCCAGAGGACGCCCCCAACAGCCCAGATGTGCTGGAGATCGAGTTCAAAAAAGGTGTGTGTGTGTCTGTCCGTCCGTCCGTCTACATATTCTCATCCCATGTAGTGGGACTTTTTAGTCCTCTAGTTCAGCCGGGGTTTATGATTCAAAGTCCAGTCCTGACCTGTGTTAGTCTGTTCATCTTGTCCGCCAATGGCTTGGCCTACCCACAGCCCCAGGGCTGCTGTAGACCCCGTGCTACCCTGCCTTTCCCTGGCTGTGTTTATCACTCTGACCACCCAGACCTAGGACAGCCCAGAGCAGACTGTCTAAACTAAAGCAGCCTGCCTGGGGGCATGGAGGGGCCGGAAGCGTTAAGCCAGCTAATACAATTGACTGAGGGAGGCCCAGGAAAGTGTCACATTTGCACAGTCGCGGAAAAAAGACACACATCCCAGCCTGGGGCCAGAAGCAGAAATCCCTCTAATCTAGATCCTGGTCACAAGTGTCCGTGTGTATAGATGTATAGATGGGGCTACAGGCCAGTGAGGCCCGCTGGGACTTCAAAAGACATGGCAGGACATTAGCCTCTGATCATGGTGATGACCAGTGACAGTTTTATGACGTTGCTACTACACTGAAGCAGTTCAGAGAGGAATATAAGAGAAAGGAGGTTTCAACTGTGATTTACGTTTGTATCTGTGTGCTGATTTATACAACTTTGAAGGTTATTTGAAATGTATTTCTGAAATAAGTGAAATTGGAGGGAGAGGGGCAATGATAACGTTTATAGACAACTGTTAAGGTTTAAACCATTTCTTTTTAACTGGTAATAGGAATCTGAAACTGTGACGTCATCGTATAACCTGATTTCACCTCGGCCCTTTGCTCATTTACAATCAGTTTTCATTGTTTTTTTTCTCTCCCCTTATTGAGTGACGATGACAAAAGCTGTTTTAGTGGCTCACACAAAGGCTTCAGCTTACTCCTCCTCCTCAAGCACAAGATCAGCGCAAGAATGTTTCCATCTTTTCATCTCCCACCAGCCTTTTTTCACCGGGCTTTCTCACTGATTAAAAAGATAAACTAAACTTTTTTTCATCCGCAGCAGTTTTTCCCTTCTTTCTGTCTTTTTTTAATTTTTTTTATCCCTCTTCCTTTCATTGAAAGAGAGGGAAAGGAAAAAGAGAGAGGAAAAATTTAAAGCAGTAATTTTTCCTACAACTGTGTCTGCTGTCCCATTGTTTGCACTGTTCACTTCAGCGCTGAAGAAAAGGGCAGGCAGGGAAAAGAAAGGCCCAGTGAATGATAGACCCGGCGAGATGGAGGAGAGGAGGACGAGAGGCCGGGCCCGGCTCCCGCATTCACACCCTCACACTTAATTTATTTGAACTTTTAATCTAATTATTAACTATTTGGGGGATCTGGGGGCTTTGTCGGAGCGCTATCCGTGTGCCCTCTCCGGCTCTGGGAGTTTTCCTCAGGGGCCGACGAAGTGACAAAGCCCTTGTCTAAAAATATTTTGTCAAGTCCTTTACGTGTCATTCGAACAGGGCTTACATTGGGGCCCATTGAAATGCAACCAGGAGTGCTGCTTTTTTACCGGGACTTGATTGGCAACTGCAAGCATGCTAAATGCTAATGAGCGCTGGATGGATAGGGGAGTGACTATCTGCAGATTTATTTTTCTTTCTTCTATCCTGTCTTCAAAAGCTCTTTTAGCCCCCCACCTCCCCCTCCCCCACCCATGTCCCAGTCTATTGCACCTCCTCCACCTTTGACCTCTGCGTTGCTCATTTTAACCTATGAATACTATGAATAAGCAAGTAAATGACAGTGATTTATACACTGGCCAGTTTATTAGGTACACCACCCCTTTCATGAAGATTGTTTGCTCCTACAGACAGTAAGTCACATGGCCATGGCTTGCTATATAAAGCAGGCAGACAGGCACCGAGGCATTCGGTTACTGTTCGGTTTAAACATTCTTATGGGCAGAACAAGTGACCTAAGCGACTTTGAGCATGTTATGATCGTCGGTGCAAGGTGCGGCAGTTCCAGTATCTCAGAAACCGTCGGCCTCTTGGGATTTTCACGCACGACAGTGTCTAGGCTTGTTGATGAGAGGATGAAGGAGAATGGCAAGAATCATGGAAGCTAAAAGGCGAATAACGGCGCAGTACAACAGCGATGTGCAGAACATCTCGGAACGCACATCTCGTCGGTCCTTGTCACGGATGGGTTATTGCAGCAGACAACCTCACCGGGTTCCACTCCTATCAGCTAAAAACAAGAAGTGGCTCCAGTTGGCACCCAATCATCAACACTGGACAATTGAGGAGTGGATAAACATTGCCTGTTCCGACGAATCCCGGTTCCTGTTGCGTCATGCTGATGTCAGGGTTTGGCGTATGCAGCATGAGTCCATGGCCCCATCCTGCCTGGTGTCAACGGTACAGGCTGGTGGTGTAATGGTGAGAATAATGTTTTCCTGGAACACGTTAGCTCTCTTGATACCAATTGAGCAACATTTCCATGGAGAATCCCGGAAGAATTCAGGCAGTTCTGGAGGGAAAGGGGGGGTCCGACCCACTACTAGATGGATGTACCTAATAAACTGAGTTTAGTGTGTCTTTTGTAGAGAAAGTTGGGGATGGAGATGGATTGGGGAGCAGCTAGGCGTGTGTGTGTATGCTTATTAGGAATGGTCAATGTATTCCTAATAACGCGCGCACACATACACACTCACTCATACCGCAGTGCGAGGCTATTGGTAGAAAAGGTATGGGTGACTCAAAGCCCGGGGTGTGTAATTAAATTAGGAAAGGCCTATCTGGGATTTCACAGCCTTCAAATGAGCAGGGCTTTTGAATGTATAAGTACTTCTCACCACATCCCATTTAAGTATTCTACCATTAACACCCCTTACCCTGCCGCCTCCCTCCACATTCCCCCACATCCAAATCTCCCTTTCTCCACCTCTCCACTCCCTCACTCTTTTCATGGTCTCTCCCATCTCCCTTGTGAACTGTGTTCACTGCCTGTGAATCAGTCTCTTCACTTTGTTTGTTTTTAGTGAACATTAAATGAATAGGTGGAAATGTAGTAACAATTTTGGCCATATATATTGACCCAGTCCGATTCATCCAAGATTCACAAATACAGCTCATGTCCAAATCAAAAATTTGCTGAATGTGACGAGTTCAGATTTGAAACTGTAAGAGAACAATATTGTTAACCTGAAAGACCTACTGTAGTACAGTATTATGATGATGCAGTATCTCTCCAGGCTGTTGCCGTAACTGACTGTCTGACTGTTCCATTCCAACCCATACAGGTGTGCCCATCAAGGTGACCCATGTCAAGGAGGGGAAGTCGAAGGACACACCGCTGGACATCTTCTCCTACCTCAATGAGATTGGGTGAGTCGGACTTTCTCTTACCTCAATGAGATGGGGATAGTCTGACAATCAGTAGGGAGAGCCAAACTGCGAATGAGGTTCCTTTATTGGCTGCATGGAACCACCATTAGAGGGCAGTGTGTAAACTCTTACTGCAGTGTTTTCAGCAAAGTGTGGGTGTTTGCAGGCGAGAATACAGAAATATTGACTACTGTTCTTGGTGAGTAAGAGTTCCATTGTGGTTTCCATTGTGGTCTCAGAGGGAGGCATGGAGTTGGGAGGATCGACATCGTGGAGAATCGCTTCATCGGCATGAAGTCCAGAGGTAAGGCAATGACGAGGTGTATTGAGAGAGCCTATATGTATAAAGAGAAGAGCTCCTGAGAGAATAAAGATTAATTGAATTGAGAAAAAAAATGTATACTGTATCATTAGCTTTGGTTAAAATGTACTTCCCTTTTATAGAGATTTTAGATTTATAGATAAGCTAGCACAAAGACATACAGTACCTACTCCACCATAAGTGCCAACACTTCCATGTCCTATCCATTTGTAAAGCTTCCTGTCACCTCTAGTGATTTCAGGCAATTGCAGTCATTTTATGTCAGTGCTAAAAGGGGACACTTGCTATTCCACTTGCATAAAAGTGTTGTGGAGGAAAAGCAAGACCATGAACAAACACAGCATTATGTGCCTCTCTTTCCTTTCAGAGGAAATGTTTTTCTCTGGTTCACCTGTAAACTGAGGGTCTGATGTGACCCACATTCACTTTCACATGCAGAAAGCCTTCACATTTCTCTTTTCGCAGCCTCCCACACATAGACGCACGCTGTTGTTCACAGATACACACACACACACACACACACACACACACTCCATCTCGGCAGTCGGCCACTCCTCCGCATGACTTCTAATTCCCCTCTCTCCGTCAACAGAGCTTCTCAGAAACCTCCTTATTTCTGCATGCTTAAGGGCCGTGAGGGGCCAAGATGTTTGTGGCAACATGTCAGACAGCACGTCACTGACTCCCTCAGTGGCCCCGGCCTCCTGCCACACAGCATTTCTACTCCTCACAATAACCTGACCAGCAAATTGACTTGCCAACACACTCCGCCTCTGGCGTAGTGGCAGGTAGAAATTGAAAAATGGGAAGCCCACTTTTCTCCCCCTTGGCTGCACAAAAGATCAAAGCTCATCTATTCTACAGAAATGGGAAAGGAGGAGTGTGAGGTTTGACGGCAGTGAATAACTAGTAAAGATTGTGTGTTGACGGGGAGGGGGAGAAGGGGGGGTTTGCACAAAAGATGCCAGGGAGGATTGACTAGTTGACAGACTGAATGTGTCATTTATTTGTATGTCTTGGGATGGTTTGGGGTCAAGAAGGCGGGGCATGGAAATGGTTGTCAAGAATGTTGTCAGTTCTCGACAAAACATTCACTGGTGTATGTAAGTGGTGTACACCTGTCAACCCTTGTCTGAGCTCTGAACTGTCCACTGTGACGAACCATGTTGTGCTGAGGATCTGGAGAGAACGTTCTGGTAATGATGAACTGGTTTGATTGATATATTATTGAAAGAAAATTGGTTTGTTTTGGGGGGGAAATGTATCTTGTTGTTCTTCAGACATTTTAGATTGTCAGACAAATTGAAACTTTTTCGTGTTTCAGGAATATAGGCCTAGTTGAATTCAAGAACCACAATTCTGAAGTGTGTGTGTGTGTGTGTGTGTGTTTTGATACTTAATCAGAGGAACATCAGGAAAGCAGGAAGCAGGCTTAATGTGTGTATTTGTGCCTGCATTCGTGGGCTGTACGCCCAAAGGGGTGCAGAAGGCTCAGCCCAGGTGGGGTTAATGCTTAGTCTTAACCCCTCTACCCCCTCTAGCAGAATTGGCCTACATACAGAGAAACTGTTTAAAAGATTAATACCTGGAAATCACTGGTGTTTTTGTCTGCTTAAGCTTAACTAAGCCACAGTTGGTTTAGCTAAGGTAAGATAGCCTTTTTATTGTTCATTTGTCTTTCTAATCTCTCTTTGGGGTGCTTAAGGTAAATTGGGTTAAAGGGCAATTGTAACTGTTTTATCAGATAGTGACAGTTGAAATGTCCCTGTTTTGCCCTCTGTTTTGCCACTTTTTGAGGTTTAGATGATTAGCAGTTTTGCTAAATCCTGTTTTGGGCAGCCAGTGCTTTATAAGTGCTTCTAAATTTCCCCCCCCCACTTTCAGGTAGGCTACTTCAAAGACAAGAATTGTATTGGTGCCCCTTCTCCTAACAGTGAATTGAAGTCCCAACACAAGGCACCCATCCACAGAGTTTAAATCCCAGAGACTGAATGGAAAGGATAGGAATATCCTGTTAATGCTGCCCACATGCAACCGTAGTCAATTAAACCGAGATGTCCCAGTGGTTTAGTGTATTAGAATGGCATTATTTGAACAGAGAAACACGATCTCTGGTCTCTTTCGGCCTTCTCTTTTCTTTTCGACCTCCTCATAAGACAGACAGCTGAGTGACAGCTTCATTTCTCCTGTCACCCCCCCCTGTCTTCTCCCTCCGTTCCCCTCAACAGTGCAGTGGGGGTAAATTGCAGGGTCGGGAGAGCCTGGGGCCTAGCTCAGGGCTGGCGGGGGCCTCCTACCCTGTCATTTGCCCGCGACAGGCTCATTCTGACTGGGTTGATATACTGTGGTGCTGGCCTGTCCGTCAGCCACGGTAGTGGAGGAGGAGGGTGAAGATGGCTGGTGCCTAATAGAGCTGTCTGAGTTGAGTTGGTCCTGGAAGGAAGTACAATGAGGTTGTCATGGACACAGGACCACCAGGGACCTCTTCTGATCAATTTAAATTCTATTGGTCGCATACACATATTTAGCAGATGTTATTGCGGCTGTAGCTAAATGCTTGTGTTCCTAGCTCCAACAGTGCAGTAAAATCTAACAATTCACAACCATACACTCATCTAAAAGTAAGATTGGAATATTTTGTTTGGGGGGGGGCAGCAACTTCAGACTATTTTGAAATGCAACGCAACCTATGTGCATCTTTCGTTCCGCACCTAGTTGTGTGTTTTTGTGCTCCCCTAGGTATCTATGAGACCCCAGGAGGCACCATCCTGTACCACGCTCACCTGGACATAGAGACCTTCACCATGGACCGAGAGGTCAGGAGGATCAAACAGGGCCTGGGGGTCAAGTTTGCCGAGATGCTCTACAACGGTACGTTTGGTGTATAATGTTAAAAACACAAACATTTAAAGCAATGCTCATACAGCATTCAGAAACGGTGCATTCACTACATGTGGAGGTCATGGTTATGTTCTCTCTCTATTTGATTTATATCATTTCCACTTGCTTTCAAAGCACCTTACATTGATGATACAATTATTCAAAATACTTTACACTGACCTGGGCAGCCATTTTGTGCCAGAACACTTCACATAGTGGCAATCATGGTGATTGACAGGTGAGGAGGACTATGTCACTTCTGCCTCTCATAGAGGTAATGTGTATCTGTGTGACTGAATGACTGGGGCCTAGGCCTCCTGTCCGCCTGGCTCAGGTGTCCTAATCCCCCCCGGCCGGCCTTCCTTCATCCCTATAATAGGATCACAGCCGTTAGAGACTGATTACTGAGCCACTGCAATTAAACCCTCATGAGAGGAGGGAGCTGGCCAGGCAGGCAGAGAGACCAGAGAGAGAGAGTGAGACACCAAGGTACAGGCGCTAGCTAGCTCCTTCTAGGGGGCAGAGATTAAACTCATTATGGTCTCAAAGCGTGAAATACCACTGTCTCTGCCTGGCCCACTGCATGGGCTAAAGCCACAGGGGGATTCCCTGAACAGAACCCAGTATGGAGAGGGAGAGAGAGAGAAAGAGGACAGCTGTGGCTTGATCCATCCACTCAGCCCTGGCCTGACTGTATGATACTCACACACCAGTGTAGATTCAGTGGAAAGGGAATGGGTGAGAGGATTGTTCTTGGGATTGGGAGGTGAAAGGGCATGGAAGACTGAGAGAGCCACCCCATGGAGATGGGCGTCATTGCTCTCTATCCCCCCCAGTCCAGCTGTCCCTCAGACCGACAGAGCAGGTCACCTGGGTGAGGCAGGAGAGGGGGGAAGGGTCTGAGCCTCACCTGGAGCGATGGGACGAGCGCTCGCATGAGGAGTGGGATGGGAGGAGGATGTGGGGGGGGGGTCATATTTGCACAATTGAACCACGCTTCTAATGGAGGCTCAAGGATGATGTCCATAATAGTAGTATGTATACATCTATTTCCTTGTTGTCCCCAGGTTTCTGGTATAGTCCGGAGTGTGAGTTTGTGCGCCACTGCATAGACAAGTCCCAGGAGAGCGTGGAGGGCAAGGTGCAGCTGTCTGTCTTCAAAGGCCAGGTCTACATCCTGGGCCGTGAGTCGCCCAAATCCCTCTACAACGAGGAACTGGTCAGGTAAGGACCTATAGCATTGTGTGCATGTGATTAATCTCTGGGTACAGTATAATCAGTTCACTGCATATATGCAGTATGTTTGCTCAGGTCACTTCATTCTCCACTGACCCCACACCAACAATAAATGGACACTGGTTCCAAAGACATCAGAGTGCGGAGCAGGGGTGTCAAGCTCAATTCCTGGAGGGCTTTCTCCCCATTGGCCTCTTCGCTGTGGAACAGTGAGTCCATTCAGACCCCTAACCCCCAATGCCCCCTGGGCTGGCTCAGTGCTGACCAAAGCAAAGCCTCCATATGCCCCCTTCCATCTCCCCTCCACCGCTAATGGCATTTCCAGCCAAAGGAGAGGAGAGCGCTGCTTTTAGGGCCAAAGCACAGGTTTCATGCTAGTTATGCAGGGGGAGCTGTGCATCTGAGAGCTCAACCTCGCTCTCTTTCACACACGCTCCTGTTGGTGACTGAGTGTTGGGTTGCACTGGAGGAGAAGTTCTTAGGGGCACTATTCTGAGGTAACAGATGTGCTGAGTGTCCTGTGAGGGATCCCATTGTGGTCCAAAGTCCACTTATACCACCTGAAGAACAGCCCCACACACACACACCATTTCACCCTCCAAACCCATGCTTAACTGTAAGCCCCTGGTGGACAGCTAGCTGCGTCTCCTCAGTAAACAGTGTCATTAACACAGTGGTATAGCATCACACACACGCTGCATTGATCTGGGACAAATGGCAAAAGGATTCCTGCTAGGTGTTTGGCAGTCAATTAGACCACATGGTTTTTCCTATGTATTCACCTTCTGGAAGCCTGCTTCCACAGCCATTCAACACCTCATAGACAGCACTCATAAGATGGTAGGTAGGGAGCCTTGTTTTGAGCGTTGATGGTGGCCTTTCTTTCTCTCCATGGAGTCTTATTTGTATTTTTTTGGGGCGTTCTTTGATTTCCTCCAGCACGGTGTGTCTGAAGGATGAGTGCTGGTCTCAGATTAGCAGCTGGGTTCAGTGGAGGAGGAGCGCAGGGTGTCAGCGCTGCAGGTCAAAACTACTGTAACGAGATATGAAGGCTAGACAGGGGGACAGAGGGGGGCGAAAGATAATTCTACTTTTCAATTCACGCTACATCCTTGTCTGACATTTTGTTGTGGCTGGCAATGCGACATTCTTGGTCCGCAGCTCAAATTGACCGTAAATATCACAGTAGCCAGTAAACACAAAATATTCAATAATAACCAGGTTTCTATCCAGCCTTTTTATGCGAGTAAAGTACATGTCGGATAAAAACAATCACAACCGGCCTGATTGAAACAGCTAATTTGTCGGTAAACTTTCCAACATGTCGACAAAACAAATTACGCTTAACAAGGTGGGCTATTTTTGTCTGTAAAATTAATTATGCGAGAAATGGAGGTGGAAGCGCTTTTATACGCAAATATTTATATAATAACCATCATATCGAAGTAAACTGAGTCATGCGATGACTCGTTGTGTGGTCCACGCATGCAGTTTGAAGCTACAGGTGAAATAAGTTATGATGAACTTCACAGTGTGGAAGTTCTTCTTCACAATACAACAGCCATATTACACTCCTGGACAATACAACAGCCATATTACACTCCTGGACAATACAACAGCCATATTACACTCCTGGACAATACAACAGCCATATTACACTCCTGGACAGTACAACAGCCATATTACACTCCTGGACAATACAACAGCCATATTACACTCCTGGACAATACAACAGCCATATTACACTCCTGGACAATACACACAACCATATTACACTCCTGGACAGTACAACAACCATATTACACTCCTGGACAATACACACAACCATATTACACTCCTGGACAGTACAACAACCATATTACACTCCTGGACAATACACACAACCATATTACACTCCTGGACAGTACAACAACCATATTACACTCCTGGACAATACACACAACCATATTACACTCCTGGACAGTACAACAACCATATTACACTCCTGGACAATACACACAACCATATTACACTCCTGGACAGTACAACAGCCATATTACACTCCTGGACAGTACAACAACCATATTACACTCCTGGACAGTACAACAGCCATATTACACTCCTGGACAGTACAACAGCCATATTACACTCCTGGACAATACAACAGCCATATTACACTCCTGGACAATACAACAACCATATTACACTCCTGGACAATACAACAGCCATATTACACTCCTGGACAATACAACAGCCATATTACACTCCTGGACAATACAACAGCCATATTACACTCCTGGACAATACAACAGCCATATTACACTCCTGGACAATACACACAACCATATTACACTCCTGGACAGTACAACAACCATATTACACTCCTGGACAGTACAACAACCATATTACACTCCTGGACAATACAACAGCCATATTACACTCCTGGACAGTACAACAGCCATATTACACTCCTGGACAGTACAACAGCCATATTACACTCCTGGACAATACACACAACCATATTACACTCCTGGACAGTACAACAACCATATTACACTCCTGGACAATACACACAACCATATTACACTCCTGGACAGTACAACAGCCATATTACACTCCTGGACAGTACAACAGCCATATTACACTCCTGGACAATACAACAACCATATTACACTCCTGGATTTATAGCATGCCTTCATCAAGTAACGTTAGCCTATCAAAAATGAACGATTAACCTTCTCATACGAATATGAAAGTACAGTAGGCCTAACTTACAACAAACCAGGCTTCATCTTTTTCAATAGCATGTGAATCATTACATGTGGTAAAAGCTAATTGCTACTGAAAACGTGGGCATAGGTGAATTGACCTAGACGAGCTGTTTTGTATGGAAGCTCATACCTGCCACCAACAAAATGAAATAAAATGGCTGATTGGTCAACGTGTGCAATTAGTCTGTGCTTCAGTCTGATCAACTGTGGGCTACTGATAACAACCACAGCTGCAGGTAGCCTAGAGAATCCTACTGATAACAACCACAGCTGCAGGTAGCCTAGAGAATCCTACTGATTACCACCACAGCTGCAGGTAGCCTAGAGAATCCTACTGATTACCACCACAGCTGCAGGTAGCCTAGAGAATCCTACTGATAACAACCACAGCTGCAGGTAGCCTAGAGAATCCTACTGATTACCACCACAGCTGCAGGTAGCCTAGAGAATCCTACTGATTACCACCACAGCTGCAGGTAGCCTAGAGAATCCTACTGATAACAACCACAGCTGCAAGTAGCCTAGAGAATCCTACTGATAACAACCACAGCTGCAGGTAGCCTAGAGAATCCTACTGATTACCACCACAGCTGCAGGTAGCCTAGAGAATCCTACTGATAACAACCACAGCTGCAAGTAGCCTAGAGAATCCTACTGATAACAACCACAGCTGCAGGTAGCCTAGAGAATCCTACTGATAACAACCACAGCTGCAGGTAGCCCAGAGAATCCTACTGATAACAACCACAGCTGCAGGTAGCCTAGAGAATCCTACTGATAACAACCACAGCTGCAGGTAGCCCAGAGAATCCTACTGATAACAACCACAGCTGCAGGTAGCCTAGAGAATCCTACTGATAACAACCACAGCTGCAGGTAGCCTAGAGAATCCTACTGATAACAACCACAGCTGCAGGTAGCCTAGAGAATCCTACTGATAACAACCACAGCTGCAGGTAGCCTAGAGAAGTCTATGCGCTCTGATCTGGGCCAGGGGAAATGTAACAGTGTGTTTTTCTAGGCTAAAGTAGGCCCGTTTATTTGTGTTCTGAGAAAATGTGATCAAATTTGGTTTATATTCACACTCCGGGTGGCTACGCTAACTAGGCCTTTTCCGTGGAATGAATCAACACAATAGGGATGACATGCTGGTTGAGTGTCTTTTTAATTCCAGATGCGAATTTGGCCTACGTGATGCAACCCTACATACAGCGAGCTCAGCCTAGGATGTTTTTGTAAATTGTTTTAATGTTTTAATCCTCCCTAGGGCCAGGAGTCTTTCCAGTTTTATTTTAAACCATATGACCGGATTAGAAAAACTATCTGGTCCCATCATAGCCCATATAAAACTGTTTTTTATAGCTGATTTATTATGTCCTACGCCACAACAGGTCCGAAGTTGGTTAAGTTAGCCTACTACCAGGTCAGGGAAACTCTGGGCCTCAGGAAAACAATTCCCCCCCTCTACATGCCTCAGTGCAGCCGGCAGCTACAATTTCCAAATGTAACGGGTTGTTACTGCAATTTCAGGTAAAAACACTATAAAACAAATCTCAAATATTAGGAAAATATATGTAGATTTCAGCTGTTTAAAAAACATTCCTTTGCTATTACCTTTTATACTGTAGGAATGTTGACTCAGGGAGACAATGAACTGTGTCGTGTACTACCTTCAGAGGGTAGTGAGGCTCTAACATAGAAGAACATACTCTCCTCTCTCTCTCTCCGACACACACACACACACACCTTTACAAATATACACACCGAGGAGGAGAAAGGGACGAGCCAAAAGAGGCCTATATAATAGATTATATCATTTTTATATCACAGGAGTTGCTTACAAAAAGGATGTCACAGACAAAAAACATCAGGTTATGAGGAAAATTAATTTTCTCTGCTTAGGAGTTTATACGAAACTGGGTTGTCTACAAATGAGTTGGGTGTTTGTGCTTTTAATCAACGTGTGGTTGTTTTTTTCCCCCTCTGAAATCGCAAACATAAAGAGCAAATGAGATTCAGAGAAAAATCTATTGACATTTTTAGAATGATGCGATAATCCGTGTGGTTAATGTTATTCACTGTCCTACCTCTCCTGTGTGCTAGACGGGTGTTGGAATCACTTCAGTTTAGAATGAACAGTCTCTGACTGCAAAAGCCCTTCCCCAACCACATAGGCCTGCACAATAACGTGACTTACACCCCTGTTCTTTGGTCCCAGTATGGACGTGCAGGGAGACTACGACCCAAGTGATGCCTCTGGATTCATCAAGATCAACGCTGTCAGGTCTGTGTCCCTCAGAAGCAAACTCAATTGTCCCAAAAAGTTTTATTTTTAAGAAGGCTTCTTGAGCATCAACCATATTTAAAAAAAAATATATATATATATATATTTCAATAAATGCGCTAACTAACTCTGTTCTCTCACTGCAGGCTAAGGGAGCACCATCGTTTGCAGGGGGAACATCGCTCCAAGCACTAGGGCTAGACGGTCAGCCTTGGATTATCTTTCTCTCCCGTGTGTCTTCAGCAGCTTTACACTTCCCAATGTTTACTCTCACCCCTCTTGCCTTACCAGAGTCGTCTTCTAGTTCAATACTTCACATTAGGTGTTTGTTACTGTATGTTGTAATAAACTGTCTTTGGATCATTGAAGTGTATTCCTGTCACACTTAATGTTGTGCTTAAGAGAGTAAATGACAATTCTTACATTGATTTAGTATATCTGATAGGTGTCCTTTTGGTACAGAACAGTCGTATCTGGGCACTGTTCCGTCAAGCGGTTAAGGGTATCAGGGAAGCTGTATCATGTCAACAGTATATGTAGATCAGTAGATGACGCTGTTGCCTTGTGGGAGGTTGGTTGGTTGCGCTTGTGTGCTTGGGCCTTGTTGCTAGGCTAGCTGTCATCTACTGTAGTGGAGGTGAGGAGGCTATTTCAGGTCTGTGACGGAGCAACTGGAGTGAAAGGACAGGCCAATTGGGGGTCGACGTATATCATGCTCAGCATGTGTGCTCTGCTCTGTTCATCCCAACTACATATGGACAGACAGCCAGGAAGGGATGAACTTATGACGCTTATGTATTGCAGTTAAGTGATATCTTCTCTTTGTCTCTCCATTGACATGGATGTGCGTGTCTCACTGCAGAATCAATGTTAAATGATTTTGAAATTTAAACAAACTGTTTTTAAAGTTAGTGCCCTATAGTCTTATTATTTTTCATTCTTACACTCACACTATATGATCCAAACCCTCTCCAGATCTTGGGGTGTCCCACACCGTTGAAGGGGCGATAGGCTGGATGAGGGGCCGCCCTGAGCCTGAGGTGGACCCAGGCAGGAGCCCTCCTGCTGGGCTTAATGGCCGGTGGGGGATCCCCAGGTCCTTTCAGTCCCACCAGAACCTCTCAACCCTGCTCAATTACACCGCAGGCGTCTCAGTCTGCCTGGTCAATTACCAGCTAGCCCTGGCATTTAGTAACGCGTGCATACGTTCAGCAGGTCGCCTGTAATCGCTGGCCTTTTGGGGGGGAAATTGCTTGTGCAGAAAATGAGGGATTCAGATTAGCCAGTGAAGCTGAAGGAGAAAGGAGGGTAGGGTAGTACGACTGTCACTCTCAATCTGTGGTCTGTGGTGGGAGCTCAGTATAGCTCTGTGTAGGGGGAAGATAGTTATGACCTTTCACCTTTGTGTCTTACCCCAGGTCATTAGCCATATAAATGAAGCAGACTGACATGTGAACACTGCTAGGTGTGTGTGTGTGTGTGTGTGTGTGTGTGTGTGTGTGTGTGTGTGTGTGTGTGTGAGAGAGAGAGAGAGAGAGAGAGAGAGAGAGAGAGAGAGAGAGAGAGAGAGAGAGAGAGAGAGAGAGAGAGAGAGAGAGAGAGAGAGAGAGAGAGAGAGAGAGAGAGAGAGAGAGAGAGAGAGAGAGAGAGAGAGTGAGTGATGGAGAGCTGTGGTCTGTGGCAGCAGTCAAGGTGCTGCAGTTCAGAGCATTAACCACTAGCCTGTCCAAGGATTGGATGACATCATGAGAACGGCCTGGGCAGTGTGTACCGTGTGTGTTGCCTGTGTCTGGTGTTTCAGCGCCAGCCAGCCTCCTGCTCTGCCTGCCCGCCTGTGGCTTCACGGCAACCTGCGTCTCTGCCAGGTATGAAAGCGAGGACACCTGACCAAGGGAATTAATCATCCTTGACCCTGAGTCAATTACCCCTCATTACCCACTCTGTGTCAGCCTCTCCAAGGAGCAGCGCCACAATGGGACGACATGAAAGTCAACGGCGTCCCTGAATGGAGCCCTAATGGATGCTCTTCTGTCTGTCTCCGTAGGAGCCGACCTTCACTCTCTGTCACTCTCTCACTGCACACAAAGGACACCATTGTTCCCAGGTTACTGTGGCCTCTTGAGACGGATCCTCTAGTATTTTGTGACAGAGAGGGTGCACGGGTGCAGGTGATTTGTCTCTTCTGTAGTGAAAAATGTGAACGACATGGACTGTAGTCCAATTTGTAACTGCAATATTTCAAATTGTGAATTCAGTTCAAATTATACATAATTTTTCTTTCTCTCTTGCAATTCATCTGTACCTGCTCTAAAGTGTATATAACTGAACGAGAAACGATATCTTCAATCAAGTCATTCTCATAACGTTTTCTGTAAACCGAAGTTAATGGCAAACAATGTAACAGTAAAAGAGGGAGAGGCAGGGGTCTATTAAGCACAGAAGATGAGTCTATTCTCTAACAGAACGTCTTGGGTCATTTAATCCTAGCCTACCTGTCTGGAGGAGTCAGGGGTCCCAGGTTCACTGACCTCTGCTCTAAACGGCAGACAGCACAAAAGAAGCTGGAACAATAACAGTCCACAGGAGGTCAATTACCTGCAATTAGAATGCAAGGCAGGTCCCGTCATTATGGTGAACCTGTAACCTAAGACGACAGCCCCATAAGCTTTCTCTATTATGTCTGTAGTGCACTTCACCCTGGGACTGGGATTGTAGACCCTGCGTCCACGGTTCCCAGCTAGACACCTGGAAGAGTGGCAGTAACGCATGAGCGCATTCCTTCCCTGTGTTCACTCCGTCTGCACTGAGGTAGTCTCTCCTGACAGATGGAAGCATTAACAGGCCGGGTCTTACATGAGCTTTGGTTCTGGGGGCAGAGTGGTTTGGCACTGAGGAAGGATCTGGATGGGTGAACTCAAAGTCACAGTATGCATGTATCTTATTGCCTTCAACTCTCCTGGGTTTACAGATCAGTGCAAATGAAGATGTGTGGGGAGGCTGTCGAAATGCACCCAAATAATATGCATGTAATCCTAAATGTTATCAAACCAATGTGTGACATTATCTGCATAGCATGTAGAGCAAATTAGTCCATCAATATTTTAGAATATGAAACCAATTCCACCTGGTTGGGATGGAGTGGAATGCTGCCTGATCCAGCACCAGAGGGGTTAGAAACGATCCCCAGAGGTTTTCCCAGAAAGCTAATGGGCCAGGAAAAGACAATGAGGTCATCTTCTCACTGCAGAGTGAGTCGGGGAGATTTACGACAGGCCGAGACACACCACAGATTGGTTCTGACTTACTATATACTGTTCTACTGTGTTAAGTGGAACCGCTGGGATTAATGGATGTAGGCAATAGGTGACTTAATCCCACTGTGATGAATATGAGGAAGTAATAAGGAGGTTTCACAGACAGTGACATGTGACTCCAAAGATGCCTTGCCAAGTCCACCACCGTGTTCGACATATGAGTTGCAGTATGTTTAATGTGTAGCAAACCCAGGCTGTCAAAGTGTGTCAGAGAAACATAACAGCCTGACTGTAGGACATCCTAGCTATCTAATATGCATGGATCCTGTGTTCATGGTGGTTGGGACAGACTTATTTATGGTGTCAAAGGACACTGGTATGTTACTTCCTTTTCCCAAAATCTATAAACGGATGGAGGACCATTATGGTCAAAGCCTTGTCTTTGTTTGGACACAGCCAGTGATGAAATATTGATGGAAAATTATAAATATTTTGCCTCCTGCTTAATGTTGCCCATCTGAGAGGGTTAATGAGTGTTTGGGATTCCCTGTCTCCTGTTACAGCTACTAGACTTATGGGGCCTGTCCCTCTGGGGCCAGGGCTAATCGATAGCCTTTTACAATGCCAGATTAACTTTTTATTGGTATACGAGGTCTTTGTGGCCAGGCTGAATCTTGTTCACCAAAATACAAGATTTAAATATGTTGGAAAGTTTGGTAGATTTACAATGTGGTCACTGCACAGAAATTCTGTTGTATTTCATCATCTGCAAAATAATATCCAACACACTTTTTAACTTTTCATATTCACAATAGTATTTTAACAGTTATGTTAGGGGCGGCAGGTAGCCTTGCGGTTAGAGCGTTGGGCCAGAAAGGTTGCTAGATTGAATCCCCGAACTGACAAGGTACAAATCTGTCATTCTGCCCCTGAACAAGGCAGTTATCCCACTGTTCCTAGGCCATCATTGTAAATAAGATTTTTTTCTTAACTGACTTGCCTAGTTAAATAAAGGTTAAATAAATACATGTTACCTGCTGTCTGCTCCACCCCATTCATACCACTCTTCCTCTTTGTCACAACAGTGTTTGTGTAGGGATAGATGTGAATGATTGTTTGCCCAGTGCCCCATTCAGACCAATACAAATCCATAGATGACAAATCCATGGCTTAAAGCTTCTTTAAGAGGGGCTTTCCTCCCCCAGCCAGTTCCATAGAGGGAGTGGGCAGCCAGGAAGTCTTCACAGATCTCACCAGGGAGGAGCAGCCAGGATCAGAAGGGTCTGGTCTCTATCCCATAACCAGCTGCCCTGTGGTCTCAGACCAGCTCCAAAACCCAACTCCCCAGTGCAGCAGTAATGTAGCATGTTTATCTCAAATCAATAGATTTATCTCCCTGGCAGTGACTACGCTCTCTGGCTCCCTCCCTGGAGTCTGCTGGTTTGTTAGCAGGCTCACTCATTATGTCCTTCGATTTGTTTCTGGGAGAGGTGGTGAATGGATGAGTGGCCTATCAGGTTCAAGGTGGTGATCCTGCTTGAGTGTGAGTGTATCCTTAGGAAGGTGATTTTAATGTTTAATGGCCCTGTTTACACTGAGTATACAAAACATTGCTCTTTCCATGACATAGACTGACCAGGTGAATCCAACTGAAAGCTATGATCCCTTATTGATGTCACTTGTTAAATCCACTTCAATCAGTGTAGATGAAGGGGAAGAGACAGGTTAAAGAAGGATATTTAAGCCTTGCGACAACTGAGAAAGGGAATGTGTATGTGTGCCATTCAGAGGGTGAATGGGCACGAAAAGATTGAAGTGCCTTTGAACGGGGTATGGTAGTAGGTGCCAGGCGCCCCGGTTTGTGTCAAGAAATGCTATGCGGCTGGGTTTTAAGCTCAACAGTTATTCGCATGTATCAAGAATGGTCCATCACCCAACGGACATCCAGCCAACTTGACAGAAGCATTGGAGTCAACATCCGTTCGACACCTTGTAGAGTCCATGCCCCGACGAATTGAGGCTGTTCTGAGGGCAATAGGGGGTGGAACTCAATATTAGGAAGATGTTCATGTTTGCTCAGTGTACTGTATATGTGCGTATGGTTTCATATGGTGTAATGATTGATGCAGATTGGCAGTGGTCGGGTGGAGTGTGTCTTGTTGGCATCTTCGCACATTCTGAAATCTTCATCAGAGACACTTTTTTTCTTAATGACCACTTTACACTCCTGCTCTAATCAGGGAAATACACCGTGCAATAGTATATACATTTGGATAACCTTCACCACTAGAGGGCTAGATAAAGCACAGCATATTCTGATTGATTCCATTTGCTCTTCAACAGAGATTCTAATGAGACAGAATTAAATTGTTGATCCATGTCTTTCTCACACAATGAGAGAGAATAATTAACCGGTACAACTTGCATTTTATGAATACTTCCTTGACGTTATTTTCGTTTCCATGTAACATTAATTTTCATTGTTGTGGAAACAGACATACACATTAACCAAGGTTGTAAACTGTGAGCCTGATTAACCAGGGTTGTAAACTGTGACCCTGAAGGGAAACGTCTTTTGCTTTTAAAGAATAAAGACTATTCTGTTTACTATTCCTGATGTGTGTGTTTATTTCTGTCTGGGTGGCTTTGAATGGCTGGAAGCACTGTGGGCTCCTGTCATTGAAAGGATACACTCTAGACTCTTGACTTATGCAGTGATGACAGGCGAAGCTGGAAAAACAGCAGCCAAACACTCTCTTTGTCAGCTCACGGCGAAAAGAGCTCACATGCAAGCCCATTTAGCTATTATTTCCTCTCAGTCGCAGATAGACACAAAATAAAGAGGAAAGAACATTTTCAGAGGAAAGAGCTGGGGAAAGAAGAGAAGAGTAGGACAGGTGGGACGGGAGGGCAGGAAAGATTGGTGGAGGGAAGAGGTGGGGTTGATTGGTGGTAGGGCGGGGTCATGCTGTCCCAGAGGAGAGAGAGAAATAGTGGAAAACATCTGTAATTTTCACTGCAGGATCCGATGTAATTGAGTCATTTAAAATACAGATACAGAGCTGAATCAAAGCAAAGTGGCTGGGGGTTGGAGGCTGAGAAAGCTGAAAAGACAAGGGGGGAAATAAAAAGGTAAACGTGTACATTTCCTGTCATTGGAGAAAGCCAGTCTGTTTTCAAATGTTCAAATGTTTGATTTTTTTTTTTGCAGGATTCGTCCTGTCAGGGATTTATTTTAAGGTACTCCTCCAGCCATCATACAGTTTCATTTCATTTCTGTTCTTTTTCACTGATCAGATGCCTTTTTCTCCTGCCTGATCTCCTTTTTTATTTTCCTATAATTACGCTACACTGGTAGTGAAAATGATCTTTCCCTTTACTGCCTTTGAAGTTGCGTTTTATGAAACTTTTTTGGGGGGGGATATTTCCTCTCCATAGACAATGATTTGTATTTGAAAGAAAACTGAAAGCTGGACAGAGATAGAGATACCTAAGAGGGTTCTCAATGTAACAATATCCCTGTATGTATCCTGCCTTTAGAATTCCACATCTATGCAGAGAGATACCACAATTATAAAGGCAATTACAGTTTTATATGGCCCCTTTTCTGGGGGAGAGGGTGAAATATTCAGCGGCAACTGGGATAAGTGTGCTAGTGTTTAGCCTATCTATTTCCCAACAATCCCCAGAAAAGTACTGTTTTCATAATCCTGCATTTTCTGAGATGTCATTTCAAAATGGTGTTAAATTAGCTTCTTAGTTATAGCTTCTGTCTACATGTTTCTTTTTCCAAAGTGATTACTGAACAAGCCCAACATCTGGATATTTAATAGTTCTGGGGTCATCTATAATGTAGCTCAGTCAAGGCATTTATAAACTCAGCAAAAAAAGAAACGTCCCTTTTTCAGGACCCCGTCTTTCAAAGATAATTCATAAAAATCCAAATAACTTCACAGATCTTCATTGTAAAGGGTTCAAACACTGTTTCCCATGCTTGTTCAATTTTGTAAATCATCCAAACTACTGCGTGAAGAAATAGCATATGTAAATCTGAAATGTCATAGACTACAAATTGAAGACGTCACATTGGCGTCATATGGTAACAGAATGTGTAATTTAGCCTATTAAACACAAAAATGAGAATTATGGAGGTCTGATGTAATTATTTTAATAGGAAATTCTTGCCTTCGCCCATATTTTATAAAAAGAATTGCACAAAAAGTAGTGTGTACAGTAGTTCTAATAGTTAGCTACACCGTGACATCGCAAGAAAGTAATTAACTACTGAAAACCACATTTTATTAGTCACATGCTCCGAATACAACAGGTGTAGACCTTACAGTGAACTGCTTACTTAAGAGCCCCTAACCAACAATGCAGTTAAAATATATGGATAAGAATAATAGTGTAATTAAAGAGCAGCAGTAAAATAACAATAGCAAGACTATATACAGGGGGTTACCGATACAGAGTCAATGTGCGGGGGCACCGGTTAGTTGAGGTAGTATGTACATTTAGGTAGAGTTATTAAAGTGACTATGCATAGATGACAACAGAGAGTAGCAGTTGTGTAAAGAGGGGGTGGGACACTGCAAATAGTCTGGGTAGCCATTTTACTAGATGTTCAGGAGTCTTATGGCTTGGGGGTAGAAGCTGTTTAGAAGCCTCTTGGACCTAGACTTGGCGCTCTGGTACCTTTTGCCATGCGGTTGCAGAGAGAAAAGTCTAAGACTAGGGTGGCTGGAGTCTGACAATTTTTAGGGCCTTCTGACACCGCCTGGTAAAGAGGTCCTGGATGGGAGGAAACTTGGCCCCAGCGATGTACTGGGCCGTTTGCACTACCCTCTGTAGTGCCTTGCGGTTGGAGACCGAGCAGTTGCCATACCAGGCAGTGATGCAACCAGTCAGGATACTCTCAATGGTGCAGCTGTGCAACCATAAACAATTAATGAACATGCACCTGTGGAACGGTCGTTAAGACACTAACAGCTTACAGACGGTAGGCAATTAAGGTCAGTTATGAAAACTTAGGACACTAAAGAGGACTTTCTACTGAAAAACACCAAAAGAAAGATGCCCAGGGTCCCTGCTCATCTGCGTGAACGTGCCTTAGGCATGCTGCAAGGAGGAATGAGGACTGCAGATGTGGCCAGGGCAATAAATTGCAATGCTTATACTGTGAGACGCCGAAGACAGCGCTACAGGGAGACAGGACGGATAGCTGATCGTCCTCGCAGTGGCAGCCCACGTGTAACAACACCTGCACAGGATCGGTACATCTGAACATCACACCTGCGGGACAGATACAGCATGGCAACAACAACTGCCCGAGTTACACCAGGAACGCACAATCCCTCCATCAGTGCTCAAACTGTCCACAATAGGCTGAGAGATGCTGGATGGAGGGCTTGTAGGCCTGTTGTAAGGAAGGTCCTCACCAGACATCACCGGCAACAACGTCGCCTATGGGCACAAACCCACCGTCACTGGACCAGACAGGACTGGCAAAAAGTGCTTTTCACTGACGAGTCGCGTTTTTGTCTCACCAGGGGTGATGGTCGGATTCGTGTTTATCGTCAAAGGAATGAGCGTTACACCGAGGCCTGTACTCTGGAGCGGGATTGATTTGGAGGTGGAGGGTCCATCATGGCCTGGAGCGGTGTGTCACAGCATCATCGGACTGAGCTTGTTGTCATTGCAGGCAATCTCAACGCTGTGCGTTACAGGGAAGACATCCTCCTCCCTCATGTGGTACCCTTCCTGCAGGCTCATCCTGACATGACCCTCCAGCATGACAATGACACCAGCCATACTGCTCGTTCTGTTCATGATTTCCTGCAAGACAGGAATGTCAGTGTTCTGCCATGGCCAGCGAAGAGCCCGGATCTCAATCCCATTGAGCACATCTGGGACCTGTTGGATCAGAGGGTGAGGACTAGGGCCATTCCCCCCAGAAATGTCCCGGAACTTGCAGGTGCCTTGGTGGAAGAGTGGGGTAACATCTCACAGCAGTCCATGAGGAGATACACTGCAGTACTTAATGCAGCTGGTGGCCACACCAGATACTGACTGTTACTTTTGATTTTGACCCCCCCTCTTTGTTCAGGGACACATTATTCCATTTCTGTTAGTCACATGTCTGTGGAACTTGTTCAGTTTATGTCTCAGTTGTTGAATCTTATGTCCATACAAATATTTACACGTTAAGTTTGCTGAAAATAGACGCAGTTGACAGTGAGAGGACGTTTCTTTTTTTGCTGAGTTTAGTATGACTGTCATTTAATGGGTGACAGTGTCAATGTTCAAAGTTTTGGCCATCTGTTTTCCTCTGACAATAAACCAATATGGTTTATATTGTCTGTTGATAAAACACTGAGAAAGGTGCACATCCTCACTCATATCAACTAAGGCATTTAAAATGCAGATGCAGTCATATGTATGCTTTTTTTCACAACTGCATGAATACGTAGGCTTAACAGTACTGTACTTCACTCTAAACCAGTTCAAACACTTGGGCTGTGTTTAGACAGGCAGCCCAATTCTGATATGTTTCCACGAATTGGTCTATTGACCAATCACATCAGATCTTTTTCAGAGCTGATCTGATTGATTAAAAGATCAATTAATGAAAACAAATATCAGAATTGGGCTGCCTGTCTGAATGCAGTCATAGAGACTGACAATTGCATGTGTGCATTTATTCCCCCTAACCCATTTATACTGTGATAGATCTACATCACAAGCCTGAAGCAAGTGGAACATTCAGAGGAAAGTCATGTTTTTATCATTTGGAAGGAATCCCACAGGTTGGTTATTCTTCAGCCTGTTGTTGTAAAGCTAAGCTCTTGCCACACACACACAGACACACACAGAAAGGTTGTACATTTCACCACAGACAACCCAGGAGACAAGAGACCCTTCTCAACAATAATGGAGAGGAAAGGGAGCAACATGACACTTGATCAGCCTCGTATGGTAACCACACTCTGCACGCCCCACCATCCCCTCCAATCTCATGAAAGTTCCCACTGTTGACTGGCAGGACTCCAGAGGACCACCACACCTGCTTTGGCTATCCCTGTTCTCCTGTACCGCTGGGAGAGAGAGAGAGAGATTGGGGCTGCAGGCGGCCAAATCTTTAATGGTTCTGTGTGAATTTTACTTCCCTTCCTACCCATCCCTGAGTCTGAATACATTGCCGAGCACATGGTAGCAATAGCGGTGCAAGATCATACTTCACAAAAATTTGAGATCTTAATTTAGTGGTGTCAGTCTGGCTCTGGTAATGGGAACCCCTACTTCTCAGCCACTTCATTTCTTCTCTTCTTTTTTTGGAGGTGCTAAAATGCATGAGGCTGACTAGGCAGGAAAATTGATATCTCTGTGCCCGTAAGAGGCAGCAGACCAAGGGAACATCAATCTCCTTGTCTCACAGGCCACTCTAATCAGTCATGTCCAAGCACCCCCCAGCATTGACACACGTCTATATCCCACACATACTGTACACTGAGTGTACAAAACATTAAGAACACCTGCTCTTTCCATGACAGACTGACCAGGTGAATCCAGGTGAAAGCTATGATCCCTTATTGATGTCACTTGTTAAATCCACTTCAATCATTGTATATGAAGGGGAGGAGACAGGTTAAAGAAGGATTTTTAAGTGTTGCGACAATTGAGACATGGATTGTGTATGTGGGGCATTCAGAGGATGAATGGGAAAGAAAAGATTGAAGTGCCTTTGAACGGGGTATGGTAGTAGGTGCCAGCCTCGCCAGTTTGTGTCAAGTGCAACGCTGCTGGGTTTTTCATGCTCCACAGTTTCCCCGTGTGTATCAAGAATGGTCCACCACCCAAAGGACATCCAGCTAACTTGACACAACTGTTAGGAAGCACTGGAGTCAACATGGGCCAGCATCCCTGTGGAACACTTCTGACACCTTGTTGAGTCCATACCCTGATGAATTGAGGCTGTTCTGAGGGCAAAAGGGGATGCAACTCAATATTAGGAAGGTGTTTTTAGTATTCGCGGTGTACGTACAGAGAACACATTGTTTGCATTTTCAGGGAAAAAATTTTAAGCACTGCATTTCCTGAACAAAAAAAAAATAAAAAAAAATAGGCTATTCAAACATGTGCTTTCATTATACATTCAGTTTGTCTCCAAATACATTTTGGAGTGTGGCCTGCTTGCATCTTGTTCTTGTAGCATTGGGATTGGATGGAATTTAAGGAACATTAACTGTTTTGCATAAACGTCTATACATTTGAGGCAATTTTACTTGCCTCTCTCCAAAGTGCTGGAATTTGCCAGATGTGTAACAATAGATGTTTCCACATGTGCAAGGAGAAAATGAGAAGGAAATTCAATATTCCTCAATTTTCATCTCTCTGTAGGGCTACATATCAACTGTCCAACCAGATTGGTTACACGATGGTCTCCCCCCATATTACACAATAAAACACACCTTTACTCATAAGGAATAGGCCTACATGCAAAAACAGACACATTTAGCCAACTGTGGAGGCAATTGTAGCCCATTATCTGAGTAGGCTACATTCAGTGTATAACAAAAGGAGGTCACACAAATAGTAACAGAAGAAAATTAACAAAAACTGCAATTTTGTTTGAAAATGTTTTGCCAATTAAATAAATCCTGTGACCTGGTCAAATTCAAGACCATGCACACTGTTAGCTCAGTGACCAGGGCGATGTGAGGAAGTGGTAAAAAAAGAATACCTGGAAACAATTCATTTATTTAGCCAAACATGGGTAAAAGAACAGTGTTGTGCTACTGCATATTAAGTGGGCAAGTTTAAAAATACACATCAGCTTGTACTTTTGTTTTTATACAAAAACATTCCTAAAGAGTATTCCAAAACAAACACATTCACACCTAATGCATCATGTAATCAAACATTTTCATATTGATCAACATGCTGCTCATGCACTTAAAAAAAAAAATCTAAAGTTACGTATGTAACCACAGTTATGTGAGCTATATGGGTAACTACAATATATTGGTATCACTCCGCAGTGGAGGGATACATTTGAGGTGAGGATTTACAGATACACTCCTGTGTACACCTGTGTCACGGCTGGGGTCCGCCCCTATATATAGACCCCATGGCCGCGACACACATTTATTTTTGAGGCGCCTATAGCGCCATAGAGGGATAGCTCACATAACCATGGTTAGATACGTAACCTTCGTTATGTTTCACTATATTGGATCACTCCAATATATTGGTGTACCTGTACCAGATTTAGTTGGTGCTAGAGGGACCTGGCCAGCCAACCGCGAAGTCCCAGTGTGTGACTGAGACGCAGGGGCCGTCAATGTGGAAGGGGGGTCCCGGCCCAGTCCCTGGGAAGGGGAGGCGATGCCCAGGACCGCTGAACCAACCGCAGAGGGGAGGTGCCACATTTACCCAATAGTATCTAGCAAAGCCCAGCTGGCCGCAGCACAGATATCAGCGAGGGACACTTCTCTTAGTAGAGCCCAAGACGCAGCCACACCTCGTGTTGAATGTGCCACCATAGATCCCAGCGCTGGCCTGCCAGCCAGGCTGTATGCTGTCGTAATCGTATCCACGATCCAGTGAGAGCCTCTGCTTTGTAAACCCAGCCCTCAGGACTCTCTCACAATAACAGACAAAGAGCTGGTCTGTTGTTCTCACTGACCGAGTCTGCTCCACATTAGGCACCCAGTGCCCGCACAGGGCACAGCATGCCGGAGGGAGGCCCAGACTCCCCCGCCACTCCCAGGGGGTCGTAAGCAGACATGATAAAAGGGATGTTCAACATACCTGTCTGACAGAACCTTCGGGAGGAATGAAGGGTTGGGGCGGAGAGATATACTCCTCCCACTGGGGTCCATCCGGTAGCACTCAGAACTTACTGAAAGAGCATGGAGCTCACCCACTTTCTTAATGGAAGTAATTGCTACCAAGAAAGCCACATTCATAGAGAGGTGTTTCAGGGAGACAGACTCCAACAGTTCGAAAGGCGGCTTTGCCAAAGCTGCCAAGACCACATCCAGATCCCAGTTCGCCATTGAGCGGGTCCTAGATGGACACAGGCGACGAACCACCTTCATAAACCTGGAGACCAAGGGATGGCGCCCCACTGGCCTGACCATCCACCACACATGCCTGGCAGCTAAAGCGGCCAAATACCCTCTTAGTGTAGAGGCTGCTAAGCCGTCATCCAAGCGAGACTGCAGGTATTGGAGGACATACTGCACCCCGCATGACTCAGGGACAATCTCAATACCAGTGCACCAAGAGCAGAACAACCGCCAGCGCAACTGGTATGCCGCTCTGCATGGTGTACATTACACCCTCCTGTAACCCTAACATGGACTATTGGTGCCGTTCAGCGGCCAAGCCCACAGACGGAGGCGGTGCGGTCTCGGATGCCACAGAGTTCCCCCGGCCTGAGACAGCAGGTTGGGTCTCAGGGGCAGTTGCCAAGGTGTCCCAGACAACAGGGACAGGAGAAGGCTGAACCAGGGTCGTCTGAGCCAGTATGGGGCCACCAGCAGCAGAGGATGCTCCGCCATCCTGGTCCTGTCTGGCACAGCCTGGATCAGGGGGAAATGCGCAAAGCTCCATCCCTGGCCAACTGTGAGCCAGAGCATCCAAGCCCAGAGGCCCTGGTGGCTCCGGCAGAGTACCACAGGGGGCAGTGTGCATTGTCTAGGGAGGCAAACAGGTCCACCTGCTCTCTCCCGAACTTGTCACACAGGTGCTGCACCAGAGAAGGAGCTCCCATGCCATAAGATAGAGGCAGTGGGACCTCAGTCCACCCTGATGGTTGATGTAAGCCACCACTGTGGTGTTGTCTGTTCTCACCAGGACATGTCTTCCCTTCAGATGTGGAAGAAAAGACCGCATGGCCAGCAGTACAGCTCGGAGCTCTAGCGTATTGATGTGCCTGCCACTCCAAGGGAGTAGCCATCAGCCACTGGCTGACCTTGCCTTGGCCACACCCCCCCAGCTGATCTGGAAGGGGTCTGTGCTGACCAGCTCCCAGCAGCACATCCTCTGCATCTCCATCTCACCTGAGAGAAAGGAGCAACAGTGCCACCTCAACAATGCCCTGAGGCACTGTGCAGTCACCCGCAGCTTGCGTGGGGGTGGCACTTTGGGTGCAGTCGTGGGAGTTGAACCACAGTTGAAAAGGCCGGAGATAGGGGAATTAGCCCAGGGGAATTAGCAACGAGGGCGCCGTCAGCAAGCCTAACAAGCGTTGGCAGGTCAAGTCGGATACCACCCGCCCCTGTCGATGAGGACTGAGTCCAGTTCCATGCCAATGAAGGCCACCCTCTGTGTGGGCGTCAGACGACTCTTCTTGTCGTTTACAGTAATGCCCAGCCTGCCGATGTGGGTCAGGAGCATGTCTCTGTCTGACAGCACAATCGTCCAGGTAATTGAGGATCAACAATCCTCGGGACGTGAGAGGTGCCAGGACAGCGTCCATGCACTTTGTGAAAGTGCGGGGTGCCAAGGAGAGGCCGAAGGGAAGAACCATGAATTCGTAAGCCGTCCCTTCAAAAGGAAATCGGAGGTACTGCCAATGAGCTGGGTGAACAGGAACATGGAAGTACGCATCCCTCAGGTCCAGCATAACAAACCTCTGGTCCCTGGACACAGCCTGCAACACGCGGCTGGGGACAGCATGTGGAACCTCAGTACCTTCAAGTACCCATTGAGGTTGCGGAGGTCCAAGTGTCCCCTGGCAGATGTCCAGCTCTCCTGCAAGGCCTCGCGGAACTCAGCAGAGATGGGGACAGATGCAGAGTCATCACTGTCCAGCAGTTTGGTGTCCAGTGCATTGGCTACCCGAGTGAGTAGGCTCCTCATAGTTCTGAGAACACCACACCAAACAGGAATCCAGTAGGGCACTCCACCGCCCTCTCCGCGTGGCTCAAACCCAAGCAGTGCATACACGAGGTATGCGGGTCCCAGGGGGGATGCCACCATCACACCTGTCACAAAGGGAAGACATCAGCTCAGCCAAGCCAACAAGGCCAAGGAGCAGGGGTCTGTCGCCATGGGAGAGCTTATGTCGTGACCCGTTTGGAGGAATAGAAACCCGGTGAGGGATAAATTACCCAGTACCTCTGCAAAAAAACAGGGAAGACCGGTGTGGGAAAAACAGGCAGACAAAAAAACAACCAGGTAATGGATTTGATTTACTCCAACTGAAATATTACCTAGCCCGGTTTAATATCCAAGCAGTAAAAACAACCATATGATGGAGTAACTCCATTAAGGAACTCCAAAGTTAATGTCTCAACGTAGTGGAAAGCCCACCATGATACTCTTACACTCTGCAGAAAAAAGAACAAGAAAAAAAACAGCAGGGTAATTAGCAGAGAACCCACACCTCTGCTTGGAGCAGCATGTTAAAGCAATTCACAACACACACATAGAACAAGCCAGTCGGCAAGTTGTGAAAGGTAAATTACACTTTGTGGTAGCAAGAGCCACCATACTAATGGATGCACACGGAGTTGTAGTGTAACGCTAAATAAATAAATAAGACAAACCACGGGCGGAAGATACAGATCAAACGCGTGGAGCACTCAAAAGGAGGGGCTGGCCATGTGGCCAGCTGCTCCAGGCCGCAAACAGCCAGTGAGTATACTTCCACGCAAGATATTACACTTACCAGCGAACTTCAGAAAGTTTGTACCTCAAACCATACGGACGTCCACCCAAGAAAATGAGAGTCACGTGTCACGGACATATATATATATATATATAGTAGTCTATATATAGGGGCGGACCCCAGCTGTGACACAGGTGTACACCGGAGTGCATCTGTAAATCCTTACCACGGATGTATCCCTCTGCCGCAGAGTGATACCAATATATTGGAGTGATCCAATATCATGAAACATAACCCACCACCATCTGACCGGTTTCCACTAGTTACCACAGACACAAGTCAAAATTGGCTCTATTGTAAAAATTTGTGAAAACAAAACATGTTTTTTGTCTTAATTTAAAGTTAAGGTTGGGCAAAAGGTTAACAGTGTGGTTAAGGTTAGGTTTAAAATTACATTTTACAGCTGCAATATATAACTTTTTGGGTGACGTGACCCAATTCACATAGGGCTTAGGGTCTAAGCACTTATACGTGCTTGTTTTGTCACATAAACTGAAATTAGGCGACCTATTATAATTTTAGCAACCAGGTAATGCATCTTCCAAGAAGTTACATTTAGAAATAGGCGGAGTTTAGGACTTTGTGGCTGTGGTAAGTAATGACGACCCATCTGACCTCCATCAGTACTTCTTCCGGTTAAAATGGTCATGCTATCTGTCAAGTAACGCGTGATTTCATAAAATACATTTATCCAAAATGGAATAATTCTGAATCTCGCGGTATCGTGTAGAAAGGGGCTCAGCTTCTTCTTCCTGGGGTCGGCGCGTGTGCTGCTTGATTTGCTCGCTAGTCTAAAGGTTTTTTTTGGTGTGTCGCTGAGCTGCTGTAGTAGGGATGATGATGATGGCGGAGTTGGTACAGGGACAGGCCTCGGTGGCTCAGCCTGGAACGAAAGCAGATGGCTTCGCCGACGCTTTACACCGGGCCCGACAGGTAATTCATTAGAACGAAGAGAAACCGATTGATTTCAGACGAGAAACCAACAAGACCATTCTGCGTGGTGGAGTGCACTTTGTTTTCTACCAGCGTACCCACAGAACCCCCTTTACTCTAAAAACACACTTCTCCCATATATATAGCTAGCTAACTAGCCACACTAGCTAGGTCCAAGTGACTGCAGGGCTGTGCCTGCAGATTAAGAGAATGCGGACCAAAAGACGCACATAAAAAAGTCAAAATAACAAGCAAATTAATTAGGCAAAGTATGATTGACGCAACATAGAAATCAACTGCATGAAACTGAGGTGAGGCTAACTTTTTAAAGCAAGGCATAAGCAACAAATTGCAACCTGTTGTAAAGCCACATAAGTTGAAGCTAGTTAGCACTAGCTAACTATTTTACCACCAGCCTCGAGAACCACCGGTGTGGCCGTGGCCTAGTTCCGTGGTGAAGCCAGAAATATCAGCTGATTTCAGCCACGCGCTGTCAAAAGTTAGCTTAATAGCAGAAAACGGACACCTCGATGTGTTAAATTGCAACCACTCGCACATTTTTACACTGGATAAAATAAGTCGGCTAGCTAACTAGAGCGTTTTCAAACACTTTCAGAATCCAGCACCGAGTTAACGTTGGCTAGCTGTTAAGCTATCGAGGGCTTCAGTCTGGTAGCAAAACTAGCTCGCCTCGATTATACAAATTAAGCCAGTTAACATGCACGGTAAACTAGCTAGCATCGTCAACCGCTAATGTGATCAGAAATGTGATCACTGAACTTTGGTTTTCAGCCAGGGTGTCAGCTAGCTAAATAGTATTGGACGTTGTCACGCAGTAGTTCCTAGCTAGCTAACGTTACAACAACGTTACTCCAGTCTTGGAATTAGCCGCCGGTAACTAGCTAGCTAACATTATCTAGCTACATAGCTAAGGAGTTGTAACCTCCAATATTTCCTATGCATTTGTTTAGCTAGCTAACTAGCTACTTCTTGACATCTCCAAGTTAGCTACGTCAATTTGGGCATACGATGAAAAAATGCTAGGCACTGTAGTTAAGAATTTATTCATCTTTAACCCCTCAAAACACCCCCCTGAATTCGACTACAATATAACAATCGATCATCAAACCACAGCTAGCTACATAGCTACTACTGTGAAAAGTATTCAATTTAAAATACCAGTATCATGCATGCAACATGGTAAAAGTTTCCGGAGATAACTTGTAATGTATAACTTCAGGACATGGGCTAATGGAAACAGTGAAGGAAAACTGCCAACCGCTCCCCATTCCTTCCTAGTTGGTATCTGCAATAGGGGCCGAGTTCTTGTGCAGCCTTAACTCCCAGGTCTAAAACCCACACCTGTTTTCACATAGTCTCGGTCAGGTTAATATGACAAAGAAAATGAGTTGAAATCCTCCTAAAGGCATATTTTAAAAGCAACTATTGGTCTTCGTTACTATAATCAACACTAACCCAGATATTCACAACATATTCGCCCTGACAGACACATTCCTGCGAATAAACCCAGATGAGCATATGGCATAAGCACATGTTTGGGTGTACTGGTGTCCATTTCATAATGCCTGAGGTCTCTCCCCCAACTCTCAGCTGTGTGCGAATCCCATGAGCTCCAAGCGTATGGCCTTGTACTCATGCATCACGCTTGTGGGTCAGGTTTTAGTTTTCCTCTGATAACCGTGGCACGGTGCTGTCCCTTGCGGCTTCCCTATAGGTCCCAGGTCTGTGCTGCTGGGAAGAGGAATAGGACAGCCATGCCATTCGTCTATTTAGCTTTTATCAACTCCATAGGGGAAAAAATAGAACTGGTCCAGAGACACTGCCCATTTTACTACCAGCCTGTACAGAGACCAAAGATATCAATACACTGTTCCTTAGTGCTGAGCAATTAGTGCTTTTTGAGGTCTTGTTTCGGTTAGATTTGTAAAATATCACGGTTTTCTGTTTCAATTGTTTTTAAAAATGTAAATGAATTATGTGGGTTGAATGCTATAACACAGAATAAAACAATTCATAAATGATGGTGACTGTCCATTACTGCTTATCATAACCATGATTAATTCACATTACTTTAATGAAATATTACATTTGTTTTATTTGATTACTTTATTTCATTCCAAGTCATCTCATCTCTATAGAGCTGCTGTCTGACAAAATCACTATTTTAGTAGTTCATCAAAATAAATAAGTTATTTTATGACTGCTGAATACCAACTATCATTCACTTAATCATGTATTTTCAGGTAGATACCTTGCGAAGCAACAGCTCTATTTGGCTCAATCGTGTGTTCTCTTCTCTCCCTCTCTGTGACTGACCCACACAGACCAGACAATGGATTAGGGTCATTGTACTTAATTACCATGTTTTCTTTGCTAAACTATGTAGAAGATTTGCCTATTGGAAACTACAACTCCCTACTATAGTGCGCAGTTCGGGCTTGATGTGGTTTATCTAAAAAAAAAAAAATGGCGCTTTGAGCTCACAAACAAAATTGGAATTCAAATAATTTAACAGATGTAGGTCAATTAATTTTAATAAATGGATAACATGCCTAACCAGAATGCTGGTTAATCGCTCAGCACTACTGTTTCTAACTTAAAATAGCACTCCACCCCAAAATAGCCCTGGTGTGTTCTGTAGGCCCTATGTATCTGATATTGTGACTGAACAGTAGGCCTACTGTCATTCAATGTTGCTGATGAGGTGCTATTCTCACTCGGGTCAAGTAATGCATGTCGTTTCTCCTTAAAGGTGCAATATGCAAAAATCGCTCCATTTCCTGGTTGCAAAAATTCTCATTGTTTGCTTAATTTCATTGCACCATCTAAACTGCTGTGAAATGTAATTTCATTAACCAAAAATATTGTATGTTTAGCGGTTTGACGCTGATGGACAACCAAAATTAAGAGGCAAAAACAAAACTTAAGAATGGGAAGAATAGAAATAGCTTTGCGCTGGATGTGTCGACGTGTATTTCATACATGCATAATCTATGAGCGGAATTACTGTTTTACCTCACTTAGCCATGAAATCCCTTGTTTGAAATTGACTTTTTATGGAATCTGTGCCATTTTCCCCCACGTGGGCCAGCCCCCAAGCAATTCAAGTTCAATCCAATGAGCTTCAGCCCCTTGTCAGCAAGAGGCACATGATGCACCCAGAGCAGAGCAAGGGAGCAATGATGTGGCACACGTGCACATATGTGTTGTAGTACGTAATTTTCGGGGACCACTTTTGGCTTGCTTTACTTTCCGAACTACTGGCCAAAAACTATATAAAAGTACCGGAGAATCTTTAACTTCGCAATGTTTTTGATATAGCTGCATATTTATGCAAATGTCGTCCAGTCCTTAATGTAAAATAAAGAAATAGAATAAAAAAAAAATTGTTTACTTCAAGAACCTTAACATCAAAGCCATAGTGTAGTATGCAGAACTGAATTACCCCCTGGCACATGAGTGTTTGACCTGTAGTTTCAGAGCATACAGGCCTCAACACCCTCGGGCATGTTCCCTGAGCATCAGAACATTCTCTGGCATTTCTTCCCTCGTGGACCTATCCTGCCCCAAACCCTCTTGACAGTCAGCAACAGTTGTTTTGTGAGGACTATACTAGTCTTCTAGGCACGAGCCTTTTGCCAGGTAGTTGATTTATCAGTGTGCGGCTCACATTGCTGACATACCACCCCGACATTTCCCAGAAAGAAGGTTTAGCTCTAGGGAAGAGGGGGAGACCTCACTCACCCCGTCCGTGGCCCCCTACCCAGTTCAGCTCAGCCCTAACTGGGATCAGGAGCCATGTTGGAAAGCAGTTTTTTTTTCCCTCTCTCCCCTCTCACTTTCAGAGGCAGGCAGGAAGCTCTGTGTGGTGGCACTGAAGTAGATAATGATGCCTGAAGTTGATGGAAGGCTCTAATTGTCAGCCTCTAATTTGCGACTATGTTGCCGAAACTATACTTTTTAATGGCTGGAGGTAGTGGCGGAGGAGGGGTTTGGGAGAAACTGGCCTCAGGCTTTTGTGCGGCGTTTGGGTTTGAATGTCAATCTGCTGAGAATACGTGTAGTTAATTGGTGTTGGCAAGGGGCTAATTTTGGGCGACGAGTTGCAAGCAGTTTTTTGTCAAATGTGCACGTGGTGCTGCTATAGCTAGTTTCATAACTAGGTAGTTAGTGCCTTTCACTTTCCTTCAGATGTAGCGGTCTGAGTATAAAATGGCTCTGACTACTGAAATTAGAACATGGAAAGTAGTACTTAGTTTTGGATAATCGTTTGGCTGGCTAAATAAAGGTCAAATAAAACCTTTCTAATGATATAACTAGTTTAATTATCTAGGACCGGTTATGTGCTGCGATCAGTTTGCTCACTCTAGCCCTCCCCTCTCCTCTATCCCTCTTGTCTCCTCAGATTGCGGCGAAGATGGGAGGTGACCAGATGCCCCACATGAACAACTCTTCTCCAGTCCTAGACCCCTCTCTCTACGGCTACGGAGGCCAGAAGCGCTCAATGGATGATGGAGGTAAGCCGGCGGTGGCAGTGTGTTTCTCCTCCCCGTTTTTAACATAAGCCCTAACACTTATCCCAGTTACAGTATGCTCAACTGGGTACCCTTCAAACGGCTTTCTTATGCAATCTTATCATACTTGTTGAGGACTGTAGTACAACACTTAACAAATACAGTGTTGGCTGAATCAAACCCTGTTGTCTGAAGAGCCATTGCAAACACTATGACGTAATTGATTGGTCCACCTTAGCTTTTTAAATCCACCCCATATATCAGCTGTCTTGAGACCGTAGTGTAGCCAACTGACCTGGATAACCAGCGACCCCAGGTCAAGAGATCAGTCGTGACGGCACTACTTCATGTGAGCTCTTGTCGCTTGTTTATGTATATTCCGTCTCGTAGCCTATTTGTGGAAGGTGTAGGAGCTAGCCAGTATATTTGTCGAGCAATGGGGCCCTCTGGAGAGCAGGTCTGTTGCGTTTTGAATGGCATGTCATTGTACTAGTTGTGGGCTGGCTAGGATCTGGGCAGCCTTGTGCAAATGGGAGGGGAAGTGGGAAGAGTAACCACTAGCCAGGAGGAGTTGGGAAGTGCTCTGCCTCTCTGTAGCTCCATTCAGACAGAGCTTTCTCCTCCTCGTCCTGTGTTATTTCAGGGCAGGATTACTGTCCAACACCACAAAGTAAATTAACTGTTAGGTCAGAACAGAAGCAGATCCCTAGTTACCCAGAGGCCATTGAGGGGATTTGTCATTCTAACCCTCCTTCCTCCTGCAGCACAATGCTCTAGCTGCGACAGATATGATTGATTGACACTGGTTGCTCGATAAACCATATACTGCAGGTTGCATGCCTCCAAAGCTGTAAGGGGTAAAAAAAGGCCAAGTGCAGTGAGCAGCAGCAAGTGAAACAGGTTTGTGGTTAGAGGCAAGTCCACCAAGTAGAGAAAGGAACCGTGCTTCTAGAAATGTGGATAATGCTGATTGAGCTCATATCAGTTGTTGCTATTCATAAGCAGATTCATTTTTTGTTACTATTGTCGTTATGGTTACTTTTTGTTATGCTAATGACCAATGCAGTGTAGTTACCGATGAAAACAATTCAATAGACAGCACAACTGATATCTGGATTTCATTGTAATTGAGTGAGCCCTACATTAAGGATCTTGCTGCTAAATTACCTTCCAAGCTTACAGGCCCAGTAAAAGCAGGAGCAGCATAAGTCAGCTAAACCTTATGTAAGGCTTTAATCATGACTTAACTCAAGCCTTTCCCAGATGAAGCAGTTCTGTCTGAGCATTTAGGATGTTATAAAATAGGAAATGGCTTGGCCTAATCTAATAAGGGGTTAAGAGGTATTGTCTGATGGTCCTAAAAGTCAGTTTAAACATGGTTTTACATTGAAGCCCTCGATTCACATTCCGTCTCAATTCTGTTTTGCTCTCGCAGTTTGAAACCTGGCAAACTAGAAATGTAACTGAACTCTATGCATTTTCATGTTCCAACATCTGCCTTTTCTTTTGGGCCTCTAGCGGTGGCTGTGTTTCTGATTTCAAACGTACACACTATTTTGTCTGCGGAAGAATTCATGACTTGTCATAATACCTGTATCTAAAGTGTGTGTCTGTCATTGCTCATAGTTTTCCCACTCTGTAGGTTAGTATTTTCCTGCCTACTTGACTTGGTCTGTTTAGAAGCAAATGGCAATGGAACACTCAGTAAATTTGAACTAGCCTATCTTGTTTACCAACAAAATGTTTTCAATTCACCAAGCATGTTTGACAAGCAGGCCTTAGTTTCCACATTATTATTTTGTACGTCGGCGGTTGATTCTTCTGAAATTGTAGCTAACCCATAAGGGTGTGGCTTTGCAGAATGGTGGAATGTTTCGTGTGGCTACCCATATGCACCCAAAATCTAGATTTGGGCAATTTTGTGTCCGTGAAGCGGAAACTCCAGTCAGTTATTGTCCTCTTAACCTGTCATGGTGTGGTATATTTTAGCTCTGTATGCATGGCTGAATAAGTTGTGTGCAATTCTGGTGGATGTTTGGCTGGCCAACTCACTTGTTTTCAACAATTTGCTCTTCAGTTTCTCAAGGTTAAGCTACACAAAATATGAAATGTAACAACAGTCGGCTGTTGCGCTGTATAAATATATAGGTCATCCCTGTTAGGTCCTTAATGGTCATTTTTAAATAGTACAAGTAGCATTTAATGCCATTTAAGTTAAGCGCAAGTCCTCTGCAGTGTATTGTCTGTGTGAATTGACACCACCATCATACATGCTTTATATTCATAGGCATTTAATTTCTTTACCTCAATGCATTTCCAACAACTAAATATGTGCAAACGACCGTAAAGTGTAGTGAACCTTGTAGATATCTGTTTCTGGTGTTCTGTCGGTAGCACTATATCATTAAGTGACCCTTCAAGTCCACTGCTTATTGCAACCTGTCAAAATGCATGTCTGTGCTGATAACCAGTGACCCGGGTACTATCTCTGAACCATGCACACGCCTCATTTCCATAGCTGTGCACACCCCTGCTGTGTGTCAGACCGAGCCATCTCCATCTGTTTTTTTTTATCCAATCCACCCGGAGTCACTCCTCTTGGTCCTGCAGCTACAATGGTTATTCTGTATTATTGAGTTTTGCAGTGATTGGAGTTAATTTTGTCTCAAGCTAATTGTTCTTCCTGTTTCTCTTCCCCTTCCTGTTTTCAAATCATATCGTTTCTCAGTAGGTAACCAGCTGGGCGGAATGGTACATCAAAGGTGAGACTTGTCTTCTCAAACGACGTTGTATTGATGGATGTGTGAGTAGATATTGATTTAACAGTAGATCAATCAGGCTATGAACCTCACTATTGCCCCTGTATCCAGTAGCATCTCAGATAGGCCCATGTCTTGGCCTATTTATTCTGCATGCAACTCTGTGGTTTTAGTCAAACACATGTTCTTCTTGTCATCAAACTTGGCACAGAATTAAAGGAATACCTAGAAGTTTTCATGTCTCAAGTTGAGCAGAGTACATGTTGTATAGAAATCGGCAGGCATCAATCCAAATGAATGGGAAATATGGACGCTAAGATGCCGTGTTTCCCCTATATTCATTTAGCTGAGGCGGGCCGCCACTCCAAAAAAGATCATGCATTTATTTATATATTTTTCGTGGCTGTAAAAGGTTTTCAGTTTAAACTTAAACCAGATATAATGTATGTAGTAAAGATAATGGATCGTCTTTGAGAAATAACCATAATAAAAACCAGACGGGCAGAACCTAAAATAAAAAGTCATGGCATGTAGCCCCCCATTTGATTTTATGTTTGAGTCAGTCAGATAGCATAAGAACACGGCATAAGCCATTTAGCCTTCTGTGTGGCTCTCCCTATCCCCCATTCCTTAGACCTCTGTGAAGCAGAGGTTCTGTTGTCTTGAGTTCCTGTAGGTCTGATATCTGTAATACTATTGGTCAACAACTCAGATTTTTTTTTATCCAAACCGCTCAATGTTATAAAGGGGTTTTAGATGAATTGCATTTTGTTCTTGACCTGCTCTGGTGAGATACAGTACCGACTCTCTCCTCCCCAGGGACTCTTTCAGGCCATGAACACTCCCTCTCTGGTTGCTACATTATTGTCTTGTTAATGTCAGTATTGCCTTGTAAATTAAGCTTTAGGCCTTGTTTAATGTATTGTTCATTTTACAAAGTTATGAAATAATACTTGCATTTTGCAATTGCTTCTCATTACCGTTTTTTGGCTCTTAGTCAGTAAAATTCATACTTTATTTCACGTGGCTTTACTGTAATATTAGATGGCATCAGATTAATAAAAGGTACAGTAAATATTATTCTAGTCTTACATTTTATTCTCAGCCCGTTGCAAAATGTGTAGGGTTGCAGGAAATTCCCTTTAAAACAGCAAAAATGACAGGTCATCTAAAATTTCCGTCAGAGACAGTGCCGTTGGCCACGCCCACTACCACCCCCCCAACCAACCTAACTTTGTCATTGCTGCTGACAAGAATCCTAGGGGAAACACTGAGATGCATCTTTGGGTTTAGGGTGAACTATCCCTTCAAGCTTTCATAAGTATGATAATGATATCCTAAAATTTGTTAGTAGGCCATACTACATCACAGTAGATACTGTATATACCCTTAATGGTTTTGTACTGGGGCCTCGGTCATTGATTGATGTCTTGCAGGGCTATTATGACAGAAGACTTCAAAGTGCCTGATAAGATGGTTGGATTCAGTAAGTAACACTATTTAACTGTTGATAATACTCCCACACACATTCTAGTGATTGTCTCCAACTTACAGTACTCACATGAACTGTTTGGGGTCATTTTTAAACCAACACGGACTGGGATATTGACCGTTTAACCGTTGTTATTCCCTTACCTCTCACCCACACTCAGTCATTGGAAGAGGAGGAGAGCAGATCACGAGAATTCAGTTGGAGTCAGGCTGCAAGATTCAGATAGCTGCAGGTAAGTTCTGCCTAAAGAAGAGAGTGGCCCACTATAGTGTAGTTTGTCATGTCGGTACTTGACTGAGTAGCTACTAAGGTCCTTCCTGTTATCGGTGATAGCGTTTCCAGGAAGCCCATAAGCACACCCTGAGTATGAGTCAAGCTCATGACACAACCTGCTCTACAAGTTCAGCTGAGAGAAACTGAAGCCTTTTCAAATTCTATCTGCAACCATATATACGCCCACAATTAATACATTGAGGTATTTTGTAGTGAAATAACCAATGAGACTTCATAAACATGGGTCAATAATAAGGTAGCATTTAGGCTGTTAACATGGAGGTGTGTGTGTACAGTGTGTCTGGATAATGGAGCTGTGTGTTGTGTTGTGTAACAGACAGCGGCGGCATGATGGACAGGGCCTGCACCTTAACCGGAAGTCCAGAGAACATTGAGTAAGTTACAGCACATTCCCCTCAGGGACCTGGTTTATGGCTACATAGTGATCAGATACAGTATATATCTAAGGAAACATGTCAGCTCAGCAATGTGGCGATATGACAATATGGATATTTGGCCATAAATTGACCATTTTTGTGATAATGGTAAATCATCGGTTTATTTATACATATTTTTTTGTGGGGGGAGGTCATATCGCAGTAGTGTAGTCAAGTCACTAAAGCTCAAGGTCCAGTCCCGTGTGCTCGAGGTTGAGTCATGAGTCCCTATGGCTGAAGTCTGAGTCCCAGTGCTCAAGTCCTTTTCCAAGTGCTCTAGTCTGAGTCACTGGGTCTGTGATTGCCTGCAATAGCCTATGAAACAAGTCCTTCACACATAGGCTAACACATATTTTTATATAATGTTCAATAGTTATGTCAAATTGGTAATGATGTTTTGAAGAGTTCAAATGATCTCTCTACGGAATTTGCTATTGCTCCTGTCAGATTGACCTTAGTATAATTTGCAATAATGGTGACAGGCTCTCGGCTACTTTTTTGCAATGCCTGTTTATTTGTTTATTTTTTATTCCAGAGTGAAACAAAATGGAGACTGGGGGAATTGGGAGGGTAGAGCGAGAGAACAAATTCAAAGACTGCCTACTTATCAATACTCAAGCGAAGAGGGACAGCAGCTAGACTGCTTTACTTTTAAACTCAATACTATAGTTTTCAACTTCATAAACAGTTCGTTTTTTCATAACCAGGCAAAACTAAATGGTATAATATGATATTATTGCTATATAGCAATGTAGGCTAATTGATTAATGTAGGCTAATGTCCCACAAAGGCTTTCCAGCGCTATGCATAAGCTATGTGATGTAGGCCTATTCACTGTAAATTGCAAGCTCTGCTTCGCAGGGGCATCAAAACCATACTACACAGCCTACTCCGGTTGTAAAGTGGTGCCATGAACTCAATATTAAGAGGTGAGAAATGGCGTTATATACTCTCAGAAAGCTGTGACTCTCCTCTCTGAAACTAGAACATTGGTTGCTTTTAAAACAATTTTTCCCGCAAAAGCATTTGTGAGAAAGGTCATATGCTGATGCTTCTCAGAGTGCATCTCTCCCTCCGTGCTCGCAGTGTCGAGAGGGAGCCGGCAGCGAAGCAGAGACCGGCATATACTTTCATAGCAGGAATCAACATAATGCGTAGGCTGTTACTGTTGACCAAATAATGGTTTTACAATCTACAGGAACGTTGTGCAGCAAAATGGGCCAAAAAATTACAGACCTAAGCAAAATGCTTCGGTAAGAGGAAGGCTGTGTCGGTTTATCGTGCCAGCTCTTCGCGGCGCCCTCCTGAACTCCACCCTAATGACCAGCACCGGATGAATGGTCAAGTGCTGTTAATAGGTGGCACCACCTTACAATCCCTTGACACTATTCAATATCTAGTTTTCGCACATGGAGAAACCCACCAGGTATAGTTTGTATGCATGGTCTGGCTGTTAATGAACATAGACATGAGTGGACTGTGCCCCGCCTCCTCTCCCACCAGGCAGGCCAAGAGGCTGCTGAGCCAGATTGTGGACCGGTGTCGGAACGGCCCCGGCTTCCACAGCGAAATGGACAGCAACAGCGCCATCCAGGAGATCCTCATCCCTGCCAGCAAAGTGGGCCTGGTCATTGGCAAGGGAGGGGACACCATTAAACAACTGCAGGTACGTCGCACGAGATGCTCAGAGTGGATTCTGTGGTTGAGGCACTCAAGTATTAACAACATGCGCAGTCTTAGTGATTTGTTTTTAAGCGGCTAAATAAATGTCTTCTTATGCCACTGTGTTTTGGGTTATTGATGTGAACTACATTAGTTTAGGCAGTTCTTCAAAAACCTTGGGTATTGAAATGGAGGAAGTTGTCAATAAGCAGTTGGAAGTAATCTACTTGTTTGGTTCATTGTCAACATGATTCAACCATCTCACTTCCTCTACATCTGGAATAGGAAGTTCAGATTTGACCTGTTTGCGCCCCACAGGAGAGAACCGGAGTGAAGATGATGATGATCCAGGATGGCCCCATGCCCACTGGAGCAGACAAACCCCTGAGAATCACTGGGGACCCCTACAAAGTGCAGGTCAGTCCCTGGATCCCCTCCTTCATATCCACACTCCACGCCTGCTCATATACTCAACAAAAATATAACGGAAACATGTAAAGTGTTGGTCCCATGTTTCAAAGATCCCAGAAATGTTCCATATGCACAAAAAGCTTATTTCTCTCAAATGTTGTGCGCACATTTATTTACATCCCTCGAAGTGAGCATTTCATCTTTGCCAAGATAATCCATCCACCTGACAGGTGTGGCATATCAAGAAGATGATTAAACAGCATGATTGTTACAGGTGCACCTTGTGCTGTGGACAGTAAGGCCACTCTAAAATGTGCAGTTGTCAAAAAACACAATGCCACAGGTGTCTCATGTTTTTGAGGGAGCGTGAAATTGGCATGCTGACTGCAGGAATGTCCACCAGAGCTGTTACCAGAGAATTGAATGTTCATTTCTCTACCATAAGCTGCCACCAACGTCATTTTGGAGAATTTGGCAGGATGTCCAACCGGCCTCACAACCACAGACCATGTGTAACCACGCCAGCCCAGGACCACCTCATCCAGCTTCTTCACCTGCGGGATGGTCTAAGACCAGCCACCCGGACAGCTGAGGAGTATCTGTCTGTAATAAAGCCCTTTTGTGGGGATAAACTCATTCTGATTGGCTGGGCCTGGCTCCCCAGTGGCTGGGCCCGGCTCCCCAGTCATGTGAAATCCATAGATTAGGCAATTTATTTCAATTGACTGATTTTGTTATGAACTGTATCTGTGAAACTGTTGATATTGTTGCGTTTTTTTATATTTTTGTAAAGTATAAAAATGTGTCGTAGAAGACCAATGCGTTTGAAAGAGGCAAGGAGAGAAGATTAAAGCTATCAATCCGCCTTTTTGTATATTACAGTTAAAAGATGTTAACATTTCTGTGCTGGTGGCATGGGTGTTATGCAGCAAGCACGAGAGCTGGTGGTGGAGATCATCCGGGACAAGGACCAGGGAGACTTCCGGGCCAGCAGGGGAGACTTTGGATCCAGACTTGGCGGAAGTAGCCTGGATGTGGCAGTCCCCAGGTTTGCTGTGGGCATCGTCATTGGCAGGAACGGAGAGATGATCAAGAAGATCCAGAATGACTCTGGGGTCAGGATCCAGTTCAAACCAGGTGAGACCGCCCCCCTCTACTAAAGGCTTTTCCCCTTGTGCTTGGCTAATACAATTGTCAAGGTTAGTGATGGCCTCAATCTTGAATCAATCTGGAATATCTTGTTTGCCTGTCTTGTTGTTCAATCAACTCACATGGTGGTTGTAACAACAAATGACATCTTAGAGAATCTGTAATGTTCAGTGAGTCTGTGCCATGATTACACTTCAAAGTGACTTAGTCATGCGTGCTTACTTTTTTAATGTATGGGTGGTCCTGGGAATCAAACCCACTACCCTGGCGTTACAAGTGTCATGCTCTTCCAACTGGACTACAAAGAACTACGTTTAATGTGACAGTTCTGACTAGTGTCCCCCTCTCTTTCAGACGATGGCATCAGTCCTGACCGGATTGCCCAGGTGATGGGCCAGTCTGACCGCTGCCAGCATGCAGTGCACCTCATCAACGAGCTGGTCCAAACGGCACAGGTACAGGTACAGCACTGATTCCACTTTTTTTACTTTAAATATTTTGCCATGAAATGAACAACCCCTTATGAAACGTATCAGATTGGTTCACTCCTGCCTTACAGTATTTCTGAAGTAAGCTATGCCCCCCTTAAACTTCTTGTTGCCTGTGTAGCAGGCCTCCCCAGCCCATTCTCTAGCTGGCTGGTTCCCGGACAGGGCCAGCCTGGCCCCCTCTCAAGCTTCTCTGGACCCCCTAGCCCTGTGGCTGGGTGGTGGGGGGGACCTCCTCAGACAGGTGTACAGACAGGTAACAGGGAAGTGGGCCTCCACCTCCTCGCTAGTTTCTGTCACCTGACCCACTGCCCCTGAGCACAGAATGTACAGTGGGTGGGTGAGCTTAGTCTCTGAGGTATGTCTCCAACCCTAGAAAATACTGAGACTCCCACATGGTGGCGCACTTGGTCATATCCCATGGTTTACTCTTTCTATCTGGTCGAAGATAAAATAATGCAAGTCATATGAATTTGAAGAAAATGCCTATCAATCTGAACTATTTAATTTGACAATACATTGCTGCACTGGTGATACTTGGGGGGGAATGGTTGAGGTGTGTAAAATGTTTGCTTTTGGGGGTGCTATGGTGTCTGTTTAGGAGCCTGTTCTCACGCTCTGGTTCCTCTACAGGAGCGTGATGGCTTTGGGAGTCCCGTGGGGCCCAGAGGCCGAGGCAGAGGCCGCGGAGACTGGAACATGGGTGCGCCCGGTGGACTGCAGGAAGTGACATATTCGATACCTGCCGACAAGTGTGGCCTGGTGATTGGAAAAGGTGAGAAAACAAACGCTGTGAGTAAATTATACTGCAAGTTTTACATTTGGTGGTGTCAAGATCCATTACCAACAAAAACAATCTTTGTCATCATTTGGATGCATTTGTGAGCAAAGCCAATAACCCGTTTAAAGTCCTACTCCAGTCTCATTTTCACCTCATTTAACACCTGCTAATTAACAAAATGCACATCTCAAAAGGTGGTCCAGGTATGACATGGAACAAGTGGGCGGGGATTTCCTCAATCAAGGTGGGAGGCCGGTGACGACATATCAGACCAACTCCTTGAAAGCCGCCCTTGAAGTTTAGTTGTTGAGCAAAAGTGTTTTTTTTTTTTTTTTTAGATGTTTTAGATTTTCTTTTTACCCTTTAGTGTGTGTACTTTACTATATTTATACATGGAATATTGCTTTTCAATATGAAAAGTAAAAAATAGTTTGAGGACATCCCCAACTGTGCCTTCTCAGGGAAAACCAAGCGTTAATGCATAATGTCGTCTTTCAGTCGATTCTTTCTTTTACCAGCGGTCTTCATCACTTAAGAGGCATATGCAATTTATCAAGAACCTTGATTATTCCCAAAGTGAATCATTGCCAGGCCATTAGCTTGTGCTTGTTCTCTCGTGATGAAATGCCATTTAAAGTTGCACAATGAGCCCGTATGGTGTGGGTCCAGCCACCCCCTCACCTCACCCCCTCCTCTGGCTCCTGCATGCAGCACAAGTGGCATTCTGTCCCATCCCTAAGGGCTTAATGACAGGGATAATGCATGTAATGTGACATTAATTGTTAAAGGTTCATAATAACAGCCTTCAATCACTTGGAAGGTTTCCTGGCATCTAATGAGGCCCTTTCAGCTCAATGGAGTGGAGTGAGGGAATGAATGAGAGGAATTAGCTTATTGGCCATTCATGCTCACTCCATTGCCAGCTATTTAAAAGTCATTGACCATTGCGCTACGGAGGAGCCCTGAGTGTGTCCCTGTCCTATGGGTGTGTGTGCCGTGGTGGGCGTGGTTAGAGGGGGGGCTCTTTACCTATGATAGAAACAAGGCAATAGAAATGTCAAGTGGCTTTTGTGAGGGGGAATAAACCTGGGCGTTGCGTCCCCTGCAAACCCCCCGTCCCTGCATTAGCATATGAACTGGTCCAATATGACTGTGGGTCTGGGCCCTGTCAGCCTAGCCTTAGAGACTGAGGTGATTAATATCTTTACGATGCCTTTATGCAGCTGCTTGACCCACTGATTACACCCCCAAATACACACAGCCTGGTAACTTGGGGCTCACGCCACCCACCCACACATACAGGGCATAAAATGCACTTTTTGGTCCACCAGCCACTGTGGCAGGTAGATAAAAAAAAAAAAAAAAAATTATAAGAAATTCTACCCGCCTCATTTTGTTTTTTAACCAGGGATTTTTTTTTTTGCCCCTGCTAAAATTACACCAGCAAAACAACAGGATGAGCATGCTTTAATGTTTCTAAAACAAAAAATACATTACTGGTAAGAAGTAATGTGGTCGACTGTCACAAAATAATTAGTCTTTTAACCAAAATATCAGATGTGACAAATTCACCTGCCCCTTTCAAGGGTGGGAGGTTACCGTGGTAGGTAGCACAACTCTAGTCATGTTTGTGCTTGTGAGATTGAGTCTGACAAGGAGGAGCGTTGTCTTCTCTTCCCTAGCAGTTGAAACTCAAACATAGAAAAACCTATGTAAAGAGCCAAGAAACACAAGGATAACGTTGACTTCAGTAGACTTTCGTTTCAAGTAAATTAGACCAACTTTTTTGCCTGTGTGGCAGCGTTTCTTTCACTCAGCTCTTCACACGGGCCCAGCCCCCAGCCAGGCAGTGTTGCAGCGCAAGGTGTAATATGCTATGTAGGATTCGTTGTTCTTTGACTTTGCCGTTAACCTCTACGGTCTAGAGGTTAACGGCCTGTTGCTCAGGCCCAGAAGATAGGATATGCATATAATTGGTAGTATTGGATAGAAAACACTCTGAAGTTTCTAGAACTGTTAAAATAATGTCTGAGTATAACTGATATGGCAGGGACAAATCCATCTGGAAAATGTTTGTTTTTTTTTGTCCGTTTTGCCATGGACTTGCTATTGACTAGAGGGAATTAGCTCACAGATTGCAGTTCCTATGGCTTCCACTAGATGTCAAGTCTTAAAACATGGTTTCAGGCTTGTTTTTTGATAAACTAACAAATAGAAGTTCTTACAAGTGGCTGTTGAAACGGACACTACTGTTTTGCGCACGTGAATCCTATTGAACAGACTATTTTATGTCTGAAATATTATCGTTTATTTAGATATTTGACAACATGAAGATTAATTAAAAACATTGTTTGACTTGTTTGGACGAACTTTACCGGTACTTTTGGGATTTCTTTGTCTGCATGTTGAACGACTGGATTACAGAATTCCATGGCGCCAACTAAACTGACTTTTTTGGGATATAAAGGACTTTATCGAACAAAATGATCATTCTTTGTGTTCCTGGGACCCGTGGGATTGCAAACAGAGGAAGATCTTCAAAGGTAAGTGATTTATTTTATTGCTATATTTGATTTTGTAACGCCTGTGCTGGTTTGAATATTATGTTGTTGGGCGCTGTCCTCAGATAATCGAATGTCCTGCTTTCGCCGTAAAGCCTATTGTAAATCCGACAACGCGGTTCGATTACCTAGATTCTAAGCTTTTGAATGGTGTACAACATGTATTTTCATGCATGTTTAATATTACTATTTTTACAATTTGAATTTGGCGCTCTGCATTTCACCGGATGTTGTCGTAGGTGGGCCGCTAGCCCAAACAGGTTAATTTACCAGCTATTAAGCAAAATGTAAAAAAAAACGTTCAAAACAGCTACTGCAGCATTTATTTTACTGTAAATGTGATCCTACTTGACTGGTTTTATTCACAAATTCGAGTGAAATGCTCACACTGTGGAGCCCTGCCAGCGTGGCTGGTGAAATACGCATCTTACCCCCCAATGCCAAAATCTACATGCTGGTGTTTATTTTAGGCCCTGCATCCATACCCCATGCTTTCTTTTCAACTTCAAACGTTTTCACTTTCTTATTAGGTTGAACTATAGGCCTACTGGTTTTTAGTTTAAGTATACAAAGGTACCATTTCTTTGTCTGTTAAGAAGACCCATACAGAGCTGAACATGCAGCGACGCAGACCCCTCTACGTCGGGTATTACACATACTCACTCAAATGTTATATATGTTAGTGCCTGTTGAAAGTATTCAGACCCCTTGACTAATCCATTTTGTTACAGCCTGAATTCAAAATGGAAGACATTGTTTTATTTCTGATCATCAACAAACAATACCCCATAGAAATCTTAGCAAATTTGTTGAATTAAGTACAGATCTCTCATGAGTCAATACATGTTAGAATCACTTTTGGCAGCAACGATTACCGCTAAGTCTTTCTGGGGAAGTCTAAGAGCTTTACACACCTGGATTGTACAAAGTTGATTGTTGATCATTGCTAGACAGCCATTTTCAAGTGTTCCCATAGATTTTCAAGACAATTTAAGTCAACTGTAACTAGGCCACTCAGGAACATTCAATGTCGTCTTGGTAAGCATCTTGTGTATATTTGGCCTTGTTTTTTTTAAAGATAATTCTCCTGTTGAAAGTTTGAATTTCTCCCAGTGTGTTGGAAAGCGGACAACAAGGTTTTCTTCTAGGATTTTGCCTGTGCTTAGCTGTATAACGTTTATTTTTATTTAAAAAAAACTCCCTAGTCCTTGCCGATGATGAGCATACCCATAACATGATGCAGCCACCACCATGCTTGAAAATAGTTTTTGACCCAAACATAACGCTTTGTATTCAGCACATAGTTTAATTTCTTTGCACTTTTACTTTAGTGCCTATTTGCAAACAGGATGCATGTTTATTCTGTATATGCTTCCTTATTTTCACTCTCCTTTAGGTTAGTATTGTGGAGTAACTGCAATGTTGATCCATCCTCTGTTTTCTCCTATTACAGACATTACTCTTACTGTTTTAATGTCACCATTGCCCTCATTGTTAAATCCCTGAGCAGTTTCCTTCCTTTTCAGGCAACTGAGTTAAGGATGCCTGTCTCTTTGTAGTGACTGGGTGTTTTGATGCTCCTTCCAAAGTGTAATTAATAACTTAACCATGCTCAAAGGGTAAAAAAATAAAATATATATATATATATCTCTCTCTACCAATAGGTGCCCTCCTTTGCGAGGCATTGGAACACCTCCCTGGTCTTTGTGGTTGAATCTGTGCTTGAAATTGACTGCTCGACTGAGGGACCTTACAGATAATTGTGTGTGGGGGGTACAGTAGTCCTTCAAGAATCATGTTAAACATTACATGCAATTTATGCTTTGCGTGGTTTGGCATTCTCCTCCACATACTCAAGATCCAGAGAAGTATCTAGTCTCATTGATAAAAAAAAAAATTAAAAGAAAGTACCATTTTTAATTCTACAAATATCACTACAGACCCAAATGGACTTCGGTTGTCAGTTGAACGGTGTTCCCTCCAACACATTCCTCCGACACAGCGGCTGGCTTCCGGGTTAAGAAGTGGGTGTTAAGAAGCGTGGTTTGGCGGGTCATGTTTCAGAGGACGCGTGATTCGACCTTTGCCTCTCCTGAGCCCGTTGGGGAGTTGTAGCGATGAGACAAGATTGTAATTGGATCGCATTTGGATATCACTAAATTTTACCATCTTCCCTCCATGTCTAAGGTATTAGACCCATCTCTTTGTTGTGGTTTATGTTAACTGTGGAGATATAAACATTCAACTGAAAGAGTACTTCTACTCTCGTGTCCACAACTCATATTCAAGGATTAACTTTTTTTTTTTACTATTTACTAAGGTTTTTTATCTGCAGTACCAGTCAAAAGTTTGGATTCAAATCAAAGTTTGTCACGTGCCCCGAATACAACAGGTGTATACCTTGGTGAAATGCTTACTCTAACCAACAGTGCAAAAAAGGTATTAGGTGAACAATGGGTAAGGAAAGAAATAAAAACAACAGTGAAAAATAACAGTAGTGAGGATCTATACAGTAGTGAGGCTATAACAGAAGTGAGGCTACATACAGGCACCGGTTAGTCGGGCTGATTGAGGTAGTATGTAGATATGGTTAAAGTGATGATGCATATATGATGAACAGAGAGTAGCGTAAAAGAGGGGTTGGTGGGTAGCGGGAAACAATGCAGATAGCCCGGTTAGCCAATGTGCAGGGGCACTGGTTGGTCAGGCCAATTGAGGTAGTATGTACATGAATGTATAGTTAAAAGTGACTATGCGTATATGATAAACGGAGAGTAGCAGCGGCGTAAAAGAGGGGTTGGGGGGTGTGCTATCTTCACGACTGTCTTGGTGTGTTTGGACCATTCTAGTTTGTTGTTGATGTGGACACCAAGGAACGTGAAGCTCTCAACCTGCTCCACTACAGCCCCGTCGATGAGAATGGGGGTGTGCTCGGTCCTGCTTTTCCTGTAGTCCACAAGCATCTCCTTAGTCTTGGTTACGTTGAGGGATAGGTTGTTATTCTGGCACCACCCGGCCAGGTCTCTGACCTCTCTATAGGCTCTCGGCGTTGTCGGTGATCAGGCCTACCACTGTTGTGTCGTCTGCAAACTTAATGATGGTGTTGGAGTCGTGCCTGGCCATGCAGTCGTGGGTGAACAGGGAGTACAGGAGGGGACTGAGCACGCACCCTTGGGGGGCTGTAGTGTTGAGGATCAGCGTGGCAGATGTGTTGCTACCTACCCTCACCACCTGGTGTCGGCCCGTCAGGAAGTCAGGATCCAGTTGCAGAGGGAGGTGTTTAGTCCCAGGATCCTTAGCTTAGTGATGAGCTTTGATGGTACTATGGTGTTGAACGCTGAGCTGTAGTCAATGAATAGAATTCTCACATTGGTGTTCCTTTTGTACAGGTGGGAAAGGGCAGTGTAGAGTGCAAAAGAGATTGCATCATCTGTGGATCGGTTTAGGCGGTATGCAAAAATGAGTAGGTCTATGGTTTCAAATACCTACTCATTCCAGGGTTTTTTATTTTCACTTTTTTTTCCTACATTGTAGAATAAAAGCAAGACATCAAACCTATGAAATAATAACACATGGAATCATGTAGTAACCAAGTGTTTGTCAAAGTAGCCACCCTTTGCCTTGACAACTTTGCACACTTGGCGTTCTCTCAACCAGCTTCATGAGGTAGTCACCTAGAATGCATTTCAATTAACAGGTGTGCCTTAATTTGTGGAATTTCTTTCCTCAATGCATTTGAGACGATCTGTTGGGTTGTGACACGATAAGTGTGGTATACAGAAGTTGGCCCTATTTGGTAAACGACCAAGTACATGCAGTGAGGGGAAAAGGTAGTTGATCCCCTGCTGATTTTGTACGTTTGCCCACTGACAAAGAAATGATCAGTCTATAATTTTAATGGTAGGTTTATTTGAACAGTGAGAGACAGAATAACAACAAAAAAATCCAGAAAAACGCATGTGAAAAATGTTAGAAATTGATTTGCATTTTAATGAGGGAAATAAGTATTTGACCCCCTTTCAATCAAAGATTTCTGCCTCCCAGGTGTCTTTTATACAGGTAACGAGCTGAGATTAGGAGCACAGTCTTAAAGGGAGTGCTCCTAATCTGTTTGTTACGTGTATAAAAGACACCTGTCCACAGAAGTAATCAATCAGATTCCAAACTCTCCACCATGGTCAAGACCAAAGAGCTCTCCAAGTATGTCAGGGACAAGATTGTAGACCTACACAAGGCTGGAATGGGCTACAAGACCATCGCCAAGCAGCTTGGTGAGAAGGTGACAACAGTTGGTGCGATTATTCACAAATGGAAGAATCACAAAAGAACTGTCAATCTTCCTCTGCCTGGGGCTCCATGCAAGATCTCACCTCGTGGAGTTGCAATGATCATGAGAACGGTGAGGAATCAGCCCAGAACTACACGGGAGGATCTTGTCAATGATCTCAAGGCAGCTGGGACCATAGTCACCAAGAAAACAATTGGTAACACACTACGCCGTGAAGGACTGAAATCCTGCAGCTCCCGCAAGGTCCCCCTGCTCAAGAAAGCACGTATACATGCCCGTCTGAAGTTTGCCAATGAACGTCTGAATGATTCAGAGGACAACTGGGTGAAAGTGTTGTGATCAGATGAGACCAAAATGGAGCTCTTTGGCATCAACTCAACTCGCCGTGTTTGGAGGAATGCTGCCTATGACCCCAAGAACACCATCCCCACCGTCAAACATGGAGGTGGAAACATTATGCTTTGGGGGTGTTTTTCTGCTAAGGGGACAGGACAACTTCACCGCATCAAAGGGACGATGGACGGGGCCATGTACCGTCAAATCTTGGGTGAGAACCTCCTTCCCTCAGCCAGGGCATTGAAAATGGGTCGTGGATGGGTATTCCAGCATGACAGTGACCCAAAACACATGGCCAAGGCAACAAAGGAGTGGCTCAAGAAGAAGCACATTAAGGTCCTGGAGTGGCCTAGCCAGTCTCCAGACCTTAATCCCATAGAAAATCTGTGGAGGGAGCTGAAGGTTCGAGTTGCCAAACGTCAGCCTCGAAACCTTAATGACTTGGAGAAGATCTGCAAAGAGGAGTGGGACAAAATCCCTCCTGAGATGTGTGCAAACCTGGTGGCCAGCTACAAGAAACATCTGACCTCTGTGATTGCCAACAAGGGTTTTACAACCAAGTACTAAGTCATGTTTTGCAGAGGGGTCAAATACTTATTTCCCTCATTTAAAATGCAAATCAATTTATAACATTTTTCACATGCGTTTTTCTGGATTTTTTTTGTTGTTATTCTGTCTCTCACTGTTCAAATAAACCTACCATTAAAATTATAGACTGATCATTTCTTTGTCAGTGGGCAAACGTACAAAATCAGCAAGGGATCAAATACTTTTTTCCCTCACTGTATTATGTCAAGAACAGCTCAAATAAGCAAAGAGAAACAAAATTACTTTAAGACATGAAGGTCAGTAAATCTGTAAAATTTCAAGAACTTTGAAAATTTCTTCAAGTGCAGTTGCAAAAACCAAGCGCTGTGAAGGAACTGGCTCATGATGACCAGAGGATAAGTTTATTAGTTACCATCCTCAGAAATTGCAGCCCAACTAAATGCTTCAGAGTTCAAGTAACAGACATCTCAACATCAACTGTTCAGAAGAGACTGCATGACTCAGGCCTTCATGGTCGAATTACTGCAAAGAAACCACTACTGAAGGACACCAATAAGAAGAGACTTGCTTGGGCCAAGAAACACAAGCAATGGCAATTAGACCGGTGGAAATCTGTCCTTTTGGTCTGAGTCCAAATTTGAGTCCAAGTTTTTGGTTTCAACCGCCGTGTCTTTGTGACGCAGAGTAGGTGAATGGATGAGCTCTGCGTGTGTGTGGTTCGACCGAAGTCCGTTTGCTGGTGAATTCAAGGCACACTTAACCAGCATGGCTACCACAGCATTCTGCAGCGATATGCCATCCCATCTAGTTTGAGCTTAGTGGGACTATCATTTGTTTTTCAACAGGACAATGACCCAATCCATCTCCAGGCTGTAGGGGCTATTTGACCAAGAAGGAGAGTGATGGAGTGCAGCATCAGATGACCTGGCCTCCTCAATCACCCAACCTCAACCCAATTGAGATGGTTTGGGATGAGTTTTATCCATAGAGTGAAGGAAAAGCAGCTAACAAGTGCTCAGCATCTGTGGGAACTCCTTCAAGACTTCTATTTTAGCCCTTGGCATCGCAGATGCTCGTTGGCGAGCGCAATAATTTTATAATATAGATTTCTTAATGTATTTTGCAACTCTCGTGCATGCAACGTGAGCGCTGTAGTCAGGGTATAAGACCGCACTCAACGAGCTGTATAGGGCCATAAGCAAACAAGAGAATACATAGCTGGAGGTACTGCTCCTAGTGGCCGTTGATTTTAATGCAGGGAAACTAAAATCTCTTGCCTCATTTTTACCAGCATGTCCCCTGTGCAACTAGAGGCTACAACTCTATCACTTTTACACCACACACAGAAATGCATACAAAGCTCACCCTCCATTTGGCAAATCCGACCATTACTACAGTTGAAGTGAGAAGTTTACATTGGCTAAGGTATAATGCATTAAACTCAGTTTTTCACAATTCCTGACATTTAATCCTAGTAAACGTTCCCTGTTTTAGGTCAGTTAGGATAATCACTTCATTTTAAGAATGTGAAATGTCAGAATAATAGTAGAGAATGATTTTACTTCAGCTTATATTTCTTCACATTCCCAGTGGGTCAGAAGTTGACATACACTCAATTTGTATTTGGTAGCATTGCCTTTAAATTGTTTAACTTGGGTCAAACGTTTCAGGTAGCCTTCCACAAGCTTCCCACAATAAGTTGTGTGAATTTTGGCCCATTCCTCCTGACAGAGCTGGTGTAACGGAGTCAGGTTTGTAGGGCTCCTTGCTCACACATGCTTTTTCAGTTCTGCCCACACATTTTCTATAGGGTTGAGGTCAGGGCTTTGTGATGGCCACTCCAATACCTTGACTTTGTTGTCCTTAAGCCATTTTGCCACAACTTTGGAAGTATGCTTGGGGTCATTGTCCATTTGGAAGACTCATTTGCGACCAAGCTTTAACTTCCTGACTGATGTCTTGAGATGTTGCTTCAATATATCCACATACTTTTCCTTCCTCATGATGCCATCTATTTTTTTTCCCTCCAAACATAACGGTGGCCTAACAGTTCTATTTTTGTTTCATCAGACCAGAAGACATTTCTCAAAAGTACAATCTTTGTCCCCATGTGCAGTTGCAAACCGTAGTCTGGCTTTTTTATGGCGGTTTTGGAGCAGTGGCTTCTTCCTTGCTGAGCGGCCTTTCAGGTTATGTCGATATAGGACTCGTTTTACTATGGATGTATATTCTTTTGTACCTGTTTCCTCCAGCATCTTCACTAGGTCCTTTGCTGTTGTTCTGGGATTGATTTGCACTTTTCGCACCAGAGTACGTTACTCTAGGCGTCTACTTCCTGAGCGGTATGACTGCTGCGTGGTCCCATGGTGTTTATACTTGCGTACTATTGTTTGTACAGGTGAACGTGGTACCTTCAGGCATTTGGAAATTGCTCCCAAGGATGAACCAGACTTGTGGTGGTCTACAATTTGTTTTCTGAAGTCTTGACTGATTTCTTTTGATTTTCCCATGATGTCAAGCAAAGAGGCACTGTTTGAAGGTAGGCCTTGAAATACATCCGCAGGTACACAACCAATTGACTCAAATGATGTCAATTAGCCTATCAGAAGCTTCTAAAGCCATGAAATAATTTTCTGGAATTCTCCAAGCTGTTTAAAAGCACAGTCAACTTAGTGTATGGAAACTTCTGACCCACTGGAATTGTGATACAGTGAAATAATCTGTCTGTGAACAATTGTTGGAAAAATTACTTGTCATGCACAAAGTAGATGTCCTAACCGACTTGCCAAAACTATAGTTTGTTAACAAGAAATTTGTGGAGTGGTTGAAAATTGAGATTTTTAATGACTCCAACTTACGTGTATGTAAACTTCGGACTTCAACTGTATATATATATATCCTCCTGATTCCTACTTACAAGCAAAAACTCATAAAATAAGTACCAGTGACACGCTAAATGCAGAAGTAGTGCATTGAATCGAATGCTAAGCTACATTCATTCGATGGCATTGAGGAATTTACCACCTCAGTCACTGGCTTCATTAATAAGTGCGTCGACATGGTCATCCCCACAGTGACGGTCCGTACGTATCTCAACCAAAAGCCATGGATTACAGGCAACATCTGTAATCCATGTCAGCAAGACAAATTAACTGATTGTGGACTACAGGAAACGGTGGCCGGAGCACTCCCCCATCCGTTTCGACAAGGCTGTAGTGGAGCGGGTCGAGAGCTTCAAGTTCCTCGATGTCCACACACACCAACGCAGTGGTGAAGGTGGCACTACAATGCTTTTTCCCCCTCAGGAGACTGAAAACATTTGGCATGGCCCCTCAGATCCTCAGATTTGAGAGCATCTTGACTGGCTGCATCACCGCTTGGCTTCCGGCCACAAGGTGCTACAGAGGGTAGTGCGTACGACCCAGTACATCACTGGGGCCGAGCTTCCTGCCATCCATAACCTCTAGACCAGGCGGTGTCAGGGGAATAGAGGTCGACCGATTATGATTTTTCAACGCCGATACCGGTTTATTGGAGGACCAAAAAAGGCGATACCGATTTTAATCTCCCAATTTCCTTTTATTAATATTTGAATTAATGACAATTACAACTAATGAATGAGGAATTAACCGTTTTTTTTTTTTACTTCTTAGGGATCAGCAAGGTGATTTGGTGCGCTAGCACCCCACTCCCGACACTACCAGGCGAAAAGAAAGACAAAATCCAAAAGTTGAATTATTAAATGCACCAATATACAAGTGTTTCATACTCATCAAAAGCTCTGCTTCTTGGCAATATCACAGCGTTGTCGGATTTCAAAAAGGCTTCACTGCGAAAGCACTACTTGTTTGAGGGTAGCACCTTCAATATTTTCCATAACCATAATCTTTAGCCAGCGCGGTCGATTTCACAGGGAAAACCTGTGCCTTACCTTTTGTAAAACATCTGCAGAGGGCTTCCTAAGTGTCCAAGGAAGACAATCCATGGGTATTTGGTTAGAAAAAGTAATTTATTATAACCAAACGGAGATTTAAGGATGGCACCTTGTGTTAAGAAAATCCAACGTGAAGTGAACGCGTTCATTTAAACCTATAAACTTTCCCTCAACAAAACAAAAACCAATTAAAATGCAACCTTAGATTATCACTTTTATTCATAAAAGATAAGCTTTCACTTGGATGGTCACCTAAACGTTATTTAAGTCAAATAAAGTGGACCGCTCAGCCAAACGTGCGCCCAAAAACGCTGAAAAATAGCTCCCCTGACTAAAACGGTTACCGATTGAACACAATGGTTCCGATTTCCATTAAACTTTACCTATACACTGCTGACATCCAGTGGAAGCAATAGGTACTACATTCAGTGTCCTGGTATAAATACTTTTCAATAGGCAGTCTCTAAGTGAGCCATAAGCCACCAGAATGTAATTTCCGGATGGAATTTTCTCTGGTTTTTGCCTGCCAAATGAGTTCTGTTACACTCACAGACAAAATGTTAACACTTTTGGAAACCTCAGTGTTTCCTATCCAATAGTATTAATTATGTGCATATCCTATTTTCTGAGCCTGAGTGGAAAGCATTTTACTTTAGGCACGCCAGACTCTCCAAAACCGACCCCTCAGCTGCAAATCCCCAACAAGTTAATATAATACATAATTAAATCAATTTAGTCTAAAATGAATAATGAAACATGTTCAATTTGGTTTAAATAATGCAGAAACCGTGAAGAAAAAAAGTGCAATATGTGCCATGTTTAAAAAAAAAAAAAAAAAGCTAATGTTTAAGTTCCTTGCTCAGAACATGAGAAAATATGAAAGCTGGTGGTTCAATATCCTCAGCTAAGAAGTTTTAGGTTTTAGTTATAGGAATTATGATGCATTGACTATTTCTCTCTATGCCATTTTGTATTTCATATACCTTTGACTATTGGATGTTCTTATAGGCACTTTAGTAGTACTCTAAGTCAATCACACTTCTGTGAAATCAAACTGTCCACTTAGGAAGCAACACTGATTGACAATAAATTTCACATGCTGTTGTGCAAATGGAATAGACAACAGGTGTAAATTATAGGCAATTAGCAAGACACCCCCAATAAAGGAGTGGTTCTGCAGGTGGTGACCACAGACCACTTCTCAGTTCCTATGCTTCCTGGCTGATGTTTTGGTCACTTTTGAATGCTGGCGGTGCGTTCACTCTAGTGGTAGCATGAGACGGAGTCTACAACCCACACAAGTGGCTCAGGTAGTGCAGCTCATCCAGGATGGCACATCAATGCGAGCTGTGGCAAGAAGGTTTGCTGTGTCTGTCAGCGTAGTGTCCAGAGCATGGAGGCGCTACCAGGAGACAGGCCAGTACATCAGGAGGCGTGGAGGAGGCCGTGGGAGGGCAACAACCCAGCAGCAGGACCGCTACCTTCGCCTTTGTCAAAGGAGGAGCAGGAGGAGCACTGCCAGAGCCCTGCAAAATGACCTCCAGCAGGCCACAAATGTGCATGTGTCTGCTCAAACGGTCAGAAACAGACTCCATGAGGGTGGTATGAGGGCCCGGCGTCCACAGGTGGGGGTTGTGCTTACAGCCCAACACCGTGCAGGGCGTTTGGCATTTGCCAGAGAACACCAAGATTGGCAAATTCGCCATTGGCGCCCTGTGCTCTTCACAGATGAAAGCAGGTTCACACTGAGCACATGTGACAGACGTGACAGAGTCTGGAGACGCCGTGGAGAACGTTCTGCTGCCTGCAACATCCTCCAGCATGACCGGTTTGGCGATGGGTCAGTCATGGTGTAGGGTGGCATTTCTTTGGGGGGCTGCACAGCCCTCCATGTGCTCGCCAGAGGTAGCCTGACTGCCATTAGGTACTGAGATGAGATCCTCAGACCCCTTGTGAGACCATATGCTGGTGCGGTTGGCCCTGGGTTCCTCCTAATGCAAGACAATGCTAGACCTCATGTGGCTGGAGTGTGTCAGCAGTTCCTGCAAGAGGAAGGCATTGATGCTATGGACTGGCCCGCCCGTTCCCCAGACCTGAATCCAATTGAGCACATCTGGGACATCATGTCTCGCTCCATCCACCAACGCCACGTTGCACCACAGACTGTCCAGGAGTTGGCGGATGCTTTAGTCCAGGTCTGGGAGGAGATCCCTCAGGAGACCATCCGCCACCTCATCAGGAGCATGCCCAGGCGTTGTAGGGAGGTCATACAGGCACGTGGAGGCCACACACACTACTGAGCCTCATTTTGACTTGTTTTAAGGACATTACATCAAAGTTGGATCAGCCTGTAGTGTGGTTTTCCACTTTAATTTTGAGTGTGACTCCAAATCCAGACCTCCATGGGTTGATACATTTGATTTCCATTGATAATTTTTGTGTAATTTGGTTGTCCGCACATTCAACTATGTAAAGAAAAAAGTATTTAATAAGATTATTTCATTCATTCAGATCTAGGATGTGTTATTTTAGTGTTCCCTTTATTTTTTTGAGCAGTGTATAATAAACACAGAAATACGAGCCTTTGGTCATTAATATGGTAAAATCCTGAAATGAACATTTCGAAAACAAAATGATTTTTCTTTCAGTGAAAAACACAACCGTTCTGTATTTTACCAAACGGGTGGCAACCCTAAGTCTAAATTTTGCTGTTACATTGCACAACCTTCAATGTTATGTCATAATTATGTAAAATTCTGGCAAATGAATTACGGTCACACAGTTCTCAACGAGCCAGGTGGCCTAAACTGTTGCATATACCCTGACTCTGCTTACTGAACGCAAGAGAAGTGACACAATTTCCCTAGTTAAAAGAAAATCGTGTTAGCAGGCAATATTAACTAAATATGCAGGTTTAAAAATATATTCTTCTGTGTATTGATTTTAAGGAAGGCATTGATGTTTATGGTTAGGTACGTTTGTGCAAAGATTGCTCTTTTTTTTTCCCGGCAATGCGCTTTTGTTAAATCGTCACCCGTTTGGCGAAGTTGAAGTAGGCTGTGATTCGATGATAAATTAACAGGCACCGCATTGATTATATGCAACGCAGGACAAGCTAGTTAACTTCTTAGGGAGCAGCTCCCGAGGTGACGGTTTTGGAGAGCCTGGCGTGCCCAAAGTAAAATGCCTCCCACTCAGGCCCAGAAAATAGGATATGCACATAATTAGTACCATTGGCTAGGAAACACTCTGTTTCTAAAGGTGTTAACATTTTGTCTGAGTATAACAGAACGGATATGGCAGGCAAAAACCAGAGGAATTTCTGTTCTGTAAAAAGTGATTTTGACACATTGCCTCATTTGAACCCCCCCTTTTATGAAAATGCCCATATATGGGAGTATGAATGCAGTACCTATTGCTTCCTCTGGATGGCAACAGTCTCGAGACACTGTTTTGATTCTATTTAGTTGCTTTAGATGGCAGAAGAAGAATTAGGAAGTGGCCACACAGAAGTCAACAGAAGAGAATGCGCGTTCCCGGGTTGCGCGCTCTGTGGTTTTTTTCCTTTCCTATCGCCCAGTTTATATTCCAGTTGAAATATTATACTGAATATACATTAAAGTGTTCCTAAGGATACCTTATCAATGATGTTTGATTGTTCTTGGACAAGTGTATAGGTTGAACGAGTTCTCTTCACGTTTCAATGGGTGAGTGGACGCTGTATTATCTTATCATAACGCGCCAACCAAACAGAGATTTATGGATATAATAATTGACTTTTTCTAACAAAAGAACCATGGATTGTCTTCGTTGGACACTTGGGAAGCCCTCAGCAGAAGTTCTTCAAAAGGTAATGTATTTGTTTTCGCTGTGAAATGTGTTCTGTGTGAACCGTGATGGCTTATGAATTTATGGTAATAAGAAAAATATTGGAGGTGCTACCCTCAAACAATCAAATGTAGTGCTTTCGCCGTAAAGCCTTTTTGAAATCTGACCGCTGTGATATTGCAGAGCTTTTGATGACTATGCAACACTTGTATATTGAATGTTTAATAATTCAACTTTTGGATTTTGAATTTGGCGCCTTGCATTTCACCGGGTAGTGTTGAGGAGCGTCCCACCGCTCCTTAAGAAGTTAACCTAGTAATATCATCAACCGTCTGTAGTTAACTAGTGATTATGTGAAGATTGTTTTTTATAAGATAAGTTTAATGCTAGCTAGCAACTTACCTTGGCTCCATGAAGCCACAAGGTCCTTTTGACGCTGCACTCGCGTAACAGGTGGTCAGCCATGCAGTTTCCTCGTGGATTGCAATGTAATCGGCGTCCAAAAAGGCAGATGAACGATTTTTATAACTTGAAGTCAGCCCTAATTAATTGGTCGATCTCTACAGAGGAAGGCCCTACAAATTGTCCAAGAGTCCAGCCATCTAAGTCAGACTGTTCTCTCTGCTACCGCATGGCAAGCGGTATCGAAGTCATGAGCCGAAAGAACCCTGAACAGCTTGTACCCCCAAGCCATAAGACTGCTAAATAGTTAGTTAACCAAGAGCTACACTGACTATCTGCATTAACCATTTTTTGCATGAACTCTTGACTCATTACATACGCTGCTGCTACTGTTTATCTATCCTGTTGCCTAGTCACTTCATGCCTACCTATATGTACATATTTACCACAATTACCTCGTTCCCCTGCACCTCGACTCAGTACTGGTACCCCATTTATTTAACCAAGTTATTGGTATCGTTGTATTTATTTCTTTTTTTTCTCTCTGCATTGTTTGGAAAGGCTCGTAAGTAAGCATTTCGCTGTTAGTCTACACTTGTTGTTCACAAAGCATGTGACAAATAACATTTTATTTGATACTCACTTAAGTTTAAGCGCCTGGTTGATTTTCCCATACTGCTGGCCAACTTGTCTGGGCTCCCTCCCCCTTACCCGAAGTCCCTCGCCAGTTGCACTTTATATCCCCTCCTTTTTGTCCAGCTTACTAAACCAGTCTCAATAATAAGGCCGTATGATGTGGTCCCAGCGAGGCCCAGTTCATGAAATGAATAGTGTGGCTCTTCATTCCCCTCTGCTGTCTGACTGGGGGGACCTCATAATGGCTTCATTAAGGCAGAAGTTGAATTTGGTTGACAATGGGTTAATGGCCCATGTGTAGTCTATTGGCAGCAGGGAAGAGGCTACGGGAGGAGGAGTAGTTTGGATGAGCGTTTTTACTGCGAGGTCAGCTGGGGTCAGCCCAGTGTCAGCCACCAGTGAACAAATGTGTAATTGATGTTGGGACAGCCCCCTCGCTCCTTTCACTTGGATGGCAGGAGGGGGGAGAGGGGTTGTAATTGTATCCCCCCCCTCCCCACAACGCAACATGGAGTCGGGAAAGCAAAAGGAGACTAACGACATCCCAGAAAGAGGATACGCTTTAATTTGTCTATTCTCCCCCATCTAAGTTTCATTTCTTCCTGCTGGTTTAATTGCTCTCCTTCACGTCAGGAAGCTGCCGTCTGATTCGTCAGCGTGGGGGAGGAAGTGTTGTCGTCCTTTGTCTCTGATTAGCACGGATGTTAAAATAGAATGGGGATGAAGGTGTAGGTATCACTACCACTAACCCCCAGTCGGTTGAGTTTAGGTACGTGTGGTGAAGCCTAAAGGATAGAACCAGACAGCAGGGGAAGAACAGTGGTGGTTTTTAAGAACCAGACAGCAGGGGAAGAACAGTGGTGGTTTTTAAGAACCAGACAGCAGGGGAAGAACAGTGGTGGTTTTTAAGAACCTGACAGCAGGGGAAGAACTGTGGTGGTGGTTTTTACTAACTAAAATTTGACCTCCAATCAATCAATTTGTGTATTTCCTCTCCCCTAAAAGGTGGAGAAACCATCAAGAACATCAACCAGCAGTCCGGAGCGCACGTGGAGCTGCAGAGAAACCCGCCGCCTAACACCGACCCCAACGTGCGCATCTTCTCCATCCGTGGCACCCACCAGCAGATGGATATGGCCCGCCAGCTGATCGATGAGAAGATTGGGGTAGGTGGTCCTTTTTATATACCCCCAAATAAAAGCTATTGTCTGGCCTGATATTCATGAGGGCACATGTCAAAGGGGGGTGCAACTGGTTCTTGTGCCCCTACCATCCACCAGTATGTCACCCGGGGTTAAACATGAAGAATCCATCAAATGGACTTAATGGAGTGCGTCAGCGGCCAACGCTGACCTTTGGCCTTGCCTGTTCACCCCCGTTTAACCACAAGTGTGGTCTCTCCTCTCTCCTGTCCTTTCTTGCGCTCTCTCGTCTAGGCCTCAGGAATGGGGGGCAACAGCAGTTTTGGTCTGAACCCGTTCGGCCAAGGGCCAACTACCCCGCATCAGAAGTGAGTCTCCCCACCTTTTACCACTTACATTTGTCTAACGTGCCTTCATCTACCTTCTTGGCTGATTCTTACACTGACCAAAATATGAAAACAATGATTTGACAATTCCCATGCCAACACAATTAGTATAAATATAAATTGTGACCGTAGGTCTCTTAAACTGCCTAACATGCTTATCTCTGTTTTTGTGGTGTTAGTGGACCCCAGACATTCCTGACAGGAGGATGGGGCACAACATATCAGACATGGCAGCCTCCGGGCCAACAGGACCCCAGTAAGTGAATTAGGTTCAGGGTGGGATACCCATAACACTTAATACCAATATCGGTCTTCAATTTTACTACAATGCCTTGATTACTTGATAAATGGAGACCATGCAGACCATGCAATCATCAAAATAATGCCTGGCATATGTCCCTCCCCAGAGAAATGAAAGAGGACAAAGGGGTGGGAGGACTAAAACTAGCTATGTCTTATGCTCTCTGCTCTGCTTACTGACAAGACTTTGCCAGTTGAACAGCAATTTCTTAGGAATACAAGGAATTGGAGAGATTAAAGACTTAAGGCTGGTTTTGTCAATGCTGCAGTGCATTTAAATTCAACTCAAGAGGGGCAGGGTAGTTCTTGCATTCAAAATGTGATTAACCGTCCAGATATGGGTTTACTTTTTCTCCAACTTTCACTCCATGGAAGTTCTAGTTAGGGTTTGGGCTAACTTCGGGTAGGGGCCACAAGCCATAGGATACAGCGGGCCATGTCTGGATTGTACGTCTCAGCCTCCATTGAAAGACCCTCATGCAGTAACTCTGTCCTCCAACAGTGTTATCTGTCTGGTTGCAGGTCTCAATGGATCCCAGACCGGACAGATGGACTATTCCAAAGCATGGGAACCGTATTCTAAAAAGATAGGCAAGAGTCAGTCTTCAGGGGGAGAACAGAGGAGCTCCTACCCCTTCTCGCTTGTGTAACACCTCCACTAAGTTTCTCATTGGTCCTAGCCCCACATACTCTCCTTTTGTGAGGGCATTGTACTTAAGCTCATGGTCTCATAGTACTTTTTGTAGAAGCAAGTGCTGACTGAGCCTTTCTCTTGGTAGAGACTGACTTCCTGGTTGGTTTGGGGGGCCAAGCAACAGTTGGCCCCTACAGGTGACTCATCTGTCAAATAAATATCTGTCTGCAACCGTTCTCCCCCTTTCTCCCTTGCTGGGAATGTCCACAAGCGCATGTGTGCAGTATACACTTCGGAACCAAACCTCCCCTGCCCTTGTTTAAAGAAGTTGCATGCAAAGAAACTGAGTGTATGGGCAGAAATGTCATGTCACCTTGACACCATTTGACGCCGATGATTGAAGTCATAAGTTACACTAAGCAATCGAGCTGCACAAATGTGTATCATCGCCGTTTCAAAGGTGTAATGAGCAGATTATTGATTTTATCAGCTATGTACATTAGCATTTGTTTGAATAACTGAATATATTTGAGTCTGAAGAAATTTAATTTATGGAGCCAAACACATTAATTGGGGAGATCTTGTTTGTGTATTTGGTGTGTATTGTATTGACTCATCCTTGTTTTGTTGTACCCAGGTCAGCAGAGCCAAGCCCAGAGCAGTGGCTCTGACTACAGCAAAGCATGGGAGGATTACTACAAGAAACAGAGTAAGACTACACTCACGTGGCCACCAAACTCCTCCAATAGACTTGCCTTTTGAGTGCACAACATCAGAGGAAGTAGATTTCTGCTCACTGTTTGATGCGGTCAGTAGTGCTCTGCTCTGGTGCCTCCAACTCCCTCTCCCCTGACCTTCCTCTGTCATTCCCATTCCTCTTCCCTGTGCTCACCCTCTCCCCAGGCCAGGCAGCAGGCCCCGGCTCCCAGCAGAGCTCCCCTCCGGACTACAGTGCTGCCTGGGTGGAGTATTACAGACAGCAGGGGGCCTACTATGGCCAAGGTGCACAGCAGACACCGGCCCCTGGACTTCAGGTGAGAACCCATCCCAACTCTTAGCACCCTCTCCACCCCACCACCCCCTGAGGGCTGTTAGTGCCCAGTGTGGCCCTTTAGGAATGTTTTAAAAATGTTGCTGAAGGCATAGTTTCATTCAAGTAAATGTCCCATGTAAAAGCCATTCTGGCATCAATTATGTTGTTGGTAGATGCGTTTAACTAAGTGGTTTCTGTATGGAGATGTACTGTAAGTTGCACATGTAAATGTATGTCTGTCCATTGTCACTGATGTGAACCTGTTTTGCAGGATCATTAGAGAGGACACCCTTTAGTTGAAGATTTTTGAATCACTGAGGATGAAAACAAACCTTTTGTAACAGAGGTTTCTAGATTTGCAACGCCTTGAAGACTTTTACTTTTTTCTTAGTGAGAAACACTAGCTGTAGAATGACTTATACAATTAAAAAAAAAAAAAAGAATATTTCTAAATCAGGAACATTTAATTGTTACTAAATACTTGTGTACACCATTATTTTGAATTGACAATTTCCGGGATCCCTTTTGGACTTATGAGAGAGCTGTTTTGTTTTCTATTTTTTCCTTTTTGATTCAAATTACATTGCCAAAACGAACCCCGGAGTTGTAACATTTCAGTAAACGCAATATAATCTATTTTTTCTAGTTCTGTTGCAATAAAATCGCAATTATGGGCTTAGCAGTCTTGAATGAATTTTTGTTTTGTCATAAGATGTTTTAAGAATGTGTAAAAATGTTTTCTTTTCCTTTTACAAAAAGCATTTTAATTCAGTGAGATGAAACTGTGATATTTTGTTACAGGAAAATGTATAATTTTGTTGCAAAATATGAGAGATGTTGGCAAATGGCAGTCAATTCCTAATTTAATTCCTGTTGTGCTTTGTATTGTTTTTCATTGTCTTTTTATTGTACTCTGGTTTAGAAAAGGTGCAGTATCTTATTTCATTGTTGAAACAAAGATGGATTCTCTAATATTTTGACAGGCGTTTAACTTGTAGTTCTTAGATGAATTTTTTTTAGGCATATGAAAATGTAATGAATAATTTATTACAATGATCTGATATGGGAAAAGGGGATGTTGCATTTTGTGAGTTATTTGCCTTTGCTATCTTGTAAAACTATGTATGTATGCTCAGATACTTGACTAAATACTTTATTTAAAAATATATATATAATTAAATCAAAGAAGTTTTTTTCATGGAGTCATTATCACAGGAAAACTGTCCCTGTTTTTCTGTTCTGTTTTCATACTGAAATGTTCAAAGATCGTGAATGTGTAATTTGAAATTTGATGTTGCATCTTGCTATGGACAAAAATTATAAATGCCAGGTTTTTATGTATGTTTTGTACCTAAATAATTCAAGACTGCTAAGCCTCTGGATTCTACCTGTGTAATAATTAATTGTAGTTTTTTATATGCTAAGTATTCCGATCAAAATTGTCTTATTTGGTACCACCCAGTTTCCCTAATGCCCCATCCAGTACACACTGTGGACTCGTGTACAGTCCAATGCTAAACTTTTTAATTCATTTTTCTTTCTACTTTGTGTGATCTAATATATGTATGATTGATTAGTTACGAAATGAATCTAGTGTTAACTTCATTGCTTAATGAAAAGGGATATTATAATTTCAAAATGTTTAATTTTAGTGTTTTTCCTCATATGTACAGGTAACCGTGTATTAAAAACGTCAAGACTACCTTTGTGTTCTGTTAAAATTGTTTTATTTTGCCATTTGAAAGCTTGGTTTTTTCTTGTCACATTCCAGTATTGAGTGTTAACGATTTTATTGGGTTTAAACTGTGAAACCTTTCCTCCGCGCTCTGTTTTAAGACTAAGAGTATTCGCTATACATGAAGTAAATATAAAGGTCAAACTGTATGGTATGTTGTATAAAAATATATATATTTTTTCTATAGAACATTACTTTGCAAGTTCACAAATTCAAATAAATGTTCCGCAAGCCTCTCTTGTGGTGAAGTATACTATCTCTATTAGTTGCTACAGTGCCTACAGAAAGTATTCATACCCCTTAACTTCCACATTTTGTTACAGCCTGAATTCAAATTGGATTAAAGGTTTTATTTTTTCTCACTCATCTACTACACACACAACCCCATAATGACAGTGAAAATCATGTTTATATAATTTTTTGCAAATGAAATGAAGAAATCTCATTGTACATAAGTATTCACACCCCCTGAGTCAATACATATTAGTTTCACCTTTGGCAGCAATTACAGCTGTGAGTCTTTCTGGGTAAGTCTCTACGAGCTTTTCACACCTTGAATGTACAATATTTGCACGTTTTTAAATACATCAAGCTCTGTCAAGCTAGACAGCCATTTTCAACTCTTGCCTTTAGATTTTCAAGCTGATTTAAGTAAACTGTAACTTTGCCACTCAGGAACATTCAGTGTTGTCTTGGTAAGCAACTCTAGTGTGTATTTGGCTTTGTTTTTAGGTTATTGTCCTGCTGAAAGGTGCATTTGTCTGTCTGCTGGAAAGCACATTGAATCAGGTTTACCCCTAGGATTTTTGCGCATGCAGTTTATTTTTAACCCCCCCAAAAAATATATATATCCTTGACGATGACAAGCATACCCATAACATGATGCAGCCACCACCATGCTTGAAAATATGAAGCATGGTACTCAGTGACGTCAAACATAACACCTTGTATTCAGGACAAAAAATATTTTTGTCTTTTAAAAAAAAAAAATATATATATTTTTTTTTTTTACTTTAGTGCCTTACGATGCATGTTTGAAATATTTTTTATTCCGTGCATACCTTTTCACTGTCATTTAGGTTAGTATTGTGGAATAACAATGTCCATCCTCAGATTTGTCCTATCACAGCCATTAAAATCGAACTGTTTAAAAGTCACCATTGGCCTCATGGTGAAATCCCTGAGTGGTTTTCTTCCTCTCCGGCAACAGAGTTAGGAAGGACGCGTGTATCTTTGTAGTGACTAATGTATTGATAAACTATCCAAAGTGCAATTAGTACCTTTACCATGCTCAGAGGGAAATTTATCCATCTAATATTAACACAAAATGTGGATAATGTCTAGGGTGAGAATATTTTCTGAATGCTCTTATGTCATGTTAAACAACACATGGTACATTTTTTTCCCACCCATACCTTTTCTCTTGTTTTTTTCTTTGCTTGGCAGTTGGCAACCATACCTTAAGACATGAAGAAACAAAACAAATGTGTAAAGTTAATATATATGTCCAGAAGATGCATGGCAGTGACTGCCAAAGTCTAAAATGCACTTGCCCATTGGGAAAGTTGGGTATTATTTTTTTGTTGCCTAAAGATTCATCACTTGCCCGTAAATGTAAATAAGCAATTTTCATGCAGAAGTGCCATTTCTTTTCCCTCTGCCTTTCCTCACCTATGTGTAGGTGAATCAGATCAGAACTGGAATTATTTGGGATCCCATAAAATCAGTTAAAGGTGTTTTTTCTTTACCACAAGGTCCTGTGTGATCTCAGCTGTATGAATATAGCAATTGTGGTTTCTTATTGTATATGTATGTATATGAAAGTTCCCCCAATTCGATGCCTTTGGAGATGTGTAACTTGGTATAAAAAAAAATGTAATTTGTTTTCACCTAATTTTATAATTCTGTCAGAGCACATGTTCAATTTCTTAAACCTATTTTCCCATCTCAAGGTTAAATAAAATGACTTAAATTCAAAATAAAGTAACAGGATTGACTGTAACAGGGTTGTCTAGTTAATCTTAAAAAATCCATAAATCACATTTTGACCGGGCATGGACGCTTGTGTGCAACGGAGTGGCAATTGAATGCAAGCTTCACATTTTTTATTTTAAAACATTCTAGCCTGCAGGTTAGAAGGCTTGACGTGTTATCCTCGATCCGCTCAGTTTTCCACCACAAAACACCAGAAAAAGGCCCGAGTAGAACCAGCTCACCTGCTTATACACGGATTTCACTATTTGGTGTTACATTTGTATTTTATAAAGAAAGGAGTAGTTTTATCAAATTAAAATGAGAGTTCAGGTAACAAGGTTGACCTTAATGGAGAAACGTAAGTGAATCACTAACATGAAATAATCTTCAGAAATGACTTTGTCAAGGCAACAAAATAACTAGGTCTTTTTGATGGTGAAACATTTTGGAGATAAGTGGGTTCAATTCTTCCCAGAAGTCATCTGCATGGAGGGACATGCAAAAATGCTGACTTGTCACTTTAGGAAGCATTTTCATGTTTCAGATTGATTGAATTCTCTGTGGTCTATATTAAAGAGCACTTTATTGAATATAAAATACTTAATTCCATATTGGTGCACCATTTCTAGTTAATATCAAATGGACACACAAGACACTCATTTTGTGGAACGACCCAAATTCTTTTCATAGACCACCTATTGGCTGATATTTAAAACCACCCCAATATCAGGCAAAGGGGCTTAATTGATCCGCTCGGCTGTTAAACCCATTTTAATGCATCATCACTGCTTGAACTTAATCTTGTGACCATGCACGAAAAGGTTTGTGGGCAAGTTAGTGTATGCCATTTTTGCATTTGCCATCTTTTTCAACCTTAGTGTATGTTCTTCTATACGCTCTTGTAGTTAATGAGATGTAATTTGGACAGCGCTTTATCTATCATCGACTCCAGACCTGGAGAGGCAGAACCAGGCTGGACAACTTTTGCAGGTATAGCAAAGCACTTGGTGAAATTCTCCTGGAGTTCTTCCATCGTTCAGTTAGGCAATGTTTTATACTACAGCAAAGCTTTATAATTCCCATCTATACCAAAAATTAAACTTGTAGGTTGAGCATATTCTTGGATACATTTTTCTTAATTTTTGTTATTCTTTGCTCTAGTCTGACTCTTCTCATTGTCCCTCTCCCTTTGTGAACGGTCCACAGGGGTGTCCCCGGAGCACCGTTATTGAGCAGCTTTGTCATCCCACGTCTTTGCTCCCTGTGGGGGGCCTCGGCCATAGTGGACCCTACTCTGCCCCGGCCCTGTCCCCCCCATTGATACTGTGCAGCTGTTTCCAAATCCAGCCCTTGATTTTGATCCTCTTGCTTTTTAATATGAAGCCCCTGCGGACAGTCCCTGGCCTGGCTGGCCATTGTAGGGGCGTGATCATTTAGTTGTTCTCCAGATCACCTCCAGACGGGTTGAGAGCCATGATTATGAAGGGGGGACCATTCATTTTGAATAGGGTCTCTATGCTGCTGTATATGAAACCTAATCCCTATAGTATCACTAACTGTAGATGTTTGGTTTTAGGTGTACGACAGGGGGTATTCCATATAGAGAACGTGGAATGTGAAGGGGACAGTGTGTATTATGGCTCATTCACTGTTCACAGCGTTGGTCCTGAAGAGCTGCCCTGTACAGCAATGAATCGTTTATTAAATGAGCTTTATTGATTTGTTTATGCAGGGCTGTCCAAAGAAAAATGGATGGTTGTGCAGTCTGTTTTCACCGGTCTGAGTAAGTCAACAGTGAGGCAAATTATTTGATGAAATGCAAGCATTTGATTATAGTCTAATTAATTTGGCCATTTTATCAATGTGTTTTTACTTAATACCAAGCCTGCCTATCTGAGCAGGGGGGAAGTGGGGGTGCTTTATCTTTCAAACACACACACACACATCTGCATTCCTCCTCTTTGCCCCCCTCTAAAGCTCCAGTTTCGTTAAGCAGGTGTCCTGCCCCCGTCCCATTCCAGGGAAACCCCTTATGGGAGGGACTGGCCCTCTCTCACCTTTCCTGCACATAAGCCGATCTACTGTATCCACCATGCTGGGATATCTACCTTAATCTCTTTTTAATGGCCCCAAGGAGGAGCCCAGGGGAGACCTGTCTGCCCATCCCTCTCAGCTGATATTCTGTTGAGGTTGTAGTTGGCAAGTCGCTTTTTTAGTAACAGGAATGATTCAGCTTAGAAATTAATGACAATTTGTCTTCCGGTTGGGAATGTTTGTTTGGTTAAAATCTAAAAGGAGCTTGGTGTTTTTAACACGATTTATTCAGCCCACTTTAATGTTGAATGCTTGTTATATAATAGCATGGCTGAAGGTGTTTTGTCTTTTTTTAAGAGGACTGTTTTAAGGAAAGAATGTTTTATGCAATACTTTTTTAAAGTTAGGAAATGCTGATTTACAGTAATTTAAAAAAAAAATCTATCGGGGGTATTATGTGCTTGGTCTATTTCATAAAAAAATACATAGGTCTTTGCAGCTAGAATTTGATTAATGAAATAAAACACGTTTTAAATGGAATTAGAAAAAAGGCCTACTCTTTGTTAAGATCAACCCCGTTAAACAATGACTATCCTATAGTGTATATAGCCTATATATTGTTAAAAAACGTTAAAGTAATTTGTAGTGATAAGAACCTTTAGTTTAATTGTTGCAATCTTTTACTTTATTCTATACAACTTCATATTTCTTTAAGAATTTTAGGTTTAGTGGCTGCTTGCCCTAGGCCTAAAATTTGAGATTTTTTTGCAAAATATTGGAAAGAAATCTATAGCAAATTTAAAGGCTATTGTTTAATCCATAGGCTACACTTTAATTTAGCAAATATTGGCCTAAATTGTTTTTCAATAGATCTTGCCGTGTCCATCGCTTTACCAGGCAGAAAAGGTTCATGCATATAAGTAAAATCCATGCGTTACCCCATTCCAAATGTTTTTATTCCTCTTTAATGAAGACTGGTCCCTCCCCCTGGCCCAACCATTTAACTCAAAGCTGAAGCCTCTTAGTAAAATAAATGCTGAAATGCAATAAATGTAAATAAATCTGAGAACGAATCAGATTCAGCGAGGGGGACATTTCATCTGGGAAAAGGGACGCATGTAGGAGGTGCCCCTCCTAACAAAACAAAAAAAGCAGCTGTGTGCACAGTCATCTTTTTTCGTGCTTTGTCACTCACCTTTTCACTATATCTGTATTCAAAACAACCCGTCCTATACTTTGCATTTAGAATCCATATCTTCTTTTCCATTCGAATTCTAGTCCACATTCGTCAGAGACCAACTTCTCGGACCATCCCCTTGTAGTTGTTGGAATGAAAGGCGGAGTGCATGGGTGTCAAAGTGCCCTCAAAACACCATGAAAGATTGATTTGCAGCACTTTTCAGCCCCCTGACATTACTTGGAGAGGAACTGAATAGGAAGCCCGCGAGCCGGGGACGGAATAAAGATGTTCTCTCTGCTGGAAGAGAAGGAAAACTGCTCATTTACCCCCAGTCCATCAAGCCCGAAAAATAGAGGAAAAAACAGAGAACTGTGGCTATTGAGAAGAAAGGGGCTGTATATACTCATCTAAACGCTGTCACAATATACTGAAGGGCTCTGAACAACCATGAATATTAAACCGCTTACTTCAACAAGGGCTAGAGAAGTGAACCACGTCAAAGCAGCTTTGCATTTTTTGCATGGGAACAATGCGGTAAAGCACGTTGAGCTTGTTTCTATTCTTTTATTCCCGCGCTATAACTCCATGGAAGAAAATTAATATTGCCAACCACATGAATGCGGAATGCCTGAGAAAGAACGTTTAAGCAACTCCCAGACCCAATGACCTTAATTTGATGACAGACAAACTTTTAAACTAATTGTTGAACCAGTTTAAAGTTGACAGCATATTCACTCTGTTAAATAATCGTGGGACTCATTGTGCTGTATAGCATTTGAGTGGAATATAGAAACGTGAATTTTGCATCAGGTGTTTAGCCATATTTACATTTGATCTACACTATACTATGTTATACGGCCCTACTCAGTAACATTAAAATGTAGATTTCATATTTTACTAAAACTATTGCTTAACTAGCGACCAGGTGTTTTTTGGAATTAGTTTTATAGAAGGCAGTCTTGGACGTCTCTCATGAAGAAAAATCTAATCTGGTTGGTGTCTAAAGGGATATTGAATAATTTGTTAGCGACTGGAAAAAAATGGAACTCCCCTAACTGATTTTTGTTTGTTTATTTACAATCATGTCTGCATTAAAGACATTACGCATTTATATTGCTGAGTAGTCTATTGTCTTAGGCTCCTTGTCTCTCTCTATTTCCCTCTCTCACTCTTTCGTTTTTTCTCTCTCTCTCTTCGTCTCTCTCTCTCATGAAAGGGAAGGACCGCCTAATAGAGGCGGCTTTTCTTCTGCTGGAGCAGGTCCATACCATAAGGGGAGTGTCATTAATAACTAATTAGAGAGGGGTCAGACCAGCAACTTATAAAAAGGACCCTCGCTGCAAGAGGACGGCACATTTCCACCCAGCCGTCTAACGGGAAGGAATATCCACTTTGCATTTAAAGACTTTCATATCTAAACACGTCTTGCAATAGTTTGCGATATGGGCTCGGTATTACCTGCAGAGGCTTTAGCCCTGAAGTCTGGATTTAAATGCCAGAGTCGGTCCTTGTCTGATATTATCACCTCTGACATTCTGCACAGTTTTCTGTATGGACGGTGGAGAAATGTGATCGGGGAGCACCTGATGGAGGAGAGGCAGAGCAGCATCGGTCCCAAGACAGCCTTCACCGCTGAGGTCCTCGCGCAGTCGTTCGTTGGAGGTAATTGCCCGTATTGGAATTCTTCCAATGATTTCTGTACGGGCAACCAGCCACTAGGCCTAAAGAACGTATTGCCTAGGCCTATCTGTTGCAATTTAACATCCTAATGCTTGTCTCGTTAAATGTAGCCTAATTTATTATTATTATTATTATTATTATTATTATTATTATTATTATAATACCAAATTGTGACAAATAGGCTATAATCAGGGTGAAGTCATTTATTATTATTTTTAAAGATGGTTCATTTTATTAAGCTATAAAACGACTTCTCCAAAAAAAACAATACCCTCAACATGTTGACTCAACCTAGATTTATTTTCTATTTACCAATTTCTGTTATTTTAACAAGTGTCCCTCCTTGTTGACAATAATTGACTAAAAGGCGTGTAAAATAGTCATTTTGTAAGAATGTATTCAACACAAGAACCTCAGTGAGGTCTCATGTGTCATTGAGAGTGAACCAAAAAAAGTGGAAACCGTCACTCTTCTGTTCTAGATTTCTTCCCAAGGTCTCTGTGACTTTCTCATTACTGTTCTCCCGTATTTTCATTCTTTGGCCCTTTTATTTCCACCCATTTAGCGCATTAACCCATTTAGTGCTTTGAGACCTTGCATTTAGAAGCTTGTTAGGCGTGTAACTGTTGCTGACTGAAAGACGAAGGGTATTAAACTCATTTGGTTAACTTTGTGCTTGACCTGAGAAAGTTTCCACTTAAACCGAAGGGAGAGAAAGGTTCCCTTTCTTTGAGATGTCCCGGGTTTTATCCCGCATTCATCAATCTCCGGACAGTCTCTTTTCCTATTTTGGCAGCTATGGGCTCCGGCGCTTTTCTCTTTCTCTCGCCTTAAAAGATTTCTGTTCCTCAGATAATGCGCCGTGAAGCCTAATTCTATTGCCATTCATACCATGTCAACCATCTAATCGCCTTTCCATTTTTTTGTTCGAGAAATTCCTGGGCCTTTTAAACAAGTCCTCATTTCATTCAGCGCAATTTTATTGCTACAAAGTTCTTAAAAGGATAATGAATTTGGAATTAGCCGTTTCTTTCCAGTAGGGTATAATGAATATCACATCTGAAGCATGACAAATGGCTGGAACCTGAGCAATAGAAGACCATTTAACCTCTCTTCGAGCCGTCTTTTCGCAGTCCCAAATACATTTTCTTTGATTCTGACATTAAAGAAACCCAAGTGTTTTCTTAATTTTTTTTGAATGAGGATGAAAATGCTTGCGAGTAATTTTTTTTTTTTGAAACAATAACTTTCCATTCATCCATTTAATCGAATTAAACGGTGGATTAGATGTTAGAATACCTAATATTTCGTGACCAAAATAAGATGCAATCTATTTGCTGTGTTGGCAATTACAAAATGTTACATAATATTTTAGAACAGCCATGTAAAAATATATATTTTTAAATTCATAATTTATCAAAACGCTATCAAAGCATCACATTTAAAACTGTTTTTATTCGAAAGAAAGGCCTATACATCCACCATTTGCTTTTTGATATTTTAAGAAAAAACGTAATATTGGCATTAATGCACAATGCCTGACTTTAAACCACTCCTATCCTCAACGTCTTTTAGGCAATTTGTTTAGCTTGGGTAGGCCTACAATTGCATACATTTATAACCATGGATTGACCAAATTCACAGGTTTAATTAATTGTACACCACAGTCAAATAACCTACAATTTTTCTGTTTGCAGAGGTCCAGAAGCTGTCCAGCCTGGTGCTGCCCAGTGAGGTGATCATTGCCCAGAGCTCTATCCCTGGCGAGGGCCTGGGCATCTTCTCCAAGACCTGGATCAAGGCAGGCACAGAGATGGGTCCATTTACTGGCACAGTCATCTCCCCTGAACACGTGGACCTGCTAAAGAACAACAACCTCATGTGGGAGGTGAGTCATCTTGGCAGCTACCAGAACTAGGGACTGAGCTGCTTTCACAATTAGGCAGGAGAATAACAGCAATGAATCTCTGTATGCCATGTTTTTGTGAAGGAAGCACATGTTGCAAGGGGGCGTGGTTGGTCTTGTTCACCAGTAAGCTGTATGTATAAGCGGCTATGTCACACATGGACAATAATACCCACTGGGCAAAGACATAAATTCAACCGTAAATTCCACATTGGTTTAAAGTAATTTCATTTAAATGATGTGGAAACAACTTTAATTTAACTAGTGTGTACCAGACTCCTAACCTCTTGCTGTTGGTCTCAGGTGTTCAACGATGATGGCACGGTGCGCTACTTCATTGATGCCAGTCAGGAGGACCATCGCAGCTGGATGACCTACATCAAGTGTGCCCGCAACGAACAGGAGCAGAACCTGGAGGTGGTGCAGATCGGCAGCAGCATCTTCTACAGAGCCGTGGAGGTGAGAACCAAGCCAGATACTGTCACTCCCAACTCTGACATGCAGCCTTCACAAGGACCGTTGAAAGCGTGTGGTGGCTGCCATGACAAGTTCTGCAATTAAGCCCATTCCTTTGTAGGCCTTTGTTGGTATAGACTGTATAAAGGGTCAAATCTGCCCTAGCCAAAATAGGGCAAACTATTTTCAGCTGCTGAATAGCACAACCTGCTGTCTGTACAGAGATCTGCGACTCTTGATGTGTAATGCAAAGTTGGTGGAGAGTATCATCGGAAACAAAGAATCTCCACAGATATAGTTACCTCATCCTATTCGTTCTTTAATATTCATCTTCCTGCTCTCTACAGACTATCCCTCCAGACCAGGAGCTGCTGGTGTGGTACGGAAACTCCCACAACACCTTCCTTGGTATTCCTGGCGTTCCCGGTACAGAAGAAGAGCATCAGAAAAAGAGCCGCAATGGTGAGCTCCTTTTTCCTCATGCTATGGGCGTTAGAGAACCAGATTACTATCTGACCCCCTTTACCTGTGGGGCCAGTGTGTAATGGGCTCTGCTGCAGCCAACAGATTTACATCTCCCTTATTCATATCAAACTACTGCAAATAGACTAATTCTATTCCATGTCAAAATCAACATTAATATGTCAGTCACATCAGTTTATTTATTAAAGATCTCACCTTCCCTCTCTTTCTCCTTTCCCTTCAGAGGACTCCCACTCATGTGATGGCTCTTCATCTTGCTCCCCCTCCTCCTCCTCCTCCTCCTCTTCCTCTTCTGCGACCAGCCGCATGCGTTGCGTCATCTGCCACCGGGGCTTCAACTCGCGTAGTAACCTGCGCTCCCACATGCGCATCCACACCCTGGACAAGCCCTTCGTCTGCCGCTTCTGCAACCGCCGCTTCAGCCAGTCGTCCACCCTGCGCAACCACGTGCGACTGCACACCGGAGAGCGCCCCTACAAGTGCCACGTGTGCCAGAGCGCCTACTCTCAACTGGCAGGGCTGCGGGCACACCAGAAGAGTGCCAGGCACAGACCAGGGGCGGGGGGCGCAGACACTGCCTCCCAAATCTCCCCTCCACCCCCACCGATCAGCAGCCTGACCCAACACCAGGTTCCCCTGGTTCACCATATCCCCACCATGGTGCTATGATAGCAGAGAAGAGAGAGAAACTTGCTAATGCAAACAACTCTGCACTTTACCCCTGCACACTTGAGCCACAGCTTGCGCTCTCCCTCATTCTCAGAGAGGCTGCTGTTTGCTGGTGTGGCAGGCATCGCTATGACCTTGCAATGGACCAGAGTATGTCTGGGTGTGCTATGTCTGGTGGGTTGAGCTGATTGTATAGCCGTTCTCAAATACTGTTTTACTGGTTGCCTTATTTACAATCTAGTCTGCTTAGACTTATTGGGTATTATGTTTGTAATGGTCACAAAAAATATCAGAGTGTGTCAAAAACACTTTGCTGTTCCAAAGGAAACTGTTGTACTATTGCCTGTACAGAGAATCTGAACAGAGGACTGAATGTTGGTTCCAAGAGTAGGCTATTTTTAGGGTAACTGTCCATTATTCATCTGTTTGAATACTCAATACAGTATTGCCAGGGTGTAGCATATCAAAGCAAATACTTTGCTATTCTAGTTAATAATTATATTGGTCAAGACGAGTACTCTTGATTTCAGATAAGGATGTTTTACCATAACAGATTTTTGTTTTTGGGTGGTTCCTTCATGCTGTCATTAAATACAATTATCCTCACTTTACATCCTGTCATCAGGCCTTCCAACTCAGGAGGAAGGTTGTTTGAAAAAGTAAAATAAAAAAAGTTGAATTCCAATGAAATGTACAGTATATAGAAATAGGTGTACATTTATTTCAAAATTTTACACTGTAATAAATTGTCCCTTTATCTCTGTATATTCATGTAAAGTGTTGTGTAATTATGAACTGTATGTGAATGTAAATACGTGTGCTTTCCTTATATTCTAAATAAAGAATGATATTAATACGTCTGCATAGTGGTCTTTACTTTGGTCATTTTGGTAGCCTACTATGAACTAGTGCAGTGGAGGCTGCTGAGGGGAGGATGGCTAACAATAATGGCTTGAGCGGCGTGAATGGAAAGGCAATTGATACCATTCTGCACAAGCCATTACCACGAGTCCGATCTCCCCAATTAAGGTGCCACCAACCTCCTGTGAACTAGTGTGTTGTGAATGTTTTATTAGGTGTAAAGAAGACAATGCCCGACATAAGCACACAAGCAGCTATAAATCGGGCAATAATATTTATTTGGGAGGACCATTGCTCCTCCTTGCCCCACTTGGTGAGGATTCTCATCTTCGTCCTTGTGCCTTCTGTAAAATACAGACTCTGCGGACAGTTGTGTGTTGCCTCCCTGGCGAGGGAGGAACCTGTAGTAGAGGCAGCATGGGTTGTGGATGAGGTGCATCTGGAGGGAGGCAATGTTGGGGAACCACATCCGGCAGTCGCAACACGGCCACCATCCTCCTGGCGGGCCTGGAAGGGGGCAAAGGTCTTCAGGTAGCTGGCCTGAAGATGTCCGGTGGATGGCTCCCGGATGGGAAACATCCTACCACTGCCATCCAACTCACACTTGAATGGTTCAGACCCTGTAGGTGACAGATATCAGTTGACAAAGCACTGTCCACACAGATGTCACACATCTTATACGCCATACACTGAGTGTACAAAACATTAAGAACACCTGCTCTTTCCATGACAGACTGACCAGGTGAATCTAAGTGAAAGATATGATCCCTTATTGATGTCACTTGTTAAATCCACTTCAATCAGTGTAGATGAAGGGTAAGAGACAGGTTAAATAAATATTTTTAAGCCTTGAGACAATTGAGACAAGGATTGTGTATGTGTGCCATTCAGAGGGTGAATGGGCAAGACAAAGATTTAAGTGCCTTTGAACAGGGTACGGCAGTAGGTGCCAGACGCACTGGTTTGTGTCAAGAACTGCAGCGTTGCTCATGCTCAACAGTTTCCTGTGTGTATCAAGAATGGTTCACCACCCAAAGGACATCCAGTCAATTTGACACAACTGTGGGAAGCATTGGAGTCAATGTGGGCAAGCATCTCTGTGGAACAACGCATTCGACACCTTGTCGAGTCCATGCTAATGTTCCCTCTAAGCTGTGCGCGCCCGGGACTGTTGTGCAGAATATATATCAGCCAGAGCAGAAAAGCACGAGATGGAACTTCACTCAACTTTCTAGAGATTTCCCCGAGTTACCCCCCTTTACTGTTGGAACTATGATTGAATCAATGCAATATTAGCCTCTTTCAATGCAATACAAAACTAACAATGCCAGAGATGCTGTTGTAGGCAGAACGTATAGGAGTAGGATTCTATTGCGTTGACATGCACTTGTTGTTGAAAAGATCCTTGTCTAATCCGAGGTGAGTGATTGCTGTCCTGATATCCAGAAGCGATTTTCTGCCGTACGATACGGTTACAGAAACATTATGTACAAAATAAGTTACAAATAACGCAAAAACCCCCCCACATAATAGCACAATTGGTTGGGCGCCCGTAAAACGGCTGCCATTTCTTCTGGCGCCATTTTGATCTCGGCCGAGCTCTACACAGACGTGTGGGGCATAACCAATCAGGGCTGCAGTAGGCCTATATGCAAATAGACCATTGCCATATATGTATCTGTGCCGTTCCCTTTGAACTGGACTGTGTTTACAGCATGAGCTGTGATGAGTAGATGGCTTGTTTTGAGATCAAAGCGAGAGCTGCATGTAAAACGTGTGCACATTTGTTCATATCCTTTGCTAGTTAGTGAGATGTTAGAGATCATTTGTAGTCCGCAATGGGGGAGCGATTTCTTCCTACTAGAGCACAAAACGTGTACATTTCTGTCAGTCTTTGAAAAGCTAGTCAGGTAAAGAGCTTTTTTTTGTTGTCTTAAAGGGGCAGTGTTGTATTTTGAGACAGGCTTGAATAAGCTAAGTAGCCAATAGGCAGAGGGTAGCATAATTTGGCTGATTCTCTGTAATAATGGTATGGGAATAATAATGCATTTTATTTTGTAAAGTGGTTTCTTGTATCAAACAACACAACATTTTCAGTCACTTCCTTTTTGAAAGTCCCATGGAATTTAGGCCTACTTTGAACACCACACATTGGCTACTACTGTAGGCTGAATTATAGAACAGCTATTTCCATGTTAAAATGTTATGATTTTCTGTTTGTTTATTTATTGCCTCCACACATTATGATAGTGAACAATGCTCTCGGTGGATTGAAGTACCGCTTCAAGTCCACATGATGGCGCAAGACACATAAAAACTGCATCCTTACGTAAACAATGTTTTTTGCAAAGCAATGCATTATCTATTTCATATTATTACTCACGCAGTTTGAAATATTGTGAAAATAAGTTATAAAATGAATGAATGTCGAGAGACATTATTTCGATTTTGTGGAAATCGGCTTCGGTACATTCTGAATGGCCAAGTATCCGATTACGTCAATTACATGCGCCGTTTAAATGTACAGAAGACAGAAAACATGGCTGCGGACATGAGATTACCAACTTTTCGGAAACAAGTATCGTTATCACCCTCTCTGTCTGCTTTGGATGGAAAAGATCTAGTTGTGCCCGGTGATGTGATCACATCAGATACAGGGTTTATGAGGTATGTCTGTCTACAAGCTAGTATGAACCTCACGAGGACAAGTAAACAATCCGTCAACATGCTGCTCCCATTTTATAACATTTTGAGTCGGAGCTTTTTTCTTTCCCCCTTCGCTTTACTGTGAATCTATATTAATCCACATATTGTTTGCCTAATTTGCTTTAGATAGATAGCTAACGTTATATATGATGATGTTGACTTGATATGTCAGGTCTCACTTGTTAGTACATAATACTCTGCAAGTTTCACTTGTACAGTACTGTAGCTATTCACTCCATTCACGTGTTATTTATTATTTAGCCAGCTTGACGTCCCATATGGATAATAATAATGAAAATCAAATAAGAATATTGTATGGCAGATGATTATTTATACAAAAAAATCGAATAAGTAATCTGTAATAAGGATCTGGTAAGGTGTATTTCCTTATACACTACAGTTCAAAAGTTTGGGGTCACTTAGAAATGTCCTTGTTTTTGAAAGAAAAGCTAAACTACATAGGCGTACAGAGGCCCATTATCAGCAACTCCTGTGTTCCAATGGCACGTTGTGTTAGCTAATCCAAGTTTATCATTTTAAAAGGCTAATTGATCATTAGAAACCATTTTGTAATTATGTTAGCACAGCTGGAAACTGTTTTGCTGATTTAAAGAAGCAATAAAACTGTCATTCTTTAGACTAATTGAGTATCTGGAGAATCAGCATTTGTGGGTTTGATTACAGGCTCAAAATGGCCAGAAACAAAGGACTTTCTTTTGAAACTCGTCAGTCTATTCTTGTTCTGAGAAATGAAAGCTATTTTAATGCGAGAAATTTCCAAGAAACTGAAGATCTCGTACAATGCGGTGTACTACTTCCTTCACAGAACAGTGCAAACTGTCTCTAACCAGAATAGAAAGAGGAGTGGGAGGCCTCGTTGCACAACTGAGCAAGAGGACAAGTACATTAGTGTCTAGTTTGAGAAACAGACGCCTCACAAGTCCTCAACTGGCAGCTTCATTAAATAGTACCCCCAAAACACCAGTCTCAACGTCAACAGTGAAGAGGCGACTTCAGGATGCTGGAGGAGTGCTTGACGCCATCTGTCAAGCATGGTGGAGGCAATGTGCTGGTCTGGGGATGCTTTGGTGGTGGTAAAGTGGGATATTTGTACAGGGTAAAAGGATCTTGCAGAAGGAAGGTTATCATTCCATTTTGCAACGCCATGCCATACCCTGTGGACTGCGCTTAATTGGAGCCAATTTCCTCCTACAACAGGACAATGACCCAAAGCACAGCTCCAAACTATGCAGCTGGTATTCTGTCTATAATGGAGTGGCCAGCACAGTCACTGGATCTCAACCCTATTGAGCTGTTGTGGGAGCAGCTTGACCGTATGGTACGTAAGAAATGCCCATCAAGCCAATCCAACTTGTGGAGGTGCTTCAGGAAGCATGAGGTGAAATCTCTTCAGATTACCTCAATAAATTGACAACTAGAATGTCAAAGGTCTGCAAGGCTGTAATTGCTGCAAATGGAGGATTCTTTGACGAAAGTAAAGTTTGAAGGACAGTTATTTCAATTAAAAAATAATTATTTATAACCATGTCAACTTCTTGACTATATTCCCTATTCATTTTGCAGCTCATTTCATGTATGTTTTCATGGAAAACAAGGACTTTTTTAAGTGACCCCAAACATTTGAGCGGTAGTGTATGTCAGTGGTGTATTTGTGGTATATGATATGCCTTTTATGATATACACAATTGAGTACTTGATTGTGCTGCATTTCCTACAAATATATGGTATGACATATTTCAGCCAAAATATATTAATTATGAGTCGTCTATGAATATATGTGTTCTGAGAATGTAACCTCTACAAAATAAATGCTTTAATTTTAGGTTTTACATAGAAAAACATGACAATTACTAAAATAAATACAATATTTGTATATCAATTTTCACTTTTAGGTATGAGTTTCCATGATTTAAGGCTGGGCAGCAACTCTTACTGGACAGTTGATTTATCTACAGCTATGCCTTTGGTCCATCCAGGGTTTTAACCAACCCCAGCCCTGATTAGCTTCAGGGGTGTCATGCAACCCAAAAATCTGAGGGGGCACAAAGTACGTGAGGATGGCAAAGGGGTGGTCTCAAGGGGGTCAAGTTGGAGAATGTAGCATTTTGAAATGAGAGATTTTTCCTGAAATTTAGAGCAGGGATGGGCAACTTGATTTTTGAAGTACTGTTGAGAGAATAGAATGCAAAAGATTGAAAAGCACCCAAAGGAAAAGCAAAGCTAAAAAAGTGTGATTTTAAGATTGCTTTTAAAAATGTTAACAGTTTCAGCCCCCTTATGTTCGCTGGCAGGCTATTCCAGAGGATGGGGGAATAGTAACTAAAGGCTGCCTCTCCATGCCTTTTGGTCCTAGGCTTTGGTATAGTTAAAAGGCTAGTGCCAGAGGAACTGAGGGACCTACTGGGTACACAACTTAAAATCATTTCTGACATGTATTGTGGTGCACAATCGTGAATAGATTTAAAAATCAATACACCCAACACATCAGTTATCGTATTAAAACTGCAAACATTTGCCTCCACCCTATAGCAAAATGTGTAGAATTTCAGGAAATTAGCTTTAAAACTGCACATTTCTCTATATGCCGCATGGCAAAATTAGTAGAATTCCATGAAATTAGTTATCAATTGCAAAATCTTCTCTCCACCCGTGGCAAAATGTGTAGAATTTCACGAAATGGGGGGAGGGGATATGGATGTGGGTACGCAGACCCACAAGCCACTGCAGCCCCTCATGAGTTATGTTTTTGTGTGGCCCCACCCCAACCAACCTTTTAAATAAACTAAATATGCTTCTCTGCTGAAATCTTGGTGAAAGATGGAAAGGAATGTGAGTCTTATTCAGTACATTTAGTAATTGCTTGCTAGCAGGCATTCCAGCTAAGATTGTTAGACAAGCTAGCTACTCTAACTTTTATTGATAGCCTGAAATGGCTTCGTGGTAGCAAGTTAGGATATTGGGAACCGATCTGGGCTAGCTAAAGCCAACTTCATAAAATTGCCAGGTGGCTAGTAGTATTACAAAGAAAAAACTAAAAAAAATGTAACTAACTATATTAAACAGGACAATTATGAGGGGGCACGTGCACCCTATGGGTATGACGCCTCCGTTTAGCTTTGATATTTATCACAGACTAGTACCAATGTGCTATTGTGAGAATAATTGTATGATTGTTGCGAGATCTCCACTTAACAGCAGTGAATCTATTTAGTTATCTGCCATTCCTCATTCTCCACCTCCTCCTGTCCTTTTCTCCCCTCTCCTCATCCCCCTGATCCTCCTCCTGCCCTCCCCCTCCTCTCTCATCTTCTCCCCTTCCTCCTCCTGCTTTCCTCCTTTTCGAGGTGGACTTGCATGCTTCAATGATGTCAGACAGTGGTATGCAAGTGCTTTGAAATGTGTATGTCCCATGTACAGTTGAAGTCGGAAGTTTACATACACTTGGATTGGAGTCATTAAAACTTGTTTTTCAACCACTCCACTAATTTCTTGTTAACAACCGACTTGCCAAAACTATAGTTTAGGTTATCTGTTTTGTGCATGACATAAGTAATTTTTCCAACAATTGTTTACAGACAGATTATTTCACTTATAATTCACTGTATCACAATTCCAGTGGGGTCAGAAGTTTACTTACACTAAGTTGACTGTGCCTTTAAACAGCTTGGAAAATTCCTGAATATTATGTCATGGCTTTAGAAGCTTCTGATAGGCTAATTGACATCATTTGAGTCAATTGGATGTGTACCTGTGGATGTATGTCAAGGCCTACGATCAAACTCGGTGCCTCTTTGCTTGACATCATGGGAAAATCAAAAGAAATCAGTCAAGACTTCAGAAAACAAATTGTAGACCACCACAAGTCTGGTTCATCCTTGGGAACAATTTCCAAATGCCTGAAGGTATCACGTTCATCTGTACAAACAATAGTACGCAAATATAAACACCATGGGACCACGCAGCCGTCATACCGCTCAGGAAGGAGACTCGTTCTGTCTCCTAGAGATGAACGTACTTTGGTGCGAAAAGTGCAAATCAATCCCAGAATAACAGCAAAGGACCTAGTGAAGATGCTGGAGGAAACAGGTACAAAAGTATCTATATCCACAGTAAAACGAGTCCTATATCAACATAACCTGAAAGGCCGCTCAGCAAGGAAGAAGCCATTGCTCCAAAACCGCCATAAAAAAGTCAGACTACGGTTTGCAACTGCACATGGGGACAAAGATTGTACTTTTTTTTAGAAATGTCCTCTGGTCTGATGAAACAAAAATAGAACTGTTTGGCCATAATGACCATCGTTATGTTTGGATGGAAAGGGGGAGGCTTGCAAGCCGAAGAACACCATCCCAACTGTGAAGCACGGGGTGTTGTGGGGGTGCTTTGCTGCAGGAGGGACTGGTGCACTTCACAAAATAGATGGCATCATGAGGAAGGACAATTATGTGGATATATTGAAGCAACATCTCAAGACATCAGTCAGGAAGTTAAAGCTTGGTCGCAAATGGGTCTTCCAAATGGACATTGACCCCAAGCATAGTTTCAAAGTTGTGGCAAAATGGCTTAAGGACAACAAAGTCAAGGAATTTGAGTGGCCATCAGAAAGCCTTGACCTCAATTCTATAGAAGATTTGTGGGCAGAACTGAAAAAACGTGTGCGAGCAAGGAGGCCTACAAACCTGACTCAGTTACACCAGCTCTGTCAGGAGGAATGGGCCAAAATTCACCCAACTTATTGTGGAAGGCTACCCGAAACGTTTGACCCAAGTTACAAGTTAAACAACTTAAAGGCAATGGTACCAAATACTAATTGAGTGTATGTACACTTCTGACCCACTGGGAATGTGAAGAAAGAAATATAAGCTGAAGTAAAATCATTATCTCTACTATTATTCTGACATTTCACATTCTTAAAATAAAGTGGTGATCCTAACTGACCTAAAACAGGGAATGTTTACTAGGATTACATGTGAGGAATTGTGAAAAACTGAGTTTTTAAATGTATTTGGCTAAGGTGTATGTAAGCTTCCGACTTCAACTGTGGATACATGCATACATACATACTGTACATACACAATGCACATATGTTTACACACTCTCTCACTGTCTATCCTACTCTCCCTCTCACAATAATTTAATTCTCTCTCTCTGCTGGTGCCCTACTCTAATCTGTTGGCCTTCATTAAGCTGCTTGCTCTTTATCCTTTTGACTTTTAATAGAATCTATCAGCGTGTAGCATGGAAGTGGCTCATAGCGTGGATGCAGACAGAGACACTGCCTGTCTGGACGTGTGGACAGACAGAGGACCATTCAGTTGGCACTGTTTTTTTTTTTTACTAGGATTAAATGTCAGGAATTGTGAAACATTTAGTTTAAATGTATTTGGCTAAGGTGTATGTATACTTCTGACTTGAACTGTATGTGAGACCTTAGAATGCTTTGCTTTCATGTCTCTTGTATGTTTTTCTATATAATACATACAATATTTATTTTATGTCTAAATGTTAAATACCCACATAAGTCCGATATTACAATAATATTCTTTGAATCTTGTAAGTATATTTACTGCTGAATGTATTACTTACAAGTTCCAGGTAGAACATAACAATCTTTTCCATATGGGTTACTATACTATTGTTAATATTTGCTGCACAATTTCAAGTTTCTCTTCAATGAATCATACATCTGCCAAGTTAATTTGAATTATGTTCAAATTGTACTGGTCGCATACATGTATTTAGCAGATGTACTTGCAGGTGTAGTGAAATGCGTGTGTTCCTAGCTCCAGCAGTGCAGTAATATCTAACAATACACACAGATCTAAAAGTAAAAGGATGGAATTAGGAAATATATAAATATTAGGACGAGCAATGTCGGAGTCCAGAGTATACATGACATTGATATTGAAAGTGGATATATAGTGAGTCATGATTAGACCAAACTGATTTTCATTCTAGGGGTCATGGGACTTACATGGATGAAGAAAAACTAACAGCCTCTGTGGCAGGAGAGGTGGAGAGGGTGAATAAGCTCATCTGTGTACGGCCGCTCAAGACCAGGTAAGTGGACCAGGTGCCAACAGGCTTAGATTTACCCTAGTGGTTAGCTACTGACTCTATGTTTAAGACAACTTTTCCATTGTGCAGCATCTGCTGTTATTGTATCACAGTCTAAGTTTGTAAATAAATAAATAAAATCTGTTTGACTTGTTATTGATTACTTTTGCCATCTTTATCTGTTCTGATTCCCAGGTTCAATGGGGAGGTTGGAGATGTGGTGGTCGGAAGGATCACAGAGGTATGTTTCCGTTTGAGGTGGTGATACGGTCAGTGAGGCAAATAATGACTTGGGGTGATCGTGCTTCTCCTGGTTGGAGATTAATGTTTGTCTGCTGTTTGTAGGTGCAACAGAAGCGCTGGAAGGTGGAAACCAACTCCAGACTGGACTCTGTGTTGCTGCTGTCCTCTGTCAATCTGCCCGGAGGAGAGCTGGTGAGTGGAATAGACAACTTAGATTTGGGAACTTGGAAGTGTCTTTGGTTAAATGTGTACTTGGTCCTCTCTTCCTCTTAGCACCCAGTGCAAGCATATTGTTATGACACTGTTGGTCAAACTTCTTTGGATATTTATTTACATGATTCTCTCTTTCTTTATTTGTCTTACCATCAATCAATATTTCTATATCTGTCCTTCTTAGAGGAGACGGTCAGCAGAAGATGAGCTCACCATGAGAGACTACCTTCAGGAGGGGGACCTCATCAGTGTATCCTCTGATCTGACCCTAACCAGTAACCTGGGCCCTTTTGCCTTCGTAATATCCAGCCTACCCTCCAAACTACACTGAAAAACATGGAATCTTCGTTATCTTGAGATTCCCTTTTTTTATTTTTTTTTATTGCTCTACCGTCTACTAGCAAGGGTCATTCTCTCATTGATAAATGCTTTAACTTCTATCTGCTTCATAATTCGTATGTGACAATGGTCAAGATTGTCCTTGACTAGCTCTTCTCTCAGGCAGAGGTACAGTCTGTTTTCTCCGATGGAGCACTCTCTCTTCACACCCGCAGTTTAAAGTACGGAAAGGTAGCTAAGATGAACTACCCGATGTGTGATCAACAATTTTGATGTTCTATGGTTTTTAAAGTGATTGAAAATCATTGACCTCATATTCTTCTCTTATTAACTCACATCACATCAGCTGGGGCAAGGAGTTCTTGTGCAGCTATCTCCATCTCTCATCAAGAGACAGAAAACCCACTTCCACAACCTGCCGTGTGGGGCCTCCATCATCCTGGGAAACAATGGCTTTGTGTGGCTGTACCCCGCCCCAGGACAGCAGGACGAGGAGGCTGGAGGATACTACACCAGTCTGGAGGTAAGAGCTGCCTGGGGCTACAGAGATGCGAGTGGGAAATACAAGGGATCCAACTTCTATGTAGATAATATGAAGTGTTACTCGAATTTGTACTTATCTTTCAACAAGACTTAACTGTTAGACTTTTACTAAATGTATATTATCTAGTTATCTATTACCCCAATCCTTCTGTTTCCCTTTTTCAACATTGTCTTTCGGCTCACCTCACTGTAACCTCTCCCTCTCTCAGCCGGTCTCTCTCTCTGATCGGGAGGTGATCTCGCGGTTGAGGAACTGCTTGCTGGCCTTGGGGGCACACAAGGTGCTGCTGTATGACACCAGTGTGCTCTACTGTTACGAGGCATCACTCCCACACCAGGTAATGCTGTCTGTACTGATCTGGCTAATGGAAAGAGGATCTGAGAGAAGCAAACCTTTCCATTCATTGTGCCTCAGTTAGATCATTATTTTAAAAGGGACTCGATGGCAAGCCATTTTGCATGACACACAATCTATAGCCATCCAAGCCATTCATATGATGACTATGATGACTTTGCATTTTTAGCACCTTTCATCAGATTTCAAAGTGTTTACAAAGCATATAAAGTTACCTGTCTCTCTGTCTTTCTAGATCAAGGATATCTTAAAACCGGAGGTGATGGAGGAGATTGTGATGGTGACGCGTCAGAAACTGGTGGAACAGGAGGGTTAGAGTATCAGATACAACCTTTCTGTGACCTTGTCACAATGGAAGGTTTGTGTTCCCTGCATTCCAAGTCTAGGCACCAAGGCCTTAACAGTGTTAGGGACTGAACCCCCGCCCAAGGTCTGAACTCACCTCTCAACCAGGAGATACCTGGGTCGTTCCACAAAGTGCCTTTTGCGTCCCTTTTGATATTTTAAGTAGAAATTGTACACCAATATTGAATTTGAATTGTTATATTAAATGAAGTGCTCTTTAATAAAGACCACATGGAGCATTCAATAAATCAGTTTTTCTTTTTATATGAATAAAGGCTTGCTAAAGTGTAATTTAGCACCTCAACTTGCTAAATGTCTACATTATTCATTACAAGATTTAGTTGAGGTTTAGTGAATGATTTGTCCCAAATACAATGCTTTTAGTTTTAGAAATATTTAGGACTTAGTCCTTGCCACCCATTCTGAAACTAAATTGAGTAAAATGGCGCCAATAGATACAGACGAGCTTCTCGCCCCTAGGCAACTTTGCAGTAATTTCTTAAAATGTATTATTTCTTACATTAGCCCAGACATTTTTTTGTGTTATTACATACAGCCGGGAAGAACTTTTGGATAACAGAGCAGCGGTAACTCACCATCATTATGACCAGGAATACAACTTTCCCGAATCGGATCCTTTGCTCGTACCCCCCAGGGCAATGGAACTGATTCCAGAGGCCGACCCAAAACATCACCGACGGATAAGAGGTGCCCGGAATGGACTTCTAGTCTGACTCAGGAGGCGCGCACACCACCCACAGCTTCCGAGTATATTACTCGCTAATGTTCAGTCTCTGGATAATAAAGTTGACAAGCTGAGGGCGAGGATTTCCTTCCAGAGAGACATCAGGGACTGTAACATACTCTGTTTCATGGAAACATGGCTCTCTCGGGATATACTGTCTGAGTTCGTACAGCCAGTTGGGTTCTCAGTTCATCGCGCAGACAGGAATAAATATCTCTCCGGGAAGAAGGGTGGGGGTGTATGTTTCATGATTAACTACTCATGCTGTGATTGTGATAACATACAGGAACTCAATTCCTTTTGTTCACCCGACCTAGAATACTTCACAATCAAATGCCGATCGTATTACCTCCCAAGAGAATTCTCTTTGGTTATAGTCACAGCCGTGTATATTCCCCCTCAAGCCAATACCATGACGGCCCTCAAAGAACTTCACTGGACTTTATGCAAGCTGGAAACCACATATCCTGAGGCCGCATTTACATAGCTGGGGATTTTAACAAAGCAAATTTGAGGAAAACGCTACTGAAGTTCTATCAACACATTGACTGCAGTACTTGCACTGCTAAAACACTCGACCACTGCTACTCCAACTTCCGGGATGGCTACAGGGCCCTCCCCCGCCCTCCCTTCGGCAAATCTGATCATTTTGCTCCTCCCTTCCTATAGGCAGAAACTCAAACAGGAAGTACCCGTGCTAAGGACTATTCAATGCTGGTCTGACCAATTGGAATCCACGCTTCAAGATTGTTTTGACTGGGATATGTTCCGTGTAGCCTCCGAGAGTGACATTGACAAATATACTGATACGGTGACTGAGTTTATCAGCAAGTGTATAGGAGATGTTGTACTCACTGTGACTATTAAAACCTACCCTAACCAGAAACCGTGGATAGATGTCAGCATTTGTGCAAAACTGAAAGCGCGAACCACCACATTTAACCATGGCAAGGTGACTGGGAATATGGCAGAATACAAACAGTGTAGTTATTCCCTCCGTAAGGCAATCAAACAGGCATAACGTTAGTATAGAGACAAAGTGGAGTTGCAATTCAACGGCTCAGACACAAGACGTAAGTGGCAGGGTCTACAAACAATTATGGACTACAAAAGGAAAACCAGCCACGTCATGGACACCGTCTTGATTCCGGACAAGCTAAACACCTTCTTCGCCCGCTTTGAGGATAACACAGTGCCATCGACGCAGCCCGCTTCCAAGGACTGTAGGCTCTCCTTCTCCGTAGCCGACGTAAGACATTTAAGCGTGTTAACCCTCTCAAGGCTTCCAGCCTAGACGGCATCCCTAGCCGTGTCCTCAGAGCATGCGCAGACCAGCTGGCTGGCGTGTTTACGGACATATTCAATCTCTCCCTATCCCAGTCTCCTGTCCCCACATGCTTCAAGATGGCCACCATTGTTCCTGTACTCCAGAAAGCAAAGGTAACTGAACTAAATGACTAGTAGCACTCACTTCTGTCATCATGAAGTGCTTTGAGAGACTATAGACATGGATCATATCACCTCTACCTTACCTGACACCCTAGATCCACTTCAATTTGCTTACCGCCCCAATAGATTCACAGACGATGCAATCGCCATCGCACTGCACACTGCTCTTTCCCATCTGGACAAGAGGAATACCTTTGTAAGAATGCTGTTCATTGACTATAGCTCAGCATTCAACACCATAGTACCCTCCAAGCTCATCATTAAGCTCATGGCCCTGGGTCTGAACCCCACCCTGTTCAACTGTGTCCTGGACTTCCTGACGGGCCACCCCCAGGTGGTGAAGGTAGGAAACAACACCACCACTTCGCTGATTCTCAACACTGGGGCCCCACAAGGGTGCATGCTCAGCCCACTCCTGTACTCCCTGTTCACCCATGACTGCGTGGCCACGCAAGCCTCCAACTGAATCATCAAGTTTGCAGACGACACAACAGTAGTAGGCTTGATTACCAACAATGACGAGACAGAGGCCTCTGGGAGTGTGGTGCCAGGAAAATAACCTCTCACTCAACGTCAACAAAACAAAGGAGATGATCGTGGACTTCAGGAAACAGCAGAGGGAGCACCCCCATATCCACATCAACGGAACCGTAGTGGAGAAGGTGGAAAGCTTCAAGTTCCACCGGCATAGACATCACTAACAAACTGAAATGGTCCACACAGACAGTGTGGTGAAGAAGGCGCAACAGCGCCTCTTCAACCTCAGGAGGCTGAAGAAATTTGGCTTAGCACCTAAAACCCTCACAAACTTTTACAGATGCACAATTGAGAGCATCCTGTCTGGTTGTATCACCGCCTGGTACGGCAACTGCACCACCCTCAACCGCAGTGCTCTCCAGAGGGTGGTGCGGTCTGCCCAATGCATCACCGTGGGCAAACTACCTGCCCTCCAGGACACCTACAGCACCCGATGTCACAGGAAGGCCAAAAAGATAATCAACTACCTGAGCTACTGCCTATTCCCTCCGCTATCATCCAGAAGGCGAGGTCAGTACAGGTGCATCAAAGCTGGGATAGAAGCTGTTTTTCAGTCTCTCTATCTCAAAACCATCAGACTGTTAAATAGCCATCACTAGCACATTAGAGGCTGCTGCCTATATACATAGACTTGAAATCACTGGCCACTTTAATAAATGGAACACTAGTCACTTTAATAATGTTTACACCTTTTTCATTGCTGACATTGCACGTCCATATATTTATATATTCTTAATTCCATTCCTTTACTTAAAATTGTGTGTATTGTTGTGAAATTGAAAATGAAATACTTGTTAGATATTACTGCACTGTTGGAGCTAGAAATACAAGCATTCCGCTACACCCGCAATAACATCTGCTAAACACATGTATGTGACCAATACAATTGGATTTGATTTGAAATGCAGGTCTTTGTTAATTAAGTGTTGCAGTCATTTCAGTCACTGTAGTAGCTGACTTGTATAGTGTTGAGTCATCCACATACATAGACACACTGGCTTTACTCAAAGCCAGTGGCATGTCATTAGTAAAGATTGAAAAAAAGTAAGTTGCCTAAACAGCTGCCCTGGGGAATTCCTGATTCTACCTGGATTATGTTGGAGAATCTTCCATTAAATAACACCCCCTGTTTTCTGTTAGACAGGTACATATTTATCCACAATATAGCTGTGGGTGTAATGCCTTAACACATACGTTTTTCCAGCAGCAGACTATGATCAATAATGTCAAAAGCCGCACTGAAGTCTAACGAAACAGCTCCCACAATCTTTTTTATTATCAATTTGAAAGTCTGTTGTCAATTTGTTTACTGTAAAATAGCATTGTATTTGGTCAAACACCATTTTTTCCAAAAGTTTACTAATGGTTGGTAACAGGCTGATTGGTCAGCTATTAGAGCCAGTAAAGGGGGCTTTACTATTCTTGGGTAGCGGAATGATTTTTGCTTCCCTCCAGGCCTGAGGGCACACACCTTCTAGTAGGCTTAAATGGAAGATATGGCAAATAGGAGTGGCAATATTGTCCACTAATATCCTCTGTAATTTTCCATCCAGGTTGTCAGACTCCGGTGGCTTGTCATTGTTGGTAGACAACAATTTTTTCACCTCTTCCACACTCACTTTACGGAATTCAAAAGTACAATGCTTGTCTTTCATAATTTGGTCAGAAATACTTGGATGTGTAGTATCAGCGTTTGTTGCTGGCATGTCATGCCTAAGTTTACTAATCTTGTCAATGAAAAAATAATTAAAGTAGTTGGCAATATCAGTGGGTTTTGTGATGAATGAGCCTGCCTTAATGAATAATGAAGCAGAGTTTGCCTTTTTGCCCAAAATTTCATTTAAGGTGCTCCAAAGATTTTTACTATTATTCTTTACATTTATTTTTGTTTCACTGTATAGTTTCTTCTTTTTATTTAGTTTAGTCACCTGATTTCTTAATTTGCAGTACGTTTGCCAATCAGTTGGGCTGCCAGACTTATTTGCCATACCTTTTGCCTCATCCTCCTCAACCATACAATTTTTCAATTCCTCATCAATCCACAGGGACTTAACAGTTTTTACAGTCATTTTCTTAATGGGTGCGTGCTTATTAATAACTGGAATAAGCAATTTCATAAATGTGTCAAGTGCAGCATCTGGTTGCTCCTCATTACACACTACAGACCAGGAAATATTCTTCACATCAACATAAGAATCACTACAAAACTTATTGTGTGACCTCTCATACTCTATATTAGGCCCAGCCTTTGGAACTTTGGTTTTCCTAGACATGGCTGCTATATTGTGATCACTACATCCTATGGATTTGGATACTGCTTTAAATCAAATTTCTGCAGCATTAGTAAAGATGTGATCAATACATGTTGATGATTTCATTCCTGTGCTGTTTGTAACTACCCTGGTAGGTTGACTGATAACCTGAACCAGGTTGCAGGCACTGGTTACAGTTTGAAGCTTTTTCTTGAGTGGGCTGCTTGATGAAAGCCAGTCAATATTTAAATCACCCAGAAAATATACCCCTCTCTTAATATCACATACATTATCAAGCAATTCACACATTATCCAGATAGTGACTGTTAGCACTTGGTGGTCTATAGCAGCTTCCCACAAGAACGGGCTTTAGGTGAGGCAGATGAACCTGCAGCCATATTACCTCAACAGTATTTAACATGAGATCCTCTCTAAGCTTTACAGGAATGTGGTTCTGAATATAGACCGCAGCACCGCCCCCCATTGGCATCTTTTGGTAGATGTTATAACCATGTATTGCTTCCACTGCATCATCAAATGTATTATCTAAGTGAGTTTCAGATAGTCAGAATATGAATTTCATCTATTACAAGGAAGTTATTGACTTCATAAACCTTGTTTCTTAGGCTATGTGTTAATATGGACTATTTTTTAGCACTTTTCTGGGTTGCTTGATTGTTTTTAATGCTTTACTGGGAAGCTAATCAAAAGAATACTTGCTCATATTATTTATATTGGAGCCGATAGTGCAGGGTGAGCTGCACACAGTGGACTTGTTACTAGGGCACACCGCCTCAGTGCTAACAGTATAACTCTGGTTCATAGGCACATGATTAATGCATACAATAGCTGTAGGATCAACAGAGGTATTCAGGGCAGTTAGGGGGACATAAATTAAGTTACTTACATTGTGTCTGCCAATGCCCCTGGGATAATGTACATTTGATACAGCATTATGACAACTCAGCTACACAATGGTAGTGATTAACTGAGCTGGTCTTGGGTCATTGATAAGTCATTGTCTCAAGCCAGCCTTGAAATGCGTGGACAGAGTCCAGGAGCCAAGATGATTTGGATGGACTCCGTCATTCCTGTAGAGTATCTGTTTCCAGAAGGTGTCAAAGTTATCTATAAAAGTGATTGCAACAGAGCTACAGTAATATTTTAGCCAGGTGTGTAATGCCAGTTGCGTGCTGAATCTTTCACACCCACGGACCAACGATGGTAGCGGACCTGAAATTATTGGCCGTTTTTTGGAATCTTTCTGTGCTAGAATCAGTTCTTTAAAATACATTTTCAGAAGTTCCAAGCTAGGCCTCCTGACGTCGTTTGGCCCTACATGGACTACGACAGCATCAGCTCCCGGCATCTGTCGTAGGACGGTTGGAAGCAGTCTTGTAATGTCATGTACTCGTGCTCCTGGGTAGCACAGGGTTTTAGCCCTGGGAACCAAGATGTTTCTTACAATAGAGCGGCCGATGACGACAGCTGGTGCTATGGTTGAGGTCAGAGGAATGTCGATAATGTCGTACTTTTGTATGAATAACTACTTTTGTAAGAAATAAATACCAAGATTTTCATGCCTCAAGCTATCAGTGTGTGAGGAAATTGATGTAATCATGCTTGCAAGTAGTGTGTTTCCCCAATAAGACTATTTTACCTCAAGAGGGCACACGTTCTGAGATTATGAGAGATCCTTGCGGAGGAATCTTAGACAGCCCCTCTATGTCCATCCCAAAAAGTTCTCACCTGATTATTTCTTTTTTGTTTACTCCTATTTTCCGAAGGTGAGTTGAAACGACTCCAGTCAGTAAGGACAACTTTTTGATTCATGAAACCAACTCTACTGCCTGCCCTTTACCTTTAGTGAAACTGCTATTTATCAACAGTTGATACTTTGCAATGATTTCATGTCAGTCTATGACTTTAGCCACATCGACATACTACAGAGTAGTACAGCATGTCCCATCAAAAACACAGAAGCGATGGGTCTGTGTGGGCCCCATCCCTATCTACTTGCCCACGCACGCTCTGACGTAAAACGTATCCCCACCCATATTTTAGCAAACCACCTTGCTTACGGAAATAATATGGCGGCCTCAGCGGCGACTGTCCGACCGAAGTTAATTGCTCATATTTTATCGACAGAGTTATGAATAAGTATAGGAATCGGGGAGATACAAACGACGGGCTTGTTATTTGCACATGTTGAGAAGGAGCTGCGAAAACTCCCTGACAACACACTGGCTGGCTCGAGAAGTTTGGAGTCTGCGCCTTGGTTAAAGTACCTGGTCGGGATGCACTGCTGGAGATCAACTCTGCAGAACGGTGGACGCGGAAGTTTGACAAATAATTGAATACCAAGGGTTGGGTGGACATTTAGCCAAATCTTCATTCATGTTGTCACTATTGACTCAAACGAGACGACAACGTACTCAGTCCGAAGTTATCGTTGGTTATTAGCAAGTTGGATAGCTAGTTAGACAGATGTTGTCTGTTCGGATGAGTGTCTCCAGGTTCTCGCGCGCCATCTAGCATGCAAGGCTAGCTCCATCGTTGGCTTTAACTAGCGATCTAGCATTCCAACAAACAAAGTTTTTCACGAGCACGCTTGCATCTTCAAAGCTACTGAATAACATCCTTCAGTTGTCTGCAAACTAGCTCATTTAATTAGAGTTTAAACCTTTTATATTAGCTTACTTGTAAAGCCAGTGGCTATCATCTAAGTAATGCTAACTAGTTAAGTTTCCCATGATTGCTCATCAAACACAGTTTAGCCCGTACTAGTGCCTTTTGCCATGCCTAAGTGTGGCCTGAAAAGCATGAGAGATGGCCACAGAGGGATATGACAGCAAAACTAGCTAACTGTTAAATATACATTTAAACCTGTCAAGTGAGTGGATTGCATGGAGATGAAAAATCAATACGTTTGTTGAAGGGCACAATCAGAAAACAAATGATCCAGTTATTGTAGTCTAGGAGGAAGTTGCTACAGGGCCATGGGCAGTATTGACATGATCACAACTGTTGTACAACATGTAGCCAGTATTTGACTAGGCAAGTGTTATATGACCTGTGTCTGCAGAGATACTGTGTTGGGACTACCAGGATTGGTACCTGTAGCTGTCTACCTCGGTTTCTAACTCTATGAACCATTTCCCAGATATGGAACTTAGGTTTCTCAGCTCAGCTGGTAAATGTAGAAATTATTGGACCTTTTCTATATTTCTGTGTAATTCCTCATCTTGATAGTAGCATTCTCAGTTGTTCTCTTAGTCCTCTTTACTTTTAAAGCAACCATGTCGATGGACCACAATGGTGGATTAGGCCTACATTATATTATTTCATGCTGGATGAATGTAAGTCATCACAATTAGGCCTCGGATCTTCATTAATGTCTTTTGATTGGGCCTCCTCCAGTATTCTTCTATCTGACTGCCTTCGTCTTACAAGTAAAACCCACAAGTGCCATTAGAGACCTTATCTTATCTAACAGTAACAGACTCCACAAAAGCAGTCAATGCATGACAGGGGTAGGAATTGGAGTAATAAGGACCAGCCTGCCTATTAGCCACAGCATTGACCTCCATCCAAAACTCCTGGATTGGTGTCAGCGGTGGGATGCAGAAGTGAGCATCACCCACCACCTCCACTTTCCATTCATCACCGCACCAGGAGAGGCCAAACTGACTGAGGGAAATCGCACCATCTCCTGCCCACCAGGTTCCCTACACCCAGGTGGTGAGAGAGCCTAGTTTGGTGACCCGGCTGCGGCCTGGCACCCTGCCCTTATGGGGCAGCAGCCGGGGAAATTTGTTGGGGACCAGAGGAGACCGAGTCTGCCAGCGCTGAATTTCATCAAGGGCGGGAAGAGGGAGTCCTCACGGCATGGAGCCCATCACTGTAACGTGTTCACTGTGCACGGTAAAAATACACTGTTTTTGTACCTACCCCCTACTTTGGTCATTAACAAAATATTGTCTTTCTATTCTCCCGGTCTTCTCTTCCGATCTCCTTCTACTTACTTTTTCCTCATTCACAGTTCAGTAGAGTTTGGTCATGATTGGTTTCATCATGCTTGTTCACCCTTAAGGTCATCCTTTTATGATCGTTGTTGATATAGGTTTCAGGGCTGTGATGAGGCAGGCACAGTTTCTATTAGGACCTGCATCTCAGTTCCTTTCACTATCATTTGATCTTGCTAGTATGCCCACACTATTACTTCATCTTCTGTGGCAGCATTATTGATTTGTGTAAGCGGGTTCGTGTGAGTTTTTGGTCATGGAGATTGATGAATAATATCCCACTGTGATGTCAGCTGACATGGCCATTTTTCATCACTGTACTCTAGTTATTGGTGGGTTGGATAGTTTTTGTGTTTCCTCAGCTTTTCAGATAAAGCTTACCATAATAGGCTAGTGGAGACAGCAAACAGCAACAGGTGATATAAAGAGTAAATGGCCTGCTTTGACTGAAAGTCAGGCCAAGTTGACTGAATAAGCCCCAGGAGATGCATATCCTCGTTTTCACAGGGGCACTGTGCAAACATTAAGCATAAACATTTTCAGGGATCCTGTATAGAAAACTGTGATTTGGTAGCCTGTTTGTTGACACGTTCCCTTTTTAAGCAGATTGTATGCCAGTGATACTGAATATGTCTTTTAATACAGGGATAGATACTCAGAGTCCTCTTGCGTAACAATAATGGGTAAGGATGCAAGTCAAAATTTCTGCCAGTAAATGGAGAGCAAGACTTGAGTGATCTCCGGCAAAGGGTCAGTGGCAGAATTATTAAAGATTTTTTCTCCTTCCTCCTGCAATGAGTCGGATAGGTTACGGATAGGTGAGTCATGTTGCGAGAGGAGGGTGATGTCAGCACTCAGTCACTCACATCCATGTTGTTCTACCCAGGACGCCTTCGCTAGCTAGTGAGCTGCTAGCCTACGCAAAGCTTCTCACCAGGCAGGTTTAGACCTCCGCACACAGCCAGGGAGAGCGTTAGAGCAGGGCAAGCAAAGACCTGTCTCCCCCCTGCACCACTGTGTCACCACCCAAGAACATCAGAGTTGGGCTTATTGGAGTAGGTTGGTCTTCCCTACCTAATTTCCTCTAACTCCTGGCAATATTGCAATTCAGATAACAAGAAGTGATTTTAAAAGCTTGGCATTTGTTACCTGATCATCGCCGTAGTTCCGTATCAGCTATTGTTTTTCCTCTCAAGGGCGATTGCACCAGGGCATGACGGCTGCCTGCTTGGAGGTTATTGCTGGGGTTCAGGAAATGGAAATGCTGTGTAAATGTTTCTAAAGGACAGTTGAGGAGATGCTCTGTTTTCTTTCCCTTTGTCCCCTCAAAAACAAGCCTGAAACAGGAAGGAGGAAAGCGGTGTGGGTCTAGGATGGAGATTGTAGGGCAGAAAGGGATGTGAGCGGAGTGAGGCTGCCATTCCCCCAGGTTCCTGACTGACTTTCCAGGCTATTGCCCCCTTGTGCTACAAGCTAGTCTGACATGGTCCTCTTGTGTTTATCTTAGCCTCTTCCAGGATTAATGTAGACTATATAAGAAATATACTGGCTTTTGTACATCTTTTATAGACCAACTAATGCACCTGTCATTTTATTACATCCTTGGAAAAATCTAATGAGGCAGGCCTACTTACCTGATTTAGGTCAATGAGCCAGTGAGATAATAAACTCTCAAATGTTATAGACTTAGTGTAAAATACACTAAATGATGGTAGCATGATCTAATTCTGAAGACTATTGCTTCGGATGATAGCTAGGAAATACTTCTCCAGTCTCTCCATCTGAGGAGCATTGGCAAGACTAGTTGGCCTACCCCCCTCTAGTGCAGGCATGTTGTGATATCACCCCCACTTCCTGGTGTCCTATGCCAGGGATCTGGGCTGTTCTAGCAGCTGCATTCATCATGTATGGCCCATGGAAGAGTCACCCCTTGTTTTTTCCCCCCCTCTGTCTTTTGTCTGGAACTCATGGAATCTGTGCAGTCTAGACACCAAAGCTACCCCCTGATCCCTTTGGGTCCTGAAGACTGGGGCAGCAGGCGCCTCCTGGTAAGATTTGCCGCTCATTGCGGCCAGCTGTTTCGCCCCTGGTGGCCTGTCCCTGGCCACGTCGCCTAGCTCTAGAGACAGACAGCACTCTGATGTGTCAGAGGAAATAGGCCTATACTAGGCTACATGACTCTGTTACTGTTTTACTATCTGACTGTTTAGATGGATGATACATAGACTGACTCTTGAACGGTGAAGAGATTTTTGGTCAAGGAAATGCAATTTTGTGAATAACCCTACCGTTACTTCTAATGCTGGCATGTAGTTTTGTCGCCTATTTTGACGGTTCTGGAACAGTTAGGCTAGCTGGTTTAACTTACCGGAAAGTAGATATTGACATTTCTCATGTCTTCTGTTTCCATGTTGGAATGTCCCACTGTGGGGGTGGTTGGAGGGCCGTCTTGGGCCCCCCTTCATTTTGCACAGTCAATTCTCTGTAACGGCCTTTGTGCCACCGCTTGAGCAACACCTCGATGAGTCAGTTTGACCACCTGGAAAGGAGTGGTCAGCAAAGCTACTTTAGTCCCTAGCTGATGACTGGCTAAAGCAGGTATGTGTGTGTAGACAGAGGGTGAATCTCTCCTTTACCTCAGCTTGACACGTCCCCTCTCTCTAGGGCGCTGTTCACAGCAGGCAGGGTGTACCAACACTCTTTTATGGTCTCCTTTTCTTGTTTCCTATCCATAACATTTGAGTTAAAAAATAATTCAAACGAGAGGTTTTGAAGCAAATGTTGTCACAAGTAACGCAGTCTCTTTTCACACTTGCACTTGTCAAATTGAGGCCCAGTCCATATAGGTAGAGCTCCAGGCTCCACGGACCCAGGGTTCACACACCATTAGCCTACATGTAGCCTAGCTTGAAGGCAATGAATGAACACGGATGCTTTTGCCAAACCTCTCATTTGGCTTTTCTCTGTTTTGGACTTCCTCCTGCATTCATAATGGGGTGTTTTGACATCTGGTGCATATCCTCTTCACCAGTGTACTCTACACCAGTCTTATCTGTACACCCCACCCACCCCTCCTTTCTTTTCATTAATTGGCTCAGTGAAGAATGTTGTGTGTTAAGTAGTTAAACAAATAGTATGTAGCTGTCTACTCTTTTTGACTCTATGCAAACACACACACTGGACTCTATCCACACACTCACGCATACTTACACTGACACTCCAACACACACACACACACACACACAACACACTTCCACACTAATCACTTATGCTGCTGTTGCCTAGTCACTTTACCTCTACCTACTCGTACATATCTACCTAGATTTCCTCGTACCTCTGCACATCAACTCTACTGGTACCCTGCGTATATAGCCAAGCTATCATTGCTCATTGTGTATATATTCCTTGTGTTAAATTTCAAATATTTGATTGTATTCTGCCTTGTTGGGAAGGGCCTGTAAGTAAGTATTTCACTGTTGCTCTACACCTGTTTTTTAATGAAGCATGTGACAATAAACATGTGATTTGTGTTGCTCCAGAGGCAGCTAGAGTAGTATTGCCTATTTTGCAGAGAGAGAGAGTTGAACATAGGGCAAGCCACAGCAGTGGAGTCAGGAATGTGACCTCCTGTGCATTCCTCTCTCAAATAGCTGGTGCAACCCCCCCCTCCTCTTTCTCACTCTCTCATTTGCTAGCTTGGTCTTTCTCGTTCTGTTATTTGCTCAGGCGCCCTTCTGTTCCTTGCTCTTACTTTCCTTCTGTCTCCCTCGCTTGCTCTTGTTTCATAACAATTATAGATCGACATGTTTTCTTGCTCAAATACCATCAAGCGAACCGCTGAGGCAGTTTGTCCCAGTGGCAGAAAACTGTTTGATGGGTATGGAGTTCAGAGTTTTGATAATGTAATGTAATATGGGTTATGATGATTATGATAAATCAGGCCTAATCGCTATGATAGGCAATGATTCATGTGTTGGCTAAAGGTCATGATGGTGAATTATGAATTAGAGGGAGAACTTGAAAGACTGAGCTAGTTTGCTAATGGGCTAGAGAAATAGCCAACAGTGATGGAATTAATACATTGTACACATTCTGCAGTGCTAACACATGCTTTTATAATCATCTGGGGTACTTATTGTTAGTTACCTAATGCAGGCTGAAGGGCAGATGGGACTTTACCTAGCCTGAGGGCAAGGCTGAATCATCAGTAAACCTTTCATCGTAGGGGTATGTAGGCCTAGGTGTTTGTCGTTGTTATAAACACATTGTAAAAGGCTGGTTGATGATTGTTCAGATTCCCATAGTTTAGCCTAGGTCAATGGCTTGTACTTGTTTAGGTAGTACTGTCCTCACCTTATTCTAACTCCAGGTAGGCTATACAACTTCAGGCATGTTCCATTATGAACTTCATATTAACTGTGTGTTATTGTGGTCACGTCTTTATACTTCATTCATCTTATTTGGCATAATTTTCACTTTCTGCTCGTCCTCTGTATGACTGCTCTCTGGCATAGGCGGGCCGGGTGAGAGCGGGGGCTGGCTTCAGAGCCGAGGAGTAAGTTTAAGCCTTGCGTGAAATGTGCTCAGAGGAGCGTGTTTCATCATCGCTGTGCTAACCGGCAGGGCAGCAGCGGGCCCTCTGGACGGCTTTTAAAACAACAAAACCCTTAGCAAAAAAAAACAACCACTCACCAGCCCATCTCTGAGTCCGCCTGAGCAGAGAGAGAGGATTTATAGCTTCTGCCCTGCTCCACATCCCCCTCTCCCTATACTCTCGTCTCCTCCTTACCCCCCCATCCCCTCCTCCTCTTGGTGCTCCTCCTCCTCTTGGTGCTCCTCCTCCTCTTGGTGCTCCTCCTCCTCGTGGTGCTCCTCCTCCTCGTGGTGCTCCTCCTCGTGGTGCTCCTCCTCGTGGTGCTCCAGATTTTCGGAGAAGACACACGCTCCAAGTCGGGGCAGGAATGCACTGTGTGAGCGCTCTCTCCCTGCCACCTTGCCTCCCCTCTGCTATGACAGACAAAGCCACCTCTGCCCTGGCCTAGGCCTGCAGCACAGCTGTTGTTTTCTCTGTGGACAACCTGTTACCTATGATGCGAATTCCGTCTTGTGATAGAAATTCCGTCCAGTCACAGCATGTTTAATCCTAATGCCTCTGTCCCCTAATGGAATGCTGTGGCCACAAATGTCCATTTTGCACATGGCTTCCAAAATTCTTAGAAGGGTTAAGCTAATTTGTGAACTTTTTGAAAATGAACTTGAGGTAGCCAGCCTAATTATCTGTATAAGTTTGGAATATAACATTCTTTAGATCGTAGGTGATTGCTCTAGGTCAAGAGGTCCAATTGTTGTTGATATTAGATGAGTAGTGTCTAGTAAATCAGCACTGTCCTTTCTACTCTATTTCGTAGGCAACCTGAGGAGATTTGGAATACATTAGTCTACTGAATTACAGGGCAATAGACATATATACATACACTACTGTTCAAAAGTTTGGGGTCACTTAGAAATGTCCTTGTTTTTGAAAGAAAAGCAATTTTTTTTTTGTCCATTTAAAATAACATCAAATTGATCAGAAATACAGTGTAGACATTGTTAATGTTGTAAATGACTATTGTAGCTGGAAACGGCAGATAAAAAAAATTATAAATGGAATATCGACATAGGCGTGCAGAGGCCCATTATCAGCAACCATCACTCCTGTGTACCAATGCCACGTTGTGTTAGCTAATCCAAGTTTATGATTTTAAAAGGCCAATTGTTCATTAGAAAACCCTTTTGCAATTATGTTAGCACAGCTGAAAACTGTTGTGCTGATTTAAGGAAGCAATAAAACTGTCCGTCTTTAGACTAGTTGAGTATCTGGAGCATCAGCATTTGTGAGTTCAATTACAGGCTCAAAATGGGCAGAAACAAAGAACTTTCTTCTGAAACTCATCAGTCTATTCTTATTCTGAGAAATGGCTATTCCATGCAAGGAATTTCTAAGAAACTGAAGATCTCTATTAAGTTATTCCGCTCTTCTGGCTGCATCTGGATCCAGTTAGACACTGGATCCAACCAACCAGTGACTCCTCCACTCTAGCTCCCAGCCTCCTAGCATATGCTATTAACCACTCTCTCTGTCTACCTCTGGACAGGCAGGCCCTCTCCCTCCTCGACCTAGAAGCATCTGCAGGACGTCAAAAATTATGATTTTTGTCAAATTGTGAAAACTACTGAACTAAAAAAAAAAAAACATTCGTAATTTTGGTAAAAACTGCCTTATGTTGTCACATTTGTTTATTTTGATGTAGCACACAATATTTTACAAAAGTAGCTTTTAAAGGACCATAGAGTTAACTCTGCTTCGTATTTTATTTTTTGCCAAGAAAAATCTGGTATTGTAGTATCGCAATGCTGATATGGTGACAGCGTCCTGTTGCATTTTTCCCTGGTGGGCCTCATTTGTCTGATAGCCCTCTCTCTTACTCCGTATTGTTTTTCACCCCCTAATTGCATCAGGTGATTCATCGTTCATAAAAACAAGTGACGCTTTTGGGATCCATAAGCATTGTGTGTGTGTGTGTGTGCATCTGCCTCGTGTGTGTGCGTGCATTGTGTGTGTGCGTGCATCGTGTGTGTGCGTGCATCGTGTGCCTGCCTCGTGTGTGTGTGTGTGTGTGCGTGCCTCGTGTGTGTGTGTGTGTGTGTGTGTGTGTGTGCGTGCCTCGTGTGTGTGTGTGCGTGCCTCGTGTGTGTGTGTGCGTGCCTCGTGTGTGTGTGTGCGCGCATCGTGTGTGTGTGCGTGCATCGTGTGTGTGTGTGTGTGTGTGCCTCGTGTGTGTGTGTGCGTGCATCGTGTGTGTGTGTGCCTCGTGTATCTGCCTCGTGTGCGCGTTGAAACATTTCAACTGCTTTCATCATCTCGGCATTCCAGCATGTGATGTGGAGATTAGCACAGGTGCTGCTTCCTCGCCATGGCGCCCCCTGAGTATTTCCCCGACGACAGAGAAGAATAGAGCCATCAGTGCTATCTGGCCATCGCATCATAAAAGGCCCCATCCACCAATCACATGGGCTCAGTCTTTCAGCTGTGCTCTGTAGGTGGTCTGGGCTGCCTGTATCAAAGGGCCAATGGAGCAATGCTGACAGAGAGACCTGTTGCCAAAACAGGATCCTACTAGATCCTAACTCAGGCAGGTATGGCTAAAGGGAGAGGCGAGGAGGGGAGTATCAGTGGTGATATGTAGTCGCCAAGTCATCGGTGCAGAGGCAGATATGCATGTACATGCACACCATTGATTTTTCATCCCTGTTGTCTTAAACCCTACCCTACCCAAAAACCTTACACCCGGGCCCTAGCCTGAGTGGCCCATCTCCCACCAAAGCTGTGCCATGCGGATGGGGGATATGTGGAACCCAAAACCCCTCTCCTCATCCCCAGGCCTGCAAGGCCGAGACACCCAGGCTGCGTTCTCCAGTGACCCTGAGTAAACACACACGCCTGGTTCCTCACTGTCTGACCGAGGGAAGCTGAGGGAGTAATCAGGTTAGGCACAGCGATGGAATGAGGAGCCTAGTGTGGTGTAAGGACTATATACAGTGCCTTCAGAAAGTATTCACAACCCTTTCCACATTTTGTTGTTACAGCCTGAATTTAAAATGTATTACATACCCCATAATGTTGAAGTGGAATTATGTTATACATTTTTTTTTTTTACAAATTAGTCTTCAACCTGTCATTTAGGTTAGTATTATGGAGTAACTATAATGTTGTTGATCCATCCTCAGTTTTCTCCACATTAAATAAAACTCAGGAAATCCCTGAGCGGTTTCTTTCCTTTCCGGCAGCTAAGTAAGGAAGGATGCCTGTATCTTTGTAGTGGCTGAGTGTATTGATCCACCATCCAAAGTGTAATTAATAACTTCACCATGCTCAAAGGGATATTCAATGTCTGCTTTTTACCAATAGGTGCCCTTCTTTGCGAGGCATTGGAAAACCTCCCTGGTCTTTGTGGGTGAATCTGTGTTTGAAATTAACTGCTCGACTGAGGGACCTTACAGACCTGTACAGATATGTACAGGTAGTTATTCAAAAATCATGTATGACACTATTATTGCACACAGTTTGTCCATGCAACTTATTATGTGACTTGTTTAGCACGTTTTTACTCCTGAAGTTATGTAGGCTTGCCATAAAAAAAAGGGTTGAATACTTATTGACTCAAGACATTTCAGCTTTTGATGGGATATTGTGTGTAGGCCAGTGACACAATTTAAATGTAATCAATTTGAAATGCTGGCTTTAACATAACTAAATGTGGAAAAAGTCAAGAGGTGTGAATACTTTCTGAAGGGACTATATATATATAAATAAGGAATATATGTATTTAATTTTGGATACGTTTGCTAAATTTTCTAAAAATAAATGTACTTTGTCATTAGTGAGTATGGTGTGTAGATGGGTGAGAGAATCTATTTAATACATTTTGAATTCAGGCTTTAACTTAAAGTGGAATAAGTCAAGGGGTATGAATACTTTCTGAAGGTGCTGTAGATCTTTATTCCCTGGCCATACCAGTGTGTCTGTTGTGTTGGAAACCTATGATTACTTCCTCTTCAGTTTATTGGTAATGTCTACCTACAGTATCACTACTCTACTACCCATCCGAGGGGTCCTTTTACTCCTTTTCATGGTCCTTCGTACCGGATATCATCCATGTTAGTCAATGGTCATAGCAGCTGTAATTACCAATTGCGCATTTTAATAATTTTCACCAAATGCATTCCTAGGTGACGTACACTAGAGGGGCAAGTGTGAAATTACAGTCAAATTACAGTCAGTGACAACTATGGTCAGAATATTTTCTTTGTCCCATGTAATCACAAAGCTCTGCAAGGGTTTTTGTCAACACTAAAATGTTGTCTGAAAGGAGCTTCCTTCACGTTGCTTTGTTTTGTCCCCTTCTCTCTTGAGTTGGAGGGGTTGAAAAAAGGGAGAAATTATGTGGCAAAATAGGAAAAGTCCCGAAAAATTGTTTTGTGTATGCCAGCTAACTGTTAACACAGAGACCCGGATTATATAAAACGCAATGGATTCATTCTCATTTGAGCTCATGGCCAAACAATGCACTTCATGTTTCTCCATCTGCAACCTTTTTCCCCCTTTGTTTTTTTACAGCCTCTCCATCTCTCCTCATCCCCTCTCCATCTCTCCTCATCCCCTCTCCACTCTGTGACTGCGGTGAGTTAATGGAGTTTCGGGGAGATGGAGGAAGCAGGTGCATTTCTCTTGATTAGTGTGTTGGAAAGATGACACGTTTGCCATGCCAGGCTGAGAGGATGTACGGCCTGATGGCATGTGACTGGATGCTCTGGGAGCTCTGGGTCATTTCTAAGTCTCACACCATGTGTCAGGATGCCCTATAGCAGGGCTTCTCAAACTTTTTGGAGCTGGGACCTCTTTTGTGATAGCAAATTCATCAGGAGCCCACTCATAATCAGAACACAATATTGAGTGATATAAAAATAGCATACAAGAGGTTTTAGTATGACTTTGGCCGTGCATTGCCGGACAAACAAAGTCTTGGGCCCTGGGAAGGAACATTTTAAAGGCCCATCTCTTGGCATTGGAGGACATTTAGCAGGTTTCAAGCTAATTTTCTGAAATTCTACACATTTTGTCATGGGGCAGAAATGTTTGGTTGTTGCAGCTTTAAAGATAATATCCTACACTTTTGTCATGAGGCAGAGAGAGAACTTTGCAGTTCTAAAGCTTAACTTACAATGGGTTTATGTAAAAAAAAAAAAAAAAAACAGTATTGTGTTAAAGTGGATAATTAGTGAAGTACTGTGGATACCAATATCCCTGTGAGTCCCCCAGGCCAATGTTGCCCAGGGTTAAGAACAAATTGTAGATGAATAATATGACATTGTGTTAAACACTTTAAACTTATTCCACGGATCCCTTGGCCAAAAGTTGTTTAATCTGTTGGTAATATTCAATAGCGGAACCCATTTTGAGAACCTCTGCCTAGACGTTATCCCCCTCCACGCCCGACATTAGTCATACAGTTAAGATACAGTAACTGGAATGAAAAAGTTGACAAACTAATCCATGATGCTTTTTGATCCACAAGACGATGCACATTGCATACCCATGATGTTGCACAACGATTGATGTCAATACGTTCCTGTTTTAGTCAGTGATATATTTGGGCTTAAAGTGGGAAAACCGTGTTAATACTTTTCAGTCTAGGTTTCTTTTCAGGGCTGTTTTTTTAAATGTTACCACACACCAGCATGGCATTGTTTATTAATCAGAAACATCTGCAGTTTTTCCTCTTCGGAGTCGCGACTGAGCTGAGCCAAACCGCTTTACTTTGCACCGACACTTTTTACCAGAACGTTTAAATAGTCTATTGGATAATTTGTAAATTTTCACTTATTTTGGAGCTTGTCTATATAAAAAAAAGTATACATCTGACCATTTTATAGTTAATAATTGCATGATGTGTTTTGCAACCCTGCTCTGAATGGTTTTGGACACTTAAGTCTTGCTTCACTGCTTTGATTGGTGCAGCTAGAAACCACGAGTCTATCCTGTAATGAACAGGCACCTGCAAAAGAAAATTCATAGAACTTGTTTATCTATTTTGTTGTGCTCCTACATTTGTATTGGTCTTTCATGTTTGATGCGCTCATGATGTTGTTGTGTGTCATTTGCGATGTGCAAAGTCATTGTAGCCTATCATTTCACTTCCCTTGTGAGAACCATGAGCACAGGCTTATTTGGCTTTGCTGTACCGAAGCCTGCCAGCAGCCCCCCCTGATTAAAGGTTGCACCGAGTCCATTACAATGTAGAAAAACAGATGTATCTTATGGAAGATGCCAACTCTTTGGCGATAACAGTAGATGGCAAAGTCAGATACTGGTTTCCGTCTGTGGCAAAGTTTTCCCTAAATCCTTATGACAAATCCAGAACCAGCCAAGCCAGCTGGCTAATCTTTTGAACACAGTGTAGTAAAAAATGTAATAACAACTGCAACAGAACATTAGGTAGCTAGATAAGGTTAGCAAGATGGCTAGCCAAGGTTAGTATGCTGCTAGCTACAATGACTGCTGTCAGTTGCCCATTTGTTGTTTATCCACTCCATGTGGAAATCATCACAACGTTCTTTCCCACCCCCAATTTGTGAATATGTATAAGTAGTAGGGCTATGACGATACCATTATTGCGCAAATAGTTTTCCATGGCAAAAATGAACACGAAGCAGACCAAACTCTTTGGTCCTTTAAAAACCAGCTGTATGTAAGATAGTGTTCTATAGATTGGAAAATAAATACGTGACTCTGAATGACAACATATGGATGTTTAACAACATTAGGGCTGTTTTCCTAAAGAAGATAAATCCGGGTTGTGTTTTGTTTCCTTGGCACGACACTAACGAGTATCGCGATGCTGGTACCTTCCCGGCCCAAATAAGTAGCCTGCGTCATTCTTCGGAGTTGGAACCTAAACAAGCGTTTCCGCTCAAGGGCAGGAATTACATTGAAATAGGGGCGGCATTGTCCTCCGATGCTTATTTATAATGTCCAAGAGTTTTAAGTATGGATTTCCATCGTATCTGAGCATCTCATAGAATGTTAGGCAGCAGTTACATGACGCAACTTGCACACAATTTTAGTTGCAGTTGCAAGTGACATGTCAAGCAACTTTGCTGTTAGATGAAGCTACTTAAACGCAATTTAAAATTGACAATCAAATTGAAGCTGGTTCTGTCATACTCAGCCCCTGTAATAGGGTTAGAGGCAGAGAATCCCAGTGGAGAGGGGAACTGGCCAGGCAGAGACAGCAAGGGCAGTTCGTTGCTCCGGTGCCTTTCCGTCCACCTTCACACTCCTGGGCCAGACTACACTCAATCATAGGACCTACTGAAGAGATGAGTCTTCAATAAAGACTTAAAGGTTGAGACCGAGTCTGTGTCTCTCACATGGATAGGCAGACCATTCCATAAAAATGTAGCTATATAGGACAAAGCCCTGTCTCCAGGTGTTTGCTTATAAATTCTAGGGACAGTAAGGAGGCCTGCGTCTTGTGACCGTAGCGTACGTTTAGGTATGTACGGCAGGACCAAATCGGAAAGATAGGTAGGAGCAAGCCCATGTAATGCTTTGTAGGTTAGCAGTAAAACCTTGAAATCATCCCTTGCCTTAACAGGAAGCCAGAGGTTAGCACTGGAGTAATATGATAAAAATGTTTGATTCTAGTCAAGATTCTAGCAGCCGTGTTTAGCACTAACTGAAGTTTATTTAGTGCTTTATCCGTGTAGCCGGAAAGTAGAGCATTGCAGTAGTCTAACCCAGAAGTGACAAAAGCATGGAGGAATTTTTCTGTGTCATTTTTGGACAGAAAGTTTCCGATTTTTGCAATGTTACGTAGATGAAAAAAAGCTGTCCTTGGAACAGTCTTGATATGTTTGTCAAAAGAGAGATCAGGGTCCAGAGTAACGCAGAGGTCCTTCAGTTTTATTTGAGATGACTGTACAACCATCCAAGATTAATTGTCAGATTCAACAGAAGATCTCTTTGAACAAGCATCTCTGTTTTGTCCGAGTTTAAAAGTAGAACATTTGCCGCCATCCACTCCCTTATGTCTGAAACACAGGCTTCCAGGGAGGGCAATTTTGGGGCTTCACGATGTTTCATCAAAATGTACAGCTGTGTGTCATCCGCATAGCAGTGAAAGTTAATATTATGTTTCTGAATGACATCACCAAGAGGTAAAATGTATAGTGAAAACAATAGTGGTCCTAAAACAGAGCCTTGAGGAACACAGAAATTTACAGTTGATTTGTCAGAGGACAAACCATCCACAGAGACAAACTGATATCTTTCCGACAGATAAGATCTAAACCAGGCCAGAACTTGTCCGTGTAGACCAATTTGGGTTTCCAATCTCTCCAAAAGAATGTGGTGATCGATGGTATCAAAAGCAGCACTAAGGTCTATGAGCACGAGGACAGATGCAGATCCTCGGTCTGACGCCATTAAAAGGTCATTTACCACCTTCACAAGTGCAGTCTCAGTGCTATGATGGGGTCTAAAACCAGACTGAAGCGTTTTGTATACATTGTTTGTCTTCAGGAAGGCAGTGATTTGCTGCGCAACAGCTTTTTCAAAAAGAATTGAGAGGAATGGAAGATTCGATATAGGCCGATAGTTTTTTTATATTTTCTGCGTCAAGGTTTGGCTTTTTCAAGAGAGGCTTTATTACTGCCACTTTTAGTGAGTTTGGTACACATCCGGTGGATAGAGAGCTGTTTATTATGTTAAACATAGGAGGGCCAAGCACAGGAAGCAGCTCTTTCAGTAGTTTAGTTGGAATAGGGTCCAGTATGCAGCTTGAAGCTTTAAAGGCCATGATTATTTTCATCAATGTGTCAAGAGATATAGTACAAAACATATTGAGTGTCTCCCTTGATCCTAGGTCCTGGCAAAGTTGTGCAGACTCAGGACAACTGAGCTTTGGAGGAATACGCAGATTTAAAGAGTAGTTACGTCATCTGTTGGGGTGGTATGCAAATTGGAGTGGGTCTAGGGTTTCCGGGATGATGCTGTTGATGTGAGCCATGACCAGCCTTTCAAAGCACTTCATGGCTACCGAATGCTACGGGTGGTAGTCGTTTTGGCAGGTTACCTTCGCATTCTTGGGCAAAGGGACTATGGTGGTCTGCTTGAAACATGTAGGTATTACAGACTCTGAGAGGTTGAAAATGTCAGTGAACACACTTGCCAGTTGGTCAGCGCATGCTCAGAGTACACGCCCTGGTAATCCGTGTGGCCCTTTGGCCTTTTGAACGTTGACCTGTTTAAAGAAATAGTATTTGTCCAGTTCGAGGTGAGTAATCGTTGTTCTGATGTCCAGAAGCTCTTTTCGTCCATAAGAGACGGTAGCAGCAACTTTATGTACTAAATAAGTTACAAACTGTGGAAAAACAAACAAAATAGCATCGTTTTTTAGGAGCCCGTAAAACTGCAACCATCCCCTCCGGCACCATTATGGACCATCTCCTTTGCATAGAGTTGATCAGGCTGTTGATTGTGGCCTGGGGAATGTTGTCCCACTCCCCTTCAATGGCTGTGCGACGTTGCTGGATATTGGCGGGAACTGGAACACGCGGTCATACACGTAGATCCAGAGCATCCCAAACATGCTCAATGGGTGACATGTCTGGTGAGTATGCCGGCCATGGAAGAACTGGGACATTTTCAGCTTCCAGGAATTGTGTACAGATCCTTGTGACATGGGGCCGTGCATTATCATGCTGAAACATGAGGTAATGGTGGTGGATGAATGGAATGACAATGGGTCTCAGGATCTCGGCACGGTATCTCTCTGCAGTCAAATTCCCGTCGATAAAATGCAATTATTGACGACAAGCACGCAGAAGAGCTTCCCCGAGGTGGTGTCTGACAGTGTGCAGAAATTCTTTGGTTGTACAAAGTTTCATCAGCTGTCCGGGTGGCTGGTCTCTGATGATCCCAACGGTGAAGAAGTGAATATAGAGGTCCTGGGCTGGCATGGTTATACGTGTTCTGCGGTTGTGAGGCCGGTTGGACGTACTGCCAAATTCTCTAAAATGACGTTGGAGGCGGCTTACGGTAGAGAAATTAACATTAAATTCTCTGCCAACAACTTTGGTGGACATTCCTGCAGTCAGCATGCCGACTGCACACTCCTTCAACTTGAGACATCTGTGGCATTGTGTGTGACACAACTGCACATTTTAGTGGACTTTTATTGTCCCCAGCACAATGTGCACCTGTGTAATGATCATGCTGTTTAAACAGCTTCTTGATTTGCCACTCCTGTCAGGTGGATGGATTATCTTGGCAAAGGAGAAATGCTCACTAACAGGGATATAAACAAATGTGCGCACCAAATTTGAGAGAAGTAAGCTTTTTTGTGCATATGTGACATTTCTGGTGTCTTTCATTTCAACTCTTGTTCAGTGTAGCCAACACTGTTTGATCAAGCTCGCTCGCTCGTTAACTTGCAATGAGTTTACAAGCTAGCAACAATTTTTAGCTAGTGCAGTTCATTGTGAAAATGTTAGTTTATTGACTTCAGAACCATGTACATAAAACCTTTACTAGTCTTGATGCCAGAATTTACTTCAGCTCCCATTTGGGTAATGTCTCTTCTGTCCACCTTGATCACGGTTCCCGCAGTACTGACAGCTGTGTTGTTGACATGACAACTGGGCCGGAGTTCCGAACCTTCGAATGGATAATGTGACAAAAGCATTCGTTTTGATTGGATGTTGCAAAGTTGAAATATTTCAACTGGATGCAACCTAGTTGCAGATTAATTGCAGGCTTATTATGGTTTTCACAGACCAATCAAGAAGCAACTCTGTTACAAGCCACAAAAATTGCGTGCAAGTTGCGTTGTGTAACTGCAGCCTTAGACTTTTTTTTGGCAGTTAACTTCTTACGGAGTGGTGGGGTGCCCCACTCCCGACACTACCTGGTGAAATGCAAGGCGCCAAATTCAAAATCCAAAAGTTGAATTATTAAACATTCATCAATATACAAGTGTTTCATAGTCATCAAAAGCTCTGCTTCTTGGCAATATCACAGCGTTGTCAGATTTCAAAAAGGCTTTACGGCGAAAGCACCACATTTGATTGTTTGAGGGTAGCACCTAACATATTTTTCCCATTACCATAAATTCATAAGCCTTCACAGTTCACACAACACATTTCACAGCGAAAACAAATCAATTACCTTTTGAAGAACTTCTGCTGAGGGCTTCCAAGTGTCCAACGAAGACAATCCATGGTTCTTTTTGTTAGAAAAAGTAATGTATTATATCCATAAATCTCCGTTTGGTTGGCGCGTTATAATGAGAAAATATAGCGTCGACTCCTCCATTGAAACGAAGAGAACTCGTTCAACTTATACCTATAAACTTGTCCAAGAACAATCAAACATAATTTTAAATGTATCCTTAGAAACAGTTTTATGTATAAATAGTATAATATTTCAACCGGAATATAAACTGGGCGATAAGAAATGGAAAAAAACAAAGAGCGCGCTAGCCGTGAACGCGCGTTTACTTCTATTGACATCTGTGTGGCCATTTCCTTATTCGTCGTCTTCTATGCTCTAAAATCATCTAAAAAGAATCAGAACACTTTCTCGAGACCGTTGACATCCAGAGGAAGCAATAGGTACTGCATGCATATGCCCTTATATGGGCATTTTCCTAAGGGAGCGGTTCTAAATGAGGCAATGTGTCAAAACCACTTTTTCCAGGACAGAAATTCCTCCGGTTTTTGCCTGCCATATCTGTTCTGTTTTAATCACAGACAAAATGTTAACACTTTTAGAAAATTCTGAGTGTTTCCTATCCAATGGTACTAAATATGTGCATATACTATTTTCTGGGCCTGAATGGGAGGCATTTTACTTTGGGCACGCCAGGCTCTCCAAAACGGTCACCTCGTGCGCTGCTCCCAAAGAAGTTAACATAAGTCCTGAAATGATTATCAATAGCTTGATTGGATAATTATATTGTCTTCCTTGGTGGCATGTTATCACCTTCTATACCACTGACTCACCTTTTTATAGATGGGCATGACTACAGCAACAGACTTATGGCCTACAGTGGGGCAAAAAAGTATTTAGTCAGCCACCAATTGTGCAAGTTCTCCAACTTAAAAATATGAGAGAGGCCTGTAATTTTCATCATAGGTACACTTCAACTATGACAGACGAAATGAGAAAAAGAAATCCAGAAAATCACATTGTAGGATTTTTAATTTATTTATTTGCAAATTATGGTGGAAAATAAGTATTTGGTCAATAACAAAGGTTTATCTCAATACGTTGTTATATACCCTTTGTTGGCAATGACAGAGGTCAAACGTTTTCTGTAAGTCTTCACAAGGTTTTCACACACTGTTGCTGGTATTTTGGCCCATTCCTCCATGCAGATCTCCTCTAGAGCAGTGATGTTTTGGGGCTGTCGCTGGGCAACACGGACTTTCAACTCCCTCCAAAGATTTTCTATGGGGTTGAGATCTGGAGACTGGCTAGGCCACTCCAGGACCTTGAAATGCTTGAAAAGCCACTCCTTCGTTGCCCGGGCGGTGTGTTTGGGATCATTGTCATGCTGAAAGACCCAGCCACGTTTAATCTTCAATGCCCTTGCTGATGGAAGGAGGTTTTCACTCAAAATCTCACGATACATGGCCCCATTCATTCTTTCCTTTACACGGATCAGTCGTCCTGGTCCCTTTGCAGAAAAACAGCCCCAAAGCAAGATGTTTCCACCCCCATGCTTCACAGTAGGTATGGTGTTCTTTGGATGCAACTCAGCATTCTTTGTCCTCCAAACACGATTTAGTTGAGTTTTTACCAAAAGTTCTATTTTGGTTTCATCTGACCATATGACATTCTCTCAATCCTCATCTGGATCATCCAAATGCTCTCTAGCAAACTTCAGACGGGCCTGAAAATGTACTGGCTTAAGCAGGGGGACACGTCTGGCACTGCAGGATTTGAGTCCCTGGCGGCGAGTGTGTTACTGATGGTAGGCTTTGTTACTTTGGTCCCAGCTCTCTGCAGGTCATTCACTAGGTCCCACCGTGTGGTTCTGGGATTTTGCTCACCGTTCTTGTGATCATTTTGACCCCACGGGTGAGATCTTGCGTGGAGCCCCAGATCGAGGAAGATTATCAGTGGTCTTGTATGTCTTCCATTTCCTAATAATTGCTCCCACAGTTGATTTCTTCAAACCAAGCTGCTTACCTATTGCAGATTCAGTCTTCCCAACCTGGTGCAGGTCTACAATTTTGTTTCTGGTGTCCTTTGACAGCTTTTTGGTCTTGGCCATAGTGGAGTTTGGAGTGTGACTGTTTGAGGTTGTGGACAGGTGTCTTTTATACTGATAACAAGTTCAAACAGGTGCCATTAATACAGGTAACGAGTGGAGGACAGAGGAGCCTCTTAAAGAAGAAGTTACAGGTCTGTGAGAGCCAGAAATCTTGCTTGTTTGTATGTGACCAAATACTTATTTTCCACCATAATTTGCAAATAAATTCATTAAAAATCCTACAATGTGATTTTCTGGATTTTTTTCCTCATTTTGTCTGTCATAGTTGAAGTGTACCTATGATGAAAATTACAGGCCTCATCTTTTTAAGTGAGAGAACTTGCACAATTGGTGGCTGACTAAATACTTTTTTGCCCCACTGTATATTCAGTCAATTTTCCTCCTTTTCCTTATGATTGGAAATTTCAGTGAGCGTGTTAGCCAGCTAGCGTGCTTCTGGGCTGTGGAGTGACAGATCTAAGGTTCCAAGCAGTCTGGAGTCACCCGCTGAAGTGGTATTACACACACTTGAATGTAGCGTCTGTTTAAAGGCAAGGGAAGTGAATCAGCGATTTTGAGGGATACTGCTCTTGACTGAAGTCAGAAATCTATCCAAAGAATACCTATATTTAACATTGCCTTCTGTCTATAGCGGTAACTTTCCCCACAATTACCTCTGCACCTTTTTATTGTCAATGTTCAGGTTTTGGAGACACCACGTTTGCATACCTGTTTTATAGCTTATTCATTCTAGTGACTCTTGTTGATAACATTTCATGGCATAAGATGCTGAAGAATGAGACAACCAATCCTTGAGTTCAGTATGGACACTCTAAAAAGACAGCTGAGGGAAGACTGAGCTGGAGAAAGGCATGTCGCAAGAGTGCCTGACTAATGCCAATGATTCTTTGTTCCTCACAGAAACGGCCAAACATTCACTCCCTAGAAGCACATGGCCCTGCATGTTTCTTTTAGATTAAAGTATTTTTTTATCAGTTGAGATATTAGATTTCACAATTATTGCAGTTCACCTCCAGTTAAAACAGCCCGGGGCAATTCAACTTTATTTGAGCATTGTGAAAAGTTAAGGGCTCAGGGGGAGAGAGTACTTTTCTCTGTTATCTGATTACAGAATAGCTCCCTACTCAGAGCTCAAGCTATTGTGCTTTTAAAAAGCCAGGCGGCTTCCAGACCCCGTTCTTTAACCTGTAAGCATTTCAGATCTGAGTAAGAGAAAGAAGGGAAACAGAGGGAGAGAATGAGAAGTGGGGGTGGGGTTTGAAGTGTTGGAGAAGTTTTTTTTGAAAAAGTGTCTTGTGACTCTCCAACAGAAGGACAAAGAGAAACATCTGACTGGATCTTTCACAGTTGTAAATTCAAATTTGGTTGTCAACAGAGGTTTCATCTGTCTCCTTTGGATGCGTTTTTTGCATACTGTTTCTGTTTGCGTTCCTCTTGGTGTGTGTGTATAGTAGTTCTTGCTCTCTTGAGTGTGTGTTGTGGTAGGACCCAGCCATCTGATGTCATTCAGTGCAGCAAGCAGAGCCTGAAAGAGGCCCTTTGTTGTCAGCCTGTAGCACGAGTCCCTGTGCTTCTCATGCTAACGGACATACTCACACTCACACAAGGGGACAGGAGAGAGAATGGCACCATCCGAACTGCCCTACTGCCCTCTCAACTGACATATCCGCATGTCCAGATAGCTTTCGGACAGAACGGGCGCACTTTTGGGTCGCTTCTGCCTCCTCCGGAGAGGAGCTAACCAAGCCAGAGAGAGAAAAATATGGAGCCGCTTGGACTACAAAGTTTGTAGACTTTACGGGAAGCACAGAGTTCGCGTTTGTTTGGTGGAATAGAGGAGAAAAAAGGGGGTCACAACAGCCAAAGATTCTGAGAGGAGAGAAGCAGAATCCCACGTAATTTTTTTTGTTCTTTGTCTTTTCATGACAGACCTGGAGACATTTTTTCTGTTGATCTGCTGGCGAAAGGAAACACAAGGGACACTGGGCTGATAAACAAACAGGATTTTTCAAGTGGAAGCGAAAGAAAGCAAATGAAAATGTTGGAGATTTGCCTGAAATTGGTGGGGTGTAAATCTAAGAAAGGCCTCTCGTCCTCCTCCAGCTGCTACTTAGAAGGTAAGAATTTGAGGAACGGCAGTAGGGGGTTGGTATGGAGTATAAGGGGGGTTGTTTTGGGATTGATTCTTAGAGAAAGACAAAGATGGTCAGAGAAGGAGATGACACTGTAGGGGAGTTAGTTGCACTGGGCAGGGGATGAGAAGGTAGCGCATCTTCTCCCTCTATCTCTCCGTGTGAGGCCTCTGTCGTTCCTCTGGAAAGCAGAGGGGGAGAGCATCAGGGAGGGAGAGGGAAGCCAGACACACTGGCTTGCTGCAGAGGAAAGAAGGGGGGAAAAGAGAGGGATGAGGGAATACAAGGAAATCTGACTCCAGGCTGGGCTCGTTTTTACTTTTGTTTATGAGGGTTTAATCTAAATCTACGCTTTCCTTTTCACTCTTTGCTAAGATTTGCATCTTGTTTATTGATTTTCTACATTGAGTGCAAAGAAAAGTTGAACTGCGTTATAGCGGTTTAAGACTTAGTCTACTATTGTAATTATTTTCCAAGCCTACACTCGGCCTTACTTTAAACAAAGATGCGCTAAATTGATTAGCCTGAATCAAAGATGAATGACATTTGAGGAAATCCGGGGTACATTGAGTTTCAACAGTCTAATTGATTTGTAATGGAAGACTGTGAAATGCACCATGTGCGCAACGAAATTATTTAATAGACAATATACTGTAGTCCTGGAACACTTTCCAGCAAAGTAGATGTTGATCAATAACTTTTTAAACGCACATTTTCATATAGCGGTGGTTACATACATACACAGACCAAAAATGAAAGCGCAGTCTCTAAATAGGAATTACGTTTTCTGTATTTCTGGGAAAAAATGAGCAATTCTCTATTTGGAAGGATATCCACTTATTGAATTTGCAATAAGTTAGCTAGCCCCCAATTTACCCTTCTTTCAGTTTACATTACTCATACCCTTGTGTGGCAAATTCTTCTGCAGTCAATAAAGCCTAGCATTTTACAGCTGTCCCTCTGTGGCAGGTTCACTCACCCTCATGTTTAGTGTACCAATGTTTGACCTAATCACAGTAGAGCTGGGGGGAGAACTAGTCTGCAGCGGGAACCAGATCCAGATAGGATCTTTAAACCGTGGTTAGACCTCCAGATCTCAGGCTTGATCCAGCGTCAAGCTCTTTGTCACCCGTCACAGGTGTCGACAGCGAGGTGGTGCAACAGAATCGCCCAAGCGTGAGTTCTTTTCCCTCCCTCCAACTTCGCCTCAAGTGGCTTGGTTCTACGTCATGGAACTTGACTGTTGTTTGGATTCTTATGGCCCTAGTCACTATGTTTTGATCTCAGAGGTCAAGGAGGTAGTGATGAACTCCACTTGGCCAATCTCTGTATCCTCTGTTCTGTCAGTGTGTTTGTGGTTAGTTTCAATTCATTCCTGTTGCTCATATCAACTCTGTCATAGCTGTCAAGAGTTCCACACATATTTAATCACTGCTGGATGGATTATTTCCCTATGGTGATCCAGCCAGGATATGCTGTAATCCCAGCCTCTCCACTAGCAACTGCTGTGTTTCCCTTTTTCCTAGCCTCATTTGAAGTTTTATTCCATTTCTCTCTCCCTCCCTCTGTCTCGCTCTCTCTGAGTATGCTGCCATGTCATTTAGTATGTCTGTCTGCTATCACTCCTCACTAAGAGCAGAGGTATTTGAGGTTAGTCAAATGGACATGTGTAGGTGGGGTGGGCTGTTAGTGCCCACACACTTATGACCAGTCTATCCCCTCCTCCACCCTCCTCCTCTCATTTCTCATCCAGTACACTCATATGTATCTTCCTCCATCTGTCTCACCCAACAGCCCCCGCCTGCCCAGATTCATTCTACAAAATCGAAGCGTTTATCTTTTGCGGGTTGAATCATAGCCTTGGAGTTTGTTGTTTTCAGTCGCTCACTAAGACATCAAGCTGTCATTCCTCATGCTCACCCTTGCACTTGAAGTCTATAGTTAGAAAGTTACAGGTTCTGTTTTGAGATTTTTGGTGTGGGTCATCCTCAAATGTCCAGAATGATTATAGATTGAGAGACTTTCTTTTCTGCTCATTGTCTGAATGGTGAAGTTTTGCTCTGCAATCACACTCCGCTGTTAACTTCTTGGGGATTGGTGTGCGCTAGCGCCCCAATCCCGACACTACCAGGTGAAATGCAAGGCGCCAAATTCAAAATCCAAAGGTTGAATTATTAAACATCCACCCATATACAAGTGTTTCATATTCATCAAAAGCTCTGTTTCTTGGCAATATCACAGCGTTGTCAGATTTCAAAAAGGCTTTACGGCGAAAGCAGCACATTTGATTGTTTGAGGGTAGCACCTTCACTATTTTCTCATGACCATGATTTCAATAGCCTTCACGGTTCACACAACACATTTCACAGCGAAAACAAATCAATTACCTGTTGAAGAACGTCTGCTGATGGCTTCCAAAGTGTCCAACGAAGACAATCCATGGTTCTTTTGTTAGAAAAAGTCATGTATTATATCCTTAAATCTCCATTTGGTTCACGCGTTATAATGAGAAACTACAGCCTCCACTCCTCCATTCAAACGTGACGAGAACTCGTTCAACTTATACCTATAAACTTGTCCAAGAACAATCAAACATCATTTTAAATGTATCCTTAGGAACACTTTCACGTATATTTACTATTATAAATCAACCGGAATATAAACTGAGCGATAAAGACGGTAAAAAACACAAAGCGCGCCTTGTCGGGAGCGCGCGCAGCCTTCTGTTGACGTTCAGGGGACACTTCCTGTTTTCCTCTTCTTCTCTGCTCTAATGCGTCCAAAACAAAACTGAACACTGTCTCGAGACTGTTGACATCCAGAGGAAGCGATCGGTACTGCATTCATATGCCCTTATATGGGCATTTTCATGAGGGAGGGGTTCCAAATAAGCAATGTGTCAAAACCACTTTTTCCAGGACAGAAATTCCTCGTGGTTTCGCCTGCCATATGCGTTCTGTTTTAATCACAGACAAAATGTTAACACTTTTAGAAAATTCTGAGTGTTTCCTATCCAATGGTACTAAATATGTGCATATCCTATTTTCTTGGCCTGAATGGGAGGCATTTTACTTTGGGCACGCCAGGGGTCTCCAAAACGGTCACCTCGTGCGCAACTCCCTAAGAAGTTAACAAGACACCCCCTCTACCACAAGGGTCTTCAATTCAAGGGGCTTTATTGGCATGGGAAACATATGTTAACATTACCAAAGCAAGTGAAGTAGATAATATACAAAAGTGAAATAAACAATACAAATGAACAGTCAACATTACACTCACAGAAGTTCCAAAATAATAAAGACATTACAAATGTCATATTATGTGTATATATACAGTGTTGTGGTGATGTGCAAATGGTTAAAGTGCAAAAGGGAAATAAATAAACATAAATATAGGTTATATTTACAATGGTGTTTGTTCTTCACTGGTTGCCCTTTTCTTGTGGCAACAGGTCACAAATATTGCTGCTGTGATGGCACACTGTGGTATTTCACCCAGTAGATATGGGAGTTTATCAAAATCGGGTTTGTTTTCAAATTCTTTGTGGACCTGTGTAATCTGAGGGAAATATGTGTCTCTAATATGGTCATACATTTGGCAGGAGGTTAGGAAGTGCAGCTCAGTTTCCATCTCATTTTGTGGGCAGTGTGCACATAGGCAGACCTGGCTCTCAAGAGAAGACAGGCTAAGGCGGCCGTTCTCAATAGCAAGGCTATGTTCGCTGAGTCTGTACATAGTCAAAGCTTTCCTTAAGTTTGGGTCAGTCACAGTGGTCAGGTATTCTGCCACTGACCAAATAGCATTCTAGTTTGCTCTGTTTTTTTGTTAATTCTTTCAGGTAATTTACTTTTTGTTTTCTCATGATTTGGTCGGGTCTAATTGTGTTGCTGTCTTCATCTTTTTCCTGCCCAGGGACCCCCTCCCAGGCAAACCAGCGACCCAGGGAGCCCCATCAAACGTTAGCAAAAAAATTGCTGTCTTATCAGGTGAATGATAATGGCAAGGAGAGTCAACATTCTCCTTGCCAAATAAATAGATCTGGTTGATAGTTTTTCATTATTTTGACCTCCCCACTAGGCTTCGGGGGTATCCAGATTGTCATACCTTCACACTGAACACAAAGGGTGCTATTTTCTAACTCCACAGCCTCTGTAATCCAAAGATTAGCAATGCTAACACGTACATGTAAAATCCCATGGAGAATGCTAACTAAATGCTAATGAGCGCAGTGCAACGTTTTTAGAGATTCCGACCTAAATTACCGTATTTTCAGGACAGACATCCCACCTACATGTTTTGTTGTTGCTGCAAACACAAAACAAATATTGGATAGCAATGATCTTGATCCAGGAGGGGATTCTGTGCTGTTACCAAACAAAGCTTGATTTTGGAAGAAGCTAACCACTTAGCTATTTAGCTAACTAGCTACTAAATTAGAAAATAAACTGCAGTTTTGCATTTACCTTAATAGTTATAGTTTAAGATATTTAGCTGGCAATATTTTAGTTGTGAATTCCATACTGTAACTAAGTCACCTGGCATGTGCTGCACAACAGTGAGTGACTCACAAGGCTCCCGCCTCTCGTCGTTGTGTGCTTATAAATAAACACCACATGACTGGGGACTACCGTTAAGCTTCATAATGAAACATTTTGCGGGTAAAATTAAGAACGCAATCTTTATCTCCTAGCGTATTGCACAAGTTGACTGCAGGTATTTACTTAAAGTAGCTACAAATATTTAAGTTTTATAAAGAAACTTCAAAGACATAGTTTCAACGGTATTGACGGTATTGAAAAACCATCCCATGACTATTTCCAGATACCTGGGTATACGGTACACCGCCCAAGCCTACGCCCCACATTATAATTGGAATAGGAAGTGTTTATACTCTAACTTAGCCTATTACAGTGCCTTGCAAAAGTATTCATCCCCCTTGGCGTTTTTCCTATTTTTGTTGCATTACAACCTGTAATTTGAATAGATTTTTATGTAATGGACATACACACAATAGTCCAAATTGGTGAAGTGAAATGAAAAAAATAAATTCAAATAAATAAAAAAACGGAAAAGTGGTGCGTGTATATGTATTCACCCCCTTTGCTATGAAGCCCCTAAATAAGATCTGGTGCAACCAATTGCCTTCAGAAGTCACATAATTAGTTAGATTGCACACAGGTGGACTTTATTTAAGTGTCACATGATCTCAGTATATGTACACCTGTTCTGAAAGGCCCGAGAGTCTGCAACACCACTAAGCAAGGGGCACCACCAAGCAAGTGGCACCATGAAGACCAAGGAGCTCTCCAAACAGGTCAGGGACAATGTTGTGGAGAAGTACAGATCAGGGTTTGGTTACATAAAAATATCAAAAACTTTGAACATCCCACGGAGCACCATTTTAAATCCATTATTAAAATTGAAAGAATATGGCACCACATCAAACCTGCCAAGAGAGGGCCGCCCACCCAAACTCACAGAACAGGCATGGAGGGCATTAAACAGAGAGGCAACAAAGAGACCAAAGATAACCCTGAAGGAGCTGAAAAGATCCACAGCGGAGATTGGAGTATCTGTCCATAGGACCACTTTAAGTCGTACACTCCACACGTTTGGTGTTAGCCAAAAGGCATGTGGGAGACTCCCCCAACATATGGAAGAAGGTACTCTGGTCAGATGAAACTAAAATTGAGCTTTTTGGCCATCAAGGCGTTTTCAAGGAAAACGCTATGTCTGGCGCAAACCCAACACCTCTCATCACCCCGAGAACACCATCCCCACAGTGAAGCATGGTGATGGCAGGATCATGCTGTGGGGGTGTTTTTCATTGGCAGGGACTGGGAAAACTGGTCAGAATTGAAGGAATGATGGATGGCACTAAATACAGGGAAATTCTTGAGGGGAAACCTGTTTCAGTCTTCTAGAGATTTGAGACTGGGACAGAGGTTCACCTTTCAGCAGGACAATGACCCTAAGCATACTGCTTAAGCAACACTTGAGTGGTTTAAAGGGAAACATTTACATGTTTTGGACTGGTCTAGTGAAAGCCCAGACTTATATCCAATTGAGAATCTTACAGCCTTATTATAACGTTGATGAAACTGTTTTTGTGCCCCCCTCATCAATATACACACAATACCCCATAATGACAAAGCAAAAACAGGATTTTTGACATTTTTGCTTATTTATAAAAAAAATAAGTGAAAATATCACATTTACATAAGTATTCAGACCCTTTAATCAGTACGTGGTTGAAGCACCTTTGGCAGCGATTACAGCCTCTAGTCTTCTTGGGTATGAAGCTACAAGCTTGGCACACCTGTATTTGGGGAGTTTCTCCCATTCTTCTCTGCAGATCCTCTCAAGCACTGTCAGGTTGGATTGGGAGCGTCACTGCACAGCTATTTTCAGGTCTCTCCAGAGATGTTCGAATGGGTTCAAGTCCGATCTCTGGCTGGGACACTCAAGGAAATTCAGAGACTTCTCCCGAAGCCACTCCTGCGTTGCCTTGGCTGTGTGTTTAGGGTCGTTGTCATCTTGGAAGGTGAACCTTTGCCCCAGTCTGAGGTCCTGAGCTCTCTGGAGCAGGTTTTCATCAAGAATCTCTCTGTACTTTGCTCCGTTCATCTTTCCCTTGATCCTGACTAGTCTTCCAGTCCCTGCTGCTGAAAAACATCCCCACAGCATGATGCTGCCATGATGCTGCCAGGTTTCCCCCAGTCATGACGCTTGGCATTAAGGCCAAAGAGTTAAATCTTGGTTTCATCAGTGCAGAGAATCTTGTTTCTCATGGTCTGAGTCCTTTAGGTGCCCTTTGGCTAACTCGAAGCTGGCTGTCATGTGCGTTTTACTGAGGAGTAGCTTCCGTCTGGCCACTCTACCATAAAGGCCTGATTGATGGAGTGCTGCAGAGATTGTTGCCATTTTAGAAGGTTCTCTCATCTCCACAGAGGAACTCTGGAGCTCTGTCAGAGTGACCATCTGGTTCTTGGTCACCTCCCTGACCAAGTCGCTTCTTCCCCGATTGCTCAGTTTGGCTGAGCGGCCAGCTATAGGAAGAGTCGTGGTGGTTCCAAACTTCTTCCATTTAAGAATGATTTGAGGCCACTATGTTCTTGGGGACCTTTCTGCCACCATCTCTTATGACCGAAAAGAGCTTCTGGATATCAGGACAGCGATTAATCACCCTGTACTGGAAGAAGATTTTTTCTTTAACGAGTCGGACGCAAAGTATTTACTCCAGACACCCGACAAGGCCCTCATCCCCGCCAATCGCAGGTGAAAAAGGCGGAGATATTGGGGACGTAGGTCTGGGTGCCTTTTTTGAGGATCCGACAGCGAGTGGGTAATCTGCCTTAACCATCGGTCCTATTAGCCAACGTACAATCATTGGATAATAAAATAGACGAACTACGAGCATGTATATCCTACCAACGGGACATTAAAAACTGTATCTTGTGTTTCACAGAGTCGTGGCTGAACAATGACATGATTAACTACTTAGGGAGTGGTGGGGCGCTACCCGGTGAAATGCAAGACGCCAAATTCAAAATCCAAAAGTTGAATTATTAAACATTCATCAATATACAAGTGTTGCATAGTCATCAAAAGCTCTGCTTCTTGGCAATATCACAGCATTGTCAGATTTCAAAAAGGCTTTACGGCGAAAGCACTACATTTGATTGTTTGAGGGTAGCACCTCCAATATTTTACCATTAGCATAAATTCATAAACCATCGCGGTTCACACAAAACACATTTCACAGCGAAAACAAATTCCTTACCTTTTGAAGAACTTCTGCTGAGGGCTTCCCAAGTGTCCAACGAAGACAATCCATGGTTCTTTTGTTAGAAAAAGTAATGTATTATATCCATAAATCTCCGTTTGGTTGGCGCGTTATGATCAGAAAATACAGCGTCCACTCGCCCATTGAACCGTGAAGAGAACTCGTTCAACCTATACCTATACACTTGTCCAAGATCAAACATCATTGATAATGTATCCTTAGGAACACTTTTATGTATATTTTAGTATAATATTTCAACCGGATTATAAACTGGGCGATAGGAAAGGAAAAAAAAACACAGCGCGCACAAGCCTGTGATCCGATGACCACTTCCCAATTCTTTTTCTATTACCATCCAGAGCAACTAAACATAATCAAAACACTGTCTAGAGACTGTTGACATCCAGTGGAAGCAATAGGTACTGAAATCCTACTCCCTTATATGGTCATTTTCAATAGGGAGGGGTTCAAAATGAGGCAATGTGTCAAACACTTTTTCCAGGACAGAAATTCCTCGGATTTTCGCCTGCTATATCCGTTCTGTTATACTCAGACAATATTTTAACACTCTTAGAAACTTCAGAGTGTTTCCTATCCAATAGTACTAATTATGTGCATATCCTATTTTCTGGGCCTGAGTGGGAGGCATTTTACTTTGGGCACGCCAGACTCTCCAAAACCGTCACCTCGGGAGCTGCTCCCTAAGAAGTTAACATACAGCTGGTGGGTTTTACGCTTTTTCGGCAGGATAGTACATCAGCCTCTGGTAAGACAAGGGATTGCGGTCTATGTATATTTGTAAACAGCTGGTGCACGAAATCTAAGGAAGTCTCAAGGTTTTGCTCACCTGAGGTAGAGTATCTTATGATAAGCTGTAGACCACACTATTTACCAAGAGTTTTCATCTATATTCTTCGTAGCTGTCTATTTACCACCACAACCTGACGCTGGCACTAAGAATGCACTCAATGAGCTGTATACGGTCGTAAAGCGAACAGGAAAACGCTCATCCCCGGCTCTTAGTGGCCGGGGACTTTCATGCAGGGAAACTTACATCCGTTTGAACTCATTTCTACCATGTTTACTCCACACACAGAGACGCGTACAAAGCTCGCCCTCCATTTGGCAAGTCTATCCACTTGATTCCTGCTTACAAGCAAAAACTAAAGCAGGAAGCACCAGTGACTCGGTCAATAAAAAAAGTGGTCAAATGAAGCAGATGCTAAGCTACAGGACAAACTATCATGGTCCAAACATACCAAGACAGTTGTGAAGTGGGCACAACAAAACCTATTCCCCCCCTCAGAAGACTGAAAAGATTTGTTATGTGTCCTCAGATCCTCAAAAGGTTCTACAGCTGCACCATTGAGAGCATCCTGACTGGTTGCATCACTGCCTGGTAAGGTAACTGCTCGGCCTCCAACCGCAAGGCGGTACATCACTGGGGCCAAGCTTCCTGCCATCCAGGACCTTTATACCAGGGGTTGTCAGAGGAAGGCCCTAAAAATTGTCTAAGACTCCAGCCACCCAAGTCATAGACTGTTCTCTCTGCTACCGCATGGCAAGCAGTACGGGAGCCCCAAGTCTAGGTCCAAAAGGCTTCTTAACAGCTTTACCCCCAAGCCATAAGACTCCTGAACAGCTAATCAAATGGCTACCCAGACTATTTGCATTGCCCCCTCCCCCCTCTTTTACGCTACTCTATGCATATTCACTTTAACTCTACCTACATGTACATTTTACCTCAATTACCTTGACTAACCGGTGCCCCCGCACATTGACTCTGTACCGGTACCCCCTGTATATAGCCTCGCTATTGTTATTTTACTGCTGCTCTTTAATATTTGTAACTTATTTTTTACTTAACACTTATTTTTCTTAACTTTTTCACTGTAAGGTCTACACCTGTTGTATTTGGCGCATGTGACAAATAAAATTTAATTTGAGATAAAAATCATAACCATCAAGGATCAGTGCTCTGCCAGGTTTAAAAATATCACAGCATTCTCTTGAACTGAATATTTTTGCATAAACTTAGTAGGTTAGCCTACTACCCATAGCTTTGTCCTTTCTCTTGGGTATCTCTATGGCCTCAGCAGATGATCAAATGCTTCTCCCTGGTCCTAGTGTCTGAGCTGAGGACCTGTTTTGTGAGAGATGCAAGGTGCTGAAACGTGTGCTGACAGCGGAGCTGGCCACAAAATGAAGTCACTGTGTGGGCCAGCCGGGCTTCAGTAAAAATTCCCACTTTTATCTCTTTCTCTTTCCTTCTCTATATTTCCACCTCCCCTCTCTGCAACTCATTCCAGTTCTGGTAACCTTGACAAAGTCCCATTATTTGAGTATAATGAGCGTAGTCTTTGGCTGAAGTGTCAATAATCTCTTACGGTGTTATTCCAGTCCTAATTGGAAGCTTAACGCAGCTCAAATTTCACCTCTCACTACAAAATTATGATGGGCCAACTCTTATTGGAGAGTCTTGTTATTGAAAACCAAGTCTTGAAATTAAAAGGAAATCCTGGAACTCCAGGAACTGAAACGTACCGGTGGTGGAGAGAGAGACTATGTTATTGGACTTTATTAAAGAACTCAGTTAATATTGCTGCCTTTAATACCATAGTCAAATCACAGTAGCTGGGCAGTCCAGGACAATGGTGCAACCATGAAACCTTTTTCGGGGAAATGTTCCTTCGATGTGACGTGGGGAGGTTCTCTGGAGTATATTTTTTTAAATACACAGAACGCATACAGGTGTGAATGTGTTAGTGTCTATGTGTGTCCAAGGAATAGACTGAAGCAGTGACAATACCTGTTCTGAAATGCTAGCACATTGACATTGCTTTTTCTGCTTTCTCTGTTTGTATTAGCCTGGGTGCAAGTCTGTTTCTGCTCTTGCCAACTCCTGATGGATTTGACAATAAGCATGACCAGGTGTGGAAAGAAAGCTAAACAGACTGGAACCCAGGGCTGTGTTTCTTTGACAAGGTGATAGGAAGGCTGATCGACTCACTCCAGATCTCATTCTTTCCCCCAAAGTCCACTTGTTTAATAGATAAAGACATGTTCTAATGTTGGACCTGTCTGTTATGTGCTACAGAAGCTCTCCAGAGACCAGACTTTGAGCCCCAGGGTCTGACCGAAGCGGCCCGCTGGAACTCCAAAGAAAATCTTTTGGCCGGACCCAGCGAGAATGACCCCAACTTGTTTGTTGCTCTTTACGACTTTGTGGCCAGTGGGGACAACACTCTCAGCATAACTAAAGGTAAGAAAATGGTGTGTGTATGTGGGGAGACAGAGAGATTCTCTCGGTAGGAGTTGGGATAAATATCTTAATCTTGTCAATTCAGGAATTGAGTTTCACTACTATGACGTGTCATGAAATGGAACAGCCCCCAGCTCTGCGCTGTGAGTCTGTCTCTGTGAGAATACATTCATTTTCCATCCAGACAGCTGTCAGAAAACCGTTTCTGTGCTCTGAAACGATTAACAATAAAACCGTCCATCATAGCCCAGAGAGCATCAGGCTTTGTGAAAATACTCCCTCTGGGCATATTGTGGTCAGGGATCTGCCTCAGCCACTGGTCATGGGGTCAATGTGCAATACGGCCCTCAGCAGCAGCAGTTAAACAGGACAGGCTGAGTGTGCATGAGTGTTTTTATTTTCCTTAAACTGTGCTGAGATGGGTACAGTGTCCTCCCAGGGGGATGGGGAGGGTTTAGAGTGTGACGTATCTGACTGGAAATCCACATATTTGCGTCCCGTTCCCTATCTCTCCCTGTGACGCTCACTTCCTGGCTGTCCGCTCACACGCAAGTTCTTTCCACTGGAGCAGCTGGAAAACAATGGTAGCAGTTACAGGAGAGAGTGTGATGGAGGATGGGATGTAGAGATTTACTTTAAAGGACCAGGAAATCCAGATCCCAAATATATATGTAATATGTTATTTAAAAAAATATATATTTAACCTCTGACTACGCATGTCAGTTAAGAACCAATTCTTATTTACAATGGTGGCCTACCAAAAGACAAAAGGCCTGTGGGGATGGGGGTTGGGATAATAAAATATAAATATAATATAGGACAAAACACATCACGACAACACTACATAAAGATAGACCTAAGACGACAACATCATGGCAGCAACATAGCATGGTAGCAACACAACATGGCAGCAGCCCAACATGGTAGCAGCACAAAACGTGGTACAAACATCTAATTGATGTGGTCATGTCATTTATAATTTGGGGGATAAGCTTACTTCTTATTAAAAGAGTTGGGTTAGATTCATGCCTCCAAATTGAAAAGTTCTTCCAAGTTATTCAGTCTCAATCTTAAAGTTTAGAAATAAGTATATTAACAGCTATTGAGTATTATTGTAGTTTTATGCAGAGCCACTATGTAAACTTGAGTCTGAAACCGGGAGCAGACTATGATGTCAACCCAGCTAACCTCAAGACCAATGGAAAAAAACCCAGTGTCACAATCTGAGTAAACATTGTATTAGATACAGTGGGTTCCTGAGTCAAAGATTGACCAGCCTGGCTCAGTCTTAGAATAGTGAGCATGTGGCAGTGTCACCTCAGACTAACAACACTTTCATGTTTTTCTATGACTCCAATGGAAAAAAACGTTAGCACAGTCTCCTCGCAAGCGTAGCCTCAATTGTGTATAATGTAGAGCCTTTATACAGAAGATAGTCACTATACTAGTAACTTATAGCAAGCAACCATTCTATTGCAAGTCTCTTTTACATGTGAAGTTTATCCTGTAACCAGTTGAAATATAGGCCTACTTGGCATGGCGTCTATGGAAACCACCTACCATTCTCAGAAAAGGTCTCTGTAGATTTCCCTTGTAGTTTCCCCTGCTTTCACCCTAATGGCATGTCCCCCGTGCAGGAGAGAAGCTGCGAGTTTTGGGTTACAACCATAATGGGGAGTGGTGCGAAGCGCAGACCAACCACGGCCAGGGCTGGGTGCCCAGTAACTACATCACCCCGGTCAACAGCCTGGAGAAGCACAGCTGGTACCACGGGCCTGTGTCGCGCAACGCAGCAGAGTACCTGCTCAGCTCGGGCATCAACGGCAGCTTCCTGGTCAGGGAGAGCGAGAGCAGCCCCGGGCAGAGGTCTATCTCACTGCGCTACGAGGGCCGCGTCTACCACTACAGGATCAACACAGCCTCCGACGGGAAGGTGAGGATACACAGTACACACACCCAAACATCCTACCTCTATTCTATCACATCGCCATAGCACATCTTTATATGAAATGGTGCCCCACAGACTATGTCCCCAATTCCTAAACAGCCACTGGTTTGACCTTTCTCTCTGGTTAACAGTGATTATCTCAGGCAGTTGTAAGTGGCCTGACTGTCAGTGGGCTTTAGTGGAGGTCACCACAGGGCAGCTTATTCTACTCCCTCTGGGAAAGGCTCATTTAGAGCGGACATTGCAGGTCTGGAGCTGATTAAGGTCAGAGGCCTACCTTCCAACACTCTAAAATGGCCTCTGACCTCAACAGGTACCAGAAAGATGCTGGGGACCAAATCCAGGGAAAATGCAGGGAGTGGGGAAAATAAGTACCCAATAGTGCAGTATCAACCAAGTATATTTTCACCTCGATCATAATTATCATCTTTCATTGTAGAAGCCTATCCTCTCACGTATTGTCTACCTCAGTTTGACGGGGGCTTGAAGGAAAGGAGGTCGTATATGACTAGGACACAACCTGCTTGTGTGCTACACCAACCCTTATAAGTGGTCATGAGGAAAGGAGACTGAGAAATAAGCCATATATGAACATTAGGATAATCAGTCTGCCAGCCGTCTTCTCCCCTCTTGACCACAGCATCCCAGCATTCCTCACTGCACAGAGGTGAGCAAGAGGATCGGCAGCCACCAGACAAGGACAGACCAGCGTATATATATATATATATATATACATACACACACACACACACACACACACACACACACACACACACACACAGACTTTCAATCTCCCTACCCCCTGCAGTTCCACTCCCACTGTGCTTATATTCAGCCGTCTGGAATGCAGACTTTTCCAATATCTGTACCTCACTTCTCCGGTCTGTGGAACAGTCCTCATATCACCCCCACACAACACAAATATGATTGTTCCCGAGAGACAGGCCCTGCTTACATAAGTGGTCAAGCTGGAGCTTTAGGCTAAATATGAGTCTCTTCATTGTTCAAGACCTTCGGATGCTGCTCTTTTCAGGTTTTTATTTCCCTATCTATCTACCCAGTCAGTACCTAAATACATTATATCCAATTACATTCTGTTAAACTATAAAAAGTAATCAATTTGTGAAGATGTGCAGACTACTATAAAATGTTTCCAGAGTGGAACAGGCCATGCATAGCACACTGAAGACCTCAATCCCAGATCCTGTTTTATGTAAGACATGGACAATGGAAAAAAACTGTGTCCAGTCAGCCTTGACCAAGATCCCTCACCAGAGATTGTCTGCAGCTGGGAAGTGCTCTCAATGCTTTTTGAGAGTTCTGCTGCTATTCTACATATTATCCAGCCAGTTCAGTTGCTTCATTTTACAGAAGAATATATCTATCCTCTTTTCTGCGTTCATACTTGCTGCAGCATATGATAATAAGATGTTAATTTATCAGACACTTTAATTTACAGTGACCTGTGTAACGTCTAAGTAACTTGAGCTGGAATTAAACCAACAACTCCGGTGTTTCTGAATCTCCTTACCGTTATTGGCTAAACAGTCATACAATGTAAACTCAAAACGGCCTATCCCTCTCCAGCTATACGTGTCGTCTGAGAGTCGTTTCAACACCCTGGCAGAGCTGGTGCACCACCACTCCACGGTGGCCGACGGCCTCATCACCACACTGCACTACCCGGCGCCCAAACGCAACAAGCCCACCATCTACGGCGTGTCACCCAACTACGACAAGTGGGAGATGGAGCGTACCGACATCACCATGAAGCACAAGCTGGGAGGAGGGCAGTATGGAGAGGTCTACGAGGGGGGTCTGGAAGAAGTACAGCCTCACTGTGGCCGTCAAGACCCTCAAGGTACGCAGGGAGACGGGACGTGTCACAGGGGTTTGTTGGGAGTTCAGTGAGTGAGATTGGACCATCAGAATGAGTTAATGACAATATTGTCAGTTAGCTGCTGAAATGTTAGTTGGGCAGTTGAAAAATAAGAGTGATGGGATCTGAGCCTGGTAACCGTGCTGAGTATACCACCAAGAACAGAGACATCTGCTGAGCAAACACACTTATTGTAAAGCTTCTAGAGGTAGTTCCATGTTGGTTTTTTTTTACCTTTATTTTACTAGGCAAGAACAAATTCTTATTTTCAATGACGGCCTAGGAACAGTGGGTTAACTGCCAGTTCAGGGGCAGAACGACAGATTTGTACCTTGTCAGCTCGGGGATTTGAACTTGCAGCCTTTCGGTTACTAGTCCAACACTCTAACCACTAGGCTACACTGCCGCCCCTATGTAATGAGGGCCTGTAGTCTAGATGTAGCTATCCGTTTGAATGTATTTTCTCCTGATGTGTGTGGTTGACCATCTAGTCCTGTTCTCACCCACTCAGGAGGACACCATGGAGGTGGAGGAGTTCCTAAAGGAGGCTGCTGTCATGAAGGAGATCAAACACCCCAACCTGGTACAGCTACTGGGTGAGTTACAGTGAAACAACACTTTTCAGTTGCAGATGTCCTATAATTGTCTCTTCCTGAAAAGCCACTCTGTACTGCCATTGTCAGTGCGATAACTAACGTTGTCCCTCTCTCTGTCAGGCGTGTGCACGCGGGAGCCCCCGTTCTACATCATCACAGAGTTCATGACCCATGGCAACCTGCTGGACTACCTGAGGGAGTGTAACAGGGAGGAGGTGAACGCTGTGGTACTGCTCTACATGGCTACGCAGATCTCTTCCGCCATGGAGTACCTGGAGAGGAAGAACTTCATCCACAGGTGAGACATGACACTCTCTCTTCCCATTTCTTACCCTTCTTCACTCATCTTTCCTGCTTCATTCTTTCATTATTGTCCTCTTCTGCCCCAGACAAAGATATTATACAGTGCATTCGGAAAGTATTCACACTCCTTGACCTTTTCCACATTTTCTTACGTTACAACCTTGTTCTAAAATTAATTAGTTTTTTCCCCCTTATCAATCTACTCATAATGACAAAGCAAACAGAATCTGTTGTTTTTCGTTGCAATTATTATTTATTTTTTAACTGATCACATTTACATAAGTATTCAGACCCTTTACTCAATACTTTGTTGAAGCACCTTTGGCAGCGATTACTGCCTTGATTCTTCTTGGGTATGGCACTACAATCTTGGCACAACTTTTCTTCCATTCTTCTCTGCAGATCCTCTCAAGCGCTGTCAGGTCTCTCCAGAGATGTTAGATTGGGTTCAAGTGGGCTCAGGCTGGGCCACTCAAGGACATTCAGACTTGTCCCCGAAGCCACTCCTGCGTTGTCTTAGCGGTGTGCTTCCTGTTGGAAGGTGAACCTTCTCCCCAGTCTGAGGACCTGAGCGCTCTGAAGCAGGTTTTCATCAAGGATATCTCTATACTTTGCGCCGTTCATCTTTCCCTCGATCCTGACTAGTCTCTCAGTCCCTACTGCTGATGCTGCCACCAACATGCTTCACCGTAGACATGGTGCCAGGTTTCCTCAAGACGTGATGCTTGTCATTAAGGCCAAAGTGTTGAATCTTGGTTTCATCAGACCAGAGAATCTTGTTTCTCATGGCCTGAGAGTCTTTAGGTGCCTTTTGTCATAAAGGCCTGATTGGTGGAGTGCTGCAGAGATTGTGGAGATGGGAGAACCTTCCAGAAGGACACTGTCAGAGTGACCATCGGGTTCTTGGTCACCTCTCTGACAAAGGCCCTTCTCCCCTGATTGCTCAGTTTGGCCGGGCGGCCAGCTATAGGAAGAGTTTTGGTGGTTCCAAATTGCTTCCTTTGAAGTAGTATGGGGGCCACTGTGTTCTCGGGGACCTTCAATGCCGAGACATTTTTTGGTACCGTTCCCCAGATCTGTGCCTCGACACAATCCTGTCTCGGAGCTCTTTGGACAATTCCTTCGAACTCATGGCTTGTTTTTGCTCGTACATGCACTGTCCACTGTGGGACCTTATATAGACAGGTGTGTACCTTTCCAAATCATGTGCAATCAATTGAATTTACCTCCGGTGCATTCCAATTAAGTTGTAGAAACATCAAGGATAATCAATGGAAACAGGATGCACCTGAGCTCAATTTCTAGTCTCCTAGCAAAGGGTCTGAGTACTTATGTAATTAAGATATTTACATTTTTTTATTGTTAATAAATTTGCAAACATTTCTAAAAACCTATTTTCACTTAGTGATGCAGATTTTGTATTTATTTAATCCATTTTAGAATAAGGCTGTAACGTAAAAGTGGAAAAAGTCAAGGGGTCTGAATACTTTGCAAATGCACTGTATGTCTGCTATTGCTGTGAGATTGACTTTGCCCCAGCATGTTTTATGATGGCCTAGAAGGTGATATGATTTATGTCCTCCCATCGATTTTCAAGCTTGTCGAGACTCCCCTGCTTGCTCAAGTGCGCACGCAACGCCAACACTTCAAGACATGGATATTAAAAGAGATTGCCATCCAAAATAAATACATAGTGCTGCCTTTGACGCCATGTCCTCTCTTTGCTCCAGGGACCTGGCAGCCCGTAACTGTCTGGTAGGGGAGAACCACCTGGTGAAGGTGGCAGACTTTGGGCTGAGCAGGCTGATGACGGGGGACACGTACACGGCCCACGCTGGGGCCAAGTTCCCCATCAAGTGGACTGCCCCCGAGAGCCTGGCCTACAACAAGTTCTCCATCAAATCTGACGTCTGGGGTGAGTTTGGAGATGACAGTAACTCAAAGACAAATGTATTGCTGCTATTTAGAATTACTTATACTGAACAAAAATATTATTGCAACATGGAAAGTCAAATAAAAGATCCCATAAATGTTCCATACACACAAAAAAGCTAATTTCTCTAAAATGTTGTGCACAAATTTGTTTACATCCTTGTTAGTGAGCATTTCTCCTTTGCCAATATAATCTATCCACCTGACAGGTGTGGCATATCAAGAAGCTGATTAAATAGCATGATCATTACACAGGTGCACCTTGTGCTGGGGACAAAAGGCCACTAAAATGTGCAGTTTTGTGTCACAACACAATGCCACAGATGTCTAAAGTTTTGAGGGAGCGTGCAATTAGCATGCTGACTGCAGGAATGTCCACCAGAGCTGTTGCCAGAGAATTTAATGTTAATTTCTCTCATAAGCCGCCTCCAACGGCATTTTAGAGAATTTGGCAGTACGTCCAACCGGCCTCACAACCACAGACCACATGTAACCATGCCAGCCCAGGACTTTCACATCCGACTTATTCACCTGTGGTATGGTCCAGCCACCCGGACAGCTGATGAAACTGTGGGTTTGCACAACCAAAGAATTTCTGCACAAACTATCAGAAGCCGTCTCCGGGAAGCTCATCTGCGTGCTCGTCATCCTCACAAGGGTCTTCACCTGACTGTAATTCACCGACTTCAGTGGGAAAATGCTCACCTTCGATGGACAGTAGCACGTGTGCTCTTCACAGATGAATTCCGGTTTGAACTGTACCGGGCAGATGACAGTTGGCATTGTGTGGGTGAGCGGTTCGCTGATGTCAACATTGTGAACAGAGTGCTCCATATGGTGAGGGCAGGCATTAAGCTACAGACAATTAACACAATTGCATTTTATCGATGGCAATTTATGAATGCACAGAGATACCGTGACGAGATCCTAAGGCCCATTGTCGTGGCATTCATCCTCCGCCATTACCTCATGTTTCAGCATGATTATGTACGGCCCCTCTGTACACAATTCCTGGAAGCTGAAAGTGTCCCAGTTCTTCCCAGTTCTTCCATGGCCTGCATTACTCACCAGTCATGTCGATTAAGGCAGCCCCCCGCACCTCTGATTCAGAGGGGTTGGGTTAAATGCGGAAGACACATTTCGGTTGAAGGCATTTGGTTGTACAACTGACTAATAATGGTGACTTTGACTTTTGACTTTGACCTGTCATGTCACCCATTGAGCATGTTTGGGATGCTCTGGATTGTTGTGTATGACAGCGTGTTCCCGCCAATATCCAGCAACTTCGCACAGCCATTGAAGAGGAGTGGGACAACAGGCCACAATCAACAGCCTGATCAACTCTAGGCCTAATTGACTGATTTCCTTCTATGAACTGTAACTCAGTAAAATCGTGCAAATTGTTCCATGCTGCGTTTATATATTTGTTCAGTGTTTATCCTTATGATTACAATGTTTTGGCATGCAAATTGACTAATCTCTGTACTTCATCCCAAACTCCCAGCATTCGGAGTGTTGCTATGGGAGATCGCCACATATGGGATGTCTCCGTACCCTGGCATAGACCTCTCCCAGGTGTATGAGCTCCTAGAGAAGGACTACCGCATGGACCGGCCGGAGGGCTGCCCAGAGAAGGTCTACCAGCTCATGAGGGCCTGTGAGTACGCATACACTGAGTGTACAAAACATTAGGAACACCTGCTCTTTCCATATAGACCAACCAGGTGAATGCTATGATCTCTTATTGATGTCACTTGTCAAATACACTTTAATCAGTGGTAGATTAAGGGGAGGAGACAGATTTAAAGAAGGATTTTTAAGCCTTGAGACAGGTTGTGTAGGGGTCCCGTGTGGTTCAGATGGTAGAGCACGGCGCTTGCCGCGCTAGGGTATGAAAATGTATGCACTCACTGCTGTAAGCTAAATTACTAAAAGGTAAATGCCATTCAGTGGGTGAAGATTTAAGTGCCATTGATAGGGGTTTGGTAGTAGGTGCCAGGGTGCAACGGTTTGAGTGTAACAAAAACTGCAATGCCGCTGGGTTTTTCACGCACATCAGTTTCCTATGTGTATCAAGAATGGTCCACCACTCAAAGGACATCCAGACAACTTGACACAACTGTGGGAAGCCCTGGAGTCAACATTCCTGTGGAACGCTTTCAACACCTTGTAGTCCATTCTCCAACGATTTGAGGATGTTCTGAGGGCAAAATGGGGTGCAGTGCAACTCAATATTAGGAAGGTGTTCCTAATGTTTTTTACACTCGGTTTTCATCGGTATATGGCTGATTTAGCACAGCCTGGCTTAGCCAGTCAGTAAAATGAAAAACCTTTTGTTTGTCTACTGGAATGAAATCATTGACTAGTACCAAACCTCATTTCCTGGGATTTGTGTTGAAGTGATAGAGCTTTTGTAAAAAAAGACTTTTCATAGGTTAGGAGCATTTACACAACAGGTTGGATAATTAGGTTCAGTTTAGGGAAAGGGCTAGCTAAAATGCAAAAAAATATATATACTTTTGACTTAATTTAACAATAGCTGTATCCCTTCTAGACATTACACATTTCCTGTTCTCTCCTCTCCCAGGCTGGAAGTGGAACCCTGTGGAACGGCCCTCCTTTGCAGAGACCCACCAGGCGTTTGAGACCATGTTTCAGGAATCCAGCATCTCTGACGGTGAGAACACCCGTCTCCTGTCACAATTACACACATTATAGCTGAATTGAAGACAGCAACTACAACTTTAATTTGAGGTATTAGCTATAGGTTTTGTGCTAGAGTTGCAAAGAAATCGGACCGAGAGATTTGGGTCATTACCATTTTAGTTTAGAAGAGTTCGTTTGCCGTCTGTTTTCCAGTTGCTGTACTTCGTAGTAGTTATCAGAGTAAGTAGTAGGTTAATACAGTCTCTGATGCTTGTGTGTGTGTATCATGTGACAGAGGTGGAGAAGGAGCTGGGGAAGAAAGGGAAAAAGGTGACACTGGGCCCCATCCAACAGGCTCCACAGCTGCCCACCAAGACCAGGACCCTCCGTAGGAACGTGGACAGAGATGGAGACAGCCCCGGTGAGACTCACCTACCTTTACCTACCACTCGTCCAAATACACTGCACCCTAAAGTGGATGAAAGCCATATTTAAAAATTTTTATGCTACAGTGTTTTCAGATGATTTTTCTGTGTTGAGTGTTCCTCAAACAACTGATGATTTGCATATCTGTGTGTTCACCCAGACGCCGTGGAGCCGGAGGTGGCCGTGTCCCCCATGCTCCCCAGGAAAGAGCGTCCGTTCCTGGACAGCAACCTGAACGAGGACGACCGCCTCCTGCCCAAAGACAAGGACAAGTCCCGCAACAGCCTCTTCAACCTCATCAAGAAGAAGAAGAAGACTGCGCCCGCCCCGCCCAAACGCAGCAGCTCTTTCAGGGACATGGACGGACACGCGGAGAGACTGGGGCTTGCACCCGACCACCGGGACGACTTCAACAACGTCTCCTCAGCCTTCAGTGTTACACATACCATTGACCCCAGCAAGTTCCCGAGTGCTAACAACAACGGGGTAGGGGGTATTACCAACGGGGGCCCCACCTACCCAGGCCCCCTGTTCCCCACGCGTCATGCCAGGAAGAAAGGTCTGCCGGTGGTGCCCAGTGTAGTGGGTAAAACAGCCACCACCCCACCCAATGAAGAGGATATAGTCTCGAACTCCAAGCGTTTCCTGCGCTCCTCCTCGGCCTCTAGCATGCCCCCGGGCTCGGAGCGCAAGTCAGTCACGCTGCCACGCGACCTGCACAAAGGCCACTTTGACTCGGGCACCTTTAGGGACAAGCCCGACCTGCCACGCAAGAGGGCCAACGAGAAGCCAGAGATCAGCACCCCTCGCATGGGCACCCTGACCCCCCCGCCCCGCCTGCCCAAGAAGACAGAGGACATGTCAGACGAGGTGTTTAAGGACGCTGAGCCCAGCCTCCTGACGCCCAAGCTTGGCAGAAGGCTGCTGGGGGTGGACAGCTCCAAGACCAGTGCCCTGCATGCCGAGCTGCTCAAGCCCAACGTGTTTCCCACTCTGGGGGCAGCCGGGGATGAGTGCAGGGCCCGCCGCCACAAACCCAACCTGGACTCCTCCGGCCCCAGGGACAGAGGCAAGTTCCAGAAGACCAAGCCTGCTCCCCCTCCACCCCCACCCTCCAGTGTCAAGATCTCCCGCAGCCCCACTCAAGAGCTCCCCTCACCCACAGATGCCAAAGCCAAGGCCTCAGACCCCCCACTACCCATCTAGCTTCAGTGACCAAGCCCGCTCTCCCCTGGAGGCCCACAAGAAACTCAACCTCAACACCTCCTCCAAACCACAGCCATTAAAGACCTCCTCTTCTTCAGTGTCTGGCTCTACCTCCAGCCCCCTGGGCTTCTCCTCCCTCAACTCCCCAGGAGACCAGGCCTCTCCCACAGCCTTTATCCCCCTGATGAACACCCGCCGCTCCCTGAGGAAGACACGTGCGCTCCCGGAGCGCCAACCCAATTCGGCCATCACCAGGGAGATGGTCCTGGAGGGCACGGAGCAGCTGCGCATCGCCATCGGACGCAACTTTGAGCAGACAGGCAGCCACAGCGCCGTGCTGGAGGCGGGCAAGAACCTGTCCAAGTACTGCGTCAGCTACGTGGACTCCATCCAGCAGATGAGGAACAAGTTTGCCTTCCGCGAGGCCATCAACAAGCTGGAGAGCAGCCTGCGCGAGCTGCAGATCTGCCCTGCTTCCACCGGGGGGCGCCAGCGGAGCGCTGCAGGACTTCAGCAAGCTGCTCTCGTCTGTCAAAGAGATCAGTGACATCGTTCAGAGGTAGCAGAGAGGCCACATTGACTGGGATAAAAAGCTGAACCCCCCCCCCCTCTACCGTGGTCATGCTGAACTCACTTTGAGGTGGAGGGAAGGACATGTTACAGTGCCACTGGACGATATAAACGTGACACACACCTCAGAGAAACGTTATGCAGCTTTACAGGAGAACACTTCAAACACTAGACTGGTAACTGTGCTCAGAATCAAAGAAACAATATTCAGACGTTTGAGTTTTTCCTAATGTTGAAAGCCTTAACTATGAATGAAAGTAAAATTTGTCCTTAACTATGGAGGTCTGGGCCCAATTCTGCATCACGTGACTTTTTCATCAATCATTGTCTAAATTCTCTTTTTTTATGACACTATAGACAAAAAGCATGTCACATTCTTTCCTTTACGGTCAGTGGTTTACAATGGGAAGTGCACATTGTCTCCACCTCCTTTTGGTAGCCACTTCATCTACTGTACCTGTTTCCCCTTAGCTTGCTGCAGCACTCTTCTCTGCCGAGCTCTGATGTGATGATATGAATGGTAAAGATGTGCGACTCAGTATTGCGCCATAGAGGAAAGACTAGCGGGGAACATTCTGCTTCTTCACAATATCTGAAAAGTGCCTTAACACTATCAGTAAAATTACAATGTAATTCCTCAAAGCCAAACTAAAAACAGAGCAATATGGCCTTACAAATACTGCCTTCAGGCAGTCATACTCCATACTGAATGAACACTAAACTAGATGGATCTGAATGTTTCCATAATGTTCAAGATACACCACGCCTTCTGGAGTTGGCTTGTAATAAATGGAGGACACGTATCACTTTGTCTTACGAGAAATGACCAATGAAATTCCACTGTGTAGTCAGGGGGTGACTAAGAGGTGTTTTTTCCTACTTCTCGTTGAAATAATGCATCTGTTTTCAGTATTAAATGTACCTTTGCCCTGTCTGACTGCGATGCCTGAGGATGAAATCAACCACAAGCTGCCTTTATTTCAATGTTGAGTCGTTTTATTCCTCCCATAAAAATCATGCCACTACTTTTGTTGTATCCGAGCCGCCTCAACATTTTGTAGACTAATTTTGCTCTCCTTTGTAAATAAATACACTTTTTCCTCTACATGTGTTCGTCCCTGTAACCTTAGTGCAATGTAACATTAAAATACAAAGCAATTTGCTACTTGAAAACCATGTCCTGTGTTCTTACTTCACTTGCATTTCTACATGCACAGTACTGTTGGAAGTGTGATTGTCCATGGGCAATGTGACGGATGACGCAAGCAGTACAACAGGTTATGTATAATGTATTTCTGTCTAGAGCAGGTCATCGTCGTTGAAATCAAAATGTCAACATCTTAATCATACACATGCAAGAACGCATTTAAATTGAAGGAGCTGTGCTAACATTTTATACATGTACGTTAACTCATGTGGACAGTGACTCCCATAGCAGAGGTGGGACAGCACAAGGAGCCATCACTAGCCCCTGCAGCCAATCCCAACTCCCCACAATTAAGACAGCACAGGCCCCTCCAATACATGAAGAATAAAAATAAAAAAACTCAATAAATTGGACACATTCTCCACCCCCCTCCTAAAAACAAGAGTTAATCAGAAATGGACAACGCTTGAACACTTTCCCTCTACCCAGAGACTGAGGATGAACAGAGTGAAGAAACAAATGGAACCACCAGGTATCACTAGTGAGTAGAGGAAGTCTGTCCATACACATTTATTCATAGAAACTATGTTACAGAATTCCCAAGCACGAAATACAAGCATCCCACAAACACAACTGTACAGATCTCTACGAAGCCAGCATGGTTTGTTTATCCTCAAAGAAGCATGGTCACCAACATATATAAGCTATATATACAGCTGCCCAATTGGAATTATTCTATGGTACAGAAATTGAGTTTGGAAAGATTCAGACAAACTCATCCCATTTAGGGCTGTTTTAATGGGGCGTGCTGCTTGGTCTTGTAACTATACAAGCCTATGGGGAGAGCAGGCTGGGGAGATAACCCTACACCTGTGGTGCAGACAGGTCTAAGATGACCCTTAGCGTTGATCTGGGGTCAGTTTGAATTCTTCACCTCATAGTTAAAGTAAGGACTGGAGTAGAGTAACTTCTACCCCAGTCCTTTCCTCATTGTTAAACCAGTTTCATGTTCTCCACTACAATATCACCATATAGTAAAACAATTTATTTGACAGCAGTATGTAGAGCAAGCGCAGCAAAGAAAATATTAAACACTAATAATATTAACATTAAATCATAACAAGGCAAACAACGACAAAGAAAATGCTGGTAAGGACAGAGGTTCTATTGATGGGGGGGGGGTTGGTGCAATGAAACTGATGATCTGAAGGAATCCTTCCCATAAAAAAACAAGATGAGAAGTTTTATTTTAAGTGTCATTAACTTAGTCGAATAAATCCCGCCCCACCCCCTGACCACACACACACACACACCGAGAACCTTTCCTGTGAGGTCATATAGAGACAAGTAGGTAGAGGAGATTCTGGGGAATTCCAGGTCTCTTGGGCTTTAAAGTGTCTCAACTACACTAGTGTTGCCACACTGAGGTGTTCTGTACTGTAGGACACCATCAGAGGGATGAAATATCTGTCTAGTATCAGAGCTTTACCATAAGGACCAGGGGGAAAGCTTTGGCTAAGGACTGCTCAAGACCCTGTTCAACAACTGGACCAAACATGGACACACACACACAGCTGCCACCGCCGATAGCGAGCAGTAGTGGGGCTGCATCATACATTACTACATCAGTCCCTTCACTAACCATCCAGTGAAAATTTGAATCCTAAACATGTCATTTCAGTTTAAAACAGTCCTAGATCATTAAACCATGCAGGACTGGTGTGGGGGAGCGTGTCTGGAAAGTGTCACGTCAATGGCGGTTATCGACTATACAGGCTTGGCTTGGGATGTGGTGGATGAGACTTGATCGGTGTATATAGTATAGGTAGAAGCTATAAAAGGAAACGTTTAAAAAGCATTTATTCTGGTTGTGTTATGAACATTACCTATCTGTGTCAGTAACCCATGTCTTTATATATATATATTAAATGTGTGTGGACCTGGGTTCCCATGGCAGATGAGCTGGACTGAATGGGGCAGAGGAAGAGAAGGAGAGAGGGAACGAGAGAGAAGTGAAGAAGAAGACAAAGTGAAAAAGGTGGGGGAAGAGGAATGACAGATTCATAGAGGGAGAAGGAGAGAGGTACACTCCCACTCAGCCCATCCCTCGTTCCCTCCCTCCACCTGTGCCCCACACTCATGCAGCCCCAGTGGAGTGGGGTGGGGGCGATGGAGGGAGGATGAGCAGAGCGAGAGGGGGGTGGAGGAGAACAGAGAGAGGGGCGTTGGTCATTAGCAGCCGCAGCCTTCCCTCTGGGGCTGTGGTTCGTTGGTTAATAGCCGGCCTCCCTGGGGTGCGGACGGCTTGTGCTGGACACCAGACTCTGCAGCATTCAGGTCCAGACTGCCGTCCTGAATGTTCTGGTAGATCTTCTTAGCTGCCTCCAGGAAGGCATCCTCCACATTCTCACCCCTGGGCAGAGGACACAGACAGTCAGTCACACGGTTAGGAACACAAAGTATTTCAGACTAAATGTGAGGTAAAAGCAGGCAATGCCTTACGTTTTTGCGCTGGCCTCCAGGAATAAGAGACCTGTAACAAGGAATGGACAAAAAAAAATGGAGTCAGACTACTGCAGAAGAAAATTACAGTTCCCCAACCATCCTCCTTACTCATACCTATGCTCAGGGGTGCAACTTTCACTGGGGACAGATATGTCCCCCCCAACATTCTGAAATTGCATTTTTGTCCCCCCAGTTTTATCATTGGTATGTGATACAAAACGAGGCAACAGTGTGCTTTAGGACCATGAGGACACCTCCGAGCGGTCGGGTAGGCTGTTTGGTGTTTATCCGACTGGATAAAAAAAAAAAAAATGTCCCCCCCCACCTCTAAAACCAAAGTTGCGCCCCTGCCTATACTTACACTACATGACCACAAGTATATGGACACCTCGTTGAACATTCCAAAATCACAGGCATTAATTGGGAGTTGGTCCCCCCCCTTTGCTGCTATAACAGCCTCCACTCTTCTGGGAAGGCTTTCCACTAGATGTTGGAACATTGCTGCGGGGACTTGCTTCCATTCAGCCACAAGAGCATTAGTGAGGTCGGGCACTGATGTTGGCCGATTAGGCCTGGCTCGCAGTCGGCGTTCCAATTCATCCCAAAGGTGTTTGATAGAGTTGAGGTCAGGGCCCTATGCAGGCCAGTCAAGTTCTTCCACGCCGATCTCAACAAACCATTGCTGTATGGACCTCGCTTTGTGCAATTGGGCATTGTCATGCTGAAACAGGAAAAGGTCCTTCCCCAAACTGTTGTGACTAAGTTTGAAGCACAGAATCATCTAGCATGTCATTGTATGCTGTAGCGTTAAGATTTATTTTTACTGGAACTAAGGAGCCTAGCTCAAACCATGAAAAACAGCCCCAGACCGTTATTCCTGCTCCACCCAACTTTACAGTTGACACTACGCATTGGGGCAGGTAGAGTTCTCCTGGCATCCGCCAAACCCAGATTCGTTCGTTGGACTGCCAGATGGTGAAGCGTGATTCATCACTCCAGAGAACACATTAATACTGCTCCAGAGTCCAATGACAGCGAGCTTTGCACCACTCCAGCCAACACTTGGCATAGCACATGGTGATCTTAGGCTTGCATGCAGCTGCTTAGCCATGGAAACCCATTTCCTGAAGCTCCCGATGAACAGTTCTTGTGCTGACGTTGCTTCCAGAGGCAGTTTGGAACTCGGTAGTGAGTGTTGTAACCGAGGATAAAAAAATTTAAGCACTGCGCGCTTCAGCACTCGGCCTGTGAGCTTGTGTGGCCTACCACTTCACAACTGAGCCATTGTTGCTCCTCAATGTTTCAGACTTATTGGAAAGGTGGCATCATATGACGGTGCCATGCTGAAAGCCATTGAGCTCTTCAGTAAGGCCATCCTACTGCCAATGTTTTTCTAAGTAGATTGCATGGCTGTGCGCTCAATTTTATACACACGTCAGCAACGGGTGTGGCTGAAATAGCCAAATCCACTAATTTGAAGGGGTGTCTACATTCTTTTGTATACAGTCGCAGTCAAAAGTTTGGACACACCTACTCATTTAAGGGTTTTTCTTTATGACATCAAAACTATGAAATAACACACATTATGGAATCATGTTGTAACCAAAAAAAGTGTTAAACAAATCAACATATAATTTTAGATTTTTCAAAGTAGCCACCCTTTGCCTTGATGACAGCTTTGCACACTCTTGGCATTCAACCAACTTCATGAGGTAGTCACCTGGAATGCATTTCAATTAAACAGGAGTGCCTTGTTAAAAGTTAATTTGTGGAATTGATTTCCTTCTTATTGCGTTTGGGACAATCAGCTGTGTTGTGACAAGGTAGGTGTGGTATACAGAAGATAGCCCTAGTTGGTTAAAAACCAAGTCCATATTATGGCAAGAACAGCTCAAATAAGAGAAACAACAGTCCATCATTACTTTAAGACATGAAGGCCAGTCAATATGGAGTGCAGTCGCAAAAACCATCCAGCGCTATGATGAAACTGGCTCTCATGACGACCGTCACAGGAAAAGAAGACCCAGAGTTACCTCTGCTGCGGAGGATAAATTCATTAGAGTTACTAGCCTCAGAAATTGCAGCCCAAATAAATGCTTCAGTTGAAGTAACAGACACACCTTAACATCCACTGTTCAGAGGAGACTGCGTGAATCAGGCCTTCATGGTCGAATTGCTGCAAAGAAGCCACTACTGAAGGACACCAATAATAACAAGAGACTTGCTTGGGCCAAGAAACACAAGCAATGGACATTAAACTGGTGGATATCTGTCCTTTGGTCTGATGAGTCCAAATTTGAGATTTTTGGTTCCAACTGCCGTGTCTTTGTGAGACGCAGACTAGGTGAACGGATGATCTCCGCATGTGTGGTTCCCACCGTGAAGCATGGAGGAGGAGGTGGTGGTGTGATGGTGCTTTGCTGGTGACAACGTCTGTGATTTATTTAGAATTCAAGGCACACTACCACAGCATTCTGCAGCGATACGCCATCCCATCTGGTTTGCACTTAGTGGGACTATCATTTGTTTTTCAACAGGACATGACCCAAAACACACCTCCAGGCTGAGTAAGGGCTATTTGACCAAGAAGGAGAGTGACATCAGGTGACCTGGCCTCCACAGTCACCCGACCTCAACCCAATTGAGATGGTTTGGGATAAGTTGGACCGCAGTGAAGGAAAAGCAGCCAACAAGTGCTCAGCATATGTGGGAACTCCTTCAAGACTGTTGGAAAAGCATTCCAGGTGAAGCTGGTTGAGAGAATGCCAAGAGTGTGCAAAGCTGTCATCAAGGCAGAGGGTGGCTACTTTGAAGAATCTAAAATATATTTTGATTTGTTTAACACCTTTTTGGTTACTACATAATTCCATATGTGTTATTTCATAGTTTTGATGTCTTCACTATAATTCTACAATGAAGAAAATAGTAAAAAGAAAAGAAAAACCCTTGAATGAGTAGGTGTGTCCAAACTTTTGAATGGTACTGTATATAGTGTCTCTCTCACTCGCTCTCTATGAATGTGTCCTCACTTATGCGTTCACCTCTTTTGCATTCTCCCTCTGTACCTGAATGTCTGCGCCATTTACTCCTCTTTCACCTCTCTCTTTCTCCTTCTCAAATCAGAGACAAGTTGCTACTTCTCAAACTCTCCATCCCTCCCTATATGGAGGAGTCTCTTCTTCCTCACACTCTCCCTTCCAATCACCTAGTGAGAGTGGGGGCATTCTCACAGCCGTTCAGATAGGGCGGAATAGAGAGAGACAGATTGATGCGAGTTACTCCTCTCCTATCTCCTTCCATCCCTCTCATTGAGCCCGAGGGTGTTCCCGGTCTCACCGTTCTCCTCAGCGAACTGCTTAGCCTCCTCATACGTGACATCTCTCTGGGCCTCCAGATCTGCTTTGTTACCTATGAGAATGATCACCTGGGGGAGGACAGAATGAGTCGGTCAGTCCTCCAGGCACCAAACACATTAAAACAGCAGCAGTAGCAGCCTGGCAGGCACTAAACTCACATCCTCACTCACTTCTAGGCAGAGAAGGACACACGAGACAGCTCGCTCACTTCACTGAGCGAGAGCTCTTACACACCACAGTACCAGTGGGAGAAATGGATTCAGCAATACTGTATCGGCTACACATCATGAAACATCCAGATATGAATATACAACTTCCCAATGCATCTGGGCACTAGTCATGTCCCATTTTCCAACGAGAGACTGTGGTCTTCGCGTACAAACAAGCCAACTGTCTGAGTGAGTTTAGGATGTTGCCGTTGTATAAGCAAGCTAAACGCATATTCTAATCTGTACATGAAAGCAGTGTGATTTGGCGATTATCATATTAGTCCAAATCCAATTTAGAGATGGACGGGGCTCTGGGGCATCAATCAAACACACTGGGTGTGCTGCGGTGGGATACAGCAGAGACACAGAGCGCATTAGATGAGAGAACGCAAGGAAGGAGACAGGGACACTACTTGGTAGTACAATAGACATCCAACCAGACACAGTGTGTTCGACAGGCAGCTAAAGAGGAACAGTGTGAAACCATACTCACAGTATTTGGGTTGGTCAGATTTCTGGCATCAGTCAGCCAGCTGCTGAGGTGGTTGTACGTACTTCTCCTGTGGAACACACACAGGGAAGAGTGGGCGTTAGTTACCATGGAGGCAGGTCGGGACAAAACAGAGTGTGCCACATCCTAAGTGGGATCAAAGGAGTGGCCGCGACGAAGGGAGAAATGTTTCTGGGTCTGTATCTATATATATCCTTTCACTAATAGAATACACTTTCTGATATCGCTTACTGACTCTTCTTCAGGTTTTGACAACAGTTCTTACAGTCCGAGACACGGGTGTCAATATGGAGCGCTAAAATGAGGCTAGGGAACAAACGAGCAATCAAATCCCCATTCATAAAACAGAGGCAACGATATGCTGCATAGACACCAACTACTATTAGTGGGAAAACCACAATCTAGAAATTATGTAATACTTAAAGCTTTACTCTGAGCCTATGCTTTCTATGAGAGACAGACATTCCACATGTAACACACTGTTAGTTTAGATGGCCGCTGATACAGTCTCACAGTTTGGAGAAGAGAGGAAGGAGGGGAGGGCAACAGGATGCAGACACCATGTTTGTTCAGGAAGAGAGGAGCACACTTTATGCCATCTGCCCCTTTTCCTTTCCTTTGTCTCCCACACAGACATACAGGCCTACAGACCAAGAGCAATCTAACGGGGTGGGTTGTGTATGGTAAAACAGCCTGAGGGGGCTAGGTGGGAGTAGGATGAAGATTGCCCTAGATGCTTATCGGAGGCCAGTTTTGTGTTTTTTTTCTGTATGGTTTAAGCTAGGATTGGGGAAGGGTAATTTGACCCTAGCTCTTTGCCTACAGGCAGCTTCTACCTGGAGGATCAAGGTTTGGACACGTCGGCGTGTGTGTTCCGTACCTGGTGATGTCGTAGACCATGAGTGCGCCCGCGGCCCCCCTGTAGTAACTACGCGTGACGGCCCTGAAGCGCTCCTGGCCCGCCGTGTCCCAGATCTGCAGCTTGATCTTCTGGCCGCTCACCTCGATTATCCTCGTGCCAAACTCCACACCAATCGTATGGGGGCAGTCCGCCATGACTGGAGGAGCAAGAGGTGGGGGAAAGGAATATATCCTCAGTATAGCTATGAGGAATCCAAGGAGGCAACATTCCTCTATAACACACAGAATTCAATTAAAATCAAAAACAGATAATTGTCACTTTGTCAAGAGACATGAAGAGACTGGGGAGTGAACTACATCAGAGGTCTGTATATAACGACGAGATGCTCATGTCTCCGCCCAAACAATGGGAGTCGTTTTCCCAAAAGGCGGGGAAGGCAGGCGACAAGCGTCGGGCCAAAATAAGCCCACAGAAACGCATTGGTGAAACCTCTTGCTTCGCCTCTTCTTCTCCGACTACATCTCCCATCACAGAAGTCTGACTCAGTAGACCTTCCGCAGCCTGCCTCCCTTTATTTCTTTCTCGCTCTCCCTTCCTCCTCCTCCTCTCCGGAGTGTCATTAGACTGCTGTGATTAACCTGCTCTCTACTCCATTTACTGTTACTACACCTCCTCCTTCCCCTGCACAATCTCTCTCCTCTCCCTACCATACAGAACAGCCTGCCAGTGGCACAGCTAGCACCAACTTGAACTATGAACAGCACCCATGTACATACGCATCTTTCCACACAGTCACGAACACATCCAACCACACAGAGAAAACAGGTGCACCCTTGACCGTATACACGCACTTCATCACGTCCATTGTGAGGGAACAGAGAGAGCAGGTGGGTTGAGTATCAATTTCAGACTGGCAGATCAGTTGGTTTTTACCACTTGCATTTCAATGTTAACCACAGACAGGGAGGAAGTCCTCAAACCTGGCATTCAGCACCTCACAAAGCAGCTGCCTGTTCCGAGCCCAAGTCTACGGGCCATGCAGGATGCGATGCTAGATAGATGAATGAGGAGCAGAGCATCTGCATTGACTGCTGCCTGCTAATAATGCCATTAAAAAGCATTCAAAAGCCTGGGTGTTATAGTGAAGTGACTGAGGCTACAGCTGAGAGAGCACACACACAAATAACATGAAGCAGACACACATTTCACAGTGGCACCCACACTCTCCCCCTCTCTCAATGAGCTGAAGTCATCAGAGGGGATTTGGAGTGAGAGTCCATTCCTACAGCCTGGGTGAGATGAGGGAGGGGGTATCTGTCTGGAGTCAGTGGGGAGCAGGGGATGTACTTACATTTCTTCTCTGTGAACTGGTGAAGCAAACATGACTTCCCTACCCCCATGTCCCCTACAGAGAGAGAGGAGAGGTGTTAGGATCCATGTTCAAATATTAACATTTCATCCAAGACGGAGAGAACAGAAAAAAGACATAGAACTTGTTTCACATTTTCCTATGAAGGGATTGGTTTTTTCACTGACCACGGTCTGACCAGGAACAACTCTGGTTGTAACAGAGAAAGGGCATCTTCCCTCTCCCCCCCAGACATTGTTAACAGAATGCTATGGTGGTTACCAGTTGTGTGCTTTATACATACGAGGGCACTTGAAGAGGCAGCATGAACAGGCCTGCAGGGCTTGGACTTAATATCTAGCATGGTTACCTATAGTGGAGTGGGGAGAGCATATTTTTTTAAAGTTGCAATATGTAACTTTTTGGGCGACCCGACCCATTTCACATAGAAAAGTGAGTCATAGATCTGTCATTCTCATTGAAAGCAAGTCTAAGAAGCAGTAGATATGTTCTGTGTGTGCTAGTTCCAGGCTTCCCATTCTTGCGTCTTCTGCAGTCGGTTTTGTACACCAGCTTCAAACAGCTGAATAATACAATATTTGTAGTTATTGAACATATATTTCACAGCGGTTTAGATGGTACAGTGTTTCTGTATACTTGTTTGTTTTGTCACAAACTGAAATTAGGCAAACTATTCGAATTTTAGCAACCAGGAAATGGCGGAGCGATTTCCGCATATTGCACCTTTAAGGCCTATACACTAATGTGTTGTATGACCACATTGATGTCTGGGCAACAGAAAGCAAACGAGAGGAGCACACGACGGGGCCTTTGGCAGTTGTCAAACAAGTCCACAAAGTTGACATTGAGGTGGGGTTTTAAAGGCCTCAACGCAGCAGGGTAAACAACCTCCAGGGAGTTGGAGAGATATGGAGATTTAACTTCCCTATTTTGAGGTGCCAAACTGGTTGGAAAATACACTAAGGGGAAGAGTGGAATGCACAACGAGATCAAACTACCCCCACAACTCAGAACATTTTGGCCTAGGCTATGCAACAACAATATATAAGGTTACTGTATGCTCATTGCTTCTGTTGGTAATTTGGATCAAACAGGAGAGCAATCGTTCTATTCTAAGTTAATTAATAACCCTGTTACTAGCACATTGTCGGGAACAGTATGTCATTAGAACACAAACCATTTAGCTTCGCTTAGGCTAGCTTCCAGGGAAAACACTTATTTATGAAAACATTTTAAATCACTGAGAGATGGCGACCACATACCGAATCAAAAAGGAATCTGCTGTAATGGGGTCATGGTTGAGGCCTGAAGTAATCCTGACCACATGACCTGACCAGGACAAACTCCTGAGCTAGGGTTCTAGTCTCGTGATGGGTGCTCTTCCAGGGCTTGTAGCATCTCAGTGAGCTGTGTGCTAACTGCAACCAATGGGTGACCTACATACAGCACAGCACTGTACACACACACACACAGGCCTCCATTCCAATCCAGTCAACACGCATGCTCGCGGCTCACTTACCGATGATGATGTATTTGAAAATGTAGGAGTAGTTGTACGGTGCGGTGGCCATCGTGGCTCTGAAAGAGAGAGAGGTTCAAGATGAGTCAGAGAAAGAATCAGGGTGCTGTCTATGAACCTATTCTAGCTGGGCATCACGCAGACACCACACATTATCATTGAATTCTGTCTGTCGACATCACTCACTATCCCATTTAATTGTACAGTGCTTGGTTTGACCACACACTTAGTCAACTGAAACATTGCATCTTGCTGCTCGACCACTGGCACTCCATAACATTAAACTACAACATTATGCCTGGCATATAGCATGGGCCTGTGAATTTGTCAACATGCTCAGTAAAGAATGATGTCACCATGTCTCAGACCGTACTAGACAGACTGAGCAGCTGGTGTGCTGTCTGAGAACTAAAACATTATTCTAGGTAGTATGAATAATTCCTGATTTCTCAGGATTCCTGTCAGGATCACTGACCTCTCAAACATATGGGTAGGACTCAACCCAGCTGGAGGAGCTGAAACCATCTGATAGTGATGTATCTGACCACAAACAAAGTCAACATATTTGTAACTCCAATATCTACAGTATCTGACATTAACCTACAGGGCCTAACCCAACTGATGTCTGTCCATCAAATCAGCATGAGGAAGTCAAGCTTCAGCCAGCTATCACTGGATATGTCGCAATTATCTCTCCTTCCTCCCAAAGTGTGCACTTTCACATCCCTTCCCTGATTTGAAAGGACATTTCTGGTATAAGAAACATGGTGGAAACTCCCTCTAGCCCATGCCTCCACCAATCCAACGCTTTTAGATGTGGGAAGTAGTGAACGAGTGTACACTTCAGGAGGAAGGAGATATTATTGGGACGCACCCAGTGGGCAGGTTGTGTAAGAAGAGAAACCAACCAGAATTAGCCTATCTGAGGAAAAGAGACCTAAAAGGGGAGGGAGGCTGCAAAAAAAATCATAATTCTGACATGGAGGGTCATCATAGATCACTCTGATGGACAGGGCCTGTCAGGGGAGTTATTCCAAGAAGCCTTCATCTTATTCACAACAGTACTACGGACTGTAACAAGATGAGACGTGGCAGAGCCAGACTCCAGACTCTGTATTAGTATCCCGTGATGCACCTACAAGCTGTAGTTTTCCATTATGATTTTTAGGCCAGCAGCCATTAAACTAAAGGGGTTAGTTAGATGATGAATAACCACCAATTACAATACGGATGTTATCAATTTGAGAGGCTCATTAATCCAATAATCGCTTAGCCACTAGTTTTCATCAAGATGAAGATAGAGAACTTCTCTAGATGTAGCCTAATCTCACACAACGGAAGCTAAAACAAAAACAAGTGCATAGGACCAAATGGGTGTTTATGTTGGGTTGGTCGATCATCACCACTATGCACCATGTTCAACGGCGTGTTTCCTCTCTCTGCAACACAAACCTCAAGCAACTCTCAGACAGACGGGGGAAAAACAGAGAGGTTTAGATTGAATGGTAAGCATTAGCCTTGTCCTGTGCTTAGCCAATGGGGGAGCAAGGCTATACTCTCCACAATAGCAAAGGCTTAGGTCCATGGTCCCGGGCAGACTGAGGTGCGTGTATGAACATCATTAAAAAGAAAAACATGGATCTGCATAGAAAATAAGCAGCTATTTTCTAGGATACACTCAGATAAGCATGAGGCTTCTAGACAATTGTGTCATCGATACGGCAAGTACAGGCAGCCAACATCCCCAGCAGTGTTGTGTCACTTTGAGGCAAGCAATTTAATTAGACTTTGCATTCAGGAAATTACATCATATGTGCACAGCTCCTTTTAATTTCAAATGAAAGGAAGACATTACATTAGGCTATAGAAGAGAAAAGGTTTTAGAGAGGGCTAGTGTTTCCTTGTGTCTCCCTAGTCCATTATACAGAGGCTCTGTCAGAACCATTAGCAGGTGTCATTTCACAAGAGTACCCAAGGGAGGACAAGTAGCACCTTTAAATTCCTCTTAACAGTCTGGCTAGATACCACACAGAAACACACAGGTCTAGGCCCAAAGTAATTGGAATCCCTAGATACCATCTACCCACACAACCCATATGTTTCCTTCATGCTGAGTGACATTCATTCATATGGGTTTGAATTATAACTAACCACACCTACAGTACCAGTCAAAAGTTTGGACACACCTACTCATTAGAGAGTTTCTTTATTGTTTTACTATTTTCTACATTGTAGAATATTAGTGAAGATATCAAAACTATGAAATAACACATGATCTAGCCACCCTTTGCCTTGATGACAGCTTTGCCCACTCTTGGCATTCTCTCAACCAGCTTCATGAGGTAGTCACCTGGAATGCATTTCAATTAACAGGTGTGCCTTGTTAAAAGTTAATTTGTGGAATTCCTTTCCTTCTTAATGCATTTGAGACAATCAGTTGTGTTGTGACAAGGTAGGGGTGGTATACAGAAGATAGCCCTATTTGGTAAAACACCAAGTCCATATTATGGCAAAAACAGCTCAAATAAGCAAAGAAAAACAACAGTCCATCAATACTTTAAGACATGGTCAGTCAATACAGAACATTTCAAGAACTTTGAAAGTTTCTTCAAGTGCAGTCGCAAAAACCATCAAGCGCAATGATGAAACTGGCTCTCATGAAGACCGCCACAGGAAAGGAAGACCAAGAGTTACCTCTGCTGCAGAGGATAAGTTCTTTAGTTACCAGCCTCAGATTGCAGCCCAAATAAATGCTTCACAGAGTTCAAGTAACAGACATCTCAACATCAACTGTTCAGAGGAGACTGCGTGAATCCGACATTCATGGTTGAATTGCTGCAAAGAAATCACTACTAAAAGGACACCAATAAGAAGAAGAGACTTGCTTGGGCCAAGAAACACGAGCAATGGACATTAGACTGGTGGATATCTGTCCTTTGGTCTGATGAGTCCAAATTTGAGATATTTGGTTCCAACTGTCATGTCTTTGTGAGATGCAGAGTAGGTGAACGGATGATCTCCGCATGTGTGGTTCCCACCGTGAAGCATGGAGGAGGTGGTGTGATGGTGCTTTGCTGGTGACACTGTCAGTGATTTATTTAGAATTCAAGGCACACTTAACCAGCATGGCTACCACAGCATTCTGCAGCGATACGCCATCCCATCTAGTTTGCGCTTAGTGGGCCAATTACTTGTTTTTCACCTCCAGGCTGTGTAAGGGCTATTTGACCAAGAAGGAGAGTGATGGTGCTGCATCAGATGACCTGGCCTCCACAATCACCCAACCTCAACCCAATTGAGATGGTTTGGGATGAGAGTGAAGAAAAAGCAGCCAACAAGTGCTCAGCATATGTGGGAACTCCTTCAAGGCTATTGGAAAAGCATTCCTAATGAAGCTGGTTGAGAGAATGCCAAGAGTGTGCAAAGCTGTCATCGAGGCGAAGGGTGGTACTTTGAAGAATCTAAAATATATGTTGATTTGTTGAACACTTTTTTGGTTACTACATGATTCCATATGTGTTATTTCATAGTTTTGATGTCTTCGCTATTATTCTACAATGTAGAAAATAGTAAAAATAGATAAAAACCCTTGAATGAGTAGGTGTGTCCAAACTTTTGACTGGTACTGTATATAATGAGACGGTCAGACTCAAACACACACCTAGAGCATCACTGTTAGAAGCTGCCTGCTATTTATAGCACAGACACCTCTCTGAATTATTATTCACATACAGTCATGCACATTTGAAGAAAAATTCAAACAGATGCTTGGATTAAATAAAGTCTCAAATTGAAATCGTTTCTCTTTAGTCTGTGGTTCAGTACACAGCAATTATAAATGCATTGCAGTTAAACCAGTTTCGTGCCAACCAAAGAAATACATGATGTGGCCTGCTGTTCAATGACCAAGTTTTCATGCTAAACAATAAAGCACTATGACAAACGCCTCAGGCTAGAGATGGGGTGGGTTGACTTGAGAGAAGATGGGAGAAGGTGAAGAGGAGAGTGTTAAAGGAGAGCAGTCCGGGTGAAGAAAGAGGGGTGAATTAGGGACGCTCACATTGTGATATAAAAGAAGCAAATTGAGTAAACTAATCACGGAAGAGTGATATTTAGGATCATCTTCCAGAATTGAATGGATTTGTGCTGATCATCTGAGGGGGTTAATTACAGGTCAAGGTGTCACCTCAGCCTCATCCTCTCTGCATGGGGTTGGTCAGAGACCCTTGGGTGAAACTCCCCTGAAGTGGCCTACAACAAAATGGCCCCACACCCCATTCCAGCTCTGCTGAGTACAGTAGCGAGAATACAGTAGCGAGAGTACAGTAGAGAAGTAAACAAGTAGAAAGACAGTTGAGGTGGTAAGGGAAGTCATGCAGTTAGCGTGTGGGATAAGCTCCAGTAAGGGATTTGATACACTGACCGTGACGTGAACTAGTATCACAGCCTGCCTTGCTGCTAGCCTGACTGCCTCCCCTCACATGACCCTCTCATGTGGTGCCTCCAGACTCGCGTGAGTTTTTCCATAAGGCAAAAGCTATAGGCCTACTAGAGCTGTACACACGCTCTAGGGCTACTCCTTCTTTGGGTAAATGATAGGGAAAATTCCCTTTTTCCTGAACGAGGCCCTGGAGAAGTATACATCCAAGGAGAGTGCGATTGAGAGCATGTGACCAGACTGCAGTCTCAGCACTTCTCCATACACTCGCACTGATTCATAAAACAGAGCGCTGTCACCTCTTTTATCACATCCACTTCCTGTTGTTGAACGAATATCATTTGTGTCACATACTGTATATCTGGGCTATTTTTCTCTTCTCTGACTCACTGTCATATTGCTATGCTGCCATACAAACAAAATCCTGCTGTAAATTGCAGAAGTGCATTTGGGTTGTGATAACCATTACCAAAGGCAGAGATGGAATGGACAAATCAATTGCAAAACTGGGGTTCAATCAATGCACATACAGTGTATTTCTTTCACTGTGTGATGTGCCATTTTAAGGGAATATTTTTCCCATCAATGTAAAATTCAAGGCCAAGAAAATACCAAATGTCTCTGCTCTTGTCACACAGAGGAGTATCTCAGGTGATGACACATCTACATGAATACATTCATATTCCATCCTAATCAAAGCTTCAGTCTTATATCAAATAAATATTTCAGTGATTGACAGTAAGGGCTGGCCCGAGACAAGGCCTAGATATGGATGCATGCTGTCTCATCTATGTGATTACTGGATAGCTGGCTGAGCTAAACAGCTACTGTAATATAAATTATTCAACTAAGGGCCTGTGCAGTCAAAAATGTAATTTTCCTGTGTTTAAAATATATTTCCACACTATGAAGTTAGGTTGGACTGCCTGCCAGGCAGAATAAGTTAATAGACCAATAACAAAGAGAGTTTGCCCTCCTCTCTGCCAATAAAAGCTAGTTTTTAGGTTACATGTCCCTTCTATTAGGCCAGCGTTTTCCAAACACAGCTGATTCAAATAATCAAAGCTTGATAATGAGTTGGTTATTTGAATCAGTTTTGTAATGCTAGGGCAAAAACCAAAACGTGCACCTAGTAGGGCCCCAACCCTGCATTAGACCCCTCAAATCAGACCACTCCTAGCAACATTTATGCTTGAGAAATTGTTTTTTGTTTATTTTTTACAATTTAAATAGAAAACAATCACAGTAAGGTACTTAATTGTTACCCAGCAATGATTTGATATTGAGTTTAAACGCCTGCGTTAGACCTTTTAATGGATGAATGAACGCCACAATTTCAGAAGAATACAGTTGCCGTGTGACAATGTAGGCTAGTGGGAGGGCATAATCTAGCTAACTGCTCATGACAGTTCAAGTACACATTTGACTATAGCTAGCTACATGAGATGAAAAGGTTGATCAACTAATTACCTACGAATACAACACCACAAAGCCTCTATCTGCCGGCCAACGACTTTAGCTAGCTGATGCTATCAACACAAACAGTGGCAACAGTCTGTTTAGATAGCTAGCATCTTGGTTTATTGTTCAGACGGGACGCTAAAATAATGTATTGTAAAATGTATTGGCAGTGAAGTTGGGAGAGGTGTGGGTTTCTAGCTGGAGCAGTTACATGTCCAGCTATGACCATAACGTACGAGACTAGACCCGATCTTAACGTTAGCCATCTCCAATGACCTGCTAGCTAACTAGCCAGCTAGAAACAGGCTAAACTGGCTAACTAGATAATCATAATACATGTGTCATCATTTATTGGCGAATAGGTAGCTAGCCATGTCGAGCTAAAGGGAAGAATATCGTTACCATGACATGAGCCGTGATAACTAAGTAACTTAGGCAAAATGTTGGGGCCAACAAATGTAATAGCTAGCCAGCGTAACGTTACTCTTTCGGATACTACAGTAGTTAGCTAGTTCAAAAGCAATGGCCTATTCCCCAAAACGACAGACACCTGGCTAGATCCACAATGGCAAGACAAAACCACGGGTGCCTGTGAAGAATGGCAATATATTACACAGCGCAAGATAGATAACATTAGCTGGTAGACACCTTACTCGTTGACTAGCTAGCCGCTAACTATATTAGCGTAGTAGCTAGCTGTTAGCTAGCCACTATAATTTGTAACACAGAAGGTTAAACGTTTTATACATGTGTTAGCTATATATGGATACGAACACTCCTATATTATGTTTATATTCTTACCGGGAATTGTCGGTTTAATGTCTTGAGATCTGCAGGTTATCCTGGCTGAAGTATCTACCTTGTCTGCCTGTCCAAGATGGCTGCTTGCACTGCACAGGGTTTTTCCTTCTGTTGTGTGGCTTCTGGGACAAAGGGCAATACATATGGGGCGATTTGCTCTGTTTGCACTAATTATAAGTGCGCAAACTGAAAAATCATTATCAATGTGTTGGACGCGATAGGTAGTGTCGCCGATATTAAACAGTTTTGTGGTATGAAGAATCACTTGTGCTTTGATCGGGTGTGATGACAGTGCTGCATCAGACGGCCTCAGCCTACATGTGTGTGTGAGTAGACTAGCCTAATATTCTACCATCAGTGTCAAAGTGCAGTACTATATATTCCATTGCTGGTCCTTTTGTTGTGGACCCACACTAGGAATATTTAAAAGAATGACCTGTGTTGGGAATGGGATCTAAGCCAACTACAACATATTCCATAACTAGGCTTATGATTTGTAGATCAAATGTATTTTCTTTATGATTCATACCCAGACACATAAACAACAAGATTATCTATCTTGTAAACCTCAGAGGCTATCAGACCCAATTATCTTTTGTTGATATGGAATAGGCTATGGAGGGAAGGCTTCATACTGCATGTAACTTGTTTAAAAATTACTTGACAGAAGTCAATGTGTATCTACTGATGGTGTTAAATAAGGTTTCCTCTATATTACGAAAGGTGTCCTGCAGGGGTCAATTCTGGGCCCTGTGCTTTTTACTGTTTACATTAACAATATCGACTTGAACTTGTGTAACCTGCACTTGTATGCAGATGATACTGTTGTGTATGCTATTGCCCCCACGATCTGAACTACAGTCTGCCTTCATTGTATAACAGAAAACTTTATTGACCTGAAATTAGTATGGAATGGAGGTAAAACTAAGTATATGTTGTTCTCTAGAGCACATAAAAATAACTGATGATTTAAGCATATGTACTTTGGATGGTGTCCACATTGATTGTGTCCCTGCTTATCTGTGCATCTGGATAGATTAAAAACTGTCTTTTAAAATAATATTGATGAGTTAAATGGGCTTCTTCTATAGAAATAGGTGTAGAAGGTGTTAAGGAGTCTTTTGGACCTAGACTTGGGGCTCCGGTGCCGGTTGCCGTGCTGTAGCAGAGAGAACAGTCTATGACTTGGGTGACTGGAGTCTTTGACAATTTTTTGGGCCTTCCTCTGACATCGCCTTGTATATAGGTCCTGGATGGCAGGAAGCTTGACCCCAGCGATGTATTTGGCCGTACACACTGCCCTTTATAGCGCCTTATGGCCGGATGCCGAGCAGTTGCCATACCAGGCGGTGATGCAACCAGTCAGGAGGCTCTCGATGGTGCAGCTGTATAACTTTTTAAAGATCTGGGGACCCATGCCAAATCTTTTCAGTCTCCTGAGGGGGAAAAGGTGTTGTCGTGCCCTCTTCACAACTGTCTTGGTGTGTTTGGACCATGATAGTTTGTTGGTGATGTGGACACCAAGGAACTTGAAATCTGAACCCGCTCCACTACAGCCCCGTCAATGTTAATGGGGGGCCTGTTCAGCCCTAATTTTTCTGTAGTCCACGATCATCTCCTTTGTCTTGCTCACATTGAGGGAGAGGTTGTTGTCCTGGCACGACACTGGCAGGTCTCTGACCTCCTCCCTATAGGCTGTCTCATCGTTGTCGGTGATCAGGGCTACCACGGTTGTGTCGTCAGCAAACGTAATGATGCTGTTGGAGTTGTGCCTGGCCATGCAGTCATCATCATCATCATCATCATCATCATCAAATGTATTTATAAAGCCCTTCTTACATCAGCTGATGTCACAGAGTGCTGTACAGAAACCCAGCCTAAAACCCCAAACAGCAAGAAATGCAGGTGTAAAAGCACGGTCGTTAGAAAAAACTCCCCTAGAAAGGCCAGAACCTAGGAAGAAACCTAGAGAGGAACCAGGCTGTGAGGGGTGGCCAGTCCTCTTCTGGCTGTGCCGGGTGCAGATTATAACAGAACATGGACAAGATTTTAAAATGTTTATAGAACAGGCAGAACAGTTGAAACAGTATTTGAACAGGGAATACAGGAGGGGACTAAGCATGCACCCCTGAGGGGCCCCGCTGTTGAGGATCAGTGTGGCAGATGTGTTGTTGCCTACCCTTACCACCTGGGGGGGCGGCCCTTCAGGAAGTCCAGGATCGAGTTGCAGAGGGAGGAGTTTAGTCCAGGGTCCTTATCTCAGTGATGAGCTTTGTGGGCTCTATGGTGTTGAACACTGAGCTGTAGTCAATGTTGACGTTCCTATCGGTCCTAGATTATGGCAACATCCTCTATATGAATGAACGCAGCTGCCACTTCATTAAAGCCTTTATATACAGTTTGTCATAGTGCACTGCGCTTTATTACGGGTGACAATTTTAGTACTCATCACTGCATTCTCTACAAGAAAGTTCGTTGTCTGTCTTTGATGTCACATATGTTGATACATTGGTATGTTTTCATTTATAAAGCCCTTTTACAAAAGTTCAATTGTACCTAACATCTTTACTAAACTTTTGAGGTAGGAGTTACCACATCTGGTCTCAGAGATGGTTAACTCTGGGAATTCCTTTGGTCTCTACTGAGTTAGGTAAATAAGTGTTTAGTTTTCTTGCATCTTATTTGTGGAACAATCTTCAACCTTTTCTTACATTTTATATTTTGATGTCTCTAGGGAAATTCAGAACGCTGATTGAAGACCTTATTACTGATGAATATGGGGGATCCATAATAAATACAAAATGTGTACGTTTTTTATGACTGTTTTTCTTTCTGCTTTCATTTTGTATTTATATGTTGATGTGTGTATTTCCTGTAATTTATGTAATTCAGGGCTCACTGTAATAGAGACCTTGGTCTCAGTATGATAAAAGCCTGATAAAAGCTTAAATAAATAAATAAAAATCATAGTTGCCTAATAAATCAGACTGTGATAAGAACGTCGCTGATCAGACGTATTTCTCATTATTGTGTCTGAACTTCCTAACTCCCCCACAGAAGACATCTAGTGCCCAGAGGATGTAAAGACATCCTAACTAGACCCAACTGCTCTGAGATGGAATCACAGAACAACACAAGTCTCACAAAAAAGGTGATGGTTTTTCTGGGATTAATTGTAGGTTACTTACCTTGCCATGTAAAGAGTAACTTTTCGGTCTTCTTTTTAGTCTCTCTGTGGGCATCTTCAACTCAGTTGCATGAATTATTGAGACCAATGTTTTAGATTGCATTTATACCATGGTTACTAATGAACAATATATAAGTGTGTATGTTATAGTATAGGATAGAGAACATGGTATGACTAAGTATTTTAATACAGTATTTCACAACATTACATGCTTTCACTGTACTACTATTTTGTAAATTTTTACAATCTGAAATAAAAGCAACATGCAGCTTGCATCTCCAAGGAAACGGAATAAAAAAACCAATAAACAATACGGTTTACGTTTAACCTTATTTTACTGTATATTCCAGGGTTTAACCCTGAATAATCTAGAAGAAAAAGAAACGCACACCTATATAGGCGAGGTGCTGGAGCTCAGATGCAAAAAATATTTTATGTCCAACGTTTCGACAGGCAAGCTACCCTGATGAAGAAAGCTTGCCTGTCGAAACGTTGGACATAAAATATTTTTTGCATCTGAGCTCCTAGAGTGTGCGGCTCTTCCTTATTTTCAAGTTTAACCCTGAATAAACATAACCCACATCAATTAAGATTTGCGCTTTACAAGCAACTGAAGCAGTACTGATGATTAGGACTAAGGTGATATCAATTTCAATAAATACAGAATGTCACAGCTGTCAATTGATCCCCCAGATCACTCATTCCAATGCTATTCAAGCCATATAACGAACAGCCTTGCTTGTCCTTTTCTTTGATACCCATCGGCCTGTGAGATGATTTGTTAATGAACATTACTCTCTGGGGCACTTCCTAAACTCAATGACGGTGTAAAAGCATAATTATAATGAATTATGAGAAAAACGGCTTAGTTATTTGTCTTTCTATTCTGACATTGGGATAAGGAGTCCAGTGTAAAGTCATTGCCACAAAAGCTGCTATTGCACATTGCTCTGATGTATAGTGTTGTACAACCCTCCTCTCAGACTCTTAACATGTGGAGCTGAGAAGAGACACTGAGAACTAGTACTGTAAAGTGTCATTCATAGATGGTTTATCCAGAGTTCCATCTTTGTTTTTGATCGATTGTTGAGTCCCTGTACAAGTTGTGACCTCATATCACAACCACAACCTCAGCAGCAGCAGGCTTGCCAGGGCGCAGATGTAATGCAATATGCTTGCTCGACAGCAGGGGGTGCTGTTACAGAGGTCTGAGGCGCAGCAGTGGATGCGCACTCCAGGCAGCTCATGTTGCTGGCAGTGTCTTGATGTGGCACATCCACTGGTCAGGACAATTCCCAGGGCCGCTGAAAAAACAGGAAGATGGTGAGGTCATCAGGAAAGAGGCAGAAGAAACAAAGAATGCCAGTGTATTCATGTGTGTTTTAAAGTCCTTGAGTGCCAAAGGAGTGCAGAGAGGGATGCTCTAATAGAATGGAATTACATCATCAGATCTCTCCATTTTCCTTGTGGTAAACTGTGTTTACTGATTGACTGTAATGGTTGCTTAGGAGGACACATCGTAAGTGTACAATAGATTGAAAAATATGCATGTCTGTAAGTCAGAGATAAAAAGTTAAAACTTGGCCCTTGATTGAAAGTTGTTACTGTACAACTACATAAGGGCATCCAGCCAAGCCATCAAACACTCCATAAAACTTGATACGTAAACCTTCTACAACCCTTGAGAAAAAACACCCACATCAATGCTCTCTTTAAGTCAGAGCAGACCCCTTTTGTCTAACAAGAGCCATAAATCCCACATCAGTCATAAGAAAGTGACAGCTGGGCGGTGGATACAGTCCAGGTGGGGAACAGCCACGTCAGACAAATCTCCCAGTTGGGGACAAAGCGAGGGGAGTGGGACGCTAAGCTGGTTATGAAACAGCAGCCGCCAGACCAGTCAGAGTTGTGCCCATGGGATTAAAGTGAAGAACAGTTCTAGATGATCCCCAAGACGCTGTTTAAAGGGATCCTGCATCCCGTCTTAGCACAGCCCTGTCATTCTTGTATGTGTGACAGGCTGTCATCAGTCTTCATTGACCCCATTATTTCCCTAAGCCAATAGAAAACAGTGCCACATCAGCCCTTTACGTGAGTGGCTCCTTCAGCTGTCAACAGCAGAACAGCTGGATCTTACATGGATGTCAGCAGAACTCCATCAAGTCTTTAATATTACGTATGGCAGTCCGTCTTCTCTATTTTGATTTTACTTACAGGAATGACGGACTGTTATTTACACATTTGGCGGAATAAAGCCCTTGTTGTAGCTATGTAGCAAGATGCCATGGAATCTTCACATCAAGATAAGATCTTGCCCTTTTGACATACAGTAGTATGGCTAAAGAGTGCAGAGGAGAGGTTAGGGGATTTCCTCCTGTTTAATCTAAATTTTCTGGACAATGTGGGTCAATAGACTTTCTACATATAGACATTACGGGGTTCTTTCACACAGACACATTAATTAACAGACAGAGAATACTGTGAAGGAGAAAATCTATGGAAGGGAGGGACTGGAGATGAAGACATGCATTGATTGAGACAGTCATCAGTTCAGGAACATTAGAAACAGACTCACTGCTCTCTGTCTTGATGCAGAAGCGGTGCTTGAAGCCCTTGTGTGAGTGGGTGCAGGTGAGGACCTCTGGGTTGGTGCAGCCAATGTCCACGTACCTCTGGCCCTGGATGATGTTACAGCCATAGCACTGCAACCCATTGACTAGGGAGGAGAGAGGGGAGACATATCACGTTGTTAGTGTGCACTGGTGGATATGTAACTTATTAGTGTGCACCAGTAGGCATGTCAATTTGTTAGTGTGAACCTGTGATGTTACAGGCATAGCAGTGCAATCCATGGACTAGAGAGGAGAGGGGACATCTCATCTTATTAGTGTGCGCCACCAGATATGTCAACTTATTAGTGTGCACCCTATGGGATGTTGCAGCCGTAGTACTGCAGCAGCATGGACTACACAGGAGCGAGGAGATGTCAAAGTTGCTTTGAAGCAATGGGACTGACATCTCAAAAAAAGCTATTATGTATTTTTTGTTTTCTTATGTTTGCCAATATTCCCTACTTACAAAAAACATTAGAAACAAAGGCGCAACAGATAATTCATTTGCTTTTACTATAAAAGCATCTACATCTGCAATGCCTTTTATGCTCGCTTCAAGACAAGCAACACTGGAGCATGCACGAGAGCACCAGCTGTTCTGGATGACTGTGTGATAACGCTCTCGGTAGCCGATGTGAACAAAACCTTTAAACAGGTCAACATTCACAAAGCTGCTGGGCCAGACGGATTACCAGGACGTGTACTCAAAGCATGTGCGGACCAACTGTCAAGTGTCTTCACTGACACTCCCCTGACCGAGTCTGTAATACCTACATGTTTCAAGCAGACCGTCATAGTCCCTGTGCCCATGGAAGCGAAGGTAACCTGCCTAAATGATTACCGCCCCGTGGCACTCACGTCGGTAGCCATTAGGTGCTTTGAAAGGCTCACATCAACAGCATCCTCCCGGACACCCTAGACCCACTCCAATTCGCATACCGACCCAACAGATCCACAGATGATGCAATCTCAATCGCACTCCACACTGCCCTTTCTCACCTGGACAAAAGGAACACCTATGTGAGAATGCTGTTCATTGACTACAGCTCAGCGTTCAACACCATAGTGCCCATGAAACTCATCACTAAGCTAAGGACTCTGGGACTTAACATCTCCCTCTGCAACAGGATCCTGGACTTCCAGACGCCCCCCCCAGGTGGTAAGAGTAGGCAACAACATGTTTGAAATGCTGATCCTTAACACTGGGGCCCCTCAGGGGTGTGTACTTAGTCCCCTCCTGTATTCCCTCTTCACCCATGACTGTGTGACCAAACACGACTCCAACACCATCATTAAGTTTGCTGACGACACAACAGTGGTAGGCCTGATCACCGACAACGATGAGACAGCCTTATAGGGAGGAGGTCCAAGAACTGGCAGTGTGGTGCCAGGACAACAACCTCTCCCTCAATGTGAGCAAGACAAAGGAGATGATCGTGGACTACAGGAAAAGGCGGGCCGAACAGGCCCCCATTAACATCGACGGGGCTGTAGTGGAGCGGGTTGAGAGTTTCAAGTTCCTTGGTGTCCACATCACCAACAAACTATCATGGTCCAAACATACCAAGACAGTCATGAAGAGGGCACGACAACACCTTTTCCCCCTCAGGAGACTGAAAAGACTTGGCATGGGTCCCCAGATCCTTAAAAGGTTCTACAGCTGCACCATCGAGAGCATCCTGACTGGTTGCACGGCAAGCGGTACCGGAGCGCCAAGTCTAGGACCAAAAGGCTCCTCAACAGCTTCTACCCCCAAGCCATTAGACTGCTGAACAATTCATAAATATCACCACCGGACAATTTACATTGACCCCTCTTGTACACTGCTGCTACTCGCTGTTTGTTCGATACCGATGCATAGTCACTTCGCCCCTGTACCCCTGCACACTGACTCGGTACCGGTGCCCCCTGTATATAGCCTCTTTATTGTTATTCTTATTGTGTTACTTTTTATTATTACTTTTTATTTTAGCCTACTTGGTAAATATTTTCTTCTTCTTGAACTGCACTGTTGGTTAAAGGCTTGTAATTAAGCATTTCACCGGAAAGTCTACACTTGTTGTATTCGGCGCATGTGGCAAATAAAGTTTGATTTGATTTGATGTAGTGTTTGACTTTGTCTGAAGCCATAGCTTATTGCTGGGGGCAAATGACGCCATGGAGAGCCACCCACTCTGTCTTAGGCCGTCATTGTTAATAAGAATTTGTTCTTAACTGACTTGCCTAGTTAAATAAAGGTTCAATAAATGTATAAATATGTTTAGACCTTTGCCCTGTAAAACATCACGCTTTGTTATGTGATCAGTACTGAGTGAAGAAAGAGCTCCTCAAAAGTCTATGTCTAAATTGCTCTGATCTCTTGCAGGGATGGTGTTCTCTGTCATATTGGAGTCTGTCTCGTTCTCATGTTGACAGTGACACCTCACAGGCTTGTACTTAACCATGACTCACCCTTAGTAGCCAATGCTATATCCCGAGTTGTCTGTCTGTTCGGTAAGCTTGTGATCTCACGGTAAAGCCCTGTCTCCATCTGGTCCCAGAGTAGTAGAAACAGACACCCATGACCATAGAATTACATAGAATGAATCTCTATGCTGATGACCAATAGTAACTACACCCAGTTCACACCCACTTCACATCTGAACTGTTTTGATATGGTTTCTTTTCTATGAATCAGCTATGAAAGTAAGCAAAAATATAGCAATGATTGTCAGGTTATGTAATTCAGGTCCATGGTAGAGAACATCACGAGGAGTTTACAAACGTACAAAAGACCCATCCATCGATCATGCCTACCAATCACTAGCCTACTGAGTTAATCAGTTCATGTTCCTACCATCACCCAGTCTCAACTCCTAAATGGCCTGACTTACTTTCAAGTGAGTCTCGTGCAGCTTAGTGATACAAATCCATTAGGCCTAAGGGGATTGCTCATGAGACTGGACCTTCGTACACCTTTATTTGGCCTACAGAATCCTGTGCACAAGGTGGGAGATCAGCTTTGCCTGACTGCAATCCCCTCTCTTTATCAGCATCCCCTCATCTAGTGCTGCTTAGAGCTGGGCCAGGAAGGTAATGCTGGCCTGAGTCTCTGTTAAATAGCCAACCAAAAGCTTTCAGAGGCAAACTAATCCCCGCCAAATGCTCTTATAAAAATCACTTTAGAAATCTGCTGAAATCAATGTAAAGCCTCAGCGGGACAGATAACACATGCCAGCCTTCAGGGAACATGTAATATTATGCTAGTGCAGAGAAAGCACTCATATGAAGCCACAGTATACAGTCTATCCACAGGCTATACGTGACAGGGATGAGAGTGAATAGCAGTAGAATACTCAATGGCTGTTGGCTGCCAATCTGATTGGTTGTTGTTTTTCTCATACTCATTAAACATTAAAAAGGCTCCCCCTCTGCGGTCATCTATCACATTAATGAAGGAATTGGGCAAAATATGGAACATTAACTCTAGATTCATTGCTCGATTTTGATATTATTTGAGAGAACCCAGGTCCAGTTTAAGAGGCTGATGGAATACGAACACGTCAATTCTGCTGGATGGTACATCACCAATGTTAACATTTATGTTTACTGTCAAATGTGTACAATATATCATTTTATCTACACAGTGTACCAAACCATGTTGTCACTTGACTCTTCCTATGTACACTATTCTATTGCACTAGAAATGATCACATGAAATGACCTTCCTTTGCATCTTGTAGTACTATGATAACATCATGCTCTTTATATTGAAGTCCATCTGCATTCTGTGGAAACACCCCAGTATTGTTCATTTATAACAATTACTGCAGGGGTATCAGACGTTTTTCATGTCATTTATGATGACATGAAAAAAAGTTTAATATGATAGATTAGTTGATGTGTGTCACAATGTTCCTGAAATACTGTCGATTGCGTGTGAATATAGCAAAATCTGCTTTAATAATCTTATGACGCTTGGGAATATAATTTATGTCCAGCTTGTAGACCACTTCATTGAGCCGTGTGGGCAGTGTATCTATTGGTATAAATACTGAACCAGTAATCTGTCCAAGAGCTTACTGGACCCTCAGTTTCATCCATAAAAGGATCAAATGTGCCTTGATAAATAAGTTATTATGAGAGTGAGGAGGAATATGAAACAAAAAAAAAATAGCTGAACATCAGGGAACCTATTTTTTCTTTTTTCGTCCCTAGTAAGACAAAGAAATTCAGTAGTTTAAAGTCAAAACAAGTCAAGTCAATTGTTATTATGTCCCTAGGGAAATTTAGTTTGAAACCTTTGGTTATAGTCCCATTGTACGGTTTATGGATTTCCCCCCCATGGCAATTGTTTGCAACATAAAGGTGACCATATGGTGTCCATTCATTATTTTACACACACACACACACACACACACACACACACACACACACACACACACACACACACACACACACACACACACACACACACACACACACACACACACACACACACACACACACACACACACACACACACACACACACAGTCGTGTACAGCTAACCTTGTGGGGGACACACAATTCAGTCCCATTCAAAATCCTATTTTCACTAACCCATAACCCTAACCCTAACCCGTACTCTTACCCTAACCCTAAACCCACTAGAAATAGCATTTGACCTTGTGGGGACTAACAAAATGTCCCCAGTTGGTCAAATTTTGGTTTATTTACTATTCTTGTGGGGACTTTTGGTTAAACACACACACACACACTCCTGACCTCAGTATGCCTATACTCACCTTGTGAGATGAAAAAAGCAGATATCAAACTAAATCCAAGCCCATACACCAGCCAAGTACGTAAAGTCATGGATGCAGAACAGGTGCCAGTCAATAGTCAGGGCTGGGAGAAAGAAACCGTTCTCATCCAATATTCCACTGGGAAAGGAAGAGTAGAGATCCACTCCACAGCCTTCACAGCGCAACACTCCGCCTGAGAGAAACACACACGCTCACTCACTGAGAGAGAGGAGCCAGTGTGAGCCAGTCAGCCAGTCAGCCAGGCAGTCAGGCAGTCAGTCAGCCAGGCAGAGGGGGGGAGGAAAATAGATGAGTGAAGGAACTAAATAAATTACTCTTCTTCAGTTGTCTGTGCACATCCAGGGCATGAGAAGCAACAGCCAGATGCGTGTTGTTGTTGTAGTCAGTGTGGCTCAGTGTGGCTCAGTGGAGGACTGTATCTACACCTCGAATTCCTCTCCCTGGCTCACCTCCCTGGCTCACCTCCTCTTGTGAAGAAAAAAATAAGAAGAAAAACCCTCCTCTTCTTGTTGCAGCAACAGTGGAGGGTGAAAATCGGTAGCGATGGCCGTTCAGTTGGAGCAGACACAAAAAGTAGGATTAATTCCTGATTGATAATCCATGGCTTTTAACAATAGTGCTATAACAGTTCACACTAGTGGTGTGTAGGGGCCAGGCCAGTGGGTGACTATTTATCCACATACTCTTCAGCTTCTCTCCTCAGTCTATCACTCTGTGTTTGGTCTGTGGAGAAATTATATCTAATCATGAATTAAATAGTAAATCCTTTCTTAGAGACTGTAATGCTGGGGATAAGGAAGGCTTTGCAGTAATCTCCCATTCCCTCCCCACCCGAAGCAACATATGGTCTGGCTTGATAGATGACTGCCAGCGATGCTGTCACTCATATTGAGATATATTTACAGTGCGACGTACAGTGAGACGTAGATTTTCACATCAACGGTTTATTTACAAAAACAAAGCCTATTTGGAGAAAACCCTTCCTCTGTCCTGTGTAGTAGAATCTTGTTATGTGTGTCATCTGTGTCTGGGTGTGGGTTGATCTCTAGTCTTTTAAGTGCCTCTATGTGTGTCAGTATGTAAGTCTTTGAGTATGTCTTCTGTGTGAGGCATATGCTGAGGCAGAATCAGGTGGCGATCTCACGGAGGTTGGAAGGAAATAGTCTGCGTCTGAACTCTGAACCTCACATCATCAATATTCCCCTCATATGTGTGCTGTGTGAAATCAAGAGACACTTCCCAGCCGAGAGCCATTTATCTGTCAGTAGATAAGGCCCCCATGTTGACCTCTGCCAGGTCATTACCGAGCTGAGATGGAAGACTACAGTGTGTTTACCAAAACAATTTAGTATTTTTCTGATCAAAGGGTGATGAATACACAAGGCATGTAAACATTTATATATTTTTCACAAATAATACTGTGGTAAACCCCAATCAATAACTTCATATAAAAATTATAAAATGCAGTTCAGATTTGCACATCTCATTTCTTATCTCCACCCTGTCTCTTTTCTCCCTGTCAGTCAGTCCCTGGGAATTTGTATTGCGGTGGGCTGCTTGAGCCTTTGAGTGATAAAGCTATAGAGAGCCGAGCGGGAAAAGGGGTCCAGTAGTCCCACAGTGATGAAAGCAAGTCTCCCGAGCAGCTCCTGACTTATCTTATGGCACACAATGGCCCCTTTAAACTCCCTTTAAGTCCCTGAGGGAAGCCGAGCGGGAGTGACAGAAATAGAGAGTGCTGGCTGTCATAAATTTGCAATTAAAAAAGACGAGAGAGAGAGGGCGAGGAGTGTGCCTGGCACGGCAGGTGGTCAAAAGAAACAACAGAAGTGAGACTAAGGACATAAAGCATGAAAAGTTAATTCTGCTCTTAGGCATTAATTCTGGGCAGCTGTAGTCTTGCATATCCCAGAAAAGATGAGAAAGGATGGGCTGAAAATGTCCATTAAATCTCACGTATTAAAAGTACAATGGGACTTACATTTGAATCAAAACAGTGTATTCATTGCATGTAGCCTACAGTAGAGAGTATTGAGGGTGGTAGTAAGTTTGGGTGACAGTGAATCCCCAGATAGTTTCGCTGGTGGGAGAAATCCTCTCGGGTCTGTCTCTTTAATGTCCTCTAGGGACAGTTTTTGTGCTTAATTGTCACATGTGCCATGATGATCGCCTTAATGCTGGCACTAGCTGTAAGATTAACGGCTGGTGGCTTGAAGGGAAACTGCCTTTTAATGCTGGAATATCAAGCAATTGAAAGTTTTAACCAGATGTATGTGCCTCTGCAGTTTTTGCACTAAAGGGGCATCAAATCTAGATTCTCCTTATACAGCAAAGAGGACATTTCAGCAAAGGGCTTAGCTTCCTTCAGATGTGGAAATTCAAGCAGTTCTGAATTTGGCTTTAATGCACATTAAATTATTCAGTGCATTGAAAATATGAATGGACTAGACTTTGGCTAATGAAACATGCATAGAGTTTCAGATCTATTGTGAGGGTTAGAATGTTGTCAATGCTACTGCTACACTCTTATCCTATAGCCCCACACCTTGGTAAGCCATGATGTCCAACATCTGGGGGGATGGGAGGACCAGGGAAACCACAGGGTCAACATAATTACATGTGTTCTCAAGCATATCTTCACTGTGCCTCACAGCATCTTATTGGGCCATGGGAGGCTGAGAGGCATGGCCCAATCACAGCCCAGATATCTTGTGCTTGGCCGCGTTTTGCCCAGGGGCCTGGGGGTGAAGCCTGGGGACCTCTCACCATCTGTCCTCACTTGGGGTGGCACTTTCACATTCACAGTGCCATGCCAGACCAAAGGGCTGGGGACCAAACCATCCCCCCGCGAGCCACCCTCTTCATCACCCACTAATGCATGCTGCACATTGGCGTAGTAGCGTTCGTGATAGTAAGTGGATGTCATGGCTCAATGCATGGGGCTGGTACCAAGGGACCAGAGAGAGTGTATCTTGTGGTGCATACAATGTTGGGGGAGGGCCATTCCCAAAATGGCAGTTAGTCAGACAAAGATATCTTGACACTCTTGACTATCTTGAAGTGATCTCTCTTATCATCACATTGGTCTTCATTTTTCTTGGGATGCAAATCCAACAGAGCACTCTTTGTCATTACACTCACAACCCTTGATTTTCTTGCAAGGAACTGGAGTGAGATTTTGGGACGAACCGTCCCCTTGGTGGATTGTTCCTGGCATGAAACGTCCATACCAGTGTCTGATGCCTTGCCAGTTAACACTCCTGTCTGATTCGCCAACAAGCATGGCTCTCGATGCTAATTGGATGGTCGTCTATTTTTAAAAAGGTTAGATGAGCGCAAGGCCTGGCTTTTAAATAATTAAATTTGACACAGATACGGCCGAAGAATGTTGAACCAGTACTCCCATTTACAGCCTTAGCATTAGCATCAGATATTCATTAATTTAAACTTTCCTTACAGTACAGTCAACATCTGCATCACACATTGTCTGGATACATATTCATGAAAAAAACTAAAAAATAATGTTGACATTGGTCTTCCTAATGACTTTCATTAAATGCACATTTGCTGGCGGACTGCTTTGTGAACCACAAGCCATATCCATGCTCTACTAATGCTACAATCTAACTCCAGTATCAGTCAGCAGCATATGTAGTTTCTTTATCACTGCTTTTAAATGTCAGATACTCTTCATGTAAGTCCCTCAAACTTTGGGCTTCTGCTCAAGCTTAGCCTAGTTTGCATAATGTGGTGATAATTCTGTTCATGTATGTCAAATATGGATCCCATCAGGCTAAGTCAATGGGTGTGACAGAGGTGAAGCTTTACACAACAGCTTTACACAACAGCTTTACACAACAGAGCTGTAGCAAAAAGACCATGCTGCATCCTCCCAGACATAGCCTGCATGACACACAGGAGCATGACAACTCTAGCTAATGAATGCACCTCATAATACAAATATAAGAACAACAGGGTGGGGAATGCAGGCAGGAATTTAATGACATGTTTTTGAGACAGCGCTGGACTTACAGACAGTGAATGGAGATTGTGAGTTAACGAGGTTGGCTTTTGGCTTTGGTGGTGGTGGAGCTAATGCATAGACATGCTGTGGGTGTCAGTCTGCCAAACGCCCTCGGGCAAACCCAGAAATGATGCACCCCCTGACAGTTGCACATGCTAATCCCCCAGGCTTTATCTCCTAAACCACCTGTAAGAACAAAAGCTGATCTTATAGAGGTGGGGAAAATAGTTCCACCTTAGTGTGTGGGTCGTTACTAAGATAAGGACCCTGGGCTTAAACACCTTCATCTGCAACTGGATCCTGGATATCCTGACAGGCTGCCCCCAGATGGTGAGGGTAGGCAACAACACATCCTCCACGCTAACCCTCAACAAGGATGCCCCTCAGGGGTGCATGCTTAGTCGCCTCCAGTACTTCCTACCCACTACTCCAACACCATCATTAAGTTTGCTGATGATGCGACGGTGGTAGGCCTGATCACAGATGATGATGAGACAGCCTACAGGGAGGAGGTCAGTGGTGCCAGGACAACAACCTCTCGCAAAGACAATGAAGCTGATCATGGACTACAGGAAATGGATGGCCGAGCACGCCTCATTTACATTGACAGGGCTGTAGTGGAGCGGGTTGAGAGCTACAAGTTCCCTGGTGTCCACATCACTAAGGACCTATCATGGTCCCCCCTCAGGAGTCTGAAAAGATTTGGCATGGGCCCTCAGATCCTCAAAAAGTTCTACAGCTGCACCATTGAGAGCATCTTGATTGGCTGCATCACTGCTTGGTATTGCAACTGCTTGGCATCCGACCACAAGGTGCTTACGGAGGGTAGTGCATACAGCCCAGCACGTCACTGGGGCCTAGCTCCCTGCCATCCAGGACCTTTATACCAGGGGGTGTCAGAGGAAGGCCCTAAAAATTGTCAGACTCCAGCCACCCAAGTCATGGACTGTTCTCTCTGCTACCGCACGGCAAGTGGTACCGGAGCGCCAAGTCTGGGACCAAAAGGCTCCTGAACAGCTTCTACCCCCAAGTCAAAAAAACTGCTGAACAGTTAATCAAATGGCTACCATGACTATTTGCATTGACACCCTGCACTGGCTTTGAGCACACTCACTGGACTCTACCCACACACTCACACATACTACACTGACACTCCAACACACACACATAAACACACACACACACACACTACATATGCTCACACACAACAAAACACACACTCATGCATATTGACACCACCCACACATACTCACACATAGACACACATTCACACTCACTGCTGCTACTGTTTATTATCTGTCCTGATTGCCTAGTCACTTTTACCCCTACCTACATGTACATAGTACCTCAATTACCTCAACTACCTTGTATCCATGCACATTGACTCCGTACCGGTATTCCTTTTATAAAGCCACATTATTGTTATTTTATTGTGTTACTATTTCCTTGCATTGTTGGAAAAGGGCTTGTTAGTAAACATTTCACGGTAAGGTCTACACCTGATGTATTTGGTGTGTGTAAAAAATAACACTTGATTTGTGTAAGCTAGACCTCAAAACCCCTTATGTCCCTGACAGGGTTTTACTGTTCATGCCAACTTCTAACCACCAGCCAGCCCTCTGTGATGGAATATGAATGGGATCAGGGCCTGGCTGTTGCCATGGTATTCACTTATTTACTCCACTGGCTTCAAATAAACCTTCTTTGACCTTAGCATTTGATATCTCACCATATTTTTATCATTACTGCATGTACAACCTCTCGTGGACAGACTACGTAAACATATCAAGCATCTGACCAAATTACATGAGATTTTAGAGGGTTAACTGAGATTACTGTATGTACTGTAACATTTGTCGAACTGGTGTGTACCAGTAGCTCAAGTGAAGACAAGCGAAAAAAATGTCCGCCAGATGGAGAACAGGCAGAAAACCTGGTTGTTGCAAGTTGCAACATCTTCCTGTGCTGGCCCTAATGAGCAAAGGACCATGGGGCTTCAATAGGGCTTTTGATATCTGCCACAGCTGTTTGTGAGCAGCAGCTGGTCCGGTGTAGGGTATATTTGCCCCTAAAGGCTGATCTTGGGCAAGTTTGGCATTTCCCCCACTAATGGTTAAGGTTAGGATTGGGGGAGGGGAAGCTGATCCTAGATCTGCAGCTAGGGGAAACTTCCCCCAGGAGCCAGTTGGTCCCCTAACTAGAACATGTAGAATACCTCGATGACATCACACGAAACAAAGTCAAAGGCGAGATTCAAGCAGGTTGGAGAGATCCCTAGGCAGTGCTACACTGAACTTCAGTTGATTATAGGAATAATAAAGGTCTACAGTGGGGTCTGAAATGATTGGCACCCTTGATAAAGATGAGCAAAAATGACTGTATAAAATAAATAATTAAAATACTGAGCTACAGTGCCTGAGCTACAGTGCAAAAGTATTCATCCCACTTGGTGTTTTTCCTATTTTGTTGCATTACAACCTGTAATTTAAATGGATTTTTATTTGGATTCCATGTAATGGACATACACAAAATAGTCCAAATTGGTGAAAACAAATGTGTTTAAAAGAATTTAAAAAAAGAAAAGTGGTGCGTGCATATGTATTCCCCCCCTTTAATATGAACCACCTAAATTTGATCTGGTGCAACCAATTACCTTCAGAAGTCACATAATTAGTTAAATAAAGTCCACCTGTATGCAATCTAAGTGTCACATGATTTGTCACATAATCTCAGTATATATACACCTGTTCTGAAAGGCCCCAGAGTCTGAAACATCACTAAGCAAGGGGCACCACCAAGCAAGCAGCACAATGAAGACCAAGGAGCTCTCCAAACAGGTCAGGGACAATGTTGTGGAGAAGTACAGATCAGGGTTGGGTTATATAAAAATATCAGAAACTTTGAACATCCCACGGAGCACCATTAAATCCATTGTTCAAAAATTGAAAGAATATGGCACCACAACAAACCTGCCAAGAGAAGGCCGCCCACCAAAACTCACGGACCAGGCAAGGAGGGCATTAATCAGAGAGACAACAAAGAGACCAAAGATAACCCTGAAGGAGCTGCAAAGCTCCACAGCGGAGATTGGAGTATCTGTACATAGGACCACTTTAAGCCATACACTCAACAGAGCTGGGCTTTACGGAAGAGTGGCATGAAAAAAGCCATTGAAAGGCATGTGGGAGACTCCCCCAACATATGGAAGAAGGTACTCTGGTCAGATGAGACAAAAATTGAGCTTTTTGGCCATCAAGGAAAACTTTGTCTGGCGCAAACCCAACACCTCTCATCACCCCGAGAACACCATCCCCACAGTGAAGCATGGTGGTGGCAGCATCATGCTGTTGGGATGTTTTTCATCGGGACTGGGAAACTGGTCAGAATTGAAGGAATGATGGATGGTGCTAAATACAGGGACGTTGTTGTGGGAAACCTGTTTCAGTCTTCCAGACTTTGAGACTGGGACGGAGGTTCGCCTTCTAGCAGGACAATGACCCTAAGCATACTGCTAAAGCAACACTTGAGTGGCTTAAGGGGAAACATGTATATGTCTTGGCATGGCCTAGTCAAAGCCCAGACCTCAATCCAATTGAGAATCTGTGGTATGACTTAAAGATGACTGTACACCAGCGGAACCCATCCAACTTGAAGGAGCTGGAGCATGTTTGCCTTGAAGAATGGGCAGAAATTCCAGTGGCTAGATGTGCCAAGCTTATAGAGACATACTCCAAGAGACTTAATTAAGTAATTGCTGCAAAAGGTGGCTCTACAAAGTATTGACTTTGCGGGGGTGAATAGTTATGTACACTCAAGTTTGACGTTTTTTTTGTCTTATTTCTTGTTTGTTTCACCCCAAAAAATATGTTTCATCTTCAAAGTGGTAGGCATGTTGTGTAAATCAAATGATGCAAAAAAAATCAATTTTAATTCCAGGTTGTAAGGCCACAAAATATGACAAATTCCAATGGGAGTGAATACTTTCGCAAGCCACTGCATATTGTCTGCTCCCAAAAAATTGAAAATTCTATTATTTTATACTAATACAATTGCTCAAATAAAAAGATTTTGTTAACAATTAATACTTTTTTTCTCAAAAGTAAATATTTTTGATATTTTATAAATTGGGGAAGACATTGAGAGGGATTTTAGACCAATCCTCCATGCAGAATACTTCCAAAGCCTTGATATCCTTCGTCTTCGGTTATAGACTGCACTCTTCAATTCAAACCACAGGTTTTCAATGGGTTTCAATTCTGGAGACTGAGATGGCATTGCAAAATGTTTATTTTGTGGCCAATTAACCATTTCTTTGTCAAATCAAATTGTATTGGTCACATACACATATTTAGCAGATGCTATTGCGGGTGAAGCGAAATGCTTGTGTTCCTAGCTCCAACAATGCAGTAGTATCTAACAATTTCCAAGTTTCAGCCTCCTGACAGAGGCAACCAGGTTTTTGGCTAAAATGTCCTGGTACTTGGTAGAGTTCAGGATGCTGTTGACCTTAACAAGGGCCCCAGGACCAGTAGAAGAAAAATATCCCCATAACATCAAAGATCCACCACAATATTTTACAGTAGGTATGGGGTTATTTTCTGCTCACGCGTTCTCATTTCAACGCCAAACCCACCACTGGTGTGCGTGGCAAAGACCTCTATTTTCATGTCATCTGACCAAAGCACCAGTTCCAATCCAAGTGCCAATGCTGTTTAGCAAACTCCAGACATTTACATTAATTGGATTACATGGAAATAGAGCTTTTTGGCCACACACACCAGTGGAAAAAGGTTATGTCTAGTTATCCTCGCAAGGTGAGGTATTGAAAGTTATTGAAAACAAGGGTGTCTACAGCACGTGTCAAACTGATTCCACATAGGGCCAAGTGTCTGCTGGTTCTCTCCACCCTTGTACTTGATTGATGAATTAAGGTCGCTAATTAGTAAGGAACTCTCCCCACCTGGTTGTCTAGGTCTTATTTGAAAGGAAAAAACAAGAACCTGCAGACACTCGGCCCTCCATGGAATGAGTTTGACACCCTCTCACGTCAACTGAAATTAAGTGAACAGTGTAGAATTTTAGCAACCAGCAAATTACTTTCCACAAGATAACAGCTTTCCCAGTTTGACAACAGATGCTGCTCTAGTGGGAGAAATCAATAGGCCGAATATCACAGCCAATCACAACACTGGTGGGTAAGTAATACTGTGAAACACTATCATTCCTTAGTCAGCGCCAGATATAGCCTAGTGGTTAGAGTGTTGGGCCAGTAACCAAAAGGTTTCTAGATCGAATCCATGAGCTGACAAGGTAAACATCTGTTGTTCTGCCCCTGAACAAGACAGTTAACCCACTGTTCCTAGGCCATCATTGTAAATAAAAATGTGTTCTTAAAGCAGTCTTTCAGAAGCTTTGCTTCACACAGCCTGCAATTTTAGAATTGGGTGGTCATGACTTCTCAAACCCCAAACACCGCCCTTTTTCGTAAGCGTTCCCGGAAATCTCGCGATGTTACGCCTCTGGGTTTGGAAACTGTAATACTACTCGCAAGAAAAACACCATGACGTCATATCATGCGCCGACGCACGAGTCCTGCGTTTATAATCACACGTGTTTCAAAATGTCTGCGGTCTGTGTTGTTGTGTGCTGAACTGTTCATTTATTTTTGAGCACCAATCGTTTTTTAAGAATTATTCTGACTAGTTCAAAGCGTTGAACAGATTATAAAAAAGTGCTGCTACTAATCACAATGGCTCAAAGAAAGAAGAAGCTAACTAAGAAAAAGAGACAGACTGGCCACCGGGAGCCTGACGAGTCGGATGGTGGAGATTTCGAAGTTGCTGCTAAAATTAAGGACGATGATTCTGTAAGAACCATTCATGTTTCTGTTATTGTAGCTAGGTAAACTATTTGCTGTAGTCATTTTAGCAAACGTTTGTAAATCTACTTGCTATGAATTGACTTAGCTAGTTGCTAACCCTTAGTTTGCTAACATGCTAACTAGGCAACTGGATGGATGTCAACTTCTGTGCAGGGTTTGCCTGTTGTGTGGCTTTGCGTTCGGCCTAGAATTGATTTATCGCCAATTACATTAACCACATTATTAAAGCTAGAAACCTAATTGAAACAATGAAAAAGCGCCCCCCCTACCCCTGTTTCGCTAAAAAACGAACGAATCGGTATGGAGAAATGTAATCACTTAAATTTGTAGACATATCTATGGATGCAAGGATAGATCATCCATAATATTACCGTTTTGAGGCTATACAGTGTTTGTTTACGATAACTGGAGTAAAACAAGCGAAGTGCACCCGGGTCTCTGGCTTAAAAGGCAAATACTCTACGCATCATGCCAACCCATTTTGTAATGTGACTAATATATCTAGCCCGCTCCGAACGGGTCCTTGACATGTCCGCCCGTACGTTCCGATGGCCTGACTGCGCCATCCGACCCCTGACACCAATGTAGCGAGCGGGAAAGCAAACCCGTTCTCTGGCGTAAAAGGCAAACACCCTGCACAGTGCGCCAATAGGGTTAACCCACTTGGTCGGAATGTTAACTAGGCGCACATATCGAGGATCCCTACAAAGTCCAAAATGTATATAGCAACTACAGATTCTAGCTTTTAAAGTCACGCTAGATTTGGATTTGAGTGGGAAATGATTGAGTTTAACAATCTCCATAATGACAATGTCATGGTATTTCATGCAATTAATGTGTTTTTCAGCCGGGAAGAAAGTTACCCCGGTTCCCTGGTGCTTCGTCAGAGTGTCTGTCTGATGTTGAACCAGACACCCGGGAGCTGGTCAGAGCTCAGAACAAGAAGAAAAAGAAGTCTGGGGGCTTCCAGTCCATGGGTGAGAAATTTGAGTTGGCTTATCTGAAGCCCATCTTTGTAAGACACTTAGATGTTATACAACAGGGGTGTCACTCATTCCATGGAGGGCCGTGGTTTTTCATTTCAATTAAGACCTAGACAACCAGGTGAGGGGAATTTCTCACTAATTAGTGACCTTAACCCCAGCACCCCATCAAAATCCGCCAGTTTAAGCAAGAGATATTAGTCCCAATACACCGCATCCACCTATGGCAGCCTTCCGCATCTGCGGTGGAAGGTGGCCGAGCCACAGCTGTGCTTGTCAGACAATGAGACATCCCTAAAATCGGTCTTCTCACGAAAACGGCTGTAGCGTAGTATGACCGCTCTATGGAAAGATGACGCTCTCACGAACATGATGGTGGTCTCCGTTTTGCTCTACGACCCCCACAAATGACTCATCTGAATGTATGTTTTGCCTACTTAAAAAAAAGAGGTTAAATACGTGTATTTTTTTAAAGCAGTACCAGTCAAATGTTTGGACACCTACTTATTCCAGGATTTTTCTTTATTTTTACTATTTTCTACATTGTAGAATAATAGTGAAGACATAACAACTATATAAAATAACATATGGAATCATGTAGTGACCAAAAAAGTGTTCAACAAATCAAAATATATTTTGTATTTGAGATTCTTCAAAGTAACCACCCTTTGCCTTGATGACAGCTTTTCCCACTCTTGGCATTCTCTCAACCAGCTTTGTAGAATTTCTTTCCTTAACCTGTTACGGATCCAATCCCGTGAACGGGATCGATTTTTGACAACATCCGGTGAAATGCAGAGCGCCAAATTCAAATTACAAAAATTCTAATTTCAAACATTCATGAAAATACAAATGCTGCACACCCTTCAAAAGCTTAGACTCTTGTTAATCTAACAGCATTGTCAGATTTAAAAAAGGATTTACGTCGAAAGCAGAACATTTGATTGTCTGAGGACAGCGCCCCACTCAAACTCAATTAGCATAATAACATAACCAGCAGAGGTGTCACAACTCAAAAATAGCATAAAATAAATCACTTACCTTTGATCTTCCTCTGATGGCATACCCAAGTGTCCAGGTTACACGGTAAAAGGTCCTTTTGTTTGATAAAGTTTGTCTTTATATCCATATTGCTCCGTTTGGTTGGCGCGTTTTGTTTAGTAATCCACCTGCCCAAAGGCTTTCATCCATGCAGACAAACGATATCCCAAAAGTACCCGTAAAGTTTGTCGAAAAAAGCATTTGTAATCAATACTCAGATACCCTAAAATGAATATACACTATAATATTTCAGACGGAATATAACTGAGCGCGCATTCCCTGTTATGCTCAAAATCCAAAACCGTACACTTGACGTGGACTCAGGAACAAGTGGTCTTACTCCCTTGATTTTCATGATTGAAGCTTCCAACCTTTTTCTAAAGACTGTTGACATCTAGTGGAAGCCATAGGAACTGCAATCTGGGAGCCAAAATACCCTGCTTTGAATAGCATACCAATTGAAAACAGTGTGACATGACTGATTCAGACATCCCGGATGGATTTTGCATGGGTTTTTGCCTGTCATATCAGTTCTGTTATACTCACAGACATTATTTTAACAGTTTTAGAAACGTGAGTGTTTTCTATCCAAAGCTACTAATTATATGCATATCCTAGCTTCTGGGCCTGAGTAACAGGCAGTTTACTTTGGGCATGTTTTTTCATCCGAACTTCAAAATACTGCCCCCCTAGCCCTAAGAAGTTAATGCATTTGAGCCAATCAGTTTTGTTGTGACAAGGTAGGGGTGGTATACAGAAGATAGCCCTATTTGGTAAAAGACCAAGTCCATATTATGGCAAGAACAGCTCAAATAAGCAAAGAGAAATGACAGTCCATCAATACTTTAAGACATGGTTAGTCAATACAGAACATTTCAAGAACTTTGAAAGTTTCTTCAAGTGCAGTCACAAAAACCATCAAGCTATGATGAAATTGGCTCTCATGAGGACCGCCACAGCAAAAGAAGACCCAGAGTTACCTCTGCTGCAGAGGATAAGTTCATTAGATTTACCAGCCTCAGAATTTGCAGCCTTAAGAAATGCTTCACAGAGTTCAAGTCAGACACATCTCAACATCAACTGTTCAAAAGGAGATTGCGTGAATCGGTCTTCATGGTCGAATTGCTGCAAAGAAACCACTACTAAAGGACACCAATAATAATAAGAGACTTGCTTGGGCCAAGAAACACGAGCAATGGACATTAGACCGGTGGAAATCGGTCCTTTTTCCAAATTTGAGATTTTTGGTTCCAACCACTGTCTTTGTGAGATGCAGAGTGGGTGAACGGATGATCTCCGCATGTGTGGTTCCCACCGTGAAGCATGGAGGAGGAGGTGTGATGGTGTGCTTTGCTGATGACTGTGTCAGTGATATATTTAGAGTTAAAGGCACACTTAACCAGCATGGCTTCCACAGCATTCTGCAGCGATATCCCATCTGATTTGCGCTTAGTGGGACCATAATTAGTTTTTCAACAGGACAATGACCCAACACGCCTCCAGGCTGTGTAACAAGTTATTTGCTCGCTTTGAGGACAATACAGTGCCACCAACACGAAAACCTGCGGGCTCACCTTCACTGCAGCCAACGTGAGTAAAACATTTAAGCGTGTTAACCCTCGCAAGGCTGCCGGCCCAGATGGCATCCCTGGTCGTGTCCTCAGAGCATGCACAGACCAGCTGGCTGGTGTGTTTACTGACATATTTATTCAATCTTTATCCCATTCTGCTGTTCCCACATGCTTCAAGAGGGCCACCATTGTTCCTGTTCCCAAGAAAGCTAAGATAACTGAGCTAAATGACTATCGCCCTGTAGCACTCACTTCCGCCATCATGAAGTGCTTAGAGAGACTAGTCAAGGATCATATCACCTCCATCCTACCAGACACCCTAGACCCACTCCAATTTGCTTACCGTCCCAATAGGTCCACAGATGACGCAATCACACTGCACACTGCCCTAACCCATCTGGACAAGAGGAATACCTATGTAAGAATGGTGTCCGTCGACTACAGCTTAGCATTCAACACCATAGTACCCTCCAAACTCGTCATTAAGCTCGAGACCCTAGGTCTCGACCCAGCCCTGTGCAACTGGGTTCTGGACTCCCTGACGGGCCGGCCCCAGGTGGTGAGGGTAGGAAACATCTCCACCCCCGCTGATCCTCAACACTGGGGCCCCACAAGGGTGCGTCCTCAGCCCTCTCCTGTACTCCCTGTTCACCCATGACTGTGTGGCCAAGCACGCCTCACACTCAATCATCAAGTTTGCTGACGACACTACAGTGGTAGGCTTGATTACCAACAACGACGGGGACGGCCTACAGGGAGGACGTGAGGGCCCTCGGAGTGTGGTGTCAGGAAAAATAACCTCTCACTCAACGTCAACAAAACTAAGGAGATGATCGTGGACTTCAGGAAACAGCAGAGGGAGCACCCCCCTATCCACATCGACGGGACAGTAGTGAAGGTGGAACGTTTTAAGTTCCTCGGCGTACACATCACGGACAAACTGAAATGGTCCACCCACACAGACAGCGTGGTGAAGAAGGCGCAACAGCGCCTCTTCAACCTTAGGAGGCTGAAGAAATTTGGCTTGTCACCAAAAACACTCACAAACCTCTGCAGATGCACAATCGAGAGCATCCTGTCGGGCTGTATCACCGCCCAGTACGGCAACTGCTCCGCCCACAACCGTAAGGCTCTCCAGAGGGTAGTGAGGACTGCACGACGCATCACCGGGGGGTCAACTACCTGCCCTCCAGGACACCTACACCACCCAATGTCACAGGAAGGCCAAAAAGATCATCAAGGACAACAACCACCCGAGCCACTGCCTGTTCACCCCGCTATCATCCAGAAGGCGAGGTCAGTACAGGTGCATCAAAGCTGGGACCGAGAGACTGAAAAACAGATTCTATCTCAAGGCCATCAGACTGTTAAACAACCACCACTAACATTGAGTAGCTGCTGCCAACATACTGACTTGTATTACTAGCCACTTTAAACAATTTTGTATATAATGTTACATATCCAACATTACTCATATCAAATGTATACACTGTACTCTATACCATCTACTGAATATTGCCTATGCCGTTTGGCCATTGACTCAAATCTCTAGCCACTTTAATAATTAAAGTGGATGTAATAAATGTATCACTAGCCACTTTAAACAATGCAGTTTATATAATGTTTACATATCCTATATTAGTCATATCACTTGTATATACTGTACTCTATACCATCTACTGCATCTTGCCTTTGCCGGTCAGCCATCGCTCATCCATATATTTATATGTACATACTCGTATTGATTCCTTTACACTTGTGTGTAATAAGGTAGTTGTTAGATTACTTGTTAGATACTACTGCATGGTCGGAACTAGAAGCACAAGCATTTCGCTACACTCGCATTAACATCTGCTAGCCATGTGTATGTGACAAATATAATTTGGTTTGATAAGGGATATTTGACAAAGGAGAGTGATGTACTGCTGCATCAGATGACCTGGCCTCCACAGTCACCCGACCTCAACCCAATTGAGATGGTTTGGGATAAGTTGGACCGCAGTGAAGGAAAACCAGCCAACAAGTGAAGAGCATATGTGGGAACTCCTTTAAGACTGTTGGAAAAGCATTCCAGGTGCTGCTGGTTCAGAGAATGCCAAGAGTGTGCAAGGCAGTCATCAAGGCAAACATCAAGGCAAAGGGTGGCTACTTTGAAGAATAAAAAATATATAATATATTCTGATTTGTTTAACACTTTTTTTGCATACCACATGATTCCGTATGTGTTATTTCATAGTTTTGATGTCTTCACTATTATTCTACAATGTAGGAAATAGTAAAAATAAACACCCTTGAACGAGTAGGTGTCCAAACTTTTGACTAGTACTGTATAATTTCCTGAGCTTTCTTATATCTCCTAGATATAGGGCACGCATCAAAACCTTATTCCTTTTGACTTTTCACTATTTTTTTTTTTACCATTTATGAATGTTATTCACTGCGTTTCTTAGGGATTTGGTACTAAAGACCACATTTTAATATTTTATCAACATAGGTCCTACAATTCACAAATAGCTAATTGATCCATGGTATGATGCCCCCAACGTCTTAGACTCTAGATAATTAATTAATTAGTCAATCAACTACAAGGGAGGAGCGAAAACCCGCGGACACTCTGAGCTCCGTGGAATGAGTTTGACATTTGTTATACAGCAATGTGTCCCGAGTATGTCGTAACAGCCATCTTTTGTTAATTGCAGGTCTCAGTTACCCAGTTTTTAAAGGAGTCATGAAGAAGGGCTACAAAGTCCCTACTCCAATCCAGAGAAAGGTATGCCAGTGCCCTTGGATCTTTCACTTTCACTAATATATCAGGTCGAATGTTTATGAGACCTCTCTCCCTCTCAGACTATCCCAGTGATTCTAGATGGTAAGGACATGGTTGCCATGGCAAGAACAGGCAGCGGGAAGACTGCTGCGTTCTTGGTGCCCATGTTTGAGAAGCTGAAGGTTCCCCAGGCCCAGACGGGGGCCAGGGCTCTAATTCTGACCCCCACCAGAGAGTTGGCGCTGCAAACCATGAAGTTCACCAAAGAGGTCAGGATAGGCGTTTCATAGTCAATTTGTCATCACTTTATAATATACAAATTTGTATGTAAACTGACTAATTAGTGTGATTTTTTTTCAGGGATCGTATGTTGTATTGGTCAGTAACAGCAAATAGTAACTATATTCCCTTTTATTTTATTTCAGTTGGGAAAATTCACTGGCCTTAAGACAGCTTTGATCCTTGGTGGAGACAGGTATTAAGTACATCTTCAGTCTTGTTGTGTTGAAATTTGTTATTGTCCTTTATAAGCATCAACTGAACAAGGCCACTGTACCAGATGGAATACCAGGGGCATTCTCAAAGCATGCGCAGACCAGCTTGCAATTGTGTTCAGACGTTTTCAATCTCTCCTTGTCCCAGTCTGTAATCCCAACATGTTTCAAGCTGACCACCATTGTCCCTGTTCCCCAATAGCTTAAATGACTATCGCCCTGTAGCGCACATCTGGAATTAGAAAGTGGAAAGGCTGGACATGACACCGTCATCTCAGACACCCTAGACCCACTCCAATTTGCATATCGCCCCAACATATCCACACATGACGCAATCTCAATTACACTTCACACTGCCCTCTCCCACCTAAAAAAAGTGGGAAAATAACTATGTGAGAATGCTGTTCATAGACTACAGCTCAGTGTTCAACACCACAGTCTCCTCCAAGCTAGGGACCCTGGGACGGAACCTCCGCAACTCGATTCTGGTCTTCCTGACGGGCCGGCCCCAGGTGGTGAGGGTAGGCAACAACGCCTCCACAACGTTGACCCTCAACACGGCTTTGCTCCCTGCCATCCAGGACCTCGATATCAGGCGGTGTCAGAGGAGGGCCTGAACAATTGCTAAAGACTTGAGCCCCCCAAGCCGTAGACTGTTCACTCTGCTAGTGTCCGGCAAATGGCACCGGAGCATCGGCTCTCGGAACATAAGGCTCATAAACAGTTTCTACCCCAAAGCCATAACACTGTTATATAACCAGACTGCTAAATAGTAAATTAATGGTGCCCAAATGATCTGTACTAACCCTACACACACTCACTAGACTATATATACAAACCATATACATACACTTCATATGAACACACACACTCACTTTTTTATTCATTATTTGCCCCTTCTACTCTGTTCTTTATTTGACTTGTATTATTATCATTCCTGATGTCTAGTCACTTTACCCTGCCTTCATGTACATATCTACCTCAAATACCTCGTACCCCTACACATTGATCTGGTACACCCTGTATATAGCTCCATTGTCTAATTTTATTCCTCTTGTGTTACCATTTTTATTTTTAAACTCTGCATTGTTGGAAAGGGCTCGTAAGCAAGTATTTCACGGTGAAGTCTATCCAAGTTGTATTCGGCGCATGTGAAAAATAAAATGTGAGCTGGACCTCTTGTTTCTTTTCAGAATGGATGATCAGTTTGCTGCGCTTCATGAGAACCCAGACATGTATGTACACTATGGCCTTCACAATGTACTGCTGTAATTTGCCATAATGCAATTTCAAACTATAGAAAGGTTGTTTTGTTCTCTGCTGTAGATTTCAGTTATGTCTTCTGCCTTCAGAATTATCGGTACCCCAGGTCGTCTGATGCACGTTGTCATGGAGATGAACCTGAAGCTGCAGAGCGTGGAGTACGTTGTGTTTGACGAGGCTGACAGGCTGTTCGAGATGGGCTTTGCTGACCAGCTCCAGGAGATCATCCGGAGGCTCCCAGACAGCAGACAGACGCTGCTGTTCTCCGCCACCCTGCCCAAACTACTGGTTGAGTTTGCTAGAGCTGGTAAGCCCACCCACAACATCCCTTCAATGGCAGTGTAAAGCCCACCCGCAACCTCTGCCTTCTTGTGCAGCCTTTTCATAATGAGTTGTGTACGAGGCAAGATCAGTAGTGCTCATATAGGGGTGTGTTTTGTGCAGGGTTGACGGAGCCAGTGCTGATTCGTCTGGACGTCGACTCTAAGCTAAGTGAGCTGCTGAAGGTAAAGCCAAAGGGGACATTCAAGGAAATGTGCACCCAGTTTGAATCGGACATGTGAAAAAGTAGCATAACATTGCATTTTCTCCTCTCCCAGCTGTCGTTCTTCCACCTGAGGATGGATGATAAGCCGGCTCTGCTGCTCCACCTGCTGAGGAACGTGGCGAAGCCCCAGGAGCAGACGGTGGTCTTTGTTGCCACCAAACACCATGTCGAGTACCTCAAAGAGGTGAGACCCCCGTGAATAAAAGGGTAAACTAATGGAATAAGGTTTGGTTGTCCTCAGCCTTGTACTTTTAAACACGTTTTGACTCCAACTCTGTGTTACCCTATGTTTAGCTGCTGTCCTCTGAGGGCGTGGAGTGTGCCTACATCTACAGTGCCCTGGACCAGACTGCCAGGAAGATCAACATTGGTAAATTTGTCCACCGCAAGGCCATGGTGTTGATTGTGACAGACGTGGCTGCTCGCGGTATAGACATCCCCCTGCTGGACAACGTCATCAACTACAACTTCCCCTCCAAGGCCAAGCTCTTCCTGCACAGAGTCGGTGGGTAACGCGAACAGTTGACTTAATTGTGGGCAACATGATGTTTTAGGTTATCTTGACTTGGGACAGAAAGGTCAATGACAACCATCTGAATCAATTAAATATAATGTCTTCCTCACCATTGACTGTTGGCTCGTCTCTGCCTTTTCAACCCCAGGTCGAGTGGCACGCGCAGGCCGCGGTGGAGCAGCCTATAGCCTTGTGTGTACAGATGAGATACCTTTTGTCTATGACCTCCATCTCTTCCTGGGGAGACCCCTTCAGCTGGCTACACCTGCCCACCAACAAGGTACCAGCACTGGGCAAAAACATGGCATACACAGTGTGAGGGAAAGGAACCATTGCTAACCCCTCCAGTTGTCTTGTCACACTTGTTTTCTATCATGGACACGTCATTCTCTTGCTTACTCTCACATATTTCTCTCTGTCCCTTCCTCTCACTTTCTCTATCGCCTACTTAATTTCCCTCTCTCCCTCCCTCCAGAGTCAGACGGTGTGTTTGGTCGTGTTCCCCAGAGCATCCTGGATGATGAGGAATCCCAGCTGATCACGGCCCATGAGAACTCTCATGACCTGCAGAACCTGCGCCGCATAGCGGACAACGCCTACAAGCAGTACATCAAGTCCCGGCCCATGCCCTCACCAGAATCCTTTAAACGGGTCAAGAACACAGAGCTCCCCAGCATGGCTGTTCACCCACTGTTAGGTCAGTAGGATGACTGACCTGTGAACAGAATGGTCTGTCCAGTGCGCTGCAGATGGTCCATAAAGTTGTGGTATTAATAAATGAAGTTTCTGTCTCAGTCGATCCTCATCAGATTTAGGGTTCTCATGAAAATCCCACACAGACGCTTCCTTAATCTTGCTAAGATATTAACCCACATTTCCCTTCAGGGTCCGGCTTGGAGAAGATGGAACTGGAGCGCCTACAAATGGTGGATTGCATTAAGGGCTACAAGGCTAGAGCTGTGAGTTGGGATTGAAAATGCATATTGGAAGCTATGCTCTATAATGAATGAATAACCGTTAGTAATGCTGTATTAAACAACCATGGCACTTTTTCTCCAGACAATCTTTGAGATCAACTCAAACAGCAAGACCAATGCCAGCGTGGTGATGCGTGCGAAGCGCTCCAGGGACACGCGCCTGGTGGATATGTTCACACAGAAGAAGGAGGTTCTTGCTGCAGAGGGCAGGTATCACGTTCCTGTCACTCCCCTGCCCTCCACACACCACACAGCAGACCAGGAGGACAGTGAGGAGGAGGACTTTCAGGTTAGCACTACTGAGTATCCATCTAGCATGTACGTGTTCCATTGCTAATCAACAGTGGCAAATAGCACCACCACAGACAAAGTAGTATCGTATGACTAGACCGGATGTCTCCCATGCTGTACTTATGTAATTTGTCCACCAGGGTGTGTTCTCTGAGGTGGTGGGGGGGAAGAGGAGGAAGCCACAGGAGGATGGCGATACGGAGAGGCCAGACAGCAAGAAGACCAAACAGACTGGCCGCGATGAAGAGAACTACATCCCTTACAGACCCAAGGACTTCAACTCTGAGAGAGGGTATGGGAAAAGCTGACTACACAGTCCACTCCACTTTACCGGCTTTAAACACAAGACCAAAATAGTAATTCTGTGAGTGTGGGCTTATAGTACAACAGAGCCATAGTGATATGACTCAGTGTTTGCTGTTTGCAGACTGAGCCTAGGAACAGAGGGCACAACATTTGAGCAGCAGGCTTCTACTGCTGTACTGGACCTGATGGGAGACGAAGGAGACAGACTCAACCAGCACAAACACATGATGAAGTGGTAAGAGGGAACCGCTGCGCGCGCACACACACACACACACACACACACACACCCTATTGAACTCACTTGACGTCACCATCATCTCTCTGCAGGGATCGCAAGAGAAAGCGCTTCGTCAAAGAAACGGGAAAGGAGGCAGACCAGAAGAAGAGGAGGACGGAGAGCGGACAGATGATCAACAACAAGAACAAGAAGAACTTGTATCTTTGTCATCTCAGACTGCTCTTTACTGATGAAAGCTGTTAATAAGGTCTCGGAGGGGAATACCAACACCCTCAGCTTATTGTGCACAAGTCCTCACTCTTAATTGTACCACTGCAATGTTATTAGGATGTTCCATCTCCTTGACCCTGTGTGTCTTAGCTATGAGGAGTGGAAGAAGAAGTACAAGGTGGACGACGGAGGGGGTGGAGATTCGGATGGAGAGACTGGAAGTGGAGGCAGAGGAAGGAGGGGTGGAGGTGGAGGTAGGAGTGCACTCCATCAGAGGGGTGTAGCTAGAGTTTGGAACAGTTGTTTGTGATTTTGTCTGATGCGTGACTAATGTCTTTTAAGGAATGCTGACATTCTCCAAGCTCCAGTCTACGGGCTCTACTACCTAAGATCTATTCCAAAACACTCACAGCAATATCCAGTTTGATGTATTTTGGCCATGTTACTTGCAATCAGCATGTTCAAATAATGAACAATTTAAATGTTGCCTAGGCCCTTCTCTTCCCTAACCCTGTCTCACTCCCCCCCTCTCTCTCTCTCTTCCAGGCCGAGGCAGGCCTGGCCGGGGCCGAGGTGGCCCATCCAGGGGCCCCAACTCCCAGCCCCTGGGGCCCCCTGGGCAGCAGAGGGATGGTGGCTCCCGGGGCCCGCGCTCGGAGCTGAAGAGCCGAGACCAGATCCTGAAGCAGCGCAGGAAGACAGAGAAACAGAGGTTCCTGCAGAGTGGAGGCTTGAAGAAGCTCCGGGGCAAGGGCAAGCAGCGCCTCAACGACCAGAAGAAGTCTGGCTTTGGCCGTGGTGTCCACAAGAAGGGCAAGATGAAGAAGAGACTGTGAGGGAGGGGGCGAGGAGTAGATGAGGTGTGGAGGCTGTTGTGAGAGATGGAAGGATTGGCAGAGAGGTGACAACGGATGGAGGCTTTTTTTTTAACCTCCATTAGAAGGATATGGAGAAACTCCAATGGTGGATCTCAATAGCCTAAAGTTGCCTTCCCGTCATGACTCCTCTCCTCCATTTGTACTAGTCGGTCAGTGCAGATGTAGGAAGAGATAAAAAAAAAAAAAAAGAGGAAGCCATTTTAGACTTGAGATGCACCCAAACCCAAAGGGTTCTTGCAGAGCTCCGTGTATGACACCGCAGTGTGGTGCCAAGATAAGATTCCTATCTGTGTCCACGTATTTTATGTACCTCTAGCCTTAATGCAGAGATTGTGCATGACAGGGCTAGAGCAAGTAAAACCTGCATTTTATAGATATATTTGCTTCATAACCTATCCAGATGGATTGCTCTCTTCATATGATATTTGTATATTATTAATTCAGAGCCAATACAAATGTGATTGTTATCATATGTGACTGTCATTCTTTCATTAGAAAGTCTTAGGAGGAACAGCAAAACCCATAACAGTAGATAATACAAAGCTGCCCAGTGAGTCGAATGTTGTTGACCACATTGTGCAAGAATAACCTGTCATTCTTCACCACAAGGGGGCGGTAAAGCCAAGAGAGAAGTCTGCCAGCAGAACCACGGGTCACTACCAACATGTTGTCATTTCAGAGATCTGTATTCATTTGACCCAGCTGACAGCGGAGCAACCGGAGGGTGTTGAGAGATTTGACTCCGGGCCAAGAGTGTGGTGGAGATTGAGGTTCATTTAGAATAAGGAGAATTAAGGGAACGTTTCTGTCAGCAAAGACCCACAAAACCAAAGTCTCGCCTCTCTAAATTGCCTCCCATCGCTCAGCAATAAGATAACTATTATTCTACATACTAAACAGGACATATTTGGGAAAGGTCTTTGTAACAGAAGGAAAAGTAATGTACGTGATCAAAACTCTTCAAAACAGGGTTTTGGCTCAGATTTTCAATAGCCTAGTAAAGTTGTTTAAAATGTTAACATTTCATTTATCTTCAATATTTATAGAGTAATGTTGAAAATTAAAGTTCTGTGTGAATATAATATTTTACGACTACATATTTGTAAAACTAACTATACAAAGAAAGTATTAATTTTATAAATTGAACATACTAAAACCTACATTAAGATAAGTGTTTTTGACAAATGTAAGTGTTTATCAATCTGTTTTTGTTATAGCCAACACTGAACTTTGCATTCATAATCATTTGCAGTGCCTTTGGAAAGTATTCAGACCCCTTGACTTTTTCCACATTTTGTTATGTTACAGCCTTATTCTAAAATGGATTCAATAAAGCATGTTCCTCATCAATCTACACACAATACCCCATAATGACAAAGTGAAAACAGGTTTTTAGACATTTTTGCAAATGTATATTTGTTTTTTACAGAAATACCTTATTTACATAAGTATTCAGACCCTTTGCTGTAAGACTTGAAATTGAGCTCGGATGCATCCTGTTTTCATTGATCATCTTTGAGATGCTTCTTTAACTTGATTGGAATCCATCTGTGGTAAATTAAATTGATTGGGCATGATTTGGAAAGGCACACACAGACTAGTCAGTATCGAGGCAAAGATGAATGGAGAAAAGTACAGAGATCTTTGATGAAAACCTGCTCAGGAGCTCAGACTGGGGCGGAGGTTCACCTTCCAAAAGGACAACGACTCTAAGCACAAAGCCAAGGCAACGCAGGAGTGGCTTTGGGACAAGTCTCTGAATGTCCTTGAGTGGCCCAGCCAGAACCCGGACTTAAACCCAATTGAACATCTCTGGAGAGACCTGAAAATAGCTGTGCAGCAACGCTTCCCATCAAACCTGACAGAGATTGAGAGGATGGGAGAAACTCCCCAAATACAGGTGTGCCAAGCTTGTAACAAGAAGACCCAGGAGGCTGTAATCGTTGCCAAAAGTGCTTTAACAAAGTACTGAGTAAAGGGTCTGAGTATGTAAATGGTATATTTCTGTTTTTTATTTTTAATAAATGAGCAAAAAAATTAAAATCAGTTTTTTCTTTGTCGTTATGGGGTATTGTGTGTAGATTGAGTGGAGAAAAAACGAATACATTTTAGAATAAGGCTGTAACAAAATGTGGAGAAAGTCAAGGTCTGAATACTTTCCGAAGGCACTGTATTCACCGAATGTGTGAAGTTGAACAAATGTCGTTATTCTATTTGCTGTGGTCTCTCCCTTTGAAAACCGAATGAGAGACGGCAGTTCTGTTAACAGGGATGCTGGCCCATGTCGACTTCAATGCGTCCCACAGTTGTCAAGTTGGCTGGATGTCCTTTCGGTGGTGGACCATTCTTGATAAACACGGGAAACGGTTGAGCGTGAAAAACCCAGCAGTGTTGCAGTTCTTGACACACTCAAATCAAAATGGCACCTACTACCATACCCCGTTCAAAGGCACTTACATTTTTTGTCTTGCCCATTCACCCTCTGAATGACACACATACACAATCCATGTCTCAATTGTTTCAAGGCTTTAAAAATCTTTCTTTAACATGTCACCTCCCCTTCATCTACACTGATTGAAGTGGATTTAACAAGTGACATCAATAAGGGAACATAGCTTTCACCTGGATTCACTTAGTGTATGTCATGGAATAAGCAGGTGTTCCTAATGTTTTGTACACTGTACACGTAGCGTATCATAAGCCTGAACACACAGGGTCAGAGAGACCGTGGGTTTTGAGGACCTGCCATTGTTCTACAGAGCAAGTCGGCTGACGTGAGTGGAGAGACACTCCATCTGGATGTGGTTAGATGCAAGCGGTTGTTTGATATGTGTACATGCTATCATATAGGTTATCTATTGTCAAAGTTTTCTGTAGGCCTGCTCTGCTAGTAGAATGAAGATTTGTGGCTTCCATTTCTGTTTGGGAATTTACTTGAGGTGAATGAAGATGGCTGATTGGTATTTACAGTTAACATTTATCATTGCCGAGACATCTGACGTGTGCACCTCTCAAAACGCACACAGGCACTTTGAGTAATATATAGCAGCTTCACGTTTTGCTCCCTAATCAATCAGAACTGGTAGCCATTTTTCCATGACAAATCAATATTTTTGTTGAGTACGCTACACAAATCCAGACATTTCATGCATGCTGAACTTGCATTCTTGCAGGGCCAAAATATAAATAGTTTTAGCTACCCCAGAGACCCAGTATCCTCCCTGTTTAAATGAATAATACCCATAGTGTAGTACAGGAGCTTGTTGGCACCTTAATTGGGGAGGACGGGCTCATAGTAATGGCTGGAATGGAATAAATGCCATTATTATGAGCCGTCCTCCCCTCAACAGCCTCCTGTGTAGTGTAGATATACTGTACATAGATAGCACTATATTGGCTACTCCAGAACTGGATGGGATCAGCAGGGAGAGAACAGTGTCTGTGATAGGAGTTAATCCCGTGGAGAGACATGCCAGCCTGGCTTAATCTCAGCCTGCCCCCTATCAGATGGCCCCTCCGTCCCCCTCTAGGCCAGTCCAGTGCAGCGCAGCAGCAGCTCTAGAGATGACTAAGAACGGCAGGCTTATCTGTGTTCCTGGCCCTGACACAGAATCCACTTGAGATAGGCCAGAGAGAGTGAAGCCTCAAGGCCCAGCAGGCTCACACAACACAACAGGACTGGCAGATCGGCAGTGTATGTACGGGGATGATTGTAGCGGAGGATGGCTGACCAACCCACTCTCCACTAAACAGTCAGCTATTGTGACTAAGGAGGAGGTTTTGGTTGTTGTCTCAGCCAGGCTTTTAGTTCACTATAGGTCTGGACAAATGTCTTCGCTTCATAGTCTGCATACTGGCCTATGGGGGCTTCTATCCTCTACTCCAAACATTGACAAGATGGCTGCCCTTTCTCAGGCTATCGCTCACAAGGCAAAGGGCACTCCTGGAATGACAGGACAGACATGACTGACATTAGCCTCTGCATTTGCCTCAGCAGTTTCAGTCTCCAACGCACAAAACTGCTGACAACAACATATTACCCGTGGACGTACACTGAGTGTACAAAACATTAGGAACACCTGCTCTTTCCATGACATAGACTGACCAGGTGAATCCAGGTGAAAGCTATGATCCCTTATTGATGTCACTTGTTAAATCCACTTCAATCAGTGTAGATGAAGGGAGGAGACAGGTTAAAGGATTTTTAAGCCTTGAGACAATTAAGACATGAATTGTGTGTGTGCCATTCAGAGGGTGAATGGGCAAGACAAAATATCTTTGAACGGGGTATGTTAGTAGGTGCCATGCGCACCGGTTTGAGTGTGTCAAGAACTTGGTTTTTCACGCTAAACAATTTCACGTGTGTACCAAGAATAGGACATCCAGCCACAACTGTGGGAAGCATTGGAGTCAACATCAGCCAGCATACCTGTGGAAAGCTTTCAACACCTTGTAGAGTCCATGCCCCGATGAACTGAGGCTGTTCTGAGGGCAAAAGGGGGTGCAACTCAATATTAGGAAGGTGTTCCTAATGTTTTATACTCCCGTGTATGTTTCCATATGGTTATGTAGTATTTACATGAGGGAGGATTTTGTGGAGTGAAGTTTTTCAGTGTTCTCTTTGGTCGCTGCAGGGTTAGGTTGGTTTAAAGTTGTGTTGTAATTAGGGTTGCTGTGTGTTAGAAATAGGAGTGTAGGAACACATTTGGCACAACCTTTTTCACAGGCCTTTAAAATGGTCTTAAAAAAGCTCCTAACCACAAGATACATCTCCATCCACTAGGGCACTTTTAATGTAGCAAGGAATGCACAAAGATATGTCCTAAGTTCTGCTACAGAGAAAATCAGAATTACTTTAGTCAATGATTATGTTGAACTCAAATGCATTTTGGGAAAATTACATTATTACTATGTTAATATGTTATCACAACATTCGCCCTTGATTATTGAATTACTATTGGTATGAATAGTTGTATTGTTCTTCCTTTAGTATCCACGTTCATACAACATTCAAACCTGTCTGGAGTTACTAAGAGGTGGCATTGAATGGTAGTGGGAAACACAAGCATCTTCCAAGAATTCCTCACTGATCCAGAAACAGTGACTATTTTCCCACCTCTCCTCCCATAGTTAATATGTTATTTCCCCTGGAAGTTCTTGGTTCGCTGCCACTCCTGGTGTGCCTTACTGGGCTCAAAGGTGGTAGAATGGTACAGTACAGTTGGTCTGTCCACCTTAACACACTCAGTCCCCCCCACTACACAGGAACGCCACATGTTACCACAAAGCTGATTGGCTACTGTCGGAGCCAATGACGTCCAGACACTGACTGTGGTTAGGGAAGCTCAGTGAATGCCTGTAGTGCATGCGCTGGCATGAGAGAGGGATTTAGTATTCATCTGATCGCTTTGCCAAGATGATCATTTTATTGTTCTATCATGTCAACAGCTTCAGCAAAAGTGTTGGTAACGTCGCTACTTAACATGTTGACTACATTACAATATGAATGTTCTGCTGTCTCATCTCCCCACGCCCCTCCCTTTCCTTTGATGATGGTATGATGCTTCCCATCCATCCTAATAAAGCAAAATGGAATTAAACCCTTTGTTCAGGCACCACCACGTCAGTGACGTATGAGCAGTGGGCCGAGGCCATACTGTAAAGACGACTGCTTTATGACCTGCCTGAGTCTCTGCCCCCATGTAGTAAATCTCCATTCACTCCCTTATAGACAGCACGGAGTATTTTCAGCAGAGACGATTAGTTACACCATACTGCAGGAGAATGTGCTGCTGCGTCCTCTGGGAAGTAGACTCAGCACGCAAAGGGACCTTTTTAGGGCCCATTTTGCACCTCCTCTTTTCTCTTCCTTTCTTTCCCTTCTTCCTCTCCATTATGCGTTCAGTCGCTGAGAGAGCCAAGGTTTTTAAACCCTCTTGAGGGATGGTTGGGAGGTTTGGGAGGTCCTGAAGTAAGTCTATGGCCTGTCCTGAGTTTGCATGTCAGTGGAAGTATTTGTGGTGTGGGTGGTGAAATACAGTACATTTTTGTCATTTGCTGTTTCACAATTTAATACATGATAAATACAATGTTTTCTACTTGAAATCACTCCACATAAGTTGATCCCCCCCAAAACTCACAAAAATGAGTCATTCTATATTGCTGACCACCACAATGACAAAAATGAAATGAAAAGGAATATGTAAATGCAAAAAAGCACAAGATTCTCTCATTAATTGAATATTGACATTGATTGGCACTGTGTCTAGTATGGTGGGAGATGTAGAGCTGTATGTAGTCAGTGTTAGAAGCTAGAGGAGAGGATGTGCAGTAGGACATATGGCCTGTGGCGGCTGGGCTGGAGGAAGGGACGGCATGCTGGCAGGGAGCCATGCAGCACGGTGGTGGTTATTTTGGGGGAGGCTCAGGTGCCTGGGGCCCGATGAGAAAGCCCATATAAAGACGTCCCTCTCAATGGATGGAAAGTGGGTTATCAGTCCCACTGTCGCTCTTCACAAGGCCAACTCGTTTGCATCTACTCAACACCTTCCTCCCCTCTCCGGCAGAGCCGACCCTGGCTTCCTAAAGCGACCCTTTGGCTTCCCAAGCACTCTTAACACATCGGATTCTACTCGAGTGCTTTGGGAATGAACGAGGTCCCCTTTCCTCCCTCACTCCCTCCACCTTCTTACTCATGTGTTTTGCATTATTTATGAGAAAATAAAGGGCCAAGTGTGTTTTGGCTTGGCCATATCATGGTGCAGCTGGTAGGTTAATGTGATTCCAGTCTTTGGGGAGTCCTAATCATTGTTACAACTGAGATATGCAAACCTCTTCCTCTGGTCGGACACATTCTGGGTAAGTGTGATTAGTTAGAACGTCAGCCCTCTGTTCTCCTGATTATGTGGCATGGAAGATGTAGTTCTTTCTGTCATTACTTCAGGGAACTGTCACAGGGATAAAAGTGGCTTCCTCTTATTACCCACATGAAAATAATTATACAGTTTACTATAGAATACTATAGTACTTACTAAAGTATTCTGCAGTAAACTGTAGTATACTGTAGAATACTATACTACAGACTGTAGTATCCGTCTATGTGCAGTACTTGCTATAAAATTATGTTGTACAGTATACTTAAGCAATAAGGCCGCGTTGCGTCGTGCCTAACAGCCCTAGCCGTGGTATATTGGCCATATATCACAAACCCCCGAGGTGCCTTAGTGCTATTATAAACTGGTTACCAACGTAATTAGAGCAGTAAAAATAAATGTTTTGTCATACTCGTGGTATACGGTGCGATATACCACAGCTGTCAGCCAATCAGCATTCAGGGCTCGAACCACCCAGTTTACAATGTAGAATACTACATTAAGAAAAAAAGGTTTGTTATAGAACCAAAAAGGGTTACATCACTTGCTTCACATATGGAACCGCCGGCAGGTAGCCTAGTGGTTAGAGCATTGGGCTTGTAACAAGGTTGCAAGGTCGAATCCCAGAGCTGACAAGGTAAAAATCTGTTGTTCTGCCCCTGAACCCACTGTTCCCTGGGTACCAAAGATGTGGATGTCAATTAAGGCAGCCCCCCATACCTCTCTGATTCAGAGGGGTTGGGTTAAATGTGGAAGACTCATTTCAGTTGAAGGCATTCAGTTGTACAACTGACTAGGTACCCCCCTTTCCCTAAAAGTTCTATATAGAGCCCTTTTCTTTGATCCCCAATGGTTCTTCATCACGGAACCAAAATTGGTTCCATATAGAACCCTGTATGGTGCCATTTATGAATTATGACTAATAAGGTAATATTTTTTACCTAGGAAATAGCCTTGCACAAGTAAATAGCCTTGCACAAGCCTTGGATATGAGCCATCTCTTGTTTCTGTAGCATGAGGAAGCTTGATGTACAAGTACACCACCTGGACAGGATGCTAGTCTATTGAAGAGCCTTACCCCCAGTCTATATCCTTAATTCTGAGTGCCAAGTAGAGATGCATCAGGTCCCAGTTTTAGTCTTTGGTTTGACTCGGCAATGGATTAAACTGACAATCTCAGGGCAAACACTCTAATCACAAATCCACTGAGTATAATAAACAATTAAATAATGGAAAAAAGAATACCAGCATAGTTTAGAGATGTTATTGTCATTGTATGCAAACATAGTTTGGAAATATGCACTGTCTGCCAGGGAGGCATCTTTTTGTTTGAATGATGGCCAACGTCAGTCTTGGTACCAAACTTTGTCTGACTTCTTTATGGAACAGTACAGTATGTGTTGTTGCCTGGCTGGTTCCTGAGAAGAAGAAATAAGAACCAAAAATGTGCTGTTGTTGTCAGCAGCAGCGACAGAGAGATCCTCTGCCTCTGATAGATGGGTTACTGCCAGACTTAGAGTGTGTTAAAAGTAATGTAATGATTAACTAGGCTATTGAATCACCAAGACTTATTTTATTATAAATAGTTTAGATACATACCTCCTCTCAGTCAGCCCACTGCCCATCACCTGCATTCAACAGAGGTCAGCAACTGTCATCTGACTCCACGCTGAAATACTGAAATAATAGTAACAATTAGCTAATTGCCAATGGAAGGCTGGGTCTGTAGCTCTATTTGGCATATTCCATAATGAAAAAGTATGTTTATTTGTAAGCGTTAGCTAGCTGGCTTGTAAAGTGACTAATTAAAGAGGCCTAGCTTTTTCCTGCCTAGCAAGCTAGCTTACGAAAGATGCTCAAATTCTAATACAAATGTATCTATCCTACTAGCCTAGCTATAGTTTATCATATGACGTTGGCTTCATATATTTGAATTAAATAATCAACTTTGCTTACCATAATACATTTAAAAATAACTTGCTTAGTGGTAGGCTATTTGCAAGTTCAACCACCTTGATTCTTGCATCCTCATGCTGGAATGGCAGTTGGTTTTTGAATCAGAATGGCAGTTAAAATATGAATTTACCAAAAGGTTCTAAGTAGAACCCCTTTTTTAATCTAAGAGGGTGTGCTTTTATTCAACTCATTATTTCCTCTCGCTTATAGTTACCCTTTAGTTTGCAACAGCACAGGTTTGTATGAACCTTGCTGTTTGCCACTCCGACCTGGTCAACAATGTTTAAAAATGCGAATTAGATCTCCCCCCTGAGAGAGTTAACCGTGTCAGACATCAACTAGCCATTTTTCTGACTAGGCAAAATCGTGCAGCAGCATCACCATTAATATGGATATAAATGTTCATGCAAAATAGCTAAAACAAATGAAAAGGGAGCTAGTTAGCTGTCATTTCAGAGTTTGATGTGACTGTGTTAGCTTTTGTTAGTTGTTTGCTAAAATCCACATTAACCTACACTCAGTAGTTTCACTGGGTATATAAATATACATAAAAATATGTATATATATAAAGGGTTCTTTAATATCTTACAAATAAGCAAAAGGCTCTACATGGAACCCCAAATAAGTTTTTTTTCTTCTTCTAAGAGTGTATAGTAAATACTACAGTATTATCCGCAACAAAAAACACTGTTTTAACTATAGTAAATACTACAGTATTTAATTTGCATATACCCTGCCCAGTCCCCTCCCCCATATCGCAATGTGTGCCACCCATAAGTGAGAAACCTACATGTCAAGTATTGTATTCCATACAAGCTACAGAAAATAGCTCAAGCTCTGTACTATCTGTTTAGACCTGTACAAATATTTACATTTGATGTCAAGCAGCTCACTGAAGTTTTGATCCTCTCCACCTTTGGACCACAAATCATTTTTCAAACAATATTCATTCAACAAAGCACTCACACTGCAGGTACACTTATATGCTATCTATTTATGTATATAATGTAAAGAATCTCTGTTTGATGTGACTTGAATCTACATGTAAAAAATATGTTGTTACTATTTCTTTTTTTTCACTTTCCTCCTTTCTTCTCCTCTGAGGAATGTTTTCCCAGATTCTCTTTTCAACGTCTCAGAGTATTCTGCCTTTCTGTGGTTAAGCACTTCATTTGTCTTCCACAGGATCAGAGAGGCAATGGAAATCAAAATAATCACTGACTTCACTTAGAAGTAATGCAACAAAGACAGCAAGCCAAGATAACAAGATGTCCCGGCTCATTGCAATAGAGCCCACTAGAAATATCAGTCAAGACATTAAAGATTTTGAGGTACTTATACATTTTACTCTCTGTGCACAGCAAGTTGATATGTTTTATTGTATTTTTATTTTTATTGTGGTTGCTAGGAATCAGTCATGTTGATTCATTTTATACTGTGAACAATAAAAGAGTAAGGTGGGGTATATTTTTCCACAGAAGATATTTCTCATCATTAATCAATGACAACCATTACTTAATATACTTTTTAGGTTAAATGCATGTTCAAATATGAAGTCATTACTATTAAATAGTCAACATTCCACAACTGAGATGTGTACCCACATCTCACACCTAGTCTTAACCCTAATGCTGTCACTAATTCATAATTCTTCACATGTACAATTATACAGTAATTATTAAATATTTATCAGTAAGTGTTGTGAATAAGTAATATATCAGGATGTCCAGGGAACTCTGTGGTCTTGTTGTGCAATAATGTATCTAAAAATGCTTCTCTTCTTTTTGCAAGGTTATTTGCAGCCTACTGCATCTGGCCATTCTGTAACTGTGGCCTTGGACTGGGTGGTGAACTGCAGTGTTCTTTGTCTCCATGGGGTGGCACTACAGTCATTGGCTTAGCCTCAGCTCTCAGAAAAGGTTGAGTGCTAGTGACCTTTTCTTCTTGTGTACTTGTTTTCAGATTCCGGATTGGGGGGATCACCAGCAACACCTTGCAGCAGTTGAAGGAATTAAAGCCTATTCCTTCAGAAAACTTCAATCTGCAAATGCCCTTGCCCCATTCTCCCATCTCACTCTTGTCCCTTCCCCCACTCGTCCTCTCACTGTCTTCCCCTTTCGCTAGACCTGGGTGGCACGCAGGTCCTGACCACTGGCGCAGTGTGACGCCGAGGAGGCGAGGAGGGGGTGTTGGCGGAGGGGTGAGGGAGCCGAGACCGCATGGGCGAGGGCAGAGACCCCGGAAATGTCCTGGAAGTGTGTTGTGGACACGGGCCAGACAGGATGTGACCCACCGGAGGAAGCCCACTGCCCTATAGGAGGAGGATCCCTCAATCAACACCCCTGGCCCGCCCATGGACCACCACTTCAAACACACAGGATTAGATTAATTTTCTATTTGGCCTTTATTTCATGAGGCAACTCCTGGTGATCTTATTAATCATTATCACTATATTTCAATGGTGACCTATGGACCCAGCAATACAAGAATTCCAAGCATCCATTTACAGACAATAAATTAGAAAGCTACAAAAGACAGACATCCCCTTCAGCCTCCATTAATCTTATCCAGAAAATAGAAAGGAGAGCATCTCACACCACGTAATTTTTCTAGTTTGGATATCATCGGATGCTGAAGATGCTATCTCCATAGTTGCTTGTATGGTGTATATACATTCCTTGCTACTTTGAATCAATTGTAATTCATCCATTTGTTTTGTCCTCCTGCTTAATTGGAGAATGTGACCTATGTGTAGGGCAGCCACCTGTAGTTGGCGGACATCTTGCTTATTTATTTGTCTTTTGAAGCACATTGTAATTTAGCAGGGCGACTTCATGACTCCCACTGACTTCATGGCCGGAGGAGATCAAAGGGGCAGACTAATTTCTCTGGGCTGTAGGGGTTCAGGGCGAGGAGGAAGGGCCCTGGACGAATGACCACAAGGTCAGGAACTCAGTTCCGGTGAGGGCAGAGGGCCTGGACTGGCCAGAGTCACCAATGTAGGGCTATCATGCAGCTGTGAGGGAATCTTGTTGTTATTGATGATGATGGTGGTGGTGGTGGTGGTGATGTTGATGAAGGATATGAGAACTGAGAAGGAGGGAAGTTTATTATAAAGATATTGATATTTCACTGATTGGTTATACTTGGGGATATTTGGTTGGGCCGCTCTAGTTTTCTCAGGCCTTCATGGGAAAAAGGCTAAAGGTGCTAACTAACAGGGCTATCAGTGGTCCCTTGAAGTGAAGTGAAGCTGGAGATAAGCGGGCCGGTGGAGAGGGAGACTGTCGGACCTAGAGGCCATCTGGACCTTGTTCTCCTTAAGTGGTGCTGGGGTATGAATAGGGCTGGCTGGGGTACGAGTAGGGCTAGGTTATGAATAGGACTGGGGTACCAATAGGCAGGCATGGAGCTAGGATTTTTTCTCTCCCGGTGCTGAGGGGGGGTGCTAAGAAATACGTGGGGGTGCTAAGAAAATAGTTGATTTTCATGACTATTTACAATTGCATTTATTCCATATTCATAATCAGACAACTGTGCATTGGTAATAATGTTTCGGATGAAATGGCTATCACAACGTCAGAAATTATATGAATAATATCCAAAGTGCAGCCACAACGAGAAGTGCATTGCATTTAGCCTATGCCTGTTAACTGTGCACACACTTGTAAAACGAACTGGCTATCATCACAATCTTAGTGATTATACTTCTATTGCAAACAAAAATAACTTGTAGGCTGACGATATACATGTGTCCTGCTGTGCATTGGTTATAATGTTACGGATTAAATGTCTATCACAACGTCAGAAATGAAAGGAATAATATCCACAGTGCAGCCACAACGGGAAGTGCATTTACCCTATGCCTGTCAACTGTGAACACATGGTGTTAAACGAGCTGGCTATCATCACTATCTTAGCGATTATATTTATTTGAAAAATACTTGTAGACTGACTGGCCAACAATATGCATGTGTCTTCTTGTTCCATCCAGATCCAGATCTGCGTGATTGACTCATGTTCCCACCACCGGACAGGCACGCTCTGTCAATAAATAAAAGGCCTTTCAGTTACTTACCAAGTGTTGTTTTATAGAAGGACGAAGTGTCTGTTGTTGTGGTTCAGTGCAAATTAGTCTATAATCTTCTGGGCATCCAGGGCCTTGGTTCTTTCTGCGTGTATGGACAGGCAGGCAAGGTTGCCGAGTCGAGGGTTTGCCCAGTATTTCATTCTGTATATCATGATGCGTGTACTTAGAATTTCTAGGATTATCTGAGATTTTCTGTCCAACTGTTTTGTCGAATTTGCGTATGACCTGTAAAAGTTCAAGGACATTTCCCTGGTTGACAGCCATGTCATTTTCTATGTCTCCTCTCTGTGAAAGTCCCTGGTATGCAGTGTAACGCAATGACTCAACAACTGCCCTCAAATACTCTCTGTTCTCTCAGACTCTTTTCGAATGTCTATCACTTAGAGCATTGCATATTATTAAGCCAGTCCACTCATTCCACGCTGTCATTGCATATTTATGTTCCACACTAGCATTGTGTGTCTTGAACAAACTTGTCGCCTTCTTCCAGTTCTAGTAGCCATCGTGGGTAAATGCCGCCTTCTCTCCACCATGGTTTCCTGGACGTTGAAAGTGGCGGCATGCAAAGCAGAAAGCACGGTCCTTTGAAATAGAATATTCCAGCCATTTGTAATCCTCATACCATCTACACTTGAAGTAGCGATCCTGCTGTCCAACTTTTGTGGCTGGATAACGGCAAAGAAGAGGGCTCCTTGGTTCTTAAACAGGTGACTGGCTTAAATCAGAGGGAGTGGTGGCTGTGCTAACAGTTCAGCTAACGGTGGCTGTGGGGCAGCTAGCAGCGACGAACTGCTCTGGTGCTCCCTCACGTCAGGGCTCACGAGATTCTCTCTCTAACTCATCTTTCTTATCTCCCTCTTCTTCTTTGGACCCTCGGAGACAGGGTCTGGGTCTGGATTTTCATTTTCTACCCACACTCTTCTCTTGATCAGAAAACGGTCCATCACAACGGAGCGAGATGGGGGACTAGCTATCTACAGTGAGGGAAAAATGTATTTGATCCCCTGCTGATTTTGTACGTTTGCCCACTGACAAAGAAATTATCAGTCTATAATTTTAATGGTAGATGTATTTGAACAGTGAGAGACAGAATAACAACAAAAAAATCCAGAAAAACGCATGTGAAAAATTTTATAAATTGATTTGCATTTTAATGAGGGAAATAAGTATTTGAACCCCTCTCAATCAGAAAGATTTCTGCCTCCCAGGTGTCTTTTATACAGGTAACGAGCTGAGATTAGGAGCACACTCTTAAAGGCAGTGCTCCTAATCTTAGCTTGTTACCTTTATAAAAGACACCTGTCCACAGAAGCAATCAATCAATCAGATTCCAAACTGTCCACCATGGCCAAGACCAAAGAGCTCTCCAAGGATGTCAGGGACAAGATTGTAGACCTACACAAGGCTGGAATGGGCTACAAGACCATCGCCAAGCAGCTTGGTGAGAAGGTGACAACAGTTGGTGTGATTATTCGCAAATGGAAGAAACACAAAAGAACTGTCAATCTCCCTCGGCCTGGGGCTCCATGAAAGATCTCACCTCGTGGAGTTGCAATGATCATGAGAATGGTGAGGAATCAGAACTACATGGGAGGATCTTGTCAATGATCTCAAGGCAGCTGGGACCATAGTCACCAAGAAAACAATTGGTAACACACTACGCCATGAAGGACTGAAATCCTGCAGCGCCCGCAAGGTCCCCCTGCTCAAGAAAGTACATATACATGCCTGTCTGAAGTTTGCCAATGAACATCTGAATGATTCAGAGGACAACTGGGTGAAAGTGTTGTGGTCAGATGAGACCAAAATGGAGCTCTTTGGCATCAACTCAACTCGCTGTGTTTGGAGGAGGAGGAATGCTGCCTATGACCCCAAGAACACCATCCCCACCGTCAAACATGGAGGTGGAAACATTATGCTTTGGGGGTGTTTTTCTGCTAAGGGGACATGACAACTTTACCGCATCAAAGGGACGATGGACAGGGCCATGTACCGTCAAATCTTGGGTGAGAACCTCCTTCCCTCAGCCAGGGCATTGAAAATGGGTCGTATATGGGTATTCCAGCATGACAATGACCCAAAACACACGGCCAATACAACAAAGGAGTGGCTCAAGAAGAAGCACATTAAGGTCCTGGAGTGACTTAGCCAGTCTCCAGACCTTAATCCCATAGAAAATCTGTGGAGGGAGCTGAAGGTTCGAGTTGCCAAACGTCAGCCACGAAACCTTAATGACTTGGAAAAGAACTGCAAAGAGGAGTGGGACAAAATCCCTCCTGAGATGTGTGCAAACCTGGTGGCCAACTACAAGAAACGTCTGACCTCTGTGATTGCCGACAAGGGTTTTGCTGCCAAGTACTAAGTTATGTTTTGCAGAGGGGTCAAATACTTATTTCCCTCATTTTTCACATGCGTTTTTTTCTGGATTTTTTTGTTGTTATTCTGTCTCTCACTGTTCAAATAAACCTACCATTAAAATTATAGACTGATCATTTCTTTGTCAGTGGGCAAACGTACAAAATCAGCAGGGGATCAAATACTTTTTTCCCTCACTGTAGGACTTAGCTCACATAACATAGCCTAACGTGTGCGAGCACAGACCCCCCCCCACACACACACACATACGTACATACACACTTTATAGGGTAAACGCGTGGCACAAGCATGCCGCCAGGGATCGGATTGTGAACAGAATGGCTGGTTATTAACATTCACATATTTCTTTATTTAAATTTTTTTAAAATACTAAAATATTTGAGGGGGCTTAACTGTGGCTATGCAGATTTGTGACGTGGCTATAGCCCCCCCTATCCCCGGTGTAGCACTGTGCCTGCGAATACGGCTGGCTGGTGTACGAACTAGGCTGGGGTATGAATAGGGCTGGCTGGGGTATGAATAGGGCTGGCTGGGGTTCAAATAGGGCTGGCTGGGGTACGAATAGGGCTGGGGTATGAATAGGTGTGGCTGGGGTCCGAATATGGCTGGGGTACGAATAGGGTTGGGGTATGAAGAGGACTGGGGTACAGTACAAATGGGGCTGGGGTGCAAATAAGGCTAGGGTTACGAACAGGGCTGGTGGGGTACATATGAATAGGGGTAGGGTACAAATAGGGCTGGTGGGGTACATATGAATAGGGGTAGGGTACAAATAGGGCTGGTGGGGTACATATGAATAGGGGTAGGGTACAAATAGGGCTGGTGGGGTACATATGAATAGGGGTAGGGTACAAATAGGGCTGGTGGGGTACCTACGAATAGGGGTAGGGTACAAATAGGACTGGTGGGGTACCTACGAATAGGGGTAGGGTACAAATAGGGCTGGTGGGGTACGTACGAATAGGGATAGGGTACAAATATGGCTGGTGGGGTACGTACGAATAGGGGGAGGGTACAAATAGGGCTGGGGTACAGTGGGGGGTGTGGTACAGATGGGGTACAAATGGGACTGGGTATCTTGGTTTGTGTTCCTAGCATGAAATCCTATGATGCCAGTTTAGACCTAAAATCTGGTTAAAATCCCATCAAGATATAACCCTGACTGTAATTTGAGATTGAAGTCTACATAAATGCATGATGCACAAATCAGGTCAGATATTCACAGTAGGTGTCCGCATAGAAAATAGAAGTGTGGTGAGATCTGCTTTCTGTTCAATCAGTTTGAAAAAATGTCCAGCTGAAACAACAAGAGACAAAGAAAGGAAGCGAGAGGGACTTTCTCTTTCCCTCTGTTCCTGTCACCTTGGCTACTGACACTTAGGGGAGCCCAGTCTTTAGTGGCATTGTTAAAGTGTCATCCTGGGCCCGCCTCGTCTCCTTCAGGTAATCCTGCATCATTCATTCATGAGGCAATGAGTGTTCGGTAAAGATTCACTATCTCCCCTGCATGAATCTGTTGGCAATAGATCCTGCTACACGTTAGGGAACATGACAACCACACTACCACTGAGCTCTCTTTAAGCTCTCTGAGCTCTCTGCTCTCCGACCCAGCCTTGTCTCTTGACGTACTGTAATAGGCCAAGGGCAATCTCTTGCAGGGATGGTGTTTGAACCTGTACTTCCCTAAGAGCATGAGGTATCCATCCATAGACATTTGGTGGTACATTGCTCTAGTCTAGAAGCTCAATATGGGCTATATACAGTACCATATGCTTTTATCACCATTCCAGCTATAGATTGATCAGCAGTAGTATATTTCTACTGTGAGAGTGTGTGAGTGTGTACGTGTGTGTGTGTGTGTGTGTGTGTGTGTGAGAGGCAGCAGGTATTGTCAGTGTTGTAATAACAGGATGGAATGCTATCCAGAGCAGAGACATCAAACACCAGGAGACAGTTGAGTTATGGACCATCAACCGCATGCAGAAAGAACAAAGGGAGCGATGGAGACGGAATTGGTGGAAGAAAGAAAAAGATAAACGTATAGACTGAAAACAAGGTTTGGGGTCTGCTGTGAGTCACCTACAGTACAGGCTCTGCGGTTTATGTCAGGGAGGGCCCAGGGAAAAGCTGCTCCCATGAGGAAAGCAGTGGAGAGGAGAGGAGAGGAGAGAGGGATGGAGGGATGAAGGGATGTGTAGGGTACTGTGGGTCTGGATGATAGGAGACATTGCCCAGACGTTCCTAGCCGAGCTGTCAATCCATACCCTCCTCTTCTCCACTCCTCCCCTCCTAACTCTCTCCCCTCTCTCTCTCCCTTACCTTTCCTACCTCTCTCCCCTCTTCCCTCTCTCCAATGAATCAGGGCTCGGTGCTGGCCACATCAAAGACACAAATGCATCACAGATAACAATACTATTAATTTGTCTTTCTCTGAGGGGGAGGGGGATCAGTGGCAGTTATTTCAATGACCCCAACATGCCACACAAACACTACAGAGATAGACACACATACACAGAAACTGACAGGCAGACAGAACAACAGTCACACACACACACACTTGCCAAATCGTCAGTCTATGTCCTGTTCATCGTAGGCAGGTGCTGTTATGTGTTGCTGGTGAGTTACCCTGCTCCCTCTGTTTTTCTGGTGCGTGACAGCTCTGTATGGGCAGTCTGTCTATCTGCTGATGAATAACCAGGCCCTCTCTGGTTATCTAGACTTCCCTTTGAGTTTCACTGAGACACAGATGCATCTATCCATCTTCATCTGTCCTCTCTTTGAGTTCAGATTGAGTTGGACACCAGATCACTTTTCAACACAGATTAAACATTTGAAAGGGCTTTTACTTTTGTAAAAACACTGACATACGAAAGGCTTGTGATGTGTTACGCAGCTTTCTTTATAGGCTAGGTGTGCTCAACAATGGAGATTATACAGGCGCATCCCCCCTCATTACATACACAAATAATACACAATACACAATACAAGCCATATAGCATCACTGCACTGAAAAAACGTTAATCAGATTCTCCTGGCTGCTTTCTCCATGCGAGGATAATTTATATGAGCCGTAGCCTACTAATGCTAATGCACTTGAGATGTACTTGAATATGTACTTGAATATGTACTTGAATAAAATAAAATGGACTGGAGGACGGTCTGAGTGTGAACTCAATGGAGATGGGAGTCCTTGCACCGCTGTAAGTGTCAAACAGGCCCTTTAAAACGGCTACACAGTGGCTAATACATTTTTTTAAACCATCCAGATTTTATTATCCATCTGCTTGGATGAATTCCTAGGTTTTAAGGAATTTCTCTTGTTTTTAGAGTATTCTGTAAAAAAAAAAAAACGTTAAAATAGAAATGACTAAACAATTTCACATTCTTCATATGAATAAATAACTTGAGTTAAAAACAGGGTATTTTATCATTTTGTTAAAAATAACTTAATGTGTTGAAAGGTCTCTAAAAGTTTGCAGTTGGTTTTGTTTTTTCTTTTGTTTATTTCCCACAAACAACAAATTTGATACTCAAAAACCATGTCATGGAGGAAGAGAATAATTAGGGATGGAATTGACGTTGTTACACATGATTGATTCTCGGATTTATACAGTAATTCTTCTTTGTCTCAAGGATATGAGTTTCATCTTCTAGGAGGCCTGCAAGCATAGCATGTGACACAATAGCCTACAGTCGTTGAATGGCAAGTGAGAGAGAGAGAGAGAGAGAGAGAGAGAGAGAGAGAGAGAGAGAGAGAGAGTGCACGGGATCGGCCTATTTGTTTGTTTAATATTAGCACTGTTTGAGAAGTATCTTCCCTCACTGATGACAAGCCACAGGCCAGAAATCTTCGTAGAAGTGTGGGAAGAAAATGTCCCTGGGTTGGGTAAGCAAATAATGTCTGTCAACCGTGTCCGTGTGACAAGACAAACAGGCTGCAGACTTAATTAGAGAAAGCGCGAGGAGCGCCCAAACCGCTTGTGTGAGCTGTGTTGTGCCATATGCTTTTTTCCCTTTCCATCATTATAATGACTTTATATGTTGTTTGCTTTGAGAAAGAGCATACCACATAATTATGTAGCTGGTTGCAGAACTGTTGAAAGCTGCCATTGGGGAATGCATTCTAAAACCATATTATTTTTCAGTACAGTATATGACTACTTTTTCATAGCCTCTCCTCTCTCTCCTGCTCCTATGCATGCTCTCTCTTTCTATCACACACACACACACGCACACACACACACACACACACACACACACACACACACACACACACACACACACACACACACACACACACACACACACACACACACACACACGATTTGCCCCATTGATTGATTGTCCATAAAATATATCTAAACTGTTGTAGTGTGTGTCTGATAACTAAATACATGATTCAGAATTATGCAAATAATATCCCTCCATGAAGATGCCTGCTAAATAAGATAATGGAATACATTTCATTGTCAGTTTTGTCTTGGTGATTGCTGACATTAAAACATTTTAGCACAGTACATACACAGTACATATTGGACCAATAATTGACAGTTTTGTATAATCCAAAAGGACTGGAGCCATGTTCTGGGCAGCAGTGAAACAACAAGCGCTGCAGCTAGGGGTCCAGTCAGTGTGTGCTGGCATGTGCACATGGCGTGTGATCCTTAAAGAAGTCGTACATGGCTGCATCACACGTATATGTTCACAGTGTGGCTGCATTGTACCCTTGTAATTGATAGTAAACAGGTCTCATAGTGGCGTGTTTTATAGCTTTTTTCCAGCCTTGTTAATTCGGACACAGAAACCCATAGCCTCTTTCCACCATGATTTAATTGCGGGGCTCGCTGGCTGCTCCATGAACATGCTTTTGTTATGGGCACCGTCGGTTGGGCCCCCTCAAGGCTGTGTTAATACCAGAGACGGAAATCAAATTCCTGCCGTGCTTGGCCTAACACTGGACAGTGTGTCTGATTGGGGATGGCTGGGGGCTGACAGTTTGCTCAGGACCAGAACTATGTCTTTTAATTTCCCATCAGCCACTTGGTGATAGAGCTATATATTTTAAAGTGGATGTATGGAAGTTCCATACTTTATGTGTCTTATGTTTGTTGAGCAGCTAGCTAATAGTTATGTAAGAAATTTAGATTAAAAGTCAATGTTTGGTTTGAATGTTATAGTAGGTAGCAGGTGATACGTTATAGCCCAAGCATAGTCATGTCCTTTTCTAAATGAGAAAACAATCATGTTATGGAATCTGATTTAATTGAATTGCGTCAGGTAAAGTGTTGGAGCAGGATTGTAAGAGACTTTCCAGTAGCTTCTTGTTGTATAAATTATGGTCAATAATAATCTGTTCATGTATCGGAGGCAGAAACAGATGTTTTGAACCAAACAGCCACTGGGGGGAGTTTTGCCATTGTGGCTCAATCATTCATGTTGTCGAATCAACTTCCCGGATTACGTCCAACACAACCCTTTGTGTGAGGGAGAGAGGGTGAGCGGGGTGAGTAGGGCGAGAGGGGTGACAGGGGGATGGAGGAGGGTGGGGGGTAGAGGAGGCTGGGAGCGAATTCTTGTCCAAACATTCTGCACGCGGATTTGTATTCATTGCACCCCTGTTGCTATTGATATCATTACGCGGGGTGCTCATGCTGAGAAGCGGGGGCCTGGCCGGGCGATGGGGAGGTCACGGAGCCCGGGGGCCCTAACGAGAAGTGACACTGGCTCCAGGTCGGCCAAGCATCCACCGGATTTCAATGGGAGCCGCACTTTCCCAGTCAGCGCATTAGATCAAAGATCATTACCTGTTAATCACAACACATGAGCGCGAGGGTTTCTGTTCCCATCCCTTGGCTTCGCTACACTATTCTGGGCTTAGTCCGGCTTTACAGGAGGCAGCTACCGGATTGGACTGACGAACCTCCACGGCCCCCCTGAGAACTGGAGGAAGCCCCCCACTCACCCATCCCACCTGCCCTGTCTCCCTCCCTTGTGATGGGAGACTACTGCTAGCTTGAGAATAGTATTTGAGCTGTTATTGCTTTAGCTGGTCTGAGATGAATCTACAGTCTGATCAGTCAAATACTAATAGCCCTTTTTATTTTTTACATTTGTCTTTATAAAGAGAGTTTCAAGGATACTCAGTCTTCTATATGGTGCACTATGTTTAATACTGCTACAGTCTGTCTATGTAATAGTCATGGGAGCAGCCTTGAGGAAATGCCGAAGTCTTTACTGTGTTGTTGTGCAGTGTCTCTCTCTAGATCCAAGGGCCAGGCCAGCTAGGACCAGCAGAGCCATGGTCTAATAACCCCTCTCTAATCCCATTTCGTGCTGCACCACGTTAGGTCACATCCTCCACCCGAGCGTGGTCAAACAACGTAGAGCTCCTGCGCTCCACGAGGGATGGAGACGACGCTCTTAAGGCTGGTTGGAGACTGGCTGGATGAGGGAGACCTTTTATCCTCTTCTGTTCCGACCGGTGACCAGACAACGGCGCCCCTGATGTCAGGACACCCATCCGGGCCACCATTTGTGGATGAGGTTAATAATGTGCAATGGCAGGAAGTATGTAGTGAGGATGATCTTGAAATGGCACTGTGTTTATGAAATTAAGAATGGTTCAAATTAATGATGCCAAAAAGCAGCAGACAGATCTGGCACTCAGTCTGATAAGCTATGTTATTGTAAATTAAGAAATCTAGTTACCAAGATAAAGAAAGGATATTATCAGCACATAATCGATGAAGTCAAGAGTTACTGGGCGGCAGGTAGCCTAGTGGTTAGAGTGTTGGACTTGTAACCGGAGGGTTGCAAGTTCAAATCCCCTAGCTGACAAGGAAAAAATCTGTCGTTCTGCCCCTGAACAAGGCAGTTAACCCACTGTTCCCCGGGCGCCGAAGACGTGGATGTTGATTAAGGCAGCCCCCCGCACCTCTCTGATTCAGAGGGGTTGGGTTAAAAGCGGAAGACACATTTCGGTTGAAGGCATTTGGTTGTACAACTGACTAATAATGGTGACTTTGACTTTGATGGGGGGAAAAAACGATGAAGAACTTTGAATGTTATGTGTAGGAATTCAAACCTCTGTCTCTTGTTTAATCAGAGGGTATATTTATTAATATACGGTACCAGTCAAGGGTTTTTCTTATTTTTTTTTACTATTTTCTACATTGTAGAATAATAGTGAAGACCTCAAAACTATGAAATAACATATGGAATCATGTAGTAACCAAAAAAGTGTTAAACAAATCAAAATATATTTTAGATTTTAGATTCTTCAAAGTAGCGACCCTTTGCCTTGATGACAGCTTTGCACACGCTTGGCATTCTCTCAACCAGCTTCACCTGGAATGCTTTTCCAACATTCTTGAAGGAGTTCCCACATATGCTGAGCACTTGTTGGCTGCTTTTCCTTCTCTCTGCCGTCATCCCAAACCATCTCAATTGAGTTGAGGTCGGGTGATTGTGGAGGCCAGGTCATCTGATGAAGCACCATCACTCTCCTTCTTGGTCAAATAGCCCTTACACAGCCTGGAGGTGTGTTGGGTCATTGTCCTGGTAAAAAACAGGTTGAAAGAATGCTGCTGTCTCTTTCTGATGATAAGTCACCAGGTACAGATAATCTTGACGAACAATTGCTTAGAGTTACAGCCAACCACATATAATAATAGGTGCTTGATGTGTGGGGTGTGCCCAGAAGTCTGGAAGAGTCAAAGGTCATTCCAAAATCTGCCTTCACTGGTCCTAATATTCATCCTATAAGCTTGCTGCTTGTATTAAAGTGCAATTCTGCCACTTTTCAACCTCATATTCATAATCTCCAGCATCCAAACCAGAGACTACATATGTGACAACAGCACGTTTCTATGATCTGTGGTTTAAAAAGATAAGAAGGTCCTAAACAATGCTTCTCTGTGACAGGGTAAGATGTAATAGTAAAAACTGTGATTTTCAAAACCTGCAATGAGTTTTCTAGCCCAAGAGAGGTTTTTTTCTTGTTCTTCACATCACCACGAATACCATAGTGCTTGAAATATATATATTTTTTTTAATGTTTAAAATGTATATATTTTTAGAAATGCATAATTTTCACATGTTGACACTGGCATTGTGATGGAGTTACCATTTTTTCCATTCTACAAGTATGGCCTAAGCGCAAATGACAGATGATTGGCTAAAGAGTATGGATGACGGGAAGTTAGAGGGTGCAGTGTTTTTAGACTTTAGGGCTGCTCTTAATGTAATTGATCATGAACTGTTGCTAGGTAAACTCAAATGTTATGGTTTTATGTCTGCTGCACTATCCTGGATGGAAAGCTATTTTATTTAATGGTAGCTTTTCGGACAGTAAATATTCACACTGTGGTTTTCCTCAAGGCAGCTGCCTAGGTCCCCTCCTCTACTCTTATCTTCTTTACTAATGATTTACCCTCAGTAATGAATAAAACAATTGTGGTTATGTGTGTTGATGACTCTACAATGTATAGCACTGCATCATCATATAATAGTTAAAAAAAATAATTGACCCCTTTTTCTCCCCAATTTTGTCATATCCAATTGGTAGTTACAGTCTTGTCCCATTGCTACAACTCCCGTACGGAGTCGGGAGTGGTGAAGGTTGAGAGCAGTGCCCCCACGACCCAGCCAAGCCGCACTGCTTCTTGACACAATGCCCGCTTAACACGGAAGCCAGCCACACCAATGTGTCAGAGGAAACACTGTACACCTGGCGACTGTGTCAGCGTGCATGTGCCCGGCCAGCCACAGGAGTCGCTAGACAAGGACATCCAGGCCGCCCAAACCCTCCCCTAACCTGGACGACGCTGGGCCAATTGTGCGCCGCCCCGTGGGTCTCCCGGTCGCGGCCGGCTGCAACAGAGCCTTTAGATTTTCTTTAGGAATATAGTAATTTTTCAGACCAATTAATGTATACTAGCAGCAAACATAAACACCAAACCAGACAAGCAAGTTCAGGTCATCTGATACCCCCAGACCAAGGACAAATCTCCACAAATCTACAGTAATATACAGAGCCATCACTGAATTGAATTCTTTACCAAATCACATTTCTTAGGCGAAAAGTAAATCCACCTTCAAGAAAACAAAATTAATAACATGTAGTGTGTTCGACCATATGACAGATACTGATCCCACTGAATGTTACATGTTTTACTCGTCAGATATTTAAATTGTCTGTAAAGTCTTAATGTATGGTGTCAGCTAATAGGGATCCTTTTTTTTTAAAGGATGCCAGGATGACTACATACACACGAACACGAACACACACACACACACACACACACACACACACACACACACACACACACACACACACACACACACACACACACACACACACACACACACACACACACACACACACACACACACACACACACACACACACACACACACACACACACACACACACACACACACACACACACACACACACACACACACACACACACATGCATTCAATCTGTTCTTCTGATACGTCTAGATTGAGAGGCCATGACAACGCAATTGGTTGACATGGGCTTCACACAGGCTGTAGCTCAATACAAGGACTTTCAGCATGCTCATGCTATTTCTTTGTATGGGACCATTTTAATCTGGTTTGACATCGTGTTTTTACATATTATCAAGTCCACTATGCCAAATATTGGCTACTAAAAACAGCTTCACAAAGCCCGAGCTCTATGGCGGTAAATCAAACCGCTCTATGGTATCGTATGGTATCTATCTGCGATAGCGATGTCCCGAAATTAGTCCCATAGTACATCATGTCCTTGGGAAATGGCTGCTGTGGCATGGTAGCGTCGCCCACTCCTCTGTATTTACCTTGCTGGTTCAGGGGGCTCCACAAAACACAAAGTGGAGGGGATGGGAGGGGGAGGAGTTGGCAGAAATATGTTGTTTCTGTGCAGTGTCCTGGGTCTTGAAATGCCAGCCTCTGTGCCCTGACCAGCATGGGAGTATGTGGACTGGAGGGAGAGGGTAGAGGATAGAGGGGGGAAAGAGAGAAGGGAGTGAAAAGGGGGGAGGGGGGAATGCTATACTGAAGGGTCCATGGCCCATTAATCGTTTGTTTGAGTTTCCGCCCTGGTGAGCATGTCATGTCTCCATTAGAAAAGGGTTTGTTTCTTCTTCCTGTCCGCCTCTTGGCAGCAGGGGGCTCTCACACATCTCACTTGGCTGTGTGCTGCTCTCTGGTGCCAGGCAGACTGTTCTCTGTGTGTGTGTGTGTGTGTGTGTGCACACGTTTTGTAGAGGAGTGGGAATTGGGCATGGATTAATTGTGTTGACTAAGGACTGGGAAGATGAGACGAGGGCTAGATAGCTGCTTGCTAATTCATTAATCCCAGGTTTTGATTTGTGCAGACATTGTGTCTCAAGTATTCATTTAATTTACTGTATATGTTGTTGATTTGAATTGTAGTATATACAGACTGAGTCAATAGGATTATTGAATTAGCAAACTGCTATTCCTCACATGAAGGCAAGATATCACTTCAAAATGGATAAGACTTCAACAATAGTATAATTTAAATAATTTGACTCTTCTAAAAAGTAAAGTAAGGCTTGCTTTAGCATTCACCAATACAGCATAGTGTAAACTACCTGCTAATGCTACTACAACTATACCATAAAACTGTATCACATACCGTAATATAATATAATGATTTGGTGTTATAACAGCCAGTCTGTGGGTCTAGCCAGTCACCCTGCTGGTCTGGGGAGGCTGACCTGCGCTGCCACCGCCTATCTTGATGTTAGTTTGACCTTTGACCCTGTGCTTTGCTGTAGACAGCGGCCTGCTGACCTGTTCAATGGGCTCTTTTATTCCGCTGACCTGTTGAGCCTTCCTCTTTAACATAAAATATGGCCTCCAAGCCAGCAATAGCCAGCCAATTAGGGCCCAGACGGAGATCAGAGTGGCACAATGAGCCGAGACTAATGAAGAGTCTTTATCCGCCTGTCTGATTTAACCTAGCCTAGTACTGCCACAGTCACAGCCATACTGCAGATGGTCTGGTTGTATGTACACACACACACACACACACACACACACACACACACACACACACACACACACACACACACACACACACACACACACACACACACACACACACACACACACACACACACACACACACACACACACACACACACACACACACACACACACACACACACACAGGACTGTCGGGACTGATCATTATTAGTGGCATACTCATTTAATTCACCTGTAATCTACGAGAGGATTGTGATTGTATATGGTCATTAAGCAGCTTAAAATGATTACTTAAGTTCAATGTATGGTCCAGTACTAGGGAATCATACCCACTGATGTTCTCCTAACCAGCCGCTAAACTTCGTCAACCAAATCGAGATCACTTTCTTGACCTTATAGCGATATCTCAGAGTGTTTTGCATTTGAGCATGTCAACATAAAAAACAGACAACATGTGGATAACACGTCAGCCTATGGTTCAATTGGCTAGTGATGGGTGAAGAATCGCACCCTGCATTGTTAAGCAAAACTGTCTGGCTATTGATTTCTGATATGTTGGTGGCTGCTGTGGTCTTACTGCTTGAGTGCCCCTTTCCCCCTCCACCTCTCATTCCATGTCGCTAACTCAGCCTGGCCTAGTGTGTGTACGTGTATGAAGGACTATCTCCTTTCTCCGCTCGTACTCTTAATCCCTCCTTTTTCTCTTTCCCTCTCTTTTTCTTTGCACCCCTGACTGACTCTCAGTAGCGTTTGTCATCTAGGGACACGGCCACAGCCGGACTAGACGATTGTCTCAGTTTAAAACAGCGACAGCATCTCTAGAGGTGTTCTTTGACTGGCTCGCCACACATTTGAGGTCCTTGTCAAAAGACAACATCTTTTTCCCCTGCCTCCCTGAGGAGTCCAGAGAGTGCCATCAAGGCCGCAGAGTGTCCTGTGCCTTCCAGAAGCCGGGAACACAATCAATAGCTTACTAGAGTGGAACCATAGTGGGCTGTGAGCTTCCATTTGTCACCTTGTCACGGTGAAACCCAGCTAATGTTTCGCCATGTCTCTGTGTGCTGGATTGATATCTGTTGCGCTTCAAGGCTCGAGGCTGTTGTCATAGTTAACCTCTCAGGTTTGTCGATAGAGAAAATATACTGGCAGCCCTAGTCACTAGTTTATACCTAACTATTGTGTAGATCAACTTGTAGCTATTGTTTAAAGCTTCTAGTTGCGTGAACAACAATCTTTCTAAGATGCTTGTGTACGTCCCCCATTTAATATTTTTTTGATATGCAGATCTTTGAAATAACAAAATAGAAATCATATACAGTCACCTCCCAAATTATTAGCACCCTTGATAAAGATGAGCAAAAAATGTATTATACAAATACCAAGCTATATTGTATGCTCAATTTTGAAAATGTGATTATTTTATACTAATACAATTGCTTAGAGAAATAGATTTTGTTTAACAAGTAAAAAAATTATAAGATTATTATAAATAAAAATAAACAAAATAAAATCTGCATCAACATCATACTTTTTAATGTTAATCTCAGTTTAAGGAACTGTATTGTGGTCTTCCATGACTTCCTGTTTCACTGGGGTATAAAAATGAGGTAACACACAAAGGTAACAAATCCCTTTGGTAACAAATCCCTTTGTCATCCATCACCATGGCGAATGGCAAAGAACTCACAAATAAAAAGAGACAGGCAATGGGTACAAAAACAATAAAAACATATATATATAAAAAAAAACATATATATACAGTATACCACTTGCCACTATTTTGGAAACAATTACGAAGTTTAAAACCACTGGAACAGTGGCAAACTAGCCTGGTAGAGGACTTATGTGTATCTTGTCCCCACTCACAGTGAGGAAGATGGTTCAGGAAGCAAAGAAAAGTCCAATGGTCACAGTTAGAGAATCACAGAACTTGGTCTCCAAATCTACAATTAGACTCCACCTCCATGCCAATAGGCTATTTGTATTGATTGCCATTAAAAAGCTTTATTGAGAGCAACCAACAAATGTAAAAGCCTGGAGTTTGCTAAACAGCATTGGTACTTGGATTGGAACTAGTGCTATGGTCAGATGACATGAAAATAAAGCTCTTTGGCCACACACATTGGTGGGTTTGGTCTTGAAAGAAGGATGCATATGCAGAAAATGACCTCATACCTGCTGTAAAATATGGTGGTGGTTGATGTTTTACGGTCCTGTGGGGCTCAATTGGTAGAGCATGGTGCTTGCAACGGCAGGGTTGTGAGTTTGATTCCCACAGGGGACAAGTAAGAAAATGTAGTCGCTCTGGATAAGAGCTCCTGGTAAAATGGGGCCACTGCTCCTGTGGCCCTTGTTAAGGTCAACGACATCATGAACTTTACCAAGTACCAGGAAAGGTTTTACAAAAACCTGGTTGCCTCTGCCAGGAGGCTGAAACTTGGCCGCAAGTGGATCTTCCAGCAAGACAATGACCCCCCATCACACATCAAAATCTATAAAGAACTGGTTAATTGAAAATGTTGCAATGGCCATCTCAGCCTCCGGACAACATTTAAAACCTGTAGTTTGAATTGAAGAGGGCAGTCCATAAGAGCAGAGTAGACCAAATAGTATAAATGAACTGGGAAGATTCTGTATGGAGGAATGGTCTAAGATCTCTCCCAATGTGTTCTCCCATTTTAATAAAGCACTTTAGAAAAAGGCTAAGTGACATTATCCTTGCAAGGCTAGGGTGCACAAAGTGCTGAAAACGGGGGTGCCAATATTTTTGACACCTATCTTTTTTACATTTGTTTATATTACTTGTTAAACTAAATATTTTTCGGTGAGAAATTGTATTAGTATAAAAGTATTTCCCCATTTTTTGAGCCTACAATACACTGTAGCTCAATATTTGCATGATTTATTTTATATAGTCTCTTTTGCTCATCTTAATCAAGGGTGACAAGAATTTTGGAAGAGAGTTCACAATACTAAACACACTCTCAAACAGAGAGATGCTGAAACACAATGGCAGCATGGGAGCCATCCATTATTGTCTCTGATGTCTTGCTCTCTAACTGATTTTCAAATGCTGAGATAAGCCCTTCACGGAGACGAGAAGCAGGCCTGGGTATTTTTACCCAAGGATCCACTTCTGTCCATGGGCTCAGATAATAAAGATGGTCCCAGAGCAAAGATTACCACCGATCCATGCCAGCCCCCCTCATTTTTCACAGCACTTTATTCGGGCAGAAGCTACTTGGTTAAGTACTTGTTAAGTGTGTTATGTACACACAAACATTGCCCTGGTGATGGTCCATTCTAAGTGTGCCTGTCATGTCCGGTGGAGGAGGACTGAAGGAGAACGTGTGGGAGGAGACCAGATCAGACCAGACAACATAATTCACCACTTGTGCACTTTGATCACAAGGGAACATTAACCTTCCTTCAAGAGGCCTTGTGTATTACAACGAGAGCCAGTGTTCTCATTATGAACATATCTCTATGATTATTACTAATTTAACCCTTGACGTGCCAACACTTCACTTAGGACAAGTGCGAACAGCCAGAGACACTTCTCAGTGTGATGTGTACGTAGTTAAGATACGGTCTCAGTTTAATAATGTGCTCTAGCTGGAACGGATGTGTGCATATGGATGCATGATGAATGACACAAATTCCCTTGTCTTGGGATATGACTATAAACCCATTTGAACATGTCTACAGCAATGTTTTCACTCAGGATTCATCTTTTGTAACATCTCCCCACAACTGGATGGGAACTCTTTCGGTTCTAATAACACATTTAGCTTGTTTACTTCTTTCATTGTAAACATGTCACTGAAGTCTATCTTCAAAGGCTCCTTGAACCAGACTGATGGTGGAAGATCTTTGTACAAGCTGTGCTGAGAACCTTCTTCTTTACACAAGAATGGGGTCAGAGGGGAATGTATCTCCACAGATATCTACCTGTCCAGAAGACATCAAACATTTGCCACCAAAGATGATGATGTAGAGACAATAAAGCTGCTGCTGATGATAATGGCTATGACGAATATCGTCGCCCCACACTTTGTTCTGATAACAAGTTCCTTAAGAAGTCCCCCACCCCAATAACTGCTCTTCCATAGACATAAAAGACAAACCATACTTTGAACATTCCACTTTTCTTTCCATGATCTTGGCACCCCTCACGTCATCACAATAACTCCCCAGCAGATGCACGCACCACGGAGAGAAGGGTTAAGAGGGAAAGGGGGCCCTGAAAGAAAGCACTGCTTAACCTTGACCCGTCTGGGAGGGGGGGTTCTCCAACGTGTCTGTGTGTGACTACAGCTGCCCCCCTCACCACTTTGCACAGTGTTTACATTCTGGGGGAAGTCTTTATCTCCCCTGGGCCTGGGGTCCCTCTGGGTGAGTTTACATAGCGAACACACTGCTGGCCGGGCCAGCCGCAGACGGAGCCTTCCTGGGAAAGCAAGGGGAGAGCGCTGTCACACACTCATCCATCTGCATTCTGGGCCAGCAGCACCGGTTCCGAGCAGAGCGGAGCGGACTGGCCTTCTCCCAGACTCAAACACTGCAGAAGTAGGTTACCTGGAGTCTAGGGGCTGGAGCTGAGCTAGAAGGCCTGTATAAACTCCAGCAAGTGGAGATGTTTGAGCAGACACTTTTCTATGTGATCATGTTATAGCTGACATTTTGTTATATTATAACTCTAACAGCTGTATGTCAAATAAATGAAATGATAAGGTTTAGGAATTTACTCTGTTGACCCTTAAATGATAGTGAGATTGGAGGGAAGAAGATGAACGTACAGTTTCCATTAAAAGGCCCTTTTGCCATAATGAGGAATAAGAACTACTCCTGGTAGGATCTTGAAGATGTACACATTAAGACAATATGACTGGCATAACAGTGATGTGTGTATGGGTGGTATCCTAGAGTCCTGCCTATCATTGCTGATGTCTGTCTGTCTGTCTGTTTTCCCATCAATCACATTCTAGCTATCCACTATCCAGCCAAGCCTATCTAGGGCTCTCAGTTAAGATATGGGGCTGTGGGCTCTGTTGCACATTGTTATTGTCACCTGTCAAGTGTTAGTTTAATAATGCTAACTATCAGTCAATGCTGCTAACTAATAGGATTCTAGAAGTAGGCTCAACTAGACATGCTACAGTACAGTGAGAGAACAAGGTGTGAGTTAACTTTCAGTGAGACAAATGAGGCCTCTTAAACCGCTATCTTTTATTAGAAAGAACAAAACAGTCAAAGTGATGCATAGGTTACAAAAGCTATTGTTACGATGATGATCATTTGTTTTACACACTCATTTATCTTGACTCAGGGCCAATTTGTTTTGGAAGTGCATGGAAGAATCAGACCACTAACCAAATAAAATAGACCCTTCAACCCCTCTCCAGAGAATTTTATATACACACATGTACACACACACACACGCACGTGTGCGCACACACACACACACGCATGCGCACACACACACATGTCCAAATGCACACGTAGTCTATAGACATTGAGGTTGAGAAGAAGAAAAGGACTATTCTGTTCGAGGCGATAGCTAAGCTGTTAGAAAAGTCAAACTACCTGTCACAGATGAGATAAAAGGAGCAGCTGATTCACTGCCCTGCTTTGGAGAATCCCACTAATGATCTTTGTGATACCATGAAGCACACCGTAGCAAACACCCTTATCTGTGGAGTGTAGAGCTAATATTTTGAAATAAACTGCCCTATGCATTTGCATTTGGCCAGTGAAGCTAAAATGTTTAATTTGGTTCTATACTCCAGCATTTTGGATAGTAGATTGAATGGTTCATATGAGGCGACAGTACATAATGTCACCTTTTATTTAAGGGTATTTTCATACATATCTGTTTGACCGTTTAGAAATGAGAGCACTTTATGTATCTAGTCCCCCCATATGAATATACCCTCAAATAAAAGTGACACCTTGTACTGTCACCTCATATGAAACATTTAATCTCAAATCTGAAATGCTGGAGTATAGGGCCAAAATGACCAACTTTAGCTTCACTGTCCAAATAAATACATAGGGGAATGTATGTACACTCCCCTGCGTATTTACTTGGACAGTGAAGCAAACATTTTTTAGTTGAAATCAAATGTTTTATGAGGCGACAGTACAGAATGTCACCTTTTATTTGAGTATATTTTCATATCTGTTTTACCATTTAGAAATGAAAGTACTTTATGTATCTAGTCCCCCCATTTGAAGGTGTCATAAGTATTTGAACAAATTCACTTATAGTGTATTAAAGTAACCAAAAGTTTAGTATTTGATCCCATATTACTAGCGAAAAGTGACTACATCAACCTTGTGAGTCTACAAACTTGTTGGATGCGTTTGCAGTTTGTTTTGGTTGTATTTCGGATTATGTTGTGCCCAATAGAAATTAATGGTAAATAATGTACAGTCATTTTGAAGTAACTTTTATTGTAAATAAGAATATAATGTTTCTGAACATTTCTACGTTAATGTTGATGCTACCATGATTATGGATCATCATGAATGAATCGTGAATAATGACAGTGAGGAAGTTACAGATGCACAAAGATCATGCCTCCAAAACATGCTGAACTCTCGCCATTACCAATAACAGGGGAGGTTAGCATTTTATATCATACCTCCAAAACATGCTGAACTCTCGCCATTACCAATAACAGGGGAGGTTAGCATTTTATATCATACCTCCAAAACATGCTGAACTCTCGCCATTACCAATAACAGGAGGTTAGCATTTTATATCATACCTCCAAAACATGCTGAACTCTCGCCATTACCAATAACAGGGGAGGTTAGCATTTTATATCATACCTCCAAAACATGCTGAACTCTCGCCATTACCAATAACAGGGGAGGTTAGCATTTTATATCATACCTCCAAAACATGCTGAACCCCGCCATTACCAATAACAGGGGAGGTTAGCATTTTTGGGGAGGTATGATGTTTATGCCCCTGTAATTTTCTAACCCATTATTCACGATTTATTCATGATTATCCATAATCATGGTAGCATCCACATTCATGTAGAAGTGTTCAGAAACATATGATATTCTTATTTACAATGAAAGTGACTTTAAAAGGACACAATACATGCATCCAACAAGTTTGTAGAGTCTCAATAATATATAATAATAATAATATGCAGCGCCTTCAGAAAGTATTCATGCCCCTTGACCTATTCCACATCGTTGTGTTACAGCCGGAATTCAAAATGGAATAAATATTTTTTTTTTCTCACCCATCTACACACCCCATAATGACAGTGACAAGATGTTTTTAAAAACGTTTGCACATTTACTGAAAATGAAATAAAGAAATATCTAATTTACATACACTACCATTCAAAAGTTTGGGGTCACTTAGAAATGTCCTTGTTTTTGAAAGAAAAGCAACTTTTTTGTCCATTAAAATAACATCAAATTCATCAGAAACACAGCGTAGACATTGTTAATGTTGTAAATGACTATTGAAGCTGGAAACGGCAGATGATTTTTAATTTTATGGAATGTCGACACAGGCGTACAGAGGCCCATTATCAGCAACCATCACTCCTGTGTTCCAACGGCACGTTGTGTTAGCTAATCCAAGTTTATCATTTTAAAAGGCTAATTTATCTTTAGAAGGCCAGCATTCCGGAGTCGCCTCTTCACTGTTGATGTTGAGACTGGTGTTTTGTGGCGACTATTTAATGAAGCTGCCAGTTGAAGACTTGTGAAGCGTCTGTTTCTCAAAGTAGACATTCTAATGTACTTGTCCTCTTGCTCAGTTGTGCACCGAGGCCTCCCACTCCTCTTCTATTCTGTTTAGAGACAGTTTGCGCTGTTCTGTGAAGGGAGTAGTACACAGCGTTGTACCAGATCTTCAGTTTCTTGGCATTTTCTCGCATGGAATAGCCTTCATTTCTCAGAACAAGAATAGACTGACAAGTTTCAGAAGAAAGTTTCTGGCCATTTTGAGCCTGTAATCGAACCCACAACTGCTGATGCTCCTGTAACACTGCCTGTGTGTAGCTGGTGTAGAGGAGTCAGGTGCAGGAGAGCAGATATGAGTAATAAATGTATTTTACTCAAAATAATCACAAATACAACTCAATAATTCGAGCCCACAATAACGGACCGTATTACAAAACAAACAATCCCTCACAAACAAACATGGGGGAACAGAGGGTTAAATAATGAACAAGTAATTGTGGGATTAAAACCAGGTGTGTAAAACAAGGACAAAACCAATGGAAAACGAAAAGTGGATCGGCGATGGCTAGAAGACCGGTGATGTCGACCGCCAAACGCCGCCCGAACAAGGAGAGGGACTGACTTCCAGCTACAATAGCCATTTACAACATTAACAATGTCGACACTATATTTCTGATCAATTTGATGTTATTTTAATGGATAAAAAAATTTGCTTTTCTTTCAAAAACTAGGACAAGTGACCCCAAACTTTTGAACGGTAGTGTAAGTATTCACACCCCTTTGCTATGACACTTCAAATTGAGCTCAGGTACAACCAATTTCCCAGTAATGGCCAATCTTCAAGTCTTTCCAAAGATTTTCAATGGTATTCAAGTCTGGGCTTTGGCTGGGCCACTCAAGGACTTTCACGTTCTTGTTCTGAAGCCATTCCAGTGTTACTTTGGCTGTATGCTTGGGGTCATTGTCCTGTTGGAACGTAAATTGTCGTCCCAGTCTAAGGTCGCTTGCACTCTGAAGCAGGTTCTCATCAAGGATTTGCCTGTATTTGGCTCCATTAATTTCCCCCTCTATCCTTACCAGTCTCCCATTCCCTGTCGCTGAAAAGCATTCCCATGCATGATTCTGCCACCACCATGCTTCACGGTAGGGATGGTGTTAAGACTGGTGAAGAGCTGTGCCTGGTTTTCTTCAGACATAGCACTTTGCGTTCAGACCAAAGAGTTACATTGTTGTCTCATCAGACCTGAGAATCTTTTGCCTTATGCTCTGTCTTTCTTGTGCTTTTTTTCAAATTCTAGGCATGCTGTCATGTGCCTTTTTCTCAGGAGTGGCTTCCGTCTGGTCACTCTCCCATAAAGCCCAGATTGGTGAAGTGTTATTTCCTTCTGGCAGGTTCTCGCATCTCAGAGACGGAACTCTGTAGTTCTGTCAGAGTGGCCGTTGGTCATCTCCCTGACCAAGGTCCTTCTTGCCTGGTTGCTCACTTTGGTCAGATGACCAGCTCTAGGCAGAGTCTGGGTAGTTCCATACTTTTTCCATTTCCCAATGATGGAGACTACTGTGCTCTTGGAAACTTTCAACACTCTATAAATTATACCCTTCCCCAGATATATGTCTCAGAGATCTACAGACAGTTCCTTGGACTTTATGGTATAGTTTCCACTCTAAAATGCACTGTCAACTGTGGGACCTTATACAGACAGGTGTGTTTCTTTCTAATTCATGTCCAAACAAATGAATTTGCGACAGGTGGACTCCAATCAGCTTTAGGAGAGCACAGGAGAGCAGCCATATAGCTGTGATCAATGTGGGAAAAGCTTTTCTCGGATAGAACACTTTAAAGGACACCAGAGAACACACACAGGAGAGAAATCTTATAGCTGTGATCAATGTAGGAAGAGTTTTACTCAGTCAAGCAACCTGAATAGACAAGTTGATGTGCAGAGAAACAAGATAATTGAGGTACAGTGAGGGAAAAAAGTATTTGATCCCCTGCTGATTTTGTACGTTTGCCCACTGACAAAGAAATAGTCTATAATCAGTCTATAATTTTAATGGTAGGTTCATTTGAACAGTGAGAGACAGAATAACAACCAAAAAATCCAGAAAAACGCATGTGAAAAATTGTATAACTTGATTTGCATTTCAATGAGGGAAATAAGTATTTGACCCCCTTTCAATCAGAAAGATTTCTGGCTCCCAGGTGTCTTTTATACAGGTAACAGACTGAGATTAGGAGCACACTCTTAAAGGGAGTGCTCCTAATCTCAGTTTGTTACCTTTATAAAAGACACCTGTCCACAGAAGTAATCAATCAATCAGATTCCAAACTCTCCACCATGGCCAAGACCAAAGAGCTCTCCAAGGATGTCAGGGACAAGATTGTGGACCTACACAAGGCTGGAATGGGCTACAAGACCATCACCACGCAGCTTGGTGAGAAGGTGACAACAGTTGGTGCGATTATTCTCAAATGGAAGAAACACAAAAGAACTGTCAATCTCCCTCGGCCTGGGGCTCCATGAAAGATCTCACCTCGTGGAGTTGCAATGATCATGAGAACGGTGAGGAATCAGCCCAGAACTACATGGGAGGATCTTGTCAATGATCTCAAGGCAGCTGGGACCATAGTCACCAAGAAAACAATTGGTAACACACTACGCCGTGAAGGACTAAAATCCTGCAGCGCCCGCAAGGTCCCCCTGCTCAAGAAAGCACATATACATGCTCGTCTGAAGTTTGCCAATGAACATCTGAATGATTCAGAGGACAACTGGGTGAAAGTGTTGTGGTCAGATGAGACCAAAATGGAGCTCTTTGGCATCAACTCAAGTCGCCATGTTTGGAGGAGGAGGAATGCTGCCTATGACCCCAAGAACACCATCACCACCGTCAAACATGGAGGTGGAAACATTATGCTTTGGGGGTGTTTTTCTGCTAAGGGGACAGGACAACTTCACCGCATCAAAGGGACGATGGACGGGGCCATGTACCGTCAAATCTTGGGTGAGAACCTCCTTCCCTCAGCCAGGGCATTGAAAATGGGTCGTGGATGGGTATTCCAGCATGACAATGACCCAAAACACACGGCCAAAGCAACAAAGGAGTGGCTCAAGAAGAAGCACATTAAGGTCCTGGAGTGGCCTAGCCAGTCTCCAGACCTTAATCCCATAGAAAATCTGTGGAGGGAGCTGAAGGTTCGAGTTGCCAAACGTCAGCCTCAAAACCTTAATGACTTGGAGAAGATCTGCAATAAGGAGTGGGACAAAATCCCTCCTGAGATGTGTGCAAACCTGGTGGCCAACTACAAGAAACGTCTGACCTCTGTGATTGCCAACAAGGGTTTTACCACCAAGTACTAAGTCATGTTTTGCAGAGGGGTCAAATACTTATTTTCCTCATTAAAATGCTAATCAATTTATAAAAATTTTCACATGCGTTTTTCTGGATGTTTTTGTTGTTATTCTGTCTCTCACTGTTCAAATAAACCTACCATTAAAACTATAGACTGATCATTTCTTTGTCAGTGAGCATACGTACAAAATCAGCAGGGGATCAAATACTTTTTTCCCTCACTGTAGATACAGTTGAAGTCGGAAGTTTACATACACTTAGTTTGGAGTCATTAAAACTCGTTTTTCAACCACTCCACAAATTTCTTGTTAACAAACTATAGTTTTGGCAAGTCGGTTAGGACATCTACTTTGTGCATGACATTTGTTTACAGACAGATTATTTCACTTATTATTCACTGTATCACAATTCCAGTGGGTCAGAAGTTTACATACACTAAGTTGACTGTGCCTTTAAACAGCTTGGAAAATTCCAGAAAATAATTTCATGGCTTTAGAAGCTTCTGATAGGCTAATTGACATCATTTTAAAAACATTTATTTTTATTTGACCTTTATTTAACCAGGTAGGCTAGTTGAGAACAAGTTCTCATTTACAACTGCGACCTGACCAAGATAAAGCACAGCAGTTTGATATATACACTGCTCAAAAAAATAAAGGGAACACTTAAACAACACAATGTAACTCCAAGTCAATCACACTTCTGTGAAATCAAACTGTCCACTTAGGAAGCAACACTGATTGACAATAAATTTCACATGCTGTTGTGCAAATGGAATAGACAACAGGTGGAAATTATAGGCAATTAGCAAGACACCCCCAATAAAGGAGTGGTTCTGAAGGTGGTGACCACAGACCACTTCTCAGTTCCTATGCTTCCTGGCTGATGTTTTGGTCACTTTTGAATGCTGGCGGTGCTTTCACTCTAGTGGTAGCATGAGACGGAGTCTACAACCCACACAAGTGGCTCAGGTAGTGCAGCTCATCCAGGATGGCACATCAATGCGAGCTGTGGCAAGAAGGTTTGCTGTGTCTGTCAGCGTAGTGTCCAGAGCATGGAGGCGCTACCAGGAGACAGGCCAGTACATCAGGAGACGTGGAGGAGGCCGTAGGAGGGCAACAACCCAGCAGCAGGACCACTACCTCTGCCTTTGTGCAAGGAGGAGCACTGCCAGAGCCCTGCAAAATGACCTCCAGCAGGCCACAAATGTGCATGTGTCTGCTCAAACGGTCAGAAACAGACTCCATGAGGGTGGTATGAGGGCCCAACGTCCACAGGTGGGGGTTGTGCTTACAGTTCAACACCGTGCAGGACGTTTGGCATTTGCCAGAGAACACCAAGATTGGCAAATTCGCCACTGGCACCCTGTGCTCTTCACAGATGAAAGCAGGTTCACACTGAGCACGTGACAGACGTGACAGAGTCTGGAGACGCCGTGGAGAACGTTCTGCTGCCTGCAACATCCTCCAGCATGACCAGTTTGGCGGTGGGTCAGTCATGGTGTGGGGTGGCATTTCTTTGGGGGGCCGCACAGCCCTCCATGTGCTCGCCAGAGGTAGCCTGACTGCCATTAGGTAACGAGATGAGATCCTCAGACCCCTTGTGAGACCATATGCTGGTGCGGTTGGCCCTGGGTTCCTCCTAATGCAAGACAATGCTAGACCTCATGTGGCTGGAGTGTGTCAGCAGTTCCTGCAAGAGGAAAGCATTGATGCTAAGGACTGGCCCGCCCGTTCCCCAGACCTGAATCCAATTGAGCACATCTGGGACATCATGTCTCGCTCCATCCACCAACGCCACGTTGCACCACAGACTGTCCAGGAGTTGGCGGATGCTTTAGTCCAGGTCTGGGACGAGAACCCTCAGGAGACCATCCGCCACCTCATCAGGAGCATGCCCAGGCGTTGTAGGGAGGTCATTCAGGCACGTGGAGGCCACACACACTACTGCGCCTCATTTTGACTTGTTTTAAGGACATTACATCAAAGTTGGATCAGCCTGTAGTGTGGTTTTCCACTTTAATTTTGAGTGTGACTCCAAATCCAGACCTCCATGGGTTGATACATTTGATTTCCATTGATAATCTTTGTGTGATTTTTGTTGTCAGCACATTCAACTATGTGAAGAAAAAAGTATTTAATAAGATTATTTCATTCATTCAGATCTATGATGTGTTATTTTAGTGTTCCCTTTATTTTTTTGAGCAGTGTACAACAACAAAGAGTTACACATGGAATACACAGACATACAGGCAATAATACAGTAAAAACATGAATAAATAAAAAATAAAATAAAGTCTATATACAGTGAGTGCAAATGAGGTAAGATAAGGGAGGTAGGGCAACAAATAGGCCATGGTGGTGAGGTAATTACAATATAGCAATTAAACACTGGTATGGTAGATGTGCAGAAGATAAATGTGCAAGTTACTGGGGTGCAAAGGAGCAAAATAAATAAATACAGTATGGGGATGAGGTAGTAGGATGGGCTGTTTACAGATGGGCTATGTGCAGGTGCAGAGATCTGTGAGCCGCACTGACAGCTGGTGCTTAAAGCTAGTGAGGGAGATATGAGTCTCCAGCTTCAGTGATTTTTGTAGTTCGTTCCAGTCATTGGCAGCAGAGAACTGGAAGGAAAGGCGGCCAAAGTAGGAATTGGCTTTTGGGGTGACCAGTGAGATATACCGGCTGGAGCGCGTGCTGCGGGTGGGTGCTGCTATGATGACCAGTGAGCTGAGATAAGGCGGGGCTGTACCTATCAGAAACCTGTAGATGACCTGGAGCCAGTGGGATTGGCGACGAGAATGAAGCGAGGGCCAGCTAACGAGAGCGTACAGGTCGCAGTGGTGGGTAGTATATGGGGATTTGGTGACAAAACGGATGGCACTGTGATAGACTGCATCCAATTTGTTGAGTAGAGTGTTGGAGGCTATTTTATAAATGACTTCGCCGAAGTCGAGGATCGGTAGGATGGTCTGTTTTACGAGGGTATGTTTGGCAGCATGAAGGATACTTAGGAAGCCGATTCTGGATTTCATTTTGGATTTGAGATATTTAATGTGAGTCTGGAAGGAGAGTTTACAGTCTAGCCAGACACCTAGGTATTTGTAGTTGTCCACATATTCTAAGTCAGAGCCGTCCAGAGTAGTGATGCTGGACAGGCGGGCAGGTGCGGGCAGTGATCGGTTGAAAAGCATGCATTTAGTTTTACTTGCATTTAAGAGCAGTTGGAGGCCACAGAATGAGAGTTGTATGGCATTGAAGCTCGTTAGGAGGTTAGTTAATACAGTGTCCAAAGAAGGGCCAGAGGTATACAGAATGGTGTCTGCGTAGAGGTGGATCAGAGAATCACCAGCAGCAAGAGCGACATCATTGATGTATACAGAGAAGAGAGTTGGCCCGAGAATTGAACCCTGAGGCACCCCCATAGAGACTGGCAGAGGTCCGGACAACAGGCCCTCCGATTTGACACACTGAACTCTATCTGAGAAGTAGTTGGTGAACCATGCGAGGCAATCATTTGAGAAACCAAGGCTGTTGAGTCTGCCAATAAGAATGTGGTGATTGACAGAGTCGAAAGTCTTGGCCAGGTCAATGAATACGGCTGCACAGTAATGGCTCTTATCGATAGCGGTTATGATATTGTTTAGGACCTTGAGTGTGGTCATTTGAGTCAATTGGATGTGTACCTGTGGATGTATTTCAAGAACTACCTTCAAACTCAGTGCCTCTTTGCTTGACATCATGGGAAAATCAAAAGAAATCAGTCAAGACCTCAGAAAGTAAATTGTAGACCTCCACAAGTCTGGTTCATCCTTGGGAGCAATTTCCAAATGTCTGAAAGTACCACGTTCATCTGTACAAAAAATAGCACGCAAATATAAACACCATGGGACAACGCAGCCGTCATGCCGCTCAGGAAGGAGAAGCGTTCTGTCTCCTAGAGCTGAATGTACTTTGGTGCGAAAAGTGCAAATCAATCCCAGAACAACAGCAAAGGACCTTGTGAAGATGCTGGAGGAAACAGGTACAAAAGTATCTATATCTACAGTAAAACGAGTCCCTATATCGACATAACCTGAAAGGCTGCTCAAAACCGCCATAAAAAATGCCAGACTACAGTTTGCAACTGCACATGGGGACAAAGATCTAACTTTTTGGAGAAATGTCCTCTGGTTTGATGAAACAAAAATATAACTTTTTGGCCATAATGACGTTGTTATGTTTGGAGGAAAAAAGGGGATGCTTGCAAGCTGAAGAATTCCATCCCAACCGTGAAGCACGGGGGTGGCAGCATCATGTTGTGGGGGTGCTTTGCTGCAGGATGGACTGGTGCACTTCACAAAATAGATGGCATCATGACGAAGGAAAATTACGTGGATAAATTGAAGCAACATCTCAAGACATCAGTCAGGAAGTTGAAGCTTGGTCGCAAATGGGTCTTCCAAATGAACAATGACCCCAAGCATACCACCAAAGTTGTGGAAAAAAGGACAACAAAGCTCTGACCTCAATCCTATAGAAAATGTGTGGGCAGAACTGAAAAGCGTGTGCGAGCAAGGAGGCCTACAAACCTGACTCAGTTACACCAGCTATGTCAGGAGGAATGGGCCAAGATTCACTCAACTTATTGTGGGAAGCTTGTGGAAGGCTACCCCGAAATGTTTGACCCAAGTTAAACAATTTAAAGGCAATGCTACCGAATACTAATTGAGTGTATGTAAATTTCTGACCCACTGGGAATGTGATGAAACAAAAATCTTTCTCTCTACTATTATTCTGACATTTCACATTCTTAAAATAAAGTGGTGATCCTAACATACCAAAGACAGGGATTTTTTACTAGGATTAAATGTCAGGGATTGTGAAAACTGAGTTTAAATGTATTTGGCTAAGGTGTATGTAAACTTCCGACTTCAACTGTAGGTAGGGGTAAAGTGACTAGGCAACAGGATAGATAATAAACTGATGCAGCAGTAGCGTATGTGACGAGTCAAAATAGTTAGTCCAAAAGGGGGTTAATGCAGATAGTCCGGGTAGGTATTTGGTAAACTTATGGTTTGGTGGTAGAAGCTGTTCAGGGTCCTGTTGGTTCCAGACTTGGTGCATCGGTAACGCTTGTCATGCTGTAGCAGAGAGAACAGTATGACTTGGGTGGCTGGAGTCTTAGACAATTTTTAGGGCCTTCCTCTGACACCGTCTGGTATAAACCTGGATGGCAGGGGAGCTCGGCTCCAGTGCCGTATGGACTGCCCTCTGTAGCGCCGTATGCACTGCCCTCTGTAGTGCCTTGCAGTCAGATGATAAGCAGTTGCCATACTAAGCGGTGATGCAGCCAGTCAAGATGTTCTCAATGCTGCAGCTGTAGAACCTTTTGAGGATCTGAGGGCCCATGCCAAATATTTTCAGCCTCCTGAGGGGAAAAAGGCATTGTCGTGCCTTCTTCATGACAGTTTTGGTGTGTGTGGACCATGTTAATTCCTTAATGATGTGGACACTGAGGAACTTGAAGCTCTCAACCAGTCGATGTGGATTTGGGGTGTGCTCGGCCCCATTTCCTGTAGTCCACGATCCACTCCTTTGACTTGCTGACTTTGAGGGAGACGTTGTTGTCCTGGCACCACACTGCCAGGCCTCTAAACCCCTCCCTATAGGCTGTCTCATTGTCATCGGTGATCAGGCCTACCACTGTCGTGTCGTCAGCAAACTTAATAATGGTGCTGGAGTCATGGGCGGCCACACAGTCGTGCATAAACAAGGAATACAGGAGGGGACTAAGCACGCACCCTTGACGGGCCCCCGTGTTGAGGGTTAGCGTGGCGGATGTGTTGTTGCCTACCATCACCACCTGGGGGTGGCCTGTCAGGAAGTCCAGGACCCAGTTGCATAGGGAGGTGTTCAGTCCCAGGGACTTGATCTTAGTGATGAACTTGGAGACCACTATGGTGTTGATCGCTGAGCTGTACTCAATTAACCGAATTCTCACATACAGTACCAGTCAAAAGTTTGGACACACCTACTAATTTCAGGGTTTTTCTTTATTATTTTTTTATTATTTTCTACATTGTATAATAATAATGAAGACATCAAAACCATGAAATAACACAGATGGAATCATGTAGTAACCAAACAAGTGTTAAACAAACAAAATAGATTTTATATTTGAGATTAGCCACCCTTTGTCTTGATGACAGCTTTGCACACTCTTGGCATTCTCTCAACCAGCTTCACGAGGTAGTCACCTGGAATGCATTTCAATTAACAGGTGTGCCTTGTTAAAAGTTCATTTGTGGAATTTCTTTCCTTCTTAATGCGTTTGAGCCAATCAGTTGTGTTGTGACAAGGTAGGGGTGATATACAGAAGATAGCCCTATTTGGTAAAAACCAAGTCCATATTATGACAATAACAGCTCAAATAAGCAAAGAGAAAGGACAGTGCATCATTACTTTAAGACAGGAAGGTCAGTCAATACGGAAATGTTCAAGAACTTTGAAAGTTTCTTCAAGTGCAGTCTCAAAAACCATGAAGCTCTATGATGAAACTCTCATGAGGACCGCCACAGGAAAGGAAGACCCAGAGTTACCTCTGCTGCAGAGTTACCAGCCTCAGAAATTGCAGACCAAATAAATACTTCACAGAGTTCAAGTAACAGACACATCTTAACATCAACTGTTCAGAGGAGACCACGTGAATCACGCCTTCATGGTCGAATTGCTGAAAAGAAACCACTACTTAAGGACACCAATAAGAAAAAACTTGTTGGGGCCAAGAACCACAAGCAATGGACATTAGTCTGATGAGTCCAAATTTGAGCTTTTTGGTTCCAACCGCCGTCTTTTTGTGAGACGCAGAGTAGGTGAATGGATGATCTCCGCATGTGTGGTTCCCACCGTGAAGCATGGAGGAGGTGTGATGGTGTGGGGGTGCTTTGCTGGTGACACTGTCAATGATTTATTTACAATTCATGGCACACTTAACCAGCATGGCTACCACAGCATTCTTCAGCAATATGCCATCCCATCTGGTTTGTCCCACTATCATTTGTTTCAACAGGACAATGACCCAACACACCTCCAGGCTGTGTAAGGGCTATTTGACCAAGAAGGAGAGTGATGGAGTGCTGCATCAGATGGCCTGGCCTCCACAATCACCCGACCTCAACCCAATTGAGATGGTTTGGGATGAGTTGGATCGCAGAGTGAAGGAAAAGCAGCCAACAAGTGCTCAGCATATGTGGGAACTCCTTCAAGACTGTTGGAAAAGCAATCCAGGTGAAGCTGGTTGAGAGAATGCCAAGCGTGTGCAAAGCTCTCATAAAGTCAAAGGGTGGTTACTTTGAAGAATCTTAAATATATTTTGATTTGTTTAACACTTTTCTGGTACATGATTCCATATGTGTTATTTCATAGTTTTGATGTCTTCACTATTATTCTACAATAAAGAAAAATAAAGAAAAACCCTTGAATAAGTAGGTCCAAACTTTTGACTGGTGCTGTAGGTGTTCCTCTTGTCCAGGTGGGAGAAGGCAGTGTGGATTCCACTAGAGATTGTGTCATCTGTGGATCTTTTGGGGTGGTATGCGAATTGGAATGGGTCCAGGGTGTCTGAGATGATGGTGTTGACGTGAGCCATGAGCCATGACCAGCCTTTCAAAACATTTCATGGCTATAGATGTGAGTCATTTAGATGGGTTACCTTGGTGTTCTTGGGCACAGGGACAATGGTGGTCTGCTTGAAATATGTAGGTATTACATACTGGGTCAGGGAGAGGTGGAAAATGTTTGAGTCCTGGTAATCCGTCTGGCCATGCATTCTTATGAATGTTAATCTGTTTAAAGGTCTTACTCACATCGGCTACGAAAAGAAAGATCACACAGTCATCCGGAATAACTGATGCTCTGATGCTGGTTCAGTGTTGCTTGCCTCGAAGCGAGCATAGAAGGAATTTAGCTCGTTAGGTAGGCTCGCATCACTGGACAGCTCGCGACTGTGTTTCCTTTTGTAGTTCGGGATAGTTTGCAAGCTCTGCCACGTCGGAGGGTCGTTGCGGCATTTCTTATTAGCGCCCAGATTAGTGTCCCGCTCCTTGAAACAGCAGCGCTAGCCTTTAGCTCAGTGCGGTTGTTGCCTGTAATCCATGGCTTCTGGTTGGGACATGTTCGTACGGTCACTGTGGGGATGTCGTCGTTGATGCACATATTAATGAAGCGGGTGACTGATGTGGTAAACTCCTCAATGTTATCGTATGAATCCCGAAACATTTTCCAGTCTGTGCTAGCTAAACAGTCCTGCAGCTTAGCATCCGCTTCATCTGACTCTTGTTTGAGTTTTTGCTTGTACGCAGGAATCCGGTGGATAGAGTTATGGTCAGATTTGCCAAAGTGAGGGCGAGGGAGAGCCTTGTATGAATTTCTGTGTATGGAGGAAAGGTGATCAAGAGTTTTGTCGCCTCTAGTTGCAAAGGTGACATGCTGGTAAAAATGAGGTAAAGCGGATGTATGGCCCTATACAGCTTGTTGAGTGCAGCCTTAGTGCCAATATCGGTTTGTGGTGGTAAATAGACAGCTACGAAAATAGTATGGTAAATAGTATGGTCTGCAGCTTATCATGAGGTATTCTAACTCAGGCGAGCAAAAACTTGAGACTTCCTTAACATTAGAGACACAACCCTCCCCCCTCGCCTTACCCGAGGGTGCTGTCTGGTCTAGACAATGTATGGAAAAACCACCAAGATATACTGTATATTATCCTTGTTCAGCCACATCTCAGAGAAACATAGAATATTACAGTTCTTCAGGTCCCGTTTATAGGATAGTCTCAAGCGGAGCTTGTCCAGTTTGTTCTCTAGTGCTTGTACCTTCGCCAATAGAATGGAGAGTGGAGGTGATTTATTTGCTTGCCGACGTAGTCCCGTTAGGATGCTGGCTCGTTTGCCTTTCTTGCTCCGTTGCTTTCTTTTTCGAGTCCTGGGGATTAGGGCCTAGTCCAGAGTAAGCAGAATGTCCAGAGCTGACTCGTTAAAGTAGAACTTCTCATCCAAATCCGAGGTTAGTGATCGCTGTTCTGATGTCTTGAAGCTGTTTTCGGGCATAGAAAATGATGGCGGAGACATTATGTACAAAAAAAGTTTCAATCAGTGTAAAAACAACACAAAATAGCAGAATTGGTCAGGGGCCCATAAAACGGCTGCTATCCACTGCAGTACCATCCAAATAAATATGTAGCGGAGTGTATAGTGAGATATTTCTAAGTCTGTTGTACCTGTCTTAAGACTTTTTTTCTGGCCATTTCTCTCCATCCTGTACCTCTCTTGCCCGGTCTCTCCTACCTCCCATAGCTCAACTTGGACCCACATAGTTCCAGTTCCAGTGTTCCTCCTATCTAAGTGCCGCTAAGCACTAACCCAAACCCTGAAGACCCAGAACACAAGGAGGGAAAAACAGAGACATGAACTTGTATGGATCTGGGAGGACAGACCTACCGGTGAGCTATTGAGTGTTTGTATCCTAGAGGGCGGGCCTCCATTGAGGTGAGCCGCAACAGAGAGCCTGTTTCACTGTGCAGGGACGCGACCGAGGTCCAGCTCAGGCTGTAGTTTTATTGATGGCATCAAGTCACACGTTGGCCTCTGTGGAGGAGGCTCTGGCTGGCCCTGGTTGTGTGCTGGGGCAGGGGGAAAGAGGGAGAAGGAAAGAGAAGGAGAGAGGCAGAGGTAGCCAGAGCAAGGCGTTGTTCCCCCTCAGAGGTCTGCGTGGAGGCCCATGCATTTATGGAGATCAATACCCCTCAACTAACAGCTCAGGGCCTCCCAGGAGACCGGCCCGGATCGACTGAGCACTGGTGTTAATAGAATGAGCATGACCTGATATAGTCCACTCTGTAGGTTTTTTGGTTTAATACCTCCAACCCAATATATATTTTTTTATTCTAAGTAAAACAGCAGCTAGTAAGATGGGTTGAGAATAGAGCTTTTTGTACCACATTTTATTCAGTGTTCAATATTAAATGTTCATAATTTTCACACTTAAACAGATTTCTTTAAAAAAAAAAGAATGACTTTTATGGATCACATTTGATTCAAAAATAACCGTGGGTTCTTTTTTATGAGTCCTAAAATGTATATTGGAAGCACAAACTTCAACATTGTAAACAAAACTTAACCAAAAGGTATTGCAAGGCAAAAAAAAAAACAATTCTCTCCAAGCAATCTGTTCCGCTTTGTTCGCAACTTCTCCTCACGTACGGTTGCATTTCTCCTTTTCTAATCAAGCCTCCATTTACAATAATGCCCTTTACGCTTGAATTTTTGAACCAATACCTGCAGTCCAAACACGTTATTTTTACCCCCTCAACCCTTGCGCTATCCACTTTCCCTTGGGAATCCCCGTCGAAACTGGACGCAGTTTGATTGCCATCTGAAGTGGAGGTCCAATTCACTAACGCTGCCTCCTCGGCCCTCAATTTAGCTCAAGTGAACAACTTTGGTCACTTGGGGGGTTGACATGACCCACAATTTAATGCAAACTGTAGTCACATGTCAAACTCTGGTGGCCGTGAAGTGTCAAATGTAATTTTTGGCATGTCAGAAAAAAGTATGAAGCTAGCTTGCAAAAAAAAAATATATACATTTATTTTAGCTTAGTCTCATAGTGAGGAGCCTATAAGGAGCCTATAAAACGTTGCTAGATTCATAAACATATTTTTTGCAATTCTAAAATGTAAATAACCAAACTATAAACCTAGCTAGTCAGCTATGGGTAACTGTAGCTAGCTACCTGACAGTGCTAGCTAGATACGTTAGCTTACTAGGTACGTTAATAGCTTTAGGTTGGTTGTTTTTAAACTCAACATCAAGATTTCCGCCTACGATTATCACTCTCCCTGGCTTGGGCAAGTGACATTTGGTACACTCGGATGTGACGATGTAAAACGTCATTCAAGGGCTGAGGGTTTAGGGCCCAGGGCTATCTGCTTTGAGTTTGAAACGCAGCCAATGTTGATGTGGGGTGCAGTATTTACAATATTTGTTTCCTCTCAGTATTTTTCGGACTAGTATATATACATTTTTTCGTTTAAAAATGAAAAGTTTGACTAATGAAAAATAAAAATGTTTTAATCAAATGTGTTGCCATACATTTACTCATTGAACTGGGGCATTGTCTGTGTAGGTTTAGAGGGTCAGGTGAGATTGTGCCCTCCCCTGGGCACCTCCACTCTGCATGTACAGTATTGATGCCCAGACGGGGGTTATGGGGCTCCCTGTAGAGCTCCCCTATTCTCAGCTGGGCTTTTCCAATAGCCTGGTGGCCCCTTTTTGACCTTTGCAGGAGGGCACCGTCCACACCTGTCACAATTGTGCCCCATCAACAGACAGCTTTACTTGACCAGATTACTTCCATCCAGTGTGTCCTGCTGGCATTGGATTAGATGTGATCAGTGGCCTGATCATTCTACCTATGTACATGTGTATTGACAGCTTTTTCGATACAGGCCCCTTGAATTAATTATGTCACTTCAAATGACATGAAATCAGTGCCCCTTAATCAAATACAATGTAAGTTCATATGTTGTACCTTTGTCAATAGTGATTAATGAACTGCTGTTGTCAGAAATGCACACTGAATCCGACAAGAAAAAAGGATGAGTACATTTTAATGGAAATGATAGGCATCCTTGTCAAGTGATAAGGCTGATTCCCACAGCAGACAAGTATTTGACCCCAGTTGACCCCTGTTTGTTTACTTGTTCTGAGACTAAACAGTCACTTCCAGACAAAACAGACCCAGTATCAAAAGGCTTGAAGAAAATAGATGATCATATAAAAAAGTAGTGAACATAGATTTTGCCTCTGTCTTTATCAGGAAAATTGAAAAACCTGGGGAAAAAGTAGGAAAAGTGACACTGACAGAAAGTAATGAGTAAGTAATTCTCAACGAAACAAGGCAGCATCCTCACAAACTCAATGGGGGCAGTGGAATGTGTTCAATATGGGCTCGATAGGCAGGTGGAGAGATATCATCTATTGTACTGTATGTGGCCCTTACACCTCAAATCCCATAGATTTACAGAATGTACTGTTATGTGCTCAATGTTGGCCCTTATGTAAATGCTCTAATTTGAATCTTAGTCCTTAATCCCCCCACCCCCTGCCCTACAGGAGGCCTCTTGCCAGGCTGTCATTGAAAATAAGAATTAGTTCTTAATTGACCTGCCTGGTAAAATAAAGGTAAAATAAAATAATAAAAAACGTCAGGACTCTAGGCCTTTTAATTTCCAACAGACTTACATGGGACTGTACTCTGCTGTGTGTTGTCCCTTGCCTCAGGAGTCTCTTCCTTTACTTCCCAACAGACTGACAGTGGGCTGTTCTGTGCTATCCTGTGTGGGGCCCCTTACCTCATGATTCTACCTTTTAATTCCCACCTCTGACAGAGAGAGTGGAGGGAGCCAGGGTGCCTTATCAGCTCTAATGATGAGACAGCTGGAAGCCATTTTACAGCCTGGCCCAGATTAGGCTTTGAAACCCCCATGGCCTAGCCTACCTACTCTCCCCATGACAAGGATGGATGAGACCGCTCTGACATTAGCCATACATTAAAATCTGATATGATTTCCTTCATGCGCAAATGCCATTATTTCACTCATTCTTGGTTATCTCTTTGTTGTAGACAGAGCTTTCACCGTCGGAGCCAAGCGCTGCCCGTTTAAAAGAATGGTCTGTCATGGCAAGTCTTTGAAAATTATTTTTGTATGATAAAAGCATCATGGTAAAATTAAATGAACATCTATTGTGATACTAGTGGAAAAATAAATCATTAGTAAGATGCCACTGGGTATATGATAAATAGATATGTCCCCTTTTCTTTTTTCAACCAAACATTTTACAGTTCAAATTAGATTTTATATAATATTACAGTTTGGCATTCCACTGATGTTGCTGATTACGATAATAAATAGCTAAGTTGCGTGAATAGCGATGTAATGAAAAAAGCTCTCAAGGGACCACAAGCTTCACAGACTTGTTTCAAGTAGCTGACACTGTCCCAACTCTGACCAGGTCTTCTCACAAAACATCTGTCAAGTCTTAATAGTTTGAGCTACAAATGAATATGACCCCACCATCGAAAGCTGAGACTCTCACAAACACGAATGGGTTCTCCGTTTGCTCTATAATTCCCACAAGCTTCACAAGACTTGTCTCAAGGGTCCTAAAATTCAAAATCGAATAGCTAAATGATCCATGGTACAGTATGACCATCTTCAAACAATTCCCAAGGCTTAGATGCTTAGGTAGCCTTTTATACTAGTACCTGTATAGGGGTTGAAAATGACAGATTTGGGCACTGATAAATACCTAAATTGGAACGCAGTGGCAGTAAAGTAACAAGCTATACATGACGTCAGAGCTCTGTCTCTGCGCTTCTCAGTTCTATGGGTTTTGACTGACAGCCGTTCTGAACCTGAGCAGAACCATATAATAAAACGAATGTCATAGACAGCGGCAATGTTTACAATCACTATTTTTGATGTACAGTTAGTTACAAGATGACATGTCGTCATACCCTGAGTTGTTCTGAACAGAATGAGCCCATGTTTGTCTATTGTGAAGAAAATTCACTGCGTCACACACACCTGAATGCACTCATGACTCCTTTCTATGTGCACCAAAATGCTGATCTGTTTCCCTGAATTGCATTGTGAAAGCCTAACAGTGTAATATCATATTTTATAATTTAGCTAGTCATGTTGGCAATATAACAGACTTTCAAATGATGCCCATCTGACCCAGATTGTGATTTATTTCAGATTTCATTATAAACAAATGTGGCAAAAACTACAGTAAATGTTGAATACACTAAATCAACAGTGTAGTGTTTGGATTCAGTCTTGTGTCAGGTGAAATGTTGTGTCCTTACCTTTGGTCTAATAATTTCCTATAATCTCCAAACTGTTCCTTTTCAATTTCTAGCATTGTTATGCATATGCTTTTCTTATTTATTTTGTAAGAAACATTTCAATTTAAACCTATTCATATTGGCCAATTCCCACCAGTTTAAAGGGTTAAATACATTCAAGTTCAGATTCCCATAGTATGGTCTTTCTATTAATATGAATTTTAGTGATATCAACACATTTTCCCATATAGATATAAAAGTAGAATAGTATTCACCTTCCTCCCTTACTACCCACTCCTGCTACTGTATTCCCCTACATTCTGTATTCTGTCAGTACTGCATTGCAATGTGTTAGTGTTCAGATTCTGCCATGTACTGGAGGAAAACACCCTGGTAAGAGTTTAATTGAAAGCTCTACGCCACTGTACGGGCAGGCTTAGCAGCTTTATCCCACTTTCTTAGCGCTGTGACACTCTCTGGTTCTCACCCTATCAACACCCCACCTCCCTCCCCTGTCTCCCCCAGAGAAGGACTCAGGCCAGGGCTGGTGCTGAAAGACTGAATGGAGGGAGCTGGAGGGCCTCCGCTCCGATCTCAGCACTGGCTGGCCACAGAGCCAGAGCCCAAGGCCCTGTGCAGATGATGAAGCCCCATCAGGGTGATGCATGTCTCTGTTGATACGCCCGACGTCTTTACATGAACCAGAAAATGTGTTATCTGATATAGGGTTCTCTCCAGACCCCACTCCCACCCAACATGTGCCCTGGGATCCTGCCAAGGAGAGCTCGCAACTCGCCTCTCTTACCTGCCTGCTCAGAGCAGAGTAGAATAGAATAGAACAGAATGAGGCCTCGCCTTCGTGAAGCCCAGATTCAGGTGCAAATAAAGGCACAGCCCTTGGGTGTGAGAGTGCTTCTCTCTCTTCACTGGCAGGGAGAGCCCTTTTGATACTTTGGTCAGACAAGGAATAGCTCCCAGTTTCTAATGATTCCTCTGAAGACTGAAACAGTGTGGTTCAGGCTGCCTTTTCAAAGCAGATGTGTGACTCTAGAACAAGATGGATTTCTTTTTTAACTGCTCCATCCATCTTTGGTGAGCAGCATCTCAGTACATTCTAAAAAAAGTAATCCTCTCCCTGATTTTTAGGAGGAACGCTCTTGTGCTCCTCTGCTTTGTCATGTGGAGCACCCCAACTGTGATTTTGGTTTCACGTTATGTAGCAGACACTCTTATCTAGAGAACTTACACGACTAATGAGGCTTAGGTACCTTGCTCAAGGGCACATTGACAGATTATTTTGCCTAGTTGGCTCTGGGGTTTGAACCAGTGACTTTTAATTTACTTTACTTTACAATGCTCTTCACCATTAGGCTACCTGCTGCCTTGGCTGAGGCAGTGTCTCATCATGACTCTATGTGTTCTCTGCTTTTTTAACCTGTCTGCTGGATCGGCAGTGTTGTGGGTTTCTCTACTGTACTGCATTTCTGTAATTCTACGACCAATACCAGTATGACTACCTGAGCGTACTGAAGAGAATCTAAGCCTGAACAACCAGTGGAGATTCGTGTGCATTGTTTTCTCTTTCATTTTCTTTATCCTTTCGCTTCCTTATCTCCAAACCTATACGCTCATCATCTAAGTAAACCAGCTACGTTCCAGTGTTAGGGTACATGAATCATTCAGTCTTTCAGTTCATTAGACATTCATTCCTTCTCCCTCCAACGTATCTCTCTCCTTTCAACCACTGACCTATGATAACTGAACCAGTGGCCAAAGGTTCTGGCTCCCTCTTTGAAGCTGACCTCCTTCTTTAAATGTTTAAAAAGCCTCTTGCATCATCGTCTCTGGCCGGGCTCGCCCACTCGTGCATGTTTGGGTGAATGAGAGGATGATGCGTGGGCCGTGGGGTGGCGGGTGGGCAATCCCGATGCATCATGTGGATGCAGTAGAGTGGAGGCCAGGGGCTGCGGGGTTAATGACTCTGTGTTGCAGTGGGACGCGCTGTGGCTCTCAGGGAGGATAAGGCTGGCTGTGTAGGGGCAGGTAGTGAGCAGGGGTCACATCACTCACATCAAAGGAGGCCAGGGTCAGGGTGGTTGGCCATCAGACTGCCCTCAGGGAGACAGGGAGGAAGGAGAAAGAAAAAGGGGAGAGGTATATGAGGGATGGGGAGGGGGGGCAGAGAAAGAGAGAGTGAGGGTGGAGAGAGACTGAGACAGGGTCAGGGAGAGGGGAGGGATAGAGTGCAGCGTCTAAACTTTCCACTTCGATTGAACATATGAATTAATCTCCCACAGTGGCGGAAAATATCTTCTCTGAGCTCCTGTGGACTGTCAAGGGAAAATACTGTGTGTCTATCAGTGTCCTGTGTTTACACGTTCACATTCACAGGGGTTGCACCAATCAATGGAATTACAGGAAGCAGAAAAATGAATTCCAGGCTAAGATAATGGGTCTAGACTGTTTTTGTCACTGAAAAATCAGTTCTCACACTGTCTGCCTGCATGTGTGTGAAGAGATCACATATCATCTTGTGATATCCTGTGGTACTGAGTGACACATCTGTGTGCTGGAATGTGAAATGAACTGTTATAATTCCACTAACCCTCCAAGAAAACCATTTCACATTGATTGATGGAGCTTTACCACTCCCTGCGCTGCATCTCATTCTTTATGCGTTGCAACATCAAACTTGTCCACATGCCCATCCACATTCTTACAGAAACCGTTAGTTCGTAGCAGAGTGAATTGATGTACAGTGAGGTCCGGAGTTATTGGATCCCTTGATAAAGATGAACAAAAAAGTAATACAAATAATGAGCTATATCGTATTTTCCATTATTTTATTTTTTAAATTACATTATTAGTTATTGTCCTGCTGGAAGATTCACTTGCTGCCAAGTTACAGCCTTCTTACAGAGGCAACCAGGTTTTTGGCAAAAATATCCTGGTACTTGGTAAAGTTCATGATGCCATTTACCTTAACAACAGCCCCAGGAGCAGTGAAAGCAAAATAGCCCCATAACATCAAAGACCCACCACCATATTTTACAGTAGTGATGAGGTATTTTCTGCATATGCACTGTTCTTTCGAGGCCAAAGCCACCATTGTTGTACGTTGCCAAAGAGCTCTATTTTCATGTCATCTGACCATAGCACCACCTGGAGTTTGTTGAACAGCATTGGCACTTGGATTCGAACCGGTGTTATGGTAATATGACGCGAAAATAGAGGACTTTGGCTGCCGCACAAGCGGTGGATTTGGCCTTCGAAAGAACAATGCATACGCCCAATCCCTACTGTAAAATATGGTGGTGGATTTTAAGGATATGGAAAGATTCTGTATGGAGGAATGGTCTCAAATGTATGCTCCAATCTCTTTTTGGGGTATGTCTGGGGAGGGTGCTGGAGTATTTCTGGGGAGGGTGCTGGAGTATTGAAAACAATGGAAACAATATTTTATTACTTGTTAAACAAAATCTCTTTCTCTTAGCAATTATATTAGTATAAAATGATATATATATTGATAAAAAATATAAACGCAACATGTAAAGTATTGGTCACATGTTTCATGAGCTGAAATAAAAGATGCCAGAAATGTTCCATACGCACAAAAATCTTATTTCTCAAAAATTTTGTTCACAAACTTGTTTACATCCCTGTTAGTGAGCATTTCTCCTTTGCCATGATAATCCATCCAGTTGACAGGTGTGGCATATGATCCTTACACAGGTGAACCTTGTGCTGGGGACAACAAAAGGCCATTTTAAAATTAGCAATTTTGTCACACAACATAATGCCACAGATGTCTCATGTTTTGAGGGAGTGTGCAATTGTCATGCTGACTGCAGGAATGTCCACAAGAGCTGTTGCCAGAGAATTGATTGTTAATTTCCCTACCGTAAGCCGCATCCAACGCTTTTTTTTAGAATTTGGCAGTATGTCCAACTGGCCTCATAACCACAGACCACGTGTACCCACGCCAGCCCAGGACCTCCACATCGGGATTCTTCACATGGGGAATTGTCTGAGACCAGCCATCCGGAAAGCTGATGAAACTGTGGGTTTGCACAACCAAAGAATTTCTGCACAAACTGTCAGAAACCGTCTCAGGGAAGCTCATCTGCATGCTTGTCGTTCTCACCATGGTCTTGACCTGACTGCAGTTCGGCATCGTGGGTGAGCGGTTTGCTGATGTCAATGTTGTGAACAGAGTGCCCCATGGTGGTGGTGGGGTTATGGTATGGGCAGGCATAAGCTACGGACAGCGAACACATTTGCATTTTATTGATGGCACAGAGATACCGTAATAAGACCCTGAGGCCCATTGTTGTGCCATTCATCCGCCTCCATCACCTAATGTTTCAGTATGACAATGCACAGCCCCATGTCACAAGGATCTGTACACAATTCCTGGAAGCTGAAAATGTCCCAGATCAATGGCCTCTATACTTACCAGACATGCCACCCATTGAGCATGTTTGGGATGCTCTGGATCAACATGTACAACAGCGTATTCCAGTTCCCGCCAATATCCAGCATCTTCGCACAGCCATTGGGACAATATTCCAAAGGCCACAATCAACAGCCTGATCAACTCTATGCGAAGGAGATGTGTTGTGCTGCATGAGGCAAATGGTGGTCACACCAGATACTGACTGGTTTTCTGATCCATGCCCCTATCTTTTTTTTAAGGTATCTGTGACCAACAGATGCATATCTGTATTCCCAGTCATGTGAAATCCATAGATTTAGGGCCTAATTAAATTATTTCAATTGACTGATTTCCTTATATGAACTGTAACTCAGTAAAATCTTTGAAATTGTTGCATGTTGCGTTTATATTTTTGTTCAATGTGTGTGTGTGTGTGTGTGTGTGTATGTATGTATGTATGTATATATATATATATATATATATATATATATATATATATATATATATATATATATATATATACATATACATATATACATATATAGCTCAGAATTTGAAATAATTTATTTTATACAGTCTTTTCTCTCAACTTTATCAAGGCATCCAATAATTCTGGACCCAACTGCAGCTTCCCATTAGATAATAAAATGGGTGTGTTATGTTAGGGAGAACACTTCATCATAAATGGTCCCGATCATGAAGTGATTCATATGAGATTCTGAGAACCGTCTAAGCTTCATTAGGCTGATCAACAACAAGCTATTCTGTAAAAGAACACAATGTGAGCATCAGGCTGTGGTTTGAAACAGTGATCAAGGAGTGGTCAACTCTGGTCAATACGTCTTCTAAAGTAACCAATCAACTGCACCAAGGGGCAAAACCAGCCCAACACACACAGACAGACAGAAGATTTATGAGGGGCTTCAGAGGGGTTTGCCAGACAGCAGACTTTTAATCCTAAGGATTATCTATTGAATAAAGAGAAGCTGGGGACAAGTATGTATAATTAGTTACTGCTGCTGCCTACATTGGGATGAAAAGATGTCATATTTGTTGCATTAACAAAAATGATGTGTATGCAAACAAAAGAGGAAAAAGTCTATGGTCAGAGCATTTGTCCATTACCCCACACTTTGGTGTATCACATGAAGTGTCTTTCATGGTTTTGCATAGCTGTCTGTATCTATGTAGAGTTGTAGTCAAACATCTTATCTCTGTGCAGAGTTCTATAGATCACAGTAAGCATCATCAAAATAAATGACAGGTCAAATCAGAAAATACAGAATCCTCTTTTAAATTTATTGCAAGTATTCCGTATTCTATATACATGTGTGTTTATTTACACCACAGTAATCAATCTCTGTCTTTCTTAGACTTTTGACAACTGTAAATGAATGTCCTGATTTCTAAAGCAAGATGATTAAAAAAGAAAATACATTTAGCCTAAATAACAAAGTAACAAAAAGAACCGGATCGACTAACACATTTCATTGTCGATACAACAGGAACAAGTTGATTTACAATACAGGAAAAAAATAAATACTATTGACAAGTAACATTCTATCAACTACAAACATTTAAAAAATAAGTATTTGTCCATACATAAAACTGACCTTTAACATATAACATGACTTCCATATATTGGCAGAAATTATGTGTATTTGACTGATGTGTTTAGGTCTTGTATAATCTCTGAAGTGACCATGATTTCATATTATCATTATTTGTCTATATTAATCTTTGCCTCTGGTTCTTTGCATTCTACATTGTTAAAGGCGTCATACACCATACATATCTTTGTTTGCTCTAGTTGAGTTCATGACTGTAGTCGTGGGAGAAGTGCCAACTGTAGGAGCATAAATGAAAAGATTGAGAAACAACACACATTTACTGGGTACAACATAGACTAATAAAATTGTATTTTCAATTACCAAAATAAAAATATGCAATCACCTTTTCACCGGTTCTAGCTTATATCTCTTAGAAGGGCAGTGTCTGAATGATAACCACTGTTTATGTCAGAAGGTTTCTTGCTTCTTAGCTTTTGTTGCAAGTGAATACCAGGTACATTTTTCACACACCTTCCCCAGACAAACTGCAAACCGCATCCAAATATTTCCAGGTCAAAGTGTGTGTTGCTACATGCCAGAGTTAGAGAGGATATCAATACACACTTCCTCTACAGAACACACTGTCAGCTTATTTGACCTGTCAACTGCATATGACCTCACCGTTATACACACCCGTATCCATGGATACGGTGGTCATGTATTCAAAGTAAAGCAGAGCAATACAATGTCTTTCGTATAAGTATCTAATGTTTTCTGCCCTTCGTCATTTTGATTGACAAATCTGGCCAGCAACTCACCGAGTATGTTTTCAAAATAGCCACAGAAAAATAATCACATCTTCTGAATTTCTGTAGAACGGTTTTAGAAAGTAAGCGTTTCACTACAAAAGCCCCAAACAAAATGAAAACTTGTAAAAATCTACAGAATAAAGGTCAACAAGATTTCTATTTGAAGCAGAAAAAGAAGAAAACATATCATTCAAGCACCAAGATGTATAATACACTATCGAAACAGGACATTTTAAAAATGGGAGTCTCTTGATAAAGTCCCTCATGCAAAAGAATTGGCTTTAAAACTCGTATTTAGTTGTCCTAATAAGACTCCTTAAAACTGAATGGTTAATGCTTGTCTCCACCTTGTTTTGCTCATCCTCATGATGTTTTCCCGTAGTCGCAGTAACAAGTCAACTGCAAAGACAATCCCACTTCCTCTGAGCACCAAAGTCCAATGCTCGAGGCATTCATAGCTCACCCACTAATCTCAGGAGACTGCACTGCCATACTGTATATAGCTTAAACAATATAAATATAGATGTATCTAAAGTCCCACCTTATCACTGTCCTTTTTTCTATAACTTTTTCATCTTTACTATGAAGAAAACCCTTTTAGCTGCTCTCATTCCACTCTGGCATGATGCTGACGCTGTGCACCGCGTGGTACTGATGAGGCGACAGCGTGCGCGGGATCCCGTGTGAGTACAGGTACTCGTTGCCTTGGAGACCTGTAGTGGGTGACTGGATGCCAGCCCCGGGGCTGCACTGGCGGCCCAGAGTCTGATGGGCCATGGGGCCCTGGTACATGGCGTGGTGGGCGTCACCCAGCTGCGGAGAGGCGTGGCCTGCCACCCCACTCAGTCTGGACACCAGGGGCCCCGAGGTGAAGTGGGCGGAGAAGTGTTGGTAGGGAAGCCGCTCCATTGGCTGCATGGTGGTGACGGAGCAGCTGCCGTAGGGTGAGACGCCGGCCCAGGTGTTGCAGCTGATGTCCTCCAAGCTGGGGACGGGCTCTGCCCCCTGGGAGGCGCTAGCGTACATACAGGCCTGCCTCTGGCTGGACTCGGTCCTGTAGGGCCCCCCGGGCAGGCCCAGGCTCTGTGAGTAGCTGATGGGACGGTAGTAATGGTCATCCTCGCTGGAGGAGCTCTCTAGGTAAGCCTTCTTGTAGGTGTGCTCTCCTGAGTGACAGTCATCTTCCACTACGGACCGACAGGAAACAGTTACAGTTACAGTATGTATACATACTGTAGACTCCTATCAGCTGAACAAAACATTGTACATATTTTTACTTTAGTAACCATCTATGTTTCCCTTTTTTATGCTTCCTAACAACCCATCCCATTAGCATGCATGGCTCAAATATCATGATAGCCTGGCCCACCTTTTCTCTTGATGCAGTGGTACTCCTGGCTGTTCTCGTGTGGGAGAGGGTAGGAGCCAGACTGAGGCAGGAGATCCTGTGAGGTGCTGGTGACCCCGTTCTCACACTGGGTGTACTGGGAGGCCAGGCCACTGGGGTTGGCAATACCCTGCACCTCCCCACTGAACGGGCTCTGGCTGGTGCCCACCCTCTGGCGCACGGTACTGCGAGGAACCACCGGGTACTCCTTAGTGCTGCAGACATACATACAGAGACAGGGTTAGGAAATTATGATAACATTTACTGTACTGTATGCTTCTTCAACTAATATTACCACCATTAATACTACTACTACTACTATCATTGCCATTAGTATTAATCATCACCTAAGTATCCTAGATCAATAATCCTAATTATCCTCGGTATAGTATTTGTTCATTTATTTGCATTCATAATGCATTTTCACATGCAAAAGAAGAAGAGAAATATATTACTTGACAGGTATCAACTTGAGGACTGCGCTCGACCTCCGTCATTAACCATGGCTGACTTATATACACACTCTCTTTCATCCAATGATCGGACACTATACCCTTCTCAATGCTAACAAACCACACTGACCATCAATGAGACAAACCCACTTAGGATTCACAGAGAGACAATGTTCCAGATGATCAGTTTCTAGTTGAAAGACAGGGATTTATTCCAGTCACATTAATCTAGAGGATCCATGAATGGACCATTCTTGCCTTTTCCGTTTCTTTGATTTCTTTGACTGTTACTTTTGAACCAGTGACCTGGTTCTGCAGTAAGCTCTCCCTTGGAAATACTAACCAAGACCAGACGTGCTGAGCTTACTGTACTTGACAGGACAGTGGCATTTAGGAGTGATAGTCTGGTTTGGTCTTTGGCCAATTAAAATCTATTTACAAATGTCTATAAAAATAACTATTCCACTTACAGCAGTATTATCTTGTGACATGAAGCAACTTAATCAACGTCTGACTTAAATAATCCAAAATTAAATGTACAATATAAATTTGTTAAAACATTACTGCAGGTGAAATATTTTAGTGAGAAAAAGGAAAAATGTTGCATTTAATGTGTCCTATCACCTACTGATGTGGAAAATCAGTCAACCAAAAATGATTCACCTGCAGTGGCTTACTAGAGAGAAAGTTCTGTTCTCCCATTCCAAAAGTTCATGGGAGGCAAAGTTTCACTGCAGCATTGGAAAACAAGGCTCCTTTCCAATTTTTCTCTGATTTCGGAATGGGGAAGTTTCAAACCAGATTTTCTCCTTTGAAAATGTGTTTTCCACACTGTGTGGACGCATGCGTAAAGCACTCATCTGGAATGAATAAAGGGGAGGGGCATGTGGTTGATGCCGCTGCTGGACCAGCCATATCATCAATGCACAGATGACTGGTAGGAATATCCCGGTAAAGATGGATGTTCAGAAGGCCCTGCAAGATAAGCCATAAAAGCCCTGGGACATAGAGACTGGCCTCTGCTCAAGAACTACACTTAAATCACGGCTGGGGAGAGAGGAGCAGGGGGCGGTGGGGCTCACTGAAAATAACACTTATATCTGGTTTGCATTTCACTGATTGAAGGATTACAACGGTGCTTGGGAAGTGACACTGATTAGAATGTTAGTAATCCTGATCTACTGTAATAGTGGTTACATTGTCTAATGTCTGTTTCCAGTTTATCATGTTACAGTATAGTGTGCTAAACAACTGCTAATGATGGTAATTTTGGATTATTTCTAGTAGGCTGAGATAGAAAAGTTAGGCAACTTCAGCACTGAACCAAAGCTTGGCCATTGGCTATGTGTCTGTTTGAGACTGTGATAGGTTCCTACAGATGTAGGTTCTTAGTTTGACCAGTATTGTCATAGAAAATGAATCCTGCAGCAAGAGGATTTGAATGTTTAGTTCATAAAGTTGCTTGATCGGTGGTTGGGCTATTAGCTGGACAAAATAGGCTATATGACAAGTGCAATACTGTTAATATAACTGTGTTAGTGCAGGTTTTTAGTGAATTTACGTAAATCACGAAGCTCATCTGCATTTCCTGTGGTGCAGGAAACTTCTCAGCAACAAAAGAGTGATCAAATGTAGATCCTACATCTGTACCTTTGCATTCTGGACATCCGATGGAGCTCCATGTCATCACTCCCACGGAAACCTTTTGCAAATGGGTTGTTCTCTATCTTCAGCTGGGTTATCTGTAAAACAGCATGCACATTTGGAAGTTGTTACACAATTCAACCGTCAAATACAACAATATGTAAAAAGAAAAATTAACATCACAATGCTATACGTGTGTTTCCTTTCCTCTATATTCTGTGAGGACTTTTGTGTCCTTTGAGGCCTATAGCAGTTTATGTTTACTTAAAACTAGCGTGTTTACCCTCCCATGTGGAACATCAGCCTCATGAATCTTTTGGGATGAGACACTTTCCGTAGGTCCACATGCACTGTGGTCAGTCTCGTGACAAACTGAACCTTTCAAATAAGCACCTGGGGAGAAACCTCACAAAACCTGTGGTTTGAAGTCTGCTATTTAACAGTGTTGGGGAAGCTACTCTGAAAATATAGTTTACCAAGCTACCAATTACTTCACATTGGAAGAAGTTAAACTACACTAAAGCTACCCTTAAGAAAATACAGTTTACTTGACTAAAGTTATTTTGAAAAAGTAGTTCACTACATCCAAACAACAATCTGAAATGTCATATACTACAAATTGCAAGAACGAGTCACTTTGGGGGTCATATGTTCACAAAATGTGTAATTTAGCCTATTAAACACAAGTTTCAAGTGATAATTAGGCAGGTCTGATGCCAAAAAAGAATGCAAAGTATTGCCTACTTCACCCATATATACATTTTGCAAAAAAAATAGCCTGTAGTTCCGGTAGTTAGCTACATGGCAAAAAAGTAATAACTACAGAAAACGCTACCTAGATTTGAATTTAGTTAAACCACCACCAATTAATACAACATGTAGTTAAATTACTAGTTGAACTACATGTAGTTCACTACTCCTCAACACTGCTATTCAAAGTACTTGGATGATAGGCCTACTGTACTACTTGGTTGTTGTGCTCCTGTTTTAGTATTACCATTTAGATGAATTGCCCATGTGTGCTCAGTGTAAGCACACAATTTATTCATTAATTCTAAATATGAACACTTTCTATCATAAAATTATAGCTGGACCACACAACTCTACAAATATTAGAGTGGATCAGGTTACAGTTCTAAAGTTGACGACAAAAATGTAATTTTCCATTGACTGTCCCCATAGGAAAACCCTTTAAGGGTTACAAGTAGAACACTTCTGGGTTCCATGTATAACCCCCTGTGGAAAGGGTTCTACCTGGAACCCAAAAGGGTTCTACAAAGGGTTCTCCTAAGGGGACAGCCGAAGAACCATTTTAGGTTCTAGATAGAAAAAAAGGTGCTAAGTGTAGTAACGACTCCGAGGTTAAACAGAATGCAGGGATCGCCCTCTCTCAATGGCGCGCTGTTTCTGGCAGGTAGGCCCTAATTAGTTGGCGGGTCTAGTGCTTACCGCCTCACAACAATAATGGATTTTTGTCCACGCACTGGCTCTCACTTTCTACGAAACCTTGTACAACATCAATGTTGAGAAAAAACACGTTTTTAGCTTCTCGTTAATGCATGGTGCGTTTTGGCACCATGTAGATTTTCATTGAGAAGCAAATGTAGAAAATAAAGTGTGGATAATAAAGACGTTTTAGGGAATTCATTTTTTGTAATCGTATTCCAACAACATAATGATTCTCAATGTTAGTTATCTATTTAAAAAAGCAATCATTTTGAAAACAACTGTTGGTGGTACAAAATGTTTGCAAAAATAACTTGTAACACACCCTCAACAAAATAGCATACCCAAACGCCGAAGTAATCGCGTAGGCCTACCATGCCTATTTAATTGCAAGGCTAATATGCAGAATAATTCAGGTGAAATGTTACATTATAAAGGCGGGCAAGAATAGCATAGTAATTGCAAATGCTAATGAAACGAAACCTAATTCACTAATGAAACTTTGATGAAAAGTTTCTATTACTGAGCATCAATCAGGTTGCATCAATTATCACTTGGACGAATTCATACCAGACTATGCAAATGTAAGACTAATTCTAAACGTATATTACAAATATTTGATAGTGTGCTGTTGGTTGTATTACAGAAAGCGCCGTGCATGAATTAACACTGATAGTATGAAAGAATTAGACAAGCCTGGGGTTACAGAGTTTCCTAACAATTCTGGAAACATTTATAGGCCTATACACCCCATTAAATACAAAGCAAGTTGTTACCAACTCGTTAGATATACTTGTCTTGACTACCACGGATACCAATCATGACAAACATTCATTCATAATACAGTAGGATACTGCATTTGTTTGTATCATGCATTGCATGTGATATTTGGCTATGGTATTTACTTTAATGCAATTATAATTCGTTAGAGGTAGTCAATTAGCTGGTACAATTCTACGTTCAGATTCAACATGCCTAGGACCAATGCTTTTCTGTAGCCTATATGCCTATTGATTTGAGAACAGAATACGTGAAAACGCGAGTTGTTTTCAAAATAGCTTATTAAGAAGGAAATTACTATATTTGTTCAATACAAGCCTATAGTATGGTCAGGTTTGACAGTTTTGACAGTCATGCGCGTTAGTGCCCTTTCCCCAAAATGCATGGATTGATAACTTTCTCTAGTTTAATTGGCAGATGTAACATTCTTGGATTATGTATTCGTGGAAAAAGTTACGGTAATCAGAAATCTATCTGGAAGTCTGGCAGGCTCTGGTAATAATAATTAGCCCATGTTGCATTCTCAGGTCCCCTCAATAAACTCCCTGAATATAATTAATGGTTTCTCCAGAGTTTCAGTCATTTGAATTTCCTGTTTCTCGGAGTCTTTGGGAATTCGGATTGGCTCAGGACACATTAAGAGTCCTCGCCCCCTTGCATATTCCCTCTGTTCCACACTAAAATCTGACTCCGACATAGTTAAAAACGGATGTTAAACAGACGCAGAAACGATAGGACAGCACTCCTAAGATTAAGAGTCGTCAGAATTTGAGGAAAACGAATTCTTTAATATTATTTCGATGTCTTCTCTAAACGCTCCGAATCGCAGCCAAAATAAAGCGCATTCAACAAGTGGATGTAGATGTTTTCAAGTTCATATAGGAAAATATCACAATAAATATATGAATGCCTAGGTATGGTAGTGTACGTGAAAGAAAATATAATCCTGGTTTAATCTAGAATTTACTTATTTAAGTAGAACTAAAATCATAATACTTGCAATCTCGAGTCCATGCGTAATAGTCTGTGTGCCTGTGAATTATCACATTTCAATAAGAAACAAAAAGAAATGCATACATTAATTAATTGTTTATGATTAAAATAATCGCAATATGCACTTTCGAGATTTAATGCAGCTTCAGTATCCTATGGAGTTGGGCACATTGGTGACAATAAAACAAGCTGTTGCTTTATTCCTTACAGGCTATAGGCTAATACATTTTCTCTAGTAATATATAATAGCATATCAATAAAGCGAAAACATAATAAAGAACATACACTCATAGGCCAGTAATACAACTTTCAAAATGTATTAGGAGTATCTGTAATTCGTATCGTTGAGTTTAAAGTTTAATGAAACGGGACCAGTCACTGAAATTTCCGAAAGTCTCTTGAGGTCGTGCCTTATCCAATACTTTGGACATGCGGTTTTCCCGGCCCATAGGATAGCCTACTCACATCTGCCAATGACTGAATATGATATCGGTGATTATCAGACGTGGGCCTAATGTTCTGCCACTGCTCATGGGGACATATAATTACATTGGATCAATTTCTTGAGAAACTATACACCTTATCCGTTTTATTATTCAAGCTTTGATAATCAGCTCATTCATCGGCTGTACGTCTTACCGTCAGGTCTTTAGCAGCAATATAGCCTAAAGCATGAGCAACTTTCTGATGTTAATGAACTGTTTTAGATTATTTCATGACATTATTTTCTATGTGTTGTGACGTTTTGTGTCACTTTCAATTGACAAGGCGATGCAAAAAGGCGTTTTTTCAACTATGCCTATAAGTCAAAAAGTTTGTATTAGTTAAAAACTGTGTGTAATGAATTACTAATCTATGATACACTGACAAATTCACAACAATTTAGGCTATTCACACACACACAATACAATGACTTAAACATGTCAAAAATCGAAGACTTACCTTATGGTTCTGGTAGGACGTAACCGCAATGAAGGCAGTCTCTGGGAAGACGTGGGTACAAAACGCCGTGTTCTTGGAGCCAAAGCCATTATTTTCATCCGCTTTCACGATGTGAATCCTGGGTTGGTATTTATGCATGGAGTTCAGGATAATCTGAAGAGAGAAATGTATGCCTATTTGTATTTAGACAATTTCTGTTTTCTCCTGACAAATAGGCCACCCTGTCGCATAATCTCACCAAAACACAAAGTCTGATATTATCAAAATCACATTCAGATAAGTCTAAACCAGTGTTTTTTAGTTTAGTTTGCTCTAGCACTACACAACTGATTCTACAAATCAACTCATAAACAAACCTTTGATTAATGGAATCTATCAGGTGTGTAGTGCTGGGGCAAATGTGTAACCATTTGGGTCCCCAGCACAAAGAATAAGAAACATCGTTCTAAACCCTTTCTGAAAATTCAGATAAACTCAAAATACTATTTCTAGTGCTTTGAATAAAACATACAAATATACTGAACAAAAATATAAACTCAACGACAGTTACAGTTCATATAAGGAAATCAGCCAATTGAAATAAATTCAATAGGCACTAATCTATGACTGGGAATACAGATATGCATCTGTTGGACACAGATACCTTTAAAAAAAAAAGTAGCGGATCACCATTTGCCTCATGCAGCGCGACATCTCCTTCATATAGAGTTGATCAGGCTGTTGATTTTGACCTGTGGAAAGTTGTCCCACTGCACTTCAACGGCTGTGCGAAGTTGATGGATATTTGGTGTGAGCTGGAACACGCTGACGTACACGTCTATCCAAAGCATCCCAAACATGCTCAATGGGTGACATGTCTGGTGAGTATGCAGACCTTGGAAGAATTTGGACATTTTCAGCTTCCAGGAATTATGTACAGATCCTTTCGATATGGGGATGTGCTGAAACTTGAGGTGATGGTGGCGGATGAATGGCAAGACAATGGGCCTCAGGATCTCATCACGTTATCTCTGTGCATTCAAATTGACATCGATAAAATACAATTGTGCTCATTGTCCATAGTTTATGCCTGCCCATACCATAACCCCCTCGCCACCATGGGGCACTCTGTTCACAACGTTGACATCAGCAAACTGCTCGCCCACACGATGCCATACACGTGGTATGCGGTTTAGTGGCTGTTTTGATGTACTGCCAAATTCTCTAAAATGATGTTGGAGGCGGCTTATGGTAGATAAATTAACATAAAATTCTCTGGCAAAAGCTCTGGTGGACATTTCTGCAGTCAACATGCCAATTGCACACTCCCTCAAAACTTGAGACATGTGGCATTGTGTTGTGTGACAAAACTGCACATTTTAGAGTGGTATTTTTTGTCCCCAGCACAAGGTGCACCTGTATAATGATCATGCTGTTTAAGCAGCTTCTTGATATGCCACAACTGTCAGGTGGATGGATTCTTTTGGCAAAAGAGAAATGCTCACTAATAGGGATGTAAACACATTTGTACACAGAATAAGAGAAATAAGCTTTTTGTGAATATAGAACATTTCTGGGATCTTTTATTCCACCTCATGAAACATGGGACCAACACTTTACATGTTGCGTTTATATTTTTGTTCAGTGTATATAAAGCATACAAAATATTTATTAAAACCAAGAATGCCAATAGAAATCATATAGCAATTAACTTTTTATTTTACCGTAATTTAACTAGGCAAGTCATTTAAGAACAAATTCTTATTTACAATGACGGCCTACCCTGGCCAATTGTGCACCGCCCTATGGGACTTCCGATGCAGGCTGGATATGAACCAGGGACTGCAGTGATGCCTCTTGCACTAAGATGCAGTGCCTTAGACAGCTGCGCACTCGGGAGCCCAAAATACAGTATGTGTAAATATATTTGACCATGTAGTTTAAAGTACAGTCAAACTCTAAATGTGAGCATAGCTTATATGTAACTCTACAAACACATCACTGAAGGGCATGACAGTAATACATTACAATGCTCTTCACATCCCATGATAATGCACATATGTCAGAAAAGACGAGTTCCCATTGTAACACGTGAACATCTTCCCTTTCCCTGCGTTCGCCCTGACCCCTAAGTGATGACTACTACCACTGGCGACATTAAGACGCGGTCCACCCAGTTGAACTTGAGCCCTGAACTCTTCTCATGAGGCCATCTCAAATCTGCAGGCTTTAGTCTAATTGGTCTGACATACTGTGGAGTCATGGGCATCAGCCATGAACAATCTAATGATTTTTAATTTCATTAAATCCACTTACATTTACAGATAACAAAACAGGGTTTTTTCTCCTTTGCCTCCTCAGGAACCCCCTGCACCCCGGCCCCTGGGCATTCCACCTATCTCTTATCTGTAGGGTTGTTTTAGTACTTTCCTTTCAATAGCTACGCTGCAGAGAAAAGGGAGAGGATGCCCTGAACTCCTAGACTGCTGGGGCATTACAAAGACACGAACCCAGTGGGTTCTCACAACTGATGGACAGTTCAACCTCAGAATTGTTTTCCACTGTGAAGCTTCCAAAAGCACTTTGATAGTAGGTTAGTGTACAATGCGTTTGATTGTCTCTGAACCAAAAATGAGTGAATGTATTTCAACAGCCAACACTGGAAATACATTAGGTCTCATGTTGTTTTGCCCATTATCAATACAATGGGTCAAAGCTGAGGTATTTTTGAAGTATTTTAAAACACTGAATTAGATAAAAGCTGTGGGAGAAAACAGAATGTATGCTCACATTCACCAATCCCACCACAAAGCCTTCAGAGGAGGTTGGTTAGGGACTTGTAAATAATTAATGAGCATCAGCCTATGTCACTGCAAATGTAAAAGTTATCTGGCTTACAGATTCACTATGATACAAACCATTGGGATGCTTTGATTGAACACATTTAGATGGCTGCAACCTTGTTTTCTAACTCCTGAACATACACCAAGAGCCTTGTGTTAATTTTCTACAGACAACATGGACCACAGACAGGGTTGGGGTTCCCTTCGTGTCTGTCAGTCTGTGAAGGGGTGACCACAGAGCATAGCAGACCACCCACTGGGCCTCCAGCACACGCCTTGTCTCCCTGCCCGGTTGCCCTGGCCCTCTGCATCTCCATTCTCCCTGACTCTGTATGATAGTATTTAATGATAGTGAGGGATCAGCCTGGGTCCCCAGCGGCTGCCCTCTGCTTTCAAGTTCCTCCACATCAGAGGGGTTTCTGAAGCCTTTGGATTAACAGGCTTTGTACACCATCATCTATTGCTCATCTCACACTGCCATTGGAACATAAACAGTGGGATATCCACACTCCACCCTCCTGGCTAAAACATGTGTGGGGAGGACTGGACGAGTGCACCAGCACCAGCAAATTGGGGGAGAAGATGAATAACATTGAGAAATGTTTTGCAAGTTGAGAGGGAGATCAAAGCCATAGCTGAGGCTTGTGATAAAATGTAGGTCCTAAACTGAAAATGGGTAATCGTATGTTTATATGCATACTATTGGTATCAGATAGAAACTAACGCTCAATTAGCAACCTAACCCAAATAACTGAGATTATACCATCTATATGATTGAGAGTCAAAAAACATCAAATATATAAATATTGTCAATATGTATGTAAACTTTATCAATAGCAAAATTAACTGTAAAAATCAAACCAAATATCAGAAGTCCCTTCAATGAACTCACATTCAGACTCAATTACAAACATATACAGTCATAAAAACATTAATTTCAACCGTCTGAAACCTACAGGAGCCACTGGTTTATCCCAGCATGCTCTCTGGCTGGGGAGGGGAGGTCCTGCTCTGTTCTGCCTAATTACCAAACAATTGTAAAGTAAAGTCCTGTTTCAGGTCCCTCCTAACTGTCTCCAACCTATCTCACTGACATGTTTCAACTCCATGTCTGACGCTAGTAATTATAAATTGTCTCAAAGTTATTTCAACCAGCTGGACAAACAAGCTGATAGAATAGTTTTTTGGCCCAGTACCAGTATTCCATTTATGAATCCTATTGAACTTTTTGAGCACAAAAGAGGGCATGCCAGGAACCACTGCAACCAATTAAAAATGCATTCTGGCCCGAAATTTACAACACTGCTCACAATCCAACTGAACTGAGCTCCAATTTCATTCTACCAGCTGGGATTTGGCAAGGCAACAATCACTATAAATTCTCACACACCGCCAATGGAGTCACGTGATCGGGCAGAAGATAGATAATGCTGTGTGTGCTGTAGGTGCTTTGATCAATGGTTAAAGAGAGTACAATCTGTCCTATTGCTGACTTCAAAATCACACGCATTGTGCTGTATATTTGCAGTGAGCCCATACTTTCAACATACTCCCTACTACAGCTATCATCAATGACGGCAAATTGCTGTTAAATCTGTGACCATATGATTATGTGCTGACCTTTATAGTGTTATGGTTTGAATCCAGTTTGTTATTTGCTTACATCATAAAAATGTTTTGCTCCACTCTGAGCAGAAAGAATAGGCTCAACCAATTGCAATTCTAATCAGCTTCATACATGTAGAAGCAACATGCAGGTGACCAATATTGACACTTTCCTTCATGTCATAATTCAAGAGATGGATAGAGTAAGTTTATCACTTAACTTTCTAGAACTGTTAACTTTTTTCTTATTGGCTATTTTGTGCATAATCTACTTCCTTATTTCAATTTCTTTAACAACCAATATTGTTCTTGTGATTGTCAATTAACAAAATATCAATAATTGCATAGGGCAGTTTTTATGTCCTATAAAGGATATAACTACTGTATCATAATCAGTCCAATCCTGTATTCTCTGTTTAGATGTCTAATTTGGACACAATGTCACCCACACCTGGAACCACATGAACCACATCTCTAGCCAAGAGCACAATTTTTAACATCGAAGCAAATCGATAATGTAAGTGATGTTTGTGTTTGCTATATTGTTTCAGACATGGATCACAAAATATATGGTCTTGGGAGTTCATAATAAGAGCGTCGTTAAAAGGAAAGACACGGATGCCATCTGACTTCTAATCTTTACTAATGCATGCAGATGTTGTGTTGATAATTATAAGCCACAGTATTCCTTTACGAATATCATCACGCGTCTTTATAGACCAACCCATAATATATGAAGAGCCGTAAACATACATGTCCAAAAGGATCCAGGTGGTTGTTCGTCAGTTTCAGCTTCTGGAAAGAGACTAGTTGCCTCATCCAATGCGCCCCAGTCGCAGGAGAGTCCGGGTGAACGTAGAGCCTCCCGGGCATGGCAGGTTCGGCCTTCCCGGTCACAGACCTGAATCGCAGCACCAAAGTCAGAATTAAAAATAAATACTTTTCCACATTGAAATATGCTTTTTATGAAAATGCCTTAGACATAATTCACTTTCCATCGGAAACACAGTTTTAGCCTAATTTGTAGCAAAGGCTTCTTCGAAATAAATTCATTTAAGCTATTTGGAAGTAGGCCTAGGGTTTGTTCCAAAACTGGAGATTTTACCAAGGTTATAAGATTATAGGTCCATAGTTAATGAAATTGAAGGTTCGACAAATGACTTTAGTTTATAGTTTTTAATAGTGTCCAGGTATAGGCTAATTTTGTTTAGCCTACTCTCACCCCAAAGGAATAAGAATGGCACATTTTTGTAAAAAAAGGCTATTGCGTAACAATAAATGGAAACGGAAAATATGTTTTTATATAATATCCTACATTAAGCCTATAGTCTAGTAGCCTAGTGCCCTATGGCGTGCTATACAGTTGACCAACAACCAATAACCTACAATTTGGCACGGGCAAACATTATTTTCTTAGTTGACTAAGAGCGGATTAGTTCCACAACATGCGCTGAACGGGTCATTATCAGCGTTATTTGCATGTGATTATACTCTTAAAAAACTCTCAATTGAAAACCACTGACCCCAAAAAGGCATTGTTGACCAGATGGACATGACAAATAGTGTTTAAGCTACGATTCACTGATGGTAAAGAGAATGCCTCAGAGGTGTCAGAAGAGAGCTACACCCTTACCATACGAAACATCAATACAATAATAAATTCGCATAAAACACAAAAATAGCCTAAGCCTCCAGTTGGTAGTCAGCACAACTCCGCAGCACTTGTCAAGAATCCCTCTACTCAATTGCCCTACTCCACCCGAAAGCCATTTCTTCTTCAGTTTTGGTAACATTTTATTTTAAACTACATTAGGCTGCACAGCCTACAGCAACATGTTTAGACATTTGAGCCATAAGGAATAGTTTGCTAAAGATTGCCTACTAGGCCTACGAAATGCATGGGAAAAGAATTTGAGGCATAAACCGTAGGCCTAACCTTATAATTTAAAAAAAGAGTTTTTTAGTCCCAAGACTGATTATGAATCTCATTCCATAGCCTGAAGTATAAGGCAATGTATTTACATAAACTGGATACATTCTTATAGGCCTACTAGGATAATTTATTGCACATTGACAACAGTTTCCATATATCGATGTATGCAATAGTAGTAGCCTGAAGGCATAGGCCCATATGCTACTGAACGGCACTGTAATGCTATTAAAACTCGCAAACAGAAAACGCCTCATTATATAGTTGTGAAACATCCTGGAACTGAAAATACGTATCATAATGTGTTCACATGATCCTATGTTGTATACAGGTAGTTATTGTCATACCGCTTTGGAAATTGACTGGAACGATAACGAGGCACTTGTTTTGTAAAAGTCCTACATACCATTTATTATCTGCGAATTTGTAGCGATGGTCGTCCGCAGGCACGACATCCATCAAGAGTATGTATTTCGTTTTAGGGTTCAATCCAGTGACCTTCACTTTGAAGCTGGGAAACATTCTTCTGCAAATGAAGCACGATGAAGTAGTTACACAATGCAAATGTTTTTTCCATGAATAAAGTATGACTGCTATCATTGATTGAGGTGACCATTTGCTTAAGGGAATGTAGGATTATTGACACATTTATGTAATAGTCGATATTGTTCAACTCTACATGATTTCCTGCATGTCATATAAATTGATTACAGTTCCGAAATCACACTGTTAAAATCAATGAACTTCTACAACGTTGACACAGGCCTTGCATAGAAGCCCACAGCTTGTTCCAAATGTAGCAAGCTTAAACAAATCTACGAATGACCTACACTCCACGTCTTTAGGGGTGAGTGTAAACCCCACTGGTTCAAAATGAATATCAACGTCAGACATTTACAACTAAATGAAGCTTAGAACAACAATAAATAAAACAAAATAAAATAAATGAGAATTAAAGTAGCTGAATATATATTTTGTTCGTTTGGAAGCGACTGCATACTTTTACGCATGCAACAAAAGAAGCGAATGTATAGCCTACTTCAACAAAAGAAAACAGGCTATTCTATGAAGGAATAGGCCTATTGTTTCACGGTTTAAGGACGCTTATTTTGCATCAAATGCCCCACTAAAACCAGATGCATGTGTGACGTGTGCACATATATTTTCAGATGTGCCAATTTACACAAGTAGAACGTCAGCAATGGTATAGAAATTGCTAAAGAAAAGAAACCGTACGCAGCGATTTTCTACTAATCCTTTATTTAACTAGGTAAGTCAGTTAAGAAGAAATAGTTATTTGCATTGACAGCCTACGAAAAGTGGGTTTGTCTTGTTCAGTGTCAGGGATTCGATCTAGCAACCTTTCGGTTACTGGCCAAACGCTCTAACTACTAGGCTACCTGCCGCCCCAGGTGATGGGAAGGGGTAAGGGCTGAGGAGGGATGGTTAATAAAGTCTTAAGACAAAAAAGGGGGAATGAACGGACGTAATATAAAGCCGGCTTTATGCAGCTGTGAGAAAAAAACATTAACCTAACGCACCCTGGAAGGATCTCGAGAAATCGCTGAAATTAATAATAAATACCTAAAAGCCACAAGACGATTTGTTAACATGAGCAGAGACCACCGACCATCACGCATATTGAAGTTCACAGGTACAAGAATATCTCAACCATAGTCCCTGAGAGTTTCTGAACAGGCAAGTTAGACGGAATTGCTAGACGGATTTACACTCCGCCCCCTACTTTTTGTCTTGAAAAGTCATTCGATAATGTTTTCAATATGGCAAACGTGACGAACACTAGGGAAGAATGAAAAGAATATGACGTATTCAATTTGGAAAAATACACCTCAAAAATAAAATAGATGGAGAAAGTGAGAGAGGATTACAAGAATGGATGTGATATAACGCATAATGTATGCCACGTGTTGTTTATTTGACTTTTATCTAGCCAAGGGCCTGTCTTAAAATGACTCGGCCTATATATATGTATTTATGGCGCTATCTCTTGGCCTATTGAGAAAAGTGAAAGTAGGCCTCCTTACAGAAACGAATACAGCATTAATTTCACTATCACATTATTGAAAAGAAAAACCTCTCATCTATGTGCTCATACATCAAACGTAACATGGACGGGTTCACTTTTTCAAACACAGTGCTGTCAAAATTAGTACCACTAAATGGTAAAAAAAATTTAAACAAATAATTATTCAAACATAACCTCACATGTAGGCCTAAGCTTATTGCAAACATGGCTAATTCATATAATTAAAGCATACAAACATGACACAACTAATTTCAGTAATATATTGGTGTATGTATGTATTGACCATGGCAACAATATTTCAATAATTGTATGTACCTAAAATGTCTCTGCATAGCCCCTAATGCCAGTATATGCTTGGCTATATGCTGCATAGCCCCTAATGCCAGTATATGCTTGGCCAAATGCTGCATAGCCCCTAATGCCAGTATATGCTTGGCTATATGCTGCATTGCCCCTAATGCCAGTATATGCTTGGCTATATGCTGCATAGCCCCTAATGCCAGTATATGCTTGGCGTTGCTCGCTTACCTTCCCGCTTTGGTGATAATCATCTCTGTTCCCACCTCGTGAAATTTCTCCCACAGTTCCCTCTCGTGCAGGTACACTTTTATCCCCTCCATTCCCTTCACAATTAGACAAGTAAAACGAATATCAATATCACTTTTCCTTGCAGTTGACACCATTCTGTAAGCTTACTTAGCCCAATCATTATACAATTAATATATACTTCACTATGGCATGTCATTCATACAGAGACAATGTTGCACTGTAGTATAAATTCCATTATAGTTTAACAAAAACCTATAGATACAATAGCATTTCATATTAGCCTACTATTCACATGTGGCTACTCTGAAGCAATACTATAGATAGGCATATAGGTCCAGCGCAACCTCTAGGCAGTGACTTGAGACTGTCGACCTGAAGTGCATAGGTTCAAAATAACGCTGACCTGTTGAATATATGTCGTCTGGGAGGATGGAGATTTGCCCGAAGTTCCATTTTGTTTATCTGCTTTACTCTCTGAGTGTAATTCCTTTGACTCTGAACCGCTTGGCGAATTTTGGAGCCCAACGGTTTCATCCTGGTCCGCCATGTCTGGAGCTCCGGAGACCAAGGCCTCAACTGTTAGATCGAACCAAAAGCACATTTTAACGTCACATTCTCAGTACTGAATAGACCTATGCGCATAACTTTTATTCAATACATTTTTGATGTGACATTAGCAAATTGAAATTCCAGTTCGACTGAAATGACTTGTAGGTCAAACTAAATATCCATGACATGCTCAACACACACACGCGCGCGCGCGCATGCACACGTTTATGCAGTCTTCATACTTTTAATACATTTCAGTCTGCGACTCTTTCAATGAACAAAGGTTGAGCGTGAGTCGTAGTGATTCGCAACTGCTATACGTCTATGGCTTTCATTATAATTGATATAATAACGAAGAAAATAAAGACATCAATAATTGTAGCACAAATTATTACAATAACAAATAAGTATGTAGGCTACTCCACCCAACATGCTTAGCAAGGACACCACTCAAAACGCGATAACGCTGACTTTGCTAGTAGCCTATGTTTTATTTAACTAGGTAAATCAGTAAATAACTAATTCTTATTTACAATGACGACCTACCGGGGAAGAGAGGGTTGACTGTCTTGTTCAGAGGCATCCCCTTGTCAGCTCGGGGATTCGATCCAGCAACCTTTCGGTTACTGGCCCAAAGCTCTAACCACTAGGCTACGTGCCGACGTGATGTTAATTGCAAGGAATAGAGACATTCATTATTACAAGAACCCTAAATTCGGGACAAAGCCTATAGGCTCGGTATTCCTTAGATGCTAGATGGTGTTGGTAACAACTACCACCACTGCAAATAGTAAGATATACGTTTTTGTATAAACAGAGAGCACGACATATAGCCAACAATTGTCTAATATACGGCTACTGTATCTAAACGCGTCCTTGCAAAAACAGACGTGATGTTTCCCGCACTACGAGGGCCTAAACTGACATGACCTGTGATAACAATTACTATAATGAACCACTAACCACGATGACACCGGGTAGCCTACTCCGTACAGTAAAAACGGATTTACCTTGTAACCAGAAACGTTACTTTCAATATCGTGAAGCTATGGCACAGCCGAGGTAGTTTCTTCAAAAATGTTTGCTAAGAGTTTCCACCCAATTCAATGTATAATCCCAATGTGTAGCCCGAAAAGGCTATCCAGTATCTCCATGGATTTTCTCTATTTTCAGATTGACAGCGACCTAGCGACCAAGCAAAAACTCACAAGTGAAGGAAGATTCAAGAGTCTTGCAAAGATGGCTAAAATAACGCGCGCGGTGTTACTTTATTGTACATTTTATAGTCGAGATGTTCGGGAAGCCTTCCCTGGTGATAGCACATAGCAGTATAGCAGTGTTCCAGAGGAGCAAGTCCGTCACCAAGCTTCTTTCCTCACTCCTCTCTCTCTCTCTCTCCCTCCCTCTCACACACCAACGGTCCACAGTAGTACGCGTTACGAAGCGGAAGCGCTGAGTCTGTGACGAGCAGTGTAGGCTAGTTTGGGTTGTCCTCTCTGCCTATCCAGTGCCTGAACAGGAATGGTCACCCTCAAGTATAGTCTTCTTCAGGTCCACCCTCCCTCAACCCCCTCTAAAACCTGTCATTTACTGCTAAGTCTGCTGGATATATTTTCCTATTGCGCAAACTCAGTAACGTTTGCAATTGTGATTTTGTTTACAGAAATAACTCATCACGGTCAATTAAGAGACAAACACCGATAAATGCATGAGTTAGAATACATTCATCCTATTTAAAAATATGTTTGCTTACAAATTTAGCCTAGGCTATATGCGTCATGCATCAGAGAACTGAACAAATAAACCTTTGAATGGGGTTATATCTGAGAACAATGGTCAACAAAAGCATATAAGAAAATAGGAGTGCATGTGTATAGTAGGCAACAATAAGTAAATTGTAGCCTACAGAAAATATCCATGCAATGTGTGAATGAGCTGCGTCTGACCCTTCATCTCGCCTCGTCAAAATGATTTGGAGCATTAAGTGTGGGCCACGGCCGCATAACTTTACAATGAGTGAATAACGATTACAAGATAGCACAACACAATTGTATATGCCATCATTTCCATGACGATAGGCCTGCAATGTAAATTGAAGGCCACATATCGTACAAATCTGTATTTACGCGTGAATACAAAATCACACCACATGGAAGATTCTCCATTGTGCGCTGGGAGGTTGACATACTGAGCTTGGTCGTTGAACTCTCTGGCAGTCTACTGTATATAGGGAACACAAAATGACGGAATAATCCTCAATTCTAGTATTAAACAGACATTATTATTATGTGGACAACGCAGACATCTCTGTTTTACGGCTTTATTATGGTGGGAATCCTCCACCGTGCACACTACATTAGGTTTATTTCACCAGAGGCTATTATTCCAGTACGCAGGCGCCTTACCTCTGATAAAACCACATTTTGTTTTCAGGCCATTTCCTATTTGATTTAATTCAGCGAGGTGTGACACGTCGAACGGGAAGAACCGTGTGACAGACACAATACAGAGCTGGTACTAAAGACACCTCACACGGCGTGGTATGACCCCATAGGCTGTTGGTTCATGTTCATTCAGTGGCACGATGTCAATATTTAGACTTCTAAGATGTCAGTTGTTCTTATGCCAATTACCATAACCCCTGTAGCCCACCCTGCCCCACACGCACACCACATATGTGACGACTGACCGTTATGACTCATCATCACAAACAGCATTTCTATTCACGTGTCAAAATATTACACATCATCAAAGAAGAACGTAGGCCTACCCCCCAAAAGACAACGTTTATAAATAAATGAACGACATTTAGGCTAAATGAACTCATTAGCTTTAGGCCTAGGGGGAAACAAGTCCGTGCCAAATTTGGTATAAAAATATCGGTTTATCGTGTCTGACGTTTGTGCACTGTGCGTCTGAAATGTTCATCCTCAATGTGTGAAATGTTAGCCTATAGATAGATATATCACATACACCACTATGACAAACTGGACTGCGCTATATAGCAAATGATAACCCGTTGGGTCACACTGGAGATCATGGGAACCGGTTCTTTGCAATGATAAAATGCTAATCCAGCAAACTCATGATAAAGTATTGCCAAATTCTTGGCCACCGGGGGCCACACAAGAGCTCCTCAATATATGCACTGAACTCTACGCACCAAAAGCATTCCTCTTTCGATAATTTTGAGGAGTAAAATAAAGTAGCAAATCTGAGTGAGTGAGATGGGCTGACCTAGCAAAACAACTAAGGATTGTATGCGTCGAAAGAGAAAGAAAGGCTACATTTGGGTAAATCGTTGTATAGGTCTAATTGCTACTACTAATCAAATATTTTAGTCTTCCACAAACAAATAATACTCTAAATACGGAAGACCTTCGGGAAAGTGAGACTCAAGCGATTAATGAAAAATACATAATAAATACATTAGCCTACCTGAGGTTATATAACGTTAGGCTAGTCTGCTCAGTGCATTATTCTGTAAAATAAATATGGACATAACGCAGGTAACAGCAAGAGTAATGCATTTAGGAAAAATAACATTTAGGGTTAAAGAGCAATGCTAGAACAATCGCGCAAATAGTCTATCACACAAAGCACTGAACTTTTTTTTGTCAAAGACAATATTCCCGTTTAAATTCTTATACAGAAGTGCATGTGCGTGAGACAAAACAAATAATCATTATTACCAACTCCCTAAGTGAGACGTAGCTTTTGAATTGTGAATATGGCTACATAACTTAATACGGGTGATGCAGTTCACTGCATTGTGTCAACATTTACACTCGACTGGTCACTGAAATTGATAGGCAGACTATGTAAACTCTCATAATGCATTGTTTAGCATGGCGGTGATATGGGGCTAATCTTCTGACAAATTGGGTCATTCCAGTTTGGTTCCGAATACACAAGCATGTTCATGATGTTGTTTTTTTCCTCCAAAATATTCAAGAAAACTTTCACTTCTCCGGAGGACATCTGATGCAACTGGTGGAACCATAATCTACTAGAATAATCATAGTCTTCCTCATCATAATCATCGACATCATCATCATCATCGTCGTCGTCATCATCATCATCATCATCATCATCATCATCATCATCATCATCGTCAACAACAGGTAAACATTTGCGTAACGGGACTCATACCTTAATTTTCCCAAATAGGCATGAGGCTCCATTATCAATATGAAGACTGAAATAGTTTTACCGACCAAACGTTTTCGTTGAATGTTAATGGAAAATGATTGTCAGTTGGGAAAATATCAAATTATCAGAGATTACAGCCTAATACATAAACCAATTTACTTTCAACATGTACTTGCCTACATTTTGATTCCTGCTATGTAATGAAGTAAAAACGAAAAACAACAACAAAACACCACTCAACTTAGCTGTGTAAAGGGACTGCTTCTTTAAATCGTTTCAAAATAACTTTTGGACGTGAACTTTAGAAAGTCAAACTGTCATTAATTAACTTCATATTTTATCGCAATTAATGATATAGACAGTTACACGACATGTACATTTTCTTGAGTGTTCCATGTCCATAGCCTAACGCATGAACAACACTAGCGTGAAAATGTCTCACGATTAAACGGCCAAGTCCAGAAACGCAAAAAGGCCGAGTAGTTCAAAACCAAGGATAAAGTGTCAACTCTTTATCAGGTTGCCTTCATAGTTAGCCTACTCTAAAGCCTAACTACGTTTGTAACAAGAATGTTATTAGGCAACCCAGCTAGGCCTGTAATACAGGTACACTGTAAAAAACGTATTATAGTTAGTCCTACTAAGTAATTACATGTAACTGCATCGAGGTTCTATAACAAGTAATTTAGCCGCATGGCACTGTAGCTTATCTTTCAATTTAATGTTAAAGCTGGAATCCTTAATTGAAACAATAACAAAGGTGTACCCTGCCTGTGTTTCGCCAAAAATCTGAGGGATGGGCCTATAGAAATTGAACCATTCTCAAATTCAAAGCGTGAGGTCGTGACCATCCATGATATAAACATTCGAGTTTTAACCATGTTTTGAGGCTAGAAAGTGGTTACATTTACATTGTTTACAAATATTGAAATATGACAAGCTTATATTGTGGTGCTGATGGGGTTCGACAGTTCAACTAAGTCTTTATTTCTAAGTTATATTCTTCAACAATCAATGGTTATATAGCATTCATTTATAAGTCCAAACATTGATGCAGCAACTAAGGATTCTGACTTCAATAGACAACTATGTAAGGGACCAGGCATATGAGAGAGCCATTTTATTTTGACCTTTATTTAACTAGGCAAGTCAGTTAAGAACACATTCTTATTTACAGTGACGTCCTACCCCGGCCAAACCCAGACGACGCTGGTCGCCGCCCTATGGAACTCCCAATCACGGCCGGATGTGATAATGGATTCGAACCAGGGGCTGTGGTGACGCCTCCTGCACTGAGATGCGATGCAGTGCCTTAGACCGCAGCGCCACTCGGGAGCCATCCACAACAAAAAAAACAAGACCACTAAATGTATGCTATTATGCTTAGTTCTGAGCATAAATCCTCATTTCGAAATTATGTTTTAATACAGTCGCCTACACTAGGATAATTTTATCATTATGAATTTGTATATGACTATATTTTAGAATTTGTTTAAATACACTGTAATTCCGGTGCATTCATCGAAGTCTGGGTTTTTACTCATTAACATTTAAATCCCTTCGCAATACAAGGGTGCACGTGAACAAAGCTGACAAAGGAATTAATCGCCAGATGGAGTTGTACGCTAGGCCTACGCCACTGTAGGTGTGAAATAAAATTGACATTGTGTCAATGTTCAATATAAAAGTGCAAAATGTACGACACGTGAATTATTATAACAATACTACTAATAACGCAATTTATTTGTCAGACGCCTTTCAGGACACTCAAGGACATCTTACATTAAAAGTAGGCTAACATAAAATGTAGTGCAGTACATAAAATCAAGTGCAGTATAAAATTAGGCGAAACAGGACCAGGCGAAACAGGACTGATCTCACAGGGATACTGGGAATTAAGGCACAGAAGTGTGGGTGGGACAAAGTCAATCAGGGACTATAGGCCATCAAACGCTGTTGTGCATAACACAATCTCAAAGATTTAGGTCTGGATTAAATTCTTATCGCGAAATATTGCGTTAAAATGTAAAGCTAATTTCCGATTGAGCTGACACATACAGCGTACATGGAAACATTGATTTTCAATTTCAATCGCTTTAACGCGATCTTCCACGATACTTCTGTGATGAGAATACATATTTGTATTCATAGTGAATAAAGGCACTGTCCCTAATTTGCACTTTCTTTTGCAAAATAATTGTGGTTATATGTTCATAGATATTGCCATAGTCCTACAACTTTTATATAACATGCAATTACTCATAAAACTGATCGGAAAAATTTTAATGTTAACATTAGCCTATACACAACATTTTTCAAGGACGTTCCTTATAGATCTCGCCAGCTTGTAGTCATACAAACCGGAAACTTGTTACCCCTGGTTAGTTCAGATAGAATCGGGTTTTGGATAAACGCCAACAATAAGATTTGAGGTTACCAGAGGTTTAGGAGATCTTACACCTTTTGTTCTATGAGATAATATCAGTCAGTTAACATGACCTTTATGAATCATGAAGCCTTTATGTGCTTATTTTTATTGCATAAATGTTTCAAAATTCACAGAAAGTTACATTAGTTGATGAAGATTATTTCATAGAACAAAACGTAAGATATACGATCTCCTAAGTCTGTGTTTACCGCAGACCTTATTATCAGCATTTATCCAAAAACTCCATTAATTTCCCCATAGGCTTTGGCCAACAAGCCGTGCACTGTAAAACCGGATAAATTCTCAAACATTTTGAGGAAACCGATTACCTTAAAAAATTAAGTTAAGAAACTTAAATATTTGAAGTGAGCAGTACTACATTCATATGAGTAATGCAACTGAAGTTTTTTTTGTAAGGTATACTTACATTTAACTCCCCCACTAAGCCACACCTCCACTAATTTCCCAGTGTGCCTTGCCATTTCGATTGAATTGTACATTTGCCACCCATGAATGTATTTGTTAGTGACAGAGATTTGGTTGTTCAATTAGTTCAGATACAGTGCTGAGGTCTTTACCAAGTCTGTTCATAGGCAAATACTATCAATATAATTATAACAAGCCATATGCTACATGCCCAAAAGTATGTGGACACCTGCTCATTGAATGGAGTTGGTCCCCTTTGCTGCTATAATAGCCTACACTCTTCTGGAAAGGCTTTCCACTAGATGTTGGAACATTACTGCAGGGTACTTGCTTCCATTCAGCCACAAGAGCATTAGTGAGGTCGGGCACTGATGTTGGGCGATTAGGCCTGGCTCGCATTAGGAGTTCCAATTAATCTCAAAGGTGCTCGATGGGGTTGAGGTCAGGGCTCTGTGCAGGCCAGTCGAGTTCTTCCACACCGATCTCGACAAACCATTTCTGTATTTACCTCAATTTGTGCAGCATTGTCATGCTGAAACGAAAGGGCCTTCCCCAAACGGTTGCCAAAGTTGGAAGTACAGAATCCTCTAGAATGTCATTGTATGATATAACGTTCCCTTCACTGGAACTAAGTGGCCTAGCCTGAACCATGAAAAATGGCCCCAGACCATTATTCCTCCTCCACCAAACTTTACAGTTGGCACTATACATTTGGGCAGGTACCGTTCTCAGGGCATCCGCCAAACCCAGATTAGTCTGCCGGACTGCCAGATGGGGAAACGAGATTCATCACTCCAGAGAACGCGTTTCCACTGCTCTAGAGTCCAATGGTGGCGACCCATACACCACTCCAGCTGACGCTTGGCATTGCGCATAGTGAACTTAGGCTTGTGTGCGGCTGCTCGGCCTTGGAAACCCATTTCATAAAGCTCCCGAAGAACAGTTCATTTGCTGACGTTGCTTCCAGAAGCAGTTTGGAACTCGTAGTGAGTGTTGCAACCGAGGACAGACTATGCGCTTCAGCACTCAGCGGTCCCATTCTGTGAGCTTGTGTGGCCTACGACTTCACGGCTGAGCCGTTGTTGCTCCTAGACGTTTCCACTTCACAATAACAGAAATTTGACAAGCTGACTTGTTGGAAAGGTGGCATCCTATGATGGTGACACTTTGAAAGTCATTAAGCTCTTCAGTAAGGCCATTCTACTGCCAATGCTTGTCTATGAAGATTGCATGGCTGTGTGCTTGATTTTATACACCTATCAGCAACGGGGGCTGACTGAAATAGCAGAATCCACTAATTTGAAGGGATGTCCACATACTTTTGTATATATAGTGTATATCATAGGGCCTTATACAGTGGCTTGAAACTCACAGTTTACAGGCCACATCAGGCCTGCAAGTACGGTTTCAAAGTTTCACAAACTTTCCCAGTTCTCCCAACCAGGATTCCTGCAAAACCTGGGAAATTTACCAGATTTCTGCAACCCAAACTGTAAATCACAATATGCTGGCTTGCAAAGTGATGCCTAGCCAGTGTTTGTCACGCCTGCTCCCGTTCCCCTTCTCTGGCACCAGGTGGCCCATCGTTACGCACATCAGTGCTTCATGGGACTCACCTGGACTCTCTTACCTTATTGATTGCCTCCCCTATATCTGTCACTTCCTCAGTTTCTTCCCCGTGTCTGCATTAATGTAGTTTTGTTCACCCTGTACAGACTCTGTCCTAGTTTTGTTTCATTTCCGTTTTTTATTAAATATTCACTCCCTGTTCTTGCTTCTCGTCTCCCAGTGTCTGTCCTCACAGCGTTAGGCTATCCAACAGTTGAAATTAGTATTCATCCGCAACCTGCATTCATAATGACTGCCAGGGTTAAGAACAGTGGGAGGAAACTACCAAAGCCATTTAAACTGGAACAACCATTTCAGTAAAGGGTGCAACAATTCAATGACAGGATTGGTTAAGAAAGATGTTATTTATCTTTGTGTAGCATCACATTTAATCAATCAAAACACAGATATTAAAAACTATTTTAAAAAATCTACCTGCAGTAGAGCATGCTGGGAATAAAAAAAAAAGTTTTGAGTCAGTACCACAAACATTTTCAATACTTTGAGTACAACTTACTAGAATTTTTTGAGTTAAAAAGGCATTGGGATGTACAGTGTGGTGGAGTTAGTGGCTACAAAAAGAAACCATTACTATTGCCATTACAAATGCACACTACAACTCTTACACAAAAATCATGCATGGGAACATTTGCACTAAAAGTTTTCTTCAAAAAGGTAAAGCATTTGGCAATATTTTATTAATTTTCAAATAATAAATTCATCTTTACCTGATGTGAGAGAATAGAATTGATAATAACATTTAAATTATGGTCAGATCCAGTTAGCGCCATACATACACTGTAACGGAAAACTGTAATTTATATGGTAGTCAACAGTAAAATACTGTGAAACGTTTTACTGCAGCATACTGTCAATTATGGTGCATTGTGGGAAAATGTTGTAGGCGGGGAAGGAATTGCTGTATTTAGAACGGTACTGTAATTCAGTGGCAAAAACCTTGTAAAATCAAAATGAAATCAAAATCAAATATTATTTTATTGGTTTCATACACATATTTAGCAGATGTTATTGCGGGTGTAGCGAAATGCTTGTGTTCCTAGCTAAGAAAGTGCAGTAATATCGAACAATACACAACAATACACACAAATCTAAAAAGTAAAACAATAGAATTTAGAAATATAGAACTAAAAGGACGAGCAATGTTGGAGTCCAGAGTATAAAAAATAAATAATATGTATTTATATATACATTACCAGTCAAAGGTTCGGACACACCTACTTATTCAAGGGTTCATCTTTATTTTTTACTATTTTCTACATTGTAGAATAACAGTGAAGACATCAAAACTATGAAATAGCACATATGGCATCATGTAGTAACCAAAATAACTATTAAACAAATCAGAATATATTTTATATTTGAGATTCTTCAAAGTAGCCACCCTTTGCATTGGTGACAGCTTTGCACACTCTTGGCATTCTCTCAACCAGCTTCATGAGGTAATCACCTGGAATGCATTTCAATTAACAGGTGTGCCTTGTTAAAAGTTAATTTGTGGAATTTATTTCCTTCTTAATGCATTTGAGCCAATCAGTTGTGTTGTCACAAGGTAGGGTTGGTATACAGAAGATAGCCCTTTTTGGTAAAAGACCAAGTCCATATTATGGCAAGAACAGCTAAAATAAATGAAGAGAAACAACAGTCCATCATTACTTTAAGACATGAAGGACAGTAAATATGGAACATTTAAAGAACTTTGAGTTTCTTCAATTGCAGTCGCAAAAACCATCATAAACATCTGTCGTTCTGCCCCTGAACAAGGCAGTTAACCCACTGTTCCTAGGCCGTCATTGTAAATAAGAATTTGATCTTAACTGACTTGCCAGGTTAAATAAAGGTAACATAAATAAAAAATAGACAATATGCACAGTATATGGATAGAATATGTAGCATATCTGAAGAATAGTATATGTACAGCAATAGTTAAATAGAATAGGGCTTGACTAGAATAAAGTATATACATATGAAGTGGTTAAAACAGTATGTAAACATTATTAAAGTGACCAGCATTCCATGACTATGTACATAGGGCAGCTAGCTTCCTCTAAGGTGCATGGTAGAGTAACCGGGTGGTAGCTGGCTAGTGACAGGGACGAAAGTTCAGGGCAGGGTACTGGGAGGAGGTTGACTATTGGTGACTAGTGGTGACTATTTAACAGTCTGATGGCCTTGATATAGAAGCTGTTTTTCAGTCTCTAGGTCCCAGCTTTTATGCACATGTACTGACCCCGCCTTCTGGATGGTAATGGGGTGAACAGGCCGTGTCTCGGGTGACTGAAGTCCTTGATGATCTTCATGGTCTTCCTGTGACATCGGGTGCTGTAGATGTCCTGGAGGGCAGGCAGTGTGTCTCCGGTGATGTGTTGGCTTGGCCCCTAAGACAAACTTTTACAGATTCACCCCTGAGAGCAGCCTGTCGGGCTGTATCACCGCCTGGTACGGCAACTGCACTGTCCGCAACCACAGGGCTCTCCACCCAAGCCAAATTTCTTCAGCCTCCTGAGGTTAAGGAGGCGCTGTTGTGCCTTCTTCACCATACTTCCTGTGTGGGTGGACCATTTCAGATTGTCAGTGATGTGTATGGCGAGAAACCTGAAGCTTTTCACCTTCTCCACTGCGGCTCCCTCTGCTGTCTCCTGAAATCCACAATCAGCTCCTTTTTGTTTGACGTTGAGGGAGAGGATATTTTCCTGGCACCACTCCGCCATGGCCCTCCTCTCCTCTCTGGAGGCTGTCATGTTGTTAGTAATCAGACCTACCACTACTGTGTCATCTGCAAACTTGAGTTGATTGAGTTGAAGACGTGCATGGCCACGCAGTCATGGGTGAACAAGGAGTACAGGACGGGGCTGAGCACATGACCCTGTGTTGACGATCAGAGTAGTGGAGGTGTTGTTGCCTACCTTCACCACCTGGTGGCGGCCCGTCAAGAAATCCAGGTCCCAGTCCCGAGCTTATTGATGAATTTGGAGGGTACTATGGTGTTGAAAGCTGAGCTGTAGTCAATGAACAGCAATCTTACATAGGTATTCCTCTTGACCAGAAGGGATAGGGCAGTGTGCAGTGCAATGGCGATTGCGTAATCCGTGGATCTATTGGAGCAGTATGCAAATTGCAGTGGGTCTAGGGCAGGGATCATCAACTACATTCAGCTGCGGGCCGATTTTGTCTTGACTGGATAGTCGGGGGGCTGGGGCGGCAGGTAGCCTAGTGGTTAGAGCGATGGGCCAGTAACCGAAAGGTTGCTAGATTGAATCCCCGAGCTGGGGATAAACATCTGTCGTTCTGCCCAGGCAGTTAACCCACTGTTCCTAGGCCGTCATTGTAAATAAGAATTTGTTCTTAACTGACTTGCCTAGTTAAATAAAGGTTAAATAATAATTTAAAAAAATTACAAATGATTTGTAGACTACAAATTGACTGCTAGAAGCCCAAACAGATATAATATTTGAAAACAAAATTGACTGAACAAAAATATAAACACAACATGTAAAGTGTTGGTCCCGTCTTTCAGGGGCTGAAATAAAAGATCTCAGAAATGTTCCATACACACAACAAGCTTACCCCTCTCAAATATTGTGCACAAATTGGTTTACATCCATGTTAGTGAGCATTTCTCCTTTGCCAAGATAATCCATCCACCTGACAGGTGTGGCATATCAAGAAGCTGATTAAACAGCATGATCATTACACAGGTGTACCTTGTGCTGTGGACAGTAAAAGGCCACACTGAAATGTGCAGTTTTGTTACACAACATTATGCCACAGATGTTTCAGGTTTTGAGGGAGAGTGCAAATGGCATGCTGACTGCAGGAATGTCCACCAGAGCGGTTGCCAGAGAATTAAATGTTAATTTCTCTACCATAAGGCGCCTCCAACGGCCTCACAACTGCAGACCACGCAATATGAATGCACAGAGATAACGTGACGAGATCCTGAGGCCCATTGTCGCGCCCTCTATAGCCTGCATTCTCACCAGACATGTCACCCATTGATCATGGATGCTATGGATCGACGTGTACGACAGCGTGTTCCAGCTCCCGCCAATATCCAGCAACTTCACACAGCCATTGAGGAGGAGTGGGACAACATTCCACAGGCCACAATCAACAGCCTGATCAACTCTATGCAAATGAGATGTGTTGTGCTGCATGAGGCAAATGATGGTCACACCAGATACTGAGATGTTTTCTGATCAACGCCCCTATCTTTTTTTCAAGGTATCTGTGACCAACACGTGAATATCTGTATTCCCAGTCATGTGAAATCCATAGATTTGGGCCTAATGAATTTATTTCAATAGACTGATTTCCTTATTTGAACTAACTCAGTAAAATCGTAGAAATAGTTTAATGTTGCGTTTCTATTATTGTTCATTATAATTTCCAACCTTGCTTACATTTGTATATGATCATTTGTCTCCCTATTATGCGTGGAAATACTTGGGAACATATGTATATATATATATGTGTATTTTTGCTCAGAAAGCCACCGCGGGCCGCCAGTTGGGGAACCCTGGTCTAGGGTGTCAGGTAAGGTGGAGGTGATATGATCCTTAACTAGCCTCTCAAAGCACTTCATGGTGACAGAAGTGAGTGCTACGGGGCGATAGTCGTTTAGCTCAGTTACCTTAGCTTTCTTGGGAACAGGAACAATGGTGGCCCTCTTGAAGCATGTGGGAACAGCAGACTGGGATAGGGATTGATTGAATATGTCCATAAACACACCAGCCAGCTGGTCTGCACATGCTCTGAAGACGCGGCTAGGGATGCCGTCTGGGCCGGCAGCCTTGCGAGGGTTAACACGTTTAAATGTTTTACTCATGTTGGCCCGCGGTGAAGGAGAGACCATAGGTTTTGGTAGTGGGCCGTGTCAGTGGCACTGTATTGTCCTCAAAGCGAGCAAAGAAGTTGTTTAATTTGTCTGGGAGCAAGACGTCAGTGTCCGCGACGGGGCTGGTTTTATTTTTGTAATCCGTGATTGACTGTAGACCCTGCCATATACGTCTCGTGTCGGAGCCTTTGAATTACGACTCTACTTTGTCTCTATACTAACGCTTAGCTTGTTTGATTGCCTTGCGGAGGAAATAGCTACACTGTTTGTATTCAGTCATGTTTCCGGTCGCCTTGCCATGATTAAAAGCAGTAGTTCGCGCTTTCAGCTTAGCGTGAATTCTGCCATCAATCCACAGTTTCTGGTTGGGGAAGGTTTTAATAGTCACCGTTGGTACAACATCACAGATGAACTTGCTAATATACTTCCACTACACTACTTTGATACACATCATGGGGATCAAGAAGTGAGAATGCGCAATGCCTGCAATACACCACTGGCTCCGGTGTTATGATACTGATGATTTGTCCGCCACAGTTGGTTGATTTGCATTTCTACTATTGTGACTAGATGGAGTAAGCCTACAGCTCCATATATTGGTTGCGTCCGGGACAACAGTTATTGACAACTGAAGCGTTGTAGCTAAGCCTAACCCTCAATCCTTTTCCTAACCTTAACTTCATTCTCCTAACCTGTTGTGTTAATTCACTCAACGTGCCACGTTAATTATCCTAACCTGCCAAGTTAATTATTCTAACCTGCTATGTAAACAAACCATCTGTTGCAAAAAATCATCAGTAACACCACAAATTTTTAAGTTCAAAATCAAAATACTTCAAGGATGGATGTTTCAGACAGGGCCTTCAGAAAGTATTCACCCCACTTGATTCCCCAATTCATTTTGCTGTGTTACCTCCTGAATTTGATGAATGAATTTGAAACATGAGGACAATGGTGACTTTGAAACAGTTACATAGTTTAATGGCTGTGATAGGTGAAAACTGAGGATGGATCAACAACATTGTAGTTGCTCCACAATGCTAACCTAATTGACAGAGTGAAAAGAAGGAAGTCTGTACAGAATAGAAATATTTCAAAACATGCATCCTGGCACAAAGGTGATACTGCAAAAAATGTGGCAAAGCAATTCACTTTTTGTTCTGAATACAAAGTGTTATGCTTGTAGCAAATCCAATACAACACATTACTGAGAACCACTATCCATATTTTTAAGCATAGTGGTGGCTGCATCATCAAATCAAATCAAATTGTATTGGTTACATACACATATTTAGCAGATGTTATTGCGGGTGTAGCGAAATGCTTGTGTTCCTAGCTCCAACAGTGCAGTAGTATCTAACAATTCATAACAATACATACATCTACAAGTAAAAGAACGGAATTAAGAAATATATAAATATAAATATTAGGACAAGCAATGTCAGAGTGGCATTGACTAAATACAGTACAGTAGAATACAGTATATACACATGAGATGAGTAAAGCAGTACGTAAACATTATTAAAGTGACTAGTGTTCCATTATTTGAAGTGGCCAGTGATTTCATGTCTTTGTATATAGGGCAGCAGCCTCTAAGGTGCAGGGTTGAGTAGCCGGGTGGTACCCGGCTAGTGATGGCTATTTAACAGTCTGATGGCCTTGAGATAGAAGCTGTTTTTCAATCTCTCGGTCCCAGCTTTGATGCACCTGTACTGCCCTCGCCTTCTGGATGATAGCGGGGTGAACAGGCCATGACTCGGGTGGTTGATGTCCTTGGGTGCTGTAGATGTCCTGGAGGGCAGGCATTGTGCCCCCGGTGATGCGTTGGGCAGACCGTACCACCCTCTGGAGAGCCTTGCGGTTGTGGGCGGTGCAGTTGCCGTACCAGGCGGTGATACAGCTCGACAGGATGCTCTCAATTGTGCATCTGTAAAAGTTTTTGAGTGTCTTAGGGGCCAAGCCAAATTTCTTCAGCCTCCTGAGGTTGAAGAGGTGCTGTTGTGTCTTCTTCACCACACCATCTATGTGGGAGGACCATTTCAGATTGTCAGTGATGTGTACACCGAGGAACTTTAAGCTTTCCACCTTCTCCACTGCGGTCCCGTCGATGCTCCCTCAGCTGTTTCCTGAAGTCCACGATCAGCTCCTTCGTTTTGTTGACGTTGAGAGAGAGGTTATTTTCCTGTTTCCACTCTGCCAGGGCCCTCACCTCCTCCCTGTAGGCAGTCTCGTCATTGTTGGTAATCAGTCCTACTACTGTTGTTTCGTCTGCAAGCTTGATTGATTTGGAGGCGTGCGTGGCCACGCAGTCATGGGTGAACAGGGAGTACAGGAGGGGGCTGAGCATGCACCCTTGTGGGGCCCCTGTGTTGAGGATCAGCAAGGTGGAGGTGTTGTTTCCTACGTTCACCACCTGGGGGCGGCCCGTCAGGAAGTCCAGGACCCATTTGCACAGGGCGGGGTTCAGAACCAGGACCCTGAGCTTAATGATGAGTTTGGAGGGTACTATGGTGTTGAAATCTGAGCTATAGTCAATGAACAGCATTTTGACGTAGGTATTCCTCTTGTCCAGATGGGATAGGGCAGTGTGCAGTGCAATGGTGATTGCATCGTCTGTGGATCTATTGCGGCGGTAAGCAAATTGAAGTGGGTCTAGGGTGTCAGGTAAAGTAGAGGTGATATGATCCATAACTAGCTTCTCAAAGCATGTCATGATGACAGAAGTGAGTGCTACAGTTACCTTTGATTTCTTGGGTACAGGAACAGTGGTGGACATCTTGAAACAAGTGGGGGTAGGGAGAGATTGAATATCTCCGTAAACACTCCAGCCAGCTGATCTGCGCATGCTCTGAGGACGCGGCTAGGTATGCCGTCTGGGCCGGCAGCCTTGCGAGGGTTAACACGCTGAAATGACTTACTCACGTCGGCCACGGAGAACGAGAGCCCACAGTCCTTGGGAGCGGTCTGCGTCGGTGGCACTATGTTATCCTCAAAGCGGGCGAAGAAGGTGTTGAGCTTGTCTGGGAGCAAGTCTTTGTTGTCTGTGACGTGGCTGGTTTTCCTTTTGTAATCCGTGATTGTATGTAGACCCTGCCACAGACGTCTCGTGACTGAGCCGTTGAATTGCAACTCCACTTTGTGTCTGTACTGACTCTTTGCCTGTTTGATTGCTACACTTTGTTTGTATTCGACCATATTCCCAGTCATCTTGCCAGGGTTAAATGCGGTGGTTCGTGCTTTCAGTTTTGCGCGAATTCTGCCATCTATTCTGCCATCTACGGTTTCTGGTTTGGGTAGGTTTTAATAATCACCTTTGGAACATCATCCTCTATACACTTCCTGATGAACTCAGCCACTGTGTCTGTGTAAGTGTCAATGTTACTCTCAGAGGCTACCCGGAACATATCCCTGTCCACGTGATTAAAACAATCTCGAAGCATAGATACTGATTTGTCAGACCAGCTTTGAACAGATCTTAGCATGGGTACTTCCTGTTTGAGTTTCTGCCTATAGGGATTATAGGAAGGGAGGAGCAAAAGGGAGTCATGATCTGATTTGCCAAAGGGAGGGCGGAGGAGGGTGAGTAGCAGTGATCCCTAAACAAGTGTTTTCCATAAACGAGTACCACAGTAAATGTGTTTGATAGATCTTCAGTCGCATTGTCCTCAAATTTGCTTTGTTAAAATTCCCAGCTACAATAAATGCGGCCTCAGGATGTGTGGTTTCCAGTTTGCATAAAGTCCAGTGTACTACACTGTAGTTTTAGTATAGTTCATGTTGTAGATATGCTTGTAATCGTTAAGGACTGGGGAGTTTTTGGGATAAAAAATAAACGGAATGGAGATAAGCCCAGGCAAAATCCTAGAGGAAAACCTGGTTCAGTCTGCTTTCCATCAGACACTGGGAGATTAACTAACCAGGACATTAACCTAAAACACAAGGACAAATCTATACTGGAGTTGCTTACCAAGAAGACAGTGGAAGATCCTGCATGCCCGAGTTACAGTTTTGACTTAAATCTGCTTGAAAATCTATGGCAAGACCTGAAAATGGTTGTTTAGCAATGATCAACAACCAGTTTGACAGAGCTTGAAGAATTTTGAAAAGAGTAATGAGTAACTTTTTTTTACTGTATATTACAGTCCATTCTCTGATATTTTACTGTGTGTCACATGGACACATCATGACAAAGTACATGCTTTAATTCTGTGTTTAGATTAAAGTAGTGCAATATGAAATACAGTAACTTACCTCTAGCTGCCTGTAAGTTACAGCCAAATTCACAGCAACCCCTTTACAGTTTAATGCAGGTATGTTTACCATGTTATTGTCTGCAGAAGACACCACGGGGAGCTGAGAATGCAACTTAATCAAAGCATTATGTCTAGGTATGTTATAAATGTTGTATTAACAAATGTTATATCAATTCCCTTTTAAAGGTTCTTTCTAATTCATGGCTGATTTCTAATGCACTGGTTTTGGGATTGGTCATTATAATAAAGGAATAGGGTCATCTATTGGTGGAAGTGAAATTGAATCAATAAAATAACTGTAAACTGCCAAGAAAGGAAACAAGTCAAGTGTAAAATGTGGTAGGTCAGAAAGCACTTTGAGGTACCGGTACTGCAACAGATTGCATTTCAATGTGCATGTATTAACAACATTATTACTGTAATCTTATTCGCTCCAACCTTCAGATAATCATGTATAGCACAGTCAGAACAGAAAAGGTTGTTACATGTGGAATTACACTGTAACAAGTATTGTAGTTAATTGTAATACCTCATAGTTACACTGTAATAACAACATGTAACTAACTGGTGGTAATGGGTGGCTTGTTAGCATGCTTGTTACAAATGGGAAAGTTTCCACAAAAATTCACCAATTTAGGGTTTTGTTTCTTCTCAGCTGCATCCAATTCAGTAACAACTGCCACAAGGTTGTAATCTCTCGTGGAAAGATGCCCTGGGTGTCCAAGATTATAAAGGTTGGAGGCTCAATAGGCTCTAATTACCTACTTGTGAATGCGCAGAACACCAGTCTCAACGTCAACAGTGAATAGGCGACTCCGGGATGCTGGCCTTCAAGGCAGAGTTACAAAGAAAAAGCCATATCTCAGACTGGCCAATAAAAATAAAAGATTAAGATGGGCAAAAGAACACAGACACTGGACAGAGGAACTCTGCCTAGAAGGCCAGCATCCCGGAGTCGCCTCTTCACTGTTGACATTGAAACTAATGTTTTGTGGGTACTATTTAATGAAGCTGACAGTTGAAGACTGTTTCTCAAACTAGACACTCTAATGTACTTGTCCTCTTGCTCAGTTGTGCACCGGAGCCTCCCACTCCTTTTTCTATTCTGGTTAGAGCCAGTTTGCGCTGTTCTGTGAAGCGTGTAGTGCACAGCGTTGTACAAGATCTTCAGTTTCTTGGCAAGTTTCAGACAAAGGTCCTTTGTTTCTGGCCATTTTGAGCCTGTAATTGAAGCCACAAATGCTGATGCTCCAGATATTTAGCTAGTCTAAAGAAGGCCAGTTTTATAGCTTATTTAATCAATACAACTGGTTTCAGCTGTGCTAACATAATTGCAAAAGGGTTTTCTAATGATCAATTAGCCTTTAAAATGATAAACTTGGATTAGCTAACAAGACGTGCCATTGAAACACAGGAGTGATGGTTGCTGATAAGGGGCATCAGTATGCCTATGTAGATATTCCATAAAACATCTGCCTTTTCCAGCTACAATAGTCATTTACAATCAATCAATTTTATGTTATTTTAAAGGACAAAAAAATTTGCTTTTCCTTCAAAAACAAGGACATTTCTAAGTGGCCCCAAACTTTTGAATGGTAGTGTACTCAAAGGTTTGTTGACCGAAGTAGCTAGCTAGCTAGCTAACGTAATACTCTTGGGTACCGTACGGATACCCTGAGAACAAGGATCAGGGAAGATAAGATCATCGAGCCCAGCTAGGTAGCTATTTGCCAGCTTTAAGTAGCTAGCTGGCTAACGTTAGTTGTCAAGGCATGGAAAGTCTATTCTGTACTGTAGATGCAGTGGTGCAAAGTACTTAGATAAAAATAAATAAGTATGTTTTTGGGGTATTTGTATTTTAGTTTACCATTTATATTTTTGACAACTTTTACTTTTACTCCACTACATGCCTGAAGAAAATAATATACTTTTTACTCCATACATTTTCCCTGACACCCAAAAGTACTCGTTACATTTTTAATGCTTAGAAGGACAGGAAAATTGTCAAATTCACGCACTTATAAAGAGAACATACCTGGTCATCTCTACTGCCTCTGATCTGGCAGACTCACTAAACACATGCTTCGTTTGTAAATTATGTCTGAGTGTATTAGTGTGCCCCTGGCTATCCATAAATTAAAAACACAAGAAAATCATGCGGTCTGGTTTGCTTAATATAGGGAATTTGAAATGATTTGTACTTTTACTTTTACTTTTGATAATGAAGTATATTTTAGCAATTGCATTTACTTTTGAGACTTGAGTATATTTAAAATCATTATTTTTTTTGACTTTTACTCCAGTAGCATTTTACTGGGCGACTTTCACCGTCACCAAGTCAGTGTTATAAAACAAGTTGTGGGCATGTTCAAGGTCTTCGTTATTTTGAGAGAGTTTCAAAGATGGGCAGATGCCGCCCTGGGATAAATAAATAAGTGCAACAGTGCATCCCATCCAAAAGTGAGAATGTTGTTCAATCGGTAGACCCTTGCAAGGTTACATGACAATATAAGAGGTTGTCTTATGACCATTTTAATTGCATTTATAAACCATTATTTAACCAAGCTTAATGGGCCCCCTAATTTGGCAAGTACTGAATGACTATCTCACCATTTTAGCTATAACTGTTTACTAATTTGTATATGTTTTGAGATTGATGCTTAATAAAGTAAATCACCCATTGTCAAGCCCCGCCCTCCTTAGCTACTGTTGCTTTTTAGGTCAAATACACTGTTAAATGATTTAACAATAAAACATTTTTTGCTATAGCGCTCATAAGCTCCCATGAACTTCAAAAGCTGGACGAAGGCCTGGGCATCAGACTTTAGAGCCCTTTATAGCAGATTTGTGTCAATGAGGTGGTTGGTTTTCAATTGGCTAACACTTACAAAGTGGTTTGTGCAGGCTGAAAAATGGTGCGTTTGGATGCTATCAGAAACTTGAACATTTGTAACAAGAATGGTAATAAGCATTCGTTGTTACACCACTGTAATTAAAGACTGCAATTACCACCAGATACCACCAGATGTTGTTAGTACAGTGTAACTATTAATTATTACAGTTAATTACAATACTTGTTACAGTGTAATTACATATGTAAATAAATCTTTATTTAACTAGGCAAGTCAGTTAAGAACAAATGCTTATTTTCAATGACGGCCTAGGAACAGTGGGTTAACTGCCTTGTTCAGGGGCAGAACGACAGATTTTTACCTTGTCAGCTCAGGGATTTGATCCAGCAACCTTTCAGTTACTAGTCCAACGCTCTAACCACTAGGCTAACTGCCGCCCCCAAATAATGTGTTAGACATAATTTCATGGCCATGCTGTCGCTCCAGTCTGTTTCAGTCTTGCATAATGACTGGAAAGTGATGTGTCCTGATTGATGCCTAATTTGTCTGTGGGCCTTATGCCTTCCTTCTATGATTAGATCCCATCACAGAGTCTTCTCCTGCCGCCAGGGTTCTTCCAGCTCCAGGCCTCTCTAAGGAAGGGGGTGACCCACCGAACCCTCCCCAGAATGGGTGGACCCTACATGGCCAAAGACGTCTCTATGCTTAGCCTTCCACTATGGCCCCTCTCTCCCCCCCTCTTCCTCCTCCCGAGGGTTTACGGTTGTTCCACTGGAGACAGGGATGATAAGGTATCTGGGGCTGCACGGCACTGCAGCGTTCAGAGGCAGAGTCCCCCACACCTCCAGCCTGGCTCTGAGTTGTGCAGGCTGCACGGGGCCCTGGGCTCAAGGGTGGTGGGGCTCGGCTGACACATTTCTGTTAACAATCACATCACACACAGGGACCCACATTCCGAGTTCCTGATCCCTTTCTCTTCCCCATCTCTCCTTCACAGCCTTCCTCTTCCCCCAGCTGGCTCTCAGTGGAACTGTGCAGCCGTAGGTCAGACATTGAGCAAATCAAAAATGTGGATTTCTGCATTAGTAATAAAATAAGTAATCATAATAATATTACTGGTAATTACAATATTATTAATTACTAGCATATTTTAAATTCACGGTTTACTTATCATAATTTCAATTTATTTGATTGTATCTTCTGTCATCATTTCCCCCTTAATTATGTGACATAATTTTACATGTCATGTACTCTGCTGCTCTCTTTTGGTCCTTCACTCTTAGTTCATTGGCTTGTGAAAGAGAGAACAGACAGACCGAACAATAAATGTTGGCTGAGGACAGAACCAAAATGGACGTCAATAATTGAATCAAGAGAGAAAGCAGACATGACACTGGGGACCACAAGCTAGGGACCACAATGGAAATAAGTCAGACTTTTTTGTGATACCGCTGTCACGTTTAAAAAATTTTTTTACTGGCAAATGAAATCAATCAATCAAGTAAGCAATACATAGGCCAATACAACATGCATACTTGAAAACTATGAACACCTGAGACATGAGTTGTAGCCCCTACCTGAATGATGTTTTGGAAGTTCTATCAGATAGAGCCTGCCCATGTTTCCTTTTTGGAAGACACCGTGAAAGGATTTCAGCAGCCTCCATTCCTAAAGGGCACTATAGGAATCACTAGGAATAAGATATCCACTGCCAACCATGCAGTACATTCTCTACTCTTGCCAAGTTTGGAAGTAGCAAATTAGACATCAGTGTGTACGGATGAGGGCTACTAGTGAGTGGTACACACACACAGAACACAGTTAGAGAAGACTGGGTGGGAAACGTCTGGTGTGGTCTGTCTGGTCTGGTCCAGCCTAGGCAGTCCTTACAGGGATTGGGGTCTGGGGGTCATCCTCTCTCACCTCTCGCTAGGGTTCAGCGCTATTTGGACCCCGCTGCACAACCTTTCACATTTCCAGAGCACAAATCATGACTGTCTGCAAGCCTCACTACTCCAGGTAGGCCGAGATTTTGCTTTGAACCATTGATATCAGATCAACTTAAAAACCACAATCAATCGGCCAATAGGGTCGATGAGGGGATCTTCATTCTTCATCTAATCACTGTGGTCATGCTGATTTAATCAACTCCTTTCCTGAATAAAGAAAGGGCAAGTGACATAGTGCTTGAGGAAATCTTCATCCTCAGTTTAGAAAATGTAGACGAAACAATAGGCTACTCACCAGACAGGTGGTCTTGATCAGGGCCTAGTTTCCCAGTTGTGATGTAACTTAAACATTAGAATGATCATACCAGATGCATCGTTATTTAAGTGTTTCCCAAACAAGCACATGGAGAGAACGTTTGCTAAGTGCGTCAGACCATATGTAGATACTGATAGGATCGAAGGAAAAGCATCGCTGCTCTTGGATCAGATATCTTAATTCAAATCTTACCTTAGCATTAGAAGTATTCCACAATACTGACGATGGATCGGCTACTAGAGAGATTTTACTACCAATGACTGGAAATAGCTATTGAAGCGGCTTATTATGCTTACCCAATTACAATGCACTAAATCCCAGATTGGGCACTTCATTGTGCACATGTTGTCACACATCATGAAACACTTTGAGACAAAAATGACAGACAGTAGCCTAGTCGCAAAATATAACTCAATTGATTGACCATTAAATTGATTTCAATATTATTGAAATAGGCTATATAGGCCCAAGCATCTTCACTTGTTTGTAAAAATTTAAAATAGGCTACTTTGGCAACTTTTGATGGGCTCCCGAGTGGTGATTGGGAGTCCCATAGGGCGGCGCACAATAGGCCCAGCGTCGTCCGGGTTTGCCCGGTGTAGGCCGTCATTGTAAATAAGAATTTGTTCTTAACTGACTTGCCTAGTTAAATAAAGCTAAAAAAATTACTTTGTATTTGTAGTCAACTTTGTTCTGAAGTTATCGGCAGTCACAGTAAGACAGATGGCCTAAACATCTTAATTCTGATTAAAAAGATGCCTCTCAAAGTTTGTAATTTCATCTGCCCACCAGAATCAGTCAACAAGGGATTAGGCTAGGCCATCTGCATTGCTTGCTGTTTGGGGTTTTCGGCTGGGTTTCTGTAGAGCACTTTGTGACATCGGCTGATGTAAAAAGGGCTTTGTAAATACATTTGATTGATTGATTACTACCGAACTGAATTGTTAGCATAATTGTTCCAATGAATCTCATGTAACCTATGAAGTTAATGTGTTGGCCTAATTAGCATTTTACCTTGTATTAGTAAACTAGGCCTAGCCCCCTGGGAACAAATAGGTTTGTTTCAACATAATTTGTCAAGATATGTGGAAAATACAATGGATTTGAAAGTCATTAAAACTGTTGTTTTGAGGGTGAAATTTCAACCACAGGATTATGTCATCATGGTAACCAAATTTTAACATAGATACACCTTACATTCAATTTGTATATACAGTGCCTTTGGAAAGTATTCAGACCCATTGACTTTTTTCACATTTTGTTATGTTACAGCCCTATTCTAAAATTGATTAAATTGTTTTATTCCTCCCTCATCAATCTACACACAAATCCCCATAATGACAAAGCAAAAACATCAGGTTTTTAGACATTTTTGCTCATTTATTAAAAATAAAAAACGGAAATATCACATTTACATAAGTATTCAGACCCTTTACTCAGTACTTTGTTAAAGCATAAAGCATAAAGCACCTTTGGCAGCGATTACAGCCTTGCGTCTTCTTGGGTATGACACTTGCTCTGACATGCTCTGTCAACTGTGGGACCTTATATAGACAGCTGTGTGCCTTTCCAAATCATGTCCAATCAATTTAATTTACCACAGGTGGACTCCAATGAAGTGGTAGAAACATCTCAAGGATGATCAATGGAAACAGGATGCACCTGAGCTCAATTTCGAGTCTCATAGCAGTCTGAATACTTATGTACATAAGGTATTTCTGTTTGGGATTTTTTATAAATTAGCAAAAATTCTAAGAACCTGTTTTTGCTTTGTCATTATGGGGTATTATGTGTAGATTGCTGATGAAAATTGTTTATTTAATCCATTTTAGAATAAGGCTGAAATTTAACAAAATGTGTAAAAATCTACGAGTCTGAATACTTTCCGAAGGCACTGTATAGCCACTATAAGAAAAAAACAATAGCCTGGGCAGCACCTCCTACTGGATAATTTATCTATCTACAGCTACCCTTTGGTCTCCGATCCAGGGGTTTAACCAAGCCCATCTTTGATATTTGTCACTGACTATTACCAATGTTCTGTTGAGAGATCTCCACTTAAAAACGAAATAGATTCACTGTTGCTATCAAAGTAATTCAAAACGGTTTAACAGAGAAAATTAAATGTAACCATACTTTATCTCATAAATCATTAATTATGCTAATTATGCATTTTATCAACAGCTATTGTTTCAATTCAACCGAGGATTCAACTAAAAATAGACAGTACATATAGGCCTAAGGTTTAAAGCTCTGGTTGATTTCAAATGTAACAATTTAGGACTATTGAATTGTGTTTGGTTGTCAGTGCAACCAAATATCAACATTTGATATTGGATAGTTCCATCTGTGACACTGACTTAGTCTGGCTTTAATTCCAGTTTGTCTACAAATTAGTAATTGATATGTTGAATTCATGTGTCCATCTCAACCAAAAATCTAAGTCAGACAATAGGACTGAATCAAATCAAACTTTATTTAAAGTGCATTTAAAGTTTGATTTGATTTAGTCCTATTCTTTAACTTTGATTTTTGGTTGAGACAGAGTCAGATTGATAAATTACTTACAATATTTACACAAACGTATGTGGACACCCCTTCAAATTAGGGTAGCATGTAAAAATCGTCTGTCCTCGGGTTGCAACACTCACCACCGAGTTCCAAACTGACTCTGGAAGCAACGTCAGCACAATAACTGTTTGTTGGGAGATTCATGAAATAGGTTTCCATGGCTGAACAGCCGCACACAAGCCTAAGATCACCATGCGCAATGCCAAGCGTTGGATGTGTGTGTCAAACTCACCGCCATTGGACTCTGGAGCAGTGATGAATCACACTTCACCATCTGGCAGTCCGACGGATTAATCTGAGTTGTTGGATACCAGGAGAACGCTACCTGCCCCAATGCATAGTGCCAACTGTAAAGTTTGGTGGAGGAGGAATAATGGTCTAGGGCTGTTTTCATGGTTCAGGTTAGGCCCCTTAGCTCCAGTGAAGGAAAATCTTAATGCTACAGCATACAATTACATTCTTGACCATTCTATGCTTCCAACTTTGTGGCAACAGTTTGGGGAAGGCCCTTTCCTGTTTCAGTATGACAATGCCTCCATGCACAAAGCGAGGTCCAAACAGAAATGGTTTGTTGAGATTGGCATGGAAGAACTTGACTGGCCTGCCAGGAGCCCTGACCTCAACCCCATCGAACACCTTTGAAATGATTTGCAAAAAGTAATAAATGTAAGGGTATTTAAAAAAATCCACCCAACTTTTAACCTAAATCCAATGACATCAGTGTCGATTTTAGCATGTAAATCTTGGTTGGGCAAACTCAAAGCCAGCCACAACACAACACAACACAACACAACACTAATCAATACATCAACTGCACTATAATGTTGATCGGAAAAGAGGCAATCCGTAATTTCGATGAAGACATTAATGAGCAAGCTAGGACTGACGTAGTCAATATAACTATTTGTTCAGCACTTTTGAACTGTTAAGAGAATTCAGAACATGGGCCCTTCTTACAGTATTCTCCCTGTACACCAAGTCAGATCCATAGGATAAATAAAGGGGGCATATAAGATGAAAGCAATGAAAGCTCTTACAATATTCGATGATTACATTTCTCTAATACAGGCTATAGGCTACATATGCACCACAAAGTCAGAACAGTAGGCAAGATTTTGAGTGGAAAACGGACCAAATTATTAGGGTGAGGCACATGGGCTACTAACAGCTTACTACACAGCATACACTTGGTATTACTTTCTTAGCTACAGTATACATATCTCCCTGGCATATTACATAATTTATGCAGCAGCATACAAGACATTTTTGGACTCACCTTGTTGTGCTGTGCTCACTTGAACAGGAAGGTGGCACAACGGTCCTTCGTGGGCAAATTTTGTGGGCATTCTCTGGATTTATGGTGTTGGAAATTCGGAAAAAAACAAGGTTGAATGACGTCAGTGATCTTCAGTTTGGAACTCTAGAAAGAAGCCTTAGTTCCTGACTAGCAATTCCGAGTTGGATGACCGTTCGAAACTTATTTTCCCAGTCGGAGCTCTTTTTTTGCATTTTGGAGCTGCCTTACTCAAGAAAGCAAAAAAGAGACCATGTTGGTATGCGGCTTTATTAACTCAATGACTTTAGATTTTTTACATTGTTTGCAAACTGATAACATGCAAAACATATAATTTTCGTTGATTTCACGTTGAATTCACGTTAGATGACAACTCAATTAACAGTAAATCAAAATTAGACGTTGAACTTACTTCTGTGCCCAGTGGGATTGAATTGTGTTTGGTTGAAAATGTAACAAAATATCAACATTTAGGAGGAGCAGTAAGAGATGCATCTACTGCTTGGATAGATACCATTGACTTAATCTGGCTTTAATTGCAGTTTGTCTGCAAATAAATAATTAGTAGTTTGGATTCACGTTTCCATCTCAACCAAAAATCTAAGTTAAAGAATAAGACTAAATCAAAAGAAACTTAGAATTAACTTGGACAATCCTCACATTTAGGCCTATTATTGCAGTAGACCTAAAGCCATACCCTAGATTGCTGGAGAGATCTCTGGTTGAACATGAACGTCTCTCAAAGCGTTTCAGACGATTGAAATAGGCTACAGTGTGAATGATACTTATTCCAAAAGAACATGCTCAATTCTTCATGAAAAGAAGGAAGTCCAGTGAATCCGTCATCAATGTAGGAAGGTGGGGTGAGTGTGGTGAGAGGCCAAAGTTGTTGTCACGCCACACGCTTCACATTACTTTCATGGTAAAGAGCTGTGTGTTTTTTATGTCAGTCACTGTGTGCGTGTGCTAGCCTACGACTCCCCTCTAATCTGCCAGCCAGTGGTTGTGTATGAAGTGCCGTTGATGCTGGAGACTATTAGACCTCTGAGGAGATGGAGATTTGCCTTCTCTCATTCCCAGCAGCTCATCTACAGAAGGAGATGAAGGGAGAGATTAGACCCTTCTGTGGCAGGGGGAGAATTCCGTGGCCAGGTCAGGCTGAAACTCCTTCAAAACCAGGGCTGTCTAAAAAGCATGTAAAGAACCCATTTAGCACAGCAGAAGTAGCAGTGGCTTTAAACGTGAAATTCACTGTAGGCTTACATCATGCGACACATACATGTTTGCATGCCATGATGCAAATACATGCATGTAGTCTGGAATTTCACTTATTTCCAAATCATGAAGATGTTTCAATGATGTAATGGTGTCTATGCTACCCCACACTTCCTAGGTTTGTCTAAAGTTGTTTGTGTTTAGTCAAATAAATCTTTGAAGGCTAAACAAGATAAAAACGCTTAGTTATTCTTGAATCTTAAAAAAAAACGTATTTGGAAGACTAGACTGTAATTAATTCCTGGGGGACCCTCAGGTTGTGCACACTTTTATTCTAGCCCTGGACCAACACACCTGATTCGACTACCCAACCTATCACCAAACCTTTGATTTGTTAGGAGTTTTAGTACCTCGCTAGAACAGAAATACCCTGAGGGGTGTTTTGTGTTTTGATGCATATTAACATGAGCTGACATTGTGTTTTTACACAGATTTCTGGAAAATGTGTATACACAGATTCATAGACAATTCACACTATTTTGATACTCTTGAGACTCTCTGTTGAGTAAATATAGTAAACGTTTGATTCCATTTTTGGGACACTGAATTCAAAATGTGATCTAATGTCTCCACCATGTGGTTTCAGATGGTATCACTTAATTAGTCACAGGCATTACTGATTCCAACGATGTTAACCCATTTTACTACCTCATGTTTTTGTTTCATCGGATCATAAATTAGTTTACATTGTTTTCATGTAAATCATCTAGTCCAGTCACTTTTTGTAATTAGGTAAGGTGTTTTAGTATTTTTGAAGCATGTAGACAATAATAATGGCAGGACTAGGATTTAATTTATTAAATTTGGTCTCTCTTGAAATGGGATATTGACCAAAAGTTGTGCGACTTTGGTTTGGAGCGTTAGGCTTACAACGTAGTGACTACTACTTTGAACCACCTAGGCAACATCATATCTACTGCGACCAGGGAATTGCTGCCCCCTACGGTCTGCCACTGTAATACCAGGTGCAGGCATCTTTGATTTTTAATGGTGGCCTCCTATTCTATCCAATAACTAACAATGATCTATCATGGTTAGCTCCAAGCAGTTGGCAACTCGGTGACCTGGTGAAAGGCTTCGACATTACACTGACTGTCCATAAACACCTTTGTTGCTAACTTTAAAGATAGAATCTGCAGTAGGGGAAACAGTGCCACTGTCCGCCCCACGGCTGTAGTTATTGTTGTTGTTTTGTTGACGAAGCGGTGGCCCAAGTGGTAAAAAATAACTGCAGTACATATTTTGCTGTTCGTTGTTTGCAGTAACTTCTTTGTTGTTGTTGTTGTAATATTGCAAATAGACGTAGGAGTTTCACCATTTAAGGACTCAAGTTATCTGTTTGTCATCGTTTCACCTGGATAAAGCCTGTTGTTTTCAGCATTTCATTGTCATTCAAAATATAGTTCCATACTAAGCACTAAATAAATTCCATCCTTCTAGTTATCTGCTAATGCTATTAATGGTTGGCAATTATGAGGTGGCTGACAGGCACAGATGGAAAAGATTGCTGTTCATTAAAGCCTATTATAAACCGTGTGGATCGAGCCCTGAATGCTGATTGGTATATCAGACCGCACAGCAAGGGTATGACCCAAAAATATGTTTTACTCAAATCAAATCAAATAGTATTGGTCACATGGTCACATACACATGGTTTACAGACGTTAATGCAAGTGTAGCGAAATTGTTGTGCTTCTAGTTACAACAGTGCAGTAATATCTAACAAGTAATCTAAAGAATTCACAACGACTACCTCATACACCAAATGTAAGGGGATGGAATAAGAATATGTACATATAAATATATGGATGTGCGATGGCTGTGCGGCATAGGCAAGATGCAATAGATGGTATAAAATACAATATATACATATGAGATGAGTAATGTAGGATATGTAAACATTATTAAAGTGCCATTATTTAAAGTGACTAGTGATACCTTTATTAAATCAATTTATTAAAGTGGCTTGTGATTTGATTCTGTATGTTGGCAGCAGCCTCTCTATGTTAGTGATGGCTATTTAACAATCTGATGGCCTTGAGATAGAATCTGTTTTACAGTCTCTCGGTCGCAGCTTTGATGCACCTATACTGACCTCGCCTTCTGGATGATAGTGGCGTGAACAGGCAGTGGCTCGGGTGGGTGTTGTCCTTGATCTTTTTGGCCTTCCTGTGACATAGGGTGCTGTAGGTGTCCTGGAGGGCAGGTAGTTTGCCCCCAGTGATTCGTTGTGCAAACCGCACTACCCTCTGGAGAGCCTTGGGGTTGAGGGCGTTACAGTTGCCGTACCAGGAGGTGATACAGCCCGACAGGATGCTCTCGATTGTGCATCTGTTAAGGTTTGTGAGAGTTTTAGGTGACAAGCCAAATTTCTTCAGCCTCCTGAGGTTGAATAGGCGCTGTTGCGCCTTCTTCGCCACGCTGTCTATGTGGGTGGACCATTTCAGTTTGTCCGTGATGTGTACGCAGAGGAACTTAAAACTTTCCACCTTCTCCACTACTGTGTGGCGTCAATATGCATGTGTGTGAATGTGTTTTGTGTGTTTGTTAGTGTAGTGCGTGTGTAGTGTTTGTTTGTGTGTGTAGAGTCCAGTGAGTGTACATAGAGCCGGTGCAAGATAGTCAGTTCAAATAAATGGGGTCAATGCAAATAGTCATGGTAGCCATTTGATTAACTGTTCAGCAGGCTTATGGCTTGGGGGTAGAAGCTGTTCAGCAGCCATTTTGGTCCCAGACTTGGCACTCCGGTACCGCTTGCCATGTGGTAGCAGAGATAACAGTCTATGACTTCGGTATCTGGAGTCTTTGACAATTCTTTGGACCTTCCTCTGACACCGACTGGAATAGAGGTCCTGGATGGCAGGGAGCTCGGCCTCAGTGATGTACTGTGCCATACCTTCTGTAGCGCCATATGGTCGGATGCCAAGCAGTTGCCATATTAAGCAGTGATGCAGCCAGTCAAGATGCTCTCAATGGTGCAGCTGTAGAACCTTTTGAGGATCTGAAGGACCATGCCAAATCTTTCAGCACCCTGAGGGGGAAAATAAGTTATCGTGCCATCTTCACGACTGTGTTGGTGTGTTTGGACCTTAGTGATGTGGACACCGAGGAACTTGAAGCTCTCGACCCGCTCCACTATAGCCCCATCGATGTTAATAGGGGCTTTCTCGGCCCTCCATTTCCTGTGGTCCATGATCAGCTCCTTTGTCTTGCTGATGTTGAGGGAGAGGTTGTTGTCCAGTCACCACACTGCCAGGTCTCTAACCTCCTCCCTTTAGGCTGTCTCATCGTCGTTGGTCAGGGAGAGGTTGAAAATGTCAGTGAAGACACTTGCCAGCTGGTAAGCGCATACTCTGAGTATGCATCCTGTTAATCCGTTTGGCCCTACGGCCTTGTGAATGTTAACCTGTATAAAGGCCTTACTCACATCGGCTACAGAAAGCGTGCTCACACAGTCGTCCGAAACAACTGGTGCTCTCATGTGTTGCTAGTCTCGAAGCGAGCATTGAAGGCATTTAGCTCGTCTGGTAGACTCGCGTCACTAGGCAGCTCTCGGCTGGGTTTCCGTTTGTAATTCGTAATAGTTTGCAAGCCCTACCACATTCGACAAGCGTCAGAGACGGTGTATCACGATTCGGTCTCAGAAATGTTATGCGCAGAAAATCAGGTACCTTCCCACGATTGTCAATATCATCAAAGCCTTTCTCCATCATTTCCCACATGGGGTAATACTGTGCAATACTGACAGGTTACATTTGCAGAAAGCTAGTTTGGTTCCTTTGAACTCCTGAGCTTTAACGTCACATTCTCTCTGATGTTCTCATACCTCGCCCAATAAAACTTTTTTTCTCTAAGGCAAGGAGTTCTATCAGTTGCTTAACAGTGTTCTGTACATCTAGAACACCATAATACCTGACCACTTATCACTATTTAACCTGGTTTGCTTTGTCAAGACTACAAATGATCAACTTAGGGCTTCAGGAAAAGGCCTCTGCTGTGAACACAATTTGAAATTAAGATTTTTTTCCTTTACAACCATTTTATGATGTTTCTTCAAAATGTTCAAAAATGTTCTCAAACAAATACAAAGCTTGATTTATTTTGTATTTTTTTACCTACATCGATGTCAATTGGGTTCTCATCAGTTTAGACACTGTTTTCTGCTTTAGTGTTCCCTTTTTGTCAACCAAAGCAAAAAAATAGGGTGGTGGAATATAGGAAAGGTACAAGGAGTTGTGGAAAGAGTCAGACATGTGAAAACACAACACAACTTCCTGTATGCCCTAGGGCTAAAGGGGTTAATTCCATGCTCCTTATCTTGGCTTATATCAGTGAAAGTTTTCTTATTTTGATGTGCTGCCAGATGCAGCTGAGTGGATTGGGTGAGTCACTGGTGATGATAGATGTTGTATCTAAGCGATCCATCAACCACTGTTGTCATGTGGGAGAGAACTTGTTTGTGTTGCTTATGTTGTCGACAAGTTAAGGTGTAGTCAAATCAAATCAAATTAAAGTGTATTGGTCGCGTACACAAGTTTGTAGATGTTATCCTAGGTGCAGCAAAATGCTTGTGTTTCCAGCTCCAACAGTGCAGTAATACCTAGCAATAAAAAATAAAAAATACACGCATAATGCAGAAATTAAGAAATTAAGAAATATCAGAACGAGCAGTGTCAGAGACCGGAATATCAATATATATACATATAATGGTGTGTGAAGACAGTATGGACAGTATATGAATAGAAAAGTTGTGTACAGCAGTAGTTATATAGTAGGATGAGCCATGACTAGAATTAAGCAATAAGGCACGAGGAGGTGTGGTATAAGGCCAATATACCACGGCTAAAGGCTGTTCAGCCAATCAATCAATCAATCAATCAATAAAATGTATTATAAAGCCCTTCTTACATCAGCTGATGTCACAGAGTGCTGTACAGAAACCCAGCCTAAAACCCAAAACAGCAAGCAATGCAGGTGTAAAAGCACGGTGGTTAGGAAAAACTCCCTAGAAAGGCCGGAACCTAGGAAGAAACCTAGAGAGGAACCAGGCTGTGAGGGGTGGCCAGTCCTCTTCTGGCTGTGCCGGGTGGAGATTATAACAGAACTTGGACAAGATTTTAAAATGTTCATAGATGACCAGCAGGGTCAAATAATAATAATCACAGTGGTTGTCGAGGGTGCAACAGGTCAGCACCTCAGGAGTAAATGTCAGTTGGCTTTTCATAGCCGATCATTCAGAGTATCTCTACCGCTCCTGCTGTCTCTAGAGAGTTGAAAACAGCAGGTCTGGGACAGGTAGCATGTCTGGTGAACAGGTCAGGGTTCCATAGCCGCAGGCAGAACAGTTGAAACTGGAGCAGCAGCATGGCCAGGTGGACTGGGGACAGCAAGGAGTCATCAGGCCAGGTAGTCCTGAGGAATGGTCCTAAGGCTCAGGTCCTCTGAGAGAGAAAGAAAGAGAGAAAAAGAGAGAGAGAATTAGAGAGAGCATGATTAAATTCACACAGGACACCGGATAAGAGAGGAGAAATACTCCAGATATAACAGACTGACCCTAGCCCCCCGACACATAAACTATCGCAGCATAAATACTGGAGGCTGAGACAGGAGGGGTCGGGAGAGGAGGGGTCGGCACAACCCAAGGGGGTGCCAACCGGACAGGAAGATCACGTCAGTGACTCAACCCACTCAAGCGACGCACCCCCAGGGACGGCATGGAAGAGCACCAGTAGGCCACTGACTCAGCCCCTGTAATAGGGTTAGAGGCAGAGAATCCTAGTGAAGAGGGTAACCGGCCAGGCAGAGACAGCAAGGGCAGTTCGTTGCTCCAGTTCGTTGCTCCTCTCCATTCACCTTCACACTCCTGGGTCAGACTACACTCAATCATAGGACCTACTGAAGAGATGTCTTCAATAAAGACTTAAAGGTTGAGACAGAGTCTGCGTCTCTCACACATGGATAGGCAGACCATTCCATAAAAATGGAGCTCTATAGGAGAAAGCCCTGCCTCCAGCTGTTTGCTTAGAAATTCTAGGGGCAGTAAAGAGGCCTGCGTCATGTGACCGTAGCGTACGTGTAGGTATGTACGGCAGGACCAAATCGGAAAGATAGGTAGGCGCAAGCCCATGTAATGCTTTGTAGGTTAGCAGTAAAACCTTTAAATCAGCCCTTGCCTTAACAGGAAGCCAGAGGTTAGCACTGGAGTAATATGATAAAAATTTTGATTCTAGTCAAGATTCTAGCAGCCGTGTTTAGCACTAACTGAAGTTTATTTAGTGCTTTATCCGTGTAGCTGGAAAGTAGAGCATTGCAGTAGTCTAACCTAGAAGTGACAAAAAAGTTTCTGCATCATTTTTGGACAGAAAGTTTCTGTTTTTTGCAATGTTACGTAGATAGAAAAAAGCTGTCCTTGAAACAGTATTGATATGTTTGTCAAAAGAGAGATCAGGGTTCAGAGTCTTTTTATTTATTTTATTTTACCTTTATTTAACCAGGTAGGCTAGTTGAGAACAAGTTCTCATTTACAACTGCGACCTGGCCAAGATAAAGCACAGCAGTTTGATACATACAACAAAAAAGAGTTACACGTGGAATACACAGACATACAGCCAATAATACAGTGAAAACAAATGACATTTGTTTTATAAAAAAATAAGTCTATATGCAGTGAGTGCAAATGAGGTAATATAAGGGAGGTAGGGCAACAAATAGGCCATGGTGGCGAGGTAATTACAATATAGCAATTAAACACTGGGATGGTAGATGTGCAGAAGATAAATGTGCAAGTTACCTGGATGCAAAGGAGCAAGATAAGTAAATACAGTATGGGGATGAGGTAGTAGGACGGGCTGTTTACAGATGGGCTATGTGCAGGTGCAGAGATCTGTGAGCTGCACTGACAGCTGGTGCTTAAAGCTAGTGAGGGAGATATGAGTCTCCAGCTTCAATGATTTTTGTAGTTCGCTCCAGTCATTGGCAGCAGAGAACTGGAAGGAAAGGCGGTCAAAGGAGGAATTGGCTTTTGGGGTGACCAGTGAGATATACCGGCTGGAGCGCGTGCTGTGGCTGGGTGCTGCTATGGTGACCAGTGAGCTGAGATAAGGCGGGGCTTTACCTATCAGAGACTTGTAGAAGACCTGGAGCCAGTGGGATTGGCGACGAGTATGAATCGAGGGCCAGCCAACGAGAGCGCACAGGTCGCAGTGGTGGGTAGTATATGGAGAGTAATGCCGAGGTCCTACACAGTTTTATTTGAGACAACTGTACAACCATCAATATTATTTGTCAGATTCAACAGAAGATCTCTTTGTTTCTTGGGACCTAGAAAAAGCATCTCTGTTTTGTCCGAGTTTAAAAGTAGAACATTTGCCGCCATCCACTTCCTTATGTCTGAAACACAGGCTTCCAGGGAGGGCAATTTTGGGGCTTCACCATGTTTCATCGAAATGTACAGCTGTGTGTCATCCGCATAGCAGTGAAAGTTAACATTATGTTTCCGAATTACATCACCAAGAGATAAAATATATAGTGAAACCAATAGTGGTCCTAAAATGGAGCCTTGAGGAACACCGAAATGTACAGTTGATTTGTCAGAGGCCAAACCATCCACAGAGACAAACTGATATCTTTCCGACAGATAAGACCTAAACCAGGCCAGAACACACAATACCCCATAATGACAAAGCAAAAACAGGTTTTGTGAAAAAACAGAAATATCATATTTACATAAGTATTCAGACTCTTTACTCAGTACTTTGTTGAAGCACCTTTGGCAGCGATTACAGCCTCGCGTCTTCATGGGTATGACGCTACAAGCGTGGCATATCTGTATTTGGGGAGTTTCTCCCATTCTTTTCTGCAAATCCTCTCAAGCTCTGTCAGGTTGGATTGGGAGCATTGGTGCACAGCTTTTCTGAGGTCTCTCCAGAGATGTTCGATCGGGTTCAAGTCTGGGCTCTGGCTGGGCCACTCAGGAACATTCAGGGACTTGTCCCGAGGTCTCTCCAGAGATGTTCGATCGGGTTCAAGTCCGGGCTCTGGCTGGGCCACTCAGGAACATTCAGGGACTTGTCCCTAAGCCACTCCTGCATTGTCTTGGCTGTGTGCTTAGGGTTGTTGTCCTGTTGGAAGGTGAACCTTCACCCCAGTCTGAGCTCCTGAGTGTTCTGGAGCAGATATTCATCTCTCTGTACTTTGCTATGTTTATCTTTCCCTCGATCCTGACTAGTCTCCCAGTCCCTGTTGCTGAAAAACATTCCCACAACATGATGCTGCCACAACCATGCTTCACCATAGGGATGGTGCCAGGTTTCCTCCAGACGTGACGCTTGGCATTCAGGCCAGAGAGTTCAGTCTTGGTTTCATCAGACCAGACAATCTTGTTTCTCATGGTCTGAGAGTCCTTTAGGTAACATGTTAAATTAGTTAACCTATTTGACATCTTCTCCAATCCACTAGCTAATTGTTTGGATTCAAATACCAGCACAGATCTTCCTACATCCTCATCTTATCTCTCCTTATCTCATCTCCCATCTACTGGACCAAAGGTTGGACCAAAAGATACAGAAATCACTACACCCAAGGATTCCTCAGAAGTTTTGAACATATTAATTCAACGCTGTGCAGTCAGCTGAAGAACAGCCTTATGCAATACGGGATCCTCCTGAAAAAATGCAGACGGCGAGGATGATGGTAGGAGACTTATTAACAAACGGAATTCTGTTGTGTGAACTCGCAATGCGAGCAGTACATCATGCCCACCAGAGATGGATGATAAAGGACACTGGCTTGTTCTGCAGGCTGCCACTCAGGCAACTTCCAAGTCATTAAACTGCAGCTTTTAAACGCAAGATCCATAAACAACAAAAGATTACTACTGATTGACATCATCACTGATAGAGATCTAGACTTTCTCTGCCTCACTGAGACTTGGAATCAGCTGAAAGAGTACATATCCCTCAACCAATGCACTCCATCTGGATTTGGAGTGCATTGATATCGTTTAGTACCTTGAGCGTGACTGAGGTGCACCCGTGACCGGCTCGGAAACCGGATTGCACAGCGGAGAAGGTACGGTGGGATTCAAAATGGTCAGTGATCTGTTTATTAACTTGGCTTTCGAAGACTTTAGAAAGGCATGGCAGGATGGATATACTGTAGGTCTATAACAGTTTGGGTCTAGAGTGTCACCCCCTTTGAAGAGGGGATGACCGCGGTGGCTTTCCAATCTTTAGGGATCTCAGACGATACAAAAGAGAGGTTGAACAGACTGATAATAGGGAATGCAACAATGGCGGCGGATAATTTTAGAAAGAGAGGGTCCAGATTGTCTAGCCCAGTTGATTTGTACGGGTCCAGTTTTTGCAGCTCTTTCAGAACATCTGCTATCTGGATTTGGGTGAAGGAGAAGCTGGGGAGGCTTGAGCAAGTAGCTGCGGGGGGTGCGGAGCTGTTTGCCGGGGTTGGGGTAGCCAGGAGGAAAGCATGGCCAGCCGAAGAGAAATGCTTGTTGAAATTCTCGATTATCGTGGATTTATCGGTGGTGACAGTGTTACCTAGCCTCAGTGCAGTGGGTAGCTGGGAGGAGGTGCACTTATTCTCCATGGACTTTTCAGTGTCCCAAAACTTTTTGGGGGTTAGAGCTACAGGATGCAAATTTCTGTTTGAAAAAGCTAGCGTTTGCTTTCCTGACTGACTGCGTGTATTGGTTCCTGACTTCCCTGAAAAGTTGCATATCGCGGGGACTCTTCGATGCTAGTGTAGTACTCCACAGGATGTTTTTGTGCTGGTCAAGGGCAGTCAGGTCTGGAGTGAACCAAGGGCTATATCTGTTCTTAGTTCTAAATTTTTTGAAAGGGGCATGCTTATCTAAGATGATGAGGAAATTACCTTTAAAGAACGACCAGGCATCCTCGACTGACGGGATGAGGTCAACATCCTTCCAGGATACCCGGGCCAGGTCGATTAGAAAGGCCTGCTCGCAGAGGTGTTTTAGGGAGTGTTTGACAGTGATGTGGGGTGGTCGTTTGACCGCGGACCCATAGTGGATGCAGGCAATGAGGCAATGATCGCTGAGATCCTGATTGAAAACAGTAGAGGTGTATTTGGAGGGCAAGTTGGTCAGGATAATATCTATGAGGGTGCCCATGTTTACGGATTTAGGGTTGTACCTGGTGGATTCCTTGATAATTTGTGTGAGATTGAGGGCATCTATTATAGATTGTAGGACTGCCGGGGTGTTAGGCATATCCCAGTTTAGGTCACCTAACAGAATGAACTCTGAAGATAGATGGGGGCAATCAATTCACATATGGTGTCTAGGGCACATTTGGGAGCTGAGGGGGGTCTATAACAGGCGGCAACAGTGAGAGCCTTATTTCTGGAGAGATTAATTTTTAAAATTAGAAACTCAAAGTGTTTGGGCATAGACCTGGAAAGTATGACAGAACTTTGCCGGCTCTCTCTGTGTCACGACTTCAGCCGAAGTTAGTCCCTCTCCTTGTTCGGGTGGCTTTTGGCGGTCGACGTCACCGGTTTTCTAGCTACTGCCGATCTACTTTTCATTTTCTATGTTTTTTGTCTTCATTAAACACACCTGGTTTCTATCCCAATATTATATGTTCCTTATTTAAACCCTCTGTTTCCCTCGTGGTTTTGTGCGTGTTTGTTCTTTGTTAGATGTTCTTGTTATGTGAGCTTGGTTTTACTACCAATTTTGGTAGTTTGTACTTTGAGTAAAGATACGTGATTACTCATCTCCGTTGTCCTGCACCTGACTCTGCCTACTTGCTACACAGAGACACCTGACACTCTGCAGTAGATTGCAACTCCTCCCCCTTTGGCAGTTCTATCTTGATGGAAAAAGTTGTAGTTGGGGATGGAAATCTCTGAATTTTTGGTGGCCTTCCTAAGCCAGAATTCAGACACGGCAAGGACATCAGGGTTGGCGGAATGTGCTAAAGCAGTGAGTAAAACAAACTTAGGGAGGAGGCTTCTGATGTTAACTTCTTAGGCAGTGGTGGGGCGCTTAGCCACTACAGAATTTATGAATGCCATGGGGGCGGAACATAAAATGACCACAGATCTAGGATCAGATTATTCTCCAATCCTAACCTTAGCCATTGGCAGGGGGAAAAAGCTAATCTTTCTAAGCAGTGTCTGAACAGCATGCCGATCTGAAATCAAGCGCATGATTATATTTTACGCCTCAAATAGCGCCCCACTCCCGACACTACCAGGTGAAATGCAAGGCGCCAAATTCAAAATCCAAAAGTTGAATTATTAAACATGCACCAATATACAAGTGTTTCATACTCATCAAAAGCTCTGTTTCTTGGCAATATCACAGCGTTGTCAGAATTCCTCGGTGTTTCGCCTGCCATATCAGTTCTGTTTTACTCACAGACAAATGGTTAACACTTTTAGAAAATTCAGAGTGTTTCCTATCCAATGGTACTATGTGCATATCATATTTTCTGGGCCTGAATGGGAGGCATTTTACTTTGGGCACGCCAGGCTCTCCAAAACGGTCACCTCGTGCGCTGATCGCTAAGAAGTTAACATGCATGAAACCAAGGCTTTTTTGGTTACAGAAGTCAACAAATGAGAGTGCCTGGGGACACGCAGTGCCTGGGTTAACCTCCACACACCCGAGGAACAGAGGAGGAGTAGGATGAGGGTACGGCTAAAGGCTATTAAAACTGGTCGTCTAGTGCGTTAGGGACAGAGAATAAAAGGAGAAGATTTCTGGGCGTCGTAGAATAGATTCAGGGCATAATGTACAGACAGGGATATTGTGGGGTGCGGGTACAGTGGAGGTAAACCCAGGCATTGAGTGATGATAAGAGAGGTTGCATCTCTGGACGCACTAGTTATGCTGGGTGAGGTCACCACATGTGTGGGAGGTGGGACAAAGGAGGTATCTGAGGCATGTTGAGTGGGACTAGGGGCTTTGCAGTAAACTAAAACAATGATAACTATCCTAAACAACAGTATACAATGCATATTGACATTTGAGAGAGACATAAAGCGAGGCATAAAACAATCACAGGTGTTGATTGGGAGAGCTAGCTAAGACAACAACGGGTAAGACAACAACAGCTAAACAGCTAAGACAACAACAACACTTAAAATGGCAATGAATGGGCAGAGAGGGTCAGTTAACTACACACAGGGCCTGAGTTCGAGGCTGGGTCCGACAGATAAACAAAAAATAAACAAAATGGAGTACCGTGATTCATGAACAGTCCAGCAGGCATCAGCTATGTAGCCAAGTGATCATAGGGTCCAGTGAACAGCAATAGATGAAACAGGGAAGCCGCTGGGTAGTTGTTACTACGCTAGCAAGCTGGAGACACGGCATTTAAAGTTAGCAGGTCAGGGCTAGTAGAAGCATCTGCTCCGATGTCCGGCAAAGGCCGGTTGAGGGCACAGCGGATGGAGTTACGTTGGCAGACCAGTCGTGGTGGAATGGCGGGCTTCGTGTCGACAAAGGGTCCAGGCCAGTTGGCGAAAGAGGTAGTTGTAGTTGTAGTTGTAGTAATTTTGTTTGCTAGCCGGGAGATGCGCCTGGCTCGCGGCTAACTGATGCTAGCTTCAAGACAGGGGCGTTAGCCACAATAGCCACTCGGTAGCAGCTAGCTAGCAGCGATGAGCTTACGGCAAGAATCCGGTGGTTTTGGATTCTAGCCGTGTTGGGGTCCGGGAGGCATCAGCTGTGTAGCCGAGTAATCACTGAGCAGGCCGGGAGGTGGGCCTGGCTCAAAGCTATCTTCGGGGCTGGGCCACTCAGTGGCAGCTAGCTAGCTGTGACGATCAGGAGTAATGGTCCAGGGCTTACTGCAGGAATCCTGCATTGTAATGGAGAAAACAGTCCGATACTGGCAGGCTGGCAAGTATTATCCAGTCTAAAAGCGGCTGGTGTCTGTGCAGAAGGTAAAGGCCGCTAGCAGTGGCTGACAATGACTAAATAGCTAGTAGCTAATTAGCTGGTTAGCTTCTGATGGCTAGCTTCTGATGGAGGTTCTGGCTATAAGGTGTAAAAATAGCAGATCCATATCACATTGGGTGAGGCGGGTTGCCAGAAGGTGTATTTAATTTAAAAATGGAAAAGAGATACAGTGAGGGAAAAAAGTATTTGATCCCCTGCTGATTTTGTACATTTGCCCACTGACAAAGAAATTATCAGTCTATAATTTTAATGGTAGTGTCACGATCTTCAAAGACGGACCAAGGCGCAGCGTGCTGGGTTGAGTAAAACATAATTTATTAGTTGAACTCACCAAAACAAAAGGAAGAACACAACGATCGTAACTCAACGTGTAGCGCACCACAGCAACTAACACACTGAACATAAACAATATCCCACACACTGAACATAAACAATATCCCACACACTGAACATAAACAATATCCCACACACTGAACATAAACAATATCCCACACACTGAACATAAACAATATCCCACACACTGAACATAAACAATATCCCACACACACACACAGGTGGGGGACTAAACAACCTAAATAGGATTCCCAATTAGAGACAACGACTAACAGCTGCCTCTAATTGGGAACCCAAACCAACATAGAAAAACCAACATAGAAAATATAACATAGATCAAACACACACCCCTGTCCATCATTACTTTAAGACATTACTGAAGATGTCAACTTTGAAAGTTTCTTCAAGTGCAGTCGCAAAAACTATCAAGTGCTATGATGAAACTGGCTCTCATGAGGACCTCCACAGGAAAGGAAGACCCGGAGATACCTATGCTGCAAAGGATAAATTCATAAGAGTTACCAGCCTCAGAAATTGAAGCCCAAATAAATGCTTCACAGAGTTCAAGTAACAGACACATCTCAACATCAACTGTTCAGAGGAGACTGCATGAATCAGGCCTTCACGGTCGAATTGCTCCAAAGAAACCACTACTAAAGGACACCAATAAGAAGAAGAGAATTGCTTGGGCTGATGAGTCCAAATGTACGATTTTTGGTTCCAGCGGCCGTGTCTTTGTGAGACGCAGAGCAGGTGAACAGATTATCTCCACAAGTGTGATTCCCACCGTGAAGCATGGAGGAGGAGGTGTGATGGTGTGGGGGTGCTTTGCTGGTGACACTGTCATTGATGTATTTAGAATTGAAAGCACACTTAACCAGCATGACTATCATTTGTTTTTCAACAGGACAGTAACCTAACACACCTCCAGGCTGTGTAAGGGCTATTTGACTCCAAGAAGAGTGATGGAGTGCCCGACCTTAACCCAATTGAGATGGTTTGGGATGAGTTGGACCGCAGAGCGAATTAAAAGCAGCCAACAAGTGCTCAGCATATGTGGGAACTCCTTCAAGACTGTTGGAAAAGCATTCCAGGTGAAGCTGGTTGAGAGAATGCCAAGCGTATGTAATGCTGTCATTAAGGCAAAGGGTGGCTAATTTGAAGAATCTTAAATATTAAATATGTTTTGATTTGTTTAACACTTTTTGGTTACTACATGATTCCACATGTGTTATTTTATAGTTTTGATGTCTTCACAATTATTCTACAATGTAGAAAATAGTAAAAATAAATGAGTAGTGAGTAGGTATGACTAGGTAAGTCCAAACTTTTGACTGGTACTGTATTTGATACCATTCCACCCATTCCGCTCCAGTCATTACCACGAGCCCATTCTCCCCAATTAAGGTGCCACCAACCTCCTGTGTATGATATGTTATGTTTCGTGTGGTATGCAGTGGTGTAAAGTATTTAAGTAAAAATACTTTAAAGAACTACTTAAGTAGTTTTTTGGGGTATCTTTACTTTACTTTACTAATTGTGTTTTTGACAACTTTTAATTTTACTTCACTACATTCCTAATGAAAATAATGTACTTTTTACCCCTTGCATTTTCTCTGACTCAGAAAAGTACTAGTTACATTTTAAATGCTTAGGAGGACAGGAAAATGGTCTAATTCACACACTTATCTAGAGAACATCCATGGTCATCTGCAAAAAAGATAATTGTGCCGTCTGGTTTGCTTAATTTAATACATTTTGAATTATTTATATTTGTACTTTTTCTTTTGATACTTAAGTACATTTTAAACCAAATACTTTTAGACTTTTACTCAAGTAGTATTTTACTGGGTGACTTTCACTTCTACTTGAGTTATTTTCTATTAAGATATGACAATCGGGTACTTTTTCCACCACTGGTGGTATGTATAAATTTGTGTTTTTCCATCACCCATTTTGTATGATGTGTTACGAATTACAATTCATATTAAAAGTTGTGAATTTGCAAATTGTACAATATGTTACAAATTTGCAAAATGTATGTTATGTTACAAATTCTAGCTAGGTGGCTAATGTTAGCTAACTGCCTAACGTTAACTAGCTGGATAACGTTATCTAGGCTAAGGGTTAGGGTTAGAGGTTAGTGTTAAGGTTAGGGTTAAGTTTAGCAGTTTGGTTAAGGGTTAAGGTCAGGGTTAGGGGAAGGTTTAGCGAAACGGGTGAAGGTTAGGGTTTGGGGAAGGGTTAGCTAAAAGGTTTAAGGTTAAGGTTACGGTTCAAGGAAGGGTTAGCTAACATGCTAAGTGGTTGCAAAGTAGATAAAAAGTAGTAAGTTGTTGAAAAGTTACTAATTAGTTCAAAGGCTAAAGTTATCCATGATGAGATTCAAACTCATAACCTTTGGGTTGCTAGACATTCACATTATATGCACACCCATCCACCCCGAACACACCTACTTTTGTTTATGCCTTAAGTAACCATCAGTCTTATGTAACCATACCAAACGTAACATATCACACTAATTTGAGTGTCCCAGATTTACATTTATTGTGTTACGTCTAGTCTATGAGACCAGGCTGTTGAGCTGGGTTTGCTTGTTCCTGAGAAAAGAATTCACAACTTCAAATAAACTTTCTTGAGATTGCAAATCGTTTTTATTCAAACAAAGACACACAAAAGCAGCCTATACTTTAATTGCACACAGAAAGTAGGCACATTTCAAGTTTATTTCACTGTAAAAATCTGTTATTAAATGACATCTTTAGTACAAGATTAATGATTCTTATTGTTTATTGTTGTGGGACTTTTTATTATGGCAATTGTATAGGTCTAACTCTATCAATGTTAGGCTGCATAACTTTCATGATATGGGGAGAGTGATAATAGCTGTTATACATACCCATTTACTCATGAGCACAACATGACTATTACTTGTTTGCGTTGTATGTGGTGTACTACGGCCAATCCAGTTGTGCATGCTCAAGCCATGCTCAAAATAAAGCCAAAGTGTTGTGGAAAATGCCACTTCTACCTGATGAGGGAGACAGACACCATGTAAAATGTCTGATTGTCAGACATGAAATTATAGCCTATAGTGTCAACAGCCTACAGGTAGGCCTACAGGTAGGCCTATGTGGATCTATAATTAATTGAACGGGTTTATGTTACGACTCGATTTTATTGGGAATTGGGAATTAATAGTTTATTCATAAATCCACGCAGTTGACTTGTAAATCTTTGACTTGATGCAATAAGTCTTATTGCAATAAGTCTACATAGCCACTGAGCGGCGCTATAGAACTGGGAAATCACTTTTTACGCTCTCAAGCTCTTTAAGGCCAGTAGTTTGAACATCAGACTGTGGGCCCATTGGCAAATCACCAGATGCAATGGTCTCTCTTATATTATAATCACAAATATTAATATTTATGGTAGCGAAATACCTGGTTATTTTGTTGGTCTGTGGGGCACGGGACATGACACTAAATCCAGCATTGAAGTGACCAATATCACAATAGAAAGGTAGGCTATAGGACAATAACAATTTATTGTTCTTTAGGAAATTATCATTGCCCAAAACAGACACAGCACAGCCTTCAAAACAGTCAGAAATAAAGACACCACAAGACATATGCTACTGACAAGGCATACATACAATATAATGGATGTTATGTTTTGATGAATCCACTGTATTGACAATTTCCTAGAACGCGCTAGCTCTGCAGAAGCCAGTTCCGCGCGGGCGCGCAACAGTCGTCTCGCAGGAGCAAAGTGCGGTGGCATGCGCTGCTGTGGTGGAAATGGCGTTATTAACAAGGACACGGCCGGGGCAACTGCGTCCAAGCTGGCAGGTGCAGGAGTAATGGATATTTTATAGTATTAAATGGGAATGTAACAGAGATAGCTAAAGCATACTCTTCCAAGGTCTGACGATCCCATTCGCAGATAATTGAAAGTGATATCCCAGGTCAATTGCCTCGAATACATGGATAGATAGGCCTACATGTGGATATATGTTTGACACACTGTATTGTTGAAGATTTCTATTTACAAATATATATGTTGAACCCCCCCTCTCTCTCTCACGTATGCAGGGAGAGAGAGAGAGAGAGAGAGAGAGAGAGAGAGAGAGAGAGAGAGAGTTGAGTCGGGGGCATACTGGAGTTGTTGCTAATGAAACACACCTTTCAGAGGCTATAGCTCACCCTTGTACGACAACTCGAAATAAAATACCAAAATCTAAATGTAGAATTTAACACTGCAATCGAATCCGTTTATTACTCCACCAATATTGGACAACGAAACGAGGCGAGGTAAACATGACACGATCAACTGTTTAGACGCTTCTGAATGAATACAGCATTCAGTATGACATATTTGAATTACCATTCACATACGGATATTACATGTATATGCTCATTCTGCATTGTTGCATTGTATTGTAGGCCATTTTTTGTAGTTTTGGCGGCGCCAATTCATTCTTAATTTCCAGCAAACAAACACATAAATTGGCAAAAATGTTGCTATAAACTATTCTCCACTCAAATGTTCAATGTCTGGTTGAATATCTTCACCACATACTAGGCTACGTCGTGTCAGGGTCCACACAGTCCAAAGTAATCATCCTCCTGCAGTGCTTTGTCAAGTAATTGTGTAGTTTGTGTAGTGTTCACTAGGTGGCGTTACGTCTGGCATGTCAACGTGAGAATCCTGTTCAACATTATTGCAGAAGCACCGCCCTCTTCTGTGCAATAAAGTCGAGTAAGATATCCAAGGCGCCAGGTGAGCAATAGACAGAGCAATTGAGATACTTTGTGTCATGTTTACTCCTATTCCCTAGCGCCACAGCCGTTACTTATTAACCATACAATATACAAATAAAGATATGATGTTGTTAAACTCGTGACTCTAGGCGCAGAGAGGGCAATCAAGTTATTTTACATTCTTTGGGATTCAGCTTGGTCGAAATAATCAGTCAATAGGCTACTCAGCAGGCCCATAAAACACACGCACACAATGACTCGCTCTGGTGTGGTCTCGTGTCCAGGAAGGAATTCCAGGTATGATAGCTTAAAAGAGTTTGAGAGGATCTTAATAGCTTTTCTCTCCACTTTTTATCATAGTCTAAACGCCTTTATCTCCAATTGCTAAAGTGGACAAAGTGTGGCAACACAGATTTGGTTGGAGCAATTACCTCACCTTGTAATTTGTCCATATAGTTTTACATCATATAGTTTACGTAATCTAAAGAAACTGACACATGGAAACGTATGAAGACTGCATTTCAATATTTTATTGAAACTTTCAAGAACACATTGTTGATGTTGTAAACTACACAAAAATCGAATACAACATAACCCAAAGACAACTTTAGAAACACAAAATAAACCTTCATAGTTCAATAAGATTCTGCACTTTTACTATCAGGCGGCAATGTTTTAAACAGAAAAGTATTATATTTTGACACACATGTTTCTTTTCTTTTAAGAGAAAATGATTCATAATTGCTCAAGCCGTTGGTGCAGTGCTCTTTTTTAATTCGTCTGAACAGTAGCACTTAACACACCGAGACAACATGTAAAGGTAAAATGGCACATGAGTGTGTCCGCTAAAATATCTAGCTCTGTGGATATTTGGGGTACAGGTAAATCCACATTCAGGGGGATATAAAATGCAGATGGAAAACAAGGATAATATCCCACAAACTATCTTTACACATGTATATCGACAATAAATTAAGGACAGATCCCTAAAAACAAACTACTCTGTTCTATTTACACGCAATATCAATATGAAATAATTACATAAATATTTGTATATATCACTATTTACATTTATAATCAATATTACCTTTTCAATGTTATTTCAGATTTCCTTTGCCAGTTGAATACTTATGCTGGATTCGGCATGCGATTTTAGGACAGTCTCAACCACTCGCACATAAAGTTTATAACCTCGGTTCTGTTTTGGCCTACTGTATTTATAAATTTACATACAGAAAAAAATTCGTTCGTAAAATCAATAACCGACGACCGATTGATTGAATCTTTAGCAAAAAGGGAGGGAGTTAAATCTTTTTTTTCCAGATTGGTTTTAAGATCAGCCTGAATCATGTTTTTATCCTTATTCGTCTCATTTCAATTTGGTAAAAATTAACCACAAAAAAAATATTAAATAAACTACAGTCATAAAAGAGACATGTATTTTTTTGTAGGGCATGCAAAGTGTCACCTACCCTATGAGCATAATGATAGGCTTCAAATAGTTACGCAGTAATACCTCAAACACAACAGTCTATAATATAAAAGGAACTGAATTCAAATAATTATAACCAATTCAGAGTGCATATTAAATCAAACAAATGTTGTTACCTCAGTAACCCGACATAAAATAAACTTATAGGACACAGCAGCAACTTATCAAAGATCTGTGAGTATCATCCATGCCAACCTTTCAGTTTCAATACTTGTATGGTATTCAAATAACAGGACAAATTCAAAAGTGTTGTTTAATTTAACAAAAAAGAAATATAGCATACATTAGATGTGTAGGCTATATAACCAAAGTGCATTTCAAAATCTAAACTGTTCAATAGGTCCGTTTTCTAAGCCCACATTCGCTAGAAGGGTGTCGTCATACTCGTCCTTGTCGTCCTTATCATCATTATTATCACAACAACAACAAAAACAACAACATTAGAATCTAAGGGGACACGCTTCGTGGTCTGTCCTGTTTTTGATCGAGTCCGCTGACCAAGCGCTGAATGCTCTGCAACTCGTTAGTGGAATCTTTCCCAGAGCACGTTTTTGGGGACAGTGAGACCGAGCCGGACGATATGGTGGACGACCGGCTGGTAACCTCCGAGGTGGAGTCCTGGGTGGCAGAGACTGGGCTCATGGCCATGCCGTCCCCTTTCAGCTCGGTGGCGCTGCTTGCCATGGAGGGGATGGCGGTGGTGAGAAGAGTGCTATCCGGAACGCTCATAGGGATGGAGTAAGGGCTGTACCTGAGGCGGGGGCGCACTGCGTTCAGGAAAGGGTGTCGGTGGACAGAGGAGGAGGCTGCGGAAGAGGCTGCCGCCGCTGCTGCCATGTACGTGTAAGGGTAAGGGAACAGGCTCCCAAATGGAGACATGGCCAGGCCCTGTGGAGAGAGGAGGGGAAGGATATAAGTTTAACTTTAGCCTGCATAATATAATTCAACAGACGCTGCCTTTTACGCACCATAATAACACAGTCAACCTGTAAAAATAGGCTACACTTTAATTTGTCGCAATGTACTTGACCTCTGTTTCTGTATATCTTGAATGGAGGTCATGTAGCGAGTGAGTGTGAATAATGAATCCAGACACGTGATAGATCATGGGAAATGTTATGTACTGTAGGCTTACATGACATAGGCTACTTTCACTTTTCTCATAAATCGATTTACACGATAATGCTTTTCTGTGGCCATGAGTATGATGGTTTAGGCCTAATAATGAGAGTGTGGTGTTGGGCCTAAGCCTATTACCAATGCATGTATAGAGTTAAGCCTTAAAATAAGCACAATATAAAGTTATATGCTCGGGTAAAACGATGAAAACCATCCGAGAATCAAATTGTCAAAACTTTTAGTTTTTCTAGTGTTAGGCGATATCTAGACCCACCACCATGTGATATCGTGTTTTATGCAGCTTTGCAAATAGTTCATTAATTGTTCATGCAAATGCAAATTATGTATAGCCTGTAGGCATATGATGCTGCTCATTAAGTACAGAAAATAGGAATTTAGGAGTCATTTCTGCATCACGTTTTTTGAAAGTAGGCCTAGATGGTAAAACAGCAAATCTGTTGTGTATTTCAGATAAGTTGTTTTCCCTCCCCGAACCAGTGAAGCATTGTAAACATTCGTCATGTTCCTCTAAAAGACAGATTTAATGAATGAGTTCATTGCAACACTATAGCCTAAAACTATTGTTGCAACGCCTTGGTGGCCTCTTCCTAAATCCCAACATACGCTTCAAACAATTGAGACAGATAATATCCACACCTTCCAGGTAAAATCCAAGTAAACTTGTGTCCATATAAAACACATTTGGTTATTATTTATAACACAATTGTCTACAATATGCTCTCCCTTGTTGTGCCATTTAACGCCATAAGGAAAAAGCTATTAAAACAAAATGGAAATTAGTCTATACTTTTTTCGTTACATTTACACATAAACTAATGGAGACGAGAACACCTATGCTGACATATATAGTCCAGTAGGACATATTAGTCCAAATGTAACGAAAACCGCGAGCTCACTGGCATTACTGTAGGTACTGCTGGTGGTAATTAAACAAGTTTTACCTGTGATGCCAAGACATGTTGCTGCAGATGAAAAGGCAGTCCATGAGCTCCCGTCAGGCTTTGCGAGGGTGACGCCATACTGGCCGTGTCCATGCTGCTAACCCCTCCGGAGGACACCGCTGCCAGTAAGGGGCCCATGCCCGCGGCCATATTCGAGAACGCGCCTCCCATGTTAAACTGACTGGGGTGCAAAAGAAAGGGATGCGCGCCGCCTAAGTGATTGAAAAACTGCTGTCCCGCCAAACCCGGTGGAAATCCAAAATGATGCATGTGACTCTGGCTTAAGTGCGGACTGCTGTCAGTTTGAACAGTCAAAGGCATGTAACTCTCCTTGCTTATAGACCTGCATTCGTCCACTTTGGGCTGGTCCCCGTTTGCACTCTTGAGGTCTTCTCCCGACCGAGTGGTACTGGAGATAACTGTGATGGGGCTCTGTCGTGAGTCCGCCTGGCTTTTCTCAGTCCTCCGGGCGCTTTCCCGAGACCGGACGGTGGAATCATTGACACCGAATTGATGGCCTTTAGTCGGGCTCGCCTCATGATCCTTCCCATCCTCCGTGGTGGTTGAGATCTTACTGGAGTCCGGCCCATCCTTTAGGTTGCCATCTTTGCTCTCATCGTCGCTGTCTTCATCACTCTCGCAAAAGTCTATCAGGAATGAGTCAAAAGTTAGTGATACATGAGGAAGGATTATTCATTAATTCAGTTAATCAGGATTAATTTCGTTTTGAGTTTTATTCTTCAGATAGGCTTAAACAATTATCATAGGCTAGGCTATAGCCTACGTGATGAGGGATGGAACTCATACGATGATTACATTTTTCATGACTTTCGATGGTATAGGCCTATGATGTGGAAATATTAATTTACAACGAGATATATCATCAGCATAGGTCTTAATTGGCCTATATCACCAAAAGCCTAGTTTTTAATCCATGCTCCTTTGGAGGACCTAAACCCAATGTGCGTTCTGCCTACACTTTCTGGCTAATCGTGCTAAGTAGGCCTAATATTACGGGCCCAATACTTATTCCATAATGTATTGGGCTACATTTAAATCCAGGGGCTATACTTATTTTTTGATAAGCCTTCAGCTTGTTGATCACGTCCTCCAAATGTTCCTCGTTGTAACCGCCGTAATAGTGTGTTTTCACATTTCTGCCGATTTGTCATACATACATACATACATTCATACATTCATATATACATACATACATACACACATACATACATACATACATACATACATACATACATACATACATACATACATACGTTCGTGACTATGCATAGGCCTACATCTCGACTGTTTTTTTTATGTTCCACTTTATTCGTTATCCAGTAAACTATATAATTTTGGCAGATATATTATTCAATTGATTGCTAAATGCTTAGCACGAACATGATATCCATCATGTGAATGTGAATTACAAGAATTAGCCTACATAAACTTTATTTAGTTTGTAGGTTATTGTTGGTGCAAGATAACGTTCAATAATTTGTAGTGCAATTATTCAACACAACAGGCATACTGATATCGAAATAAATGAATCTGGATTAAAACTAAATCCAAAATGTAGCCTACTTATTGGAAAATATTTATCAGACCACTTTTTTACAAGCATAGGCTACTATTCTATGTGGGTCTGTGAGCTGTGATATGCGGAAAGTAGCTCTGGGCTCAATTACCTTTCAGGTTGGGAGGCCCCACCGTAGACACCGCGGGAGACGAGGCCTGGCCGAAACACTTGAATGAGGCCTGCTCGCCAGAGGAGTCGTCGGATGTCCCGTTCTCTTTTTTCTGATGCTCCTCGTATGAGCGAATTGACTGCAGGGCCAGCTGTTTCCTACATTAGCCACAAAGGTTATTGGTCATCACAACTATTCGTGTCAAAAACTAGCCAATCATTTATTCAAGGTAAAACACGTGGATTGCCATGTAGGCTATATATGCGTAGACGGCAAATTTTGAGGGCAGATTATGAAGATGCATTTTATCAATCAAAATATATATGTCTGTTCGAAGAAATCAATCTAGTCAAACCCACTGCAGACAACTAATAACCAACAGACCAAACCATGTTCTTGTTTACTGCTGTCACCATAGTTCAATAAAAGTGTTTGAAGAGTTAACTATCAATAACGCTAAACTATTTCTAGAGGAGTTTCGAAATTGCATTTTGTTCTTGCGATCTCTGCACTCTGAGAACCATAACAATGTAAATACAACATAATAAGCTATGTCTATTAGTTTTTCCAACTCATAAATAAAACGTCAAAGACATTGTATAAATGTAGGTTGGAGGGATTGTCATAAAATGATCCCCATTTGCAATTGCAAGGACAGTCGTGTAGGTCAACCGTTTTTTGGAATTCACTAACATCATAGTCAGACTTCGTGTCTATAAAATCTGATTATAGGAGTCGTTACGTTTTTGCAGTGCAGTAAGGGAATAGTTTCTTCTACTCCTTACCTTTTCTCTCGTCTTCCATTGCCAGTGTCACGGAATCCTTTGGCAAAAGGATTATGGTCGATTTTCAATTGTGTAATCTGAAATAAATGAAAATCAACGTTGTAAATATTCGTTAGGTTTTGTGGGGAAGTTTTCGTGGAAGTAAATTGAGTGACATTTATTTATTTTTCATAAGCATATGTCTTCACTTAACCCTATGTGTTAACCCTTTTTTTTCATTTTTTTTATTTATTTCACCTTTATTTAACCAGGTATCCTAGTTGAGAACAAGCTCTCATTTACAACTGTGACCTGGTCAATATAAAGCACAGCAGTTCGACACATACAACAACAAAGAGTTACACATGGAATAAACAAACATACAGTCAATAATAAGTCCTAGGAAGTGGAATATATATATATATATATATATATATATATATATTATATGTATTATTGACTCTTCAAAAACTTTCCATATATATATATATAATTGAGCCATCATCTGAATGGTTGGAAATTATTTTATAATTGATTAAAAGGTCTGATGATAAAAGGTCTGATGCTATAGAAGATATTTGTTTATTTTCAACACACACCTCCTCTCCCTCTCCCTCTCCCTCTCCCTCTCCCTCTCCCTCTCCCTCTCTCCCTCTCCCTCTCTCTCTCTCTCTCTCTCTCTCTCTCTCTCTCTCTCTCTCTCTCTCTCTCTCTCTCTCTCTCTCTCTCTCTCTCTCTCTCTCTCTCTCTCTCTCTCTCTCTCTCTCTCTCTCTCTCTCTCTCTCTCTCTCTCTCTCTCTCTCTCTCTCTCTCTCCAGACAGGTCACCAGCTCTCACCCCTAACACTCAGATCCTCCCCCACCCCCATCCCACCATTGCAGATATTTTAAATCCATGTGTAATGCATAGTACTTTATGTCAACTCTCGCAGAGCTATCACATTATTTTCCCCCACTCACTTCCTCTTGCCTTCTGCCCCTCCCATGTGCACATTTTGGCAGGATTTACATTATTCTTCAACCCATGTGGCTGCCAAACATTTACTGCATTTTTGCTTGACCCAAGTGGCCAGAGGTAAGACTTAGCTAACATTTCTCCCTGATATCAAAGAGCCACCATAAGATATGATTTCGATTAGCGGTGTGCCACGTGGAATTAAATGTTACCACCAGCCCAGCCGGTTATAAACAAAATGCTCATTTTCTCTGACTAACTGCACATTCTGTTCCCCCTCTCTTTCTCTTTCTCACACTCTCCCTCCCTCCTTCCTTGCTTCTTTACTCTCTCTCGCACGCACACACACATAAACACACACACACAGTCTGGGTCGTTGCCAAATTATTTCCATGTGATTAAATAGAATTAAGATAAACTTTATAACATACACACCGCATGAGATGACGTTTACATGTATCGAACACGATAGTTTGTAGGCCCAACACTCAAACAAGATTAAACAAATATGACATTTGACATATTTTAAGATGGCAAATGGCGTAGTGCTATTAGCTATATACATTATTGGACAAAAAAGGAAGACAAAATAAGTATCCAACTATTTAATGTATTTCATGAAAATAAACGAAAAAAAGTGTAATTCTCCCTACCTTGTCATTTTGATAGGCCGTTACTGCAATGAAATCCGTTTCAGGAAAAACGTAAGTCCTGAACGTGCTATAGGGGAGTTTGAGAATGTCGTTGGCTCTCACGATGTGAAATCTGGGCTGATATTTGTGCATGGAGTTCAGGATGGTCTGGAACAGTAAAGAATTCTAGATTAAAAAAAGATAAGCACACACTGATTTCTGCCTTTTGATGAAGATAAGTCATTTAATGTAGTGCTCAATCGTAGTTCATGTCTACTTGGTAAAATGGAATATATTAGAGCATTCTCCTGAATTTCTTTCACCAACAGTGCATTTACCCCCTCCCCCACTTAGCTTGACATGATATACAAGTTGGGAAAACATGAAAATATTAAGACCTCATGTTGGACACAACTCTATTCAATCGAAATGAGGCCTGTATATTTTGGTGAAGCCTTCTCAGCCCTCGGCCACAGATGGCCACAGAGAAGCAACGCCAATGGGGTTATAATTATTAGACTAATAATAATACGTCTGATAATAGCCTACGAATAACAATCATGATTACAACAATACATGCCAGAACTGTTTAGAAGCATGCAAATAAGAAAAAAACATACATTAGATGAACTTACAAATCCATGCTTGTCGGAGATGTTATTCGTCAGCTTGAGTTTGTGAAAATTTACGATTTTTGACATCCACTGCTCGCCAGTAGCCGGACTGTCCGGGTGAATGTACATCCTCTTTGGCATTTCGGGGTCGGCCTTCCCTGCCACCATCCAACGCGAGTTGTGAAATTTATACCTGCAGTCATCGGCTGCAACAATATCCATCAACAGAATGTACTTTGCTTTCTTGTCCAAGCCAGTGCATCTCACTTTGAACGGAGGGAACATTCGCCTGTGAAATGGAATTAGAAAATCACTTAAAAACATTGAACTAGCCTACTTGACACTGTGACTGAATAATGATAGCCTACACACACATACGAAACAGCCATATTTGCATTGCTAGTATACTATTTAGAATAATGACAATGTTACATACTGCTAATACTAAATTATTACAAATATTAGGATACATTTATTTGTAGGCCTATATCATACGTATATGCGTCAACCATAAGAAATTAGAAATTAAACAGAGGCTTGTGCGAGAATACAAAACACTCGGTAGGCCTTCTTACACCTATGCCATACAAATATCTGCCGCCTATAAATTAAATACAAATTCCATAACATGTACAGCATGCATTGTGTAACTGTATTTTTACCGCATACTAATCATTTGTTGTGCATTTGTTATTACACGTTTTATCATAACATATAGGCCTGCATGTTTCAGTTTACATCTTCAAACTACAGATTTTGTTTTTGTAGTAGCGTAGGCTTACATTTTAGAATCGCTCACAGTTTAATGTTTTCATAATATCCACGTGTCATACGGCTTTCCAAGTTAAGATGTTAGAGCCTTATGTGTTGTATATTTTATAGTTTGGGTTGGGCTTTATTTTATCTCGTGTTGAGATTACATTCCCATGCAATGTGACTGTGACCATACAGATAGGACAGTTAGACTATGGTCATATTCAGCTGATTTACACAAATATATCCATGAGAAATGAACCCGTTTGAAATTAAAATGTTGGCCACGATTCGCGGAGGTCCAGTTCCAAGCACACATCAATACATTAAGTACATCGAGAGGAATGCCATTGTATTGATGATCAGAATGATCTTCATAATAACAAAAGGCAGACTAATCTATTTCAGCTACAGAACATAAATGTGTAATATTATAACACATAAAAGTTTATCTTACCTTCCGGATTTCGTGATAACCATTTCAGTGCCTCGCTTGTGGAACGTTTCCCAAAGTTCCTTCGCTTCCAGGTGAACTTTCGGGTCGTCTTCGACCTCTTCTTCAGGCTCCAGAGTCTTCAGAGGCCTCAGATGGGCTGCGGCTGCCTGGTGCCCAAGCGATGAGAAGTGGAGGCCGGACTCGGCGGCGCCCATCAGCTGGTCCATGATAGGCTTTCCCAGGGCGCCCGGGAGAGAGAGGGAGCCGAGGGAGCCGTTGTGAGATAGCGCCAGGGCCGGAAAAAAGGGAGGCTGGTGACCCAACATTGCACTCATGGCAAATTCCGGACCCCGGTGAGGTAAAAACGGATGGTATGCCATACTCGTTCCTTGTATGACTGGATCTCTCATCAGGAAGCTCATCCAAGTCCAGGCAAGTACCAAATATATGGATTTATTAAGTTTAATACTATAGTCAGTCTATGCAGCCTTCTCGAAGAGCAAAACTTGTTTGAAAGTCTTGAGAAATCCACCGTCACAACTACAGAAATAAGCATCCACTTATTTTCGGCTGGGTGGTGTGAATGTTCTTTACTGTCCTTCGCTGAGTTCCAACAGAGTGTCTGCAATGAGAAATGAAAAAACGCACTCCATTAATCTTCAGTTGTGATGAGATAAAGATTTTCTTCTGAGAGCACTTTTCTATGCGTTGTCTTGCGAACAATTTTCGAATGGAACCAACAAGGGTGAGTCACTACCTTTTAATTGACTGTTGCGTTCTTTTCTTAATGTTGTTTACAATATCGCCATCCTTTTTTAATCGAATTCGCTCTCAATGGCTTTAGTCCTGCTGCAAAAGCGATGTGTTGAAATATTTCGATAGCGCGGAACAATTCTTCTGTCTTTACTTGTTCCAGACATGCATCCTCACACGCACGCACACTATTTCTTCCTCTCTCTTTCACGCACACACACATTTCAGTAAAAACGTATGCGGAGAAATGAGTCCGTTGACGGCAGAGAGGTGGTAAGGTCCCAGCACTAAGATATTACTAGCGCTTCTCTGCCCCATAGGCTTGACACTATATGGATTTGTTGCATGTTACGAGAAGCTGGGCTCTGTTGATTGGCTCTTTGACGCTTTCGGACCAATTGTGTGGCTTCGTAGGCGTGGTTTTAACAGGTCGGGTGGAGGGGACAGACTTCAGTCTTATAAAAAGGTGTTTGGAACTTAACCGCTGCCGTGAAACACCACTGCCCCAGTCAATGTTGTGTGAATATGTCAACATCGTCAGAACTAGTGCGATCGGTCGGTCTGTGGAACACTGCGAAGGAAAAGTAGCCCGAGTCTCCGTTGCTTTGTCCATAAGAAATTACTGTCTCGTGTGCAGAGCGGCAGGGCTGGCCCCGTCATCAAAACATTGACATTTTAGTGTGAAATCGAGCGTTATTGTATAGGCTATATGGAATTAATAAATATACACAATGTATCGTCACTGTCATTGATTTGATAATTTTGAATTGATTTGATGATCAGAAGTCGTCCGTTGTTCTCCGTTGTAGTGGTCTAGGCTACATACAACACCGGAAAGGACTGTTTGAACAACATGCAAGCTACCATTATCAGCACCATATTTGTGAAAAATGATAGTGAATTTTAACCGGTTGTCACGCGATAGCCTAGAATTAACCTATAGCCTACAATGTTAATATTATGACAATAAGCTAAAATAATTTTTGATAACGTGGATGTTTGCTGACACTTTATTATTGCATAGAATGTAGTAACAATACATAGGCTATGTAGCCTAAGGTGATGCGTTTGATAGCCAATTTTGACTGGACTTTAAATTTAACTCTCCGAATTACAGTATTAATTTCAGCTTTAATGTGAAGAGATGACAGGGAGATTCGGTGTGCTGAATGCATGGCGCCTGCAGTGTGTGGTTATGTCTGTGGATAATATTGCCTCACGCACTATATAGCAGGTTAACATGAATAAACCGACAATAAATCTCTCTCTCTCTCTCTCTCTCTCTCTCTCTCTCTCTCTCTCTCTCTCTCTGTCCCCATGAGAGAATAGCCTATGCATGCTGCTCATTGTGATATCGCCACGCAATCTTGCCATATGCTTTCATAAAAATCCAGGGGGCTGTCGAATGTCCCTGCTCACGGAATTACAGTAGGCCTACACATATTATATATCTGGTAGGCCAAGTTCCTAATGGTGCATTAATCGGTAAGGGACAGTAGCATATTTACATCTACCTAATTTACATTATTATATTTCGGAATTGATGAACTGCTAGGCCTATAGCAGCTGTAACTAACCACCATTAACCTGATATAACGTGTTGTCGGATTGCATATCAAGAGGGACATTCAACGCAAGTCTAGACAGCGGCACCAGCCACAGGAAAAAAAGTTACCTTTATTTAACTAGACAAGTCAGTTAAGACCGAACGACGCAGGGCCAATTGTGCGCGCCCCATGGGACTCCCAATCACGGCTGGTTGTGATACAGCCTGGATTCGAACCAGGGTGTCTGTAGTGACGCCTCTAGCACTGAGATGCAGTGCCTTAGACAGCTGCTCCACTCGGGAACCCCACATACTATATTTAACGATTAATTTAGTGCCTACACTACAGAGGGAGATGGCGGAGGTTAGCAGTATTGACCAAACACTGAAGTAACTTCCCACTGGCCAAAAACTGGTTGAATAAACGTTGTTTCCACGTAATTTCAACAACGTTGAATCAACTTGGAACATTTTTGGATAAAAAAATAATAATAAATGTAAAGGTTTTTCGTATTTTTTTTCTCAATCAAATTGCAACTTAAGTCCAACGACATTGTAAAATGTTTTGTTGATTTCACATTGAATTCACGTTAGTTGAATACACAACCAAATGTAAATCAGAACTGATGTCTGTGCCCAGTGGGTTACCATCCAATCATAGTCCTACAAGGTTGAATTATAGGGACTTGTCAATCTTCTGAGCTATGATTTTGAACTACCATCCACTATTTCATTCATAAAAGTGCTTATCCTTTGCTACCAACACGATTGTTACTGGGAAACTCACCTATTGATACAATCAATTGGACTGAGCAATCTAAGATGACTGCAGGCTGGTGACATGGTCCTTTGAATAGGCTACTTGATCGGATGAGTGCATGGGTAGTTGCATGAACCATTACTTGTCTGTACTGTATTGAGTACATATATCTGAATGCCCCTACCCAACAGTCTTACCAAGTCCTGATAACAGGAGAGGTGTTGTCCCAAGGGTTATCCCCGTGTTCAGTTTGTAAACTAGTTTCCTTGGGTTGTATTAATGAAATGTATCTTAAACATTTGCATGCACTTACTAAGGATAACCAGTTTGCAGTTCCACTTTCCAGTTCTCCAGACTTTATGTGTGAGTGTAGCTTAGTTATTGTCAATAGAGTGACAGCCTGTGTGCTCTCTTTTGTCAGCTGCTACAGTATGTCAGAGCAAGGAAACTGTCCCCAAGCTATCCTGTGTGTCTCTATGCCTAATTAGGGGAGGGTAGCATAGATTGTGTAATGTAAGGTGTCAATATTTATTGAAATTTGCTGGAGTAACAAATTAGATAACCGCTGACACAATAGGCTTAATTTCAATTTAGCATTGATAACACTATAGGCCTATGGTAACTATGGCTAACTCTTGTCTCCTGCCACCTTTGCCTGAGCATTCGTGTTCACTTAAAATGGCACATAGGCCTATAGTCTCCTTCATGTGTGTGAGGTCAGGCCTGTGCTGATTACATGCTTATTTTTCTTTAAACACACACCTATTAGCAGCACATTTCAATTTAGTGGAAGGTGTCAACAAATAGGAATCAGTGTTGACACAGGGGTACCCTTCCATTCGCTGTGGCCACCAGGCTTAACCTCTAAGAATCCACCCCTTTTTGAAAATTTTAGCCTAAAATGACATACCCAAATCTAACTGCCTGTAACTCAGGCCCCGAAGCAAGGATATGCATATTCCTGGTACCATTTGAAAGGAAACACTTTGACATTTGTGCAAATGTGAAAGGAATGTAGGAGAATATAACACAATAGATCTGGTAAAAGATAATACAAATAAAAAACCAATCGTTATTTTGTATTTTTTTTGTACCGTCATCTTTGAAATGCAAGAGAACGGCCATAATGTATTATTCGAGCCAGATGAAGATGAAGCAGACGCTAAACTACAGGACTGTTTTGCTATCACAGACTGGAACATGTTCTGGGATTCCTCTGATGGCATTGAGGAGTACACCACATCAGTCACTAGCTTTATCAATAAGTGCATCGAGGACGTCGTCCCCACAGTGACTGTACGTACATACCCCAACCAGAAGCCATGGATTACAGGCAACATTCGCACTGAGCTAAAGGGCAGAGCTGCCGCTTTCAAGGTGCGGGACTCTAACCCGGATGCTTACAAGAAATCCTGCTATGCCCTGCGACGAACCATCAAACAGGCAAAGCGTCAATACAGGGCTAAGATTGAATCATACTACACCGGCTCTGACGCTCGTCTTATGTGGCAGGGCTTGCAAACTATTACAGACTACAAAGGGAAGCACAGCTGAGAGCTGCCCAGTGACACAAGCCTACTTCGAGGCAAGCAACACTGAGGCATGCATGAGAGCATCAGCTGTTCCAGACGACTGTGTGATCACACTCTCCGTAGTCGACGTGAGTAAGACCTTTAAACAAGTCAACATACACAAGGCTGCGGGGCCAGACGGAATACCAGGACGTGTGCTCCGGGCATGTGCTGACCAACTGGCAGGTTTCTTCACTGACATTTTCAACATGTCCCTGATTGAGTCTGTAATACCAACATGCTTCAAGCAGACCACCATAGTCCCTGTGCCCAAGAACACTAAGGTAACCTGCCTAAATGACTACAGACCTGTAGCACTCACGTCTGTAGCCATGAAGTGCTTTGAAAGGTTGGTAACGGCTCACATCAACAACATTATCCCAGAAACCCTAGACCCCCTCAAATTTGCATACCGCCCAAACAGATCAACAGATGATGCAATCTCTATTGCCCTCCACACTGCCCTTTCCCACCTGGACAAAAGGAACACTTATGTGAGAATGCTGTTTATTGACTACAGCTCAGCGTTCAACACCATAGTACCCTCAAAGCTCATCACTAAGCTAAGGATCCTGGGACTAAACACCTCCCTCTGCAACTGGATCCTGGACTTCCTGACGGGCCGCCCCCAGGTGGTGAGGGTAGGTAGCAACACATCTGCCACGCTGATCTTCAACACTAGAGCTCCCCAGGGGTGCGTGCTCAGTCCCCTTTTGTACTCCCTGTTCACCCACGACTGCATGGCCAGGCACGACTCCAACACCATCATTAAGTTTGCAGACGACACAACAGTGGTAGGCCTGATCACCAAAACGACGAGACAGCCTACAGGGAGGAGGTCAGAGACCTGGCCGTGTGGTGCCAGGACAACAACCTCTCCCTCAACGTAACCACAACTAAGGAGATGATTGTGGACTACAGGAAAAGGAGGACCGAGCACGCCCCCATTCTCATCGACGGGGCTGTAGTGGAGCAGGTTGAGAGCTTCAAGTTCCTTGGTGTCCACATCAACAACAAGCAAGAATGGTCCAAACACACCAAGACAGTCGTGAAGAGGGCATGACAAAGCCTATTCCACCTCAGGAGACTAAAAAGATTTGGCATGGGTCCTGAGATCCTCAAAAGGTTCTACAGCTGCAACATTGAGAGCATCCTGACTGGTTGCATCACTGCCTGGTACTGCAATTGCTCCGCCTCTGACCGCAAGGCACTACAGAGGGTAGTGCGTACGGCCCAGTACATCACTGGGGCTAAGCTGCCTGCCATCCAGGACCTCTACACCAGGCGGTGCCAGAGGAAGGCCCTAAAAATTGTCAAAGACCCCAGCCACCCCAGTCATAGACTGTTCTCTCTACTACCGCATGGCAAGCGGTACCGGAGTGCCAAGTCTAGGACAAAAAGGCTTCTCAACCGTTTTTACCCCCAAGCCATAAGACTCCTGAACAGGTAATCAAATGACTATCTGGACTTTTTGCATTGTATAGCCTCGCTACTTTTACAGCCTCACAACTGTATATAGCCTCGCTACTGTATATACTGCTGTTTTTATTTCTTTACCTACCTATTGTTCACCTAATACCTTTTTTATTATTTGCACTGTTGGTTAGAGCCTGAAAGTAAGTATTTCACTGTAAGGTCTACAACTGTTGTATTCGGCGCACGTGACAAATAAACTTTGATTTGATTTGATTTCTGTTCAAAATGTTGTATCAAGACTGCCCAAATGTGCCTAAACTGTTTATTAATAACTTTCATGTTCAAAACTGTGCACTCTCCTCAAACAATAGCAGGGTATTCTTTCACTGTAATAGCTACGGTAAATTGGACAGTGCAGTTAGATTAACAAGAATGTAAGCTTTCTGCCAATATCAGATATGTCTATGTCCTGGGAAATGTTCTTGTTACTTACAACCTCATGCTAATCGCATTAGCCTACGTTAGCTCAACCATCCCGTGGAAGGGACACCGATCCCGAATAAGTTTTAATTAGCTAAGCAACCCTGAGAGAACGATCAATACACTATGTAAGGTTTTACAGGTTTAGGGCTCTCAGGGACTCCAAGTGGCAATAAAACTGCAGACCTGACACAACTGATTGATGAGGCGGGGTTGTCAATGTTTTTATATCTACAGTGATAATGTATATCAAAATCAAATGCTCCAAAATCCCATTCTGTCTGCCTCGGTTTGTTTCCTGGCGGTATAGGATATAGGGACAATGAGCAGTTTGAACCTGTTACATGCAGAGGTCAGTTGTCTGTATGCTCCTCCATACTGTTTATCAATGGTGTGATTGCTATAGTGTAGTCATATACATTGATGTTTAAGTATATCTTTAGAGAATGTTACTGTTTTTATTTCAAGAGATTGAGTCAATGTTATGTTGAGGCTATATGTTTATCTATTTATCAATGTTTATCTATTTATGTTGGCAAAGTAATGCCCACAAAATATCAAGTAGTGTCTTCTCTCACTAAATACACACTAAGTCCTTTCCCTAAGTTATCTGTACAGCCAGCAAAACTTAAGACGAATAAGTTAGTAATACCTATGGAGACTAGAGCTATAGCTCATTGGATCAATATGATGTGTCTTGTATGTATGTTTATTAGGTCAAACTTCTTAGACTCTCTCAGAATGGATCATGGGGCAGCCAGTGTTGAATTTTTGCTCCCATGTTTACTTGCAGATTGTAAATGATAATTGGGGTCAGACATCATGGCACCAGCCGAGAAGGGAGGACGTTGTTGTTGTTTTGGGGTATTTAGACACAACTAGACGTGATAGGGAGGGGAAGCATCACAAGGTTAGTCAGTTAGGTTGTGCAATGCTTGAAATTAATATACATCCAATATACATTTGTTGTACCTGTTCTTTAGTTATTGCAATGACAGCATAGTAAACATATACTATTTACCCCATAGGTGTAAGTAATATCATTGTTTTCAAATTGATTAATGTGGACTATTGGTCCAAACACAGAGATTGCGAAATGCACTTTCCAAAATCAGCTCCATGCTGGAAGTCAATCTGCTTGAAGCATGATAAACTCTCACCTGTCGATGAGCAAGTCAACCCTTGCTCTCAACAATACTGGCAGTAACTTGTTACAGGTATTGATGAATAACATTTTTTGTTAATTAGGGCATGTGTTTATGGACTGTATTTCAAAGTAATGGATTAACATCTGTTCAGAGAGCAATAGAAAATGGCACTGAATACCCATGCTCCTCTGACTAATGAAGTACATTTAAAAATAAGATAAAAAACGTTTTTTCAATGTACAATTGTAAGGCAACCAGCTGCAATATAATTTACAGTTTGCTCAACATTTGGGAATATAGTTGAACCAACATACAATCTTAACTTTAATTTTAGGTTGAGTGAATATACAATTCAACTTGAGAATGTATTCTACCATACTTTCATAAATTCCCAGTGTGAAATTAGACTCTTTTTGACAATACATACAATACATTACATACTGTATATCATAAGGCCTTTTTTTGAGGGCATAGTTACATCCTAACACAGTGGTCTGAAACTCCTGGTTTACAGACCACATAAAGCAAGCAAGTCACATTTTGCTGGCTTGCAAAGTGATATGTAATTCCTATTGGAATCCAGCCAGAGTGAGAATATACAACAATTGGGGCTTTTAAGCACCCGCAACCTGCATTTAGAATGACTGCCGGAGTAGGGAAGATTGATTACTGAGGCTACCTAATTCATATTAACTGGAACAGCCATCTCAGTAACGGGTGCAGAAAGTCCAACTACTAACAGATCTGATTAGTTTAGAAAAATGTATGTTATTTATGTTTGTGTAGCATGAGATGAATCAACCAATCAATCAATGTACTGTATAAGAAAAAATATATATACACTACCGTTCAAAAGTTTGGGGTCACTTAGAAATGTCCATTAAAATAACATCAAATTTATCAAAAATACAGTGGAGACATTGTTAATGTTGTAAATTACTATTGTAGCTGGAAACGGCAGATTTTTTATGGAATATCTACATAGGCGTACAGAGGCCCATTATCAGCAACAATCACTCTTGTGTTCCAATGGCATGTTGTGTTAGCTAATCCAAGTTTATCATTTTAAAAGGCTAGTTGATCATTAGAAAACCCTTTTGCAATTATGTTAGCACAGCTGAAAACTGTTGTTCTGATTAAAGAAGCAATACAACTGGCCTTCTTTAGACTGGTTGAGTATCTGGAGCATCAGCATTTGTGGGTTCGATTACAGGCTCAAAATGGCCAGAAACAAATACCTTTCTTCTGAAACTCATCAGTTTATTATTTTTCTGAGAAATGAAGGCTATTCCATGTGAGAAATTCAAAAAAAAAATGAAGATCTTGTACAAAGCTATGTACTACTCCCTTCACAGAACAGTGCAAACTGGCTCTAACCAGAATAGAAAGAGGAGTGGGAGGCCCCAGTGCACAACTGAGCAAGAGGACAAGTAAAATATATTGTCTAGTTTGAGAAACAGACGCTTCACAAGTTCTCAACTGGCAGCTTCATTATATAGTACACACAAAACACCAGTCTTAACGTCGACAGTGAAGAGGCGACTCCGGGATGCTGACCTTCTAGGCAGAGTTGCAAAGAAAAAGACATATCTCAGACTGGCCAATAAAAATAAAAGATGGGCAAAAGAACACAGACACTGGACAGAGATATGGCTTTTTCTTTGCAACTCTGCCTAGAAGGCCAGCATCCCGGAGTCACCTCTTCACTGTTGATGTTGAGACTGATGTTTTGCTGGTACTATATTTATTGTCAGCATAATTGCAAAGTGTTAGCACCAAACCTGACTTCTCTATAGGGCTTTCTATTGAAATTGTCTTTCTGGTCCGGACGTCAGTTAAACTGCAGTACTGAAGGAAGACTGTAGGAGCAGTCGAAACAGTGCTTCCAGACAGGAACCCTGGCCCCTTGATTGAAACAAACAATTCTAAAAATCAACCTGCAGTAGAGCATGCTGGGAAATATGATAATGGTGGGCAACGTTTTGAGCAGAATTGTTTGAGTAATCAAACTGGAACATAACTCAAATTCTTGTCCTTTTGAAGTCCACTCAACTCACATAACGCTGATTAAACCATGGGTTATGTTGGCTTTTTAACAGTGTTGCCTTCGAAAGGCAAGAATGAATTTTTAACTTTACTCAACAAGCTTTTTCAAATTCAGGTCACTCGAGCAGAGTTTGTTGAGTAAACAAACTTTAACAAAAATATTTTTTTATCTGAATATCTTCATTCAAAGACTCAATCATGGACACTCTTAATGACAGTTGTGGCTGCTTTGCGTGATGTATTTTTGTCTCTACCTTCTTGCCCTTTGTGCTGTTGTCCGTGCCCATTAATGTTTGTACCATGCTTTGTGCTGCTACCATGTTGTGTTGCTACCATGTTGTTGTCATGTTGTGTTGCTACCATGCTGTGTTGTCATGTGTTGCTGCCTTGCTATGTTGTTGTGTTGTCTCTCTTGTCGTGATGTGTGTTTTGTCCTATATTTATATTTTATTTATTTATTTATTTTTAATCCCAGCCCCTGTCCCCGCAGGAGGCCTTTTGCCTTTTGGTAGGCCGTCATTGTAAATAAGAATTTGTTCTTAACTGACTTGCCTAGTTAAATAAAGCTTAGATGAAAATAAAGAAAACGTTTGCTCAAATTCTTGTCCTTTTGAAGTCCACTCAACTCACAGAATAATGCCGATTAAGCAGTTGGTTAAGTTGGCTTTTTACAGTGTATGACAGGTTGTGGTAGAAATGTCTGGCAGCATTTTTTTTTATATTGAGGCAACATTACAAGAGAATGAACCCAGTAACTGCTTACAAAAACCGCTTATACTCATGTAATAACTACAACAAAACAGTACACATGCAAGGACAACAACCTCTCCCTCAACGTGATCAAGACAAAGGAGATGATTGTGGACAACAGGAAAAGGAGGACCGAGCATGCCCCTATTCTCATTGACGGGGCTGTAGTGGAGCAGGTTGAGAGCTTCAAGTTCCTTGGCGTCCACATCACCAATAAACTAACATGGTCCAAGCACACCAAGACAGTCGTAAAGAGGGCACGACAAAACCTATTCCCCCTCAGGAGACTGAAAAGATTTGGCATGGGTCAAGATCCTCAAAAGGTTTTACAGCTGCACCACCCGAGAGCATCCTGACTGGTTGCATCACTGCCTGGTATGGCAACAGCTCGGCCTCCGACCGCAAGGAACTTCTGAGGGTAGTGCGTACCGTCCAGTATATCACCGTGGCCAAGCTTCCTGCCATCCAGGACTTCTATACCAGGCGGTGTCAGAGGATGGCCCTAAAAATTGTCAGACTCCAGCCACCCTAGTCATAGACTGTTCTCTCTGCTACCGCACGGCAAGCGGTATCAGAGCGCCAAGTCAAGGTCCCAAGAGGCTTCTAAACAGCTTCTACCCCCAAGCCATAAGACTCCTGAACAGCTAATCAAATGGCTACCCAGACTATTTGCATTGCCCCCTCTGTTATTTTCTATGCATAGCCACTTTAACTTTACCTGCAGCACATGTACATAATTACCTCAATTATCTCGACACCGGTACCCCCCTGTATATAGCCCCACTATTGTTATTTACTGCTGCTCTTTAATTATTTGTTATTCTTATCGCTTACTTTTTTAGGGATTTTCTTAAAACTGCATTGTTGGTTAAGGGCTTGTAAGGAAGCATTTCCCTGTAAGGTCTACACCTGTTGTATTCAACGCATGTGACAAATCAAATTTGATTTGACTTGAAATATTTATTTGCCCTCTGATTGGTTTGCAGTCATGGTGAAATACAAGCAGTGAAAAGAGTAGACCTTAGTCATATCTGCATGAATACCCAAATGATACTGCAATGTACAAGGCAACATTAATGCAGTGGATTGAGGGAACAGTGTCTACAGACATGTCAGTTTAAGCTAAAGATATCTGTTTTTTTGCATGGGCTGTGTCTCGTCTCAATCCACCGCATCCACCTATATCGCACTTCCGCATCTTCGGTGAAAGGTGACAGAGCTAGAGTGATCTTTGTCAGACCATGAGACATCCGAAAATCAAAAATCGTTCTTCTCACAGAATTGTCTGTAGTGTTTGAACGGTTTGGCCAACAAACTATTTCCATCTATGGAAAGATGAGACTCTGACGAACACAGTGGTGTTCACAAGTATCAGGAGACTCGTCTGATGTCGGTACAGCCAATCTGCCAACTTCCGTCTGTTGCATCCGAACCGTTTGGGCTGCACACTAAGACTGTCACGAACATGTACATGTCGGTTGTTTTGCTCCAGGACAACCCACAGGCCTCACAAGACTTGTCTGAAGGTCCCCAGGTACCAGTTGAAAAAAATGTATGGAAGTACATATGGAGATTGTGTTGTTCCATGTAGTGAATGTGTTATTCAAAACGTTTGTATGGGCTAATAGCATGACCAAATATTTTTTAAATGTTTTTGATACTTCAAGGGGTCTTAAAATTCTCATTCAAATAGCTAAATGATCCTTGGTATGACTTTCTAAAAAACAATTCCATATAGCTTAGTAGAAACCCCCATGCATATAAGAGATACACTTCAGAACAAACTAAATGATCCTTGGTATGACCTTCTTAAAGTAATTATATAGGAAGGTCTATAGAACTTATATCCTATGTCCATTTAGTTCTCTGCCATAGTAATAGGCGTTGTACTTGACTGTGTGGGTTTATAGTATATCTGGACCCTATTGGGCCCTACCATTGAATCTTTAACCAAGACTCTCTGTTTTTAAGTTGAGAGCAGCATAAAGCATGCACTCCTTCCCTTGGTTAGGGTGGCTACTCTCTACAGCCCTCAAATTCAAGTTAAAAAAGGTTAAAGAAAAAAAATCTAAATTTACTCTGAACCTCGAAACCAGGGACTGATTCAGACCTCGGTCACCAGGTGTGTGCAATTAATTATAAGGTAGAACAGAAAACCAGCAGGCTCTGGACCTCGTAGGGTATATCCCTGCTCTAGAGGTTAAGTGGGATAAGAGTATGGCTCATGTCAAAACGCGGGCCCCCCCATAGTTCTGGAAAATTTGCAGTGGGGTCAGATTGGATTACTGTTTTTTGGTATTTACATGGAGACGGAGACCTTTGAAATGGAAAACCATAGGCAGAAAGGCAAGTGCTTTGTAGTCTGAGAGGCTAAGGGGGACCATAGCGGATTTTCATTGATGGCTTGAATACAGTAGAATACATGTCTTTATGCTCTAGAATGAACCATTCGGAATAGTGCATATTTACTTGAGTATTGAGTTCCCTCCCAGTCGTTGGGTAGATATATCAAGTAGGCTACATTGCTTAGCATGAATCCACTCCAGTGTCTTAAACATGTATGCTAGTGGTCACAATATTCCTCCTGCAACCCCAGTCTAAAAAATACCATATTATATTCATCTGCATATTCCAGAAAACTCTTGAACTAATGTGTTCATTCAGTACAGATTTAGGATCTTAATTTGACCTATATTGTCAAAGCAAAATAATCCTGCAGCAAAAGGATTTTAACATTTAGGTCATAATGTTGCTTGATCGATGGCCAAAAGTAGGATACATGAAAAGTGTGGGTTTTCAGTGAGTTTATGTAAATCACAAAGCTCATCTGCAATTCCTACGGTGCAGGAAGATTCTCAGCAACAAAAAGTGATCAAATGTAATTACTTACAAACAAAATCAATTCTTTACACTTATCTAAAGTTTGAGATCTGGTGACTGAGACACACACACACATTCACACACATACACACACACATGTACACACGCACACACACACACACACACACACACACACACACACACACACACACACACACACACACACACACACACACACACACACACACACACACACACACTTTAAACCCCCCAATGCTCATTTGAGACCCCTCTTTCAAAGCCACAGAGATCTCTTCTTCTAGCCATGGCATTTGTATACATGATCATAAACATGATGGGATGTTAATTGCTTAATTAGCCCAGGAACCACACCTGTGTGGAAACACCTGATTTCAATATACTTTTATCCCTCATTTACTCAAATGTGTCCTTTATTTTGACAGTTACCTGTACCTTAAAGGCTGCTGTCTTTAATTTTCTGATTTATGTGTATAAGTCAGAAATCAATTTGTGACAGGATCAAGTGTTAGATATTTTTGAAATTATTTATTAACTACTGTATGTTATGACTTAACATGAGTTATGGTGAGCAATAGAGTAATTTAGGAGTTGTTTCTGACTAGAGAAATATAATCTATGCAATCTTACATCAAATGTGTCCCAAACTGAAAACAGTTGTATTTTTTTAGAAAAAGTGTTAATCACCAAGTTATTTCATATAGGCCTACCTTCATGTTGGTGGCGTTTCAAAAGCGATAATACGATATTGACAAAGTCCTCATTAAATGACACATTAAATGACAAAGTTTTTGTTATGTTTGTATTTATAATTGAATAGCCTGATTGTAAATACTAACTTACCTGCCGGAAAAACACACAGGTGAAGCAAGTGCCTCAAAGGTGAAAACCCATTTCTCATGATTTTGGGATGCGTTTTAGTGTTCATTGGGCATTCTATAACGTTTGTGGTGAGGCTCTCTTTCTCTAGCACTACATTTAAAGGATAGTTTACAGGCTAGGATACAACACTTGATTCATTTTGGATATTTATTATTCAATCTATTGTTTCTGGCTAGACGTGCTTTTGAGTTGAGTTTGCGGTTTAACCCAAATGTTTTGGAGGTTGCCGGCCAGTTTGTCTTCCTTTGCTGAAGCGTGGCCCTCTGTTTCTGGCTGAATCCCTCACATGCTCCTCTGTGATTTGAATAGATTACTTTCCAAACTTTTCAGCCATAGTACCTTCCGAATGTTTATTGGTAATTCCTCTGGGCATTCAGCCTTAGGTTTTATTATATAATCCAAGAAGAAATATGCCGTTTATGTTCTCACTGCATTCTTTTTATTTAAGCAACATCTATGAATTTGTACATTGGCTAACACTGGCAGCAATGGTTAATATTATAAATAATGGAAAAGGCAATATGTGATGGTTTTAATAAAAGCTTTAAAAATGCTCAACTGAATAACGAAGTAGGCTAATAAAACAGTACATAGGCTACACGCCTATAGGCATAATTCTATATGCAACACTATATAGCATAAGGAACTCGGAACCAATTGTCGTTTATAACTTTGGGATGCACTGCTGGCAGGGTTAATTCCTGCGCGTATACAACTCTTGAACACGTGAACATTCTACGTGCTTTCGTTTACATTTTGGCATATCTTTAGTAATTTTAGACGACAGCTACTTCCACTCGAGATGAAAATCTTTTTGGACATTTTTACAAACAGCAAGTTCTCTTTTTATAACAGAAATATGAAAAAACATAACGAAATGTAATGGTATTTTCAAAGAATGCAGCACACCAGACTTATCTAGGCCTATTAAATGTGTTAAATTAAATGAAAAAATGCGGGTTATGTAAACATTGCCATGACTCATGTGTACAGGTTTTTTATTTGGGGATTTCAGTGGCATGATCATAAAAGTCAGCGGGCCAACAGTTACCCCCCGACAAAACATAACTGCACAATTGAAATTATGAATAGGTCTACCCACACTTTAAAACTGCATATACTTGCATAAATATCTCAATTTATTTTACAAAACGGTGGTTTGTCATTTATACCAATAGAATACAATAGCATAATGATTTGTTTGTTTAAGTTACAGAACATTTGTAAAAGTCACTTTGCAGCAGCTTTTCTCATTTGATCCCTGGATTTTATAGGCTATCGTTACTTGGGTGTGTCCAAATGTAAAGATGCCAGAGTCTTGTGACATTTGAAACATGAGGCTGGACATACCTACTGGGCAAAAACTGGTTGAATCAACGTTGTTTCGTTTCAACCAAACAAATCAATGTGATGACGTTGAATCAACGTGGAAAACTGATTGGATTTCCAAAAAGTAATCAATGTAAGGGAATTTTGTATTATTTTTCACCCAACTTTTAATCTAAATGCAATGACAGCGTGATATTGTTGGTTGATTTCATGTTGAATTCATGTTAGTTGACAACTCCACCAACTGTAAATCAAAACTAGACGTTGAACTGACGTCTGTGCCCAGTGGGTATTTACAAAGACAGACAATACTAGGGAACCACATGAACATTTAAATAAGTAGGATGTGGTCAGGAGTTGTGCTTTCATTTATTGAAGTTCCCACAGATGTTTTGCATGAAGACATTTTGGGGGTAATGAGGGGGAGTGTTTGAATGTAAGCTGAACCTGATTGGACTAGCATCTACTGTAAAGTCCAATAGAATAGGAGGGCAGGGTCTCCAGCCACTGAAACAAAGGTTTAAAACATCATTTGATGGGGAAAAAGTTGGACTGGCCTTTAAGTTAACTGTTATGGTGATATAATTGGTTGTCATGCACATCTAAACAGTTAATGACAACTTCATTACAAAATACACATTAGAATGTTATACTGGATACATAATGACAAGCATGCTCTAATGCGTTATTGCGTAAACATCCGAGTGCCCATGCAAGCGTGCATATTCCTCAACAATTTAAGCAACAGCCATTGTCAAATAAGTATAAGCCACTATTTTAAATAATGACTGAAATGTATTGGAAATAAACCTAGCTTATGTAAATGTTTTTTTAACACCTTGTTGCTTCAATCCCAGTTCCTATTTGTAGAATCTGTAACTTGTAGTTTTTTATTAAATGCTATGTTCTCTAGGCCTCTGGTTGAGTGCTGCGCACATAACGCAAACATTCACCTCCGTGTTGAATGGAGCGCGTGTGCATTCGGATGGATCTGGTGCATATATAGGCTACAAGACACACGCACACAACATTCAACCAACCAATTAAAATCCATTTGTGAACAAAGAGGCAGTGACAAGCCTGTAACCTTTCCGCATCAGGGTCATCCGCCCAAATGATCCAGGCGACTGACTGTGGCCCTGGACCTTTGACATAGATCACAAATGAATTGGTCGCTGTATTAAGAATAAGGTGGGATTGCAGCTAATTAGTCGAGAAATGAGGAAGATTGAACATTAGGCCTACATGATTTGTTCCCAGCCCCTCGTTTGTTAGTGGGATTTGTGGTGGATCAGCTTTTGTGCGCAACAAATGAGAAGTGAGTAGCGTGGTGCGGATGTACAGTGTCGTTCTGTGAACTGGCGACAGGCCTGATTCATGGGAAAAACTTAAAGGAGACCCGCGTTATCACAGGACCTCATTATCTCATGTCTGAAACCATCTTTTGGGAACAATCCCTAATCAAGAGTGGCACAGACCTACATTGCTGCATGAGCCTTGGGTGAAATGGGTCTCTCTCTCTCGCGCGCGCGCACACACAAACACACACACACACACACACCCAAGTCCATGGTGCAACAATAAAGAGGGGTGGATAGGAGATCAACACGTTTGAGTTAAGTGTTAAAGATTAATTGGTTGATCATGCTTTATTCGTGCATCATGTGTGTTTGAGAGAGAGGGACATTGTCAAGAGTGAGATAGACCAATGTAGCAACAACAATGTTATGCTCTTAAGCATTTTCCGATTTTTCTTTTGCTCTTAGTTTATTTATTTACATATTCACTGGTCTAATTACACTTGAATGGGGAGATTAACATTGTAAAATGTGGTCTGAATACACAAAACACTCTCAAAAGTTACTATCTTCAAACCAATTTTCCAAAAGAATAGCTAGGGCATGGTCCATAATAAAGCAGCAATCCCTGTGAAACTGATTGTGTTTGCTTAGGTTAATATGAACTGTAGTAATCTTTGCTCATGGATAATACATTGCTCATAAAACATATATTGGCTAATGTCCATTATTAACAAGACAACAACCATAACGATTATTTTAAGGCAGCTATGCGGCCAGTACACTGCCTTAAAAAAACAAAAATAAAACATAAATTAGACAAATGATGAATCTCCAAATATGCAGCCTATCATATTGTCATTCTTGGTACAGGAAAAAAATGTGGTTCATTTACTTGACCATAAACCATTTATTTACCTTCAGGTGAGTGTCGCAGGGAGTGTAAAGTAAAGATGCCAGAGAGATTTACACCTGTCTCTCTTCTCAAATTGACAGCCATATAGTCTACATAAATGGCCGGTGGAGCCAGGTTGTCTGGGCTCTGCGAGACACCTTCCCCCGAGTCTGGATTAAACAACATCATAAAAAATGACCATCAATACGCGCACTGTAAACAAATTATTATACTGGATCCCTGGCGCACCACTGCCATGTTTAAAGGCAAGTCATTTAAATGGAGGCAAACAACCATGTAGCAGCACAAATCGCATAGCCCCGGCGACCAGGGCTCTCTCTTCCTTGTACTTTGTCAGTCTACCCCACCGCTGTCATGCGTGCACTACTCGCACTCCGCTGGGCACCGACCGGCTGGTCCCGCCGCCACGTAAATAGTGGAGAGTGTTTGATGTCATGGCAATGGGTTTTGGAGTCTCCAGTCTGTTGCGGGTCACTTGTTTCAAGATAAATCTCGGCGAGACAGCGTAATTTCTCGACAAACCTTTTATTTCTGGACTTTTAACCTAGCGAAGCTGCTTTGGACTGGCTTGTTGATGCAGGGTATTTAGTCTTTTGATTTCTGATATTACAAGTAATAGTCTATGTAGGCCTAGCTGTAACCCCGTTTTCAGTTTCTGAATAAAAATAAATAAATAATCGAATAACTAATCGCATATCCTATGCACGTTTTGAGTTGAACTTAATTCCATCGATTCCATGTTTATTAGTGTGATAAAAACACTTTGTATGCTCAGCACTATGTCAAACTATTTGCAAACATTACCCGGGCACTTATAATAGCAAATCTCGTTAGCAAAAAATGTTTTTGATTGTAACTGGATAGTAACCTAATTTAGAAGAATATGGACATTTGAGAAAACAATGGTTCATCGGACACACAGCAACAGCTAATGGTTGACACGTTTTAGCATGCTGAAATTAACCTCGCATCATCCTGAAATGTACCCTGTGAGACTAATACTATTTCCATCATCAGGCTACAGGTTAGAGACTCAGTTGCCTAACAAAGAGAAATCAGGCTATTTTCGTTGAATCGACCATTGGCTATTACTGCAGGATGACAAACTATTTGGCTTTGGCTATGCTGAGGCTATAAAAAAAATCTAAAAAATCACACAAAATCCATAGGCTGGCTATAAGTGAGCCTACTGTTTAATATAAGTATATGTCTTAAAAGCCTATAATTTGCAAATCAATGTCATGTAACCCACTCAGCATTTCAGTTACGTTTGCTGTCAGTTTTACCTATTTATGTCAAGTCCTCAGTATCTGCGCACACAGAAATTGGTCGTTCCACTAATTCGGTACCTTTTGAGATGTAACTTGGTGCAACGAAAACGTTTGATTTCACCTAACATTCTGTCATAAAGAGCACATGTTCAACTTAATCAAAAACACGTTTTCCCATCTCAGAGAGTTCAGTTCATGTAAAAGGGTTGTAACAGGTTTTTAAACCTTAAAATGATTTCACAAATCATTGTTAAATAGGTAAAAATCTTCCTGGAAGTTGCAGATGGTGCATAGAGGGACACGTCAGAATGCTGAATTTTGGCACTTTAGCAAATCTTTATTTATATAAAAACCTCAGATTTATTGAATTCTCTATGTGGTTTATATTAAGGGATACTTCATTGAATATATCACACTTTTAAAATGCAATATTGGTGCATTTCTACTTAAAATATCAAAAGGATGCGAAAGGCACTCATTTCGTGGAATGACCCGCCAATAGGTCTAGGCTCTGGACTAATAAGTATGTAGGCTAGGGATGTTAGAACATGTTGGAGCATCCTACAACAACTACAAAACGGTTGTGCCTCCTCCCTCTCACTTTTCTTTTTGGGAGGCAAAGGCTGAATGCAGTGTTGGCTCATAAATCCTTTAACCTGGTGAAAACAATTAGCAGGATTAGAGAAGACATGGTCTGATCATTAGGTCATTACGCTGCCCAATGTTAATCCTCAGGGAGATCACTATTTGCTAACATTACAAATTTAGTCACAACCCCACTCAACCACCCCAAGGCTCAACAGTTTTCTGGCAACATTTTTCCCACCATTTTCATAGACTATAATGTTGCACAAATAACCTAAACTGTAAATTACATAATCCCCATCATTACTTCATAAGAATACATTATTATAATGAATTGAAATGGATATAGCCTAATTATGAATCAATACTGTTGTTACAATGCAGCTAGAATGCATGTTATTCTGAAGATCAACATTTTGGAGAGTGTGTAGCCACTCAAACCGCAGATAAGACACGCAGTTCAAGCAATACAACATAATGCTAAATGAAACATTGTGCATGGGGAGCACGCTGCATGCTGGTGACAACAAGCTTTTTGCTTTGTACCAAAACCCCAATGAGTTTGACTGTAGAAAAACCTAGAAAAGCCATTCTTAGCATGTGCTAACCATCTAGCGTGTGCTACCTCAGTATTACAGTAGGTTGTTGACCTGAGAGGTCTGTAGTGCCAGCCAGAGTTCAGACACTGGCGGTTGGTTCACAGCTTCATTGCTCTCCACCCAGGCAAGGCGGCTCTTGGGAGAGGGAGCTGGAGAGGGAGAGGCAGTGGATTTCATGCCCCAGATGAAGATAATCTCCCATGACGTGTAATTGGCAGTGTGAAAGTTCCTGATATCTGACAGCAATTAGAGCCTACTAACAGGTTGCTCTAAAAATAAGGAGGAAGATTATTGTACATCGCTTTGCTTTCAGCATTCACTCATTAGCACATCTATGAATATCTTATCAAAGGTGGAGTGAAATGACATAGGAAGTAGCTTTTGTAACGACCTCTTCGGTTTTTGCTACGTTTTATGACCTTCAAATGGATTTGTGTTTTTAGCTGACCCTGTGCTTCTACATCTGCATTGCTTGCTGTTTGGGGTTTTAGGCTGGGATTCTGTAAAGCACTTTGTGGCATCTGCTGATGTAAAAAGGGCTTTATTGATACATTTGATTGAACATTTGATTTTATCGATGTTCTTCACTGATGTTGCTGACTCATAGACTTTCCCTGCTTGTGTGATAATATCATTGTCTGCTGATGCTTTTAAGGTTCCAGTCCAAACCTGTGTTAGTTGAACTCATATCCATATGGCAGTCATGGACATGTGTATTTTTTGTATAAAAGCACGCTTTTACTATAAGCATCACAGTTCTTTATGTGGTTTGTTTATGTGTTGTTTAGTTAAACTGCTTTTACATTCTTATTTGTTACACTCTTATAAGTGCTGTGTTAAACCCTGAAAAGCATCCCATGTTTTGATGCGCTTAACAAATGATTGATTGGGTTGCTGATTAAGTAGATCATCATTATCAGTCATTCTTGATAATGGAAGAGTTTTTAGTTTAAAGGTCCAATGTAGTCGTTTTTATCTCAATATAAAATCATTTCTGGCTAACAATTAAGTACCTTACTGTGATTGTTTTCGATTAAAATGGTCAAACATGAACAAAAATAGCCTCTTTGCAAAGAGCCATTTCTCAAGGAAGAATTTTGCTAGTACTGTCTGGGAGTGGTCTGAGTGGGGAGGGGAAAACTAAAAACTAGCTGCCAGACAGTACTAGCAAAATTCTTCCTTGAGAAATGGCTGAGAGGTTTCGAACTCTCTTTCTTATTGGTTTATTATTGGTGATGTCAACAGGCAGGTCAAAACTCCATCCCACCAAAGCAGGCAAAACATTTCAAGTGGTCTTTTCAAACAGCTCCTACACTAAAAAGGGTATTATCATAATTTTCACAATTTCACAGTATTATTCCAAGCTCATAGTGTAGAAATATATATAAAACACAGGAAAATCACGTTTTTGACTGCATTGGGCCTGGTGTTTTGTGGAAAATCAAGTTAATTTAAATGTAATGGTCAATTACTTGTAAATCTGGAGAATCCAACATGTATTCTATTTTGAAAGGAATGCTGAAAGAGAGAATGACTAAAATGATCTAAAAAAGTAAGTAAAAAGTAAGCCAACATTTTCTTACCATCATTAATTCATTAATTCAATTGTTAATTCATCTCCCCTTTCCCTCTTTCTGACATGGGGGGATTTGTATACATAACTTGGAAATTACAAAAGGAAGTATTCCATCTAGGGCAGCCCATCAGGGAATACAGCCTATGAGGCTGAGGGAGCACAAAGAGAGCAGTGATTTCCAAAACGGCTCTGTCATTAAATGACAATGGCCAGGCCCTCTGCTGCAGATAAAAACATTAATAAAAAATTGTAGAAATCAGCAAATGTGATTTGTTGTTGAATCTGGCAGGGAGGGACATCGGTGCTAAATTAATCTTGGCTTGTCGGATTTTGAGGCCTTTCTGTATTCTATTATGGCACAAGGCAGAGATAGAGGGAGAGGGAGAAATACATATGATCAAGAGTCTCCTGCTATCACTGGGGCTCCCCTATAGAATCTTTGGTCTATGACACTGTGAATATACCATAAAACTTAAATTAATAGCCCAGGCGTTTATTTGCTTCAATCACTGAACACAACCGGTGCTTATTAGAGACTGCTTTCTATTTGAGGCGTCTATTTCCTTAATGCACACAGTTTTTTCTCAATAAAATGTTGAAAAGACTTATTGTGACCAGTATGACCAGTATAAACATTATATTAACAAATCCATTGCAGATCAAACATGCAAAGACTAGGCTCCGTATCACACACCCCTGATTTCACGCTTCAGCACCATTCTCTAAACTCGTTGCGCCTCTTGTATGCACCGTAGTTGAGCCGACCATGTCAAACCACACTGCCGTCTCATCCATGGCAAGGATGTTGCTCTCCTTTATCGTCTTTTGCTCAATCTTTACGGTACTCACTGAAGTTCACTCATAAACAATTCAATTAGACCCAGGAATTTATTTGCTGAAATGTGTGCCGATGCCCAGCTATTAAAAAGGACAGGCAGCTATTTGAGACTAGGTGTTTAATTGAAGTTTTACGGTATACACTGCACCTTATCACATTTGTTTAAATTGGGTTTCCTACAGAATACATATTTAAAAACATTTTAAGGAGGTACTAACAGAATATGTGGTGATTTAACAAGTGGGAAAGTTGACTAATTGTGACGTGTAAAGTTAGAGAACAGAGAAAGTAGTTATAAAGTCTGTATGAACTAAACCAGAAACAGTCCTCATTTATCCATAACATCCACTTCCTCAATAACAACTTTGTGTGTGTGTGTGTGTGTGTGTATGTGCATGTGTGTTAATGTCAATAAATATCGTCTTCAGTTTTTCCTCATAATGAATGATACATTAGCCTATGGTATTGTTTTGCAGAGACTTATTGGCAAATGAATGCAATACATTTGATCAGTTAAATGTTTTTTTTTGTGCCTTCCTATGAAATTAGTATTTTCTCTCAAAAACCCAGACATGGTCGACATGACAAGGCTTTTTCATGATTTCAATGTTTCCAAAATGTGTAGCGCCTATTTATAAAGCTGGCTGAGTGATCTGCCTTGTAGGTCTACATTGCCCAAATATATTAGAAGAGGGTTGCAGCAATCTAAATGTCTAAAATGTACATGTTCTATAATTCATTGATGTCAAAGGTGTTGTTCACGTTGATGTTCGTGCCATCCCACCCTTCCCTATACTTTCCCCTCATCTATCTCGGATGGGAGGATTTTTTCAATAAATAATTCACCACTGATAGCCAGCACTAATGCCTACATGAACAAATCTCTCGGTTACAGCCGTCTTGGGAGCAAGCCAGACCAAGAGCATATTTACTTAATAAACAAATACAGGGCTTGACTGGATCTGGTTTCACTGATGGAAAGTATTTGGAGGCAGCCGGTGAAACGGCATCCTTATAGTAGGTTTGGCTATAGACTATAGTCTTGAGGTCAGGGTTATTCACTTCTTGCAGTGAGTAATATGTAAACGTAGTGTTGTATTGAACGTGGGTGGATGGTCTGTTCCATACCATCTCTGTATAATTGCGCATAACACATTTCAGTACCTTGTTACCGTACTTGGTTTGTCAGGTTATAACCTTGCTTTTCTGAATCGATTTGAGAAAGCCAAATTATAATTGCCCTGCATTTAGCTGGCAAATTATGTTACACTATCAAATATGTGAGACACAGTTTTGTTTGTGTATCAGGGACAGGGCGTCATATTACAAATATTAGAAAGAAGAACGTTTGGTAACTGAAATGTACCTTGTAGGTTCTGATTCCAATTATTTGTGTTATTTTGCTATGTACACATTTATCAGAAAGATGAACAACGTTTGGACTGAACAACTGGATCTTGAATTTGTTTCATTCTAATATTTATAACTATATCTTAAAACCCTGTTGTTAGTAGCTTAATACCAATACCACACATTATTTTGTGTTTAATATATGGGAATTGAGTGGCTATACGCATGTTCTGGTCTGGTGCATCTTTAAAGATACCGGGCTGTCTCAGTGTTAGAGCGTTACATAAACCACATGGTCAGGGTAACAAGCAATCTGATCCAGACATGATTCTTCTGGCGTGGCCCTTGGGGTGTGGTGGCGGGGAGGGTGTGTGCTGTCTGTGTGGATGAGTGGGGGTTACGGACATGGTCGTTTGCCATTAATTTAGTCCGTCTGTGTGTCTTCTGCAAGACTTGCTACATAAAATATTCAAGGTCCAGTGAAAATTGATCCGCTGGTCTGGAGTCAGGGTTTTTTCTCTCTCTCTCTCTCTGGTCATCTCCCCATGGAGCCTTCCAGAAGCTGTCAGTAGAAGCTAAAGATTAGATATCACAGGATGACCAAGTTCAGGGCCCGCTGCAGAACCGCCAGTAGAACTGATCTCTGGTGTGTTTGTGATCAATGGGATGTTTAGATATCAAGGTCCACACCCACACATTAAAGACACTCTCTGATTGGATACTGCATAGACATTCTGACCACCATCCTAGAGCCCCCTAGCCTCTTTTCTCTTGAGTGAAACACATCAGTAAATAAATAAATCCATGTAATAGTAGAGACATTAGGGAAATGTAACATATCCTATATACCTCTTGGTAAAGATTGATGATTGAGAATCTAGCAACATGTTTACTATGACAAGTTCTTTATACCGCTATTTTGAAACACGTTTGTAATCTCAGGTGTAATTTGTTTCAGATAAATATTTCATTTAAAGTTACTGTATGCTAGTGTAATATATTTATTTTCTTTCTTGTCCAGTTCTGACACAATACACAACACAGCATCTGACGCAAAGGCTCAGTAACACAGGCCGGCATGTGTACTACCACAAACACACACACACACACACACACACACACACACACACACACACACACACACACACACACACACACACACACACACACACACACACACACACACACACACACACACACACACACACACACACACACACACACACACACAACATATATATACACCACCCAAATACCATTGTGTCACCTACCCAGAGTGCAGCTGTTACGTGCTCCCCTAAATGTCTGCAGCACTCCACCTCACCTTCTGAGTGCGCGAGGCACTGCACCCGGACTAAATGAAAAACAATCTGAGGAAACCGGGAACAATCATAGGCAGGCTCCAGCAGGCTGCCATAAAAAGAGGGCTGCTCCTTGCGTTCAGCCCACTCTATGGACTGATGAAAGATCAATGGGAAGACTGGGCAGCCACTGTACCCTCCAGTGCACCACCAGCACCTGGAATCAAGCCAATACAAAAAGATGGGAAAACCCTTACACTTTGTGGATATTTGAACAAGTAGGTCACGTTCTTTTTTACTCACTCATACAAACTGAGACTGGTTGCAAACGAGCTTCACATATTTGATATGTTTAATGTTTTCAGCCCGTGGATCATACCCTAAACTTTTTTGAATCCCCATTCCCCAGCCCTGCAGCCACTCTTTAAGCAGCCCCTGGATGGGAGCAGGAAGATTAATGGGCTGGGCTGGGCTGTGATCGTTGCAAACATGCAGCGGCAGACAAACAAATCATGTTAAGTCTCTGATGCCATGGCTGGCAGCGTGCTCAAAGGAGCTCCAGAGCTTTGCCAGGGAGGAGGGGGCACTGACTATTCCCAGGGAGGGGGTAGGTGAGCCTGGGTAGAGGCTCTGCCACTGACACCTCTGCCCCTCCTGGAAGGAATGCAACACAGCCTCCTGTGGGAGGGAGTGAGACTAGAGGAGAGGGAGGAGTGGGTGAGAGGGAGGGAGAGAGGGAGGGAGGGAGAGCGAGCTAGACAGACAGAGAGGGTGGGGAGAGAGAGACCTGCCCATCTCACGGAGAGAGTGTCTCAAAACAACCTCGCAAAAGGCCCAATCCTGCCACTCATCGGCCTCTCACAGTGCTGAGAGCACCACAGGGGATTATGCAGGAAAACAAACACAGCATTACGCGTGTTAAATACCACTCTCACTGTGCTGCAGTGGTTATCTTAATTACATTGATCCATCTAATTTTTAACCCTGTGTCTGTCACTGATGAAAGCGGTGAAGGGATCAGAGAGGGAGAGTCGTGGAGTAGTGGTTACACGCCTCAGATGTGTTGAAGTAGGTCGTCAGAACGTTGTGCTGCCGATGAGGATTTGAGCTTTTTGGATTTGTAAGGTAGACAATGGAGGTTTCAATCTGATATTTGATTGGGAAGATCGTACCCATCCTCTAGGGTCTGGTTGAATGTATCACATTTGACAGATTGTGATGGTACTACACTATTCTTTGCACTGTAAAGAACATTAATGAATATACTCCTGAGTCGGCACTGATTTCTCTCATGAGAACGCGAGTCTCCAGTATCATTTCTGTGGATATTCTTTAAAAACATAAAAGCATGAAGTTGGACAGTGAAGTATTGAGTGAATAAAAATCTTCAGACCGGGGGGTTGTATAATAGTTCTATATTACATCCTCTCGGGATGGCAGTATTTATTTGTGAAGCCCGTTGAGAGGCAATTCTAATGTGTAGATTGCATTCCTGTGTGCTTGCTACAAGCTCTTTATGGCTATATGTCAGGGTGAGGAACACATTTTGTCAGGTGGAGATTGGGGTTCGGGAGTTCATTTACAGTTCATGCCGGAGCATTCCGTGCAATCTTTACATTTTCATTCATCCTCACTCTTCCCTCTTGTTTCCTAATGTCTTTCACAGCGCAGCTGAACATTCATTTAGTTTTGACATGCAAACGACCGTGACCAGTAATTTACTTTCAAATCAAATCACATTTTATTGGTCAAATACACATATTTAGCAGATGTTATTGCGGGTGTATCGAAATGCTTGTGTTCCTAGCTCCAACAGTGCAGTAGTATCTAACAATTCACAACAATACACACAAATCTAAAAGTAAAATAATGGAATTCAGAATAGAATACAATATATACATATGAGATGAGTAAAGCAGTATGTTAACATGATTAAAGTGACTAGTGTTCCTTTATTAAAGTGGCCAGTGATTCCAAGTCTATATACGGCAGCAGCCTCTAAGGTGCAGGGTTGAGTAACCGGGTGGAAGCCGGCTCCTTTTAGACAAGGAGTTAATGTAACTTTTCAGAGCAAGCATATAGGTTTTAGCTGATACATCAGCAATGTTACGTTTGCAGATTCAAATACCTGATAAACCCATGATTTAGACAACACTCACTTTATATTATGTGCAATCGATATTTGCTGATTTTGTAAATTGAACTGAATAGTGAGTGTAAAATCACTGGTCTGAAGTGTTGTTGGATGAGTCTTTAGAGTTGACTGGACATGTTCCAGAGCTTCCAACCCACTCCCTGCCACAGCTACGCCCTTCAACCCCATTGTCTAAAGTCAGTTTTGTAATATGACTCATCCAATAGTAATTTAAGTGACAATGTGAGTTTATATTTCAGGGTTAAACTCACAAAAGTAGGCTATAATTTGTCTTTGTTTGTCACGATCGTCAAAAGAAGTAGACCAAGGCGCAGCATGCATGACGTTCCACATCTTATAATTTCAGTGAAAGGTTCAAACAAGAAAGAAAGAAATAACAGATCGTAACCTACGGTGTAGCACATACAGGCACTTACAAAAAAACAAACAATGCAACCGCAATACCTTGCAGCATGTAAATGATCATGCAATTGTCAAACATACATTTATTTATGTAATTAATTGACAACATATTTTTGTTCTACCTTAACGACCTGTTTGGACATTTTTGGAAAAAAGGTGATTATGCAATTAAAAACTGTACAACACAAAAACACTCAACAGCACAATTCCATGAGCAACGCAGGCTGCCACATACAATAATAAAATGACTGCATTTAATGATTTATCTCTCAGAATTACTATTTTGTCCTGTAAAATGCCATTCAACATCACAATAATGTTCCACTGTACTTCTGAAAAGAATATACAGTTGAAGTCGGAAATTTACATGCACATTAGCCAAATACACTTAAACTCAGTTTTTCACAATTCCTGACATTTAATCCTAGTAAAATTCCCTGTCTTAGGTCAGTTAGGATGACCACTTTATTTTAAGAATGCTTGCACACGCTTTTTCAGTTCTGCCCACAAATATTCCTTAAGCCATTTTGACACAACTTTGTCCATTTGGAAGACCAATGTGCGGCCAAGCTTAAACTTCCTGACTGATGTCTTGAGAGGTTTCTTCAATATATGCACATTTTTCCTGCCTCATGATGCCATCTATTTTGTGAAGTGCACCAATCCCTCCTGCAGCAAAGCACCCCCACAACATGATGCTGCCACCCCCGTGCTTCACGGTTGGGATGGTGTTCTTCGGCTTGCAAGCCTCCCCCTTTTTCCTCCAAACATAACGATGGTCATTATGGCCAAACAGTTCTATTTTTGTTTCATCAGACCAGAGGACATTTCTCCAAAAAGTACGATCTTTGTCCCCATGTGCAGTTGCAAACCGTAGTCTGGCTTTTTTAAAGGCGATTTTGGAGCAGTGGCTTCTTCCTTGCTGAGCGGCCGTTCAGATTATGTCGATATAGAACTTGTTTTACTGTGGACATATATACTTTTGTACCTGTTTCCTCCAGCATCTTCACAAGGTCCTTTGCTGTTGTTCTGGGATTGATTTGCACTTTTCACACCAAATTACGTTCATCTCTAGGATACAGAACGCGTCTCCTTCCTGAGCGGTATGACGGCTGCGTGGTCCCATGGTGTTTATACTTGCGTACTATTGTTTGTACAGATGAACGTGGTACCTTCAGGTGTTTGAAAATTGCTCTCAAGGATGAACCAGACTTGTGGAGGTCTACAATTTTCTTTCTGAGGTCTTGGCTGATTTATTTTGATTTTCCAATGATGTCAAGCAAAGAGGCACTGAGTTTGAAGGTAGGCCTTGAAATACATCCACAGGTACGTCTTCAATTGACTCAAATGATGTCGATTAGCCTATCAGAATCTTCTAAAGCCATGACATAATTTTCTGGAATTTTCCAAGCTATTTTAAAGGCACAGTCAACTTAGTGTATGTAAACTTCTGACCCACTGGAATTGTGAAACAGTGAATTATAAGTGAAATAATCTGTCTGTAAACAATTGTTGGAAAAATGACTTGTGTCATGCACCGTCCTAACCGACTTGGCAAAACTATAGTTTGTTACCAAGAAATTTGTGGAGTGGTTGAAAAAAGAGTTTTAATGACTCCAACCTAAGTGTATGTAAACTTCCGACTTCAACTGTATATTAAAAAAACATGTATTTGATTTATTCTAGAAGAGACGGAGGATTTTCAGTACTTCTTTCAGACATTTGATGGTTCACCGTAGGATGGTCTCATTACGTTGCAGGCAGTGGTAACAATTGTTGCCTGGCTATTTCAGATCCAATTGGATGATTGCGATGATATTGGCCTCGCATAGCTCAGGTAAAAGAACACGCAACATTCAAGCCTGTGTCATTTCATCCTGGCAATTGGGATAATTATTTCAGATGATGCTTAATGTTATCCTTATCTGTCTTGAGATGGCAACGGAGGATGTCTAGGATGTAATGGAGGATTCTCAACAATAGGCCCAGCTGAAATAGGCAATTACACTGGCATCAGCCCTGACATACAAACTTGGTGAACTTAATACAGCACAGAGTACAGGCTACAGGTATACTTAATTAATAGGTGTACTAATGATGTTCTATCAGTCTCAAAAAGGTCATATTGAAGTCAAGCTCAAAAGTAGTCCATCTTTATCTCTGGTCTTCTGCAGCTCTGTCTAACCAGTAAGGCTTGTTCACATTTACAAAATGGTGGTGGAAAGGCTTGTGGAGAGGACCCTGAAAGCTCGGCAGGAGGGGACTTTGGTCCTACACAGAAGCAATCATACCAAATGACATCATGCCAAATGACATGTCATAAAGGGCTCTGATCCACTATCCTGGTCCTCTATGAGGTTGGGTATGATACTACAAGCTCTACATAATAATAGTGTTATATGAGCCAAATATCCATAACGGTCACGAAATTCAGTGCAGAAAACCTGGAAGTCGTCATTACGGATGATCAGGGATATTCATAACATTCATTCCTAGATAATATTATGTAGATCCTCCATCAAAGAGTTGCAATTGTTATGATCTTTGGCAGGTCCATGTCACGCATATTAACATGGGCCTACTTGTTATTGAGTCAATGTGAAGGAACTCCTACCTTATATCTAATTTTGTCACATTATTGCTTCTATACAAAAACAAAGTACCAGAGGATTTTGGTTAAAGCTTTATCTCTCCCCCCAGCTCTCAGCAAAAGCAAGCTCTAACCCAGTCCATCTGTTAGCCTAACTAAGGTGGCAAGGCTAGCTTATTGCTAACACATGTGACCGGGTGAGTGTCTGTATGTGCTATGGCCAGTCATAGTCATCATCAGATCCACAGATGGAGATCCAGCCTCATTAATGCAGGCCCACGTCCTCTTCTTGTCCCGACTTTTGGGACGGGAAGCAAAGTAGCAAACATCTGGGTTATTTTTTATGTTGTGGGCCTTTCTTTCTTCTTCACTCTGGTGCCCTGAAAGAGGTAACACAGTAACACACGCTTTGAGCTACAGAAGAGGAAGTGCTGCCTGTGCTGTTCTGTTGTGGCCATGGGACTTCAAAGGGGGATGAAGCGTCAATCACCCCAGAGCAGAATGTACAGAACCTGGTCAATGGCAGAGAATTGTCCCCTAACAACTCATGTGGGGGAACATTGGCCCAGGTTCAATGGTGGTGAAAGTACAAGGGTTTTATCTAGTAGGTAGGCCTGAGGTTAGGGTTGAATGGTGGTGAAAGTACAAGGGCTTTACAGTATATGGTAGGTAGGTCTGAGGTCCCCACACTAGGTGTAATATTAGAATGTTAGGATTAAGTGGGTATATGGTCTCTGATTCAGGGACTCTGATTCAGGTCAATATTGTATTATTTATTTCAGGAGGAATTAGACAACTACTTTTACACCTGTTTTGTGTTGATTTATTAGGGATCAGATTTTCAACAAAGCATGTTTGAAATAATATGCCGTTCATTGTATTTTCTTTACATTGCTAAAAATGGTTTGGTGTTAGTATATTTATGCTGCTAAAAAAGAGAGATCATTGTGGACTGTTCCTGGTAAACAGTTGATTGAGTTTGATCAATTAGAGTGCTTAGTGAAATGAAACAGTCCCCATGTAATTATATACAGTATCCTGGTTTGGACACTATTACAGTGACGTGCCCAAGGCTTAATACAGCCCACTGTTAGTTCACTTGCATATTGATGTTTTCCTTCTCTTGTCTCTACATCAGCAATATATTTAATGGTCCCATTCTGCCATTATTCAGCAGGCGGTGGACGAATAGCGATGTAAGCATGTCAACAATAGAGCAGAAAGGTTTACCCATCGAGGGTGAAGCAACTGGATATTACAGGGTGGGACCACACACTCAACAAAGTGGAGAGGATAGTGACATTCATTTTGTCCTTGTCAGCCTGTTCAGATATAAAAACTATAAGGAATGCTGAGAATTAGAAAATGTCTGCTGCATGTCAGGGGTCTATTGGGTGATTTGAGGTTGTTTTCAGTCATGATGTACTGTAGTGTAGACTGAATGCTACTTTAATGGACTGATCCATTGTGATTGGAGTGGTTAATTGATGATCCGCTCATAAATCTGAGACTCATGGCTGTCTCTACTTTACTTCATTCACTTCCTCTCTCTCTCTCCTCTCAGTCCCTTTAAATTTTTCGTCCTCTCCTTCACCATCCCTATCCATTCCTCTTTTCCTTTACTCCCTCCCTCTCTATTCCACTTATTTTCCTTCATCTCTCTCTCTCGCATTCATTATTTAGCTGTCTCCTATCCTCTCTAAATATTCACTGTTGAAATCCGTCTAATTGCTCAGTTGAAATGTATCTAATAGAATTATTCACAGTTAGGCACTGGGAACTGTTGTTGTTGGCTGTCCACCAACACTGGGCTCTCTGGATGCCAGAATGGGGGACTTTGCTGCAGATGTGCCGCCTAATTGCAGATCCCACCATGCGGAAACTATTCTCCACAACCATTTCAAAGTCTCTTCAATAGGTGTCACTGCAAGGTTAAGCCAACTTCAAAATGGAAGCCCTGTTTCCATTCCCACTGCGGAACTGATTGTGCTGCGGTGATTGCATATCCTCTGAAACGAAGGGAGAGAGAGGAAGAGACAGGCAGAGAGAGGGAGCGGGAGAGAGAGAGCGAAAGAGATGGAGAGAGAGAATATTCACTACAAGTTTAATGGTCTGGGGCAGGGCTGACATCACTTTGTTAGAATCTTATGCTGGTTGGCTGTTCACAGTTTGACCTTAAAGAGAGGGTGAGTATGCACAGAACATTGCTTTGTTGATGAGTGACATACATGTTCATATACAGTACTAAATCTTTGAAGAGTGCGTCATATACAGTATTAATTATACAAGCTTATATAAATCTTCACACTCCCATTTGTAGTTTTTCAATGCCATGGACATACAAGCTCTAAAGTTCTTAAAAAATTTGGAGGGCACTTATAAGTTCTATTCCTCTGAAGATAAAAAACATAGATTTTACTTAGTTGTTTCCCACTGCCACAGTACACACAACTTGATTGACCAAGTAAGCTGAAATGCCTTTGAATGAGTGTCTGTGCAGTGCTCTGTAAGTGAAGGAGAGGGTCTTTGATTCAGTGGCCTCCCAGGAGCTGGGGCTGCTTCAACACAACAGCTGAATGAGCTACCAGATGAGACCTCCTAATGGCCGCTCCAATAAGACCAGGGTTGCGTCCCTAATGACAACCTATTCCTCATATAGTGCATTACGTTTGCTCAAACGTAGTGCACTATATAGGGAATAGGGTGCTATTTTGGATGTAAACCAGGATAACTAATCACTACAGAGTTCCTCTTGTCAGATCAGATTAATCTGAAGAAGCACATTGTTGGGAACATGGATCTGCCAACCGCATGTGTGGCATCTGTTTGTGATCCGCTTCATGACTGCCACCCTCAGAAAAGCTTGCTTCCTCTGCTGGCTACGATCAGCACAGAGGATACAACCATATGTTGGCTAGGTCGTAGCATGGATTGGATGAGTACATAGTATACACCAGTCTGTTGGATAGGTTGTAGCATGGATAGGATGAGTACATAGGATACACCAGTCTGCATTCCCAACCAAAAGCCCTGGATTAACACTCTGAGGCCGACCTGAGTAAGACTCTTAAACGGGTCAACACTCGTAAGGCTGCAGGGCCAGACGGTATTCCAAGGCGCGTCCTTAGGGCATGCGCAGACCAGCTGGTTGGCGTCTTCACAGACATTTTCAACCTCTCCTTGTCTCAGTCTGTCATCCCCACGTTTCACGCTGACTACCATTATTCCTGTTCTGAAAAACCCTGGACTACCGCCCTGTAGCACTCACATCTGTAATCATGAAATACTTTGAAAGGCTGGTCATGGCACACATACACTCCATCATCCCAGACACCCTGCACCCACTTCAAATTGCATACCGCCCCAACAAATCCACGGACGACGCAAACTCAATTGCACTCCACACTGCCCTCTCCCACCTGGACAAAAGGAATACCTATGTGAGAATGCTGTTCATCGACTACAGCTCAGCGTTCAACGTCATAATGCCCTCCAAGCTCGTCACCAGGCTCGGGACCCTGGGACCGAACACCTCCCTCTGCAACTGAATCCTGACGGGCCGACCCCAGGTGGTGAGGGTAGGCAACAAAACCTCCTCCACACTGACCCTCAACACGGGGGCCCTACAGGGGTGTGTCCTGTACTCCTGTACTCCTGTGTCCTGTACTCCTTGTTCACGACTGCGTGGCTACGCACGACTCCAACTGCATCATCAAGTTTGCTGACAACACGACAGTGGTAGGCCTGATCACCAACGGCGATGAGACTGCCTACAGGGAGGAGGTCAGAGACCTGGCAGTGTGGTGCCAAGACAACAATCTCTCCCTCAACGTCAGCGAGACCAAGGAGGCGGGGGGGTCAACATCACACATCAACGGGGCCACTGTGGAGGGGGTCAAGAGCTTCAAGTTCTTCTGCGTCCACATCACTGATCACCTAACATGGTCCTCTCACACCAGCACAGTCGTGAAGAAGGCAGGCTGAATTTACAGTAAGATTAGGGTTAGGCATATGGTTAGCCGTGTGGTTAAGGTAAGTGTTAAGGTTAGGGTTAGGTTTAAATGAACTTTTTAAGAAGATAAATTGTAGAAATAGGCGGTATTATTATGACTTTGTGGCTGTAGTAACTAGTGACAACCTAGAATTAGCTTGACCTGAATTACTACCCTGTTGACACAGACGGCTTCATCAACAATGGCATGTGAAAAGTTGTATTAAAAAATACCAGGTTTGATAAACCAGTAGGTTAATTACCTAAACAATCAGATACAAGTAGTACAGTAGATTTTGGTTGTGAAGTGAATTATCAAAAAGCTTTGTCATTTCAACCCAAAAATGTTGGTTGTCTATTGTATCACCCTGTCACAGGCCTTCCCAGTCAACACCACCTCATAAGATGAGGAAGTACATTGTTAATGAGGATTGCCTGCTGCAGTTCTCCGAGAGTTGTCCAGTTTGCAGCCGAACATGCAACACCATGCAGACCAGCAAGGGGACCCTCAGCATCACATAGACATGCCCTCACTGTGAGCATTCCTATAAATGGAACAGGGTGGACACTAGAATCAGGTTGGTGACATTTGACCTGGTCAAAGGTCAAAACAGTTTAGAGTTCTGTCCCAATTCACCTTCATAACCTATAGCCTGGTGGAACCAACCTGATCGCTGTGTTTACCATTCTATTTCACTTCACATATAATGATATCTAAAATAAAATAAAAAGGTGAATGCAGAGATCAGGTTGGTTCCACCATGCTAATCATAGCTACCATTGATAATGTTATCAGTGTCCTATGTGTGTGACCATCCAGTATTTTTGATCAGGGGCCAGGAGCTGATCTACGTTGCCATGCCTATCAATGGGGCACTGGCAAGACCTCACCTCCAGCCTCACCTCTATTCTACAGATGAAGAAGGCTGTATATTCTTTTGCCAGATGCCAGCCTCTGTCGTTTGATGGGGAAACCATCATTAGGTAGGTTTTATCTGACCAGTTCAATCTTCAACATAGTACCTGTTTGTGTGTCAGATGTGACCTATTCTAACTGCCATTGGTAATAGAACAGTGACTATGGGCTCTATTTTCGTCTGGCATTAAGGCAGCGCTAGTGTCAAATGCACGTTAGTTTGCAATTTCGTAATGTGAAAACTGGTGCACTGGCATTTTCCAGCCCTAACACCAGGTTTGGCAATTTACCTGTCTAACATCAGCACGCTTGCGCTCAGATGGGAGGGGTGGAAATATTTGAGGAGTGTCCTTAAAAACATGATTTAAGTGCTAATTTCAGGCAGCGCTGGTAGGGATATTAAAGACCTATCAAAAGCTGGTTGTAGCAGTAACGCAGTTGGTTATAGCAAGGATTTTGACAGCAGAAACACAGCCTATCCAGCCATGAAGCACACTGCCCATATGCGCATGGAACAAGATGTGCTTTTGGTGCCTGTATACTTCGTATTTACAAACATAAAACACTCATGTTTTTCCCCATTTTGTTTTATTTGATTAAAAACCAAGCATTGCCTCACGTGCTCTCAATGAAGGCTTTATTTTATTTTTGTCCTGCCCAATTTAATCAAGTAGGCCTGTTAAGACGTCGATAAAGTGTTTGGCTCGTGAGACTGTTTGGAAATAAATCTTCAACACCAAAGCTTTATTAAAAGATAAAGTTAAAGAGAAGCACAGCAGTGAGCTGACATTCCCTTTTTATCTATATAATTATTTTAGCCATGCTTTGGAACTGCGTAAAACTCCATCCATGATGTAGGTTGTAGCATGGCTAGGATTAGTACATAGGAGACACCAGTCTGTTGGATAGGTCGTAGCATGGTTAGGATTAGTTCATAGGAGACACCAGTCTGTTGGCTAGGTCGTAGCATGGCTAGGATTAGTTCATAGGAGACACCAGTCTGTTGGCTAGGTCGTAGCATGGCTAGGATTAGTACATAGGAGACACCAGTCTGTTGGATAGGTCGTAGCATGGTTAGGATTAGTTCATAGGAGACACCAGTCTGTTGGCTAGGTCGTAGCATGGCTAGGATTAGTTCATAGGAGACACCAGTCTGTTGGATAGGTCGTAGCATGGTTAGGATTAGTTCATAGGAGACACCAGTCTGTTGGCTAGGTCGTAGCATGGCTAGGATTAGTACATAGGAGACACCAGTCTGTTGGATAGGTCGTAGCATGGTTAGGATTAGTTCATAGGAGACACCAGTCTGTTGGCTAGGTCGTAGCATGGCTAGGATTAGTTCATAGGAGACACCAGTCTGTTGGATAGGTCGTAGCATGGCTAGGATTAGTACATAGGAGACACCAGTCTGTTGGATAGGTCGTAGCATGGCTAGGATTAGTTCATAGGAGACACCAGTCTGTTGGCTAGGTCGTAGCATGGCTAGGATTAGTACATAGGAGACACCAGTCTGTTGGACAGGTCGTAGCATGGCTAGGATTAGTTCATTGGAGACACCAGTCTGTTGGATAGGTCGTAGCATGGCTAGGATTAGTTCATAGTAGACACCAGTCTGTTGGCTAGGTCGTAGCATGGCTAGGATTAGTACATAGGAGACACCAGTCTGTTGGATAGGTCGTAGCATGGCTAGGATTAGTTCATAGTAGACACCAGTCTGTTGGACAGGTCGTAGCATGGCTAGGATCAGTCCGTTAGGTTTGTCTTAGCATTACCCCAGCGATATTCATCAGTCCACTTAGCAAATTGCCAGCCATTCAGTCCTAAGTTCTAATTGTTTAAGAGGCAAGACCTTCGTTAATCATCACATCTCATAACTTAATAATGTGTTGTTAAATACTTTTATTCATGTTGGATACTTTCAGGGATTGAGTTACATGGCTAGCCAGGATCCATATGAATGCAATGCATACTGTTGCTATCTTACTTCTTACTATTACCTGGTTGTTGTGAACAGGCTTTGTGTCTCTTGTGTCTCCATAGTACTCATAGGTACTAGGCTACATATGGGTCCAGTGTGTCTGGCCTTTTGTGCACTGTACTGTACGTAGACATGAGTATCAAATCAAATCAAGTTTTATTGGTCACCTAACAGCAGCTGTCTTTTTTCACGTGTGTGTGTGTGGTCTCAGGTTGGCTGTGTGTGTTGGCTGTGTGTGTGTCTGTGTGTGTGTGTGTGTGTTTTGTGCATGTTTTTTAAATGAACAGTCTGGATGTAATTTATTTAGACATGTTTTAGGCTACTACTACTGGCTTCAGCTGTAACGTGTATGTAGAATTTCGCTACATTTCCCATGCATTGTTAGCACTTCGCTATACCCGCAATAACATCTGCTAAATATGGTTATGTGACCAATAAAATTGTATTTTATTTGATTAGTCCCATGCATTGTTTGCATTGCATTGTGACCAGAGTGGAGGTCTAGTACAGTCCTCATTTCCCCTTCTGCCTGGCATGTCATTGTAGAATGTGTGTGTCTCTAGCCTTCTGTCAGGCAAGCCTTGGCCACATCTGTTTGTCGTGTTAGCACTTAAGCGCCTGCAGGAACTGTGAAACAGACAGGAGACAGGGTCCTCTCGTTTTCTCTCTCCTCCCTCCCTCTCTCTTAATTGCATTTGTTCATTAATCCATTTTCCGCCCACTTTTCCCTGTTGTTTGTGTTTTTGCTCCAATAGGCTTTTGCTCCGTTGCTGAACCTTTAACCGGCAGACACTGACCTTTCAGTAGATGCCAAAAGACTCTGTAAGACAACCCCCATGCCCCCGGCCTCTGAGTTCCCCCTCAGGCCATCTCCCCCAGAGATCCTAATGGAGTTAGTGTAATGTCTGCACAGTGCCAGTCATAAAACTGATTTGGAGCTAAAGGTTTTGCAGAGACCACCACTCTGCCTTGTTGCGCAAAAAAGGCAGACATTAGAAAGAGTGGGGGGAAAACGGGGTGAGGTGGGGCGGAAAGCGGCGTAACTACGGCAATTGTAGACAATCTAATTGGTATTGACATCCTTGTCTCAGAGCAAATTTGACATCTAAGGGCAAATCATTCTATTTAGTCGCTTGAATACTCTCTGAGGCGGAGCGGCGCTACAATTGCCCAGCAGCTCTATTCTGGCCACCACGCCCATGGATGCTACGATCGATCCTAATCCAATTCTGGGACGAGGAAGAGAAAAATGAAAATAAAATAAAAAGCACTGTTAGGGTATATATTAACAAGGGAGGCACAATTCTGGACAGTGGGCGCCACCCATAATGCACTTCTGCTGCAGTTTTGTAATGTCTAGAGCCACTGTAATCCCCTTCAGAAGAGGTGGCTGATGCCTCAAAGAAATCTGCTGCTCCAGCTAAAAGGAGTCTCTGGCCGCCAAACCACCCTCATTCTCTTAGAGGACTGTCCTGAATGAACCGTTCTGATTGTATTATCCTCACTCCCCTGAGAACTCATCTCATCTCTTCTGTTGTTGTTGTTGCTGTGACCGTCAGAGAAAGAGTGGAGTGGTCTGTCCATCAGAAGAACACACAGTGCATGATAGACTCTTTCTTCTTGGTCAAAGAGGAGCATTTGACTATGCACTTTCTCTTTCTCTCTCTCTCTCTCTCTCTCTCTCTCTCTCTCTCTCTCTCTCTCTCTCTCTCTCTCTCTCTCTCTCTCTCTCTCTCTCTCTCTCTTTTCTAAGTTACAGCAATGTGGCACCTTTCAATGTGGATGGGCTTCAGACATCAATAGAGTGGTTCATTCATTGTTAGGGGTTCTTGTTCTGGGCTATGAAGGAAGAACATATGGCCTCCTATGTATGAAGTATAATTGGCCTGCCTAACCTCATATAGTAACAACAATTATGCTGCCTTGAGATGAACAGTATGTGAGTGAATGCATTTGAGTAAATGTCTTGGAGTTTGAAGAGGCATTTACACACGACTGTGTTCAGACTGTAAGTGTTTGAAATTCTAACCCAAGTGTTAAATTGGATCGTGTACACACTAAACCTATAGACCTCACAGAGCCCTTTGGGAAATACTTGCAACAAGTCACTGTCTTTGGAACTAGTGGTTCTTCAACTATGCCCTGCATATTTCTATATATATGATTAGTGGTAAAACATTTCGTAAACAAACTCTTCCGATCTTGAAAATGTTTGATAGAGGATCGACTTGCGATTTAAAAGGTAAAATGAAATTTGTTGTGCCGTTTGCTTTTTGTACTCGCTATTTGATTTAAAGTCAATGAGAGTGTCTGTCTGATGATGACATAGAAAGACTGGTGTTCTATCAGACCTATCAAATCAAAGTTTATTGGTTGTGTCGATCTTATAGTGGATGCAGCAAAACGCTTATGTTATTAGCTCCTAACAATGCAGTTCAAATGTAAAACAAGTACAATGCAGTACAAATGTAAAATAAGTACAATGCAGAACAAATGTAAAACAAGTACAATGCAGTACAAATGTAAAGCAAGTACAATGCAGTACAAACGTAAAACAAGTACAATGCAGTGCAAATGTAAAACAAGTGCACAAATAATAATACAAAAATGTAAACAAGAAATCACGGATGCCAGTTAACAACCCAAATAACACTGTATCAGTAATCCAAATGCAATCTATGCATATATATACCAGTATACTAAGAATTATATGTACAGCAGTAGATATATTACAGTGAGTTACGGTATGTTAAGAATCCAGTATATAAATACATGAGGAGTATATAAACAGTGTAACTAAAATGCAACGTAAAGTAGTAGATACAGTGGGGAAAAAAAGTATTTAGTCAGCCACCAATTGTGCAAGTTCTCTCACTTAAAAAGATGAGAGAGGCCTGTAATTTTCATCATAGGTACACTTCAACTATGACAGACAAAACGAGGAAAAAAATCCAGAAAATCACATTGTAGGATTTTTTTATGAATTTATTTGCAAATTATGGTGGAAAATAAGTATTTGGTCAATAACAAAAGTTTATCTCAATACTTTGTTATATACCCTTTGTTGGCAATGACAGAGGTCAAATGTTTTCTGTAAGTCTTCACAAGGTTTTCACACACTGTTGCTGGTATTTTGGCCCATTCCTCCATGCAGATCTCCTCTAGAGCAGTGATGTTTTGGGGCTGTCGCTGGGCAACACGGACTTTCAACTCCCTCCAAAGATTTTCTATGGGGTTGAGATCTGGAGACTGGCTAGGCCACTCCAGGACCTTGAAATGCTTCTTCTGAAGCCACTCCTTCGTTGCCCGGGCGGTGTGTTTGGGATCATTGTCATGCTGAAAGACCCAGCCACGTTTCATCTTCAATGCCCTTGCTGATGGAAGGAGGTTTTCACTCAAAATCTCACGATACATGGCCCCATTCATTCTTTCCTTTACACGGATCAGTCGTCCTGGTCCCTTTGCAGAAAAACAGCCCCAAAGCATGATGTTTCCACCCCATGCTTCACAGTAGGTATGGTGTTCTTTGGATGCAACTCAGCATTCTTTGTCCTCCAAACACGACGAGTTGAGTTTTTACCAAAAAGTTATATTTTGGTTTCATCTGACATTCTCCCAATCCTCATCTGGATCATCCAAATGCTCTCTAGCAAACTTTAGACGGGCCTGAACATGTACTGGCTTAAGCAGGGGGACACGTCTGGCACTGCAGGATTTGAGTCTCTGGCGGCGTAGTGTGTTACTGATGGTAGGCTTTGTTACTTTGGTCCCAGCTCTCTGCAGGTCATTCACTAGGTCCCGCCGTGTGGTTCTGGGATTTTTGCTCACCGTTCTTGTGATCATTTTGACCCCACGGGGTGAGATCTTGCGTGGAGCCCCAGATCGAGGAAGATTATCAGTGGTCTTGTATGTCTTCCATTTCCTAATAATTGCTCCCACAGTTGATTTCTTCAAACCAAGCTGCTTACCTATTGCAGATTCAGTCCTCCCAACCTGGTGCAGGTCTACAATTTGGTTTCTGGTGTCCTTTGACAGCTCTTTGGTCTTGGCCATAGTGGAGTTTGGAGTGTGACTGTTTGAGGTTGTGGACAGGTGTCTTTTATACTGATAACAAGTTCAAACAGGTGCCATTAATACAGGTAACGAGTGGAGGACAGAGGAGCCTCTTAAAGAAGAAGTTACAGGTCTGTGAGAGCCAGAAATCTTGCTTGTTTGTATGTGACCAAATACTTATTTTCCACCATAATTTGCAAATAAATTCATAAAAAATCCTACAATGTGATTTTCTGGATTTTTTTCCCTCATTTTGTCTGTCATAGTTGAAGTGTACCTATGATGAAAATTACAGGCCTCTCTCATCTTTTTAAGTGAGAGAACTTGCACAATTGGTGGCTGACTAAATACTTTTTTCCCCCACTGTATATTAGAATGAGCTATGTGAAGAATACAGCATATGAATACACAGTGTGAAAAACAGTATAAAAGATACAATCCAGTGTTTATGTCTCTATATGCATGGGATAGCAGCGTTGGTGGCTGTGTGTGTTGTTGTGTGTGCTTACGTGTGTTTGTGAGTATGGGCGTATGCCTGTGTGTGAATGTTTATGTGAGTACAGAGTTTGCGTGTGTGAGGTGTGTGTGTGTGAGCTTGTGTGTCTGTTATGTGTGAGTCAGTCTATTTTTCTCAAATCAAATCAAATTGTATTGGTCACATTCACATACTTAGCAGATGTTATTGCGGGAGTGGCGAAATGCTTGTGTTCCTAGCTCCAACAGTGCAGTAATATCTAACAATTCACAACAATACATACAAATCTAAAAGTAAAATAATGGAATTAAGAAATATATAAATATATCTCTTACTTACTACAGGAGTACTACTTACCAGAGGTGTGGACTCGAGTCACATGACTTGAACTTGGACATGACTTGATACCCTCCCCAAGCCTAAATATAAAAAATGATGCTAATAAAAAAAGTGTGCAGTGCATCAACTCTTCATTTAATGGATTACAGTTTGAATTGGACAGCAGCCAATCAAGTTGTGCCAGCTGAGAAAAAGTTGCGCATGGCAGTGCAGAGGAACGTCGGTGGGTGAATTCAGACGGAGCCCTTGGAAAGATCATATCCAAAATTATTATTTTCGGATATAAAGACTACGCTGTAGTCAACAAAAAACAGATTGCAACAATTTTTTTTTACTAGGCAAGTCAGTTGATTACAAATTCTTATTTTCAATAACAGCCTAGGAACAGTGGGTTAACTGCCTGTTCAGGGGCAGAACAACAGATTTGTACCTTGTCAGCTCGGGGAATTGAACTTGCAACCTTTCAGTTACTAGTCCAACACTCTAACCACTAGGCTACCCTGCCGCCCCAACTTCAAAACATGCGGGAAGAAAATTACAGACAGAGGCGCAGCAACCTTAAACTTGTTTGACATTTGAAGCTGCACAAAGAATGGTAAGTCGTGGCTAATATAGCCGACAGCTATATATAACTTTGCTAGTGTAGCATGTAGGCTAACGTAACACTAAATCAAAGAGCCTCCACACAGTCAGTCAGTGCAGGGAACGTGATCATTGCACCCAAGATTGAGCTACAACTGGCTAGGCAGTTGGTAGCCTAAATCCTGCCTGATGTTACTGTTTCTTAAACCATTGACATACATAAGCCTACTGTAACCACACACAGAGTGTGTGTGTGTTTTAGGTTGGACGATTGTGTACAAGCCTACATCCCCCTATTGCGCCCCATAGCGGTCCTCGATGGTCTTTCTCATGGCTACCCATGTATTTCCATGGAAATATAAAGTTTATTTGGAAAGTAATGAATATATATATATTTTTAAAAGCATTGATGATTTGCGTAAATGTAACATACTAACTATTACTCTTGTATTAAAGTTGGTGAAGAGCACATTATGACTTGTTTAGGACTCGAAACTCAAAGTTTAGGACTTGAGACTTGACTTGAGACTTGTCGGTCTTGACTTGAGACTTACTTGTGACTTGTAAAACAATGACTTGGTCCAACCTCTGCTACTTGTTACACTCATTATCAGGACTCAGGATATGACCCAGATGCAGACAGTTCGAATCGCAGATGTTAATTTACAAAACAGGGGGCAGGCAAACGACAGGTCAAAGGCAGGCAGAGGTCAGTAATCCAGGGCAGAGTCAGTAAGGTACAGAACGGCAGGCAGGCTAAGGGCCAGGGCAGGCAGAGGTCAGTAATCCAGGGCAGGGTCAAAAGGTACAGAATGTCAGGCAGGCTCAGGGTCAGGGCAGGCAGAATGGTAAAAACTGAGAAGACTAGGAAAAACAAAAACTACAGTGTCTTGCAAAAGTATTCACCCCCTTGGCATTTCTCGTATTTTGTTGCCTTACAACCTGGAATTAACACAGATTTTGTGGGGGTTTGTATCATTTGATTTACACAACATGCCTACCACTTTAAAGATGCAAAATATTTTTTATTGTGAAACAAACAAGAAATAAGACAAAAAAACAGAACATGAACGTGCATAACTATTCAGCCCCCCAAAGTCAATACTTTGTAGAGCCACCTTTTGCAGCATTTACAGCTGCAAGTCTCTTGGGGCATGTCTCTATAATCTTGGCACATCTAGCCCCTTTGCCCATTCTTCAAGGTAAAACTGCTCCAGCTCCTTCAAGCTGGATGGGTTCCGCTGGTGTACAGCAATCTTTGAGTCAGGGTCATTAGGGTCATTGTCCTGCTGGAAGGTGAACCTCCGTCCCAGGCTCAAATCTCTAGAAGAATGAAACAGGTTTCCCTCAAGAATTTCCCTGTATTTAGCGCCATCCATCAGTCCTTCAATTCTGACCAGTTTCCCAGTCCCTGCTGATTAAAAACATCCCCACAGCACATCCCCACAACATGATCCTGCCACCACCATGCATCACTGTGGGGATGGTGTTCTCGGGGTGATGAGAGGTGTTGGGTTTGCGCCAGACATAAAGATTTCCTTGATGGCCAAAAAGCTATTTTTTGTCTCATCTGACCAGAGTACCTTCTTCCATATGTTTGGGGAGTCTAACACATGCCACCAAACTTGTTTTCTTATTTTTTTCTTTAAGCAATGGCTTTTTTTCTGGCCACTCTTCCGTAAATCCCAGCTCTGTGGAGTGTATGGCCTAAAGTGGTCCCGTAGACAGATACTCCAATCTCCGCTGTGGAGCTTTGCAGCTCCTTCAGGGTTATCTTTGGTCTCTTTGTTGCCTCTCTGATTAATGCCCTCCTTGCCTGGTCTGTGAGTTTTGGTGTGCGGCCTTCTCTTGGAAGGTTTGTTGTGGTGCCATATTCTTACATTTTTTTAATAATGAATTTAATGGTGCTCCGTGGGATGTTCAAAGTTTCTGATATTTTTTATAACCCAACCCCGTACTTCTCCACAACTTTGTCCCTGACCTGTTTAGAGAGCGCCTTGGTCTTCATGGTGCTGCTTGCTTGGTGGTGCCCCTTGCTTAGTGGTGTTGCAGACTCTGGGGCCTTTCAGAACAGGTGTATATACTGAGATCATGTGACACTTAGATTGCACACAGGTGGACTTTTTGAAACTAGTTATGTCACTTCTGAAGGTAATTGGTTGCACCAGATCTTATTTAGGGGCCTCATAGCAAAGGGGGTGAATACATTTGTACGCACAACTTTTCTGTTTTTAATATTTTTTAGATTTTTTTACATTTCACTTCACCAATTTGGACTGTTTTGTGTAAGTCCATTACATAAAATCCAAATAAAAATCCATTTAAATTACAGGTTGTAATGCAACAAAATAGGATAAATGCTAAAGGCGATGAATACTTTTGCAGGGCACTGTAGAGCACACGAAACATGGGAACACGCTGGTAGGACTTGACGGGACAAGACAAAATCGCAACAGACAAACAGAAAACGCAGACAAACAGAAAACGCCCTTTGACTCCTGGAAACAGGAGACAAAGTGCTGTGAGACAGGGGTTTAATTCTAAATTCATGGAAAGTGGGATGTATACGTGCAGGGCAACAGACGGCGATCAGCAGAGGGGCTAAGGACCTTAGAGACGGAGAAAGGGCCGACTCCACCAGGAGGGGCAGATCCTGAATGGACAGCCATACCCTCTGCCCGAGATGATAGCAGGGAGCAGGGGCCTGTCGCTGATACTATTCATTTTTCATAAATTTTTTATTTCACCTTTATTTACCAGGTAGGCCAGTAGAGACCAAGTTCTCATTTACAACTGCGACCTGGCCAAGATAAAGCAAAGCAGTGCGACAAAAACAGAAAAACAGAGTTACACATGGGATTAACAAACGTAAAGTCATTAACACAATTGAAAAATCTATGTACAGTGTGTGCAAATGTAGTAAGAGGTGAGGCAATAAATAGGCCATAGAGGCAAAATAATTACAATTTAGCATTAACACTGGAGTGATAAATGTGCACATGATTATGTGCAAGTAGAGATACTGGGGTGCAAAAGAGCAAAATAAATAAATAAATAACAATATGGGGATGAGGTAGTTGGGTGTGCTATTTACAGGTGGGCTGTGTACAGGTACAGTGATCGGTAAGCTGCTCTGACAGCTGATGCTTAAAATTAGAGAGGGTGATATAAGACTCCAGCTTCAGTAATTTTTGCAATTTGTTCCAGTCATTGGCAGCAGAAAACTGGAAGGAAATGTGGCCAAAGGAGGTGTTGGCTTTGGGGATGACCATTGAATTATACCTGCTGGAGTGCGTGCTACGGGTGGGTGTTGCTATGGTGGTGAGCTGAGATAGGAGGGGCTTTACCTAGAAAATACTTATAGATGACCTGGAACCAGTGGGTTTGGCGACGAATACGTAGCGAGGCCAGCCAACGAGAGCATACAGGTCGCAGTGGTGGGTAGTATATGAGGCTTTGGTGACAAAACGAATGGCACTGTGATAGACTACATGCAATTTGCTGAGTAGAGTGTTGGAGGCTATTTTGTAAATGACATCGCCAAAGTCAAGGATCTAACTAAATAATAGTTAGTTTTACGAGGGTATTTTTGCAGCATGAGTAAAGGAGGCTTTGTTGTGAAATAGGAAGCCGATTCTAGATTTAATTTTGGATTGGAGATGCTTAATGTGAGTCAGGAAGGAGATTTTACAGTCCAACCAGATACCTAGGAATTTGTAGTTGTCCACATATTCTAAGTCAGAACCATCCAGAGAAGAGATTCTAGTCGGGCGGGCGTGTGCGGGCAGTGATTGGTTGAAGAGCATGCATTTAGTTTTACTAGCATTTAAAAGCAGTTGGAAGCCACGGAAGGAGTGTTGTATGGCATTGAAGCTTGTTTAGAGGTTTGAAAACAAGTGTCCAAAGAAGGGCCAGATGTATACAGAATGGTGTCGTCTGCGGAGAGGTGGATCAGAGAATCACCAGCAGCAAGAGCGACATCATTGATATATACAGAGAAAAGAGTCGGCCCGAGAATTGAACCCTGTGGCACTCCCATAGAGACTGCCAGAGGTCCGGACAACAGGCCCTCCGATTTGACACACTGAACTCTATCTGAGAAGTAGTTGGTGAACCAGGCGAGGCAGTCATTTGAGAAACCAAGGCTTTTGAGTCTGACGATAAGATTGCGGTGATTGACAGAGTCGAAAGCCTTGGCCAGGTCGATGAAGACGGCTGCACAGTACTGTCTTTTATCGATGGTGGTTATGATATAATAAAGGACCTTGAGCGGGACTGAGGTGCACCCATGACCAGCTCGGAAACCAGAGTAGATAGTGGAGAAGGTACGGTGGAATTCGAAATGGTCGGTGATCTGTTTGTTATCTTGGCTTTTGAAGATTTTAGAAAGGCAGTGCAGGATGGATACAGGTCTAGAGTTTGGGTCTAGAGTGTCACCCCCTTTGAAGAGGGGTATGACCGTGGCAGCTTTTCAATCTTTGGGGATCTCAGACGATACCAAAGAGAGGTTGAACAGGCTAGTAATAGGGGTTGCAACAATTTCGGTGGATAATTTCTGAAAGAGAGGGTCCATATTGTCTAGCCCAGCTGCTTTGCAGGAATCCAGACTTTGCAGCTCTTACAGAACATCAGCTGTCTGGATTTGGGGGGGATTTGGGGGGGACTTGGGCAAGTTTCTGCGGGGGTGCAGAGCTGTTTGTCGGGGTAGCGCTAGCCAGGTGGAAAGCATGGCCACCCGCTGAATTTCTCGATTTATCGGTGGTGACAGTGTTTCCTAGCCTCAGTGCAGTGGGTAGCTGGGAGGAGGTGCTCTTATTCTCCATGGACTTTACAGTGTTCCAAAACATTTTGGAATTAGTGCTACAGGATGCAAATAATCAATTCACATATGGTGTCTAGGACACAGCTGGGGGCTGAGGTGGGTCTATAACAAGCTGGGGGCTGAGGGGGGTCCAAACAGTGAGAGACTTACTTCTGGAAAGGTGGAAGCAGAAGCTCAAATTGTTTGGGCATAGACCTGGATAGTATAACAAAACTCTGCAGGCTATCTCTGCAGTAGATTGCAACTCCGCCCCTTTTTGGCAGTTCTATCTTGTCGGAAAATGTTGTAGTTGGGGATGGAAATATCTGAATTTTTTGTGGCCTTCTTAAACCAGGATTCAGACATGGCTAGGACATCTGTATTGGCGGAGTGTGCTAAAGCAGTGAATGAAACACACTTAGAGAGGAGGGGTCTGATGTTAACATGCATGAAACCAAGGCTTTTACGGTTACAGAAGTCAACAAATGAGAGTGCCTGGGAAATAGGTGTAGTGCTGGGGGCTACAAGGCCTGGATTAACCTCTACAACACCAGAGGGACAGAGGAGGAGTAGGATAAGGGTACGGCTAAAGGCTATAAGAACTGGTCGTCTAGTGCATTGGGAACAGAGAATAAAAGGAGCAGATTTCTGGGCGTGGTGGAATAGATTCAGGGCATAATGTACAGACAAGGGTATGGTAGGATATGAGTACAGTGGAGGTAAACCTAGGAATTCAATGACGATGAGAGCGGTAGTGCCTCTGGAGGCACCAGTTAAGCCAGGTGAGGTCTCCGCATGTGTGGGGGGTGGGACAAAAGAGCTATCTAAGGCATGTTGGGCAGGGCTGGGGGCTCTACAGTGAAATAAAACAATAATAACTAACCTAAACAGCAGTAGACAAAGCATATTGACATTAGGGAGAGGCATGTGTAGCAGAGTGATAATAGGGTCCAATGAGCTGCAATAGGTGAGTCAGGGAGCCGTTCGGAAGTCGCTACTACGCTAGGCGAGCTGGAGATACAGCGATTCAGAAAGCTAGCGGGCCGGGGCTAGCAGATGGGTCTTCAGCAACGTCGCAACGGAAAAGCCTGTTGAAACATCCTCGGACGATTACATCGGCAGACCAGTCATGATGGATCGGCGGGGCTCCGTGTCGCCAATTGGCAAAAGAGGTATTGTAGCCCAAGAATTAGCTGGTAGACCTCTTCGGCTAGCCGGGAGATGGGCCTAGCTCGAGGCTAGCTCAAGGTTAACTGGTGCTTGCTTCGGGACAGAGGCGTTAGCCAGCAGTAGCCACTCAGGGTGCAGCTAGCTAGCTGCGATGATCCAGTGTAATGGTCCAGAGCTTGCGGTAGGAATCCTGTGATGTCGTAGAGAAAAAGCAGTCCGATATGCTCTGGGTTGATATCGCGCTGTGCAGACTGGCAGCTATTTACCGAGCTGAGGCTGGTTGGTGTCCGAGTTAATGGTGAAGACCGCTAGCAGTGGCTAACTACCTACTAGCTAGTGGCTAGTTAGCTGGCTAGCTTCTGATGGGGGTTCCAGTTCTAAAGTATATAAATAGCAGATCCGTACCATATTGGGTGAGGCTGGTTGCAGGAAAGTATATTCAGTCCGTAGATGGAAAGTGGGATTAAAATATATACGAAATATAATTTAAAAAAAACAGGAAAACAATTATTTACAAGGGACAAGACAGGACAAGACAAACACATGTCCGACTGCTAGGCCATCTTGGTTTTGATCACCTGAAGGTGATCTTGAGGAGGGCGGACCAGGCTCTCTTCCAGGTACGGTGACAGCGATGGGCGAACATCTGGGCCGAGGGTGTGCTGACCTCTTCCTCCTGAAGGATGTTGCGGGCGTATTCCACCCACATGAGTTTCTGGGTCAACAAAGAGTCAACAAAGAGTCATCTGCAGGTCCTGATTGTCTCGCTCCGACTGGCCATTAGATTGGGGGTGAAAACCAGGAATGGGAAGAGGTTGAAGGAGGCCAGCCGGAGCTTGCCGCAGAGTTTTATTCTGGGCACACATGGTGCAGGCGGTGACGAACTCGGAGCCGTCAGGAACCAAGATGGGTCACCAAAAACGTTGTCGTACAAAGGCCAGGGTTCAACGGGAGCCAGAATGGCAGGCCAGTCAAGAGGATTGAGCCCATTCAAGAAGGGTAGGTAGCGATCTCCTGGCATCTACCAAACCCAGATTTGTCTGTCGGACTGCCAGATGGTGAAGGGTGTTTCAACTACTCCAGAAACCAATGACGGTGAGCTTTACACCACTCCAGACGATGCTTGGCATTGCACATGGTGATCTTAGGCTTGTGTAAGGCTGCTCGGCCATGGAAACCCATTTCATGCACTCAGCGGTCCCATTCTGTGACCTTGTGTGGCCTACCACTGCGCAAATTTGCCGTTGTTGCTCCTAGATGTTTCCATTTCAAAACAGCAGTTACAGTTGAGCAGGGAAGCTCTTGCAGGGTAGAAATTTGACAAACTGACTTGTTGGAAAGGTGGCATCCTATGACAGTGGCACTTTGAAAGTCAATGAGCTCTTCAGTAAGGCCATTCTACTGCCAATGTTTGTCTTTTGAGATTGCATGGCTGTGTTTTCAATTTTATACACCTGTCAGCAACAGGTGTGGCTGAAGTAGCCAAATCCACTAATTTGAAGGGGTGTAGATTAAGCAATTCACCTTTTACAAACAGGCTATGTATATCAAAGTCACCATTATTAGTCAGTTGTACAACCAAATGCCTTCAACTGAAATATGTCTTCCGCATTTAACCCAACCCCTCTGAATCAGAGAGGTGCAGGGGGCTGCCTTAATCAACATCCACATCTTCAGCGCCAGGGAACAGTGGGTTAACTGCCTTGTTCAGGGGCAGAACGACAGATTTTTGTTTTTGTCAGCTCAGGGATTTGAACTTGCAATCCTTCGGTTACAAGTCCAACACTCTAACCACTAGGCTACCTGCCATACACACAGCTGTCTTACCAAAATAATGCAAACTAAATGCTGAAAGTAGTACCCTAGTTATTCATGCATTAAAACAAAAATACTGAATAGCAATTTGGCTTAGAATACGGACACAACTGCAAATGGGAACAGAACAAAACAGCGGTACCAGGTAGTAGGCCTAGGAAACAAAATATCAGATCGATAAAGACATGACACAATCTATATTTAGGCTAGTTACATTAAGAGTAAACAAACACAGTAAACAAAAGGAGAATGGAGATCCAAATTTCCAAAACACAGCCTACTACAGTGAGATACAGCCATGCACAGCAGTCTTGCCAAATAAATTGACCTATACAGGCCCGCTTCAAACATGGTAAATCATGCGGCTCGCTCATGAGTTCAGCGACACATTGTGATATGGCACAATACACTTTTGAAAATAAAATTTGACCCATGTAATCAATTAAGCAATACCGTAAACACGTTTCCAACCGGCCAGTGGCTTTCCATAGCCCCCCTACACATACCACGGCACGCCCTGTTGATTGTGTTGACACAGCGCAGCGGAAATACAGATTTCTTTGGGGCCAACCTGTCACTCAAATCATTTTAAATGTTTTGCTATTTTTATATAGGGACATAAAACTAAAACTGAGGTGTTTAAAGTTTGAACTGACACATGCTGGTAACTCTTAACTGGTTAGGACAGCTGATGAGGTCTCCTAAATATCTGTTGACTAGGCAGGACTCTTATGACTAAAGCGGCTTCATGCATAGCATATATTTTTACCAATACGAGTGAGAGTAAAATATCTCTATTCTGAGCGCTTACGACCAATTTTCTACCCTGAAACGCTTTGTGGATACGGGCCCAAGTACTTAAGTCATAAAAGTGTGTCTCAGGGCCCGTGGCTCTGTAGACCTGGTGCCTGATGTTATCAAGAGGAAGTGGCGGCTCAGTGAGGAGACTAGACTACTGAGACATTACTCCATGTTTGCACAGTTTGTAAGGCCTGTAATAGAACAAATAAATTGGACTCTTAATGGAGTAAAATGTAGTGTAATACAGCAGAATTTGACTTTCAGACAGTATGTTCTCAGAGAATGTCTTTATTGTGGACATAGTAGAAAAAATTTATTGGGGTGTTTTGGTGCCTGGAGGACTAATAAGAAGTAATAGAGAGACCTTTCTTTCTCAAGGTTTGGGTTACCCACCAAGTTAGCTTGGTGACACTTTAGCCAGATACAGGCTGTGTAGGTGAGAGACCAAGACACAGACTAGAGCAGGGTGATATGGACAAAAATCTCTATCACTATAAATTGACTGAATTGTCACGTTAATGATTAATGGATAATTGAATGTGCACCACAGTCATTGTTTTATATTACCCTTAAAACTACTACTACTTTAAATGTTGTAGATATCAATTGTCCCATCAACAATCACCCATATTAGCAAACGTATTTAATTTCAAACTTCACATTTCTCTAGTAGGGCCATATAGAGTATTTATCGTAATGAACGACGATAAGTGGCCGGTTTGGTTGGTGTCAATCATTTTTGTTTTATCATCCCAGCTCTAGGTGTGTGTGTGTGCGTGTGTGAGAGAGGACCTTTTCTCTAGAGAGAGAGAGAGAGAGAGAGAGAGAGAGAGAGAGATTGAGACGTTGAGTAGAGGGCCTCTGGTCTGACAGGTTATGTCTTCATCAGCAGCAGATGACAACAACAGAGCCGAAGGCTCTTGCCAGGTTCCTCTGGTGCGAGTCGCTAGGCTAGGCTAGCACCCAACAGTGCCTTGACGCAGAGGAGGCCTCACAACAGAGGCTGTGTTTGACACAGGGTATCAGCACCTCTGGGCTCCAGTATGCCAGCAATTGTTCAGGACCGGATTAGTTTTTTTGTATCCTGTTACGAACTTTATTTCCATGGAGTCAAGTTCAGCAGTGTGCTGCAGGCCGGGGATGTTGCTGAGAGCCAGGTGATTTATGTGTTACTGAGTGAGAGCAGCAGGTTCAAGTTAGGTTTCAAGTCAGAACTCTCCAGGCAAAGGGAGGGGGACTCAAAGCTCACAGCAGGGGGCTGAGGCCGTTTTCACTTGGAGCTGCTCCACTGCTAGGGCTATAGGCATGCTTGGGAGGCTATGCCCCTGTAAACAAATGTGATGGGCAACGGGAGCTGTGCTTCTATGTTTTTGTGTCGTGTTGATTGGTCGAGGAGAGGCTGTGAGCGATGGTTTACAGCCTCAGGACCAAATTTGTTTGATTTTGTTAAAAACTAGAATGTTAAGTTATTGCTATGCAGATACATTTAAATAATCTTTTCATCATTATTTTGTAGAGACTCAATTTCCCTACTGTGGGATATAGAATTTAGGATTTTTCTGTCATGCACAATATCTTCAAATGTCAAAAGGAAATCATATAATTTTCGTAGCAAAACGTCTAGGCATACTTTTGTAGTCATATACACTGACCTAAGTTGTTAAGGCCCCATTACCTGCACACTTAAGAGGTAACTTCCTGTCGGCTTTGTCAGGGCCATTTCTACGTCTCTTCGAAGCTCTTTACTGTTTCACAGATTATGGTCTGTTTCCAATGGCAACAAACAAGGCAACCCATTTCAGTGATGGTATCATAACGAAATAATTACCTTCGTTATTGCTCACTACTGCTCCATAGGCTCCTATTCTTAGCCTTTTCAAACAGGAGCAGTCGGGTACAGAAGTGTTCAAATCTAGGTGAAGAGAAAAAGCTGTTCGAAATTGAGTTGTGAACCATGAATTAATGAGCAGCGACCTCTGCCTATTCTCTGTGCACAACCATAGGAATAGCCATCCGCACAGTAATATTCCTTTGAAATATGATGTCTTAAAGATGGAACGATATTCTCTATAGTGACATTGCACAGTGGTGGCAGCTGTCAGAGTTCTACTTAGCCATCTGGATCAGATGAACACAGAGAAGATGTTAATGCACTTCATGATGAAAGGCGGATAACACCTTTGACCTTCCTAGCCTTTGACCTCGCTGGGCAATATGCACTGACTGATGCTATAGGTTTCCTATAACTGGCATATGCTGGGTCAGTCAGATATGTTAAGAGACATGACTCATTCAGACACGGTTTATTATACAGCCCCTATTGGCCAATCACCAGTCAGCATCACATTCTTGATCTGTGTTGTCAAATGTTGAACGCGGAATGAGGGAGAGCTCGGTTTGTTGTTTTAAAAGTTTTGAAAGTCTCTGAAAAAATGTTCAATTGAAAAAGTTTGGTTACTAGCTACCTATTGAACTTGGATCCCACAATGCGGTTAGCCTCAGCTGCTGGGACCGCTAAATCTGTCCGGGGATCCTGCCAACCAAAGGTTTGAAGAGCTGCTTGGCGTAGCAGCTAGCCTGAGCCCGCCTGCCTGACCACTCTGCCTGCCCCTGACCCTGAGCCTGCCTGCCGACCTGTACCTTTGCCCCATCTCTGAATTATTGACCCCAGCCTACCCTAACGCTGAGCCTGCCTGCCGTCCGCTACCGTTGCCACACCTCGGGTTTACTGACCCCTGCCTGCCTTGACCTGTCTATTGCCTGCCCTTGTTGAATTATTAAACCATTGTTAATTCGACATGGTCTGCATCTGGGTCTTACCATCATACCTGATAATATCTAATTATGAAGAAGAAGGATTGTTGTTTTGAATTTGGCCAAGTTAGTGTGGAAGAAGTGGAAAAACTATTGTTATCCGTCAATAATGATACACCACCAGGTATAGACAACCTTGAGGGGAAACTATTGACAAAGGAAATTCGATTTCGCTCACACGTCCAGGGATTCCACCTTTCCCGTCCCGTTCTGCATGCTCATTAGGTCTTCGGCCAGCCTGTCCTCCGGATTCCACTCCCAGTCCAACGGCCAGTCGGAGCGAGTCAAACAGGACTTAGAGACGACTCTTCGTTGTCCCTGCCAACCCTACCACCTGGAGTCAGCAACTGGTATGGGTTGAGTACGTTCGCAACACCCTTCCTTGCTCTGCCATGGGTCTCTCGCCCTTCAAGTGTTCCTTGGTACATCAGCCTCCGCTCTTCCCCGAGCAAGAGGAGGATGTCAGCAATCTCTCTGCCCAGATGTTCATCCGCCGCTGTCACCGTACCTGGAAGAGAGCCCGGGCCGCTCTGTTGAAGACCACTTCCAGGTATAGGCGACAAGCGGATCGCCACCGGACCCCTGCTCCACTCTATTGGCTCGGGCAGAGGGTATGGCTCTCCACCCGGGACCTGCACCTCCGGGTGGAGTCCCGTAAACTTTCCCCCAATTTCGGCCTGTTCCCCATCTCTAGAGTCATTAGCCCCACTGCTGTTTGTCTGTTGTTAACCCGTACCCTCCGTATTCATCCTACTTTCGATGTGTCTAGGATTAAGCCCGTGTCTCACAGCCATTTGTCTTCTGTTTCCAGGCCAACCCCTCCTCCCGTGTCATTGATAGCCATCCGGCATACACGGTGAGACGCCTCCTGAGTGTTCGACCATGGGGCATGGGTTTCCAGTACCTGGTTGACTGGGAGGGTTATGGCCCGGAGGAGAGGTGCTGGGTCCCCGATAGAGACCTCCTGGACCCAGCCGTCATTGCAGACTTCCACCGCTGGCACCCCGGTCAACCAGGTATGCGCCCAGGTAGGATGCCAGGTGTGTGTGTGTGTGTGGGGGGGTTACTGTCACACCCTGATCTGTTTCACCTGTCTTTGTGATTGTCTCTACCCCCCTCCAGGTGTCGCCCATCGTCCCCTTTCTCTCCTGTGTATTTATACCTGCGTTCTCTGTTTGTCTGTTGCCAGTTCGTCTTGTTTGTCAAGTCAATCAGCGTTTTGTGTTTCAGCTCCTGCTTTTCCCAGTCTCTCTTTTTCTCGCCCTCCTGGTTTTGACCCTTGCCTGTCCTGACTCTGAGCCCACCTGCCTGACCACTCTGCCTGCCTCTGAGCCTGCCTGCCAACCTGTACCTTTGCCCCACCTCTAGATTATTGACCCCAGCCTACCCTGACCCGGAGCCTGCCTGCCGTCCGGTACCGGTGCCCCTCCTCTGGTTTACTGACCCCTGCCTGCCTTAACCTGTCTATTGCCTGCCCTTGTTGGATTATTAAACCATTGTTAATTCGACATTGTCTGCATCTGGGTCTTACCTTCATACCTGATAATATCTAATTATGAAGAAGAAGGATTGTTGTTTTGAATTTGGCCAAGTTAGTGTGGGAGAAGTGGAAAAACTATTGTTATCCGTCAATAATGATACACCACCAGGTATAGACAACCTTGAAGGGAAACTATTGACAATGGTAGCAGACTGTTTTGCCACCCCTATATTTTAACCAATCCTAAAGGAGTGTGTGTGTCCACAGGCAAGGAAGGAAGCCTAAAAATAGTAAAGCACCCTTTGCTGGCTCTAACAGCCGCCCAATCAGTTTGCTGCCTGTTCTTAGTAAACTGTTGGAGAGGATTGTTTGACCATTTTTCAGAGAACAAGTTAACAACTGACTTTCAACATGCGTATGGTGAAGGGCACTCAACTTGTACTGCGCTGACTCAGGCTGATGATTGGTGATAAGATGATTGTAGGAGCTGTATTGTAGATTTCGGTGCAGCCTTTGTTATTGATCATAAATTGTTAGTGAAAAAACTCACTTGCTATGGCTTTACATCACCTGTCATCACATGGTTGGAGAGTTATTTATCCAATTGAACCCAGAGCTTGTTCTTCAATGGAAGCTTCCCCAACATCAGATATGAACAGTGCGGTGTCCCTTAGGGCAGTTTCCTTGGGGTGTTACTATTTTCTGTTTTTACAAGTTATTTGTCACTTGCCTCCTATGAAGCTATAATGACTTTGTATGCAGATGATTCCACACCCAAAGCCAGTGAGCTGACTGAAATTCTAAATAAGGAGTTACAGTCAGTATCAGACTTGGGGATTAATAATAACTGGTCTTAAGGAGTGGTGGGGCACTCCCGACACTACCCGGTGAAATGCAAGGCGCCAAATTCAAAATCCAAAAGTTGAATTATTAAACATTCATCAATATACAAGTGTTGCATAGTCATCAAAAGCTCTGCTTCTTGGCAATATCACAGCGTTGTCAGATTTATTTCAAAAAGGCTTTACGGCGAAAGCACAACATTTGATTGTTTGAGGGTAGCACCTCCAATATATCCGTTAGCATAAATTCATAAACCATCGCGGTTCACACAAAACACATTTCACAGCAAAAACAAAGTCATTTATTGTATCCATAAATCTCACTTTGGTTGGCGCATTATGTTCATAAAATACAGCGTCCACTCGCCCATTGAACTGTGAAGAGAACGCTTTCAACCTATACCTATACACTTGTCCAAGAACAATCAAACATCATTGATAATGTATCCTTAGGAACACTTTTATGTATATTTACTATAATATTTCAACCAGATTATAAACTGGACGATGGGAAAGGAAAAAACCACAGCGCGCGCGAGCCCGTGAACGCGCATCCTCTTCTGTTTACATCCGATGACCAGTTCGAAATTATTCTTCTATTACCATCCAGAGCAACTAAACATCATCAAACACTGTCTAGAGACTGTTGACATCCAGTGGAAGCAATAGGTACTGCAATCTTACTCCTATATATGTCTGTTTTCAATAGGGAGCGGTTCAAAATGAGGCAATGTGTCAAAAACACTTTTTCCAGGACAGAAATTCCTCGGGTTTTCGCCTGCTATATCCGTTCTGTTATACTCACAGACATTATGTTAACACTTTTAGAAACTTCAGAGTGTTTCCTATCCAATAGTACTAATTATGTGCATATCCTATTTTCTGGGCCTGAGTGGGAGGCATTTTACTTTGGGCATGCCAGACTCTCCAAAACGGTCACCTCGGGGAGCCGCTCCCTAAGAAGTTAAATAAAAACTAAAAGCATTGTACAGTCGTGGCCAAAAGTTTTGAGAATGACACAAATATTAATTTAAAGTCTGCTGCCTCAGTTTGTATGATGGCAATTTGCATATACTCCAGAATGTCATGAAGAGTGATCAGATGAATTGCAATCCCGGACAACGTTGGGCCAATTGTGCGCCACCCTATGGGACTCCCAATCATGGCCGGATGTGATCCAGCCTTGATTTGAACCAGGTACTGCAGTGACACCTCTTGCACTGAAATGCAGTGTCTTAGACCACTGCGCTTGAGTAGGTGTGTCCAAACTTTTGACTGGTACTATACATGTGCCTTGGCTTTCTATTCAATGAGAAACCAATAAACAGATATATCTTATCCAATTGTTGATACATACTGATGATAACTGTACTGTGACGTTGTAAGGATGTATTGGCAATATTGCCAATGTCTGCCTGCCACATGTCTTCACTTTTTAAATGTGCAGTATATGACCCATATTTCATATGTCTGTAGTAGCGGGGATCACTGTACCTGTACACAGCCAATCTGTAAATAGCACACCCAACTACCTCATCCCCATATTGTTATTTATCTTCTTGCTCTTTTGCACCCCAGTATCTCTACTTGCACATCATCATCTGCACATCTATCACTCCAGTGTTAATGATAAATTGTAATTATTTCACCTCTTTGGCCTATTAATTGCCTTACCTCCCTACTCTTCTACATTTGCACACACTGTACATAGATTTTTTATTTTGTGTTATTGACTGTACGTTTGTTTATGTGTAACTCTGTGTTGTTGTTTTTGTCTCACTGCTTTGTTTTATCTAGGCCAGGTCGCAGTTGTAAATGAGAACTTGTTCTCAGCTGGCCTACCTAGTTAAATAAAAGTGAAATAAAAACAAAAAATAAAATAAAAACATTACATTATGAAACACACACTGAACTTCCACAGTCCACTCAGCTCTGGCGAAACCGCCGCAAACACCCTATATTGACCAGCCTGGCATTTTTATGTGCAGTTGGAATCACCCACTTCTCAAACCTACCTTGGAGCAACAGAGCCCAAGTTGCCAAAGCCTGGTTTGCAGTCGGACAGAGATTCAATTACATACTGTATCTCAGGAGCGGGAGTCCACCGCCGACCCTATGTAAGGAGAGCCGCCAGGCCCCGGTTCCCCCAGGAACTGTGTCAGAATGTTGACGGATAGAAAAGGGTTAGAACTCCCTGTACTTTTCCCTGCATGTAACCCTCCTGGTCGTGGGTCGCTCCTCAAGCTCCTGACATCGGTCCTCAGTGAACTGACTCTGGGCACTGGACCAGGCTGGCTGGGTTTAGCCCTCCATGTGTCAGGCAATGGTAGTTCTGGCAGACATTGGGCAATGACAGATTACTTTTCCTCAGTTGAGATTGAATTATAAATCACTGCACATGCAACCATTGACCCTGGTACCTACATCGCACAGAGGAATTTCAAGAATATTCATTGGTAAATTGGGCCCTGTGTAAATGTACGAGGCCGGAGGACATATGTTATAATAAAATCTGTGGGGAGTGGAGGTGAAATCAATCAATATTTTGTTAATCTTCCATGACTGTGTTTATGCACAGGGATGTAGATTGGTGTGGGAAAAGTTATGAAAATCAACAAATATCAAAGAAGCTGTAAATCACAGACTTTAGAGTGGGTACAAATGAATGATGTCAAGATAATGTATTGTCGCTAATTAGGGAATAAAACATGGAGTGATTGGCTCTCTGTTGGTTTTCTGCATATGTGTGTGCATGTCCCTACTGCATATGCACGTGTATTAGAAATACAAGTGGAACAAAAAGGCATTGAGGTCAGTCACTGACTGAAGGAAGCCCCTTGATTTCCTATCCTGTTGTACACCCCCTTCACCTTAACAGAAGCAGATCGGACATTCATTTCCAGTCACCTGACCAGCACAACTGACCATTAACCTAATGACCTTGGGATCCTGACCCCTGACCTCTGATGTTGACCTCTGGCCGGGGGCCTCTTATTTCCAGGACTGGCGTCTCCATTGACTACCTGCCAGGCACCTGCTCAGAGAAATGAAACAGAGGGGAATGTCTCTCCAGGGAGCCCTTGGGCCATGCAGACAACGGCCCTGTCTCAATTCCTGCATGTGAATGGACCTTGAGTGGGCCTGGTAAACCAATCTCCCTAATTATCTATTGAAAGAACATTATTTTTCCTTTGTCATTACCCTGATTTCAATTGCTGAAAAGAAACATGGAGAGGTAAAGGAAAGGGAAGATTTATTTTTTTCAGAAGATAGTGTTCCCAATTTCATCAAGGTTAATTGCAGGGGGGAGCAGATGTCAAATATAAATCCTGGAGAAAGATGCAGAGGACACACATTGAAGAGGAATTAAAGATAAATATGAGCTTTTAGCTCCCCGTCGGTACAACACTGAGTGCTGTTAGGGCACATCATAGAACCATTTGACTAATTCATCAGAGTATGGAGTCCAGTATTGCGTTTAAGATGCTGGCTCAAACAGAGTGAATTGTAGTAATGTATATATTGTTTTTGGAGTGGATTGGAATTGAAGCTTTCTTGTGGGTTACGGTCTTATAGTCAATTAATAGAGTGACATTTAGGGAGCTAAAGCATTACTTATTACAGAAAAGGAAAGGGTAAGGTATTTATTTGAGTAATTACGTTGCACTAACAGAGCCTCCCCCACTTTTGGTTTCCCCTTGTTACCTGTGGCCTCCCAGAACCATCGACAACATGATCAGTTGTGCTTGCACCGTGATAGAAACATGGAAACTATATAGGCTGTTATAGTTTGATGAGGATGGTAGTGAGCCCATGGAGCAGTGAGTGTCCATTTGGGCTCCGTACAGCTGCAGTCGCCAATGCTCGTGGGTTAACAGCACAGAGATAGGAGCTGAAGAGCAGTCTCTTGGGGCTCGTGGGCAGTTCTCACTCTAGCCCTGTGCATGGCGGACGAGTGGAGAGCAGCACTGTCAAGGGGAGGAGAGGGACAGAGGACTCTTGGAAAACAAAATAGACCTAGATTAGCAAGGACCAGGCCCTATCTCACACCTGCAGAGTAGCCATTTCATGCCACGACTCTTCCGGTCTTAAGCAGGTTTTGCACTGTGTGTGAGTGTGTGTGTGTGTGTCTCTTTGTCTCTGTGTCTTTGTGTTTGTGTCTGGTGTGTGTTTATGTGGATGTGTGTGAGTGGGGGATGGAGTGAGTCACCTTATGTTTCTGCCGATCTGAAATGCTTTCAAGGTATAGTATGAGCCATGAATATACTCTGATATGATTCCCAACATGCTTTACTGAAGATGGCCATTAAATAGGCATAGTGTAGGCTAGGTGTTTTTGTTCCTCACAGCAGTCAGTTTGTTAAACAAGCCGGTTCATTCTGCAGTTCATTCTCAGACCAACACACATCTTCTTACAGAGAAGGTCCACATATTTCACGTCTCTGTGTGGGCCCAAGCCTTTGAACTTTTCTGTGTTCTCCACATTCATCTTTGTCTGCCAACTAAGCAGCGCTTCTAAATCTCCTAGGCATTCAGGCAGGCAGCACTGGGAGCCAGAGCCCTGACTGGTGTCTGGATAACCCCTGTCCTCTGATGCTGCTGCCCTAGTAAAACTGCTAAAACACCAGCCTCTGGTCCCTTCTGCATTCTGCAGTCTCTCTGTCACACACTGGTTTTTTTTCCCCTAACCAAACACATTTTTATGAAAGAATGTCTTAATCAACCATTGACTGATTTAGGTAATTTCAGAGGATCAACAGCTTGTCAATGAAACCAAACGGATCTCAAACAGACTTGATATGCTGGTTATGCCACCCCAGACTGTCTGCTACCAGTGGTGGATGTCCATTGCACTAGATGTGTGTGGAACTATGAATCTCACAGCTAGTGTCACAGCCTCAGTGTGAATGCTGTCAGGACCAATAAACTGTAGACGTGCGGTCCGCTCGCCACCGGCTGGACAGCGGCCCTGTTTGTACTCCCAGCGTTGTTCTATCAGCTCCTACTATCTCCACGCGACAACTCTGTCAGTCCCCCCTGACACCAATCATCCAGGGCCAAGCCATGAAGAGACCTCCAGCCTGGCACTAAGTCCGTCCATCCACCCTTGTCATCCCCCCTCTCCCCCTGCTCCCAACCCAAGTCCCCTCCATCCCTCTGGGAATGTTCTGTGGTAGAGGAATGCTTTGTGTGGGAGCAGAGGAGGCCTTGATGGGAAGCAACAATCTTAAGCAGGCTAACTAACATGCTGCATGGCTTCCCCCCAAACCCTCCCTCCCTCCTTCCAGCTAGCAGGCCTGGCCTCCAATAAGCCCCCTGTAGACAGTGGCTCCACCGCCACCTAATTTGTCAGAGTGTGGTGCAGGCCAGCCTGACTCGCTCAAAGACCTAGGGAGGTGTATGGGGCTGGGGTCAAAGTGGAGCAAACTAGGCTGGGAGGAGGTGTAAGACTGGATGAGTAGATGGATGGATGGGTGGGTGGAGGCCTGGATGTCTGATAATAGAAGGAAATGGAGAGAGGTATGTGGGACAGTTCCTTTTCCTCTCCTTTACTGTCCCTTGTCAAAGGCAGTTCATGTAATTTACAGACAGGTTTAGATGCTCTCCGTGTTTGCTCTGCAGGTCCTCTGCTATTTCTAATACTATTACTACTACTCCTGCTTCTAGATTGAACAGAAGGAAGGCTGTGAATGCATGGTGAGCTAAGCCGTAATCCCCAGTTGTGTGGCGCTGAACTTTCCCACTATGGAGGTGAGGTGGTTGGGGATGGTGAGTGTGGGTAGCAGACAAATGGTCTGATGATATATTGATTTGTCCCAATTGACTCAGAGGGAGTGACGTTCATTGTCTCACCCTGAAGGGATGACGGGGTGAGGAGGGAAGGCAGGTAGGATGAAGGCCTGCAGGAGATGGGGGATGGAGAGATGAAGGATAGGTAGAGCCATGGGGTGAGTGATGACACTTTGCTGTAAGCCCTCCACATCTGTTTCCAATCGGTGACATGAAAAGCCAGTAGGCCAGTCAGTCAGTCCTCACCGCGCCAGCAGGAAACTCGAGGAGACAAACTCAAACAGCCTCTCTGATTACAAAGGTTCCAGCATCGCAATCAGCAGCACATCATGGGATGGGGACATCAGCGATCATTCGGTTCGGTGCTCTCTGTGACAGGAGTGACAACGGTTGTATTTTAGACACTTTCTGTTGAAGGACTGTTGAGGTTTATTCAGTTCAAGCAGACTTTATGGAGATGTGAGGTTTTAGGGAGCGTCTGCCAAGTTCAAAGTCAATTCTAGATAAAAGAGCATTCTTGTATTTAGGAATAGACATCTTAATTGTGTGTGAACCCTATCTCTGATGAATACACAGTACCATGAATCATGTGTGCCAGCATGACAAAAGGTTATAAAAAGTACTTAATTATACTGAACCAAAATATAAGCGCAACATGTAAAGTGTTGGTCCCGTCTTTCATGAGCTGAAATAAAAGATAACAGAAATGTTAAATACGCACGAAAAGCTGATTTCTCAAAAATGTTGTGCACAAATTGGTTTATATCCCTGTTAGTGAGCATTTCTCCTTTACCAACAAAATCCATCCACCCGACAGGTGTGGCATATCAAGAAGCTGATTAAACTGCATGATCATTACATAGGTGCACCTTGTGTGAGGGACAGTAAAAAGCCATTCTAAAATTAGCAATTTTGTCACACAACACAATGCCACAGATGTCTCAAGTTTTGAGGGAGAGTACAATTGTCACGCTGACTGCAGGAATGTCCACCAAAGCTGTTGCCAGATAATTGCATTTACATTTCTCTACCATAAGCCGCCTCCAATGTCGTTTTAGAGAATTTGGCAGAATTTGACAGTTGATAAAAATGTGGGTTGGCACAACCAAATAATTTCTGCACAAACGCTGGAGAAGTGTGCTCTTCACAGATGAATCTCGGTTTCAACAGTACCAGGCAGATGGTAGACAGCGTGTATGACGTTGTGTGGGCGAGTGGTTTGCTGATGTCAACCTTGTAAGCAGAGTACCCCATGGTGGCAGTGGGGTTATGGTACGGGCAGGCATAAGCTACGGACAACGAACATGATTGCATTTTAACGATCACAATTTGAATGCACAGAGATACTTTGATGAGATCCTGCGTCCCATTGTCGTTCTATTCATCCGCCGCCGTCACTTCATGTTTCAGCATGATAATGCACGGCCCTATGTCGCAAGGATCTGTACACAATTCCTGGAAGCTGAAAATGTCCAAGTTCTTCCATGGCCTGCATACTCACCTGATATGTCACCGGTTGAGCATGTTTAGGATGCTCTGGATTGACGTGTAAGACAGCGTGTTCCAGTTACCGCCAATATCAGCAACTTCGCACAGCCATTTAAGAGGAGTGGGACAACCTTCCACAGGCCACAATCAACAGCCTGACCAGCTCAATGCGAAGGAGATGTGTCACGCGGCATGAGGCAAATGGTGGTCACACCATATACTGACTGGTTTTCTGATCCACGCTCCTACTTTTTGTTAAGGTATCTGGTGACCAACAGATGCAGATCTATATTGCCAGGAATGTGAAATCCATAGACTAGGGCATAATAAGATTATTTAAATTGACTGATTTCCTTAAATGAACTGTAACTCAGTAAAATCTTTGAAACTGTTGCATGTTGCGTTTATATTTTTGTTCAGTGTACATCAGTAGAAAAAACCTGAGGTCTGGATAATAACATCATCAAAAGCGAGAGGCAGAGGAAGGTGAGCTCTAGATAGAAGGACCGTTCTCCAACAGGAGAGTAGATTACATCCCAAGTGTAAAGGTATTTATTTAGGAGTAATTGAGATCATTCAGAGCAGGAATAACATTGTAGTTAGAGAGCTAAGAGAGCCAGAGGAATACAGGGCCTGCGATTAAAACATGACTGCAATTTGTTTTAACTGGCTGTAGAAATAAGCATGGCAGGGCTTTTACTCTGGGCACCTGTAAATCTGGCCCCACGAGAGAGGCACACCGTCGGTAACCTCTCCTCTCCCCTCTGCTCTAAGACTTCCTCCTGCTTACACATCTCAGGGGTGCCTTCAGCCGGGGAAATGAACCTTTTCTTCCCTTTATTTGACATCCTGGTCGTTAGTAACGCACACACGCACAGGCGCACACACACGTACACACACGCATATGCACGCACATGCAAGCACACATGCCAAGCGCACCCATGCAAGCAGGCAGGAACGCACGCACGCAAGCACGGACACACACACACCTTCCTTTTCTCCCATCTGACCCACCTTTCAGGACCCCTCTATCCAGGCATACGCGCCAACCGTGGGAGGACAAGGACACAACACAGAGACACATTAGAGAAAATCGCTTCCTCTCCTCTGCAAACAATGGTTCTGGGAAGTAATGTAATTCCACCATGCTCCGTGCTCTCTCTCTCTCTCTCTCTCTCTCTCTCTCTCTCTCTCTCTTTGTATCTGTGGGTACACAGTGTCGTTGATTAACCCCATGTTTCCGATGCTACCCATATGCCATGTGTCCTGTGATCTCACTGTGTATTGTATGCCAGTACTGGTCACTGAGGACTGAAGTGTTAAAACAGAACTGCCATGCCTTGTAGTGATATCATCAATACGAAATAAAATCATTGTTTACATATACGCGGGGTTAAGTGCCAAGGCTGCGGATCTTTAGTTTCACAGCTCCAGTTCAAGGCCCTTGTCTTGTGCACCTCCTGCCCTCTTCCTCCGTTGTATCCCTGCCCCCTCCCCTCCTCTGCTCTGCTCTCCTCTCCCAGTGGAGGCTGGACTTAAAAGCCCTGCTTTCTAGTGTAGTACATTTGCCAAAAGGTTTGGGTTAGTGCTACATTACAAAGAGCTAAAGGGCTCTCTTTGCTGTAGGTCAGCACACAGGTTTACACTGGGGGCAAGGGTGTTAATGCTACAGGCTTTAAAGAAGTACAAGATGTCTTCACTTCCCTCTAACAGGCACCCAGGGTAAAAGCTGGAACCAATCTCTGATAGCGAGTGAGAGGGTGTGTGTGTGACTGTGTGTGTGTAGGACACAGAGGGGCTATATCTCTCACTGTGTGGGAATCTGTGCATGCATGCATGCATGTGTGTCATAAAGGCAGAGAGTGGCTATCAGTTCCTCTCTATCCCACCATGAGTTCCGTCTTACACTTCTAAGGCCAAATCCATCCATGCTGTATAATTGGCCAACACAGTCACTTTGGCTGGCATGGTTACTGCACGTGATGTTTTTGAATTCATCATCTGCCATCCTACACACTTTTAGAATTGCATTTATAAACTGATTGACTGACAGCTGTGAATGCTGATTGACTGACAGCTGTGGTATATCAGACTGTATACCACGGGTATGACAAAACATACATTTTTACTGCTCGAATTAAATCAAATCAAGTCAAATTTATTGGTCACATACACATGGTTAGCAGATGTTATTGTTATTGTGAGTGCTTCTAGTTCTGACAGTGCAGTAATATCTTACAAGTATTCTAAGAATTCCACAACAACTACCTAATACACACAAATCTAAGTTAGGGATGGAATAAGAATATATACATATATATATATATGGATGAGCGATGACCGAGCGGCATAGGCAAGACCCAATAGATGGTATAAAATACAGTATATACATATGAGATGAGTAATGCAAGATATGTAAACAATATTAAAGTGGCATTATTAAAGTGCCTAGTGATCCATTTATTAAAGTGGCCAATGATTTCAAGTCTGTATGTAGGCAGCAGCCTCTCTGTGTTAGTGATGGCTGTTTAACGTTTCTATCTAATGGCCTTGAGATAGAAACAGTTTTTCAGTCTCTCGGTCCCAGCTTTGATGCACCTGTACTGACCTCGCCTTCTGGATGGTAGCTGGGTGAACAGGCAGTGGCTTGGGCTATTGTTGTCCTTGATGATTTTTTTTGGCCTTCTTGTGACATCGGGTGCTGTAGGTGTCCTGGAGGGCAGGTAGTTTTCCCCCATGATCTGTTGTGCACCACCCTCTGGAGAGCCTTGCGGTTGTGGGCGATGCAGTTGCCGCACCAGGCGATGATACAGCCCAACAGGATGCTCTCAATTGTGCATCTGTAAAAGTTTGTGAGGGTTTTAGGTGACATGCCACATTTGTTCAGCCTCCTGAGGTTGAAGAGGCGCTGTTGCGCCTTCTTCACCATTGGACCATTTCAGTTTGTCTGTGATGTGTACGCTGAGGAACTTAAAACTTTCCATCTTCTCCACTGCCATCGATGTGGATAGGGGGGGTGCTCCCTCTGCTGTTTCCTGAAGTCCACAATCATCTCCTTTGTTTTGTTGACATTGAGCGAAAGGTTGTTTGTGGCCCGTATTGCGGCCCGTCAGGAAGTCGAGGACCCAATTGCACAGGGCGGGCTTGAGACCCAGGGCCTCAAGCTTAATGATGAGCTTGGAGGGTACTATGGTGTTGAATGCTGAGCTGTAACCACTTTATAATAGCAATAAGGTACCTCCGGGGGTTTGTGTTATAGGGTCAATATACAATGACTAAGGGCTGTGTTGTATTGTGTCGTGCCTAAGAACAGCCCTTAGCCATGGTATATTGGCCATTAAACCACACCTCCTCGGGCCTTATTGCTTAAAAAAATATATATATATATATATATATATATATATATTTCACCTTTATTTAACCAGATAGGCCAGTTGAGAACAAGTTCTCATTTACAACTGCGACCTGGCCAAGACAACACAGAGTTACACATGGGATAAAGAAACATACAGTCAATAACACAATAGAAAAGTCTATATATAGTGTGTGCAAATGTAGTAAGATTAGGGAGGTAAGGCAATAAATAGGCCATAGTGGCAAAATAATTACAATTTAGCAATTAAACACTGGAGTGATAGATGTGGAGAAGATGAACGTGCAAGTAGAGATACTGGGGTGTAAAGGAGCAAAAAATAAATAACAATATGGGGATGAGGTAGTTGGGTGGGCTATTTACAGATGGGCTATGTACAGGTGCAATGATCGGTAAGCTGTTCTGACAGCTGACGCTTAGTGAGGAAGATATAAGTCTCTTCAGTGATTTTTGCAGTTCGTTCCAGTCATTGGCAGCAGAGAACTGTAAGGAAAGGCGGCTAATGGAGGAATTGGCTTTGGGGGTGACCAGTAAAATATACCTGCTGGAGCGTGTGCTACGGGCGGGTGCTGCTATGGTGAACAGTGAGCTGAGATAAAGCGGGGCTTTACCTAGCAAAGACTTATAGATGACCTGGAGCCAGTGGGTTTGGTGACGAATATGAAGCCAACGAGAGCATACAGATTGCGGTGATGGGTAGGTTATGGGGCTTTGGTGACATAACGGATGGCACTGTGATAGACTACAGTGGGGAAAAAAAGTATTTAGTCAGCCACCAATTGTGCAAGTTCTCTCACTTAAAAAGATGAGAGAGGCCTGTAATTTTCATCATATGTACACTTCAACTATGACAGACAAAATGAGGAAAAAAAAATCCAGAAAATCACATTGTAGGATTTTTAATTAATTTATTTGCAAATTATGGTGGAAAATAAGTATTTGGTCACATACAAACAAGCAAGATTTCTGGCTCTCACAGACCTGTAACTTCTTCTTTAAGAGGCTCCTCTGTCCTCCACTCATTACCTGTATTAATGGCACCTGTTTGAACTTGTTATCAGTATAAAGACACCTGTCCACAACCTCAAACAGTCACACTCCAAACTCCACTATGGCCAAGACCAAAGAGCTGTCAAAGGACACCAGAAACAAAATTGTAGACCTGCACCAGGTTGGGAAGACTGAATCTGCAATAGGTAAGCAGCTTGGTTTGGAAGAAATCAACTGTGGAGCAATTATTAGGAAATGGAAGACATACAAGACCACTGATAATCTTCCTCGATCTGGGGCTCCACGCAGAAGATCTCACCCGTGGGGGTCAAAATGATCACAAGAGCGGTGAGCAAAAATCCCAGAACCACATGGGGGACCTAGTGAATGACCTGCAGAGAGCTGGGACCAAAGTAACAAAGCCTACCATCAGTAACACACTACGCCGCCAGGGACTCAAATCCTGCAGTGCCAGGCGTGTCCCCCTGCTTAAGCCAGTACATGTTCAGGCCCGTCTAAAGTTTGCTAGAGAGCATTTGGATGATCCAGATGAGGATTGGGAGAATGTCAGATGAAACCAAAATAGAACTTTTGGTAAAAACTCAACTCGTCGTGTTTGGAGGACAAAGAATGCTGAGTTGCATCCAAAGAACACCATACCTACTGTGAAGCATGGGGGTGGAAACATCATGCTTTGGGGCTGTTTTTCTGCAAAGGGACCAGGGCTGACTGATCCGTGTAAAGGAAAGAATGAATGGGGCCATGTATCGTGAGATTTTGAGTGAAAACCTCCTTCCATCAGCAAGGGCATTGAAGATGAAGCGTGGCTGGGTCTTTCAGCATGACAATGATCCCAAACACACCGCCGAACGCGAAGGAGTGGCTTCTCAGAAGAAGCATTTCAAGGTCCTGGAGTGGCCTAGCCAGTCTCCAGATCTCAACCCCATAGAAAATCTTTGGAGGGAGTTGAAAGTCCGTGTTGCCCAGCGACAGCCCCAAAACATCACTGCTCTAGAGGAGATCTGCATGGAGGAATGGGACAAAATACCAGCAACAGTGTGTGAAAACCTTGTGAAGACTTACAGAAAGCGTTTGACCTCTGTCGTTTGCCAACAAAGGGTATATAACAAAGTATTGAGATAAACTTTTGTTATTGACCAAATACTTATTTTCCACCATAATTTGCAAATAAATTCATAAAAAATTCCTACAATGTGATTTTCTGGATTTTTTTTCCTCATTTTGTCTGTCATGGTTGAAGTGTACCTATGATGAAAATTACAGGCCTCTCTCATCTTTTTAAGTGAGAGAACTTGCACAATTGGTGGCTGACTAAATACTTTTTTTCCCCACTGTACTTACAATTTGCTGAGTAGAGTGTTGGAGGCTATTTTGTAAATGACATCGTCAAAGTCAAGGATCGGTAGGATAGTCAGTTTTATGAGGGTATGTTTGGCAGCATGATTGAAGGATGCTTTGTTGCGAAATATGAAGCCGATTCTAGATTTAATTTTGGATTGTAGATGCCTAATGTGAGTCTGGAAGGAGAGTTTACAGTCTAACCAGACAGCTAGGTATTTGTAGTTGTCCACATATTCTAAGTCAGAACCGTCCCGAGTAGTGATGCTAGACGGGCGGGTGCGGGCAGCAATTGGTTGAAGAGCATGCATTTAGTTTTACTTGCATTTAAGAGCAGCTGGAGGCCACGGGAGGAGTGTTGTATGGCATTGAATCTCGGCTGGAGGTTTGTTAACAGATTGTCAAAAGAAGGGCCAAAAGTATACAGAATGGTGTCGTCTGCGTAGAGGTGGATTAGAGAATCACCAGCAGCAAGAGCGACATCATTGACTTATACAGAGAAAAGAGTCGGCCCGAGGATTGAACCCTGTGGCACCCCCATAGAGACTGGCAAAGGTCCAGACAACAGGCCCTCCGATTTGACACACTGAACTCTATCTGAGAAGGAGTTGGTGAACCAGGCGAGGCAGTAATTTGAGAAACCAAGGCTGTTGAGTCTGCCGATAAGAATGTGGTGATTGACAGAGTTGAAAGCCTTGGCCAGGTCGATGAATACGGCTGCACAGTATTGTCTTTTATCGATGGCGGTTATGATATCGTTTAGGACCTTGAGCGTGGCTGAGGTGCACCCATGACCAGCTCGGAAACCAGATTGCATAGCGGAGGTACGGTGGGATTCGAAATGGTTGGTGATCTGTTTGTTAACTTTCAAAGAATTTAGAAAGGCAGGGTAGGATAGATATAGGTCTGTAACAGTTTGGGTCTAGAGTGCCACCCCCTTTGAAGAGGGGGATGACCGCGGCAGCTTTCCAAACTTTAGGGATCTCAGACAATACAAAAGAGAGGTTGAACAGGCTAGTAATAGGGGTTGCAACAACTGCAGCGGATAATTTTTGAAAGAATGAAAGAATGATCAAGTTCAAGTTATCCAATACTGAGAGAGATAATATTTACTGATTACGGTAGAACTACAGTGGCAAGAAAAAGTATGTGAACCTTTTGTAATTACCTTTTGTAATTATTTCTGCATAAATTGGTCATTAAATTTGATCTGAGCTTCATCTAAGTCACAACAATAGACAAACATAGTGTGCTTAAACTAATAACACATAAATTATTGTATTTTTCTTGTCTATATTGAATATATCATTTAAACATTTACAGTGTAGGTTGGAAAAGTATGTGAACCCCTAGGCTAATGACTTGGAGATGTTGGTTAGAGCTGCCTTGCCCAATAAAAAACACTCACAAAATTTGAGTTTGCTAATCACAAGAAGCATTGCCTGTTGTGAACCATGCCTCAAACAAAAGAGATCTCAGAAGACCTAAGATTAAGAATTGATGACTTGCATAAAGCTAGAAAGGGTTACAAAAGTATCTCTAAAAGCCTTGATGTTCGTCAGTCCACGGTACAACAAATTGTCTATAAACGGAGAAAGTTCAGCACTGTTGCTACTCTCCCTAGGAGTGGCTGTCCTGTAAAGTTGACTTCAAGAGCACAGCACAGAATGCTCAATGAGGTTAAGAAGAATCCTAGTGTCAGCTAAAGACTTACAGAAATCTCTGGAACATGCTAACATCTCTGTTGACGAGTCTAAAACACTAAACAAGAATGGTGTTCATCGGAGGACACCAAGGAAGAAGCCACTGCTGTCCAAAAAAAACATTGCTGCACGTCTGAAGTTTGCAAAAGTGCACCTGGATGTTCCACAGCGCTACCGGCAAAATATTCTGTAGACAGATGAAACTTAAGTTGAGTTGTTTGGAAGCAACATACAACACAATGTGTGGAGAAAAAGAGGCACAGCACACCAACATCAAAACCTAATCCCAACTGTAAAGTATGGTGGAGGTAGCATCATGGTTTGGGGCTGCTTTGCTGCCTCAGGGCCTGGACAGTTTGCTATCATCGACGGAAAAATAAATTCCCAATTTATCAAGACATTTTGCAGGAGAATGTTAGGCTATCTGTCCACCAATTGAATCTCAACAGAATTCGGGTGATACAACAGGACAACAACCCAAAACACCCTGCTCTGTGAATGTTTACACGGTGTGTTCAATAAAGACATGAAAAAGTGTATTTGTTTGTGTATTATTAGTTTATGCAGACTGTGTTTGTCTATTGTTGTGATCTAGATGAAGATCAGATCAAATTTTATGACCAATGTATGCAGAAATCAAGGTATTTCCAAAGCGTTTACATACTTTTTCTTGCCACTGTAATTAGCTAAATAGGATATTGTTTTTTGTTTGTAAAGAATTATATTGATGTTAATTAGAGGAGTATAATCTTGTCATTGTTTGCATGGAGCTGGGTGGTGTTGCTGTGACCTTGTTCAGACTAATTGATTGATTGTGGGCTCCTGTTGCTACCTACTTGGAAGAGAGTGGGTGGATTTGGCAAGGGGAGTCTTTGTCTCGTTTCTTGGCAACACCATTGCTAACTTAATCTGAGTTGTGAAGTGACGTAGTATTGGTCTCCTCTCTCATGACACCTTAGGTTTGTACTTTTACAAGTTGCTTCTGTTACTCAAATATCAGGTCCTCCATATGGCAACATATTTTTACATCGGACCAGGCTCAGGTCATAGCAATGGTACAAATGAAATCTCATTTATTAATAAAATCAATTTTTATAACCTTTGCCCATTTACAAGATATTCTGAGGAAGACCTATAAAAAGGCCAAGCCAATATTGAATGTCATGAGGTTACGTGGAATCATTCCAAACAATAAAGTCACCTTCTATACAGAGTGCAATTATGTATGCAAAGAGCCCTGAAATCAAAGTCCTGTGTTTACGAGGGAATATCTTTGATTAAACTTGCACAATACTGGAAATGACAACACAACACATACCCCTATGCAACAACCCATCCCTGTTCAGGAGAGGGTTACAGGCAGGCAGGCACCCGGCTGGCTCAGGGAAATGAATGGACGAGACAGTGCGGTGCAGCCTCCATACAACCATGGGAAGTAATGAAAACAAATGGTGTGTCTTATTCCCGCCGGAGCTGAGGAGGAACTTAGTCATCAAGCTAATTTTATTCTTGTCTGGGCCAGAGACTCCATTTCCTCTGGGTGTTTTTACAAACACTGGCCGTGGAGCTGGCCAATGATGGATAAGACTTCCTGATGGCCGGATGGCAGATGCTAGCCCTGTAACTCAAGCCCAAACGCTCAGTGACCCCCTCACGCCCCATGCGCTCACCACCAGACCCAATATGTCTGCCCTGCACACACCCACCACTGTCCTGTTCTGTATAGTAAGCTGTGTGCGTGATTGAAATAGATGAGGGCCTATAGAGTGTGGACTAGACAATCAAACCCTAGATTTAATGAACCACCTCTTCCTTGTTCTGATAAGAGATATATTTGGAGGTTGTGCTGTAATTCTGTGATGTTTGTCATGTTTACAGAAGCCTATCTGTAACGTCTATAAGCATATGCTCTGGGCATAGTGACTAACTTCAGTGGAATGATAAGTCACATGGTATTTATGATTATTCTTATGGTTTAAATTTAAGATACTTTTGCACTGTCATAGTTATACAGATGGTACTACCAAAGTGCAATTAAATCCGTACCCAAATCAGGCATTATTTCTTTGTTCACCATGTAATGTGCATACCGGTAGATAAAAAATGTATGCTGAAAAGTTACATTTTGCCCAAAGTTGGTGAAGATGGGGGGGAAATCATGGCCCAAATGTCACAATTGTTCATAGGAACAACAACACATCCTCCACCCTCATCGCACCAGATTCCCTTCATGTGGCACGTACACAGATGAGAGTAGGTACACTTGGGACGCTGCATACGGCAGGCCAAATGACTCCCATTTTTTACTTCATCTTTTACCATCTTGATTCTGTCTTACATTTATGGTTTATTCAGTGGCTACCCTTTTAGTCAGGGCCGTGACCCAAACAGAGAAAAGCTTAAGCCCCTATTCTAGTTGATTTGGTTGTACGCAACAGCATCCAGGAGAGAAGGAAACATTAAAAAGCAATTAATACATGAGAATGCAGAGGGAAATGTAAGTGGGAGAGGCCTCCGATGGGAATGCCCTTCTCCTCCCCAGCAACTTAAAATTGAGGCAAACACAGAAAAGATGGCTTTTAGTGTGACTGTGGTTCGTCCCAGCAGACGGGTGACGGACAGGGGAGTGGAGGAACAAACAAAGGCAGTTTACGATCAGCATAATCAATGTGACATTAGCACACACACACATAATGCGTGGGGGCCAGGCGCCGCCTGGCTCTGCTTAATACTACTCCAACTGGCAACTTGTTCCTCAGCAATTGCCATTTCTGGCCCCTTTTAGAGAGCTTTTATCTGGCTCTTTTCGCCCTTCAAGAGAGAATTAACATGATCACAAGATATTAGTGGCACTCACTTTAAAAGCAATCGAGTATGCATCTAAATTCTCCTGTGACAGTTCTGGTTCACCACCGTAGTGCTTTGTTGTAGAGTGCCTCCCTGATTCGATGGGCGTTATCCACAATTAATCATTGTTGATAACAAGCTTGGTCCAAGATTAAAGCTATCGGACGCCTTGAGTGGGACCAACATGAAACGGCAGTTAACATAGAATTACTGTATGTTAACTGTGAGACAGTTGAAAGTTCCCATACTTTTATTGGTGTAATTATTTTGTAGGCTTTTATATATACATTACATGCTATCATTGATACTCAACTGCCGTTGACAATATGCGTCTAGGATTCATGTAAATCCTTCAAATTCATGAACATTGTCTGTCTCTCTGATTCAGAGGGGTCGGTTTAAATGCGGAATACATGTTTCAGTTGAATACATTCAGTTGTACAACTTACTAGGTATCCCCCTTTCCCTTTCCATGTATGCCCTGCACCCCCCATGTACGCCCTGCTTGTCATTGAACTGTTCTCTCCTCTCCACAAATGTGTTTTTTCTAATCCACACAGGCTCTCATTTTATTTGTCCTTTACCATTCTTTTCCTTCAAGGCTTTAAGGAAAAGGCATCACTTCCAAGCTAAACCACTCAGCTGTATTGTTCATTTCTGCTGTAGGGAGAACATAAAGGGAGAATATAAATTAATTTTGGACGAGTCTCTTGAGAGGGCTCTAGCTTGGGAGGACAACCAAGGTAAATGTTAAAATGTTACCTTTCTTTCTTCGTAACTATATAAGCATAAAAAATACACACAATGGAACCGCACACCCTTAGAGACATAGTTGCTAACCTTGATGGAAAACCATAGTAACAGCATAGTAGCAGGGCATAGAAATGATAGTGACACAGGGACACACTATATTGATGCAGGATGATGTCATCATAGGAGACAGAGGCATCATCAGTTTGTAAGCCATGCTATCTGTACCAGTCTCATTCTGTGGCTGTTATCCTGTATTTGCCCATGTGACACAGGTCCAGTGTCCAGAGCCCAGGTGTCAAGTTGCCCTGTCGTTAGAGCGCACATGACAGCTACTTCCTGCAACAACAAAAAAAGCTCCCTCATCCATCCTCCATCCAAGCAAGGCCTGAGCCATGAAATCGCATTTTTATCTCTCCGTCTGTTTCACTTTGAAGCACTTGATCCTCCAACATGTCTGCCGTGTGGGCCTCCTGGTGTCATGGAAGGGGTCACCGCGAGGGCATCGTCACTGGCGGGCCTCCCTGCCTCCCCATCCCTCCTCTTCACCCTCAATCCCTCCACAACCTAGGGAAATGAGTCTCTCAGCAGCCTGGCTGGTGCGGGGCGAGAGAGGGAGAGATGGAGAGAGAGAGAGGGAAGCCCCACTCTGACAGACAGCCAGCACCGAGCAGAACTGAATCAATTAAGGCACATCAAATCAAGAATTCATGCACTCTGAAAGTGACAAATATTGGCTGTGACTGACGAAGCCGTCAGGCCCCACGACATCGCTCCGTCTCCCTCTCTCTCTCTCTCTCTCTCTCTCTCTCTCTCTCTCTCTCTCTCTCTCTGTTCCCTCTCTCCCTAGTGAGCTGTGTGTGTGCACCCAGCCAAGTGGAACTGTAGTGTAACGGTGTCAGAGAGAGACCAAGCTATCTGTAACCCTGGTGATTGTCTCTGGCCTATCTTTGATATAGGTTACACTCTCACTGGACAACCGTGCTGTAGATCACCTTACACAACGGTTTGTTGTTGTTAAGGCTGCCTTGCCTTTCACGGCTTGTGTTTCAGCTAGCTGACAGTTTTCATGTTTTCATTGAATTCAGGATAGTAAATGTGTGAATGTAATGTGGATGATAGAATAACACGAATGGCAACACAATAGGAGACACTTAAAACTCATACATACAGTATGTTTGATAACCACGTATGACCTATGTTGTAACAGTCATTTTGATGATAGGGAAGGGAAAGTTTCTCCCTAACCTGAGTGTTCATCTGTGTAACTGTTCAGTTTAGGGTTTGATAAGTGCATCAGGTTAGAATAGTTAATGATCCCTTCATTTACCCCTAGCCTTAGAATCAATTAAAGGACCCGGTCCTGTATGGACTAAGTGACCTGTGTAAGGAGGATCCATTGTTTCTAGGTGGAAGGATCCCCCGGGTCATCTCTGTGTCATCAGTGAGCATGTGGCTGCCTGCCTCGCTGCCTGCGCCACACCGGCTCTGTTTAAAATCCTTTCCCGCTCCCAGTCGCTGTCATTTCTCTTGGCCTTGCCACAAACACATAGCAGCCACTTGATATGTTTGCATGGGGATTTAGGGATGAACATTATCGTGTTTTCAAACCGAACATCTGGTGGGGGGAAAAGGTTACAGTGGGGATCCCAGCCCTTCACAGAATTCCTTCCATCAGATAAATCACCAACAAGTCACTGTGAAATGGGGGGTGAGGAGGAGGGGAATTAGAGAGGGGTAAAGGTTGGGTTTGTGTGTAGGGAAGCCTAGTGTGTGTGTGTGTATAGGATAGCTTGGTGTGTGTGTGTGTGTGTGTGCATGTGTGCGTACATGCACATGCCTGCATGCGTATTTAGGGACGTTAACTCAATCCTGGCTGAGCAGTAGGAGGAAAACTGATGGCCCTCTGTCAAACGGCCTCCCAGGCCACTTTAAACCACACAGAGGACAATGCATTAAGGAGGGAGGAGCCCAGCCCATCCCAGTACATCTCTCTCTGCATTTCAAATGGATAGACATCTTTATCTTGCTTGTCTCTCTGGATGAGTCTACAGCTCTCTCTCACAGCTCTCTCTCCCTGTCGTTGTCTTTTTCCAGCCCATCTCACTCTAAACTGTGTCATTACTCTAGACACAGAAGGATGATACATATACAGTACTATAACTTTCCTCGTTGCTAAGGATGTTTATGATGAACCTAAGGAGGATCATCTTAAATGATCCTTGCCAGTTTGGCCATCTCTGGAAATGAGTCTGTAGATCTCAGTTTCCTGGTAACATATACTGAATGTTTCCTATCAGTTTTTTTTTTACTGATCTTTTATTTAACTAGGCAAGTCAGTTGTTATTTACAATGGCAGCCTAGGAGCAGTGGCTTGGCTGCCTTGTTCAGGGGAATGACAGGTTTTTACCTTGTCAGCTCAGGGATATGATCTAGCAAACTTTCGGTTGCTGGCCCAACACTCTAACCACTAGGCTACCTGCCACCCCCAAATAGCTGTTTCTATGCAGTATATGAGTCTAGAACACTCTCTCCTGACCATCTCTCACAGCAGTTTCTAGGTGTATTATATATGCTTTAATAAATGTGGCAACATATTGCAAAACAATTGAAAAAACAAAATTCTGGTCTTGGATGACCAGCGCTCCAGAGGTCAAAAGGGAATCCTTGCATTGAAGCTGCTGGACAGATCCTCTGAAACGCTAATGCAGGTGAACACTCGTCATCATCACAGACCCACAGACACACACACACACACAGACACACACACACACACAAACACACACACACACACACACACACCATCCTGTCATAATGAAGGAGCAGAGACATGAGGCACTGACGACTCAGGCACATGTCAGGAGATGTTAGCCTTCCACCTCACAGGCTGCTGTGCTTAACTGTCACACAAAATACTGTCATCACACTGCTGCCACAATATCAAGGACATCTCCTTGTCTTCATCTGTTTGGCTTGTCTTCTCTTGCCTTCTTAATTATATGATACGTGTACACTATTGCCATTGTCAGGCTCTGACGTAAGTATACTGTAGTAAAGTGCTGGAGGTTTTTATTGTTGTGTGCGGGGTGTTTTGTGATGTTCTTCAGGAGGTTAATGCAGTAGAAAGGAACATAGAAGTGTCAGGAGGTCTGGATACCAGCGGTTTTCCCTTTTGGCTGGAAGTAATAGTTGGGAAGATAGCTGTGTAGTGCTTTGCGATGCTTTGTTGTAGTCAAAGTCACTTCTGAATCAGAGAGGTGCGGGGGGCTGCCTTAATCGGCATCCACGTCTTCGGCGCCTGGGGAACAGTGGGTTAACTGCCTTGTTCAGGGGCAGATCGACAGATTTTTACCTTTTACCTTGTCAGCTCTGGGATTCAAACTTGCAACCCTCCGATTACAAGTCCAACGCTCTAACCACTAGGCTACCTGCCGCCCCTGTACTGTTTGTGTGTTTGTCTACTGTATGTACAGTAATGTGCGTGTGCATGTGTGTGTTTTTGAAGGGTACTCATGGGGTTGGCATTCGTGGCATACTTCACACCCTTCAACGAGACAGGAAGTACTCGACAGCTCCCAGTGCCCTGGCTAGCGCTAATTTCTTCACTTCCTTCCTGCCTAGCTGACCAAGCATCAATCAGCTCCCTCCTTCCTAGTTCTATTTCTTCAGAATTTCCTTCGTGCTGATTACACTGTAAACTCTCTCATTGTCCTTCTGCTTAACTTCCTACACTTCCTCTCAGTTTGACAGGGGGATCAGTCCAAACACTCTAAAGTGGTTCCCCCTTTCCTAAACACTATTTCCCTGTCATCACAGATTTGAGGGATTTGATTGGTGACAGCGTGATAGCAGAAACCTGCCTGTAGTCAAGGTGTAGTCGTCTTTCTGCCCATCCTTCCTATCGGAAGAGAACAGACAGAAGAGAGGATACTGAGAGCCTGTACTGCAGCATTCAATGTCAGCAGAACGAACCCCGATGACTCGGTGGCACCCGACGTGTACAGGGCAAGCAGGTACGAGCTCCACGAATCCATTAGGGATGCAAAAAGACAAAACAGACTCAAACTTTAATTGATGTTTGACATCTCAGACTTGCGAACGCATGTGGCAAGGAATACAGACTATCACAGACTACAAAGGCAAACCCAGCTGTGTGGTGCCCACCAAAGCCTCCCTCCCAGAAGAGCTTAACACATCCAGGGAGACTGTCGCTGCACTGGGTGACCAGGTGTCCTGTCCCTGTCCCAGGCTGTAGTCCCCACCAGCTTCAAGGAGACCACCATTGTCCCAGTGCCCAAGAAAAACAAGGTGACATGCCCAAATGACTATTGCCCCATTGCAGTCACCCTGGTCTTCATTAAGTGCTTCAAGAGGCTGGTCATGGCCCACATCAAGGCCAGCATGCCAGGTCATGGCCCACATCAAGGCCAGCATGCCCATTCCAATTTGCCTACTGTTCCAACAGATCCATGGAAGATGCCATTTCGATCGCTGTTCACACGGCCGTAACACACCAGGACAACAGGAACACCTATGTGAGAATGCTGGTCATTGACTACAGTTCAGATTCAGTACTATTGTTCCCTCCAAGCTCTACATCAAGCTCAAGAGCCCTGGGTCTGGACCCCATCCTCTGCAACTAGATCCTGGAGTTCCTGATAGGCAGACTAAAGGCTGTGAGGATTGACAACGACACCTCTTTCACACTGACTCTCAACACAGGGGTCCCCCAGGAGTATGTCCTCAGCCCTCTGCTCTACTCATTGTTCACCTTTGACTGCATTTCTTTGCACAACACCAACTCCATCATCAAGTCTGCTGACGACACCACGGTTGTAGGCCTGATAACCAACAATGACGAGTCAGCCTATAGGAAAGAGGTAACTGGCATTGTGGTGTCAGGACAACAACCTCTCTCTCAAAGTCAGCAAAACAAATGGGGTTGATTGATGATTTAAGGAAGCAGAGGAGGGAACATAACCCTATCCACATCAATGGGACTGCAGTAGAGAGAGTCATCAGTTTTAAGTTCCTCCGCATCCACATCACTGAAGACTTGACATGGACCAACAACACCACCACTCTTGTAAAGAGGGCGCAACAGCGTCTCTACTTCCTAAAGCAACTGAAAAATGTGACATGCCACTCCAGGTCCTCTACAAGCATTACCACTGCACCATCGAGAGCGTCCTGACCGGTTGCATCACGGCCTGCTACGGGAATTGCTCCTTCCATGACCACAAGGCCCTGCAGCGGCTGGTGAAGACGGCCCAGTAAATCACTGGGACCGTTCACCCATTCATCCATGACATCTACTAAAAGCGGTGCCTGAGAAAGGCCGGCAGCATCATCAAAGACCCCACACACCCCAGCCATGAGCTGTTCACTCTCTTACCGTTGGGCAGACGGTATTGAAGCATGAGGTATGATACCAACAGGCTCAGGGACAGTTTCTGCATACACACACACACACCACAACTGCTGCTACCAGACTCTTAATATGATTGCTAAAAACTGCTCAATTTAAACACTTGCCCCCAATCCCCCCTTCCCCAAAACTAGTAAATAGTAAATATTGGACTATATATTGTGCTTTCCTGTATTATTGTTGTGGAGTTGTCGAGAAGGAACCTACAATTAAGCATTTCATTGGACAGTGTATACCATGTGTATCCCGTAGATACAACTAATAAAACATGAATATTGAAACTTGATGCTCCTACAGAATATTTCAAGTTCCACTCTGAAAATGTCTGAAAATGTCTCCTGATTGTTTACCAATTATCAAGTAAATACAATTCAAATTATTTTCATAAGTTGAATAGGAGTTGGTCCTCATTGTGTTATGTCCACTGTAGCCACATATCATGTTGGGAGAGGGGGTGGTGGTGAGTAGCAGGTCTGAGTAGCGTCTGAGATGGCCAGAGTGTGAGGGGATCCCGGCATCACGCTGAGGCATGAAATATTCCCAGCATGCTTCTTCTCAGGCCTCAGATCCTTCATCAACACAAGGGGACTGTAGCTATTTCTCACCTCCCATGATTCTGCGCACCCAGCCTGCTCCACGGGGTCAGTGACGGTTTGTGTGTGTGTGCATGTACAGGGTTGGGTAGGTTACTTTCTAAATGTAATCCGTTACAGTTACTAGTTACCTGTCCAAAATTGTAATCAGTAACGTAACTTTTGGATTACCCAAACTGAGTAACGTAATCTGATTACATTCAGTTACTATTAGATTACTTTCCGCTTAAAGTTTACATAGCTGGCCATACATGGATGTTCAATTTTACTTTATGGGTTGGATATGCAGGCTTCTTCTAACCCATCACTTTCTACTACACATAATAATATGATTAAATTATGTCTTTACATTACAACTACAGATTGCCCCTTTAAGTCTATCAAATGTGTGAAAGTTTGAGCATGTGTCCATTAGGCCGATGGATTTTTTTTGTTATCAGCATGAATTAGAATGATCAATAAAAGCCCCACTTTTATTCCATAGGCTGGGATCCGCACTATGCAGCTGTTGCAAGAGCGCATTTTTCACTGGCTGTCCACTGGTTTCAGAACAATGATTGACAGGCAGTTTAAACTTCTTGAATTCAACCATTTTTGGGTTCAAATACACATTTAGATTTGTGATCAGCCATCCACAACAACCACAATCCGTAAGGCGCAAATAGCTAAATGAGAGAGCAGCAGTGTGATTCACATCAATGCGCTATGTAGATATCAATAAGAAGTGATATCCGCATTGATGTAGACTACACCACTGCTGTCATCCTTACCTCCAAACATTTACTAAAATGTTATTATCTTTGAATGCCAACAGCATTCGCACCATTGGAATGTGCATATATGTGTGTGAGTGTGTGTGCGTGTATTTCCGTCTGTTCTGTGCTTCAGAGCCATGGATGATTTTAGCTCCAGACAGTGACAGGAAGAATTAATTCCGTCATGGCAACACAATAGGTCAAAGAGCAAACTTTATCAGGAAGTAAACAATATATTCAAATGGTTGTTTTAGTCCACTATCGTTGTCATGGGGATATTTCCAATACAGTGAAACAAAAAGTAGGCTCTTGCTCCTCATTTGAATGCTATTTCTATTCTGACGTGAGCTTGTATCAAAGCAGCATACCGTGAGAAGATGTAAATATTTGCAGAACGGTTATCAAGTCTCACCTCATCACTGTCATTCCAACCAATTATGGGATACTGTGCCAGAACTGCCCGTCACACCCTTTACGTGCCAGGCTACATAACAGTACTAGAATTAAGACAATATGTTTTATTGTATACCAGTCGATTAAGCTATTTATTTTTCACATGTATTATTTTACATGTCTGGTACATGTTGCCTTTTATTGCAAATTTCCTATTAATTAATTTAAAATAATTCACATATATATCATAGTTGTGATTTAATTCACATTGAATTGATTAACCACACACATAGATTGCATATACACGCTGCAGGGAGTTAGCTCTGTCGTGCTGAGTGGACGACAGCCTGCCTCTAGACCGTCACACACCACACATAAATCAATCTGCACACACAGAGAAATACACACACACACACAGAAATACATTCACAAACATTTAACATTTTAGTCATTTTTATCCAGAGCGACTTACAGGAGCAATCAGGGTTAAGTGCCTTGCTCAAGGGCACATTGACAGAGCTATGTCGGCTCTGGGATTTGTACCAACAACATTTCAGTTACTGGTTCTAACTGCTAGGTTACCTGCCTCACTCACACACACACACACACACACACACACACACACACACACACACACACACACACACACACACACACACACACACACACACACACACACACACACACACACACACACACACACACACACACACACACACACACACACATAGAGAGAGGAGGCCCCCTGATGAAGAGATACCAGAACTCAGGCCCTGGCCATAAGGCAGAGATGGCGTTAAGGAAATTGAAGCTCCTCTGGTTATTCATTTACTCTCCTAATGGCTCATACAGGGGGTTCACGTTTCTCCTATATGCTTCAGGGCCCACCGTTTACATGGCTACATTATGTTCCTGTGTGTTTGGCTTGGTGTGGCTTTGTGTAGGATAGGGTAGGGGGGCAATTTAAGGCACAGCAGGAGGCTACTCCAACACAAACACTGTAATGCTGATGCCTGGTGTGATTTGCTGTTCCCAGATCCCTGTGTTATGTACACTCCAGCACAGATGGAGCAATACCAGAATTCTAGCCTTGTGTGTGGGGAATCAATCACTCACCATATAAATGTATGTATGTATGGAGGGAGGGGGGAGAGAGGAGAAAGGAGGGGGCACAAGTGCTGCTGGGTTGTGTGTCATGGCTGTCACAAGACTGATGGATGGGCATTCCCCTGCCCAGAAGCCCAGGCCGCCACCACCACCATCACTGCCATGTCTGGGTGCCCCCCACCCTGGCGACACGGTCCAAAACATCCCTGGTAGCCCTCCAACAGGTGGGGGAGGGGTCTGACAAATTACCCACATCTTCAGAACTTTGCTTTAAAGTGAGTGTGAAGAGATGACAGAGAGGAGGGAGGGTATGTGGGGCAAGGGGGTTAAAACACGCACTTTCCCTGCGCAGGGACATTTATTTTAAGTCTCTTTATCCAATCAATCAACAAACCTGTGCTTGCTGGACGGACAGGGACCGTGCGAAACATGTGAGGTGGCGGCGGCTGGGGTGCAGGCAAGGTTCCAGACTGCAGAGAGGATTAAGAGTGTGGAATGCAAGACACTCCTTGACCCCTGGGCGACCTTTACTAAACCTCACCCCGTATCTGTCCTAATGGGTCATGATCCAATTGGTCGCCCGGGAACTTTGACCCCTCCGAGACTCATTGGCTGTTTGAAATCGCCAATTCGCTGGTGGGCATAAACTGCAGCATCAGTCAGGTAACTACCAGGGACTTATTTCAACACCGCACCTCATGATCGAATAGGATAGGAACATTAGCTACTTAAGAGATATCAAGCTTGTTTCTTTTCTAACGCCCATGTATACTGAAACATGAATGAAGGCTGCTTTTCCCCCTGTTTAGGGCCCTCACGGAGGGCTTCCATTTGCGAGCGTGTTAAAAATGAGTGACATTAATGGGGGAGAGGAGGGAAACACGTCACAATGGCAGCTGAGTGGCAGTGACAAGCAGCAGAGTTTGGAGGTAGCATCTCTTACTCAGTCCACTGGCTGATGCAACATGACTGAGTGATGAAACTCAGGGCAGATGGGCGCTGTGTTGCCTCCACACAGGCCTTGAATAAAATATAATCCATTCTAATCAATTAATCATATATCTGCATGGACAAATATACATAATTGTTGTTCCAAGACCAACTTTTAAGATGTTTCCATTGTTGTTGTTATTTTTTTTATTTTTTATTAGTTAGTTCTTTATTAGCGTTTGTATTGGACTATAAACCAAGCTCAAGCTAGTTTTTAAGATTTTGATGTAATTTCTTGCTTTCTTGGAATACATTTTTTGGGAAATCTGCATTGACATTCCAGTGATTAAACAAATATAATATATAAAAAACATTCTTAACCTGTTCCATTGAAGTATTACTGTAGGCAGAAGACAGTTGGTCTGCTTTTTCGACAGACCTCCCGTTCTCCCAGATAACATTGGTAGTGGTTAGACTGTCCCCCTCAACACACCAGTGTTCTTGGCTGTTCTGTTGTGGTTGTGGAGGGGGTGAGAGGGGTCCCCGTGGGCCGCTGTGTCTCAGCCCTGTTGGGCTCCCCCACTCATTGATTGACCTACTTCAGCTGCTCGCTCCCTTTTTCTCTTTTTTCTCTCTCTCTCTCTCTCTCTCTCTCTCTCTCTCTCTCTCTCTCTCTCTCTCTCTCTCTCTCTCTCTCTCTCTTTTCCACTTAAACTTCTAACTGCCAATTATTTTACGTCGCAAGCAAGCCGGTCCATTATTAGCTATAATTATAATTATTATTATGTTTTTTTCTCTGTTTTTGTTGTTGTTGTGTTTTTTTGCACAACAGAGTGTTTCCCCCTCTGCAGTTTGACTTAGGCTGGACTCAAAGTCTTTCAGATGGCTTCATTTGCTACCCATTGGACACAGAACTGTTCAAGGAGGCTTTTAAGCTGTCGGCTTCAGATAGGGCAGTGGGACTAACAGAGGGGTTACTATGTTTTATTATGCATCTGATTTTGGCTGATCAATAAAATTAATGATTTTTTACGTAACTGATTCTATTGTAAATCCATGTTTTTCCAGGTTTTTATTGAGGATACTATGTCATAATGGTTCAATAAAGGGGTACTCTCCAGTACAGATGGTGTGGTGGGCTATCATATGGAGGAGTAGTGGTGACACTGTGAGTAGTGTGATGCGCTGCGCTGTCTCCGAGTGAGGCTGGATTAATGAGGCTCCTCCATAGGGCGATAAAGACGAGTGGAACCGGAGACGCCTGGCTAGGCGCCACAGAGCCACAGAGACCAGGCACAGCTGGGGTTAAACTTCCAGACAAGTTAAATCAAGATGAAAAGTGATGAAGAAGGAGGGATGGAGGGAGGGAGGAGGGTTGGAGGGAGTTGCATCAGGCGCCTGTCTGGGGAGTTGTGGGTGGGAAGGGGGTGAGGGGCGGTCAGATGGCTAGTCAATAGACTGGTCAATCATTTTTCCTGAAGTTATGGATCTAATATATACTAAAAGGTTGGAGAGAAATGAGGCCGGCCAGCGATCAGAGGCAAGGGTGACTGTAGATGAGACTGCTGGGTGGGATCTGGGATTTAAAAAAATATTTTTGAACCTTCATTTAAGTAGTCAAGTCAGTTAAGAACAAATTCCTATTTACAATGACGGCCTAACCCGGCCAAACCCTAACCCGGACAACACTGGTCCAATTGTGCGCCGCAATATGGGACTCCCAATCAGGGCTGGTTGTGATACAGCCTGGAATCAAACCAGGGTCTGTAGTGACGCATCTAGCACTGAGATGTAGTGCCTTAGACCGCTGCGCCACTCGTGAGACCAAGTCTATAAATGCCTACAAAAATATTTACTATTTCAAACATATCATTTTCTTTGGTTTTGAAATCAGTTAAATGTGACGATAAAATAAATTGATTATATTTTTCAAAAATTTTGAAATTCAGGTTGAATTTACAACTCTATTGAATTTGCTACAGCCAGTTATATAGGTAGACATTTCTGAAAGACATAAGATAGATAGATAAGGAGTAAGAAGACAGATAAGGAGTAGCAAGAACGCAAAGCTGTGTTTGTGACTGTCTCACGTGTGCGTGTGTGTGTACCTGTGTTGTATCCTGTGGATGGGGCCACTCTGTGCCTTCTATCTACAGGAGGTAAAGGGGCATCACTGAGGAGCCTTCGAGGGGACTCAATTCTGCCCTCACCTGTGTCACATCTGCCCGGCAGTGCCATCATGTTGCCTTCCTCCCATGCCCTGGCATCTCCTTTCCTAGTCTGCACCCCCGCTCTCCCCTTTAGGTCCTCAAGGCACCTGTCAATCACCTGTCTGCACACACACACACACACACACACACACACACACACACACACACACACACACACACACACACACACACACACACACACACACACACACACACACACACACCTGACCCTCAGAGCCCCACAGAGCTGATGAGGCAGTGGAGCGCAAGCCGGTCATTCTGGCCCAGTTTGTCAACCTGGCTACTGTCTTTGACGCATTCCTGAGGTGTTGACTGACAGGTTGATTTATGGAAATGTATTTTGTTCTGTCTGGCAGATTTAGAAAATGTATTGCACATTGAGAATGTAACATTTGTGAAAAATAAGTCAAAGTGCCAAGTAGATACTGTACATAGCTGTAGGTGTCTGACCAAAGTTTAGCACCCAGACCGGTAAATGTCGGTCTGATGATATTAGTGTTGTATTGTAATGTATTTGACCTGCGTCTTTGAGAGCTCTGTTGTGTAGCCAACGTTTATTGGGTGTCACACTTTTACCTCACACCCAGATGACCCGCCCTACCATTCTTATTTCTAATTGGTTGCCTGGGGTGGTCTGTGACACATCAAAGTTTTATGTTTACAATCTGAGACAAAAGAGTGAAGTAAGGATGTCCTATAAATCATATGAATCTAAATTGATGATTTGTTTACACTGTAGTTTAATTCCTTGTTACTGTAACTGAGGACACTGTTCAAGTCATATTCGCTGAGGGAACACAACAAATCTGAACCTTCAACATCCAGAGCAGAGCAAGGTATTTTATTTTAGCCAGTATTTCCTTAGAAAGGGGGAAAGATTTATTCCTCTAAAAAGTAGAAAGGACATGAGTACTGTGGTATCACTGCTCCCTGTCTTCTGAGTATCATGAGTGCTGTCTGAAATATTGCGCAAATAACGATCAAAAGTGATCCCACTGTAGGCATGGACAGTAAATCCGCCTGGTGAGGCCAGACGGCGATTTTGTTTCACATTTCCGCCGGAGACACAAGCAGATGCAGAGAAAAATAATAAAATACACCAAAAGAGCCTCTGGCAGGAGCCCAAACTCTCTACATATCAGTTCGGCTTTGCTGCCACTTGGCATATGGTACAAGACAAACTGTCAGCCTTTTTTCTTCTGTCCCTGCCCTGCTACGGAGATGACAGGGGCAAGAACATGTTTGTGTCCCGGCCGGCAGCAGGCAGCAGGCATCAGGCAGGCTTAATGGTGATTTGGGGGGAAAAGGGGAGAAAGACACAGCAGCGGCGGCAGCGTGCGTAGACTCGTCCGCATGGCTTGGCGTGGGGGGCTGGAGAGTAGCTGTGGGGGACAGGGTCGGCCAGCACTGGGAGGAAACGGCAAATTGATCAAATTGTGGAGGCAAGACTTTCAGGCCAATTATCTGGGTCATGTCAATGTCTCTCTGGTCTTTGTTTAGAGGGGGTAATATGGGTGTGTGTGTTTATCTGTCTGTGTTTATGTTTGCTGGGGAGTCTGTTTGTGAGCCTGTGTGTGTGTGTGTGTGTGTGTGTGTGTGTGTGTGTGTGTGTGTGTGTGTGTGTGTGTGTGTGTGTGTGTGTGTGTGTGTGTGTGTGTGTGTGTGTGTGTGTGTGTGTGTGTGTGTGTGTGTGTGAGCAGTTTGATACTCCTTTCTAGCAAACACGTCTAACAAACACCAAAAACAAACAGGGTTCATTAGCACCAAAGCGACACTTCTCTTAGTTTAGTTCTTGAGGTGAAGGTAAGGGCAGATACAGCAAGTACTTTCATTACTATTTGAAGCTTTTCAGCTATTTCAGTTTGCGCTGGTTTCAAATAGCAGCATAAATTTGATACACAAAGTTTTATATCAGATAAATACCCTACAGTACACTAACTTAAACCACTGTTATTTTTAAGATGCATTGTAATGACTTTGACCAAGACGCAAGTTCTCAGTCTGAGGGGCAATTGGGAAGGCGCGTAATCGGGAGGGGGCTTCTCACCTCTCCTTCTTGCTGTTCTCCTGAGCCTCTGAGAGAGAGAGAGAGAGAGAGAGAGAGAGAGAGAGAGAGAGAGAGAGAGAGAGAGAGAGAGAGAGAGAGAGAGAGAGAGAGAGAGAGAGAGAGAGAGAGAGAGAGAGAGAGAGAGAGAGAGAGAGAGAGAGAGAGAGAGAGAGAGAGAGAGAGAGAGAGAGAGAGAGAGAGAGAGAGAGAGAGAGAGAGAGAGAGAGAGAGAGAGAGAGAGAGAGAGAGAGAGAGAGAGAGAGAGAGAGAGAGAGAGAGAGAGAGAGAGAGAGAGAGAGAGAGAGAGAGAGAGAGAGAGAGAGAGAGAGAGAGAGAGAGAGAGAGAGAGAGAGAGAGAGAGAGAGAGAGAGAGAGAGAGAGAGAGAGAGAGAGAGAGAGAGAGAGCTGTCTGAGGGAAGGTAAGTGACGGTGGAGTCACTTGTCACCATGCTCCTGTTATGGTCTGTGTGGCTACCAGGGGCTCCCAGGGGCCCCTGTCAATCAGCCTGGGTTCTGCTGGTAACTGGAATCAACCTACTAGGGCCCTCTGACCACTGGAGTAATGCAGGCTGCTGGCTGGTGGCAATAATGTAATTACTTGTTCAGTAATTCAAGTTGGAAATTTAAAAACTGCAGATTGTAAAATGTATTTTCGATGGAACAGCATACTAATCAGCTACCAGTAGATTTTTTTGAATATACAACTGTCCTGTATAGCCTACCTCAGGGGTCTCCAACAAGTCAATCGCCAGTTACCAGCAGCCCACCTATCAGTAGCTCGCCAAACAATTCTGAAAGTACATGTTCCCCCTCAAACTGTCATAAACAAATCTCAGAAGTATCAGATGCAATATTGGCATTATCCCACCCCTGGTTAGCCACTATTGACTTAAAAAGCCAAACTTAACACAATATCTACTGTCAAATAAAATAAAATAAAATCTAATTTTATTGGTCACATACACATGGTTTGCAGATGTTATTGCGAGTGTAGCGAAGTGCTTGTGCTACTAGTTCCGACAGTGCAGCAACATCTAACATGTAATCGAACAATTCCACAACAACTAATACACACAAATCTAAGTAAAGAAATGGAATAAGAATATATACATATAAATATATGGATGAGCTGTCTGTCTGTGTGGTGCGCGCGTTTGTCTATCACTTGGTGTAGCCAGTTGATGTGATTACCATCTTGTGGGTTGACAGAAATACTTTCCCCAAAATCTTCTCAATTAAATGTCAACTGCAAATAGGCTTACCTGGCAGAAGTATAACACATATAATTTGTAGCTCTTATTTTTTATTTGCAACCTGTGCCATGAAAGTTATACTTTGCCAAGATAATCCATCTAAAATATGCAGTTTAGTCACACAACACAATGCCACAGATGTCTCAAGGTTTGAGGGAGCGGGCAACTGGCATGCTGACTGAAGGAATGTCTACCAGAGCTGTTGCCAGAGAATGTAATGTTAATTTCTCTACCATAAGCCGCCTCCAATGTTGTTTTAGAGAATTTGGCAGTATGTCCAACCAGTCTCACAACCGCAAACCAGGTGTATGGCGTGATGTTGGCAAGCACTTTGCTGATGTCAACGTTGTGAACAGAGTGCTGCATGGTGGTGGTTGAGTTATGGTACGGGCAGGCATAAGCTACGGACAACAAACACAATCGCATTTTATCGAAGACAATTTGAACACACATAGATACCGTGATGAGATCCTGAGGCACATTGTCATGCCATTCATCTCACGCTATCATGTCATGTTTCAGCATGATAATGCACGGCCCCATGTCGCAAGGAGCTGTACACAATTCCTGGACGCTGAACAGTTCTCAGTTCTTCCATGGCCTGCATACTCACCAGACATGTCACTCATGTTATTCAATATAATAAATGTCCTGGCTCCCCCTCCACTCAGTACTTTTGTTAAACAGAAAACCCAAATATATGGCAGCAGATCCACAAGGTCTGCCATGAGAGGTGACTGTATAGTTCCCTTAAGGAAAAGCACCTTTAGTCAGTCTGCTTTCTCTGTGAGAGCTTCCCATGTCTGGAATACACTGCCATCAGACACACATAACAGCACCACCTATCACACTTTCACAAAAAACACGAAGACATGGCTAAAGGTCAATCAGATTTGTGAACATAATCCCTAGCTGTGTATTGCCACTTTCCATGTTGTCTGTTGTCTGTAGCTTGTGAGGTGTGGAAACATTTTGTTGCTTTTATGGATTTTGTCTTGTTGCTTTTTGTACTTGTTGATCTGTCTGCATGCTATGTCTTGCTTGTCCTATGTTGCTTTGAGGGTGCTCACTGCACTGTCACGACTTTCGCCGAAGTCGGTGCCTCTCCTTGTTCGGGTGGTGTTCGGCGACGTCACCGGTCTTCTAGCCATCACCGATCCACTTTTCATTTTCCATTTGTTTTGTCTTGTTTCCCCACACACCTGGTTGTCATTCCCTCATTACTTGTCATGTATTTAAACCTCTGGTGTCCCCCATGTCTGTGTGTGTGATTGTTTATTTGTCAGTGGCACGTTTCTGGCTGGTTTGCGCCAGACTGTTATTTTTGTACTTGGTGCTGACACACTTTTTCCCTGTAGGCATTTGTTTTTGTAACGCTATTTGCGTTCAGTTTGTACTGAGCCACAGTAAAGTGCTTTCGTTTCACTATCTCGACTCTCCTGCGCCTGACTCTCATGCACCAGCTACACACACGGATCCTGACATGCACATTGATTGTCTGTATTGTAATTGTTTTTAATTATCTGCCCAGGGACTGCGGTTGAAAATTTGTCGGTTGGCTCAAACCGGCACTTTTACTGAAACGTTGATTAATGTGCACTGTCCCTGTAAAAATAAAATAAACTCAACTCAATGACCATGTTTGGGATGCTCTGGATCGACGTGTACGACATTGTGTTCCAGTTCCCGACAATATCCAGCAACTTTACACAGCCATTGAAGAGGAGTGGGACAAAATTCAACAGGCCACAATGAACAGCCTGATCAACTCTATGCGAAGGAGATGTGTCACACTGCATGAGGCAAATGGTCACAACTGATACTGACTGGTTTTCTGATTCATATTTAGCTGCTATGTAGCTGCTATTTATACACTTTTAAAAAATACAGATCAAATAGCCTAACAATGAGGAAAAAAGTAGTGGACCTGAGAATAAATTCAGCCGCTATTTATTGTTGCTTTTGTCTGGCTGATAGCCTAAAGAAATGGGCTGCATGTTTTCACCACGACCTGTAGGTCCAGGTTGCGGAGCAAACAATTTTAACTTATTATTGAATGATACATGCCAAGACATACCAGAGATAATGGACTGTTGATATTGCAACCACACAACTCAAACACCGGTTTACCAGTATGAACGAAATCGGAAACTGCTTTTTTTGTTCAAGCCCTCAAGAACTGTTGTCCGCTAAACATGATAATCTGTTTGCGTCTGCCAAATTGTCCCCAGAGCTTCCTATACAGTTAATCTCTTTCCATAATGTGTTGAGCCTGGCAATTAAGGAGAATGAAAGTCTCAATTAAAGAACTGCTGTATTGAAGCACCACTCCCTTCTGCCCAGTTTCCATGATGTTGCTACAACAATCAAGCTTTCCCTGTATTGGTCAGTTCTGCGGTGAGATCGTTCTCTAAACTAAAACTCATAAAGAACTACCTAAGAAGCATTAGGCTCTGATATGCGCTTTGAACACCAGAGCTCTCTGTGTGGGCTATGTTAGGCCTCAGCACCATGTAGTGACAGGTCAGTCACACACAGTGATCAAACAGCAGCCACAGCTCTGTAGAGTTCACACACACTACAGCCAAATCCCTGACAGATGACGTAGAGTGGACAATAAAAAGGAGAGCGAGTAGGTTCTCATCAGATGCTTTGCCATCCTGGACCCTTTTTCAGCAATATCCACATTTTCTGTGTTTCTTTTGATATTTCCCAAAGTATGTAACATTTGTTGTTGAAATCTATTAGGTGTTTACCAGGGGTATTATCTTAGATTCATTAGCTCATAGAAATTCACTACTTAGTAAAACGACCCCTTTCTTAGTCATTCAGGCATGTCAACAGGCATCTCTCTCTCTCTCTCTCTCTCTCTCTCTCTCTCTCTCTCTCTCTCTCTCTCTCTCTCTCTCACTCTCTCTCTATCTTTCGCTCTTTCTGTCTCTCTCTCTTTTAGTGGCCCCATATCCATGCAGGCATTCTGTCTGCGGCTGTAGTGGCTGTATAGTGGCCACGTAGACGTGCTGGGAGCCGAACTGACTGGGCGCTACAGACAGACAGACAGAGCTGATTACTGACTCTCAGTCAGTCAGTCCAGACCTGGGGGTTAAACACCCATGCAGCTAGCCAGGAGAGGCAGAGGGGGAGTGGGAGAGGGCCAATCTGGAGACGCATCAGACACACAGCCTGGGTAATGTAATTGTCCTCCCCCTCAGGCTCCATATTACCATAGATCTGTGGGATAGTTGCACTCCAGGAGGAGCCGCCATGATTGAATAAAGGCCCAGCAAATGAATTTGACTCCTCAGGCCCTTCTGACTCACTTACGAACAACGGACAGGCAACCTTGGATGTATAGAATAAATAAACATACTGAAAACGAACGGGAGGATTCCTTGAAAATGTAATGCGGCTCGATTAGGGTTGTGTGTGTGTGTGAGTCCTATCCGAGCTGATTATGTAAATCAAGTGTATGCTTTGTCGATTCAGTGGAAGTTGGAATAGACAAGTGGCATATTGTGTATTGGTATAATTTACATCTTAAATCAACATTTCATATTCAGTTTTGTTGGATGGAACAACCAATTCAAACATCCTTTGAAAACATTTTTCAAAGCCTGAAAGTCAGGTTAATTTCTCTAAATAATGCTAATGTTGACTTGTTTAGTTTAGTTTGATGTTTAGCTTAGTTATTTTACTCATTCAGTGTGAGTATTTTACTCAGAGTCCAGTGTGTCATGCAGCAGTGCCTCCTGTTTGCATGGGAAGGCAGCCCAGCCCACAGTGTTTGAGTTCATGTGCAGTGTTTGTGTGGGCCAGCCTGGTTGGCAGGTGGACTATGGTTCCATTACCTCCCCACACACCTCATGAAGTTACAGTGAATGGATCTAGTGAACGACTCCCCATAGATCCCTGGGTCTGGACCAGGGGAGGCCCACACAGAGACACAGGCAGCCCGGTGGACAGCTATGCACAGCCCCAGGACCCCAGGACCCCAGGGCAGGTGAAGGAGAATGGGGGAGAAAGTGACACTCTCTCTGTGTCTCTGCTTAACAAAATGAGCCCCTCCCTTCCTTCTTCCCTTAATTGGAGAGATGGGGATGTCTTATCTTCCTTGGTGGTTAGCAGTCTCAGGCTGCGTCTCTCTGTCGTCTCCATCCCAGTAAACACACATTAGACCCCTGACCACCCCAGAGGAAGTTGTTGGCTAACTCTTAAAAAGCCCAGGCAGCGCAATTATCTTTTACGATCTGACAGAGAATACTGACTGTGGGCGGCCCAGGGCATGCCCACAATGGGCCTTCCCTTGTGCCTTTGTCCACGGGGACCTCCTCCACCAAGTATTAGAGCACCTGAAATGGTTCCTCTCTCTCTCTCTCTCTCTGTGGAAAACTAACTTTGTCGGATGGGTTTTGAGACTCCACCCCCAACCCCCCAGATCAATGTTTGCGTCGTTCAGCCATTTTGTGGGATGGGGCTGAGTGGCATCGGAGAGCACATAAAGGCGGTGAGGGATGGTGACAGACTGATCACTCTGAAAGAGTTGTTGTGAGGTTTCATTGCCTGTGGGAGGGGCCCAGTATCCTGCCTGATGGAAGGACTGGCAGAACTCAGTACTGTAGATCTGCACTATATGCAGTAGCTTGGTCAATATATATGGCCTGTACAGCCCTTAACTGTTGTGTCGGGGCAGGAGCAGGAGGGAACCGACACAGATTCCACCATCAATTCTTAAGGACAGGCCTCCCTCGTCCTGTCATTAAAGGGGAGATGGATAGACCTGCTGGCTCCAGCGTTTACATCAAACCAGAGGAAGGGAGAGGGCAGGAAAATCACACAGAGGAAGTTACCGCCCTTTTTTAATATACAGTAGAAAGAAAAGTATAGCTAGTTAGGATTTAAAGGAGCAATCAGCAGTTGCTACATTCATTTTTGGACTTAAGAATGTATGATACATTGAATTCTTTAAGATACATTGAATCTTAAAGAATATAACAATTGCCTAATGAGTGTAGTTTAACTGTCGTAACCCATCAGAACAAAACATGTAAGCCTATTTTACTCTAATGTTTGTCAACAAAGTTCATGTAAATTAACACTGGATAGCATGTTTAAAACTATAATTTTTATATCATGGTGGTCCACATCATTGCATCCACAGCTCTTTCTATGAATTTGAGAGTGACTACATTTCTCCAGCCCAATCCCTCAGCTTTTAACTGAAACATGTTTTGCTATTGTTTCAACAGCATTGCAGCATTTCAGCGTGATTGAAATGTAAAGGTAACGTTCTGGTGTTAGCAGGTAGCCTAGTGGTTAGAGTGTTGGGCCAGTAACTGGCAGGTTGCTAGATCAAATCCCTGAGCTGACAAGGTAAAAATCTGTTGTTCTTCCCCTGAACAAGGCAGTTAACCCCTGTCATTGTAAATAAGAATTTGTTCTTAACTGACTGGCCTAGTTAAATAAAGGAAGAAAAAAAATAGTAGAGACTGCATTTGCAGTAAATGCTGAGTATTGTATGTTGGCTCAATTGGAAATGACCTTTGCATTTCTAGTGTGCAATCTGTAACAATTCAGTGATACAGATTGAATAGAGCCCTAAGGTTTTACTCTTGGGAGTTGGGGTGTGTTTCATTTTCATGTCTACTCCCTCTTTCTGTCTCTTTTCGTTCAAATCTTCCTCTTTGGAGAGGAAGTATGTAAAGCAAAAAGCATTCATCCTTTCTTCCCTTCTTTCCCTACTTCCTTACCTCCTCTTTTCCACCCCTTTCCAGGATATCACTCCATCACTCCCCCATAAGGTTCATTTGTTCATTATCCTTAGTGCCACTTAATACCTTGACCTTAGCGATTTGTGATGATATTGAACTCTGGGTTGCTAATTAGCAGTGGTCTTGATGGGTCGGGACAACCACAAGCTGAGCAGGCAAAGGTTGGATGACCGTTAGTCAGGACACGGGCAGATTATTCAAAGGCTCTTTTCAATTAAGAGTTAGTTAAAGGTGACTCACAAATTGAGGAGTTTTGGTCATATTACATTTTTTATTGAATCATTATATAATCTATTGACTGCCCTGTTCAAATATTCAATCACAGTTTTCGTATCAACAAAACAAGACAAATACAAGAAATGGCGAGATCACTGTAAGTATGCTTTTATCTCTCTCCCACAGAAATTCACTCCCTAGTCCAGCCATTGGTCCATTGGCATTGCTGTTGTTGAACCTGTGGCTGACAGACAGAGTAAGGTATTGTTTCACCATATTGAACACGCACCTGTCTACTCAGCCAGCTAGTTTACCCTGCCCAGTACATGGGGAAACACTACACACTTTACACTGTGTCAAGGATTTATCTACTGTATATTCCCAGCAAACCATGAACACTAGCTAAGATTCCAATTAAGTTCTAGTTAGGATTTTATCTAACATTAGGATGATAACATCCCAAAAACATTGAGCATTTTTGCAATGTCCTTGTAACATTCACTAACATGTTATGCACAGAAATCTGTAAAAACAGAACAGTTCCCAAAGTTATCATTAGGTTTCCAGGTAATGTAATAACACAATGTACCAGTAATGTTTTCCCATCAAATCAAAATAGGTTCTGTCAAAGTTTCTAGAACATTCGTTAGGTCGCAGCAAATGTTCTCATAACACAAAACTGTCCAGTCGTATAAAACATTCGCCTAATGTTGCAAGAACGTTCCTAGAACAAATTTTTCTTTAAAGGTTCCCAGGATGTTTCATTAGGTTGTGGGAACAGTCTGGTGGGAACGTATGTTCCCAAAACTTATGAAATGTGATTTTAGTTGTACAGGGCTTACTTTAAATGTAACACCTGGATTTGGTCTTATGTAGCAACATTTGAAATTATGTTTTTTACATTGGTAAAAAGTAGAGACTCAGAGCTACAAAATGGTATAACATACACTGCATTTTTGAGGAACAATAGGAAAGTAATTTTGCTTTGAAAGTTGGTAAACTTGTAAACTCACTTTTAAGAAAATGGCCTTTGAATATTTTGGTACTTAGTGAAGAACTCTTCTTTGTATACACCCATTCAGCGTCATTCACACCCTCTTAAGCTTTAGCCCCACTCATCTAGTTTTGCTTTCGGAGCGTTCACTTGACTCTCTGGCCTATGATTTGCTTACCTCTGGATAACATGAAAACAGCCTAACCAGCTCTACTGGCAACAATTTCATTACCCTTTTATGCGGACGTTTACTGACACTGGCCATATTCAACAGGTATTGTACACTTTAGCTTTAGACATGTAGCTAGCTAGCTAGGTAAACAATGAACCTGCTAGGTAAACAAGGTGTAAGATCACACATGTCATGTAACGTTAGCTAACGAGCCAGCCAGCTAACGTTAGTTGAACAACAATGAGCATAGTGCCAAATCATGTTGATACTACCCTGAATGAATCTGCTGGGAGCTAACCAACCAGGTTCAATGTTAGCTAGCTAACATTAGGCTATAACTAGCAAAGCAAGCGGTTCTGGGATACGTAAAATAATGTCATACACGTAACGTTAGCTAGGGAGCCAGCCAGCTAACGTTAGCTAGTTAGCTAACAGTACACTTTGTCTTGAAATGAAACCACTTTCTGTCAAAATTAGAAACGTGTAATATATGAAAATGTAGCAAGCTAGACTATCTTACCCGTATACATCATCATGCATGATGGACGCGTCTCCCTGTCACAGATGCCATGCCATGGTTGTCGTTAGTTTGAAGATGTGATCCGGAGACAGGTGTTTTCTCCATCTCTTTAGCTATCATACTCTAATTCCACTGATTTCAAAACCCGATCCTCCAGACAGTGGAGAGCAACACTTATTTGGTATTGGTATGTTATTTGAATCCCCATTAGCTGTTCCAAAAGCAACAGCTACTCTTCCTGGGGTCCACACAAAACATGAACCATAATACAGAATGACATAATACAGAACAACAACAGACAAGAACAGCTCAAGGACAGAACTACATACATGCCGTGAGGTATTGCTTTATCTGTTTTTTTAAATCAGGTTTGCTGTTTATTTTAGCAATATGAGATGGATGGAAGCTCTATGCAACACAGGTTCTATATAATACTGTACTCTTTCTTGAATTTGAATTTGTTCCGGATTTGGGGACTGTGAAAAGACCCCTGGTGGCATGTCTGGTGGAATAAGTGTGTGGGTCAGAGCTGTGTGTAAGTTGACTATGGAAACAATTTTGGATTTTCAACACATTCATCTTTCTTATAAAAATAAGAAGTGATGCTGTCAGTCTCTCCTCAACTCTTAGCCAAGAGAGACTGGCATGCAAAGTAGTTATATCAGCCCTCTGAGTACAATGAAGAGCAAAGTGTGCCGCTCTGTTCTGGGCCAGCTGCAGCTTAACTAGGTATTTCCTTGCAGCACTGGACCACACAACTGGTATTAATCAGTGGTGAAAAAAGTACCCAATTGTCTAATTGAGTAAAAGTAAAGAAACACTACCGTTCAAAAGTTTGGGGTCACTAATTAATGTTCTTGTTTTCCATGAAAACATACATGAAATGAGTTGCAAAATGAATAGGAAATATAATCAAGATGTTGACAAGGTTATAAATAATGATTTTTAATTTAAATAATAATGGTGTCCTTCAAACTTTTATTTCATCAAAAAGTTTGCAGCAATTACAGTCTTAAAGACCTTTATCATTCTAGTTGTTAATTTGTTGAGATAATCTGAAGAGTTTCACCCCATGCTTCCTGAAGCACCTCCCTCGAGTTGGATTGGCTTGATGGGCACTTCTTACGTACCATATGGTCAAGTTGCTCCCAGAACAGCTCAATAGGGTTGAGATTCGGTGACTGTGCTGGCCACTCCATTATAGACAGAATACCAGCTGACTGCTTCTTCCCTAAATAGTTCTTGCATAGTTTGGAGCTGGAATTTGGGTCATTGTCCTGTAGTAGTAGGAAATTGGCTCCAATTAAATGCAGTCCACAGGGTATGGCATGGCGTTGCAAAATGGAGTGATAGCTTTCCATCTTCAAGATCCCTTTTACCCTGTACAAATCTCCCAATTTACCACCAGCAAAGCACCCCCAGACCATCACATTGCCTCCGCCACGCTTGACAGATGGCATCAAGCACTCCACCAGCATCTTTTCATTTTTTCCGGGTCTCACGAATGTTCTTCTTTGTGATCCGAACACCTCAAACTTAGATTTGTCTGTCAGAAGAAAATTCTTTGTTTCTGGACATTTTGAGCCTGTAATCGAACTCACAAATGCTGATGCTCCAGATATTCAACTCTAAAGAAGGACAGTTTTATTCCTTCTTTAATCAGGACAACATTTTTCAGTAGTGCTAACATAATTGCAAAAGGGTTTTCTAATGATTAATTATCCTTTTAAAATTATAAACTTGGATGCTTATTCCTCCACTTGGATGCGTATTCTTCCAAAGCTCAGTTGTCCTGAGTCTGCACAACTTTGCCAGGACATAGAATCAAGGGAGACACTCAAGTTTTTTTGTACCATATCTCTTGACACATTGATGAAAATAATCATGGCCTCTAAACCTTCAAGCTGCATACTGGACCCTATTCAAACTAAACTAGTGAAATAGCTGCTTCAAGTGCTTGGCCCTCCTATGTTGAACATAATAAACAGCTCTCTATCCACCGCATGTGTACCAAACTCACTAAAAGTGGCAGTAATAAAGCCTCTCAAACCTTGAACCAGAAAATATAAAAAACTATCGGCCTATATCGAATCTTCCATTCCTCTCAAAAACAAATTTAAAAGCTGTGGCGCAACTCACTGCCTTCCTGAAGACAAACCATGTATACGAAACGCTTCAGTCTGGTTTTAGACCCCATCATAGCACTGAGACTGCACTTGTGAAGGTGGTAAATGACCTTTTAATGGCGTCAGACCGAGGCTCTGCAACTGTCCTCATGCTCCTAGACCTTAATGCTGCTTTTGATACCATCGATCACCACATTCTTTTGGAGAGATTGGAAACCCAAATTAGTCTACACGGACAAGTTCTGGCCTGGTTTAGATCTTATCTGTCGGAAAGATATCAGTTTGTCTCTGTGGATGGTTTGTCCTCTGACAAATCAACTGTAAACTTCGGTGTTCCTCAAGGCTCTGTTTTGGGACCACTATTGTTTTCACTATATATTTTACCACTTGGTGATGTGATTCGGAAACATAATGTTAACTTTCACTGCTATGCGGATGACACACAGCTGTACATTTCGATGAAACATGGTAAAGCCCCAAAATTGCCCTCCCTGGAAGCCTGTGTTTCAGACATAAGACATCCAATGGTTCTTTTGTTAGAAAAAGTCATTTATTATATCCATAAATCTCTGTTTGTTTGGTGCGTTATGATCAGAAAATCCACCGTTGAGTCGCCCATTGAACCGTGAAGAGAACGCGTTCAAATATACCTATAAACTTTCTACAAACAAATCAAACATAATTTTTAATGTATCCTTCCTTAGGTATCCTTTTATGTATATTTACTGTAATATTTCAACCGGACGACAACGTGAACAATAGGAAAGGAAAATAATGTGGGGGCGTGCTCACAATCTCGCGCCCATCAAACGTTGTTGACAAAAGTGGTCCCCTGACTACTTCCTCTTCCTATCCGTTCTGCTTAGTGCTATGGCTTCCAGACTCTGTATAAACACTGTTGACATCTATTGGAAGCCATAGGTACTGCAGTCTCAGTCCTAGTTAAAATACAAATGAATAGGCAGCCTGGAGAAGAAGGTCAAGTATTTATGCTCCTATATTTCTTAATTCTATTCTTTTACTTTTAGATTTGTGTCTATTGTTGTGTATTGTTAGCTATTACTTCACTGCTGTCGCTACACCCACAATAACATCTGCTAAACATGTGTATGCGACCAATATAATTTGACTTTATGATTTAAAGTACAGACACAGAACAATTTCACATTTCATAAGACTTTCAAAATGTGATGAAACATTTAAATCTTAAAAGACAGTGTTACAGGTACACAGCAAATGAAGAAAATGGGAACATTTTAATAACTCAGAAATGTGTGTTCTGTATCCTGATTCACCATTTTTGAAAACCCAGGCGGCCACAGCTTTCCCCAGGTGCAGAGAATGAATGATCATGTGAAATTGAGGATCTGATATACTCTACTAAAAGAGAGGACGTCTTTATTATGTCCAGATTTCTAAATCCAGTCAGAAATACAGAATTTAGACTAACTGTAAAAAATTATACATTTTTGTAAAAATGGATACCTTGTAATAATGGACCCAGAAGTACGCAGCCGAAAAGAGGAGAGGTGAAGTGATGGTGAATAACCCAGTTAGCAGTAGTTCTGTCTAAAAAGGTTAAAAAGGAAGCATTGAATTCCTGACTGAGCATACTGCCATGCCTATATACTGAAAAATAAGATGTAAGAGACTTTCCCTGGTGGCACAGAAGATAAAATACCTAGCACATGTGCAGATGGTCTAGACATGAAGTGTAAAAAATCTGGTTGTGTTTGTTTGCTTAATGGCTTAAATGTCCTGTGAATGAAATTAAAATGCTGTGTGTCTGTACATATCACCTACAGTTCTCAAATGTGAATTGCCATTCAAATCCTTGATAGTCTATTGATTTTATTTTATTTTGATCTCTTTCAGTCCCCATTTGGACTGATCTTCCAAGAGTCCTCAAACATTAAAATACAATTTATAATATGAACACATTTTGACATATAACACACTATTACAAACATACGTAATACACTAACATATTGACCCGATAAATACTCAATCTAAATGATATTGATTCTTCATCTACGATAGTCCCACAACATTTCTATGTATTATATTTAAATTGTTTTAAAATAATGTTTACATTTATATATTTATAGGTTTCTGGTTTGCTCAGTTAATTTATTCAATTTCTTTATTGCTCTAAATCGAAATGTTCTTTTGCCTATTTCTCTTTTCTGTCTGAATAACGCATAGATGGTGGACAATCTATTCCTAGTATTTACGGAATGTCTGTCTCTTACCAACTGAATACCGTTGTGAATAGAATTTGGCCGTTTTAAATGGTGTACATTATGAAATAAAATAAGCATGTTTTTAAAAAAAATTATCTTGTTGATTGATGACCAACCAAGAACATTGCGCATGACTGCAACAGAAGAACCATATCTCCACCTTAAAACAATCCTTGCTGCTTTGTTCTGTGCCTCTAAGTAATCTAAGTAACATAGTAAAAAAAAAATCACCATCCGTCAGTTTACGTTTTTGTTGTTGTTGCATGGGCTACATCTCAATCCATCGCAACCGTCTATGTATACCTTCCACATCTGCGGTGGAAGGTGGCTGAGCTACAGCGGTGTTTGACAAACCATGAGACATCCCGAAAATCGGTCTTCTCACGAAAACGACTGTAGCGTCTGCACGGTTTGGCTTCGAAAGTAATATAACCACTCTATGGTAGACTCACAATCTATGACCCCCACAAGTATCACGGGACTCATCTGAAGGTAACCCATACAAACGAATGGAAGTATGGAGATAGTTCTGTCCCAAAAAAACAAAATGTTTCCTGAGCATTCTTATATCTCCTAGATATAGGACAGACACTTCAAAACCTTATTCCTTGTGATTATATTTTTGACTGTCCTTTTTTTTGCCATTTATGAATGTGTTTTTCAATGCATTTCTATGGGCTATAGTATTAAAGTCCAATGGCTTAGACTTTAAGAGGTTAAATATTGAGAGAAACATAATGGGCATATATATCTTCTTTCTTATGCTTTAAAGAGTTACGGATTTGCATGCTGAGAATGTTGTGGTAATATTAGGTCAAACTTATATATAATATAACATTTTCTAAATGTTCTTGAAATGCTATGAGGACCTCCAAGACAAGTAACATTTATATTGCGTGAACATCTGCTACTCCCCTCATGGAATGTTCTTGCAACATCAGGCAAATGTTTTTTGCAACCTAATAGAAACATTTTAATTATCAGCACAACAGGATAGGTTTTGTGTTTTGGGAACATTATCTTATGCGATGTCCCCACAATGTTCTCAACAGACTGTTCACACAACCTAATGAAGCATTCGTGGAACCTTTAAAGAACAGATTCAATGTGTTCTAGGATGTTCTTGCATTATCAGTCGAATGTTCTATACAAACATTCTACAAACATCACCACGACTGGACAGTTTTTGTGTTATGAGAACATTTGCCGCGACCTAACCAATGTTCTGGGAACTTTCACAGAACCAATTTTGGTTTGCTGGGTTCACAAATGAGTTCACTCTCCCCTTCCGTTACACTGACGCTGACACACAATGTTACAAATGGATGAGCAACAACATTCAACGAAAATAACATTGTTTTCCTACTGTGCCTAATTTCATTCAGAAAAATGTTTTACAGTACCTAGAAATACACTTATAGTACCTAGAAATACATTTATAGTACCTAGAAATACACTTTCAGGAACAAGAAATACACTTTCAGGACCTTGAAATACACTTTCAGTACCTTGAAATACACTTTCAGTACCTAGAAATACACTTTCAGTACCTTGAAACACACTTTCAGTACTTAGAAATACACTTTCAATACCTAGAAATACAATTACAATACCCCTTATAGTATTCTTACACTACAGCACGGATCTTCTTCTATTTGGCCACTAGCCAGGAGCTTTCCAGACAGTATTTCCAATATCTGAGAAGCCGAGGCCTTCAATGAAACAGGCTGATTGTAGTGATGTGTACATATGGAGGCCGTAGGTCCGTAGGGTCCAAGCTAGCTGCCTGCTCTGCTGTATTGTAAAGACAGGCTCTGTTACAGTGAGGCCTATAGACTCCCTAAGAGAGCAGGGGCAGGTCTCTGTTAGATGTGTCCTCAGGCACCACTGCCGCTACCAGGGCGCCTGCAGAAGCTGGTGCCTGTTTACCATCTTACCGGGGGTCCTGTTCGTTGAGCCGCATGGTGGACTAGAAACGTCTGGGGAGAATAGGCAAACAGGCTCTGAAGACAAGAATATGGAAGCTGACAGAAACGACTTTGGGACGGGGGAGATGGCAGAGGGAGCAGACAGGGCTGAGAGGAGGAGAGGAGATAGGAGAGAGTGAGCGGCGGGGCCCCCTGCTGAAGTGATTGTGCTGGCATGGTGGCCAGAGGCCTTTCGACTGGATGGGCTGAGCTTCCCTACATCTCCTCTCTGCAGTGTAGAGCAATGCTGGTGTGTAGACGCTGGGAGTGTGTGACACACATGGCCGCACTGCGCTCACTTGCCATCATCATTTATCTTCGGCGGTGTGTTGGTATGTATACAGTGGCTGCGGCTGTGTGTGTAATGGTCTTGCATTGAGAACAGATCCCAGCAGCAATCAACTGATGGGATGTCAGTCAGCCTTGCAGCAGCAGGTTTTTACGGTATATAGTAGGGTACATATGGCATCTTTGGAGTCATACTGCAGGATTACTCTCCCTGTGAACCAGGAGTCAGGTTGCTTCCGCAGCAATAGGACTATATAGACTTTTTTAGTGAGGAGCTCCCCTAAGAGGCAGATACACTGGAGCTATGGACCAAATGAGGACACGCTCTAAAGGAAGGAGAATATATCATTACTGTACTACTCTACTGCTTAATTTGTTCATGCTGGTGTGGAGTTTAAGGTCATGTTTTGACTCTTGAGCCAGTTTATAAAGTTTTAAGTGGCTTTTATCTCATGCATGCATATTTAAGGGGATAGGTCATGCTGCTAAAACACTAATTAGACAATGTTCAGTGTTAGGGAAGCTACTCTGAAAAGATAAGTTTACTTTACTTTTACCAATTACTTTGCACTGAAAGCTACACTAAAGCTACCCTTAAGAAAAATAGTTTATTTAACTAAAGTTACTTTGAAAAAGTAGTTCACTACATCCAAACGACTTTGTGAAAAATTATCATATGTAAATCTGAAATGTCATAGACTACAAATTGCAAGAACAGATCACTTCATATGTTAAGAGAATGTGTAATTTATACTATTAAACACAAAAACAATGTTTCAAGTGAGAATTTAGCAGGTATGATGACGAAAAAGAAATATTGTGTTAGTAGTTTGTAGTTCCAGTAGTTAGCTACACCACTACGTGGCAAAAAAACACCACCAAGCTACTGCAAAATGTAGCTAACTTACTAGTTGAACTACATGATGATGTTGACATTTTTGTGAAGAAAATGGAGTCATACAAGGTTAAACAAGGCAAACAAAGTCAAGATTAACTACTTCCTGGTCCTATGGGACTGGCGAGCTCCTCCAGTAGCACAGCCAATTCCCCAAGCATGTGCATTAAGGCGCTTAAAGAGCTTCCTTTGTTGCACTCTTCCACCAGTTTCTCCCTCCATCCATCCCTCCATCTCTCTCTCTCAAGGCTTACATCCTCTCTCTAAAGATATTAAACTCCTTGCCGCTTATGGAAAGAGGAAAAAAACTGGGGAAGTGAGATGAGAGGAGTGTGGAGTGGAGAGGGGGAGTGGTGGTGGAGCGAGGGAGGGAAGGAGGAAGGGAGGATGATGATGGAGAGGGTGAGGGAAGCAGAGTGCTTAGAAGTTGGTCTCCTAATGTTGCCTTCAGTTTGGTCGCCTCTCTCTCTCTCTCTCACTCTCTCTCTCTCTCTCTCTCTCTCTCTCTCTCTCTCTCTCTCTCTCTCTCTCTCTCTCTATATATATATATATCTTCTCTCGCTCTCTCTCTCTCCTTCTCGCTCCCTTTCCCGGTTTGGGGGGATATACTGAACGGGGCACGTTGTGTGAGCGGCGCCGGGGTATAGGGGATGCAGTAAAGCGACTCTGATTTGTGCCCACAGCCATCAGCGTCAGTTGGGTAGGCTTGTCAGTCCGGAGGAGCATCAATTCGGCCGGTCCGGGAGTGCTGTCACTAACAGTAATAGATATCATTTCAAAATCAGGGCCTGCCATTGTGTCTGAGTGAGGGTCTGAGGCCCATCTTGGTCATGCATGGGTGGATGGGCCCTGTCCACATGCCCATGCTGTACTGACGGGGCTGAACTGCCAGGTCAAAGTACAATATTGGCTTTCCGGCCGAGTAGCTGTGTAAATGTGTGTATCCTCATGGAAATGAGTTGATATAGTGGTTGATATTGCGAGCTTGAGTGAATATATGTTGGAAAAGGCAAAACACTGCATCACTTGGATGGTAGTTTGTTTATATTTCCTTAAGAATAGGAGTTTAGTGAGTTCTAATGAACAACATTTGCATTTTAATTTAATGTAATAGATACAATATCATGTTTGTGAAAGTACTTAAGTACTTATCACCACTAGTTCAGCTCACTATAACATGCATGCTGCTCACGAAGACACCATAACACACCCACAATCACATTGTTTTCCTCCAACCTATCAGAGAAGAGCTAGAGAGCTAATGGCCATTAACCACCCAGCCGGTGGTGTGAAGAATCTGACATCCCAAACGTCACTCCACATTAACACCACCTCATGTTAACCCTCCCTCCAAGGGCTGTGTGTGTGTGTGTGTGTGTGTGTGTGTGTGTGTTTTTGCGTGTGTGCGTCCCTCCTGACATACAGGCTAGAGTTCTGCAGATGGATGCAAAGGGGCAGGTTTTGGGTGAGACGCACAGCACAGGTCAGGACTAGTACTGAGACCTTATTATCTACTGGGCTGTTGTTTGGAATACTGTAACTCTGGTGGAGCTACCCATCACATATCCAATGTATTCTATACCACTGGTGACATGTCTGTTGTGGCGGTTTGCATTAAGGCCTTGATGAGATACTCTTTATTAGAAAGCACAGACATCAATGTCAATTATTGTTCAGCGGCTGCTGTTCTAATGTTGCAGCCTCGTGAAGGCTGTCTACTGAAATAGGCCACTCACAGACAGAATGAAGAAAATGTCCACCATGACATGACCAATGCCTTGGTGAAGCCCTCAACACTAAACAACAACAACAACAGCAACCATACATTACAACAAGGTCAGACAGAATGCACTTGGACACAGTGTGTCACACAGTACCATAACAAGCTGTAGTAGTGAACCCTACAGACCACCGTTCCGCCCAGTTTCCCCCAAGAACCTCAGAGGGAATTCAGGTAAGTGGTGCTGTCTAATTGAGGTTCAGTGTGACGAGTCAGGGAGTGTTGGCACTGAGAGGCTGTAATTGCCCTTGTTCTGGAAAGACCCAGTGTCATTCGTGCTCCTGGTTGGAGAGGACGTTGTCTGCCATGGTGGTGATGAAGGCGACAAATCCACGTGGTGATAATGACCTGCTACATGCCCCAGCTCTTTGATTTGCACACGTTCTATTATTCTCCCCCAGGAAGCAGGAATGTGTTGGCGTGTGTGTGTGTTGGGGGTGGAAGGGTATGTGTGTGTACCCGTGTGTATGTCTGTTTGTGTGCTATTGCAGGTGTTTGGTGCTGTTATCACACTTGATTTCCATCAGACCACGTCTGGGGAGATCTCAGTAAACAAACCCACTAAAAGGGATGTTATTGGGATTGTCCAACTTTACAACCACACATCTCAATGTGGAATTTAAGACAGGGTTTCAAAATACTCTCCAGATATCTATTTTGCGTCACATCCCAGGTTGTTATTGTAAATGAGAATGTGTTCTCAATAGCCTACTTGGTTAAATAGTAGTAATCATGTAATAATCAGTGGTGCATGACTTTCAGAGCTCACTAACTCTGATGCATCTCTCTATGGCAACGCCAGTATTAGGACACTCTAAAGCTGTTGTTATTGTGTACAGCCCTACAGCCCCGGTACCACAGGGGTCCTGGGGTTGTGTCACTTCATTAGGAGTAAGGAGGGACGTTTTGCTCACTGACCCTAAGACAAAGACTCCCAAAAGAGGTCTGGGGAGGAGAGAGGAGGGACAGAGGGACGAGAGATCGACAGTTGACGAAAGCGCTTGAGACGCACTGCCACTTCTCCTCTCCTCTCTCCTCCCTCCTTCCTCGCCTCCCTCTTCCTCTTGCATGCTCTCGTCAGCTAATTATCCAGAATTAGAATCTTCTTTCACACCACTGGTGTCAATCTGCCTTAGCTTGAGCCGTCGTTCCCCCCATGACTGGGTGCTAAATTCACGACAGCAGATGAGCTAGAAGCCAGCGGAGGTTAATTGCAAGTGAAAAGCTGGCAGGTCTGACATTGCAGAATAAAAGAGAGTCCTCTTTGTCTGTGCGTTTGGAGAGAGAAATGGAGGCAGAGGGAGAGAGAGGTTTTGTTTGTGTGGTGCAAGCCGGTAGGTTGGCATTGTAAACGGGTGCCATGCTGCAGAGTGTGGGAGGGAGGGATCCGGTCTCCCCGGACCCACACAAAAAAGTACTACTGAATTACTACTCATCCCTACTACACAAGATCTACACAAAACCTACTGGTTTTACTACTTGATTGCTATTGAGTTGTGTAGTAAACCAGTGGTGATTTATGTAGTAATTTAAGTAGTAATGAGTGATAAATTGGGACATTTCACTACTGGTGAATACCACATATTTCTTACTCAAATCACTACATTATTATTCCTTAATGACTACGGCGTAACTACTGAGCTTTTGGGTATCTACTACTTAAAACCTACACATACCTACACAATTCCTACATGTTCACAATTTAATTACCACACAATGCCTACACAGTACTGCGAATGCCATCTGTGTGTGTGTGTTGTGTCGCTACGGATCACTACTGAATTACTCCTGATCCTTATTCATTTCCTACATAAACCCTTTTGAATTACTATTGAAAACATTTACTGCTGTTTGATTATTCAACATCACTAATGACATCTTCTTGATTCACTACTGTGTCACTACTAGACTAGTGCACATGTTATGTCCTCATGTTCCTCATATAACTGTAGTTATATTATAAATTAAATAACAAGCTCATACAAACTTACAGCATTTATTTTTAATTTTTTATTAGCCCACCTCCAAATTTCTGTACTGGAAGATATATTACCACTACCATGATAATAAAGATATAGAAGTATATTTTTTTCCCAATTCGACACAATCACAATCGCCTTTTTGTCTTTTAATCTTTTTAAACATCTTTTAGCACAGGCTTAACACCTAACAAACACTTTGTACTTGTTTAAACACTTTTAACATAGGCCCTGTTGTTACCTCATATCCCAGTGATTATGCCTTACATTGAGCCTGAGAAGAAAACACTTCAACTTGCTCAACGTGCCATTGGCTAAACCATTGGCTCAACTTACCCCATGGCCATTGGCTCAACTCACACCAAGGCAAACAGTTTGACTATATTAGCCCACACAGCTACAATTATGCACTTTCATGCTAGCTTTAGGACCTCATATTGAAGCTAATAGAGACTCCAAATGATGAATTTGGTTTAGATACAAGCATCATGAAACCTCTAACACAATAAATTCATTTGACTTGGTTAAAATCTGTTTTTGGACCTTGCTTACCACTTTTTCCACGAGGCTTCTTCCTTCACAGACTCCATGAAATGATGACCTCTTCCTAAATATTTGGTGATATTACACATTTTGTGTATGGTTTATTAGAAACAAGGGTGGCTCAACTTACCCATTTGGCTCAACTTACCCCAATCCCTCCTATGTAGTATGATTAATACACAGTATAAAGTTTTAGTGAGTATTAGGCAAGACAGATATCCGACATGGCCAATTACTATATACATGGCTAAACCAACAGGTTGCATTTCTCATATGTGACCGAAAGCCTCGATTCGGTCTTAAGTAGTAACATTGTTTTTTTATATTTTTTTTTACATAAAAGTAGAGACTAGAAAATGGTATATTATACACTGCAGTTGAGGAACAATAGGAAAGTATTTCTGCTTTGAAAGTTGGTAAACTTGTAACCCCCCTTTTGAGAAAATGGCCCTTGAATATTTTTTGGTACACCTACTGGAGACCTCTTCAGCATTGTTCACACTGTCTTAAGCCTTAGGCCCACCCATCTCTTCATGTAATAATCCGTCCAAAGTGGAGTCTTTTGTTAAGACATGTAGCTAGCTAGCTAAACAATGAATCCAGACATAACCCCAACTCATACTACTACCAATACAAACATTGTCTTAGCTTTAATATCTGCAGGTAGCTAAAGCTAACAAACTAGGTTCAATGTTAACTAACTAACATTAGGCTATAACTAACAAGGCAAATGGATTTCTTATTCAAATTATATTACTACACAGATCATACACGTTAGCTAGCGAGACAGCAAGCTAATGTTTGCTAGCTTACTAACAGTATGCTTTAACTTGCAATAAAAATGACTTTCTGCCAAAATTAGGCACTTCTATCTGGAAAATGTAGCTAGACTCTTACCCGTATACAACGCTTCATGGCATACTGGAACCATTTAACTCCATTTTGTTTGTAGCTACGTCTTGTTTGGCCAGCATTGTGTCAAGTCACTCCAGTTCACACTGACCGTGGCGTGTGCAGAAAGCAGCCCATCACTTTTTCCTACTGATCTGTCGATAGTACCTGCTAAATTCAGGGCATCAATGTTGTTGAGAAATGTAGCAAACTTTTGTAGTTCTCGATGGCTAACGTTATATCTTTCAAAAACGGCGTTGTAGAAAGTACTGTCAACAGATACTGAACAGCTCACGTCATAGACAATCCAAACTCATCTCTCGGCATGTCCAGGGGCAGCCCATACATTATCTCACCCTATCATGGCTAGTTGGAAGGTTCCATGGCTAAACCAACTAGTCTCGTAATTTAACAATTGTATTCATAGTTATGGATGGAATAAACATTTGTTATTAAGGCACATGACAGTTAAGATGCTCCAGAAGGCATTTCTGCCAATAAACACATTTTGATAGAAAAATAAACGTTTACGTTCAAATGCTGCTCCTGTGAAGTAGTGTTGTGCGACATACGCCTAGTTTTCTGAAACTAGTCACATCTAAACCGAGAACTACAGTAAAACAACAAAATAAGATGACACCAGTTCCTGTATACTAAACAGTACAACCAGAGCTCAGCATTAAAGTTGAGTAAAACATAACTGGTCAAAACATCATTCACTTTATGCACTATTCATTTCAACAGGTTTGTCCTTGTTCATATCAGAATCTCTTTATGGACAAGGAACTGGTTCCAATATGTCATCAGTATCATTTGTAGAGCTATTTGGTCTGACAATGTGCAGTGGCCAGGCTTGTAGAGATGATGTCATCCATCACTCCACCACCCAGTGCCAGAGCTGCTGCTGCAACATTATGAGCTCACAGGAAGGAAACGGAGCGCCTGCAAGATGAGCCTGGCCTGTAATGAGGCGTCTGTACTAGTCCTCTGCCCTGCCATGCCTTCCCAATAGCCAGAACACACATAAGCACATGCACACATGCCCACATGCGCACACACACAAGCACAGGCTTTTACCAGCAAGGTCACCCGTGATACAAGTCAGTATTCAACGTCCATCCATGTCTGAGGATGTCAGGAGATTTTGTGGAAACCAGCCATTTGGGGCAACAGTGAGTGCTGTTACCTATAAGCAGGTTTTGGTTTGCTAGGGCGGGTGGGTGTAAGTATCTCTGATTCCAAAGGTTGCAAGTTCGAATCCAACCATTTTAGAGAATTTTTTTTTTGACATTCAGAGTTAATGCTTAACCTTAAGATTTCAGAGTTAATGCCTAGACTTAACCCTAACCTAAAAAAAATGGAGTTAATGCTTAAACTTAACCTTAAACACTTTGAAATTTGACGTTTGCAAATACTTCTAAATTTGATGTTTGAGAAACATGGATGAACGTCCAATTCTGGCATGAGACTGAGAGCTAGTTGCATACACACACATGCGGACAAACACACACGCACACACACACAAACACAGAACCCCCAACAATAATCTCTGTCACGGTCTCAGACAAAATAAGGGGGAAAAAAATCATCTTAGTGATAAATAGGAAAGTTCCTCCAGAGGGAAGTTGAAGGGAACAAATAGCTTCTTTAATTTACCCAAGGGGATTTGCAATTAGTGCTGGAAACTTTCTTTGAACTACGAGGAGAAGGCCTCTCTCTGTGATGTGAAAGGCTGTATGGCTGCAGAGTATTGCTTTCTTCCGCTGGTCAGACAGATAGGAAAAGGATATGAAGCTGGTTTACTGTAATGTATTACAATTCAAGCTTCTTGGTGATGATCTCATTTCCCCCCCTGTTACATGTCAACTGGTCCTTTAAAGTGCCTAATTACGATCACGTGCAGTAGGATTTTACCTTAATGTGAGATTTTTTTGTTGTTCATTTTGTTTCTAGTATATATGTAAAGTGAATGATCACTTAAAAAAAAGACAAAGTGAAATTGGTTAGATTGGAAAACGTTTGCAAGGATAGCAAAACTAGAAACAACCTCACATGAAGTTAGCAACCTAACAAACATATACATTGCCATCTGTATGTTACCCAGGCCAGAGTAGATATTTAGATACATGACCTTATACAGTCGTTGGGTGTTTATAACTAGAAAAGCATGCTGAAGACAGCTGACATCTGAGAGCAGATGAGCCAAACTTAATTGGCTCTGAACACACTCAACAGACACTCTGCTAGATATCATAGGCCCTTCAAATGTAGTACCTGTGCACTATAATGAAACATATACAGTGAGTGTATATTCTATTCCCCACTCATCATCCCCTTTGGTTTGCCTTTGCAGTCTGAATAGAGTCTGGAACCTCGGTGAGTGTAACTGGACTGGGCAGTTCAGAGTAAATTGTAATGGGTGGGATGGTGGTGGAGATAGTGATAGTAGTGGGGGTGGTGGTCGGGGAAGGGGAGGGGGGTGCATCATCCAGTGGAGTGGCCCACCCTCTGGATCTCTCCCTGCCCTTATCCTCCTCTTCTCTTCCACTAGGGCCTGGCTGGAGCCTGCTTTCTGCCTGAGATGCTGAAATGCTTTAATCAGCCCAGGATCCTTAATGAATGGAGGCTGAGAGTCTGCAGAGAAGAAGAGGAAGAAGGAAGGCAATTTCTGGAAATGATTACTGACTCATTTCCTTGTTTATCCTGCCTTTGAAAGGGAGAGACCCCCACGCCTCCCTCCTCCTCCCACTCCTACGGTTGTTCAATCCGCACTACGGCCCCCTGCCCTGCACCCCAAATGCAGGCCTCTTGCCACTATACTCAAACCTCTCCCCCTCCCTCTCTAACTCTGTATCTCTCGCGCTCGTCCTCTCTTTCTTACTCTCTCTCTCTCTCTCTCTCTCTCTCTCTCTCTCTCTCTCTCTCTCTCTCTCTCTCTCTCTCTCTCTCCCCTCCCTCTCTGTCTGCCTGCCACTTCTTTCTGTATCATTGTTGCCTCACTTGTAAACATTTGGCACAATAGATCAGACCCGACCTGCCTCTTTTCATGTCTGCTCCTGGCCTCCTCTGGCCCTTATTGGGCTCAAGTGGGGGAGCCGGCTTAGTACTGAAGTTAATGGCTGGAAATCTCCAACTAACCTCCCCAACAGCTGTCCCTCCAGCCTCTTTCTTTTCCTCTCCTTTCTTACAGTTTCCCCATTGTAGTTTTGTTTTCCTCCCTTTCTCTCCTCCACGACCAATCCCCCCCAAAAAGGGAGGATGAAGGCAATGTGGGCCGCTTGTTGATAAAACAACCACTTCAGCAAATTTTTCAGAAATTGGCTTTTTCCACCGACAAGTGGCTCTTGGCCGGAAGAGACGGAGGGAAAGAGGGGGCGCCGGGGAGCGAGTGTCTAAAGCTCTTTTTTTTCTCCTTTCACTGAAAAGAAGAATGGAGGAAAGCTGGCCGTTGGACATGTCTTTCATTTCCAATCCACCCTCAAAGGAGCTTGGAGCTTTGGGGTCCCTGACTAGTGCTCGGTAATGATGCCATTGGACCCTGGTCTGTAGAACCTCCCCTCAGCTTCACTCAGGCCGGTCCGCCCATTAGGCAGGATAAGGGTGGCAGATTGACAAGGGCGGCATTTTACGAGCTAAACTGACCAAGACACACCTCCAACAACAGATAACACTTCACATATTTCTGCCCCAAAACAATGACAATTCCTCTCACCCAGTGACATATGGGCTATCAAGCTGAGTGCTGATGACAGTCCGTGAAAGCAGTGTCCCCTTTGTTAAAGGGGCGCAAAATATTTAGCCTGACAATGCCCAGCGTGCCTCTCCAGAGTGCTATTGGAGAGACTCACCACCGTGGAGCTTCACCAAGGTTCCGTCAAAACCTAATCTAACATAAATCATGTTGCCTATAGCTTTCCTTAGAAAGAGGATGTGGCCATTTCTGTAGTCTACAGGCTAGAGATCAAATGTATGACAATGTCATGAGACAGACATTTATTTTGTTGCATGTTTCTAACCTAAATGACGTCCAATCTAAAAAGAAAGTGTCTCGATGTGAATTTGACATGTTAACAAACACCACATCCTGAAAACAGGACAGGTCAAAGTAAAATTGACAATATGGAATGGACAATCAGGCTACTCACAACTGCAATCAGAGTTTCACCCCGTGGCCTAAATAATGATCACCAGTGATTTCAAGTTTATATTCATACATTTTTGACAAGCTGATCATCGCAAAAAATAAAATCCTGCATTAAACACATTGATTCTCATCGCAAATAGGCTATGCATAATGACCGATACAGTTGGGTAGCTGATATTCAGAGCTTAAATAGTCACAAAATGATTAGTCACATGCGACTGCCTGTTTTATAAATGGTCCCACATGGACGGGCAATCATAAAAATATATTGTGGGCCGACCCTGTAGGCTACACTATTCTAGTTTTGCGGGGGCAAGACATTTTTTTGTCTTGCCTATGGCGACAGAATGGCCAGGTCCGGGCATGGCTCCACTCCACACAGCTTCCTCTCTCTGCTATTCTCACTGGCACCTCCCTAAGCCCTCAGCTGGAAATAGGCTACCCTATACCGGCTGGCTGGGGAAATATGTTCTGAGTCCTAAAATGCCTGAGAGAAGGACCAGTTGGGTGGTAGATTGACTGACTGTTGAACTGTGCCCTGCAGGGAATTGAGCTAGTTTGGGCACAGCAAAATGCCTGTATACCTTTAAACAAGGACATGAACTGATAATAGCAGGTCTCTCAAAAATGTACAATAATCTTCTATAGAGGAAAACATGACACTTGAAGATGTTGGTGTTCAGATGTCAAGAGTCCATTTTTTTGGGCTGTGAGTACAGAGAGGTCTGGCAATGCTCCTTCCTACCCTAGACAGACAGCCCTCTGACACCCCTGTGGCCTGGAGAAACAGATGACAAACTTCCATCACACCTCATAACGCCCTCTGTGTTTCCGCACAACACTAATTTGGGGTGGCAAGTAAGCATATAACCTGGTCTTGGATTAAGGGGACACTCATGCACAAACCAGGATACTATCATGTCGTTGTTTAGCCATTTATAGAACTTTTTACCACATCAAAAAGATTGCTAGCCAAAACGGTCTTAGCCGTTAGAAGTTGTCATAGAGATGTATTGAGTTTAGCCTGGGTGTTGGACCTGAATGCCAAAACATTCAGGAGATAAAGGTCCTCAATGTTGACCTTCATGTCTTCATCACTGGAAAAGACAAATGGTTGAGTTTCAAAGCTTACAAACAGTGTTGTCAAACTATTTTATTATTATTATTCGCATGTGTTGTAGCTTAGACCCCATTTCACATCATCTGAGGTTTTTGTGTTGTGTCCGCCATCGGTTGAGACACAACATTCTCTTAAATAGAGGGTGGGCGTAATTTCAGACATAGAAATGTAATTCATAGAATGGATCTATCCCTTCAAACCACTGCAGTTAAGCTGGTACACCATCAACATTTAAATTGAATTGAATGATTCTAATTACCACCACAAAGATGACCGCCGGTCCACCCACCTTCAAATGTCAACTTAAATGGTCATGACTATTGTAGTATCTATATTTCTATGATTTCAATACATTTCCTATGGAGAATTTACAGTATAATTTCATTTAAGTCACAACAATAGACACACGCAGTGTGCTTAAACTAATAACACACAGATTATTGTATTTTTCTTGTCTATATTGAATACATCATTTTAAAAAATCACAGTGTAGGGAATTTTAAGCACAGATTCAACCACAAAGACCAGGGAGGTTTTTAAATGGCTCGCAAAGAAGGGGACTGATTGGGAGATGTGTAAAACTAAAAAAAGCAGACGCTGAACATCCCTTTGAGCATGGTGAAGTTATTAATCAGGCTTTGGACGGTGTATCAATACACTACAAAGATACAGGCATCCTTCCTAACTCAGTTGCCAGAGGAGAAGGAAACTGCTCAGGGATTTCATCTTGAGGCCAGTGGTGATTTTAAAACAGTTACAGAGTTTAATGGTTGTGATATGCGAAAACTGAGGATGGATAAACAACATTGTAGTTACTCCACAATACTAACCTAAATGACAGAGTGAAAAAAGGACAGAATAATCCACAGAATAAAACTATTCCAAAAGATACCTTCATAGAGAATGACTCAAGTAAAAGTAAAAGTCACCCAGTAAAAGTCTAAAAGTATTTGGTTTAGAATATAGTTAAGTATCAAAAGTAAATCCAATTGCTAAAATATACTTAAGTATCAAAAGTAAAAGTATAAATAATAAAAAATTCCTTATAGCAAACCAGATCGCACCATTTTCATTTTTTTTATTATGGAAAGCCAGGGGCACACTCCAACATTGACATAATTTACAAATGAAGCATGTGTGTTTAGTGAGTCCGCCAGACAGGGAGGACCAGTGATGTTCGGTTGATAAGTGCATGAATTTGACAGGGCAATAGAAATTGGCAAATCCCAGGAAGCGTTGCAGCTGCACTCTGGATGTAGGTTAGGGCCAATCCCCCTCACCTCTCACCTGTCCGGGATGCATCTGCACATTACCTGCAGCGATGATATAACCAAGGAAGGAGATGGTGGAGCGATGGATTTGCACTTTTCCGCTTCCACAAAAAGCTGGTTCTCCAGGAGGCGCTGGAGGACCTGTCAGACGTGGAGCATGTGTTCTTGGGCTGAGCGGGAGAAAACGAGGATGTTGTCGAGGTAGACAAACACAAACCGGGTTCAACATGTTGTGGAGAACGTTGTTAACCAGGGCCTGGAACACAGCTGGAGCGTTGGTCAGACCAAATGCCAGAAACTAGATATTCGTAGTGTCCGCTGGCTGTGTTGAAGGCTGTCTTCCACTCGTCCCCTTCCCGTATCCCCAACAAATGGTAGGCGTTCCGCAGTTCCAACTTGGAGAAAATGGTGGCCCCCTGAAGCGACTCGAAGGCTGAAGCAATGAGTGGTAGTGGGTAGCGGTTCTTAATCGTGATGTCTTTGAGGCCCCGGTAGTTGATTCACGGGCGCAGGGTTTTGTCCCTCTCCACAAAGAAGAACCCTGGCAGAAGGACGGATAAACCCTGCAGCCAGGGAGTCCTCGATGTAGATCTCCATAGCCTTGGTCTCCGGACCCAACAGTGAATACAGTCGTCCCCGGGGGGGTGTGGTGCCCAGGAGAAGATCGATCCCACAGTCATAGTGTCGATGCAGAGGAAGTGAAGTGGCCAGGGCCTTACTGAAAACCTTCCGGAGGTCCTGGTACTCCGCAGAAACGGCGGAGAGGTCCGAGGCTACTTCCGGGCCCACAGGAAGACGTCCTGGGGCAGGCAGCGCCAACTTCAGGCAATGGGAATGGCAGAACGGGCTCCAGGCATTGATAGCACCAGCAGTCCAGTTGATGAGTGGATTCTGTCACTGGAGCCAAGAGAATCCAAATACCACGCGAACCTGAGGAGACTTAATAAGCATGAACTGTATAGCCTCGCTGTGGTTCTCTGACACTTGCAGGTTGATGGGGAGTGGTATTGTGGGTGACCCTGCCTATAGAGTGCCTGTCCAGCGCTCTAATGTCCATGGAAATAGAGAGGGGCTGAGTGGGGATGCCCACCTCTGACACCAGGGCAGTGTCCATAAAACTCTCATCGGGCCTTACTGAAAACCTCCCGGATGGTCAAGGCAATGAGCAAGCCATTGAGCAAGCAGTTCCTGGGCAGCAAGCAAGCAGTTCCTGGGCAGCAAGCTCGTCCTTAAGTTCCTCCAATAATCCGTGCAGGAATGTGTCGAACAGGGATTCCGGGTTCCAGGCACTTTCGGCAGCCAACGTGAGGAAATAGTCTGCCACACTGCTGGAGTCTTGCCGAAGCTGGAGTAACTTCCGGGTAGCCTCTGTCCCGGACAATGGAAAATCGAAACCTTCTTCACCTCATTCACAAACTCCTCCAGACTGAAGCATACGGCATTCTGTTGTTCCCACACTGCCGTAACCCAGGTGAGAGCCCTCCCGGACATCAGCGCGATGAGGTACGCTATCTTCGAGCGGTACGAGGGGAAGGAGGAGGGCTGCTGCTCGAAGATGAGGGAACACTGAGAGAGAAACACCCAACAGGTTCCCGACTCTCCAGCAAAGCGTTCCGGGGAAGGTAAGCTGGGTTCTTGGGAAGCCGGGGTGGCCGGCAGAGACGAGCTGCTGACAGCCGGGTTACTGAGGGGCTGGGAGGTTACCGTCGTGGTAGGCTGCCTAACAGACAACCCGCGGAATTGCTCCAGCAATGTATGCGCGATCATGGCGTTCTGCCAAGGTCTGGAAACTTTCCATAAGACCATGAAGCAACTCCTCGTGCCTCCCAATGGAGGCTCCTTGGGAGGAGACAACATTGCGGAGCTGGTCCGAGTCTACTGTGTCCGTCATGGCCTGTTCGTACTCTCACAACTCAGGATTAGACCCAGATGCAGACATTTCGAATAATGTACATTTATTTATTAAACAGGGGGCAAAGGACAGGTCAAGGGCAGAGGTCGGTAGACCAGGGCAGAGTCCGTAAGGTACAGAGCGGCAGGCAGGCTCAGGGTCAGGGCAGGCAGAGGTCAGTAATCCAGGGCAGTGTCAAAAGGTACAGAACGGCAGGCAGGCTCAGGGTCAGGGCAGACAGAATGATCAAAACCGGGATAACTAGAAAACAGGGCTCAAGAAAACAGGAGTATGAAAAACACACTGGAAGGCTGGACAAGATAAGTTGAACTGGCAACAGACAAACAGAGAACACAGGTATAAATGCACGGGGGATAATGGGGAAGATCGGCGACACCTGAAGGGGGGTGGAGACAAGCACAAAGTCAGGTGAAACAGGGTGTGACAAGTAGTACTTTAAAGTATTTTCAGTTAAGTACTTTACACCAGTGCTTATACCTACACTATCAACTATAAAAGCAGCAAGTATTAATTTGATACAACCCACTTAGAATTATAATTGCAAATTGTTAGAAGTTATACTTGTCAGTGATTTACAGAGAGCTCAAACTTTGGACACTGATATTCAATGACAAAATCAAACCAAGCCCCAATGTAAAGAGCCCTCTAGCTGATGTGTCAAGACTGGCCCCAGAACACAGCACCACTTCCACGCTGTGTTCCACCTCTGCTCTGCTTGAAGGACTTGACAAAGTAGATCCCTCCTTCTCAACTCCTCTATATAACACTGTCCTACAGCTTCACTGCACTGCAAAGCCCTGTCCAGTCAGTCCAGTCTAATCTATAGCCACTGCTCTTGACCTGAATCATCACAGCTCACTATGAATCAGCACTAGCTTCTTGCTCCTTGTATGCTGCAACAGAATCCTCTTCCATTGCCCTTAATTTCTGAGGCGTTACTATATTGAGGCCCAGAATGTGAGAGGAGAGGAGTAGCCGAGGAGTAGTAGCCGAGGAGTGTGAGAGGAGAGAAGTAGCCGAGGAGGACATAGAAAGAAAAAAAGGCCATCCCGGGCCGTAGACAATGAGTTGTGGCAGGTTAGGGGCCTTTCTCTGCTGGTGAGGAAGTGTTTGCGTTTTATTGGTTTCATATGACACGACAAGCTCTTTTTAAGACGTTGTAGACGCGGTGGTAAAAAAGCAGTCTGCACTCCCCAGCATTAACTGCCCTTGTGATCTTGCGCATATTTATAGGTGCTGTCTTGTGTCACATGGCTTCCATTTCTTCACTTGTTGGGACTCCCTGTGGCTGTTTTTACAAGCAGAGGAATGAAGGGGTCAAGGGATCTGCTATCAGACTCTTGCTTGGAGAGAGGATGGTCTATAGGGAAATGATGAGATTTGAGGTTGGCCTTGTTTCAGGACTGGTTCACCCAATTTGAGTTCCAGTGTGAGAAACCAGATTCTGATAGATCCATTGTTTCAAGAAATGTGAAAGAAACAATGTTCCTTAATAGTCTTTGTTTGTGATGTTATGAGCCATTTTATTTTGTGGATTTTGTCTCTCACGTTTTGCCATGCAAATGTAAATGGTGATGGACAGGTACAGTACAAAGAAACTAAAGTCACAGCACAACATCCATGCACTGTTATCATCACTGCTCAAAGTCCAGTCTGTATCTGTGAGGATGGCACTAGTACTGCGTAATGCTACAGATCTTAACTTTGACTTTCTCATCTGTAGGTGCCATGGGCTACTTTGATTACTGTCCTGTCTGACAATGTTACAGTAATCAGTATAATCTGACAGTATGAAGGGCAATAAATGTGCAATTCAACCCTCAGTGTCACGCGCTCAGCTAACATCTTCAAAACACCACAGCCCAGGTTTACATAATGTGCCGAGCAGAATGAATATCAGCCCGCGCAGAGTAGCACGAGATTGAAGAAGAACTTCACTCAACTTTCCAGAGCTTTCCCAGTTATTTATAAATGTTTCTATAAATGTTTCCCTTTACTGTGGGAATTGTGATCGAATCAATACAATATTAGCCTCATTCAATGCAACATACCAAAACAAAACTAACTATGCAAGAGATTTTGTTGTTCTATTGCATTGACAGGCATGACTCAGGCCCATACACAGACTAGTGCGCCATAACCAATCAGAGCTGCAGTAGGCCTATATGCACATAGACCATTGCTATACATGATCTGTGCCATTCAATTTGAACTGGGCTGTTTTTACAGTATGAGCGGTTGTGTGTAGATCACTTGTTTTGAGAATTACATGTAGCAATGTGTGCACATTTGCACGCTTGTTCATATCCTTTGCTGGTTAGTGAGTTATTAGCCCAGTTATAGATCATTTATAGTTAGCAATGGGGGATTAATTGTTTCCTACAAGACATCTTTGAAAAGGGAGTCAGGTAAAGAGATTTTTTTGTCTTAAAAGGACAGTGTTGTATTTTGAGACAGGCTTGAATACGCTGAGTAGCCAATAGGCAGAGGGTAGCATAATGTGACTAATTATCTTTATGATCAAATAGTCACAGAAGCCTACCGGGTACAGCCTCAGTGTTCACAGTAAACGAGCGTCGGATGTTGCACAGAATTTTCACAACGTTCAATTTTGCGCTCAAGTTACGAAAAAACATTTGTAGGGAACATTGTTCATGAGTACCCTTTCAGCGGCTAGCATGGACGTGTTTTAAAATCAACCACATCCCCTTTGAATCAGCTGTTGTTTTCTCAAAGGAGAAAACCTTGCACACATTTAAAACGATACTTTACTTATCCTTTTATCCATAAAATGTATTGAACAACCAGCTACGTTTAAAAAAAAATCCCTTTACACATTTATTTTGGGATTCCAGTCCTGTAAACGTCTTTTGCCTGATGATATGCGAGTGGAGAAGGAGTCACACTTCATTTGTTTCTATGTTTTTTTTCTCCTTGCCTACGCTCCTCGATTACCTTAGACCTTTTTCAAAGTGGCGAGGAGAGGACTGAGGAGAGGAGGCGAGCAAAACCAATTGAGATTCTCTCACTGTCTGCAGGGCCGAGAACCAAAGGGCTGTGGCGGCCATTTTGATCAAGAATCACATCCTGTTACGGAGTTACTGAGAAAGATGATTTCGGGTCCCTAGAATTATCTGATGTAAAGGGTTCCCTCTTAACGTTGATCCTGCACTGTCCTAGTGTTCTTGTCACTAACTGTGAGTCTGAGAGAAAGGAGGAGGGCACAGGCAGGAATGTGAGAGGCCCAGGCAGGCATGGCACTGCATGACAGGGAGTGAAAAAGGCCCTCTCTCTCTCTGCCGGCCTGCCAAGGACTGCTCTGTCTCTCCTCCTTTCCCTGTGGCTCGGCACCCAAGGTTTTAGTGGGCACTAAAAATACACTGTTAAACACAGTTTTAAAAGTTCCTAAAAGCATTTTTCGTCTCTGGGGTTGGCACTTTTAACTGTGATCGGGTTTCACATGCAAGATGAGTGCACCTGGGGAGAGGAATGAAAGAGGCCGGGGGAAAGCTCCCACACATTGTGGGCTCCTTGTAAAAACGGAGAGGGAAAATCAATCAGATTTATTGTTTCAATCAGAGCATGAGGTGTCTGTCTCTGTCTCTCTTTTGCTCTCTCTGGGATGACTCTGTGACCCGGACACTCTGGAGCAGGGGTTCCCAATTCTTTTGCGGCCTGGGGCCCATTTTGTGAAGGCAAATTCATCAGGGACCCCCTCTTAATCAGAACAACAACTTGAGTGTGATAAAAATAGCACACAAGGAGTTTTACTATGTCGTGCATGGCTGGGCAAACCAATTCTCGGGCCCGGGGAAATAAGATTTAAAGGCCTGCCTCTTGGCATCGCAAAGAAAATGTTGCACATTTACTGCAATTCTAAACATTTTGCCTTAAGTAGAGAGAAAACGTTGCCATTTTAAAGTTTAAATTACAGTGCATTTATGTTCAAAGCAACATTCTGGTGGAATACAAGAATGATTGAGTTGAAAAGAGTTCAAAAATGTATAATAGGTGGACTACTGTGGATACCAATATCCCTTTGGTTGTAGATAAATAATATTACATTACATTGTATTGTATTGTATTGTATTACACCCTGTAAATGTATTCCACGAAACCCTTGACCAAAATTGTTGAATTAATCTTTTGTTGTTAGCTATATTAATAAAAAGGGAAAAAAGGAAGAAATCTGGTCAAAGGAATGGAATATAATTTCATTCAGCACTACTAACTCATTTTAATGGCTGCTTATCACATGATGACACAATACCATATTAGGACAGACTCAATTTCAGCAAGGCCTTTTTCAATCTCAGTAGGATGCTTTAAAACTGGAACATGAACAGGAAATAATTGCAAATTGTTAGAAGTTATACTTGTCAGTGATTTACAGAGAGCTCAATCTTTGGACACTGATATTCAATGACAAAATCCAACCAAGCCCCAATGTAAAGAGTCAGATTGATTCACACTTAACAGGACACTAGACCCTGTTGTGTCAAGACTGGCCCCAGAACACAGCACCACTTCCACCCTGTGTTCCACCTTTGCTCTGCTTGAAGGACTTGACAAAGTAGATCCCTCCTCCTCAACTCCTCTATATAACACTGTCCTACAGCTTCACTGCACTGCAAAGCCCTGTCCAGTCAGTCCAGTCTAATCTATCCAAAAATACGAATGGCGGTTTATTGTTGTTGATATGCCAGTGAAACACAAATTAACCCCACAAGGAAAGAAACAAACATTCTAATTAAAAAGGTTTTGAAGTAGCTAAACTTTTAATAAGCAATCCCTTGACTGGAGAGTGGGGTAAGTTGAGCCATTTTTTACATTAAGCATCACTACGTCAAGGAAAATATAATATTTTTTTTAACAAATGTTATGTATCCTAGGAAATAATCTGAATTCATGTAAACATAACAGTTTCCAAAACATAGCTTGTCCAAAAAAAGTGGTCTCTTGACACAATTTACCCTGGGTATGGGGTAAGTTGAGCATAGGTACAGGGTAACTTGAGCCGCCTTGGGGTAAGTGGATGATGGTGTACTGTGACAGTGGGTGATGGTGCTGGTAGGTCAAAGTTGAATTCATGGGTGTGGTACCCTATATATCTTAAATATATGTCTACATTCAGATAAAGATCTCTCTGTTCAATATCACTTACCCTTCCATTTCATGACCAGATGTCTGGGTCAATTCGTAAGCGAGTTCTCTGAAATTGCGACAACTAAGCCCATTTAACTGGTCCCCAAAATGTGTTTAGCAAGCTCAGACTCCATCAGATAAAACCTTGTGTGCCTCTGCTACTCTATAATATCCTTTCTTTCACACAGGTACGTGTTAGTTATCTTTTTTGTACCTCTTCATTGTGTCTGGTTAGACTGTAAACTCTCCTTCCAGACTCACATTTAGCATCTCCAATCCAAAATTAAATCTATAATTGGCTTCCTATTTCGCAACAAAGCATCCTTCACTCATGCTGCCAAACATACCCTCGTAAAACTGACTATCCTACCGATCCTTGACTTCGGCGATGTCATTTACAAAATAGCCTCCAACACTCTACTCAGCAAATCGGATCCAGTCTGTCACAGTGCCATCCGTTTTGTCACCAAAGCCCCATATACTACCCACCACTGCGACCTGTATGCTCTCGTTGGCTAGCCCTCGCTTCATATTTTTCATCTCCTGCTGCTGCTCGAAAGGACTTCTTCTCTTCTCTGACTTACTTGGCTGCTCTCTCAATAACCTAGATCCCTGCTTCTCTCACGTTTTTTTATACACAAGCATGATGATGTCAGCTCTGTAAAAATGCAAATGGAATGAGTTCATATTGCAAAAAATACTACTCACAGTGTGCATGAAACTGACCAAATGTACATCTTCAATTTGTATGGGGTATGATGGCCATTGACTCTAATTACCCCATGGTCATTGGCTCAACTTACCCCAAGGCAAAACTGTTGACAATATTAACTTATAGGGACCCCAACTGATGTATTAAACAATCTACTTTAATTAAAATACAAGCATCATTAAACCTATAACACAATCAATTAATTTGACTTTGTGAAAATATTTTTTACGGACCTCACTTGCTTACCACTTTTTCCATGTGATTTCTTCCATCACAGACTCCATGAAATGATGACCTCGTCCTAAATATTTGGTCACATGATTCCTTTTGTGTATGGATTCCTAGAAACAAGGGGTGGCTCAACTAACCAACTTGCCCACTCTCCCCCACTTTGATAGGTGAGTCAGCCTGACAGTCTGACCAACCCCTGCATTATTGAGTTGGTGGACATGTCCTCTCCTCTGTGAAGACCCGGCAGTGCTCAGGAGGGAGGGAGTATGCCAGGGTCAAGCTCAATGTGACAAGGCTCACAGGAGGAGGCCCTTCTCTCCATCTTCCATCTCGTAAAAAATAATTTTTATTTGCACTTTTTCCCTTTTATAGTCCTATTTGTGGGTGCGGAAAAGCATTTGAAGCAGTAAGAAAAAGAAAAATGTCTAAAGTCCCCTCTTTGGGGGATAGGGTCTGGGTTTTTTTTTAGGGAGAAGGTGGGTTTACGGGGGCTTCAAGCTTTGTAGGGTTCAGAGGTCACGTTCAGAAAGGAGAGAGGTGAGCCGTTTGGTGTTTTAAGGAGTTATTTTATATAGTGTTTGGGATGAAAGGTATTAGTTAAGTATGAAGTAGTGTTGTCTTTTAAAAGTGGTGGTCTCCAACAGACTGAGAAACAAGGAAGTAGTGGCTACTGGGGTCTCAGGAAAACGGAAAGGAGAACAGGCATGAAAACCCTGTTCATTGACATCCATGATTTGGAACATAAACCTCTAGAGTTATTACTATGGGGCTACAGCCCAGAGAAAAGGATTGTGGGTTTTAAAGTGCTGTGGAATTACAAAAAGCCATAGGCATTTACAGATAAGTGCATTGTGGGAATCTTGTGTTTTTCTTGGCCTGGTTGACTCAGTTATCCAAACACGCAGATTACGGCTCCTTCACCACTGCTTGTGGTACGGTGGGTGGTAGGATGGAGGAGAGGAAATTAACACCAGTAAGACAAACACAACCTACAATTTGTATTGCTCTTGTGGATGTTCCAAATTGTTCAAGACAAGGCAAAGATAATAAAAAACATCTCAGTAACTTTAGTTTCCCCAAATAACTGAGAGGATATCAAACTATTGTTTAAAAACCTCCCAGGCATGGTTGAATGGATTAGAAGTGTACCTTGCTACTAGAGAATCCTCTTATCACTGCTATACAATCAAAGGTCTTTGTTTACCGTTAGTAAATCATAATAATAGCCAATCCAATCAAAGCTGCAGGCCATATCTCTGTTTATTAGATTATTTGGTTGATTGTTCAAGCTTTTGCGTACATTATGGTCAGCTGGTCATGTCTGTATGATGAATATCTATCTGTATCTACTAATCTGGCCTGATAGGATCTCATAGGCAAAACTGGGGGAACACAACTCAAAGGTTAAAGGGTTTTTGAGGGTTGTGGCCTAACACGGTTCCATATCTGCCCTGCGACTGGTATACTTATGTAAGCAGAAACAATGATGAGTTTGTTTCTTTGCTCTGAAAATGATATTTGTCTGATAACTGCTGCAGGACATTATTTTTATGTCCTTAACAAAGTTACAGAATTGCCTAGATGTTGGAGTAAGCAGAATACTGCTGATTCCAATCTCAGGACTGTAATATCTACTGTGTTCTAGAGCAAAGAAGTTGTCTTGCTGCCTGTGCAGAATATGAATGTTACTGTAGGTAAGGATAAATTGTTTTGGAATTGGGATCAATATATTCTTAATTAGTTTGGCTGGTATAAAAACGTTTTGGATGTTTCTGAATAGAATACTAAACTCAGCAAAAAAATAAATGTCCTCTCACTGTCAACTGCGTTTATTTTCAGCAAACTTAGCATGTGTAAATATTTGTATGAACATAACAAGATTCAACAACTGAGACATAAACTGAACAAGTTCCACAAACATGTGAATAACAGAAAGTGAATACAAGTAACAGTCAGTATCTGGTGTGGCCACCAGCTGCATTAAGTACTGCAGTGCATCTCCTCCTCATGGACTGCACCAGATTTGCCAGTTCTTGCTGGGAGATGTTACCCCACTCTTCCACCAAGGCACCTGCAAGTTCCCGGACATTTCTGGGGGGAATGGCCCTAGCCCTTACCCTCCGATCCAACAGGTCCCAGACGTGCTCAATGGAATTGCGATTTGGGCTCTTTGCTGGTCATGACAGAACACTGACATTCCTGTCTTGCAGGAAATCACGCACAGAATGAGCAGTATGGCTGGTGGCATTGTCTTGCTGGAGGGTCATGCTGGAGGGTCATGTCAGGATGAGCCAGCAGGAAAGGTACCACATGAGGGAGGAAGATGTCTTCCCTGTAACGCACAGAGTTGAGATTGCCTGCAATGACATCAAGCTCAGTCTGATGATGCTGTGACACACTGCCCCAGACCATGACGGACCCTCCACCTCCAAATCGATCCCGCTCCAGAGTACAGGCCTCGGTGTAACGCTCATTCCTTCGAGATAAACGCGAATCCGACCATCACCCCTGGTGAGACAAAACCGCGACTCGTCAGTGAAGAGCACTTTTTGCCAGTCCTGTCTGGTCCAGCGACGGTGGGTTTGTGCCCATAGGCGATGTTGTTGCCGGTTATGTCTGGTGAGGACCTGCCTTACAACAGGCCTACAAGCCCTCAGTCCAGCCTCTCTCAGCCTATTGCAGACAGTCTGAGCACTGATGGGGGATTGTGCGTTCCTGGTGTAACTCGGGCAGTTGTTGTTGCCATCCTGTACATGTCCCGCAGGTGTGATGTTCGGATGTACCGATCCTGTGCAGGTGTTGTTACACGTGGTCTGCCACTGTGAGGACGATCAGCTGTCCGTCCTGTCTCCCTGTAGTGCTGTCTTAGGCATCTCACGGTACGGACATTGCAGGCCTCTTTAGTGTCCTAAGTTTTCATAACTGTGACCTTAATTGGCTACCGTCTATAAGCCGTTCCACAGGTGCATGTTCATTAATTGTTTATGGTTCATTGAACAAGCATGGGAAGCCATGTTTAAACTCTTCACAATGAAGAGCTGTGAAGTTATTTGCATTTTTATGAATTATCTTTGAAAGACAGGGTCCTGAAAAAGGGACGTTTCTTTTTTTTCTGAGTTTAGATTCAATTACAGTATGTTGTGCATGGTTGTACGGCAACTGCACCGCCCACAACCACAAAGCTCTCCAGAGGGTGGTGTGATCTGCCCAACGCATTACAGGGGGCAAACCTCCCGCCCTCCTGGACACCTACAGCACCCGATGCCATAGGAAGGCATTGCCTGTTCACCCTGCTATCATCCAGAAGGCGAGGCCAGTACAGGTGCATCAAAGCAGGGACCGAGAGACTGAAAGACAGCTTCTACCTCAAGGCCATCAGACTGCTAAACAGCCATCAGTGGCACATCAGAGGCTGCTGCCTATAGACATAGATTAGGAATCACCGGCCACTTTTAGAAATGGATCACTAGCCACTTTAATAATGTTTCCGTATCTAGCATTACTCATCTCATATGTATAAACTGCACTCCACAATATTCTACTGTATCTTAATCAATTTTAAATTGTGTTTACATATTGCATCACCCATTTCATATGTATATACTGTATTGTACTCTATACTACACCACTGACTGTTAAACAGCCATCTCCAGCACATCAGAGGCTGCTGCCAATAGACATAGATTAGGAATCACTGGCCACTTTAAGGAAATTAAACACTAGCCACTTTAATAACGTCTCCGTAAAACCCACAATCCTGGAAATGCATTTGCAGGTTGATCTACTTCTGTTCTGTAATTGGCACTGTGTGCTCTTTTCAAAGGACGGATCCCAGTCGTTTCAGGGCTATGGGATACAAGGGGTCGGGGGTGTTCTCCCGGGCATTTGGATGACAACCCAACTTGGGATGAGGAGGGCTTTTAGCGGGTGGAATAGTGGGGACCAATTAGCGGTTTACTTAGTAGCAATGCAAATATCATGGTACAGCTTTATAGACACTCAATCATCATGTTACTTGTTAATGGTACGTTTACAAACATATATTTTGATAAATAGAATTGAAAGTTGTGTCTCATTATGGTAAGTGGTGAAATAAGTATAGCCAGTTACAATTGTAATGGAATAGCAGATAATAAGAAAAGACTATCAGTATTTACCTGGCTAAAAGAGAAGGAATGTAATATCTATTGTTTACAGGAAACTCATTCAACAATTTTAGATGAAGTTTTGTGGAAAAAGGACTGGGCGGGTGAAATATATTTCTCCCATGGGCAAAGAAATTCAAAAGGGGTGACGGTTTTAATTAAAAGTAATTTTGATCCAAATGTGCAAATTGTCCAAACAGATCACCAACGTAGATGGATTATTTTAAATATGTTATTGGACAATAAACAGATATGGCTTATTAACATATACGGTCCAAATAATGATGATCCAAGCTTCTTTGTAAATATATATAAAAATGTATTAACTCTACAAGCAACACTATATTTATGGTGGGAGATTTTAATACGGTCTTAAATACCTCTATGGACCGGAAAGGAAATCACACTACAAACTATCACCCTCAGGCACTTATGGAAATCATGAATGTCATGGATATATTGGAATTAGTGGAAATAAATATGGAGACTTAAATACCCTGACCTAGTGAGATATACATGGCAGAGGCTTAAACAAGCTAGTCGTCTTGACTACTTTCTTATGCCATTCTCTATGGCACCAAAAGTTTAAAAAAGTGTTGATATGGGACAGAATGCGGTCGGATCATCACTTAATTGTCATATATATTACTCTTACAGAATTTCTACGTGGGCGAGGATATTGGAAATTTTATCAAAGCCTACTAGATGATACATTGTTTAGAACCAGGACAGAAGTATATATAACTGACTTTTTCAGACATAACATAGGTACAGCAGATCCCCTTAATGTATGGGACACTTTTAAATGTGCCGCCATGCAATTCAGTACTCATCTATAAAACAAAAGCAATTTAGATCGAAAGAGTCCATAATAACAAAGGAAATGAAAGGACAATACAGTTAGATAGCAATAAAAACTGTACCATAGAGGTACAGAATAAGTTAGAGGAAAAACAAAAAGAAATGGAGGAACTTATTCAAGAAAGATCCAGTGTAATATATTATAAAAATAAAGCAAACTGGATGGAATATAGAGAAAAATGTACCAAATCCTTTCTCAATCTTCAATATAGAAATGCTACCCACATTTCTTTATTGAAACTTGTTACAAATGATGGAGTCACGCATGATTCACAGAATTATATTTTGAAAGAGGAAGTAAAGTACTTTAAGAATATGTTTTCATTTCAGTCTCCTCCATCTCCACTAACTGAAACTAATTGTATGGATTTTTTTCCTAATAATAATGTAAAATTAACATCTGTACAGAAAGAGTCATGTGAAGGCCAAATTACAGAGGAGGAACTTCTTGATGCAATTGAAGCCTTTATTAGCTGGGAAAACTCTGGGGCTGGATGGCATACCAGTGGAAGTATACAAAACTTTTTTTGATATACTCAGAGGACCATTATTAGCATGTTTTAACCACTCCTATATAAATGGTAGATTATCAGACACGCAACAAGAAGGTCTGATATCATTATTACTGAAACAGGACCCAAGTGGTATATATAAAGATCCAGTCCATTAAAAGAATTGGAGACCTCTTACACTTCAGTGTTGTGATGCAAAAATCCTAGCAAAAAGCTTGGTGCATAGAATTAAAAAGATATTGTCAGATATTATTCATCCTAATCAGACAAGTTTTTTACATGGACGATACATTGGAGATAATATAAGACAAGTACTGGAAACAATATAATACTATGAAATATCGGGGACACCATGCCTGGTTTTCATAGCTGATTTTGAAAAATCTTTTGATAAAGTACGACTGGAGTTTATATATAAATGCCTATATATATATAAATGCCATCCAGCCCTGGAGTTTTCCCAGCTTTAAGGCTTCAATTGCATCAAGAATATAAAATGGGTTAAAGTTATGTATAGTAAACCTAGGTGTAAAATTGAATAATGGCTACATCTCAAGAAGTTTTAAACTATCTAGAGTAAAACAAGGTTGTCCACTATCGTCATATCTATTTATTATTGCCATCGAAATGTTAGCTGTTAAAATTAGATTAAATAATAATATTAAGGGATTAGAAATCCGTGGCTTTATTTCTAAGGTGTCATTGTACGCTGTTTCATGTTTTCTTTTAAAACCACAATTAGAATCTCTCCACGGCCTCAAAGAGTTAGCAAAAATAGATAAGATCTTGCTACCATGGAAAGGAAAATACCTATCTATTTGTGGAAAAATCACCCTAATTAACTCTTTAGTCATATCACAGTTTACCTATTCACTTATGGTTTTGCCTACACCTAGTGACCTGCTTTTTAAATTATATGAACAAAAAATATTAAATTTTATTTGGAATGGCAAGTCAGACAAAATGAAAAGGGCCAATTTATATAATGAATATGAAATCTGAGGGCAGAAATTATTAAATGTTAAAGCATTAGACCTCTCACTAAAGGCATCAGTATTACAAAAGTTATACTTAAATTCAAACTGGTTCTCTAGTAAATTGGTAAGAATGTCTCATTCTGTGTTCAAGAACGGCCTTTTCCCCTTTATTCAGATTACACCTGCTCATTCTCGGTTGTTTGAAAAGGAAATAATCTCCAAAATATTGTTATTTTTTAAACAAGCCTTAGAAAGTTGGTTACAATTTCAGTTTAATCCACCTGAAAAGACAGAACAAATAATACAACAAATATTGTGGTTAAACAAAATATACTAATTGGTAAAAAAAAAAAATCGAAGAAATGTTTAAAAAAGGTATAATTTTTGTGACTTACACAGACATGTGGAAATGTCTGCTCTACCCAAAATTACAAGCAACTAATTTCAGCATTACCACAAAAATGGAAGAGGCAAGTAGAAGGGGAAAAAAGTAAGGAACTTGTATGTTGGCCCTGTATTAAAGAACATAAATGGTTAAAGAAAAGTGTGATAAATAAAAACATATACCAATTTCATTTAAGGACCAAAGAACGAATAGCTGTGCCATTTAAATTGCAAAATAATTGGGAAGAGACTCTCGATGTATCCATTCCATGGAATTGATACGCAAAACAACGCCGGATTCAAAACTTCTAATTTTTCAATTTAAGTTACTAAAATTCTTGCAACCAATAGAATTGTATATATATGGGGGATACAATCTTCCCAGCTCTGCAGATTTTGCTGTGAGGAGGCAGATTCATTAGATCATTTATTTTGGTATTGTCCATATGTAGCTTGTTTTTGGTCACAGGTCCAGGAATGGCTGAAGAATTGCAACATTTGCCTAGAACTAACGCTGCAGATAGCAATACTAGGTGATTTGAAAAGCCATAGTCAATCAATCAGTAATATAATAATTATTTTAGCAAAAAAATATATTTTTTATTTACAATCTGTAGAAGTTTTGAGAATAGAAAGGTTCAGTACTTTGTGAAGCATCACAGCACAGTTGAAAAATATATGGCAAATAGAAATCCAAAATGAATGGTGTTGAAAGATAGATGGGAGGGGTTGAATGGAGCTGAAGGGTGGGACTAATAACAAGATATACGGGATCTGTAAAATGTATATAGTTCAGAATTTTTGTGAAATAGCACAGTTACAAATAGAAATCAAACTGGATGGACATCAGAAATAGAGGAAGGATAAAAACAAACAAAATATAACTATTGTAAAATAGATGTGTCGGTAAAAAGTGTATATAAGATGCATAAACTGAAGGTAGAAGCCTATGTGTTATTGTTTATTAGTTTACTCCAATTGGGGGAAGGGTGGTAGGGTTTGTGGGGAATAATAAAGGTATATACTAAAAAAAGTATGTATGTCTATATAGGTATGTGTATGTATATATGTGTTTGTATATGTATATATTTACCCCCCCAAAAAAAAAAAAAAATAATATAATAATAATACTAATCTCATTACTCATCTCATATGTATAAACTGTACACTATACTATTCTCCGGTATCTTAGTCATTTTAATTGTGTGTAAATATTGCATCACCCATCTCATTTGTATATACTGTATTCTATACTATGCCACTGTATCTTAGTCCAGTTCTGCTCTGACATGTATGTACAGTGGGGAAAAAAAGTATTTAGTCAGCCACCAATTGTGCAAGTTCTCTCACTTAAAAAGATGAGAGAGGCCTGTAATTTTCATCATAGGTACACTTCAACTATGACAGACAAAATGAGGGAAAAATCCAGAAAATCACATTGTAGGATTTTTATGAATTTATTTGCAAATTATGGTGGAAAATAAGTATTTGGTCAATAACAAAAGTTTATCTCAATACTTTGTTATATACCCTTTGTTGGCAATGACAGAGGTCAAACGTTTTCTGTAAGTCTTCACAAGGTTTTCACACACTGTTGCTGGTATTTTGGCCCATTCCTCCATGCAGATCTCCTCTAGAGCAGTGATGTTTTGGGGCTGTCGCTGGGCAACACAGACTTTCAAAGATTTTCTATGGGGTTGAGATCTGGAGACTGGCTAGGCCACTCCAGGACCTTGAAATGCTTCACGAAGCCACTCCTTCGTTTGGCGGTGTGTTTGGGATCATTGTCATGCTGAAAGACCCAGCCACGTTTCATCTTCAATGCCCTTGCTGATGGAAGGAGGTTTTCACTCAAAATCTCACGATACATGGCCCCATTCATTCTTTCCTTTACACGGATCAGTCGTCCTGGTCCCTTTGCAGAAAAACAGCCCCAAAGCATGATGTTTCCACCCCCATGCTTCACAGTAGGTATGGTGTTCTTTGGATGCAACTCAGCATTCTTTGTCCTCCAAACACGATTTAGTTGAGTTTTTACCAAAAAGTTATATTTTGGTTTCATCTGACATTCTCCCAATCCTCATCTGGATCATCCAAATGCTCTCTAGCAAACTTCAGACGGGCCTGAACATGTACTGGCTTAAGCAGGGGGACACGTCTGGCACTGCAGGATTTGAGTCCCTGGCGGCGTAGTGTGTTACTGATGGTAGGCTTTGTTACTTTGGTCCCAGCTCTCTGCAGGTCATTCACTAGGTCCCCGTGTGGTTCTGGGATTTTTGCTCACCGTTCTTGTGATCATTTTGACCCCACGGGGTGAGATCTTGCGTGGAGCCCCAGATCGAGGAAGATTATCAGTGGTCTTGTATGTCTTCCATTTCCTAATAATTGCTCCCACAGTTGATTTCTTCAAACCAAGCTGCTTACCTATTGCAGATTCAGTCTTCCCAACCTGGTGCAGGTCTACAATTTTGTTTCTGGTGTCCTTTGACAGCTCTTTGGTCTTGGCCATAGTGGAGTTTGGAGTGTGACTGTTTGAGGTTGTGGACAGGTGTCTTTTATACTGATAACAAGTTCAAACAGGTGCCATTAATACAGGTAATGAGTGGAGGAGTTACAGGTCTGTGAGAGCCAGAAATCTTGCTTGTTTGTATGTGACCAAATACTTATTTTCCACCATAATTTGCAAATAAATTCATTAAAAATCCTACAATGTGATTTTCTGGATTTTTTTTCCTCATTTTGTCTGTCATAGTTGAAGTGTACCTATGATGAAAATTACAGGCCTCTCTCATCTTTTTAAGTGAGAGAACTTGCACAATTGGTGGCTGACTAAATACTTTTTTTCCCCACTGTATATATATTCTTAATCCATTCCTTACTTAGATTTACATGTATTGTGGGTATATGTTGTGAAACTGTTAGATATTACTTGTTAGATATTACTGCACTGTCAGAGCTAGAAGCACAAGCATTTTGCTACACCCTCAATAACTTCTGCTAAACACGTATGTCACCAATACATTTGATTTGATTTTGATTTGATGGTGGACCTTTTTCTCCATCTGCGAATACAACCTTGTCCGGCTGGGGAAATGATTCTCTTAAGAGTGATTAGAATAGATAAGATTAGATTAGTTTCAAATAGATTAGCGATTGTTTGGGGATAAACACCCAATATCATCCCCTCATGTAATCCTAGCGTTACTGTCTCCATTCTAATCCATAAAAAGGATTGCTGAGGAGGCAGGCAGGGGAGAGGAAAGAAGATGCTGAGACATTGTAATCCCTGCTCTCCAGGGTTCAGGTCATTCCGTAGTGTCCCTCCCTCCTAGGATGTGTCAGATTAAACCCAGTGGGTGTCCAGATTCCCTCCTCATGGGATGACCCCCTTGGGGTCACCACCTATCCTCAGCCCACCTTCACGACAAGGACCACAATCTGACCAATGATACATGATAGATATATACTGTATGTAATGTACCGTCAAGAAGGTTTCAACAATTTTTTATTTGTGTAACTCAATAGGTTTGGTTGAGCATCATGACATAGGGCCATCAATAGGTTTGTTTGAGCGTTATGACATAGGGCCATCAATATGTCCACTGACATGCTTGATCTGCTTCTTGGCTGTCATTCTTTGACATTGAGTCAGTTTGTCAATGCTGCACAGTGGGCTCAGGAGGCAGTCTTAGGGAATTGAAAGTAAACCATATTTCACTGGCCAGAGAGCTTCAACTTTATTTATTTGACTTGAGAATTTGTGACACAAAAGCTGTTGCATCACTTCTCAGGAGCTCCGTAAGTCCTTCCCACATGGAGAAATGAAATGTGTGGTCCAGCTGAATTAAAATGGCCCGGCCGTCTCCCCTTCCTGAGCCGCTGGAGCCCGCACACACGCAGCCAATCAATTCCCTTCTCTTCTATCAATCCATACCCCGAACGCTTTTCCTCCTTCTGTGAATAAACTGCAGTGAGAGCCCGGCAGCAACCCAACACTCCATATCACTCTCTCAATGATGAGCTGCTTCAAATAGACAAGATTGACTCACCGCTGGCTTTCACTTGGGAACATGTCTACCTCACTTAAAAATGAACATAACCCGGAATAGTGTGGTGTATCTGTGGAAAGGAAAGGATGCTGAAGGCTGTGGATTATGAGGCAGCTCTGTGCATATAGTAAGATGCTATTGCCAGTTGCACTAATCAATCCCATTTGTAAATGGAAATATAGTATGATGAATTTCCTATGCTACTCAATTGCCTGAGGCACTTCCACTTACTAATAATAATATTATTATACAAACTGCATACATATCTCAGCTACCATTACACACTGTAACTGTAAAATGGCGCTGGAGGGAATAGCAGACGTTTTACAGGCTCCTGACCAATTGTGCTATTTTATGTCTTTTTTTGTGTTGATCTTAACTTTTTTGTACATAATGTCTCCACCTAAAAGATCTCCTGGACATCAGAATTGCGATCGCTAACCCTGATTTGGAGCCTTCATTTCTCAGAGCAAGAATAGACTGTCGAGTTTCAGTAGAAAGTTAATTGTTTCTGGCCATTTTGAGCCTGTAATCGAACCCACAAATGCTGACTCTCCAAATACTCTATTAGTCTAAAAAGGCCAGTTTTATTGCTTCTTTAATCAGGACAACGGTTGTCAGCTGTGCTAACATAATTGCAAAAGGGTTTTCAAATGATCAATTAGGCTTTTAAAATTATAGACTTGGATTAGCTAACACAACGTACCATTTGAACACAGGAGTGATGGTTGCTGATAATGGGCCTCTGTATGCCTATGTAGATATTCCATAAAATATCTGTTGTTTCCAGCTACAATAGTCATTTATAACATTAACAATGTCTACACTGTATTTCTGATCAATTTGATGTTATTTTAATGGACCAAAAATTTGCTTTTCTTTAAAAAACAAGGACATTTCTAAGTGACCCCAAACTTTTGAATGGTAGTGTAAATCTTTTTACATCAGCCGATGTCACAAAGTGCTATACAGAAACCCAGCCTAAAACCCCAAACCACAAGCAATGCAGATGTAGAAGCACGGTGGCTAGGAAAAACTCCCTAGAAAGGCAGGAACCTAGTATTAAACCTAGAGAGGAACCAGGCTCTGAGGGGTGGCCAGTCCTCTTCTGGCTATGCCGGGTGGAGATTATAACAGTACATGGCCAAGATGTTCAAACATTCATAGATGACCAGCAGAGTCAAATAATAATAATCACAGTGGTTGTAGAGGGTGCAACAGGTCAGCACCTCAGGAGTAAATGTCAGTTGGCTTTTCATAGCCGATCATTCAGAGTTAGAGACAGCAGGTGCTGTAGAGAGAGAGAGTCCAAAACAGCAGGTCCGGGACAAGGTAGCACGTCCAGTGAACAGGTCAGGGTTCCATAGCCGCAAGCAGAACAGTTAAAACTGGAGCAGCAGCATGACCCGGTGGACTGGGGACAGCAAGGAGTCATCAGGCCAGGTAGTCTTGAGGCATGGTCCTAGGGCTCAGGTTCTCAGAGAGAAGAGAGAAAGAGAGAAAGAGAGAACGAGAGAGAGAGAGAGAGAGAGAGAGAGAGAGAGAGAGAGAGAGAGAGCGGGAGAGAGAGAGAGAGAGAGAATTAGAGGGAGTATACTTAAATTCACACAGGACACCAGATAAGACAGGCGAAATACTCCAGATATAACAGACTGATCCGAGCCCCCCGACACATAAACTATTGCAGAATAATTACTGGAGGCTGAGACAGGAGGGGTCAGGAGACACTGTGGCCCCGTCTGACGATACCCCCAGACAGGGCCAACCAGGCAGGATATAACCCCACCCACTTTGCCAAAGCACAGCCCCCACACCACTAGAGGGATATCTTCAAACCACCAACTTACTACCCTGAGACAAGGACGAGTATAGCCCACAAAGATCTCCCCCATGGCACAAACAGACAGAATTTTATGGGGATGTTTTGTATGCTAATTCGATTTCTGGAGAGGACATCGACTCTAGGGGTTATTTAAACACATATGTGATTTTGTCCAAATACTTTTGGTTCGTTAAAATGGGAGGACTAAATACAAAAACGGTTAATCCGCTGAAAAACGGTTCATCCGCTGATCCTCAACACTGGGGCCCCACAAGGGTGCGTTCTCAGCCCTCTCCTGTACTCCCTGTTTACCCATGACTGCGTGGCCAAGCACGCATCCAACTCAATCATCAAGTTTGCTGACGACACTACAGTGGTAGGCTTGATTACCAACAACGACGAGATGGCCTACAGAGAGGAGGTGAGGGCCCTCGGAGTGTGGTGTCAGGAAAATAACCTCTCACTCAATGTCAGCAAAACAAAGGAGATGATCGTGGACTTCAGGAAACAGGAGAGGGAGCACCCTATCCACATCGAGGGGACAGTAGTGGAGAGGGTGGAAAGTTTTAAGTTCCTCGGTGTACACATCACAGACAAACTGAATTGGTCCACCCACACAGACAGCGTGGTGAAGAAGGCGCAACAGCGCCTCTTCAACCTCAGGAGGCTGAAGAAATTCGGCTTGTCACCAAAATCACTCACAAACTTTTACAGATGCACTATCGAGAGCATCCTGTCGGGCTGTATCACCGCCTGGTACGGCAACTGCTCCGCCCACAACCGTAAGGCTCTCCAGAGGGTAGTGAGGACTGCACAGCGCATCACCGGGAAACCTACCTGCCCTCCAGGACACCTACACCACCCGATGTCACAGGAAGGCCAAAAGATCATCAAGGACAACAACCACCCGAGCCACTGCCTGTTCACCCCGCTATCATCCAGAAGGCGAGGTCAGTACAGGTGCATCAAAGCTGGGACCGAGAGACTGAAAAACAGCTTCTACCTCAAGGCCATCAGACTGTTAAACAGCCATCACTAACATTGAGTGGCTGCTGCCAACATACTGACTTAAATCTCTAGCCACTTTAAACATAGGAATTGGATGTAACAAATGTATCACTAGCCACTTTAAACAATTTTGTATATAATGTTTACGTATCCGACATACTCATATCAAATGTATACACTGTACTCTAAACCATCTACTGTATCTTGCCTATGCCGCTCGCCATCGACCCAAATCTCTAGCCACTTTAATAATTATAACTGGATGAAATAATGTATCACTAGCCACTTTAAACAATGCCATTTATATAATGTTTACATATCCTACATTACTCATCTCATATATATATATATATGTGTATATACTGTACTCCATACCATCTACTGCATCTTGCCTATGCCGGTCAGCCATCGCTCATCCATATATTTATATGTACATACTCGTATTCATTCCTTTACTCTTGTGTGTATAAGGTAGTTGTTGTGAATTTGTTAGATTACTTGTTAGATACTACTGCATGGTCGGAACTAGAAGCACAAGCATTTCGCTACACTCGCATTAACATCTGCTAACCATGTGTATGTGACAAATAAAATTTGATTTGATTTGATTTGATATGAAAATACCCTCAAATTAAAGCTGTCTCCACTTTAACTCCATAGTCATTGTACCATTTCAAATGCAGTACAGAGCCAAAAAAAAAAAATACTTTTGGACTTCACTGTATATTTACTTGAATCTTTCAAATCCATAATTCACGGATTTTAACATAAGTTATTAAGGCATGTAGAGACACTAACCAAGCATTAGCACATTGAATAACAGCTTTCTAAGTGATTTCAAATATGAGTTATTAATCTGTTATTAAACTGACCCTGTGTTACTTTGTTCCCCGTTCTCCAATACAAATGTTTTATCTGTTGTTTGTTTTCTCAGGCAATCCCATGTCTTTTGTAACACTGGACAGTGATGTATGTAGTCTCCATCAGCAGAAGAAACCTGAGTGGCCGTCGATCTCTTTCCTCCATGTGAAGCCAACAGAAATGACTCCGGTGACCTGCAAGTGTAATTACGAGTGCGTCTGATCCGAGGACATTCTCCCCTTCTCCTCGGGCTTTGGCACGAGTGGCGGAGAGGGTCACTGCTTAATAATGAACAGGTCGAGCCTCCTGTAACGGATACATGCACCTGCTTTGTGCATCAGTCAATTACCTAATTAGAACTCTCCCTCAGGGGAAAACCAATACCTGGGCCTGGAGCCGCCGCTGGTCCCCCACCTCCTCCTCCATGTGAACGGACGCGGCGAGCCACCGACCAGACAAACAGCTACCTGTGTGTGTATAGAACAAACGAAGTGGGAGCAGTGTGGATTTGCACAGATCGGGTACCGCTCATGGGAAATTGTGTGCAGCTTCTCTCTAAGATTATGATTGACCAGAAGAAGGGCTACAAGCCGCTCCTCATCCTGCACTGGCCTGAGAAAGTTATCCATGCTCCCCAGGGGTTAGGGACTACTTTAGAGGGTACTCACCTGGACAGGTGGGCGCCTCCTGTGGGGCTGATTGATGGTGTCCAGGGCTGGTCAGGGCTTGACACTGCTGGCCTGCCTGGCCGAGCGAGCTGCAGTACAGGCCCAGAGACACTTAAGCCAATCAGGGACAGCTCTGCGGTGATTAAGCTGCTCACTTTGGCCTCTGGAGAGGGAAGAGAGGGAAGAGTGATGGGGCTCTGGGCTCTGGGAGGGGAGAGGGCCGCTCAGGATCACTCTAATGTAGAGGCTATACATCTTCATCTCAACTCCCACATGCCTCCTGCACGCCATCGCCTCCCCCGGCCCTAGCTCCTCACCCCCCCTCACCCCCAGGCCTTGTCACTCAGGCAAATACACCTCTTCTCCCTCCCCTGCTAGTCCTGATGCACAGCCAAACAACACCCATACACGCATGGGATGTTTTACAACACAGCTAAATCAATTTCTGCTTATTAATAACAACTATGGTGTAAATCATGGAGATGGGTGGAGGAAATCTGTAGAGGGGAAGAAAGGAGATTGAAGTGGGAGGGGCATGTTCCTAAAAATGTATTTTCACACAGAACTATTATGTTATTGGGGCTCAGTGGGAATGGAGATGTAGAGATGTATTACCTGTTAATGCGGCTGTGTGCACTGGAAAAGCATTGGAAAAGCAAAAGGGTTTCTGGATACATGTGTGTTTGAAGAACACTAAAAACCAAGAGAATGGCCAATAATTAGTCGTTTTCAGTGGTCTGTTTGTGAATCTGATTGTTTGTATCATGTTTCTAAGGATGAGGAAAATGTAATTTACGGTATTTGAAATACGTCATGTGTTGTTTATTCATGATCACAGGAAGATGCAGTACAAAAGGAATTACACTTCGGGGTCCTTTTTCCATATTTCCTCTACCAAAGCATCACTATGCTAAGGTCTACAGATGGAGGTGAGCAGGTCACCACAGGCATACATCCTTGCGCCTGGAGATCTGTCCTGCCTCCTGCCTCAGCGGAGTGCTTGTAGACTTCTAGCTTCTAATAAAGCTAACGCAGTAATGTAAAGGCAGGGCGATTAATGAGAGAACTCTGCCTGTGACATCTCAGACACCCTAATGTTGGGAGAGACGCTCCCTCCCTGCGTTTTAATCCATCACCGGCCACCATAACCCATTTATGGCATGACGCTTTATTTTGATCTCCTCTGGTGGCGTGACCACACAGACACTTAGAGAGAAAGTGCTGTACTGTCTAGAAGGAGAGAATGCCCAGACCCCATCTAGACTTGGGGATGCATTCTATTTTGCAGCTATTGAAATGTATGCTGCAGTACAGTAGGGACATTGTAGTAACACTACTTGTTCCAGTAGTAACATTATGTTGGGGTAGTAAACAATGCTGCCTACTACTGAAGCAGCGCTGGTCACATCGTGATTGAAAAATGAAATACTGGGGCCATTTTAAATTTGACAGTGTTTTGCCTTTTTGCCATTTCTTAAAAGTCTGATCCCATATTTCTTGCCTAGCTAGTTATTTAGAACTAGTAAGTCACGCTCAAAGGCCCACTGTGACATGCTCTAATTGAACAGGTTAACTCGGTTTCCAGGCCCCTGTTGTCTAACTTGCAAAAACCTTGTCTTGTTTTGATTCTAATGGTAGCATGATACTACACTAACATGGATACGTCCCTGAGGTCCACCATCAGAGCCCTGTTACAGCCAGGGGGTGTAGGCAAACCATGCAAGCCACGCATTCACTGCATTTTTCATGAGGGGGAACGAGCCCTCTGTGTGCAATATTTATGATCCGCGCTCATGAATTCAAAAACAATACTTGACTTCTCACTGCAGGTCGCGAGGAGGAATTGCAGCTGCCAGGGGTTTGTATTTGGCCCAAGAAGGCCCCTCTTAAGCTGAGCTCCAGGATGCAGTGTGGAGCCGTTGCAGGTCTTTGTTGGGCTCCACAGTGTGTTCCGGGATTACTCTTTCTTTCTTGCTCTGGGAGGAGTGAAGGTCTCTCTCTCTCTCTCTCTCTCTCTCTCTCTCTCTCTCTCTCTCTCTCTCTCTCTCTCTCTCTCTCTCTCTCTCTCTCTCTCGCTCTCTCGCTCTCTCTCTGAAGCACCCCTGTTTGTTATGTCACAGTGTAACTGTGGTGTCAATCAAGAGATCTATGAGCTCACTTCCTCTAAACCAGGTAGATTGACTCCTTAAGAGTTACTGGAGGCCTCACTTCCATTAGCCACTCCCAACTGCAAATTAACTTAAAGGTTTTCAGGTCAATAGGTAATTTGCATGTCAATGTCCTCTCTCTTCTTTTCCCAAACATTCAGCTGACACCTGTAATTCCTCATTCAGTCAAGAGTGCTCTGTGTGTTTTGTTGCACCCGAGCTGATTTGCTGTGTGACAACAACAAAAATCCTGACATATTTTTAAGGCTTGTCTGAAACAAGAGACTTTAGGCTCACCAAGCCCAAGTCCGCAATTGTTTGTTTTGATGATTGTAATTTTGACAGGAACACAAAATATTTGGTTCTGTTTTGCATTGCAGTCATTCCACTTGTCATACTGTATCTGATTATCAACCAAAACCATTCGATTCAATGTAATATACCATCATTGACAGTTCTAAATACAGCAAAACCTTTGGATCAAAACAAACTGGAGCAATAAGGTGATTGGACAGCGTTAGCGTGTAGTTAGCGTGTTAGTCATCAGTTACAGGCCATGATGTTCTGCTCTGACAACCATTTACTGCAGGAAGCATTAGTTAAGGAATATGTCAATATTGTGGGTGACTATGTCAAGTAATCATAATTAATATTGTTTTCTAAATTACATGAAAAATGGCTCAAAACAGTTTGGGACATTGAAAAAAATACTTTGGCTACACTACACTTGTGGATAGGATTTGTCTGATAACGGTTGAATTTACATTGTAATAAATCATCATATTTCCCCATGCTTTCATTTGAATAATGGCGATTTATTGTATGTCCTAATATGACATTTAATGAAACTGTCCATCTTACAATCAATAGATTGCTTGGTGTTTCTGATTACCAATTATCCTTTCACCAGTCATCCATCTGTCATCGTCATATGCTCCGTTCGTGACCGTTATTTACTTAGCTGCCTCTCATAAGTGGCGTGGATCATGTTCATTCAAATCCAAGGGAATTAAAATCACGGGAGGAACTAGCAGGAGCCATTTTGAAAATAGTAGGGAGGAGGGATATATTTGAAGCAGTGGCTAAAATCCACCTGAATGCCTGACCTGACCTCACTGGGAGGGAGGAAGGGAGGCCTGGATGAAGGATGAGGCTAGTCTGGCCAGATCAGCAGTTTAGGACATGGGGATTACTACTATTTATGTATCATGATATTGGACAAAAGGATTTGTGCTGTTCCTGGGGAATCTGGTTAGGGGGATCACGGTGGCTCTAACATTTATCCCCCTTCCCCCCTGAGCATCTACGTATGTCAGAACTTTCTCTCTCTTGCTCTGTATTTGACCTTTGTCCCTTGTTCCTCTCCAGCAAATCCTATAACTGCCCTGCCAGCCAGCCCACTATCCAGCTAGCCTGCTAGCCTGTTATACAGCTAGCCTGTTATCCCACCCACTCCACAAGCTAACCTGTTAAAGCTAGCCTGTTACCAAGCTGATCTTGAAAGCTAGCCTGTCTTTAATAATGTTTGCATACAGTTTTACCCACTTCATATGTATATCCTGTGTTATAGTCAAGGCTCATTCTATACTGTATAACCGGACTTATTCTAACATATTTCTTAATTCCTTTCTTTTTATTTGGGGGGATTTGAGTCTATTGTTTTGTATTGTTAGGTATTACTAACACTGTCGGTGCTAGGAACATAAGCATAACATCAGCAAAATATGTGTATCCAACCAATAACATTTGATTTGTTATCCCACCCCCCAGGTAGCTTGTTAGCCAGCTTGCCTGTTAGCTTGCCTTACCAGACCTGTGCTTTAGCAGCATCAGATGTCATCCAATGGAGACAAAGTGAGTCAAACAAACCTGCCGGACAGACCTCTGAGGAAGAGACCTTGCTGCACACTGAAGTGCTATGAGTGCGTGGGAGTCGTCTTACAAGAAACACTTATTGCGTTTTGTATTGAGCATGATGTTATGAAAAATTAATGCCGCTATTGTGGTGTTTTCTGCTGTGTGTGTGAGCATATGTGAGAGCAAGCATGAACCTGCTCATGTGTTTTTGTTTGTACGTGTGTATGTTTGTGTGTACATGTGGCTGCGTTTACAAAGGCAGCCCAATTCAGCTTTTTTGTTTTCACTAATTGGTCTTTTGACCAATCAGATCAGCTCTGAAAAGATCTGATGTGAAAAGATAGGATTTGATTGGGAAAAATGATTGGGAAAAAATATATCAGAATTGGGCTGCCTGTATAAACGCAGCCTGTGTGTCTGTATTTGAAAGTCAGAGGAGAATACACAGTGAGCTTTGCATAATCATATATCATGGAGGTCTCCAGCTCCTGTGGGTTGATGTGCGGATCAAAGTACCCAATAAGTCGATGGTTGATTCCCGGCTGCTGTATTAGCAATCGTTACTGCACAGGTCTCTCTCCATTTACTGCCTTACAGCTCTACAGTATATTCCCCTAGGTTAGTATGCATGTTACTCCGCTATTGACAAAGCAATAGTGTAAAAAAACCATACCAAAAGTGAACCAATATGTACACACAACAATACAGCAGAAAGCAAAGAAAGCCAAGCAGAGCAACATGACACAATATTCAAGGTGATTTAAAATGAGCTCCTTTAGTTTTCATTGAACAATTGTGCAGAACATCCCTATACAGACAAGTATCTATTTTTCTTATGTTATGCAGTTACTAAGCCCTTCTGAGTAATATTTCAATCAATATGCATACCATATTAGGAATGTATTCCATGGTAGCAATTTGAGGACATGGAAATATAAGGTCAGTTATTAGAAGAGAAAAAACATAGCCTCTGTAAGCCAAGAAATGTCTCAGCCTAATTTCAAAACGTTTATTTTGGAAATAAGTAGACCATGTATTGAATAAACTATCATGGATTATTTATATTAGATAAAAGGAAATCTCATGAAAATGGACTACAAAGAAGCAATGTCCCTTAAAATGTTCATAAATGGAAGTTTGCAAATCATGTGGTCTGATATTGAATCAGCCAGAATTAAGTGCATTTATTTTGACCCCTTTTATCGGTTTAAATGTTATTAAACATACCCCAATGACCCATTCAATCCAGCTTGTTCATCTCAACAATACACTGCTTCTACATTAGTGTTGCTATCTAAATTAATTAATTTCTAGCAATGACTATGAAAGAAAATTACAATAAAAAGAAAATGACCATAAAATATAATTACCTTAATAACTGGACATAGTTGCATGTTCTTGTCATAAAGTGCCCTTATATTACTATAATGGGGAGAAACTATTACACAATAACCTTTGTCAAACTTCAGTGTGAGCATTACAAAGGAGCTGATTGTGGACTACAGGAAAAGGCGGGCCGAACAGGCCCCCATTAACATCGATGGGGCTGTAGTGGAGCGGGTCGAGTTTCAAGTTCCTTGGTGTCCACATCACCAACAAACTATCATGGTCCAAACACACCAAGACATTCGTGAAGAGGGCACGACAAAACCTTTTCACCCTCAGGAGACTGAAAAGATTTGGCATGGGTCCCCAGATCCTCAAAAAGTTCTACAGCTGCACCATCGAGAGCATCCTGACCGGTTGCATCACCGCCTGGTATGGCAACTGCTCGACATCTGACCGTAAGGCGCTACAGAGGGTAGTGCGTACTGCCCAGTGCATCACTGGTGCCAGGCTTCCTGCCATCCAGGACCTATGAAATAGGCAGTGTCAGAGGAAATCCCATAAAATTGTCAGAGACTCCAGTCACCCAAGTCATAGACTGTTTTCTCTGCTACTGCACGGCAAGCGGTACCGGAGCGCCAAGTCTAGTACCAAAAGGCTCCTTAACAGCTTCTACCCCCAAGCCGTAAGACTGATGAAAATGTTATCAAATGGCCACCGGACTATTTACATTATCCCCCCATTTGTTTTGTACACTGCTGCTACTCGCTGTTCATTATCTATGCATAGTCCCTTTACCCCTACCTACATGTACAAATGACCTCGACTATCCTGTACCTCCGCACACTGACTCGGTACTGGTACCCCCTGTATATTTTTACTTTAGTTTATTTGGTCATTATTTTCTCAACTCTTCTTGAACTGCGCTGTTGCTTAAGGGCTTGTAAGTAAGCATTTCATGGTAAGGTCTACACTTGTTGTATTCGACGCATTTGACAAATAAAGTTAGATTTAATTTGATTTGAAAAAAAGAAAAGAGTTTTCAAAGGTCTTTCTCTTCTAAAGATACTGTAGAAGCAAAATAAAACGGTTTCATTTTAATTCAAATTGTTTCTCTGACACGTGCTTTGGGTCAAATGAGAGAGGTGTCTAGGTCCTGTGCAGAGAGATGTCAAGGTTCTGTGCAGAGAGGTGTCTAGGTTCTGTGCAGAGAGGTGTCTCGGTCCTGTGCACAGAGCTGTCTAGGTTCTATGCAGAGAGATGTCTAGGAACTGTGCAGAGAGATGTCTAGGTCCTGTGCAGAGTGGTGTCTAGGTCCTGTGCAGAGAGATGTCTAGGTCCTGTGCAGAGAGGTGTCTAGGTCCTGTGCAGAGAGGTGTCTAGGTTCTGTGCAGTGAGGTGTCTAGTTTCTGTGCAGAGAGGTGTCTAGGTTCTGTGCAGAGAGGTGTCTAGGTCCTGTGCAGAGAGGTGTCTAGGTCCTGTGCAACATGTCAATGCCGTAGCAAAAGAACATCTAATGCAAAATAGGTCAAATGATAAAAAGATGCGTTTTAGAAAGATGCGTCACATACTAGTTAGATCATTCACAGCTGAGCTGGAATTGGAAACAGTGTTGGCCTGACCCCTGGGAACTGGGGTGTAACCCTTTACGTTGTGCACCGTCACTTGAAGCACAGCCTGGTTCTGAATCAACAGGGTCAAGTGAAGGAAATAGTCAGGACCGGCTGGCAGAAATCAGATCTGGCCAACCAGAGAGAGATCAGGCGGTAAATATTCTGTCTGCTTCTGACACAGCCAGGAGCCGATGCACTGCTGCTCTGGAAGGAGGGTCCCCCCCCCAGCCTTGTGACATGAGTCGTGGCAGAGGTCACAATCTCCTGTTAACAACCTTCTCTGGCATTGCTTAACACAGAGGCATACATACCCTGCTGCACCACTTAGCTCACACACACAGGCACGCACACACGCACGCACAAACACAAGCTAACATTGACAAATACACACACATTGACAAACACTCACTTTAGCCAGTACTCGGGGGCAACCGCCTATTGAATGTAGCTTGTTTGACTTGGAGTTTCCATGTGACTTTAAAGATCGTAAAGTTCTTGGGTGGATGTATCTGAACATTAGGAGCTTACTTCCTAAACTGGACTACATCAAGATCTGGGCTATGCAGACAAATCCGGATATTCTGGTATTTGGATCTCTGGGAACATTCTGGACTCTGACATTAATAGTGATGGTTATCATGCGTTCAGAGCTGAAAGACAGGGTAGAGGTGGTGGAGTGGACATTTTTATGAAAACAAATTTCTTTACTGAAATGAAAACAAATCTCTTTACTGAAATCCATTTCCCTTGCCCAAAATATTTGAGCTACTATCTTTAAGCCTTTTTCTGGGAGAAATGCATCCCTAACTGTTATAGGGGTCTATCATCCTCCCTCTGCTAACCTTTGGACACTCAAGGAGTTAACTAGTTTGTTGTCTTCTTTTACTGAATCAGAATTTCTTATCTGGGTGACCTAAATTATGATTGGGAAATGCAGGCTTCAGACAATCTAAAAGACATGTGTAATGATCTAAACCCAACCCAGCTGGTGACTAAGCCTTCACGGCCCAACCCTAGAGGTCCTTCAAAGTCAACTCTGTTAGATCTTATTTTAACAAATACACCAGAGAAATATGTTTCTAATTGTGTCTTCGCCTAAAAAAATTCAAAAAATTAAGGGTTAAATGTAGATCGAATGCCTGGTGTACCCAGGAATTATCAGAAGTCATTCATAAAACTGATGATGCTTGGGTCAAGGCCAGGAACACAGGCTTAGGCCTGGACCGACAAGCTTTTAAGCAACTGAGGAATCATTGTGTAAAACAAATCAGAAAGGCTAAATCTGATTATTATGTAACCGCTCTTTCAGATTGTAATGGGAACCCGGCAAAATTCTGGAAAACTGTCAAATCCCTGAAGGGTTCGACTTCCTCCTCTCTGCCACAACAAATTAATTTAGGCACTGCTCATTACAATTTTTTTTGCCATCATTGATGCATTTAATCACCATTTTATTTCTGCGGGCTATCTCTATGAAATAACTTATAAGCCTTTTCACAATGATATTGGGCTCGATGCTGATAGGGGAAACTTGCTGAATGATCAGAGAAATTATAGCCAAAGCTTTTCTTTAAAGCTATTTACAGAAGTCCTGGATGCTTTGCTAGCAATAGACAAGAAATCCACAGGAGCTGACCAATTGGATCCTGGTCTGCTTAAGTGTGCAGCGCCCATCATTGTTGGCTCAATAACGCACGTTTCTTTTTTCACATTGTTATCAGGAAGTATTCCCAAAATATGGAAATCAGCTCTTGTGCTACCACTCGATAAGATCTTCATAATTATCGCCCCATTTCAAGACGTTCTTGTCTAGCTAAGATTCTTGAATCCTTGGCAAATGTACAACTTTGCTCTTTTTTTATCTGAGATGTAAATCAATCAGGGTTTAGGCCTGGGCATAGCACTACTACAGCTACCACTTTAGTTAATTATCTTATCAATGCTTTAGACACTACAACAAAATGTGCTGCTTTGTTTGTGGACTTGTAGAAGGCTTTTGATACTGTTGATCATGCTATTTTATTGAATAAGTTGTCCTCGATAGGCCTGAGCTCTGAAGCCTGTTCTTGGTTTCATGTTTATCTTAGTGAGAGAACTCAGGCCATCGTGATGGATGGGGTTAAGTCTGAAGTTGTGCCACAGGGGTCAATTTTGGGACCTGTTCTCTTCAATCTGTTAAAAATGGTAAACTTCGTTTGTATGCAGATGATACTATTATGTTTTATTATACATTATTATTATTATTGCTATTGCCCCGACTGTTGATCTGGCTGTGTAAAAACTACAGTCCGATTTTATAGCTATGCCTTGTGCTACATACGGGCAAAACAAAACTCTCGTAAGAATGTTTGAGATTAACTACAGTTGAAGTGGAAGTTTACATACACCTTAGCCAAATACATTTAAACTCAGTTTTTCACAATTCCTGGCATTTAATCCTAGTAAAAATTCCGTCTTAAGTCAGGATCACAACTTTCTTTTAAGAATGTGAAATGTCAGAATAATAGTAGAGAAAATTATTTATTTAAGCTTTTATTTCTTTTATCACATTCCCAGTGGGTCAGAAGTTTACATACACTCAATTAGTATTTGGTAGCATTGCCTTTAAATTGTTTAACTTGGGTCAAACGTTTCGGTTAGCCTTCCACAATAAGGGGTGAAATTTGGCCCATTCCTCCTGACAGAGCTGGTGTAACTGAGTCAGGTTTGTAGGCCTCCTTGCTCGCACACGCCTTTTCAGTTCTGCCCACACATTTTCTACAGGATTGAGGTCAGGGCTTCGTGATGGCCACTCCAATACCTTGACTTTGATATCCTTAAGCCATTTTGCCACAACTTTGGAAGTATGCTTGGGGTCATTGTCCATTTGGAAGACCCATTTGCGACCAAGCTTTGACTTCCTGACTGATGTCTTGAGATGTTGCTTCAATATATCCACATAATTTTCCTTCCTCATGATGCAATCTATTTTGTGAAGTGCACCAGTCCCTCCTGTAGCAAAGCACCCCCACAGCATGATGCTGCCACCCCAGTGCTTCACGGTTGGGATGGTGTTCTTCGGCTGGCAAGCCTCCCCCTTTTTCCTCCAAACATAACAATGGTCATTAAGGCCAAACAGTTCTATTTCTGTTTCATCAGACCAGAGGACATTTCTCCAAAAAGTACGATCTTAGTCCCAATGGGCAGTTGCAAACCGTAGTCTGGCTTTTTTATGGTGGTTTTGGAGCAGTGGCTTCTTCCTTGCTGAGCGGCCTTTCAGGTGATGTCGATATAGGACTCGTTTTACTGTGGATATAGATACTTTTGTACCAGTTTCCTCCAGCATCTTCACAAGGTCCTTTGCTGTTGTTCTGGGATTGATTTGCACTTTTCGCACCAAAGTATGTTAATCTCTAGGAGACAGAGCGCGTCTCCTTCCTGAGTGGTATGACAGTTGCGAGGTCCCATGGTGTTTATACTTGCGTACTATTGGTTGTACAGATGAACGTGGTACCTTCAGGCGTTTGGAAATTGCTCCCAAGGATGAATCAGACTTGTGGAGGTCTACATTTTTTTTCTGAGGTCTTGGCTGATTTATTTTGATTTTCCCATCATGTCAAGCAAAGAGGCACTGGGTTTGAAGGTAGGCCTTGAAATACATCCACAAATACACCTCCAATTGACTCAAATTATGTCAATTAGCCTATCAGAAGCTTCTAAAGCCATGACATAATTTTCTGGAATTTTCTAATCTTCTAATCTGCTGATTGGGTCAGGGAAGAGGTCAGAGTAGTCAGCCTGGAACAGCCTACAACCATTATCTGAACAAACCATCAGACTTATCTCACATGCAGACACATCAATGTGCATGAACAGACTGACCAGCCAGGACCCTTTAGGGGTGGCAGAGATCTACCTCAATACACATGCAGTCAAACGCACCATCTGAGAGGAAAACGTGTAATTGAATTGGATTGTGACGCCATTGGTTTTGGGTGACCGGCTATGACATGAGAGGCGATATCCTGAGCATATATGATGCATCTAATGGTGATACAGGACACAGTGGGCCTATAGAAGGGGATAATTTATGTATGCTCCAAGGTACTTAGACAAGGCTAAGTATGGTTCAACTAGATTTGCTCATCGAGGCCACGAGGTAAGATGTGGAAATATTTTGTGTCATCCTCTGCGACCACCAAAGACATACACAGTTAAATGCTTAGATAAGCCACGCTCTTAGTTTTCAGTGTGATGTTTCTCCTGAGCCTCCTTATGGTTCAGTGCCGTATGACCCAGGGCTCCGGGGCGCCTGCTCTCCCTCTACTGCATAAACTTAATGCCCCGCCCGGACGGCCTAGCTTACTTCCACCACAGCGGAGACGGACGCTGCCTTTAACCCCCCTTACCCCCACCCCCTCCAAACCCCTCGTAAGGCTTCCCTGAGGGAACCCCAGGACCCATATGAGTCTCTGCCTCTCTTCTCCTCTAGTCCCCTCTACCTCTCCATTCCTCTGTGTGTCTCCTCTCCTCCTCCAGGCGTTGGAGGGACACGGACGCTGCTCTCTTCTACGTCCTAAGTAACCTTGGACGTAGAAGAGAGTGTTGGCAAGATGTGGAGTGATAGCACAAATGAACATGTTGTTGTCGAGTTGTGTGGCTGCAGCAGTAGCAGCGCTGCCTGGACAGAGTTAGTCATCTCAGGGGATTGTCTCTGAGCCAAAGGGATGAGCAGATGGTGTGCACAGTGGAGGAGAGGAGTGATCGCTAGCATCGAGGTATGAACGGAAAGGAGAGGGGAAACACGGAGGAAGGGGGCATATCATGTCTATGAAGGCACATTTAGGAGACACATTCTTGGGTTTTTAAAGCCCTGTAGGCCATAGGGATAGTACACATTGGCTGATTGACTGTGTTTGGGTGTTAGTGTCATTTCTTTAGAGAAAAGGTAGGGCAGAATGTTAAAAACATACCATGAATGCTAATCATCAGACTTTCATAGGTATGTGCCTTTCTACAGTCCAGATTATGTTCCTCATACAATCATACTGTACATGTGAAAATAAAGTACTATACATTTTCCCTCTTGTATTAGCTCTATGTCTCCCTATAAAATATTTCCATGTTTCATGGATGATTGATATTAACATCACCTCTTATTATCTAATAACCCTGCGCTAGACAACAGACTTGGAGGAGTCTTGTACAATACTGTATATTGACAGAGCCAGGCCAGATTCAACATCCTTCTGAAAGCAGTAAGGATAATCAACATATGAATTGAGAAATTGTTCTTGTAAGAAATGGCTTCCGAAAAATTATCTGAAAGTGGTCAGATGTAGCGGTCAAATTAAGTATTTCAGGGGAGCATTTCTTCTCCATTTTTCCACTCCTTCTCTGACTAGCAGCCTTTGTTGGGTCTCAGCTTTAAAGCCACACAGCTGCCATCTCTCAATGAGAAGTGACTGTAGGACAGTGGCCCTGTGCGTCCATGTTACAGTGTGTGAGGACACTCCTCTCCTGTCTGATGTCAATCACACATCAACTGTCCGTCAGCCATTGACACTGTGAGGACGAGACAAGATGAGACCACTGGAGACAGACGCACCGTTGTCATATCATCTTGTTATTTTATCATCCTGTCCGTCCCCCTGTTAAGCGGTGATTATAAACCATTCAGGAAGTTTAGCACACGGCCGTGATGTGTGAAAGAGTGACAGGACCGTCAACCCACCGCGCCATGTGTTCTCTCCTCTGCTACCCCCGCTGCCCTCGCTGCCCCCTCTGCCCTAACAGGGCCCAAACACCAGCCACCACCCACGGCACTTAACTGATAAAACTGTTCTGAGACTGGGGTGTGTGTTGTTATTGTGTGTCTTGGATACATATATTAAACATTATCATAGATATTACATTATTGACTTATGCTGATGTTTGGTTGCAATGGTCGGTGAATTTTAGGATAAAATGTTTATACATTGTTTGATTACCAAAGCCTGAAACAAGGAGATGTGGTACCCTATCAAAAGCTGTGGATTCTTTGTTCTATCCAGGATGTCTACCACTGACTCCAACAATGTGACTAAGCAAGATAACGACGGGGAATCATCCAGGGCAGAGCTTTCGACAACACATCTCTGGATGTGTCACAAAATTAGGCCTTGCACATTTGGAGAAAGGCAGGTCGCCTAACTGTTAATTCTTAAGCCTCTGAGAGGGGGTGTTGGAGGGGGGATTGGGGGACTGGGGAAACGGACGGAGACTCCCTGCGGGTATGACTGCAGTAATGATTTACTAAATGTCAAATGAACAGCAGCGAGGAGTAAAAAACAGACCTCTTGGCTGGGAGCTTTTTTAGCATTTCACGCCCTGATTGTGAGACTCGCTCCTATGTTGGCCACACGTCCTCACAGCATATTTTAAGAAGCCGTGTGGGGAGCGAAATGGCCAGTGTTCATAGAACACGTGTACACACACATGCACGAACGCACGCACGCACACATATTTACAGTATCAGGCAAAAGTTTGAACACACCTACTCATTACAGGTTTTTTTTTTTAAATGTTATTATTATGGCAAGAAGAGCTGAAATAAGCAAAGAGAAACGAAAATCCATTATCCTTTAAGACATGAAGGTCAGTCAATCTGGAAAATTTCAACAACTTTGAAAGTTTTTTCAAGTGCAGTCGCAAAAACCATGAAACTGGCCCTCATGAGGACCGCCACAGGAAAGGAAGCCCCAGAGTTACCTCTGCTGCAGAGGATAAGTTCATTTGAGTTAACTGCACCTCAGAAATCGGCAATTAACTGCAGCCCAAAGAAATGCTTCATGGAGTTTAAGTAGGAGACACATCTCAACATCAACTGTTCAGAGGACACTGCGTGAATCGGCCTTTATGGTTGAATTGCTGCAAAGAAACCACTACTAAAGGACATCAATAAGAAGAATAGACTTGCTTTGGCCAAGAAACACGAACAATGGACATTAGACCGATGGAAATCTGTCCTTTGTTCTGATGAGTCCAAATTTGAGATTTTTGATTCCAACTCCCGTGTCTTTGTGAGACGCAGAGTAGGTGAACAGATGATCTCTGCATGTGTGGTTCCCACCGTGAAGCATGTAGGAGGAGGTGTGATGGTGTGGGGGTGCTTTGCTGGTGACACTGTCAGTGATTTATTTAGAATTCAAGGCACACTTAACCAGCATGGCTACCACAGCATTCTGCAGCGATACAACATCCCATCTGGTTTGCGTTTAGTGAGACTATCATTTGTTTTTCAACAGGACAGTGACACAAAACACACCTCCAGGTTGTGTAAGGTCTACTTGACCAAGAAGGAGAGTTATGGAGTGCTGCATCAGATGACCTGGCCTCTACAATCACCCGACCTCAACCCAATTGAGATGGTTTGGGATTAGTTGGACCGCAGCGTGAAGGAAAAGCAGGCAACAAATGCTCAGCATATGTGCGAAGTCCTTCAAGGTTGGAAAAGCATTCCAGGTGACTACTTCATGAAGCTGGTTGAGAGAATACCAAGAGTGTGCAAAATTGTCTTCAAGGCAAAGGATGGTTACTTTGAAGAATATAAAATACAAAATAAAAATAAAAATAAATAAACACTTTTTTCGTTACTACATGATTCCATATGTTATTTCATAGTTTTGATGTAGAAAATAGTACAAATAAAGAAAAACCCTTGAATGAGTAGGTGTGTCCAATCTTTTGACCGGTACTGTATATTACAAGTTATTATCTCCATTATGCCTTTACTTGCAAGGGAGACTCATGACAGCAGACTTCCTTGCAGATAATTTTTTATGGATTTTTACAATTTCATTTTAGGCAGCAGCTACCGAACGACAAACCCTGACCTGACAGTTTTTGAGGAGGAAAGAGCAGAAAACATCTGCGGCAATAATAGCTTTTCTGAGCGTGTTCTTGTGTTATATCCAGCCAGTGTGGTGGTCTCTGGGGTGGCCATCACAGCTCTGACAGGCTGATGTGGGCTGAGAGGATGCCATGTCTGCCGCTGGGTGAGCCTCATCTCTTAGCTCCTAGGAGACCTGGGGGAAGAGCCACCACTCTCTACATCACCACATGGCTCCCATTGCCTAATCACTCTCAACCTCTCCCCTCTCTCTCAGCCCCCTCACGTTCACACTCTGTCCCCTCACCATCATTTATTTATTTATCTCTTCTTCATGTGTTTTTCTCTGCACTTTGATCCCCCCTTTCCTGATGATAGACACCGATGTCACTTTTAAGGCCTTGAGTAACTTATAAGGACATAGACTAAGAAGACTAGATGGCTTCCTTTCTGCATCCTTTCTACTGACGTCACTGCTCACCTCTCCCCAATGACATCTCATCTTCTCGTGCACATACACTCTCATCAGACTCACCTGTGCTGACTGGGCAGTGTTGACCCCGGTGGTAAGAATAGAGTACAGAGGAATTGTTGACAGCGGCAACGTGGATATGCTAATGTAGGTCATCAGTGTGCCACATGCAGAGGAGGAGGGGAGGAGGAGTGGGGCAGCGGTGACATGATTGGGTGAGGGAGTGATGAGGGGTGATGGGGGATGATGAATGGCGAGGGGGGTCGAGGATAAGCGGTGGCAGGGGGTGAGAGAGGTCGGGGGGGCACGGGGGACTCGGCAACCGTCGTCCATCTCAAACAGACGTGCTGTCACTTATGAGAGGGACCCCCCCCTCCTCCTCCCTCTGCGTCTCTCTCTCTCCTCACAGGACAGACTGTCAAAGAGTAGACAGCACTCACAACAGTTCAGCTTGTTGTCATCGCCGACCCTCCCGATGTGCCCGGACGGCTTATTAGGGGCCACCCAAAGAACAAGCCTGGTGGGTAATGTACCTGCAAATTCCATTAGCACTACCAGGACAGGAATGCACTGTAGTGGCTCTGCTGCTGCCACTGTGGGGCCACCGTGTATAATGTAGCTACTGTACATCTTCATTTAGCTCACTGAAAAGGGAAGATGTTCGCCGTACTGGATGGCTGCCGTTTTGCAAGCTCCGACCCAAGTTAGATATTTTGTGACTATTTTGTCATTGTAAATATGGTATTGGAACTACAAGAGGTTGGTGGGACCTTAATTGGGGAGGACGGGCTCGTAGTAATGACTGCAGTGGAATCAGTGGAATGGTATCAACAACATCAAACACATGGTTTCCAGGTGTTTGATGTTATTCCACTTGCTCAGTTCCGGCCATTATTATGAGCCGTTCTTCCCTCAGCAGCCTCCTCTGACTGGAATTGACTTTAAAAAAAGATTTCCTGTATTCAGTATGCTTACTTACTTACTTTATTGTGTATGTCATATTTCTTACTCTTATTTATTGTGTTTTTTCTAGTAATACATTGTTATTGACTACTGTGTTGTTGGCTTTTTAGTTTGCAAGAAAGACATTTCAATCTACTCGTGCATGTGACATTAAAACTTGAAACGTGTCTGTACTCATACCCAGGGAGGGAGACAGCATGGATGAATCTCCAATGGCAAGGATCAAGATCTTCAATCAATACTGTTTGCATTTATTGCATTTTACAATAAATAACATAGTCACAAATGCATAACAGCAAGCAACCCCAGGTTAAACCCCTAACGAGCAAACAGAAGTGATAAAGAGGAAACACTCATGGGATGAGCTTCATCCACTATGGTGTTTGTTTTATATTATGTATTAATTATTAGTTTTTAATGACATGAGAAAAGCCACCTCCATAGTGTCAGTTGAAAAACTCCAGTCATTCTCACTAACACATCTCCCTCTATCCCTCTGTCACTGCCTGTCCCTGACCTGTGATTCTGCAGCACAGTCACATCTCAGGGCTAATATAAAGAAAGTCACAGGCAGACAAGAGGAGTGGTGGTTCCAGCCCAGGCAGTCTTACTCTGGCAGGGCAGCCAGTCTCTGGATTGAGGCACTGGAGCCCCAATTAGCGTTAGCCCCAAGTGAACCTGGCATGTCAGCAGTCCTTGGAGCAGCTAGCTCCATGCCAGGCTCCAGCCTCAGCACTTTCAACTCCGTCACCCTGCATTGGGTGGGCAGATCTGGGCCGCGTCTACTTTAAACACGTTGTCATCTATGGCCCTCAGGGCCCGTGCTGATTGGGTAGCGTCACCGAGTCGACGGCTGGCGTGTGAGCCACCAGACTGTCCCCAGCCACCATGCCCCCCAGCATCGTACACACTCATCACCACCCTCCCCTACCATTTTTGACCCCTCTGGCCTCATCAAGCTTAGATTTGGAGATAGGGCCTACACACATAAACACACACACAAATGCCAGCTTTGCTTGGAGTCCCAGTGTAGTTGTCATGGTAACATGGCTCTTTCTTTCGAAGTCCCCTCTAATTCATGTTAAAATGTAGTCAGATCCGTCAGGGTAGGGAGGGAGTGATGTAGGATAGAGGTGTCAGGGAAGGGGGAAGGGTGATCAAGGTCAAGGAGAATGAAGGTTGTCTGTTATATACTTGGCTGGCAAAAGAGGGAGTCAAATGGCATATGTTTCCTGTTGGGAAATGTCCTTAAGTATGTGATGAGTAACGTTTAGGAATCAATGTGTCAAGGGTAACAGTTCAGAGTGATCTAGGTTGGATTCAATGCCTTCAGGTTATATTAAATACACCCTCTTCCTATCAGGCCCTCTCACAAAATTGGACATTCTGAATATCAAACAGGTTTGTTGACATCATACATACATGTTTCAACATGGTTTCTATATCTTTGAAGTAGGGATAATAGGTGTACAAGTCCAATGCCTCTGAATCACAGACCATGTGTACTGTTGCACAGCTCACCATTAAAGAATCAGCAACACAGGGAGTTGTGCCTTTGTGCGTTTCTTATCTTGATTTCAGTTCAAAGTTATAGACAGGTTAGGGCGTTGGTAGGAGGGGGAGTTTGATTATAATGCCCCAAAACAACTGTAGCAGAGAAACATAGCCACTGTCCAGAACTAGGGCTGTGTTCACAGAGGGAGTTAGATTTCACCCAGATAGGGGCGGAGACAGAGGAGAGCTAAACATATGTTCAGAGGGCCAGGAACAAAAGCAGTGACACGTTAGCCTTTTCACAGAGATGACCTTTCCGCAGCTCCTACCCAGCGTTGCCTGCCACTGTCCTTTTGTCTGCCAGCTAGCCCCGGGCCTGGCTCAACCCAAGCGCTAGAATTTCTCCTCATCTCCCCAAATCTCCCTTGACTAAATGTCAGGATTACACATTTCTCTGCTCGCACTGAAGGCTTTAATTAGGACTAGTGTGTGTGTGTGTGTGTGTGTGTGTGTCTGTGTGCATTTGTGCCTGTGTACGTGTGCGTGTGCGTGTGCGTGTGTGTGCGTGTGCGTGTGTGTGTGTGTGCGTATTATATATATATATATAGATATAGATATGCGTGTGTGAGCATAAGCATTTACTCTCTGTTTACCCTTGTCCCCAACACATTTCTCTACTCAATGTCCCTCTCACTCCAGGCGAGGTAAAGGGCTGACAGTGAGAGCAAGGGCAGGAGGGGTGTGAGAAGGAAACGGAAGAGAAAAGGTGAGAAGAAGACAGAGAATCAACCTTAACAGTGGCAGCTAATGTGCAAAACAGTTGATGTGCCCACACACCACAGGCTCACAATGAGACCGCTTAGGCCACCAGTGGGGAATGCATACAGATGCCATCATTAATCACATCCTCCAAGGCTTTTCAAACAACACATACAGGACAATGGAGTTGAGCTTTTCATTAAATATTGCAAGATGAAATTGCTTGCTAAGGCTGCTCGTTAGTCAAAAGACAGCTCTCCTACAGTACTTCTGTCATGACAGCTGTTATTGTGTGGTTCTTTTTGTCTGAGCAACCTCCCAAGATTCTATGACCAGTCTATACTTACGCAATAAGGCCCGAGGAGGTGTGGTACATGGCCAATATACCACGGCTAAGGGCTGTTCTCACCCCTTAGCCGTTGTATATTGGCCATATATCACAAACCCCCGAGGTGCCTTATTGGTATTATAAACTGGTTACCAATGTAATTAGAGCAGTTAAAATAACTGTTTTGTCATACCTTTGTAAACTGTCTGATATACCACGGCTGTCAGCCAATCAGCATTCAGGGCTTGAACCCCCCAGTTTATAATCACCTGTATGCTGTTCACCTGCTAGCAATAATATGCCATGTGCTGTGACGGCAACATGCATCTGTCCTTAGACAAATTCCAGACCGTTGTCCAGCTACAAGCTCTCAGGTACTCCATAGTCACATCATCTTGACTCCATGTTTCACAGTAGCTATAACGTCTCTATTGAAGGCTTGCCTTTTCACATGATGGAGCGTGTGGTCTATATACCTCTTTCAGCTATTATCCCAATGTAAGTGTATGAGATAATTCTATGCCCTGCCCATTGGCACTCCTTACTGCCCCGAGGTTATGACCTTAACTTTGGACACACTCAAAACCCCACACCATCCCCAAGTGAATGTGACAAAGCATGCCACACAAGGAGTCTTCGCCATACCAACCGTGTCCCTGTTAAAAGCTCCCCCCTCGAAGACTTAACAACGGACAAGGGGACAGGGGAAAAAGCAACCCTATCTCGGGCTGGGTGGAAGCACACTATATTGTCAAAACAGCCAGTCCCTGGTCAGGGCTGCCCTTCTCATCAGAGCTGGAAGTCACACAGTCCCACGTGACCGAGCACGCTGGACAGGTTCTGAACTGGTTTCCTCACTCCAGGGTAGTCTGTAACGAAACCCCGCGTCGCCTCTAATTAAGGCCGGCGCCCGGGCGGGGGCATAACGAGCTGATGAATAATTAGAATTGGAGGAAATTGTGCAGCCATGGTGGCAAATCTGGAGGGACAAGTGCTGAAAACAAGGCGAGTGGCATTAAGTCCACAGTCACTCAAATCTGTGAACTTGGCCAGGGGCGTTAACACTAGGCCTGTGTGAAAAGGAAAAAAAAAACTTGAAGGACTGGTGGCGGGCCGGGCTTTTGTGACCCTGTAGGGAAGATTAAAAAGATAGATAAGACGCTGGTGATAAATGAATCCATAAATTGTCGGCGATTAAACTACATCCCTCGTCTTTGGCCTGGAGTTGGGAGAATCATGAGCAGGTTGAGTCTCGGCCTCTGTCAGGATTGATTGACAGTTTGGCAGTGAGCTCAGTAAAATTGTTTGAGGAAAATGCAGCTGTACCCTTCGTTTTAACTTTACAGACTAGTCCATAGTGTTGTAAGGAGACTCTGCTTTTCAAGCATGATTTCCTGAAACATCAGCTTCAGCAAATACAGCTAACTGCCAAACTGAAGGCGATGCCAACGTAATAGGGCATAGATTCTACACGTGTCTGGAACTCTGTTGGAGGGATGTGACACCATTCTTCCACAATAAATTCTATAATTTGGTGTTTTGTTGATGGTGGTGGAAAATGCTGTCTCAGGCGCCTCTCTAAAATCTCCCATAAGTGCTAAATTGGGTTGAGATCTTTTGACTGAGACGGCCATGGGATATGGTTTGCATCATTTTCATGCTTATCAAACCATTCAGTGACCACTTGTGCCCTGTGGATGGGGGCATAGCTATGGTAGCCAAAATAATGGTCAAAATAATGCCCTGCCCGGTATTTTTATACATGTCTCTAAGAATTATGGGATGTTAATTGCTTAATTAACTCAGGAACCACACCTGTGTGGAAGCACCTGCTTTCAATATACGTTTTATTCCTCATTTACTCAAAAGTTTCCTTTATTTTGTCAGTTACCTGTACATTTTAGGCTAAAATTGCAATTTCCTGGTTGACATGTACTTGTCTCGTATTGGTCATGTGATTTACAGTGTATAATACTCCATACAGTGAGTCATGTACTGTACTTTTTGCAACAAAAAAGTACAATGTAATTCATCAGTGGAGCATTAAGAGGTGTTTGTAATGATGCTGAGGAGGTGTTAGCATGCCACTTTTGGTCACTCCTCACAAAACAATTGTCCATTATCATGCGGGTTGGGAGGGAGGGAGGGAGGGGAGGGAGGGAGGGATGGAGAGGGGCGACAACTCTCCTGGGGGGTGTGGGTGGCTAGGTTTAGGGCAATGGAGGGGGGTGGGGAGGACGACCCTGGCGGGACCCATGGGAGGACCCCTGACGGCCAAAATGGAGGATCTCTAATTAGTCCTGGCCTTCCCCAGTCACCAAGGTTGTTCACTTCCTTGGGTTATTTAACACTGTGCCCGCTCTTGCTCTTTTCTCTGCCAGCTGTGGCACTTTGTCTGGCAGAGTGGCAACACGCCTCATAAGTGCATGAAGAAGGAACAACAACGTGTGACTTGTTTGCTTTGTTGTATTGCATTTTTGTCACTGTTGACATATGTGTCTTCACGAAAGAGCTAGACTGTATGTATAATGTGCCTTATGACTCCTCTTTCATGGGAACAGAGTGTAATGCTTTCAGACTAGCATTATCTGCTAGTATTATAATGGCTGACCTTCCTGTTCACTGCAGTTCTCCCTCTGCCCCTGACAGTGGATCTCTTATCTCAGCTGTACTAGGTCGAAATGAAAGCTGTTGGCAGGGAAATGGAGCATAATACAAGCTGCCATGTGAAATACGTTTTATAATATAGGAAAGAATTCATGCACATTATTTTTATAACAAATGCTAAAATGTTCAATCTCTCAGAGACTAGGTTGCATTCAAAGAAGGATTCATATAACTTTCACTACGAAGATGATAAGGCTGCCTGTGCACAAGGTCAGGAAAGGATAACAGAAATCACAAAATGAATGAATGCAACCTACGGTCTACGGTTAGCTATGTGTGTCTTAAAAACAACCCCAAGTCTTCTTTCTTCAAGATAATCATCTTTGTTGTCTTGCTCCCTATGCTTCTCTCCCCATTATTTCCCTACATTTTCCAAAGCTTTTATAACTGTGCATCCCCATAAGGATGGCCTATTTGTCTTAGATTATACTCTTATTACACAATGACAGAAATACAAAACATGCATTTAAATTAATAAGCAGTCCTTGTGCAATGTGAAGCAGAAAACTGGACCAAATCATGCAACGATAAATACGACTTTTCTCTTTCCAAATCTTCCAACTCATTAGAACTCAATGCTGCATTCATCATTTTGATAAGCATAAGTATGCGGTTAATATGGGCCGGGATGCAGCAGGACGAAGCAGAAGCTCGTTAGGCCACCTATTCGAACATTTGGAGAGTATTTTTAATAGAAGCATGCCTCAGAGCTTATCGCTGCTTCAAAAAGAGAAACTTTTCTTTCCGTGCAGCATGTCAGGTCATTAACCGCACGAGGAGGAGTGCAGAGTGTCTCACTCCCTACTTCCCATCCTTCTCCACATACATTAGTTCCAATGTCACATTTCATGTGTAGAGAAAGGGAAAAGGAGTTGGTTCCCTAGCTGAATGTGGGCTTAGGGTTAAAAAGTCGAGCCTTGGGCCATCAGAGCAACGCACAACTGTGGCATTAATGTTGATGAGTACTGATCACAGACTCTGGTCGTTAGACTAATAAGACTGTATTCAAATTAACCAGGGATGTTTTCCCTTTCTCCTTTTTACCCTCCCTCCTCCTTTCTTCTCTGATAATGCATGGGAAAACAGGGAGTGGTATTTCAGTCTGAGAGCCTCTGCCTTATTCCGTTAACGATATAACAAATTAAATTAGGCTCTCCTTTCTAATGAATATTTATTTATCCTCCGTCAAGCGGAAGAATCTGTGTTTTGTGTGCTGTACATGTTAACCTTTTGTTACCCAAATTGTCATTATAGTATTTACTGATTATATCAGGGAAGGAGGATTATGTTTATTTTTAACCTGGTCTCAGAGCATTTAGTTTTATTCTGTCCGTAAATCTGAGACCCTCCGTTTATATAGTATGATATGTTATGTTTTGTATGGTATGTATTAATTTGTGGATGTCCATCACCCTTTTTGTATGATATGCTACGAATTACAATTCGTATTATATGGTACGAATTTGCATGACGTTCAGTATGTTACGTATGATATGTTATGAATTCCAGCTAGGTGGCTAACGTTAGCTAGGCTAGGGGTTAGGGTTTAGGGTTAAGGTTAGGTTTAAGATTAGGGTTAAGGGAAGGGTTAGTTAAAATGTTTAAGGTTAGGGTTAGGTTAGGGGAAGGGTTAGCTAACATGCTAAGTAGTTGGAAAGTAGCTAAAAAGGAGTAAGGAGTAAGTCGCTAATTAGCAAAAAATCTAAAGTTGTCTGTACTTAGATTTGAACTCACAACCTTTGGATAGCTAGACGTTTGTGTTTTATGCTCATCCATCTACTCCGACCAACAAATGTACTTTTGTTTTTGCCTTAAATAACCTTCTGTCTTATGTTACCATACCAAAAGTAACATATACTAATTTGAGTGTCGCAGATTTACATTTACTATATTACGTCTAGTCTATCTGACCAGGCTGGTATTTTATATGGCAAACCACTATTTAAACCTTAAAATTAACAAATTATAACACGATAAGGGTACTTAGAGGGGGTGAATGCTCTAATTTTGTGAAAGCATTTGCGATTTTTTCATTTGTATTATTGAGTCTGAAAATGTTTTGATTAGCCCTGAAGGTCTCACCATTTATTTCCCCTTCATCTCTTCTCCGTTCTCCTTTTTCCTCTTTGCTATATACTGTTCTGGCAAGACTCGATATGTCAAATTTACCACAGAAGTTGTAAAACGTAATGTAATCTTGTTGTACATACCACAATGACTCTTAAGTGGGTGCATTCTAATCTATCACTATTTCTATGGTTTAACTGCATCATTCAGCATCTACTTCTCTACCACTCAATCAATGAGTTGTATCGACAACGGATAATGGAGGCATATGAAAAGAGACATTCTCTGCTCATCTAGCTTATTAGAGGGCCACTTATGGCATGTATCAAACACTTCCCATAACATTAGGCTGATCTGCAGTAACTCATACTGTATCCAATAAAAATGGAGGATGTTTGGAACTCATGCACTTACTGCACAAGTGTGTAAAGAAGTTTGAGAAACAGTATTGATCTGGAATACAGTGTGAGCTGTATCAGTTTTACTGTGTGTCTGAGGACTATTGAGTGCCAACTACACAATAGCAAACAGTCAATGTCAGACTTCTATTAAGGAGACAGCTTGAGAGATGATTGCTGTATTTCTCGCAATCCACCGGTCTTTGTTATCACTTCGAATGTTACCATGTGATGTGGAAAGGTCTCAGTGGTCTCTCTGTGTTTAGGATGTGCCTGCCCTACACAACTAGTGATCATCACAGACAGTAGCTCTGGCAGCACAGCGATCAACATGGTGCCTGCAGTGATAGGGCTCATGTCCACGTAAATGGCATGCTCTTCCACTTATTTTCTCTCTCAGAGGATATGAGTTGCTGCGGCTCACTCGCCTGGCCAGCCCCCGGGCCCTGGTGTGATTTCTCCGGCAGACAGTGACCCTGCCAGGCCTGACTATGGACCCCAGCGACGGGGGAGCGATGGGGGAAGCGGAGTGGCTCCCTCCCACCCTGACCTTGCTGACCTGGCCTGCCGACTGGGGGACAGGGGAAAGGGAAGTGGTGGGTCGTGACCCCAGCGGTGCACAGCGGCGGTCCACAGACGCTAACGTGGCCTGACGAGGGGCTATTGGAAACATATTCTCCAGGCCTACACGATTTACTGCTGCCCACCATGACCTGATGCAGCTGAACAGGAATGGGTGACCTTTTCCTGATGTTCCACGAAGCAACACGGGATCACTGTTTATTCACCCTGGGCCCAGCCTCCAGGGAGGAGAGAGGAGAGAGGTCTCGTTAGACTAGAGTGGTACGGACACATTGGGCTCCCTCTGACTGATTGTCTCACTGGACTTTCTCTAGTGCTGTTGTACAAGAGTACTTTTATCTAGTACTGAGATCATAGTGATGAGGAGTGGAGAGAACAACTTTTCCATGCTACTGAGCACAAAATCAAAGAATAGGAAATAAACTGTTTTAGCTATACTTTGGTAAAAACATATATATTACCCAGATGTTTTAAATCAGTAGTCTTTAGAAAGTCGGACTTAATGAAGCATTTGATGTGTCTATGCTTGAAATCATTTTGATATTAAGAGCTGTCCACAACAGTAGAAGACAGATACATGTCATTGAGGACATCTTCTTTCTTGAAGTCCCTGGCCTATGTTGTCATTTGTACTTTTGTTTGTTTATTTGAAGGGTTCTCTGTTTTCATGTGAGGACAAGGAAGCTCTTCGTCAAAGGGGATAGATTCAGTGGGATGAACCACAGTTCTGTAATCTCCCATCTGGATACTGTAAATCAACTGTCTGTATACCCTCAACTCCACACACAGACAGATTTACACTGCTAACAATTTATCACAGCAATCGCGTAATTTCAAAGACCAGAACGATCACCTCTTGGAAAGAGGAATCGGAGGCTGTGAGTTCTAGATTTATCTTCATTATGAATTATATTCCTGATGCATTTATACTCCATAACTCCTGGCTGATGTTTTATCTAACTCCTGTTGCGTGAGAGACAACGGTATCGTCTGGTGACACCTAGGAGTTATCGGGTTGTTGTCGGTTTTGCGCTGTTTCATAGTCCTCTGCCTCTGTATTGTATCTACGTCTCTCTTCATCTGTTGTAGAGCCCAAGGCAATTGCCTGGAACATTTGCAGGTGTTGAAACCAGCAGAACAGGCCGCGCCATTATTCTACAGAGACTCTCCTCACTATTCTCCTCCACATGTTTCATGGAAAGATTTAAGCGGTTCGCTCTTCGAGTTGGTCTGTGACTGTTTTTCTTTCTATTCCCTGGGTAAAGTTCTAGGTCATGACTTAATGGTCCACGTCGCTCCATGTGCTGAGTCAGAACTTGAGTGTTAGGTTTTGTAGATTGGCCCATGGCGGCAGGGGAACAGACATCTAACATGCAGGTTAAGTGACAGGGAGTGCACAATAAGGTCAGCATCAGCACGTCACCCTTCTAGACCTCTCAGGAGTTAAAGCGCAAGAACAGGCACATTTCAAATGCTTGCAGATGTGTCCGGCTCAATATTTCACTGACAAACAATTGGCACGTGCTGCACTTGATAGAGCCACCGGTCACTTCTAATCTGCATCTTACAGCCAGGAAGTATCCCAACACATCCCCGGTGGAAGTATGAATGTAATGTTGAATATTTCTCAGTGTAATGTGTAGCACTATCATCTGCTAACGGAAAGGTTGGACTTATAGATATTGTGTGGATTATTTATATACTGTTTTAGTTGGAGTAAATTATAACATTTAACTATGCTACTTCTGCATATACTAGTTACCAAACATAACAAAATTCCTTCACACTTTCAATTAAACACAAATATTCTGGTTTTCTGCCGTAGCCTATGGGTATGATTATACCAACCCCTTGTGAGCTCTGCAAGGCACAAAGTCTGTTTCGAAATAGTTGCTCTATCATGTAGATGACAACACAAAAGAGGGCATGATTCCAGGGCAGAAAATCACACCTGCCCCCCTTCTCCCTCCACTCTCTACCCCTTCTCTCCCCCGTCTTCTCTCTACATTTATCTCCAGCAAGTAATTCTACCTGACCTAAAGGAGCTGTTGAAATGGGTCTGAAGTGCAAGAATCTGAACCTGCTTCTTTCAGCTATGGAGGTGGCAGATCTTCTCCGGGCCAATTACAGCGTGTCATCAACCTGGACTCAGGGATAGACGTAACATAGTAAATGTAAATCCTTTAGTATGGTATGTATTCATTTGTGGATGGCCATCATCCATTTCGTATGATACTTATGTTACGAATTACAATACGCACAATATGTTATGAATTTGCTAAACATATATGTTACAAATTCCAATTTGTTGTGGCTAATGTTAGCTAGGTGGCTAAAGCTAATGTTAGCTAGGCTAGAGGTTAGGGTTAGAGGCAAGTTTAGGGTTAAGGATATGATTAAGGTTAACGGTTAAGGTTAGGGTTAGGGGAAGGGTTAGCTAACATACTAAGTAGTTGCAAAGTAGCTAATTAGCAAAAAGTCCCCGTCAAGAGATTCGAACACACAACTTTTGGGTTGCTATCCTGGATTTACATGTACTATCATAGACTACGTCTAGTCTATGTAACCAGGCTGGCTTCACTCCAGACTGTCAGGGCTTGGCCTCGGAGCCTCCCCAGTCATCATCAAACCGTGCCACACCCTCAGATGTCTGAGAGGTGTTGGAGGAGAGTAGGGCCCTTCCTGACAAAATAATACAACGCCTCACCTCTGTGTGAAAAGAAGAGGAGAGGCCATCCGATCTGGCTCCAGTCCCTGCCTATGACACACACGTGTGAATGCCAAGTACAGCTGGCTAGGTACACACACACACGTACACATGTATACACATACACACATACACACACACACAGACCAAACTGTTTCCCTGGGCTGGTGAAAGCATTAGATATAGTGTTGATGATTTTATTTTTCCGGGGGCGCCGTCTGTGAACTTTAGACAATGAGGCCTGCAATCTGAAAAGGGCAGAGAAGAAAAACGCCTGGATGGAGGGGTAAAGTAGGAGCTAGCTTGAAATCTCAAAGGTGAGGCTGAAGATCTGTCCACCAATGTGCCGTAAAACAAACATTTTTTTTGTCCGTCGGCATCAGCGTCTTTTCTTGCCTAGTTTTTGCGTGATTGTGTGCACCTATTGATTGACAATTGGCTCCAGAGCCACTCAGGCCTCTTATAATACCATGCCGGAGCTTCAGGTTTCAGCCACAGTCTTCAGGCCCCCCTATTGTCTGTCTCTCCCTGGCTGGCTCCAGCACGGCCCGCCCAGCCTCTCCATTCACGTTCACTGCATTGTGTTGCTCCTCCAGCACCTTGCCAGCCGCTCCTAGCTCCTACAGGCCCCAGCATGGTGGGGCTGACAGTGTCATCCTGACAGGAACATGGCTGTCTATTCATAGGTTGCACCTTCGTGATAAGCCCAAAAGTCATGATAAGCCCAGTCATTCTTAAGGACCCTTGGAAGACTAGTCCAAATTAGGACTAAAATAAAATAAAATCTAAACAATATTGTGACGTAACATGCAACACACGAATACATACTGGTAGGCTAGGCTTTCATCATGGCAGCCATTCTTAACTACTTACGGAGTAGTGGGGCGCTAGCGACACTACCCGGTGAAATGCAAGGCGCCAAATTCAAAATCCAAAAGTTGAATTATTAAACATTCATCAATATACAAGTGTTGCATAGTCATCAAAAGCTCTGCTTCTTGGCAATATCACAGCGTTGTCAGATTTCAAAAGGCTTTACGGCGAAAGCACAACATTTGATTGTTTCAAGGTAGCACCTCCAATATTTTTACCATTAGCATAAATTCATAAACCATCGCGGTTCACACAAAACACATTTCACAGCGAAAACAAATCCCTTACCTTTTGAAGAACTTCTGCTGAGGGCTTCCCAAGTGTCCAACGAAGAAATCCAATGGTTCTTTTGTTAGAAAAAGTCATTTATTATATCCATAAATCTCAGTTTGGTTGGCGCATTATGTTCATAAAATACAGCGTCCACTCGCCCATTGAACCGTGAAGAGAACTCGTTCAACCTATACCTATACACTTGTCCAAGAACAATCAAACATCATTGATAATGTATCCTTAGGAACACTTTTATGTATATTTACTATAATATTTCAACCGGATTATAAACTGGACGATAGGAAAGGAAAAAACCCCAGCGCGGCGCGCGAGCCCGTGAAAGCGCATCCTCTTCTGTTTACATCCGATGACCAGTTCGAAATTCTTCTTCTATTACCATCCAGAGCAACTATAACATCACCAAACACTGTCTAGAGACTGTTGACATCCAGTGGAAGCAATAGGTACTGCAATCTTACTCCCAGAAATGGCTGTTTTCAATAGGGAGGGGTTCAAAATGAGGCAATGTGTCAAAAACACTTTTTCCAGGACAGAAATTCCTCGGGTTTTCACCTGCTATATCCGTTATACTCACAGACATTATGTTAACACTTTTAGAAACTTCAGAGTGTTTCCTATCCAATAGTACTAATTATGTGCATATCCTATTTTCTTGGCCTGAGTGGGAGGCATTTTACTTTGGGCACGCCAGACTCTCCAAAACCGTCACCTCGGGAGCCGCTCCCTAATAAGTTAAGAGTCTTCCCTTTCTCCATGTTCTTTGGTCTTCAGTGTTGGTATTCTCTCCCAGTCATTATCGATTCACCTTTTAAACACATTTCTATGCTGTGATATTTGTGTTGGGTATACTAGCTATTACACTAGCTGTGTGAAAGGCCTGGGTCAACACAAATCCTATAGATGCCAATAGTAAAAAAAAAAGAAAAAACATAAATAAATAAAACATTTAATGAAGGCATTTTTGTAAATGAATATGCTACACATTTTTTAAGTTTTCATTTTTCATTACATTTTCATTTTTCTAAAGTGTAACTTCTAAAGTGTAAAGTGTATCTGAAACCGTGTCAATCACATCAGACAGTCTTGCTGTGTCTCCCTCCTCTGTGTAAATGCTCTAACAAATGTCTTCATTAGGCTGAGTTGTTATAGAGCCACATCCCACCATCATGTCTTATCCAGAGAATGTATGTAATGAAATTTCCCCTAAACCAGGCCAGGGGTTGAGAGGTTAAGAAGAGCATGAGGTCAGGCCCATATAACTCTCCCAGATCAAAATGAAAAGAAAAGCCCACCTTTGTCCTGGCAGCCCCGGGGGTCAAGGGTTAAGGTAAGGAGGTCAGTATCACTGGGAAGTCAAGGCCCCTCTGGTCTTATATATTATGGCAGCGAAATTGACACACCCCCCCCAAAAATTGTTTTTTTACTGCCAGGGTTCAGGAGAGTGCAAAGCGACATTACTCGCTGCCCCGTAATTGAGGTAAAAGGAAGTCCGGGGTGGCAGAAGCACACCTCGGAGGTCAGAGGACAACAACTGGTACCTGTGACATGACGGTGGTGTGTGTGTGTGTATGTGTGTGTGTGTGAGAGAGAGAGTGAGGGCCCGGAAGCATGCAGTAAAAAAAACTTTGAGTGGACAAATTGGATTCCTTGCCTGAGCGTCTGCTAATATGTATTCATAAATATGACATATGCTCGAATATGCTGAGGTGGGTACGTTTGTCTGTTAACAGAGTTAAGTGCTATTTGCTCACAGTGCTATTATTCTTAATGGCATTATGTGGGATGCAGGCAGGGGTTGGAGAGATGTTGGTGTGTGTGTGTGTGTGTGTGTGTGTGTGTGTGTGTGTGTGTGTGTGTGTGTGTGTGTGTGTGTGTGTGTGTGTGTGTGTGTGTGTGTGTGTGTGTGTGTGTGTGTGGCTGCTGGTTTCAATATTGAATGGGTATTAATGCCTGGATGGAAGCACTGAGAGTTGATTGAGAGTTATGGCATTGTCACCTGAGGTCTGAATGTTGAAAACAGTGCATTTGGAAAGTGTTCAGACCACTTGACTTTTTCCACATTTTGTTACGTTACAGCCTTATTCTAAAATGGATAAAATTTAAATTTTTCCTTATCAATCTACACACAATACCCCATAATGACAATGCGAAAACAGGTTATTAGAAATGTTTGCAAATGTATCATTTCTTTTAAACAGGAATACCTTATTTACATAAGTATTCAGACCCGAGGCACAGATCTGGGGAAGGGTACCAAAACATTTCTGCAGCATTGAAGGTCCCCAAGAACACAGAGATCTACATCAGGACCCCAAGAACACAGAGATCCTCTGTGGAGATAGGAGAACCTTCCTGAAGGACAACCATCTCTGCAGCGCTCCACCAATCAGGCCTTTATGGTAGAGTGGCCAGATGGAAGCCACTCTTCAGTAAAAGGCACGTTATAGCCCTCTTGGAGTTTGCCAAAAGGCACCTAAAGGACTCTGAGACCATGAGAAAGAAGATTATCTGGTCTGATGAAACCAAGATTGAACTCTTTGGCCTGAATATCAAGCGTCACGTCTGGAAGAAACCTGGCACCATCCCTACGGTGAAGCATGGTGGTGAGTTTCGAAGTGCATCGAAGTGGCGGCATCATGCTGTGGGCATGTTTTTCAGCGGCAGGGACTGGGAGACTAGACAGGATTGAGGGAAAGATGAACGGAGCAAAGTACAGAGAGATCCTTGATGAAAACCTGCTCCAGAGCGCCCAGGACCCCAGACTGAGGCAAAGGTTCACCTTCCAACAGGACAATGACCCAAAGCACACAGCCAAGACGACGCGGGAGTGGCTTCGGGACTCTGAATGTCCTTGAGTGGCCCAGTCAAAGTCCGGACTTGAACTCGATCGAACATCTCTGGAGAGACCTGCAGTGACGCTCCCCATCTAACCTGACAGAGATTGAGAGGATCTGCAGAGAAGAATGGGAGAAACTCCCCAAATACAGTTGCGCCAAGCTTGTAGTGTCATACCCAAGAAGACTCGAGGCTGTAATCGCTGCCAAAGGTGCTTCATCAAATTATTGATTAAAGAGTCTGAATACTTATATAAATGTGATATTTCAGTTTTACATTTATTTATAAATGTGCAAAAATGTCTAAAAACATGTTTTTGCTTTGTCATTATGGGGTATTGTGTGTAGACTGATGTGGGGGGACAATTTAATCAATTTGAGAACAAGGGTGTAACGTAACAAAATGTGGAGAAAGTCTAGGGGTCTGAATACTTTCCGAATGCACTGTAAACTGTATAAGACCTTGTGTTGACTGTATGGACAGTAGTCCTGTAGTGTCTGGAACAGAATCATTGGACTAACATGGTTATGAGATCAGCACAGTACGGTGAGCGTAAAGGGTACAGTAGTTTGTTGACTCCAAATTAGGCCCCAAATAGAATCAAAACCTCCAAATGATTAGAATGACATTGTCTTAATGTGGGGCCTAATTAGGTGAAAAAGGCCAGACTGTCCAGTTGTTAAACTTCAAGGCAGAATCAGACATCTACAGTCCTAACTCAAGACAGGACTGTCCTGTCTCCATTCACCTCAGGCCCAGGGAGAGCCCGCCCGCTCCTTTATCTCCAACCCTGCCTCTATATGACTGTATGAGCCAGTCTGCGCATCTCAGACAGCCATGGGTCTTGGCAGGCGTCACTCAGGCAGTACCACAGCTGGCTATAAATTACTAGCAGGGCCCACAACACAATCAGTGAGTGGCATATCTAACATCTAAGCAAAGTTTAATGACTCTCGTAAAGGTTTATGAGTATTCCTCTCCATGGAACATAGGGCTGTCTCTAGGCTATCTGTCTCTAAAGATACCCATCAATGCTCCTAATCAAACACATTTCAGGGGAGATATACTATCTGGAGCTGGCTGTAATGAAGCGAATAAGGATTCTGCTCTGGTCACCAGAATGCTTGGACCCATGTGCCCTATTGGAAGAGATATTAGTTCCATGATATCTGTTGTTGTCTGGGTTCTACCTCTACCTAGAAATGGTTGTATCTATAGGGGGAAGCGTACTTTGATAAGAAACAAACAAGGTGTGAAAATATAGTTTTTTGTCCTCAACACAAGTCAAACGTTGTGTGTGGGAGTTTGGTTAGATCGATCGTGGCATAGAATAATCACAGAGTACACTTTGTCCACCACCACTCCCACTTTGTAAACACTTGAAATAGATAATAGAAAAGTGTTGAGTGTTTGTGTGCCTTCTGTCAGAGAAGTGCACTACTCCCCATTAATATGAGCTGTTGAGTGGAACTCTTAATGTGATAAGACCGCTCTATTTACCGCCTTTTAGCAACATTTCAGACTCCATCAGCTTAAAACATCACATTAAATAATTGAATAAACATTTCCTTTCTCCGTCTTAATTCTGAAAGCTATTACACAAATGCTTCCATTGACACATTTCACTTTACGCATTTACTATAAACAGCCGAGTCACAGATAGCTTTTATCCTAGTTGAGTTTAAGCTATTGTATGGCGATAACAGACGTTTCATCAACTCTAATCATTGGGCTTTGTTTTACATTGAAAGGTGGTGATTAGGGGAGCCACCAAACCTGCCTAGTCTTTATCCACCACCGTCATGCATCCAGACATTGTGGTCTGGAGGATCCAGGGTCCGGAGGCTAGGCAGGTAAGCCTCCCCCGGGCCCTTGGCCCCTGGGCAGTAAAGCAGACGGAAGGGTGGGTGGGGGTGTTGGTGGGGGGACTGGGGACTAGCGTCAGGCTAATTAGGCTGTCAACACTGGTGTGATAAGGAGCAGACAGATGACAGGAGGTGTGCGAGGCCGGCTGGAGACAGCCTTATCTACAGGGTGGAGAGAGGTAGAAGCCACCCGGCTTCCTCACACAACGCTCCCCCACCGCGAAGAGGGAGGGCAGGTCACCTGTGAGTCACCGCCCCTGCCCCCGCAATACATCTACACACACGTACACACAAATGCACACATAAACACTCTCTCTCAAACACACGCACACACAGACACGCTGGGTGTCAAAGGCTCACTTAGTCACCCATGAGGTCTCAGTGCCACCTTGTGTATGGAGGTGTTTCTATACCTCCTTTAGCGAATAAATGCTAGCAGTTCCATTGCTCGGTGTGTGTGTGTGTATGTGTGTGTGTGTGTGTGTGTGTGTGTGTGCATCTATGAATGACCCTGAACTCCTGACACTAGTTATATTTATGTCAAGATTGCTGATCTGAAAGATCATTATGATAGACAGAAAGAGAATGATATCTCGCTAATGATTGTGAACTAAAAACTCTTCAATGAGCTTGCCTTTTCTTCTCAATACAGAAACCTCTACAGCAAAGTACTAGAGCAAAGACCTTGTCTGGTTTCACTCATCATATTTCAAAAAACACAGAAAAGCACAAAAGGATGGAGAGAAGGAGGGAGGAAGAGAGAGAGACATCTCTCTCCAGTGTCCATGGTACTCTATCTGTTCAGGATGAGCTGAGGGTAAACTGATGACCATCTTCTGTGTTTCTGTTTCAATACGGGACATTTATAGGCATATTAGGCCCGGGAGTGAGACATCCAGAAAAGAAAATCAAAAATCTATCCGCTGCCGTGCCGGGGTGCATATCAGAGAGCTCTCTTCCTGAGGGCTGTCTATGTGTGAGAGCGACTCTGGCTCCTGGCTGTCTGCGCCTCTCTCCCCGCGCACACTGCACACCACATTATTTTTAACCCACTGCCTCCAAGAGGAAGCTGGAGACGTTTGGCCTCTGAAGTCCAGCACAATAAGCCTACACTCCCACCCTCCTCCCTCCCTCCACCACTTCTGTTGCCTTCACACACACACGCACACACACTCTTTACCTAGAACCCTCCCTCCTCTCCCCCAGCTCCTGTCCGTGCGTAGTGTAGGGGTGCTGGCTGTCCATGTCATGTCAGAGCTAGGGGTCACTCTTGGTCAGTAGGCTGTAAATAAAGTGACATTAATTACAGTAAACACAGTAACATCACCGCCAGGCCGCTGGGGTGGGGTCCGCTTAATTCACGGAAAGGGAGGTCCCCCCAACCAACAGTCAGCCAGCACGGTTGATTTGAAAAGCAGCTAGGCTCTTTATTTGCTTGTGTTCTTCATAATCATCACGGCCAGGGTGTGTATAGTAAGATGGCCTCATCCATTTTCTCCACTTCCTTCTTCGGAACACCTCATTATGAATCACCTGATTGCTGTTTTGTTTCTGGGTTATGATCCCGCGAAGGTGACATTAAAGGTGCAATATGTAGAAATTGCTCCACCATTTCCTGGTTTCTAAAATGTAAATAGTTTGCCTAATTTCAGTTTATGTGACCAAACAAGCAAGTGTAGAGAATCATTATGGGGAGCAATGGGATGGCAGGTAGCCTAGTGGTTAGAGTGTTGGACTTATAACTGAAAGGTTGCAAGATCAAATCCCTGAGCTGACAAGGTAAAAATCTGTTATTCTGCCCCTGAACAAGGCAGTTAACCCACTGTTCCTAGGCCATCATTGAAAACAAGAACTAGTTCTTAACTGACTTGCCTAGTTAAATGAAGGTAAAAAGATGTTATATTATACCATCTAAACCACTGTGAAATATGTTATCAATAACCAAAAATATTGTATTTTCAGCTGTATAAAGATGGTATACCGAACTGAAAGTGAAAGGCGCAAAAACAAAACTTAAGAATGGGAAGCATAGAAATAGTTCACATAGAACAGATCTACCGCTTCTTAGACTTGCTTTCAATGAGAATGACAGATGTTACTCATATTGAATTTGGTCGGGTTGCCCAACAAGTTACATATTGCAGCTTAAGTTAACACCATCATAGCTGTTGAAGTTGATCATCATACTTAGGCTTTATTTTGGTGCCTTATAGTTCTCTAGTATAAACGAAACATCACCTGTCGATTGGACCTCATCTCTGATGAAACACCCAGTGTTGCCTGGCATGGCTCCACCAAGCCCCAGCCCAGTCTTCCCATGATGCCTCAGTAGGTGCTTGGCTTTCTTACTGAGCAGAGTCTCCTTGGTATTTAATAGAGACCCTGTGCAATGGAACAACCCCCCCCAGTGTTGTAAGGTACTTGAGTAAAAATACTTTGAAGTGGGGTATCTGTACTTTACTATTTATATTTTTGACAATGTTTACTTTTACTAAACTACATTCCTAATGAAAATATGTACTTTTTAGTCCCATATATTTTCCCTGACACCCAAAAGTACTCGTTACATTTCCAATGCTCAGGCAGGACAGCAGTATGGTCAAAAACACACACCTATCAATATATTGCGTGGTCATCCCTACTACCTCTAATCTGACAGATTCACTAAATACAAATGTAAATTATTATCTGGTTTGCTTAATATAAGGAATTTAATGTATAGCATTTACTTAAACTTTATACTTTTATTTAAGTATGACAATTGAGTACTTTTTCCACCACTGTACTTTAGTACATTTTAAACTAGATACTTTTAGACTTTTACTCAAATTTTCCTGGGTGACTTTCACTTTTACTTGAGTCATTTTCTATTAAGGTATCTTTACTTAAGTATAACAATTTAGTATTTTTTCCACCTGTTCTCAGGGCAAGTTTAGTTGTTGCTAAAAAACATTGTTGTGTTGGGGATCATTTTAGTATTTTAGCTAACCATTTTCCTAACCTTAACCTAATTCTCCTAACCTGGAACGTTAATTCTCCTAACCTGCTACGAAAATTTAATTTTGCTAGTGAATACCGGCAGATATGCCCTGAGAACAGTCTTGGTTCCACTAATGCGATACAGCCCCTCTAAAGACACAGCTATTGAAATCAGATTACAGATGGCGGAGTCCTGGTTGGCTAGCACCACAACTACCATAAACAGTTTGGCCTTGAATACATACACCTCTCTGGTGGAGAGAATGAAGGGGAGAGAGAGAGACGATCAACCGGGAGAGAACTGAAGAGTGACGGCTGGGGGAAAATTGAATGTAATTAACTCCAGCTCGTCTTGTCTGAATCGATGAGATGAGGGGTCACAGGCACAAGCTCACATTGCACTCTCTCATATACACAGTCTCTTTCTCTCTCTCTCTCTTTCGCACACTTTCGCAAAAGGTTGGTCTCACTTGCTCGCTCTTGCTTTCTCTTTCTTGCACTCTCTTTCTCTCTCTCTTCTTACAGAGTGACAGTTAGATACATGTAATGTAACAGACACTAGTAGAAGGTGGAGACCTATATAATATAGTGGCAGATAGGCAGTCAATTGGGGCTTCTCTTTTTATTTCCTACTGCACACCATGTTAGCTTAACTGTTAGCCAACATTATTGTTAGCCAACATTATTTCTCCAAATGTTATCATTAATTTTTTGTGCTGAATTATATCAGCCCCCAGTTGTCCAAATGAAGAAAAATTGTTGACATCCTGTTTCGCAGTCTATCCACCGGCGAACAGTGTGTATCAAACCACCCTGAAAGTGCTTGCTCAATTGTTCTTGTACTTGAAAGTCAGCAAAGCTTTGTCAGGCCTGTCGCATATAGCCTTTATCTTCTTCACACACTACCCAGTATTTTTAGCCACCGTCACAGTTGCCTGTTCCGGTGATTCTTGAGAGAACTCTCTATCTTCAGGCCCCCATTGTATTTTTAGACAAAGGTGAAAAATGGCTGACCTGGCCGGGCATTATGTAAAGGACTTTCCCCACGCCGGCATGGCCAGCCAGGGGAGGGGAGAGGTGAGAGGGTCCTAGTGGCTGGGCTAGCTGGGGTGGCTAGGGTTGCCTGGGTCAGGTGATAGTGGTTTCTCTTAAACCGTGAAAGCTGGATGGTGCCTCTCTGACCCACTGTATCACTGTGGAGGGACCTGAACAATGAGTTAGCACTGCTGGGCTTCTGAGCTGCTGAGTGAGGATCCGACACTATTTATAATGACCCCAGGTCCACATCCCCCCGGCAGAGGCACAGGCCTTCTCAGTTCAAAAGTGGGAAGAATTCCAGGAAGCAGCCAGAGAGATACTTTCTCCCTCTTCCCTCCCACAACCAAGATGGAAGAGATGTGTGTGTGTGTGTGTGTGTGTGTGTGTGTGTGTGTGTGTGTGTGTGTGTGTGTGTGTGTGTGTGTGTGTGTGTGTGTGTGTGTGTGTGTGTGTGTGTGTGTGTGTGCGTACCAGACTGCACAAAATGTGACTGCATTTCTGTTAGTCAATATAGTTTTCATTAAGAGTTAAATCACCTGAAATTAAGCTGAAGATGAAAACTGCATTAATACGTTGGGCCTCAAAACATCAGTGCCTCCTCATGGAGCCTAAGGAGCTAGGAAACACGAGTCAAATGTGTCCACAGCTGGGCCATAAGACAGAGTGGGCCCAGGCCATTTCTCACAATCGCTCTGATAAGGAAGTGAATAAAAAAATTCTTAATGAGATGCCATCCAATTAGTGATTTGACAATGGAAAAACACTGGAGCAGAAGATGCCGTGTGGTCTTGAGGTCCCTCTTGAGCGGGGTGGTCCTTTTCACGTCCCCTCACCCTCTATCAGGTGAGGCGCCATGGTGGAGCCTTTTGCCAGGGTCTGTGTGTGTGTGTATGTGTGTGTTTGTGTGTGTGTGCGTGTGTGTGTGCGAGTGTGTGTGTGTCTTTCTCTCTGTGTGTGCATGAGGATGTGTGTGCGTGCGTGTGTGTGTATCCACGTTGGCGAAGGGGCTCAGGTTCGGCTAGCCAAGTAACAGATACAGGGGACATTCCACAGAGAGAATTCCATTCAGACTCTTAATTAGTTTTTTTCTAGTTAGTTCTGAGTAGGAAAATCTGGGGGCTGAAAGGGGGATTTGAGAGGAAAACAGTCAAGTCCTCCACTCCAAACCATGTTCGACGGCCGTGTTTCATTTCCTGGGGCCTGTCGTGGTTCCTCTTAAATAGCATTACCTGTTGAAGCCAGTTAAATCACCAGGGCCCTGATTAGAGAGAGTCCCAGGATCCAGGGCCCGCTCGCAAGTACGACTTTACTTTAATTCAATTTATCTTTATAAACATACACATCTGCGACTGATTTGCCATACATTTTCTAGATGTATTTTACTACTTTGACAGAAAGTTTGTCTCCATTTACCTTCGCTAAGCCTTTTTCCCCTGCAAAACACGCTGTATCTGGATATTGATCACTTACCTCAGTCTCGGGTTAGAGAAGTACGTGGGGTATTAAACAATACTTAAAAAGCAGTAATGGTGTATTAATGGCAATGATCAAAAGAGGTTCATATCAAGATTGTTACTGAACATTTCTTGGATCATGTTTTGGGAGATAATAGCTTCAATTCAATAGAAACAGCATTGGGATATTTACATATTAACTATTCATGACATGGTCAAACAAAAAGACCCACAGAATGGTTTTGGGTACCGTAAAACACTGTTTACCAAGTAGTCACCTCTTATAGGTAGATGTTTCCAGTTTTCAGAATGTAGCATGGGTCACTTGGGTGGTAGTTTGTAAACAAAGACAGTGCAAACATTGCTATCACAGATCAAACAAAATTATATCCACACTGTAATGTAACATTCAACATGCTTATTTAAGTCCATTGTCCTTCATGGAACGTTAACAGCCACAATATCATTATGAAATGTGAAATTATGCATATCCTATAGGGTTCTTTAGGATCCCATCTCCAGCCTTATGGGCTTCAGCTCTACCATGGAGCATCCAGTCCACCATCACACCCCTGGAGTGTGATGCAGTGCGGTAGCATAACAGATGGGTGATCCGAGAGGGCTGGTCATCAGCTGTGGCCTGTTCAAAGGTCACCACGCTGGCCATTGTCACAGTCAGACGGAGCCCCCGCCACAGTGTCCAGGTCATGTTCTGGAACCAGGGGTCACCAGAGGTCATTCCCCCAGAGTCCATAGCCTGATCTGACCATGTCATTACAGCCTGGCTGCTGCAGTGGAGGATGGAGAGGGACCCCAGCGTTATGTGTCTGTCTCCTCAGAGATGGGTTCCCATACAGGGGCCAAGAGCCACCTTTGTTACCCACTGACCCCTCAGACAATGGAGCAATCATCAGATAATAACGTTTAGAGAAGGGGAGACAGAAGAGAAGAGGAAAGGGAGGGAGACAGAAGAGAAGAGGAGGAGGGAGGGTTGATCTAGCAGACAAACATAGAGGCATCATAGAGGACATTAGGGCGTTGGCTAGCTTTATCTGTTATTGTATTGGAGGGGAAATAAAGAAGTGAAACAAATCCTGCCGGAGTGAAGATGATAAGCATCACTCATCACAGTGAGAACCGGGCCATTAACAGTCACTACAGCACTGCATTAGCACTATCAGTAGTTATGATGAGCATGCCCGGCGTCCTGGATGTTTCTGGAGGAAATCATGAAACATCACAGCCAGTGTGCGAGTGACACAGCTTTTACATTCATCTATAGCAAACAACCTAGTTTCACATCATACTGTATATGGTAGTACAATGAAACATAGTTCAACCGTTGTAGAAATATGTTATACGACATGACCAAAAGTATGTGAATACCTGCTCATCGAACATCTCATTCCAAAATCATGGCCATTAATATGGAGTTGGTCCACCCTTTGCTGCTACTACAGCCTCCACTCTTCTGGGAAGGCGTTCCACTAGATGTTGGAAAATTGCTGCAGGGACTTGCTTCCATTCAACCACAAGAGCATTAGTGAGGTCGGGCACTGATGCTGGGCGATTAGGCCTGGCTCGCAGTCGGCGTTCCAATTCATCCCAATGGTGTTCGATGGGGATGACGTCAGGGCTCTGTGCAGGCCAGTCAAGTTCTTCCACACCGATCTCCACAAACCATTTCTGTATGGACCTCGCTTTATGCACTGGGGAATTGTCATGCTGAAACAGGAAAGGGCCTTCCCCAAACTGTTGCCACAAAGTTGGAAGCACAGAATCGTCTAGAATGTCATTGTAAGCTGTAGCGTTACGATTTCCTTCACTGGAACTAAGTGGCCTAGCCCCAACCATGAAAAACAGCCCCAGACCATTATTCCTCCTCCAACAAACTGTACAGTTGGCACTATACATTGGGGCAGGTAGTGTTATCCTGGAATCCGCCAAATCCAGATCCGTCGGACTGCCAGATGGTGAAGCGTGATTTATCACTCCAGCAAATGCGTCTCCACTGCTCCAGAGTCCAATGAGCTTTTCCAATGAGCTTTACACCACTCCAGCCGACGCTTGGCATTGCACATGGTGATCGTAGGCTTGTGTGCAGCTGCTCGGCCATGGAAACCCATTTCTTGAAGCTCCCGACTAACAGTTCTTGTGCTGATGTTGCTTCCAGAGGCAGTTTGGAACTCGTTGGTGAGTGTGCTATGGGCTTCAGCACTGTGAGCTTGTGTTGCCTACCACTGTTGTTGCTCCTAGACGTTTCCATTTCACAATAACAGCACTTACAGTTGACCGGGGCAGCTCTAGCAGGGCAGAAATGTTATGAACTGACTTGTTGGAAAGGTTGCATCATATGACGGTGCCACGTTGAAAGTCACTGAGCTCTTCAGTAAGACCATTCTACTGCCAATGTTTATCCATGGAGGTTGCAAGGCTGTGTGCTTGATTTTATCCACCTGTCAGCAACGAGTGTGGCTGAAATAGCCGAATCCACTAATTTGAATTGGTGTCCACATACTTTTTATATATAGTGTATATAAGATTAATATCACTTTATTGGTCAATTGCACACAAGGCCCAACCAAAATTTGACTTCCCTTTTTAACCCAACCGAAAGACACACTTAGGTTTTGGAGAGGTGTGGTGTTTTTGTGGGGGGATTAACAGCAGGCAATGGCATCTAGGATTTGATACCAGCAACCCTACGGTTGCCAACTGACCCGGGATTCAACCTGCCAACCCTCTAGTTCCTGACTCGCCGCTCTAACCTCTACTCACCTGCCGCCCCTGGGAGATAGAGAGTGAGAGTGTGAGAGAGATAACAGTTTAGTACTTAGTATTTTTTTTATACTCAAGCCACTTCATTTCCCTGTACCTGTAAAATTCCAATTAAAAATGTGAATATCATTAGAGTCACCAGACAACAGGCCCTCCCTTAATACCTGTGGGTGTTAGGATCCTCCCTTTTAAGTAGTCTCTCTGGCTATTGGTAAGGTCACAGGTCAGGATCCCTGTCACTGTCTCTGCCTACTCTCCTGTCCTGAAGCTGGATTGGATTAGGTCTTAAAGGGGAGGAGGTCTAGCAATAATTACTGTCTGACCCCTGCACTCTGCACTGGGAGATGGCTCTCTGGAGGGCCCCAGGTCTTAATGAAGGGAGTGGAGTTTCTGTACTGGTGTTGGTATGGGGAAGGGGAGATGCCTGGTGACGCAGCAGCACAATGGTTCTCTCTCTGTTTCTCCTTTTCTCTCATTTTCTCTCTCCCTCTCTCCGTCTCTCTCAGTCTGGAGAGACTCAGTCTGGTCTGGCTATAGGAAGAGCAAGACATTCAGGCTGAGGATCATGATAGCTATGAACACTAGGGCTCATTGTCCTTGACGCCCCCTACCCCTTTGCCCCCATCCCCTTACTTCCTTCATCATAACATACCACACCACCACCACCACTCCCAAACACACACACACACCACCCTCCAATCCCCACACACATCCTCCCCAACCCACGCCGTGCTGCTCTCCTCCTGATCGGATGACATCATTAACAATCATTACTTGGACACCAGGAAGTGGAGAAATTTCCGGCTGGGGCTGGATCAGGTTAGCCTGCTGGAGATGAGAGATTTGGAAATTAAATGAACGCTGGGACGGCCATTTTCAAAACCTGGGCAGAAAATCACTTCAGGCCTGTGTGAATTATGTTGTTATTCTGACAACCTACCATGACAATTAACATCAAGGCTATACTTTAGTTGGAAAGGAGCATAATGGTTAGTGACTGAAAAAATACTGTAATCTTAAAGATGCACTATGCAGAAATGGCGGACCTAGTTGCTAAAATTCTAATAGTTTGGCAAATTTCAGTTTATGTAAAAAACAAGCAATGTGCAGTGTAGATATTCATTGTACCATCTAAACCGCTGTGAAATATATTTTCCATAATCCACTTTTTTTTATGTAAACTTTTTGAGCTGGTGTACAAAACCGAAAGTAAAACCCAAAAACGAAACGAAACAGTGAAAAGAGAATAGATCTACCGCTTCTTAGACTTTTAATGAGAATGACAGATCTATAACTTTTACATTTTATCAGTTCGCCAAAAAAGTTACGTATTGCAGCTTTAAGTCTCAATTGTGACATTGCCTGGAGGCATCAAGATGACAACAAGGATGCCTAATCAAATGTTAAAGGCCATACATTAACATTACACCACCACCCTGTATTAAGTTGAGGCTTTTGATGGTGAATACCTCATGGCCGGGACTTATGTCCGTGGGGGTGGGGGTAAACCCTGTTTCCTTGCAGGCCTATTTGAACTGGATACCGGCCTGTGGCTTTTGTGGCCATGCCTTATTTTGTGTGTGTGTGTGTGTGTGTGTGTGTGTGTGTGTGTGTGTGTGTGTGTGCGTGATTTGGGTGTGTTTTGGGTTGGGGTGTGTGTGCCTGAGCTGTGGTGTTCAAGATTAAAAGGCTTTCACTTTCAGGCTGGGGGAAAGCCAACACCCAGAAGTCAGTCAGTCAGTTGGGTAAAGGCCTGGCCTGGTCCATTGACGTTTCAATAACTGTTGTTCTTGTATGACACTAACCACAACTACTGCAGGACTGCTGTTGCTGTTACTGCTGTCACAGAGCATGCTGCCGTGCAGAGGGCTTTCTTAGAGCTACCATTCAAGCGTAGTCAGTGAGGCATAAGTGTGCGTGTGTGTGCGTGCGTGCATTCGTGTATGTGCATGGCTGCCTTCCTGCTTGTGCGTGTGTTTGTGTGCTTGTGTATGTGTTTAATGGCATCCTGACAGGGTTATAGTATATCTAAGCTATAGAGCTCAGTGCTCCCTGAGAGAGGGGAGGAGAGAAGAGTGACACCTACTGTAAGAGTGAGGCAAAGTCCTAGTCCTAGAGTACAGGACATCAGCTCCCTGACTATACAGTACATACAGTATGTACTGGCCCAGGATTACTATGTTAGAACACATACTGTATATCGGTGCTCCTTATTTAACTTCTTACGGAATGGTGGGGCGCCCCACTCCCGACATTACCTGGTGAAATGCAAGGCGCAAAATTCAAAATCCAAAAGTTGAATTATTAAACATTCATCAATATACAAGTGTTTCATAGTCATCAAAAGCTCTGCTTGTTGGCAATATCACAGCGTTGTCAGATTTCAAAAAGGCTTTACGGCGAAAGCACCACATTTGATTGTTTGAGGGTAGCACCTAACATATTTTTCCCATTACCATAAATTCATAAGCTATCACGGTTCACAGAAAACACATTTCACAGCGAAAACAAATCAATTACCTTTTGAAGAACTTCTGCTGAGGGCTTCCCAAGTGTCCAACGAAGACAATCCATGGTTCTTTTGTTATAAAAAGTAATGTATTATATCCATAAATCTCAGTTTGGTTGGCGCGCGTTATGATAAGAAAATACAGCCTCCAATCGTCCATTGAAACGTGAAGAGAACTCGTTAAACTTATACCTATAAACTTGTCCAAGAACAATCAAACATAATTTTAAATGTATCCTTAGGAACATTTCTATGTATAAATAGTATAATATTTCAACCGGAATATAAACTGGGCGATAAGAAAGGAAAAAACCACAGAGCGTGCCAGCCGTGAACGCGCATTTACTTGTATTGACATCTGTGTGTACACTTCCTTATTCGTCTTCTTCTCTGCTCTAAAAGCATCTAAAAAGAATCAGAACACTTTCTCGAGACTGTTGACATCCAGAGGAATGAGGCAATCTGTCAAAACCACTTTTTCCAAGACAGAAATTCCTCGGGTTTTCGCCTGCCATATCCGTTCTGTTATACTCACAGACGAAATGTTAACACTTTTAGAAAATGCAGAGTGTTTCCTATCCAATGGTACTAAATATGTGCATATCCTATTTTCCGGGCCTGAATGGGAGGCGTTTACTTTGGGCACGCCAGGCTCTCCAAAACGGTCACCTCGTGGGCTGCTCCCAAAGATGTTAAGTAATAAGGATTGAGGGGATGTGGTATATGGCCAATTTACTATGGCTAAGGGCTGTTGTTATGCACAACGCAACGTGGAGTGCCTGGACACATCCCTTACCTGTGGTATATTGGCCATATATCACAAACCCCCCAAGGTGCCTTATTGCTATTATAAACTGGTTACCAACATAATTAGAGCAGTAAAAATAAGTGTTTGTCATAGCCAATCAGCATCCAGGGCTTGAACCATACTGTATAACACATGTAGTACAGTGAAGTCTTGTGTGATACCAAAACATATTGTCAAACCTTACATTACAGCAATCAAATGTTATTCATACTAGCTATTTTTCACATCTGTCACATGAGAATCAAGGACAACATTACAGGTAACTGCAGTTGATGACATTAGCAATGTATGTTGTGTTAAAATCACCATACATACAGTATGCTCCTAAATTGCATTGTACACAGCATATTATTTGAATATGGTTTGACAGAAGGTGGTCCTCATTGATGAATAGGGACCAGGTCTTGATTGCTGAAGGCTGTGCTGCACAGTGGAAGCCCTTTGAAAAGAGAAACAAAAGCTTCCCAGCAACAGTACCATGATACAGCCATCTCCAGAGACCAGGCTTGGGTGTGCTGAGCCTTTCAAACAATCAGCTCACTATACAATACTAACTCTGCCCCTCCCCCCAACCATACCGTTCAACTGTCACCGCTGTACGTCATCACACTCAGGTGTCAACCCAACTAATGTTTTTTATAATTGCTATAATAGTATTAGCTCATGTTTCCACTTTAACAGTTGATGTCTCCCCTGTGTCTTTTGTTGGTGAGGTCGTACTGACGTCTCTCTGGCGTCCTCCTAATTGACTGAGCGTGTCTCGTGAAGGGGTTCAAACTGAGCTGGGTTTCTTAAACCTGTGTGTATTGGTTTGCCTTACAATGGAGACTGACTGAGGCAGTACATTACTCTTTGTTCTCCCTCAGGTGTTGAGTGGGGTGAGGGAGCTGGTCGTTGGTTGTCTCGCCTCCAGACGGGTGAGGTTTGTGTGTGTGTCCTCAGCACATTCTTTGATTCATTGTATACTTTCTTTACCCTTGCTGAATTTACGCTCTTGCATCTTCTAACCAAGGAAATGTATAATGTACGTTACTTTTAATAATGTGTTTCAGTTTTTTTTTTCTTGTACGCATAATGCAATTTATTCCCTATATTTAACACCATCAGACTGAAAAAAAGCCACAGCAAGAAGGTAAATGACGGAACTAGTCTTCAGTGAATCATTGTGTTTATTAATCGTAAATTATCAAATCAAAGCAGATATCACAAAACAAACAAATCAGCCACAATATGGTGTTTTGAATGCTCAGGTCTTTATTTTTACAGAAATATTTTGTTTTGTTTACAAATGTGATAGCAGGATTAAATTATTTCAAATATATGACAAGAAATTGATCGGTGGTACATTTATCTCAATTTCAATATCTTGAAATGGGCTCTACTTCTTGAGAAGGAAACGGATTCCTTTGAGCTTTTGAGTTTTTATTCTCTCCGAAATCTGAAAAACAAGATTACTGGTAATCTATTGCATCAAAGACACAGAATCCCTTTTCTAATATTGGATCTTAACACAGGATTAAAACAACTTAGTGTCACTATACAGGTCAGAGACTCCCGAGTGGTGCAGCGGTCTAAGGCACTGCATCTCACTGTAAGAGGAGTCACTGTAGTCCCAGGTTCAAAACCAGGCTACATTGTGATTGGGTGTTTTATAAAGTGGTGCACAATTGGCTGTGTTAGGCAGTCATTGTAAATCAGAATTTGTTCTTAACTGACTTACCTAGTTTAATAAAGGTTAAACATTTTATTTTATTAAAGACGCAGCACTGGAAGGAACATCTAAGATTCCCTACAGGAGAGAAAAAAAACTTGAATATTGGTTTTCTTTTGGCTATCGAACCTCCTCCCTCATATGTCAATTATTAATATATTCATCAATTTACTGTATTCCATTTATATTGTAAATGGATAGCAAAGACAACCATTTCAGACTCTTTGAGGCTAAAACTGAAATGACTCTTGCTGATAATAACTCAACCACACATGCACATGAACTCACATACAGCATAATGAATAGACCGTTTTGATTTCAAAACATTGTGTTTACAATTTCACATTTCAGAGAGTTGAATGGAGCAACAAAGCAACCAGCCTCAAATGACTGTATGTCTTGTCTTGTCACATTGAAGGAACAGGTGCTTGAAGCCACACAGATCAGTGTCAGTCCAGGATTAAACATGTGTTGCAGGGATTGTGAACAGAGCTAAGAATCAGAACGATAGGACGCAAGATTACAAATATAGATAAAATGTGGACAGTGCTACATTTGTGAGATAATCCGGCAGTGTGCTGTGGCATAAATATCCTGGATGTGAAAACTGATTTAAGCCGAAGGGGAGTCAAAGGATCTGAGGCAGTGTAGGAAAAGAAAAGAGGGCTGATTTCATGACTACTCTGTATCTAACACTACTGTATGTGTTTCTGATGTTACTCATATTCCCAATACAGTATGTGCAGTATGGGTTTCTCCAATGCAGTGTGAGCAGCCTGGTCAAATTCATAATGGGCTCAGTCTGGTAGTGTATATACAACAGTGAGAGCCTCAGAGGTGAATGGTTTGGAGAGAATTCATTAGCGTGTAGACAGGTGGCTAGTGTTACACTCCTCAAGTGAAAGTCTGCAGCTCAGCCCCTGTCCTAGTCTCTCCCTGGCCTAATGCGGTAAGCAATACTGCAGGATGACATTTCCAAAGACAGCAGGCTGCTGATTAGAAAATGGTCTGCCCTGAAACAACAGACCCTGATCTTTATCAAAGTTTAACATCCCTTTCTCTCTCTCTCTCTCTCTCTCTCTCTCTCTCTCTCTCTCTCTCTCTCTCCTCCTCCCTGTTATCTATCCGTTTCAGAGACCTGTGTCTCCTGGGAGACGACTATAAGTACTCCATCAAGCAAACCGCATTAGTGTAATTTTGTCCCAGGAAATTAGCAGAGCAGAGCGGCGCCAATTAGAAGTCAATAGCTGGCTTTATTAATCGAGCTAGCCATCGCACTTGATTAGATTAGGCTGGGGTGGGCTGTGTGTGTGTGTGTGTGTGTGTGTGTGTGTGTGTGTGTGTGTGTGTGTGTGTGTGTGTGTGTGTGTGTGTGTGTGTGTGTGTGTGTGTGTGTGTGAGTGTGTGTGCGTGTGTGTGTGTGCGTGTTTGTGTGTGGACTGAGAAAAGCAGGTGCAGCTGACTTGCTGATCCTGTCTCATTGCTGCCTGTCTGCGGGTCTGTCTGTCAGAGCTCAGTAATATGTTGATATTGACCTCTTCGACAGGAGGCACTTTGCAGAGCCTGCAGAGAGGACGGGAGATAGCCTCAACAGCTATGCAGACTGACCACTCAATCAGACAAATACACTGATTGATCACCACTGCCTAGTGGTTAGCGCGTTGGGCCAGTAACCAAAAGGTTGCTAGTTTGAACACCCGAGCCAACTAAGTGAGAAATCAGTGCATCTGCCCTTGAGCAAGACACTTAACCCTAATTGCTCTAGGGTCTCTGTCAATAATGGCTTGGATGTGCAAAAATCACATTTCCATTTCACACCGTGCACACAGCACATGAATAAGGTGTGTACAGCAGTAGTCATATAGGATGAGCCATGACTAGAATACAGTACATGTGGTTCAAACGATATGTAAAGAACAGGAAGGCCTGCACACTGTTTAAGCTGCCAATTCACAGCTTTATTGACTACATTTCGATACGAGACACATCTTTATCTGGTCAAACAGACTGATTGCTAGTGCTCACTTCCCAAAATATACACATTTCACTGCACATAACGCATGGTGGGTGTGGAAACAATTCACTTTTACACAGTCAAACAATAGAGAATGACATTTACAGCAGAACGAAAAACCCTTTTCGAGCAAAATCCACCTTTTGTCCGCCCAGATACAGAAATCCCTTCCTAGAAACATACTGCAGATTAGTGGAATCAGATTCTGAATTAGAAACAAGAATATAGATTCTACAATAATCTCCCTAAAGAACAGAGGCAAGTGTTGGGTGAATAAAAATGACTCCACTTTGATAGTGCGTGATGCTGTTAAGGTCGGAGCTGTGGTGTTGGTAAACCTTGATGACTATGTGAATGAGATCCGGGGACAATTGAACAACACCATTTTCTATCAGAAACTGTCACGTGACCCCATACCACTGTTCAAAGATGAGATTCACTGAAAGTTGAAGTCTCTTGTTGAAAGTGGAGACATTATGCAAAATGAATATGAGTTCATGAAAGTAGACAATCTAATCACAAGCGTTGTCCATGCCAAACGATTGGATAAGCCACCAGGTAGACCTACTGTGGCCTCCACTGGCTCATTGACTGAAAAGACTTATTTCTAAAAACCCAGTGTGGCAATTCTATGGACATGATTAACACCCTGAAGACAATGCACCATTTTAATGGAGAGATGCTCATGGCTTGCTTTGATGTTGAATTCCTGTATAAAAATATCCCCCACCAGGGAGGCCTAGAAGCTATGGCACACTGTCTTAGTCAACTACCCACTGGTACACTCCCTAGCACTAACTGTGATGTTGCTGAGATTCTTCTGACTAAGAACATTTTTCATGTTTGAACATGACATGTTCCTTCAACAGAAGGGAACTGCTATGGGTAGTAAAATGGCACCGAGTTATGCTAATCTGTATGTGGGGTTGTTTGGATGGATTTGAATGGATTTCTGCAGATATGTAAACACCACGGGAGTCCTCTTACATTTGGGAACTCTTGCTACATAAATAGATATGCTAGCCAATTTACCATGTTATGACTGACTTGGGATCATTTCCCTTGCTAGTTTGATTGTATTGACATTTCCAGCCTTAGTTACATTCGTTAGTTTTGGTCCAGAATATTTTGTCATTTAAACTGAAACTGTGCATCCCAAATGGAGGGAGCAAACAATGTACCAGGCCAGCTGTAATTTACAACCTGATAGCAATATTTTTGCACTACCAAGAAATGTATTGATGAATTTTATGAATCATGCATTGTACTGCATCCATCTATTCTGCCAACAATGCCTATGTTTAAACCTCTTATAAAGTTGGTTTTGTAGCATACACGTGGAATTTGATATTTTTTTTATTTAGGTTACCGGTTACTTTGTGAATTTTATTTTTGCAATGGGACATAATAGTTGCAAATTGGGAAATGCTTAATGGTTGTGTTTTTATATTCTTATGATTGGGATCTACTGGCTTATTATAAGCAGTTTATAGACTGCTTATCCTTTAACATCATGCTGTGTGTGACTTCTATCTTTCCATCGGCCCTATGCAGTGGTGTACTGGTGCCTGGAGAAGTTGGTATACTGTAATTTTGCTAAAAAAATCCCAAAAGGCCCCCCAGCGAAGGAAAATCAGTTTTCCTATATATTTTTCAGATTTTCACTCTCAAAATCACACTACGCCCCTGACGCAAACAGGAATGATGACAATTGCGCATCACAAATAGCCTACTAACCAACACTTTGGACAAAACTTTTTCAATACCTGGTTTGCATATCCATTGTTGCCATAGTTAGCATTTAATGGTAGATCAAATTTCCTACCCTACCGGCTACTGATGTCATTCTTCTGTGTGTTGCTCCATGCCAAAACCAGCTGAGAGCTGCAAGCTCTTGCTGCCTGCAGATGATATTCCACTGAAACTAGGCTGTGTGCGGCACGCATGTGAATATATTTCTGAATTCAGTGTCTCCCGACCCCTCCTGTCTCAGCCTCCAGTATTTATGTTGCAGTAGTTTATGTGTCGGGGGGCTAGGGTCCGTCTGTTATATCTGGAGTATTTCTCCTCTCTTATCAGGTGTCCTGTGTGAATTTAAGTATGCTCTCTCTAATTCTCTCTTTTTCTTTCTTTCTTTCTCTCTCTCTTTCTCTCAACTGTTCAACTGTTCTGCCTGTTCTCTGAACAAAAAAAGTATTGTCCATGTTCTGTTATAATCTGCACAGCCAGAAGAGGACTGGCCACCCCTCACAGCCTGGTTCCTCTCTAGGTTTCTTCCTAGGTTCTGGCCTTTCTAGGGAGTTTTTCCTAGCCACCGTGCTTTTACACCTGCATTGCTGGCTGTTTGGGGATTTAGGCTGGGTTTCTGTACAGCACTCTGTGACATCAGCTGATGTAAGAAGGGCTTTATAAAATAAATGAGATTGATTGAATTTGATTTCACGTGCTTTGCGATTGTATAGGCTACTTTGTGCATGATTTCTCTATTGTACTAACTACATAATTGAAAGTCGTATACCTCGACTAGACTACTTTGATACGCATCAGTAGGGATTAAGAAGTGAGTATAAGCAATTCCCAATGGAAAAAAGTGGGTATACGGTTTACACCTGCGTATACCCTCCACTACACCACTGACCCTTTGTGTGTTACAAAAAGTGCACTCTCCTACATGAGTGCGCCGGGATTACGGTTGCTGTCCTTTCATAATCATTAACCTGTCACACACTGAAGGCCTATAGGTTCACCACTGTACTAACCTGTCACACACTGAAGACCTATAGGTTCACCACTGTACTAACCTGTCACACACTGAAGGCCTATAGGTTCACCACTGTGCTAACCTGTCACACACTGAATGCCTATAGGTTCACCACTGTACTAACCTGTCACACACTGAAGGCCTATAGGTTCACCACTGTGCTAACCTGTCACACACTGAAGGCCTATAGGTTCACCACTGTACTAACCTGTCACACACTGAAGGCCTATAGGTTCAGCACTGTACTAACCTGTCACACACTGAAGGCCTATAGGTTCACCACTGTACTAACCTGTCACACACTGAATGCCTATAGGTTCACCACTGTGCTAACCTGTCACACACTGAAGGCCTATAGGTTCACCACTGTACTAACCTGTCACACACTGAAGGCCTATAGGTTCACCACTGTACTAACCTGTCACACACTGAAGACCTATAGGTTCACCACTGTACTAACCTGTCACACACTGAAGGCCTATAGGTTCACCACTGTACTAACCTGTCACACACTGAAGGCCTATAGGTTCACCACTGTGCTAACCTGTCACACACTGAAGGCCTATAGGTTCACCACTGTGCTAACCTGTCACACACTGAAGGCCTATAGGTTCACCACTGTACTAACCTGTCACACACTGAAGGCCTATAGGTTCAACACTGTACTAACCTGTCACACACTGAAGGCCTATAGGTTCACCACTGTACTAACCTGTCACACACTGAAGGCCTATAGGTTCACCACTGTACTAACCTGTCACACACTGAATGCCTATAGGTTCACCACTGTGCTAACCTGTCACACACTGAAGGCCTATAGGTTCACCACTGTACTAACCTGTCACACACTGAAGGCCTATAGGTTCACCACTGTACTAACCTGTCACACACTGAAGACCTATAGGTTCACCACTGTACTAACCTGTCACACACTGAAGGCCTATAGGTTCACCACTGTACTAACCTGTCACACACTGAAGGCCTATAGGTTCACCACTGTACTAACCTGTCACACACTGAATGCCTATAGGTTCACCACTGTGCTAACCTGTCACACACTGAAGGCCTATAGGTTCACCACTGTACTAACCTGTCACACACTGAAGGCCTATAGGTTCACCACTGTACTAACCTGTCACACACTGAAGGCCTATAGGTTCACCACTGTACTAACCTGTCACACACTGAAGGCCTATAGGTTCACCACTGTACTAACCTGTCACACACTGAATGCCTATAGGTTCACCACTGTGCTAACCTGTCACACACTGAAGACCTATAGGTTCACCACTGTACTAACCTGTCACACACTGAAGGCCTATAGGTTCACCACTGTACTAACCTGTCACACACTGAAGGCCTATAGGTTCACCACTGTGCTAACCTGTCACACACTGAAGGCCTATAGGTTCACCACTGTGCTAACCTGTCACACACTGAAGGCCTATAGGTTCACCACTGTACTAACCTGTCACACACTGAAGGCCTATAGGTTCACCACTGTGCTAACCTGTCACACACTGAAGGCCTATAGGTTCACCACTGTACTAACCTGTCACACACTGAAGGCCTATAGGTTCACCACTGTACTAACCTGTCACACACTGAAGGCCTATAGGTTCACCACTGTGCTAACCTGTCACACACTGAAGGCCTATAGGTTCACCACTGTACTAACCTGTCACCCACTGAATGCCTATAGGTTCACCACTGTACTAACCTGTCACACATTGAAGGCCTATAGGTTCACCACTGTACTAACCTGTCACCCACTGAAGACCTATAGGTTCACCACTGAGCAAATATGTCTATAATAGATATAAATGCTGTTAAGATATTAATGTTTCAAGAAAGGAGTGTATACAGCCTTATTCGAAATTGATTCAATTGGTGTTTTTTTCTCATCAATCTAGAGGTCTGACAGAGTGGCCATCAGGTTCTTCTCCCCCGATTGCTCATTTTGGCCGAGTGGCCACTTCTAGGAAGAGTCTTGGTGGTTCCAAACTTCTTCCATTTAAGAACGATGGAAGCCTCTGTGTTCTTAGGGACTTCAATGCTGTAGACTACATATTGAGTGTCTTGGTCTTGACTAGGTGTCGGATACAGTTGTACTTGGTCTTGACTCGGTCTCGGGCAGTGAGGACTCCTACATTTTTACAGTGACCAGCCGAGGCCAGTGCATAAAAATATACAGTTTGTATTTCAGTGTCTTGGTCCCAGGTCTGATGCACTTGTTTCCACCTTCTAGATAGTAGCGGGGCCATGAGGTCCATCTTGGCCTTCCTTTGACATCAGGTGCTGCAGATGTCCTGGAGGGCACACAGTTCCCCCCTGGTGTTGCGTTGAGCTGACCACACCACCCTCTGGGAGCAGGTGGTGAAGTTGCCATACCAGGCGATGATACAGCCCAACAGAATGCTCTCAATAGTGCATCTGTAGATGTTTGTGAAGGACTTATGGAATAAGACATATTTCTTCAGCCTCATTTCTTCTTTTACCTTTATTTTACTAGGCAAGTCAGTTAAGAACAAATTCTTATTTTCAATGACAGAACGACAGATTTGTACCTTGTCAGCTCGGGGATTTGAACTTGCAACCTTTCGGTTACTAGTCCAACGCTCTAACTACTAGGCTACCCTGCCGCTTTAACCTCAAGAGGTTAAAGAGGTGCTGTTGCGCCTTCTTTACCACGCTGTCGGTGTGGAGGGACCATTTCAGGTCCTCAGTGATGTGCACGCTGAGGAACTTAAAGCTTTTGACCCTCTCAACTGCGGCCCTGACGATGTCTCCTGTAGTCCACGATCAGCTCCTTCATTTTGTTGACATTGAGGGAGAAGTTATTTTCCTGGCACCACTCTGCCAGGGCTCTCACCTCCTCACTGTACGCTGTCTCATCGTTGGTGGTAATCAGGTCTACCCCTGTTGTGTTGTCAGCAACTTGATGATTGAGTTGGAGACATGCATAACCATGCAGTCAAGGGTGAACAGGGAGCACATAAGGGAGCTGAGCATGCACCCCTGTGGAGATCAGCGTGGCTGATTGCCTACCTTCACCACCTGGAAGTCAGGAAGTCTAGGACCCCAGTTTCACAGGAAGGGGTTCAGACCCAGGGCACTGAGCTTAGTGATGAGCTTGGAGTGCACTATGGTGTTGAACACTGAACTGTAGTCAATGAATAGCATTCTCACATAGGTGTTCCTTTTGTCCAGGTGGGAAAGGGCAGTGTGGAGGGCAATAGAGATTGCATCATCTGTGGATCTGTTGGTGCGGTATGCAAATTGGAGTGGGTCTAGGGTTTCTGGGATAATAGTGTTGATGTGAACCATGACCAGCCTTTCAAAGCATTTCATGGCTACAGACGTGAGTGCTACGGGTCGGTAGTCATGTAGGCAGGTTACCTTAGTGTTCTTGGGCACAGGGACACTATGGTGGTCTGCTTGAAACATGTTGGTATTACAGACAGACAGGGAGAGGTTGAAAATGTCAGTGAAGACACTTGCCAGTTGGTCAGCGCATGCTTGGAGTACACGTCCTGGTAATCCGTCTGGCCCAGCGGCCTTGTGAATGTTGACGTGTTTAAAGGTCTTAGTCACATCGGCTGCAGAGAGCATGATCACACAGTCATCCGGAACAGCTGATGCTCTCATGCATGTTTCAGTGTTACTTGCCTCGAAGCGAGCATGGAAGTTATTTAGCTTGTCTGGTAGGCTTGTATCACTGGGGAGCTCTCGGCTCTGCTTCCCTTCGTAGTCTGTAATAGTTTGCAAGCCCTGCCACATCTCGACGAGCGTCGGAGCCGGTGTAGTACGATTCAATCTTAGTCCTGTATTAACACTTTGCCTGTTTGATGGTTCGTCAGAGGGCATAGCGGGATTGAATATGCCATCAGTGAAGATCAGTGAATAACATCTGTGAATATGCCGAATATTCCAAAAATTCATGGCTGATGTGATACCGGCAAGGTGACCGGGGACAATAGTATGGTAAACACGTTTCTATTTACTTATATTCTTTATTGTTACATACATTTATTTTAATATCACTTTGACCTGCCATTGTTGGTGCTCGGAGCTTAAGATTTTCTGTAATTACACCTGCAACTAATCACTCTCTCTCTCTCTTGCTCAAAAACCGAAAACAAATAAGCACCCAATAAAGTGTAGACAAAAGTACATAAATGCACACAAAGATACACACAGGCTGTGTACAAGATTCCATTACAAGGAAAGTTCCAATGCCACTAAGTACTGGCCCTTCAGTACTGAGTTTCTCTTAGCAAAATCTATTTGAAATCATAGGCCCCTGGGTCTTACCAAAACATGGTGTTGAAGAACCACAACAGGGTCAACACAGCCCGCCAGCACTGAACCACTGAAACCCCACTGACTGGAATAGAAACACACACAGAAATATCTCTAGCAAGTCTCCCTCCCTCTGCAACCCAACACTGGGGCGCCATGAGAACGAAAACCCAGATGTACATCAGAGAAACCTTTTAGGGAACATGGTGGAGCTGGTCTTTTAACACCATGCGTCAAGCTATCTAGCCACCAGTGTAGCGGAGGGCCCAGACGGCACCAGCAGTCTTTATTGAGCTCCACTGGCCCAGAAAAGACAGTTCCCGCTGGGCCTCATCCACAGGCTAGTGGCTAAGCTGCTATGACAGCTACATCCTTTAACAGTTGCATTTCCCATTGACCATCCTACTAGGCCCAGATCAGTGAGAGGGACTCTGGAGGGACAGAGCACTGCTGGGGAGCCCAGTGAACAACGCTGGCTGCTGGCAAAACAGATATAGGATGGCTGCTGACGTTTGTGACGTTATTATTCTTACAATAATTTATAAATTATATGTATTTATTATTTGGAGTCTAAAGCATATTTCAGTATGCTTCAGTACATTTAAAGTGAAAAATGGATTATGAATACTTTATGTGAGTTATACAGCGAAGCCATACAGGTGGCAACCATTTTAAACATGGATAGTGAACTTTGATTTGGTAATGTACAACTATTCTTTTTAACTTCGACGAGTTGCTAGAGACAATTAGAAGGCCAAACCCCCAATAAACACAACATCTATAGAAATCAATGTTACTGTCTCAATACATGTGCCCAAAATATCTCTCTGCACACTTCTGACTCTGAAGTAGTGAGTTGAATAAGCAATGCAGACCCCATATAGTAAGGGCTCTATTCAATCTGTAACGCGTTACAGATTCCGGGATCAAAATGTATAGGTAATTTCCGATTGAGCCAAAATAAGCAGTGCTAACTGTGAATGCAATCTCCGCTAAAGTGGGAACATTACCTTTAAATTTCAATCACGCTGTAAAGCTGAATTTCCATGATGCGGATTGAATAGAGCCCTAATACTATAAATCTGTTTAGCGATGCTTGATAAAAATCAATTCAAGGATTTACAGCTTCAGGACTATGTTGATAATTTCAATATGACTCCATTGTTTCCAACTCCACTCAGCGCTTTGCAAATAAATAAAATGGTCTACATGCAATCTCACTGAGCAAAATGGCCCAGTGCACTCAGCCAGCTGGACAGCTATACAGCTCCATTCTCTGTGATCTACTGTAGGGCTGTGCATGCCAAGGTAACTTACTCCTCAGGACCTGTAACCTTACACCCAATCAAAAGATCAAGAAACACCACTTCCAACCAAAATTGAATCATTGGACAACAATGCAAGTGTAGGAAAACAAAACAAGACACACTTCATATGCATCTCACCTTTGCCCACTGGCACTGCCCAGAACGCGAGGCAGGACAGGCTCTGGCATTGGGGATGTTGGTGTTTGCCAAACTATCTTGGGTTTCAAAAGGAAATTAGATCACAGATCAGATTGGTTTGTGGAGAGTTATAATGTAATTGATGTCAATGTCTGAAATCAATCATTTGTTGCTAGTGAAAAGTATAATTTAATATTTGAGGAGTTTCCTCTCAGGAGCATGCTTTTTTTATATTTTTATATACATTTAGGGTGGCTGATAGTGTGTTCGGAAATAAAACAGATGTCTAAAAAGCACTACTGCTCTGTATCAGCCTTTCTAAATCATAAAATTGTTGTTGCTTCAATAAATGTAATATGTTCTCACCCTAGTTTAAAAATACCCCAAAAATCCCCTTAAATCTCCATCCCTGACCCATCCAAACAATGACCCCTATTCACATTGGAAAAATCATGTGAGACGTACCCGCCAGTTAACACGAGGACATGGCCTACTCCTAACCCCTGTAATGTCGACTCCAATGTGCCCAGAGACACACAGAATGTGAATAGATAAAACACAGCATAAACAAACAAAGCCATAATCCTGGGGTTTGAACACACGCTGAGTTGTGGATCTTAATAATGCTGGTTCTGTATATGTAAACTGTACATAAATCAACCAGTGATGGGTGAAGACACAAAACATACGAGGAAAGAAAAGACGTGGTCGAAAGAGAAGTAATCTTTGGGTCTCCTAAATGTTTGAATGTCATCTAAACATGCAAGAGAAAACCACCACAACCACAGTCAAAGCATTGGCCTACAATCTGGGGCCAGGAAGGGAGGGAGATCCTTTTTCTGCTGTGTTCTACTTGACTATTCTCCCTTTGAGTAACTGCCCTGTTTAGTCACCGAAAAGTCTCCCCTTTTGTGTTTGGAGTGGCTTGTTTTTGGAGTGTCTACATGCCAATGTGTGTTTTTCCCGTCCGCAACGCCACTTCTTCTCCATCAAGTGTCATGCTGTGTGAAGAGTTGTGACCTGCCGGGGCTAGTCGTCCTGCCTTATCTGTCACCATGCAGTCTGTCTGCTGTCTGTGGGAGGCTTGGCCCCCTCACCCTCAATACACATAGCTGCTGTTCAAGCAGGGAGAGAACAACCGGGGTCAGCCATTAGATGACCCTGATTGAGCTGGTTAGAGGTTCCACACAAAGACATTCTAGAAGCCCTCTAGCCTCCAGTCTAAACGAACAGAACGACACGCTTCCTTCTCCACCAATTACCAGTGAGTTTAGGGGGTGGGGGGTGGAAGTGAGGTCGTAATTGGTTAGGATTACCAGGGGATTATTCTACCAATAGAAACAGTAAAACATACAGTTTGCCCCAGGTTAGGGAGTTTAGGGAGGTGTAATTAATCACAGAGCAGGTATGTCACTGCGGTGAAGAACGTGAGAGCAGTGAGAGGGAAATTTCTCCCAGCGTCTCCTGAAGTTGGCCATTTTTCTGTAAATCATGTGATGGGGGTGAAGTTTGTGTTGGAATGCGAGTGCGTGACAGTGATGAAAGCGAGTTGCCAGACGGGCGGCGGTTGAGCTGACATGTAGCGTTGCAGCCCTGTGACATGCGGAGAGTGAGGCTGCTAGCGATGAGGAGAGTCAAACAGGTTATGAAGCCAGGCAGAACAGCTGGGAGGTGACAGAAACCATGGGGTTGTCAGAGGAAATACAAGACGTAATGTCGTCAACACGGGCGCTGTCCCCAGACAGCTCAGGACAGCCATAGCCCACGATTTGATGTACGACGTGTGTATTCTCTACACTGCCAAGAGCATTTGCACACAACAGATGCACTGAACCCATGATGTTTAGTAATCTTTACAAAGAACATAGAACATAGAAATACCTGTTTTGGTATTTCTGATAGACTACACCTTAGTTTTTTTTAATAGTTTTTTTATTTAACCAGGCAAGTCAGTTAAGAACAGTGGGTTAACTGCCTTATTCAGGGGCAGAACAACAGATTTCTACCTTGTCAGCTCGGGGATTCGATCTTTCGGTTACTGTCCCAACGCTCTAACCACTAGGCTACCTGCAGACCCAAAAATATCCTCCTTCGAGACAGATTTGGTGCAATATTTTACATGACAATTTCATGACCATTTCTCCACAATGTTATTTTGCTGTTTTCACTTGTTGGATAACAAAAAGTACATTGGAGAATAAAAAATTACGTATTATGCTACGAGAGCAAACCCAGATCAGGCAAGGTACAGAGTGGAAAGCCTTGGTACAGTATTTGGCAGCACGTTGTTGATTCCATCACCTTCTCTGACAGTCTGTTGCTATGCCTAAGGTACCCATTGATGTTAATAGATAGATTGGTGGCTAACCATCGTTCATGCTGATTAGCAGATTGTTTTAGCTGTCCAGGGTTAACAGACTTGTTCTGCTATGAAAAATGTGTTTCTTATAAGAGCTTCTCATGGCAGTGGGCGATTGCAAAATATGCCTTTGTAACTTGGCCTCTAATTTCAAAGGGGGTATTGGAATCCTTTGTTTACATGGCTTACCAAAAATCTATCATGGCTCAAATCATTTTTTTGGTCTTTCATTGGAAATGGCAGGACTACAAATTGCTGTTATTGTGTGTTCTGTTGAGAGATGATTAGGGCTTTCGTGATGAGCTGAGGTCTCTGCAGTGCAGTGGTTAGGGTCTGGAGAGAGGTTGTGTAGAGGTAAAGGACAACTATTGGGCTTAGGACCCACTCATTATCAGTGAATGACAATGACATGAAATTTGGAATATTTTAATATACTTTAGATTACATTTTCCAATGTTTCCTTCCATTTCAGATAAGATTACCACTATCTGAAATTGCAAACAATTATATTAAGAAGAAGGAAATTATCTTAGATAAATAAAAACCATTGATGTAAAGTACTTAAGTAAAAATACTTTGAAGTACTACGGAAGTTGTTTTTTGGGTATCTGTACTTTAATTTACTGTTTATATTTTTGACTTTTATTCCATTACAATTCTAAAGAAAATGTGTACTTTTTACTCATATACATTTTCCCTGACACCAAAAAGTACTTTTCGAATGCTCCGGCAGGACAGAATTATGTTCCAGTTCACACACCTATCAATATAACGCGTTGTCATTCCTACTGCCTCTGATCTTGTTGACTCACTAAACACAAATACTGCGTTTGTAAATTATTTCTGAGTGTTGGAGTGTGCTCCTGTCTGTCCGTAAATAAAATAAAAAACAAGAAAATCATGCCGTCTGGTTTGCTTAATATAAGGAATTTGATGTATAGCATTTACTTGTACTTTTTACTTTTACTCAAGTATGACAATTGAGTATTTTTCCACCACTGTACTGAAGTACATTTTAAACCAGATACCTTTAGAGTTTTACTCAAGTACACTTTTACTTGAGTAATTTTCTATTAAGGTATATTTACTTTTACTCAAGTATGACAATTGAGTACTTTTTACACCACTGATAAAAACCTTTTAAAAAAGCATAAACTGGATGTACAGTATCAGGATATCAGGACTTGCGAAAGACCATGGCCATCTCAAATCATCTCGACCTGTCAATCACATATTGCTTACTAGATTAGAAAAAGTAGTAGAATATAATTTCAATTTAAGTATCATAATGATTATAGACGGATCACTGGTTTGTTTGATCTATTCACTTTACTGTAGACTGTAACTAGATGACTTATGGGAGCGGTATGGCAAAGCTTCACACCTCCAGAGTGTCAAAAAGTTGTGTGCTTTGAGCTTTCTGCCTCAAACCAGGCAACTCACCTCTTGGGAAAGACAAGCCACGCAATCAGGAACATCTGTTGGACACTCTCCAGAGGCTCTCAATTGATCAGGCCGCAGTGTCTTAGGGCCACTTCATGTAGAGTGTGAACTTGGAGCAGTTTGCCCTCTCCAAGTCATGTCCCCACCATGCCCTTCCTTTCTGACACACACACATACTCCCACGCAAGCGCATACATGCAAGCACACACACACACCCACACAAACACACACACATGGAAGCATGCATGCCTGTAGGCACAAACACGCGGGCATGCACGCACGGCACGTACACACACGCACCCAAATGTAAGCGCATGCACACACACACACACACACACACACACCTTACCCTTTCCCCTCTCCGTGCATGACTATTTATCTAAGTCTCCATCCCTGGTTTAATGGCAGCCTTTGTTGGTGACTGAAAAGTTTAATGATAGCTGCAGGCCTGATGCATTTGTATCTGTCACTGGAAGACATTCTTCTCAAGCTGAGAGTCTTCCCCATCCTGGCTTGTAGGGGAGAAGGGTTGAAGTTACGGTCAAGCCCCAAACGGGGCTGCCGTCGGTGCATTTCGACCAATCACAACGTCTCCTTCGCCCATATATCAACCAGTGTTGACACCACACACTCAAATACACACACACACACACACACAGACTGCACTGTACACACGTATTGTACATCCACATGTTGAGCAGTCTAGCATCTTGTCATGTGCACCAATGATCAAGTTTCATATTTGTCTGAGTGCTGACAGTTTACCATGTACTGTGACCCCAATAGAAATGGGGAAAGCTTCCTTGTACTGTATGTGTTCATGCAGAAGCACCCATTGGCTGAGCTGTTAACATCCAGTAAACATATACTTTAGTAGCTGTAGTTTGTCATCTCCAATTGTACTGCGTTATGAACCCTACTCTGTAGACACTGCCATGTCTTTGAACTCTTGCATATAGATTCAACTCACTCACGTTGACTACATTGGAACTTCCCTTATTGATGGTAAACTCAGTTAGATGAACAACAGCAACCCAATAATAGGGTGATAGCAAAGGGAAGGAAGAAGCACGTCATGCAGTTAGTCAATATTTACTATGGCTCCTTTGCATCAGACAGACACCTTTCATCCAAAAACGAACAAGCATCCTTATAGAACACAACAGGTAATGTGTTAGTGCCTCCACACAGCCACGCTCACACTCCTATGGCCCAGCCCCAGACAAAGTAAAGGTATCTATCTCTGTTGATCTAAAGTCACAGAAACCATTGCCTTCCCCCGCCCAGCCATTATCGTGTTATAGATCTAACCCTGTGAGTTAAGTGCCCTGCTAAAAGCATATGTACACAAACATCTCTGAGTGGAATGTGGTGCGAGGCCTTTATCTCCAAGTGAATCATCCATGGAAGAATTTGAATAGAGACAATCCAGTAAGTTACAGTTGACAGTTTAGGAGGAAATTGGGCAATCGTTTCAACCAACCTGGGTGTTGTTCAAAGGAAAGTGCTTGGAGACAAAAAAGATCTGGGGAAATGAAAACACCAACTTCGTTTTGAGTTGTTAAATATATAGACGACAGCTGGGGATGGTAGTGGCTCCAGAGTCCCATTCTGTTGATGGCTAGGAACTGGGCTGGGATCTGGGATCTGGGAGCTGGGCTGGGAACTGGGCGGGGAGCTGGGAGCTGGGAGCTGGGAGCTGGGAGCTGGGCTGGGAGCTGGGCACTGGGCTGGGCTGGGAGTTGGGCTGGGAGCTGGGCCGAGAGCTGGGCGCTGGGCTGGGTGCTGGGCTGGAACCTGGGCTGGGCACTGGGCTGGGCTGGGAGCTGAGCTGGTGTTGGGGTGGGGTGAGAAGAAATAGAAGCAGAGGGGAGAAAGGTAACATGAGCCAGTGTGAATGGAGTCATTGTTTCTGAAGCTTAATTAGGCGTGACAAGTGAGGCGTGAACAGATTCCCATCATTAGGGCCCTAAAAAGCCCATTAGAATCAATGCCACGCTCTGGTCAGACTCAATGTCTGCTATAGCAGCCCGGGCCAAGCAGGCCACTGGATACGATTACAGCCGCGCTGCTAAAACAAGGCAACTCTATAGCCACACTAACACCCGAGGTAATGCAATTGACGCCGCGTTCTGGAAAAGGGATGAGAGGTGGGCTGGGGTGAAGCGTGTGTGTGTGTGTGTGTGGGTGTGTGTGTGTATGCATGCATTTGCATGTGGTGCATGGGTGTCTGCATGCACATTCGTGTGTGCGCACATGCATGTATGCATCTGTGTGTGTATGTGTGCAAGTGGTTAGCTGCCTGTGTGTCTGTTTGTGTAGATGTGTCTAGATTGTAGCCGGCAGGGTCCTGCGGCTGATAAATTGCTAGGGATTAATGGCCACTTCTGGAGCCCAAGTGGTTCTATCAATACAGGGAAGAGCCGCCCAATCGGCCCATTGATCTGTTGTCTCGCTGGGTGCTGGGTGTAATTCTGAGTGTTCCACATAGGGTAGGGGCTGGGGGAGATTGGACTAATGGTGGCGCCATCCATAGACTCTCCTAGATTTGAGTACTCAGCGCATACTGCCTCTACTGCTATGTGTGCAGTAACAGACTAGCTGATCCTGTACTGTTGGCTACAGCACAGTAAATCCTGATCAAATTACAGCACATATAGCTATGGAATTAAAATGAATTAATACCAGTTAAACTTGCCCATGAATGTGATATCCTTTGGGAAATTGAGGGTGTGATCCCTGTACATTATACTACATACATGCAAATATGTTTGAGTCTAAAGAATCAATGTGGTCTCAGCTCAATTCGTATTATTATTCCGTATGTAAATCTGTAACACTCCATTTAGTATGATATGTTACGTTATGTTAGATTACATTATGAATGGAATAGCAGTCGTACAATATCATACCAATTAGAGCACTTATAGTATCATACATCTTACCTGGTCATACAATAGCATATGAATTGGAGACCAGGTTGCTTGTTGCCGTAATAACAAACGAGAATTATGGGGAAAATTACGTTGGCCATTAGTGGAACTAATGACAAAGGTAAGGATAATTAAAACAACAATGATTAGGTCAATTTACATAGCAGGTGGAACATGCTAGACGGTAGTGGATCACACCAACCCATCCTCCCGACCATCCTCCCGACTTAAATTTCTTTTAGTAACTAGACTATGACAGAAAGTACATCTTGTATGACTCTGAGGCCAGGCTGAAAGAATGAGTCTGTACAATTTTATCTGTCTGTTTTGTCCATGTGAAATATGCCAGGATTTTGTGTGAGACTAACTGACAACAAAAACATGGCTTCTGTCATAACAACAGTAGCACTCCTCTTATCCACATTTGTCAGAGCTAAGCCTCATACCTTTCTATATGAGGTAGTCCCCAGTAAAATCCCAATTTTATGTTCCATGGTGCATGACAGTCATGCATAGATACCATCACAGACAACAAGGGAGGGCTGGAGAGGGAGAGAAATGGAGGGAGGTGGAGAAAAGGCGAGAGAGAGATAGGGAGGCTGCCTTTATCTGCTCACCTCAGGCTGTTGTTTTTGCTCTGCGGTGGCGGTCTGTGGTGGAGGGATCTCACACACTGCCTGACTGAATGGGCCCTGGTCCTGGCCACTGCTACAGCCACACACACACACACACACACACACACACACACACACACACACACACACACACACACACACACACACACACACACACACACACACACACACACACACACACACACACACACACACACACACACACACACACACACACACACACACACACACACACACACACACACACACACACACAACCACATCTTTCCTAATGCCTTGAAACCACACAAGGAGAAAGCGAGTGAAAGATAGTGGAGGGTGAGATCTGGGTAAAGAGAGGAGGGTGAGATCGGGGTAAAGAGAGTGAAAGAGAGGAGGGTGAGATATGGGTAAAGAGAGTAAAAGAGAGAGGAGGGTGAGATCGGGGTAAAGAGAGTGAAAGAGAGGAGGGTGAGATATGGGTAAAGAGAGTGAAAGAGAGAGGAGGGTGAGATATGGGTAAAGAGAGTGAAAGAGAGAGGAGGGTGAGATATGGGTAAAGAGAGTAAAAGAGAGAGGAGGGTGAGATATGGGTAAAGAGAGTGAAAGAGAGAGGAGGGTGAGATAGGGGTAAAGAGACTGAAAGAAAGGAGGGTGAGATAGGGGTAAAATTACTAAAAATACAAAAAATAGAGAAATAGAGAGAGACAAAAATAGGTATTAAGAGAGACTGACAGAGAGAAAGATCGGAGAAAAAACGAGGTAGAAAGAGAGAAACAGATTGAGAGAAAGCGAGAGAGAGAGAGGTAGGCAGGTAGTTTGGCGCCTTCACTCTGCCCAGCGCCCCCCGGTGCAGGAGATAAGGGCCTGCTGAATATTTCATGTCTCTGACTGACAGCTCCTCAGGGTCTTAGGAGAGCCATGGCGCCCACTTTACAGCCCAGAGGAATCTCCCAGACAATCTCAACACACATCATGTGACAACACACACACAAAGACAGGCATGCACACACACAGGAACGCAGACACATACACGGCAGACACACACATGCACGGTTGCGCATACAGAGGACACACACACATCCTTTGTAACTTGAATTGTTTCCACTCATTAAAATACATCTGGTTAATCAATGCATTTTTAATGCATGATAGAGTAGACAATATGAAATCAAATCAAAAAATGATTTGTCACATGCGCCAAATACAACAGGTGCAGCAGACCTTACCGTGAAGTGCTTACTCACGAGCCCTTAACCAACAATGCAGAGTTCAGGAGCCCATAAAAATGTTATGTTAACTGTAAGTCACATGCTGGTTCTCTTGGTCTCTGATCAACATGTTGTCAAAACTACAAGCATGTGTCTTCATCTTCACATTCCCTAAGACCATGTCTTCAACAATGTGCTATATTTCCCCTTCTAACCAGGCTATCTCAACATGACCCTACACTACAGTACGTCACCTCTCATGTTTGACTTAGTAAAAAACCTCAAAATACATTCTCACCTTAAAATTCTTTCCGTCGGTTACCTCCTGAGTCTTTCAGAGGTGAATGAAATTCCTACTTGATTAAAGTTTGACCAGGAATGACAGTTATGTCTTATATAATCGCAGTGAGTGTGATCATGTGGGCTTTTGAAGGGCTAACGGCAGAGACATGCTACAGTAGTGTGTTGGAGTGAAATTACACCTGGCAGCCATGTCACATTTTCCAAAAAGCTCTCTGTGATTCTCTGACAAAAAGTGTGCTCCTGAGACATTAGATCCTTTTCTTTCTTCCTTATTAGGAGGGAGCTTCGGTCAAGGTAATTCTCTGACAGTACTGGCAGCACTACTCACTAGCAGGGAATCTGCAGTAAATCAAAGAGAAATCCCTCCTAACTCGCCCTCCTCGGCCTCTCCCTACACTTCCCAGGATCCATCTCTTCTCCCATTAGGATGCATGGAGAGGTTCCTAAGCCTGAATCCCAAGGAACCGTTTCCCTGCCCCGCTGTCACATCTGACCACTCGGCCCTTGATGAGATCATTGTCTGCAGATTGCTTCCCCGTGAGGCCCCTTGGCACCCGGCTGTGTCTGGTGTGTGTGATGTGTGCTGCGTCTGGGGACCAGGCAGGCGGTTCCTCTAATCATCCCTGACACTAGTGGCCCAGCCCCTCCTAGGCCCCCACCTCCTGCCTGCCCTGGCCCAGTCTAGCCAGCCCAGCTAACTCCAAACACACCTTCCTCTTCCATCCTCTGCCCAATTGGTCTGACTGACAGATCAGCCACTCATGGGCCACAACTAGGCCCAATCACTCTCGCTCATTGATGGAAAATGGCTTCCAGAGCTGCATGTGCCAAAGGAATTAGTTCCCAGTGAGAGCTCATCCAGAGGTCAGATAAAATTGGTGAGGCTGAGAGGGGGTCATCCTGTACCATACACCTCCTCCCCCTCTCCCATCATCCCTCCTTCTTTACGGGAAGAGGAAGTCAGGGGTCTGGTCTAAACAAACTCAGGATGCTGAGTAGCGTGGGGCTTCAGAGCTTTGCTTCCACTGAGGATCAAATCAGTCCTCATGATGGGCTGTAGTTAGGGGGTTGGGTGCCAAGTGGATCCATATTGAACAGGTAATCACAAGGTGAATGGGATGACTCTGCAATGCTACATTGCACTAACATTTGAGGACTTTTACTTCCAATTTTTTAAAGTAATTTTATGAGGGAAATCATTCAAGTAATGTATGTGCTAGAAAGCTAAAACATAATGACTGCCTCGAATGTCTAAGTTCAGAACAGCTTAAATATCTTCCCTGTAGATCAGTGGAGCAGACAAAACAAGCTCTTCTTTTTATGTAATAACAGTTGAGCTCATTGCTCTTCTGAAATGCTGCTCTGCTCTGCCATGAATGGCGCCGGAGGAGATGGCTGCCGTTTTACGGGCTCTTAACCAATTGTGCTATTGTGTGTGTTTTTGCACGTTACTTGTAACTTATTTTGTACATAATGTTTCTGCCACCATCTCTTATGACCGAAAAGAGCTTCTAGATATCAATACAGTTAATACTCACCTTGTACTGGATGAAGATTTTTTCTTTAATGAGTCGGACGCAAAGGATTTACTTCAGACACCAGACAAGGCCCACATCCCTATCATTCGCAGGAGAAAGAGACAGAGATATCGGGGACGTAGGTCGGGGTGCCTTGTAAGGATCTGAAGACGTGTGGGTAATCAGCCTCAACCATCAGTCCTATTAGCCATCATTGGATAACAAAATAGACGAGCTACGATCACGAATATCCTACCAACGGGACATTAAAAACTGTCATATCTTATGTTTCACTGAGTCGTGGCTGAACGACGAGATGGACAAAATACAGCTGCCGGGGTTTACGCTGCACCGGAAAGATAGAACAGCAGCCTCCGGTAAGACAAGGGGTGGCGGTCTGTGTATATTTGTAGACAACAGCTGGTGCACGAAATGCAATATTAAGGAAGTCTTGAGGTTTATCTCATGATAAGCTGTAGACCACACTATTTACCAAGAGAGTTTTCATCTATATTTTTCATAGCTGTCTATTTCCCACAACAAACTGATGCTGGCACTAAGTCTGCACTCAATGAGCTGTACTATAAGGCCATAAGCAAACTGGAAAATACTCATCCAGAGGCGACGCTTCTAGTGGCCTGGGATTTTAATGCAGGGAAACTTAAATCCGTTTTACCTAATTTCTACCAGCATGTTAAATGTGCAACAAGAGGAAAAAAAACTCTAGACCACGTTTACTCCACACACAGAGATGCGTACAAAGCTCTCCCTCGCCCTCCATTTGGCAAACCTGACCATAAATCTATCCTCCAGATTCCTGCTTACAAGCAAAAACTAAAGCAGGAAGCACAGGTGACTCGGTCAATAAAGAACCAGTCAGATGACGCAGATGCTAAGCTACAGGACTGTTTTGCTAGCACAGACGGGAATATGTTCCGGGATACACCACATCAGTCACTGGCTTTATCAATAAGTGCATTGATGACGTCGTCCCCACAGTGACTGTACGTACAATACATACCCCAACCAGAAGCCATGGATTACAGGCAACATCCGCACTGAGCTAAAGGGTAGAGCTGCCGCTTTCAAGGAGAGGTACTCTAACATTCACAAGGCCGTGGGGCCAGACGGATTACCAGGACGTGTTCTCCAAGCATGCGCTGACCAACTGGCAAATGTCTTCACTGACATTTTCAACCTAATATTAATAATATGCATGTCAATCTCTAGTGGCTGAAAGTGGAGGAGAGATTGACTTCATCACTACTTTTATTTATGAGAGGTATTGACATGCACCGAGCTGCATGTCTAAACTTCTGGCACACAGCTCAGACACCCATGCATACCCCACAAGACATGCCACAAGAGGTCTCTTCACAGTCCCCAAGTCCAGAACAGACTAAGGGAGGTACACAGCACTACATAGAGCCATGACTACATGGAACTCTATTCCACATCAAGTGACTGACGCAAGCAGTAAAATTTGATTTAAAAAACAGATTAAAAAACACCTTAGGGAACAGCGGGGACTGTGAAGCAACACAAACATTGGCACAGACACATGCATACACACACACACCCACACACACACATATCACACATATCACACACACACACACACACACACACATATGATAACATCCGCACTATATATACACATGGATTTAGTACTGAAGATATGTGGTAGTGGTGGAGTAGGGGCCTGAGAGCACACAGTGTGTAGCTGCTGCTTAAGCAGGAACTAATGGGGATCCATAATAAATACAAATACAAACCTGTACCTTTGCATACTGCCCCAACAAATCCACAGATTTGATGCAATCTTTATTGCACTCCACACTGCCCTTCCCATCTGGACAAAAGGAACTCCTACGTGAGAATGCTATTCATTGACTCAGCGTTCAACACCATAGTTCCCTCAAAGCTCATCACTAATCTAAGGTCCCTGGGACTAAACACCTCCCTCTGCAACTGGATTCTGGACTTCCTGACGGGTCGCCCCCAGGTGGTAAGGGTAGGTAACAATACATATGCCACGGGGATCCTCAACACGGGGGCCCCTCAGAGGTGCGTGCTCGGACCCCTCCTGTACTCCCTGTTCACCCACGCCTGCATAGCCAGGCACGACTCCAACACCATCATTAAGTTTGCAGACGACACAACAGTGGTAGGCCTGATCACCGACAACAATGAGACAGCCTATAGGTAGGAGGTCAGGCCAAGCACGCCCCCATTCTCATCGACAGGGCAGTAGTGGAGCAGGTTGAGAGCTTCATGTTCCTTGGTGTCCACATCACCAACAAACTATCATGGTCCAAACACACCAAGACAGTCGTGAAGAGGGCACGACAAAGCCTATTCCCCCTCAGGAGACTGAAAAGATATGGCATGGGTCCTCAGATCCTCAAAAAGTTCTACAGCTGCACCATCAAGGGCATCTTGACTGGTTGTATCACTGCCTGGTATGGCAACTGCTCCGCCTACAGAGGGTAGTGCGTCCGGCCTAGTACATCACTGGGGCCAAGCTTCCTGCCATCCAGGACCTCTATACCAGGCGGTGTCAGAGGAAGGCCCTAACAATTGTCAGACGCCATCCACCCTACTCATAGACTGTTCTCTCTGATACTGCACGGCAAGCGGTACCGGAGCGCCAAGTCTAGATCCTTAACAGCTTCTACCCCCAAGCCATAAGACTCCTGAACAGCTAATTCAATGGCAACCCAGATTATTTGCATTGTCCCCTACCCCCTAACACTTATTTATTGAAACTGCATTGTTGGTTAATGTTATAGCCTCTTGTGTGCCTCTTGTGTGTTTCTGTATATATTTGTCCTGTGTAGCCTATATTCTGAAAATGCAAAGGCCCACTAACCATGCTCAGTAAACTGCTAAATCATCACGCTGTTAAAGTGCTAAATTATTACTCCTGTCAAAAAATCATTGTTATTTACAGAAGAAGTCAGTGAACTTAGTTTTTCGCAATGTAAATCATTTTCTAATTGAAATATCTAACACCTGAGTTGACTCCGCCCCTAGAGAGATTTTATTGGCTGCAAAGGGCTTCACCTGTCTTTCTCTAATTCCTGGCCTCCATGTTCTGTCTGTTGGAGACGATGTTGATGGAGAATTATGTGTTGTTTGTTTTAGTTTGGGGCGAGAACATATTCCGCGCTGTGAAGGTAACAGGGCAGGGTGAGTTATGTGTCGTGAGGGGAGGAGATATGAGCCTTTAAACCTTTTGAAGTGATTCTCTCACTGTCCTGCTGGCCTCAGGCAAGGCTTGTTTGAACACACTGTAGAGGGGCAAAGGGAAGACGTGGAAACAAAGTGATTTGTGTGATGTATGGTGAGACATGTGGCCGTAACATTAACTTGTAAACCTAAATTGCATTTAATTAAACGCTTAACATGTAGTTGTAGTGCATCGCAGTCAAGCTAAGAGATTTATCCACTAGCATGCCCTTTTATTTGTGAAGGTATAATAAAAAAAATTATGTCAATTCCTCACATACGTTAATGTTATATTGTCATGAATTGCTCGTTCTACAGTGATAACCCAAAGTAATTATACAAGACATTATAGTCACATTATTAAGTCACCTGCTATAACCTGACCATATTGTGAGAATTGCCTTGAGATATGAGTCTGGGTTAAACTAGCAGATGTCACTTGAGTGACAACAAGTCTTTTAACTAGCTGTACGCCGCCTGTGAGTACAGTAGCTCATTAACTAAGTGTACATGCTGTCTGGTGAATAACCTGATTGTACTTCCACCGATTGAAAGTTCACATTGAAGACATGACCTCAGAGGTAAATCGTGTGCACCCTCTCCTCTCTGAGACAAAAGCTAATGATGCAGAAAACAGACCAGGGACTTTCCTGCCAAGCAGCCTGAGTATCTCCCAACGTTGTGGCTTGTTGGAGGGTCTGGTAAAAAGGAATAATAATAAAATCATACATCATGCACATGGGACTGGGAAAACACCCAGTGAAGTGATGCTAAGCTAGAGAAATAATCATGTGCACTATGGGCTCTCAGGCACTCCCAGGGCCGGGCTGTGCTGTCTGCTGGCTGAGGATCTTGTGCCTGTCTTGGAGCCTCTCCAGAGTGAAGAAGAGCCCCGGTAATTACAATGGGAGGCATGAGGAGTCATTACAAGTCATGTCCCAGCCATGGTAGACAGTGACCTCTCCCAAAACCCACCAAACAGGAACCATACATCACCCCTTCATCCTCACACCCTCTCATTTGCAACATTTAGAAGCCCTGGGGTTTTGGCATGGAGAGATGGAGCTACATGTGAGTATGTGGATGTAAAAGAACCTTGTGCTCTGTCTCTCTGTGTACCGTGGAGGGAGCCCCGTGAGTAAGCATCAGCATGTGTGTGGAGCGGAGCGGCACGATTCTCCCCTCCTCTCTCTGCTCTCTGTCTCCTTCACCTCATCATCACCCCTCTCTCTCTCTCTCTCTCTCTCTCTCATCGGAGGGAAGGTAAGGAAGCGGATGGAGCATCGCAGCCTGGTTTATTTAGCGGACAGGGGTTCAGAGTTGAAAGGGAAGTGGGTGTGTGGTGGGGAGATGAAGGGAGGAGGGGTGATGTGTGAGCAGGGGAGTGTGTGGTGTGGTGTGGTGGGCGTGGGAGAGAGGGATGAGATGGGACCACATATCTCTAATGGAACGTTATGTTTGACATGGGGGCTGGCTGATGTAGGAGGAGGATGGTGGGGATTCCTGGAGTTTGGCTGACACACACTCACACGCATCCCCCTGAAGTGTGCCCCTCCGTGTCAGCCTAGTGGCGCTGTGCTTTGATCTCAGCTCCGCGGGTCAGAAATATCTCTCTCTCTCTCTCTCTCTCTCTCTCTCTCTGTCTCTCTCTCAATCTCTCTCTCTCTCCCTCCAGCCATCTGCCTGCCAGGGAAGAGGCTCGACTGCCTCAGGGTGTTTAGGTTTAGGAGAGATCCTAATTTCCTCTTCTAATCATGACATCATCCTGCCTGAATAGGTTAAAGATGTTGCCAGGATATTCTTCGCTTCCTCACTCCAGCAGGGCCCAAATTAGACACATTACATACTTCCCCAGTGTGAGATAATATTTAACCCATTTCCTCGCTGAAAAACAGTAAGTGTGTGTGTCACGTCTGTGTGTGTGTTGCGTGTGTGCATATGCACGTGTGTATCAGTGGAGGCTGCTGAGGGGAGGACGGATCATAATAATGGCGTGGAGGGAGCAAATGGAATGACATCAAACACATGTGTTTAATACCATTCCACTAATTCGTCTCCAGCCATTATTATGAGCCCGTCCTCCCCAATTAAGGTGCCACCAACCTCCTGTGGTGTGTATATGACTGTGTTTGTCATATATGTGGCCACAAACTAGCATGCCGCATATGGTGAGATCAGAACCTGAGGTAATTCAATAGTGGAGAAGAAGTTGAGTTGAGCGGCTCCCCCATAACGGACATGATTAAAGACTTGACTGATTAGAGGTGAAGAGTGGCCATGGCCCTCTCAGCTTGTCAATAACAGTTAGACTCACCTCAATGCTGCTCTGACCAGCCTGTCTCTCTCTGTCCCCACCACACACTAACTATTCTCCATCTGAAACATAACGCTTAGCTGTCATTCATTTGACAGTTTACAGTTGATAAGCATATCAATAGTTCAAATTGTATACTCATGTTAAATACAGTATTTGCTAAATGTGAATACTGAGTATGTTTTTTTAAATGCATTGAATTGATAGGTTTTCACTAAACTTTGACAGTGTGCAATCATCCCTTCTCACTCCAGTGTGTATGGCACAGGTTCAAAACCCAGTGGCTTTGTTTGACCAGAATCTCTCCAGGGCCTTGTGAGTAATGAGAGGCCTAGATTAGAATCCTAACTGTTCATTTCAGCTGCATCTGTGCTCGGCCATCAACTAAACAATACAACAATGACACTTACATAATTCAAGCCCTGAGAAATGTGTCCGTATTGCCACAATGAGTGTGGTTCAAGAAGTAGCAAGGCCACATGATATGACTGTCTTTCATCCCAGATTCAGATACAATTGACTCATGAAAAATACAAGGTCTCTAGTCATGAATACCTGTACGAAACCAGAGCATGCAGTTTTTCAAAGCAAGTCGAGAATACATGATTTATTTGATTTAGGACTGTTGAACTGCAATGCAGAGTCTGTACTCGCATCACAAAGACATGATGACATGATAAAGAGATAATTGAAAATTATACATACCAATCCCTGTAACATATGTATAGACTCTACATCTCCTACTATTTATATAGATGTTGCATGAAAAGTTATGTGTGTACGTATGGAGGGGTGGAATGAAGAAAGGTGCATCCATAAAGATTCTCAGCTCAAACAACCATGTGTTTTCCATAAAGTCATACTTCACAGGATTTTTATGACAGGGGTGGTGCTTCGAGATCTCTCTGAGGCAGTATCTGTAGTCTGTCCCTGAAGGCAACACACAATACCCGAGGCCTAAAAGACAGCATGACATAGCAGCACCAGCTAAGGAGAGGAATGTTCTGGATTCTCTTGCCCCAACTACATGGGGAGAATCCAGTCCAGTTCCTTTTTGTAGTTCTGGTGTTTTGTGTGAGGAGACAACAGGAATAAATTAGAAATGGAACTAAATAAAAACAATGATATTTGAACATTTGTGGTTGTGGTTTGTTTGATATTAGTACTAGTCGATACCAATGCGCTGCATTGAGTTCTGTGACTTCGTAATATGTTCTTTCACAAAATGCCACTTTTTGTATCACAGTTTTTTTCATGGACAGCGTGTAGAATGAAGATCAAGTAGACTATATTCCCTAAATGTTCTATATATATACCATATTCCCTAAATATACTATATATATACTATACTATTTTTGTATCACAGTTTTTTTTATGGACAGCGTGTAGAATGAAGATCAAGTAGACTATATTCCCTAAATGTTCTATATATATACCATATTCCCTAAATATACTATATATATACTATATTCCCTCTTGGGCTAAAGATTTTCTTGTACATTATAATAAACTAGTCCAATTAGATTTACTTGTGTGCGTGTCTTGTGCCTGACAGCATTGAGAATGCTTTCTACGAACGAAGAGTTTATTTCCAAAACGGTATATCCACCTGTTTTTTGCTTCAGAAATTATTGCTTATGGGTACCTTTATTTGTGTGTAAAATATTACTGTTCTCAGATTTGGAATTCATATCTTTTAGAAGTGTATTAAAATGGGTTGCAAAACGCTATATAATTTCTTTAGCTGGAATGGAATGTTGTAGACGCTGTATATTTAACATATAAATTACACCCATCATAAATCTAGCCTCATGCTATAGTGCAGGGGTATTCAAATCTTACCCTACGAGGTCCGGAGCCTGTTGGTTTTATGTTCTACCTGAAAGTAGATTTCACGCACCTGGTGTCTCAGGACCAAATCAGTCCCTGAAAAAAAAGCAGTGGAACCGGCTTCGAGGTCTAGAGTTGAGTTTGAGGGCTATACTGTTTAGTTAGAGATAGAACTTGTCCCAAATGACACCCTATTCCCTATATATTGCACAACTTTTGACCAGACCCCAGATATCATATTACTGTATAGATTTTTTTTTAAATATATATTTTTATATTGATGTCACAAATGTGAATCATTTGTACAGTTATTTAATAAAAGTGTAATTATTTGTCAAATTTGACTGTGTGAAACCTTGCAGTGCTACTTTTTTCTCTGAGAGTGAGGCAGATATATCTTGTTTTGCAACAAAATTTGATCGTTTTTCCCTCTGAAATGAAACCATCTAGTGGTAGGTTTCAAACAAATACGTCTGTCATTTAACAACTGCATGCCATGATTAGATGGGGGGAAAACCCACCAATCTCTTTCATAAGATCTTTAAACAAAAAAAGAGCAAATTTCCCAACATTTCTGAAAATGGATATATAGCGTTTGGAAAGTAACTCTTCAAATAATTTCCAGTCATGTGTGACCTGATCCATTTATGTTGGAAACGTACATATATATATATATATATATATATATATATAAACGTATCTGTAATTTAGTCATGTCACATACAGCGGAAGACACTCATTCATTGTACTGAATTAGCCTTGAGCAGGAGAGATAGTATTATTCAGAAAAGCAGAGGGAAGCTTCAGTAGCAATCAGTAGCGTTTAGCATGTACAGTACATAACCTTTCAAGTTTGTTTTACATTAGGAAATAGGAGAATGATAGTGTGCATGAACTCTGCATGTACTAACCTTTATAGGGGGAGAACAGAGAGGTACAGTGAGCATACAGCCATTTCTCAGTTTCTTACCTTCGTCTTTCACTCACTACGGAACCTCTGGAGTTTACACTCCATATGCTTTAGGAAACAGATAGTCCCAAAATCACATCCAAACTGCTGGTAAGACCAGCCTTTTGAGAAAGTTAACATGATTCAACTATGCTAGTAAGCCGTAGAACCCAGTACACATTATTTTTTTACATGCCGTCATCTAGAGTCTGTCACATATACCAAACAAACCATATATTTTGTTCCACTATCTATTTGTGTGTTTACCTTTGACTGTAGTGTGTACCCTTTGAGTGAAAGATGAGAGAAAAGGTCGGAGAGAATTTAATTCTTTGTAGCCTGCTGTTCCCAGTCTCTATCGCGTAGACAGCTGGGCGCCCTGTACAGTTAAGATCACAGGCCTTGATAACCTGGCCCTTGATTTATGGACAGCATGAGCTTTTGCAATCACCTAATGAGGGAAACTAGAGTGTTTACATGTTTATTAAATACCTAGAACCAGCTGGGACTGGTCGGGCAGACAGCATCTATAATAATATTTCTGTTTCCGTCACAGCACACCTTAACCCCATGCTGGACAGTTTGGTCTCACTCAGTCAGATGGCTTTGAATAAAGAGAGAAAGCGAGGCTGTCCAGATGTTAGCTGTGTGGACTGGACAGAGAGGATGGTTGATTTGGAGAACACCTCACAGTCAATGTGGCACCATGAGTAATTGAGTGAAGGCATGGCCACTTTGGTGCTGAAAATACTTGTTTCCTAGTTTCACAGGTGTGGTTATTGTAGCAGCTACAACGTCGCAATTGAAGTCAGTGTTGCGAAGAGGTACTTTTCATCAAGTTGGAGGGCTTTGCATCAAGAATGACCTCAGTGTATTAGAAATAGAATTGGCCAGCAGTTTGTGCGTAATTTGTTGACTACTTTTTGTTCCAAGTAACCTTGCAGTGTTGTGTTAAAGGCTGTACCCCCTTGTTTTCCTGCCAAACGTACTATAAGGAAAGGGTAATGGTTCTAGGAACAGCGATCACACCAGTGATACTAAACTGTATTTTCCTGAAAACAGAATGCTCTTTGATGGGGTCAGCCTGGAAAAAAAAGAATGCCCCATATCTCTGTGTTTTCACATGCTTAAAAAAAAAGAAGAAGCACAAATCGATAGAGGGGGAAAGAACACAAACCTGCATATTTGCTTTCTTCCTCCTTGGCCTGGCATACATATTTTACGATCTCCAACAGTCCTGTTGTCGGTTTCCCCCCCTGAACGAAATACTTTGCCGTTCTCATTACAGGAGGTCATGTAAAGTTTTCTCAGTAGGGGCCTGTCTACCCCGAGGCTTTTCTCATCTAGAGAAGCCTGGAACTCACATGGTACTGTACTTGCAGCCAGCCCTTGGCTTCAGTTACAGGGACTAAATGTTTAACAGCTCTCAGTCGACTAACATAAACAAGCTACTTGCAGGCTCTTTTTTGGGACACGTACAGACACTTTCAGGAACAGTGCACGCTGGAAATTAGATATTGTAATCCCTGCTCTTCGTGCCTCTCTTAAAAGTGCGAGTAGGAACAAGTGGGGGTCATGCTTTTTACTGCTGTGGCGACAGGGGGCCTTTTGCTGCACTCGTGTCCCTTTCTCTCTTGCCTTCGTCTGTTCCCCCGGCCTGTCGAGATGAAGACGAGACCCCACCACCGCCCCTCCACCCTAGCCCTCCACCTCACCCTCCACCCCCTCTCTCCTCCTGGCCCTTCCCATCACAGTCTCTGGAATACCTCAGCACCTGGGAAAGATTCCCTGCAATCCAAAAAAGTTAATGCACAACAGACGCCCTTTCTCCATTTGGCCTTGTAAAACCTTTGCACACCAATTCCTCTTTCCATCAGAGCGATGTAATTGTCAATTTTCTTGAAAGAAACGGGGGTAGCAGTCGAGTGGTCATGAAGGCTTCCAGAGCAGCATGTCTGTCAACCAGCCAGAACCACAGACCTACAACCACTGGCTCTGGGGGGGAGGGGGGTAAAAGAGTATGTTAGTCCACTGGCTCTAGGGGTTTATAGAGTATGTTAGTCCACTGGCTTTTAGGGGTTAAAGAGTATGTTAGTCCTCTGGCTTTTGGGGATTAAAGAGTATGTTAGTCCTCTGGCTTTTGGGGGTTAAAGAGTATATTAGTCCACTGGCTCTTGGAGGTTAAAGAGTATGTTAGTCCACTGGCTCTTGGGGGTTAAAGAATATGTTAGTCCTCTGGCTTTTGGGGGTTAAAGAGTATGTTAGTCCACTGGCTCTCGGGGTTAAAGAGTATGTTATACTACTGGCTTTTGGGGGTTATAGAGTATGTTAGTCCTCTGGCTTTTGGGGGTTAAAGAGTATGTTAGTCCACTGGCTCTCGGGGGTTATAGAGTATGTTATACCACTGGCTCTTGGGGGTTAAAGAGTATGTTAGTCCACTGGCTCTCGGGGGTTAAAGAGTATGTTAGTCCACTGGCTTTTGGGGGTTATAGACTTTGTTAGTCCACTGGCTCTCGGGGGTTAAAGAGTATGTTAGTCCACTGGCTCTCGGGGGTTAAAGAGTATGTTAGTCCTCTGGCTTTTGGGGGTTAAAGAGTATGTTAGTCCACTGGCTTTTGGGGGTTATAGAGTATGTTAGTCCACTGGCTCTTGAGGGTTATAGAGTATGTTAGTCCACTGGCTTTTGGGGGTTATAGAGTATGTTAGTCCACTGGCTCTCGGGGGTTATAGAGTATGTTAGTCCACTGGCTCTTGAGGGTTATAGAGTATGTTAGTCCTCTGACCTTTGGGGGTTAAAGAGTATGTTAGTCCACTGGCTCTTGGGGGTTAAGGAGTATGTTAGTCCACTGGCTCTCGGGGGTTATAGAGTATGTTATACCACTGGCTCTTGGGGGTTAAAGAGTATGTTAGTCCACTGGCTCTCGGGGGTTATAGAGTATGTTAGTCCACTGGCTCTCGGGGGTTAAAGAGTATGTTATACCACTGGCTCTTGGGGGTTAAAGAGTATGTTAGTCCTCTGGCTTTTGGGGGTTAAAGAGTATGTTAGTCCACTGGCTTTTGGGGGTTATAGACTATGTTTGTCCACTGGCTCTCGGGGGTTATAGAGTATGTTAGTCCACTGGCTTTTGGTGGTTATAGAGTATGTTAGTCCACTGGCTCTCGGGGGTTATAGAGTATGTTAGTCCACTGGCTCTTGAGGGTTATAGAGTATGTTAGTCCACTGGCTCTTGAGGGTTAAAGAGTATGTTAGTCCACTGGCTTTTGGTGGTTATAGAGTATGTTAGTCCACTGGCTCTCGGGGGTTATAGAGTATGTTAGTCCACTGGCTCTTGAGGGTTATAGAGTATGTTAAACCACTGGCTCTTGGGGGTTAAAGAGTATGTTAGTCCACTGGCTCTGGGTGTGTTATAGAGCATGTTAATCCACTGGTTCTGGGTGTGTTATAGAGTATGTTAGTCCACTGGCTCTGGGTGTGTTATAGAGTATGTTAGTCCACTGGCTCTGGGTGTGTTATAGAGTATGTTAGTCCACTGGTTCTTGAGGGTTATACATAGGCATGGCCCTCAATATGGGAGTTTAAGATTACATTGATTTGACAACGTTCCTTTGTATTCCTTTGTACACAAAATACTATTGTACAATTTCACATAACTAATTAATCTCATACTCATCCTTGAGATATTTGTTTGACCAAATATTCCCTCTTACAGCAAAAATAGAAACATGGAAGAAATCCACTCCACATTCATCACGACTCAGTTAGTTACTCAGTTAGTTTAGTAACTATAGTCACAGATCACAGTCCTGCTGTGTTTTGGGTAGCCATTTTCCCTCTTAGGGATTAGCACCTAGAGCTACAGGCACATTCATGTCTCATCCAATCCCCAACGGCACTTAGTAAAACCAGACCTTGGGTGTACTGAAACCAGAAACACGCTCCCCCTTTGGATCTAACACTAATGGTTCTTACAGGCCCCCACCCCTATTCACACACACACACACACACACACACACACACACACACACACACACACACACACACACACACACACACACACACACACACACACACACACACACACACACACACACACACACACACACACACACACACACACACACACACACACACACACACACAGCAGCCATGGCAGCAGATTAACACAGGCTCTGTTCACGGCGGTGCGACCTTGGGACACCACCAGCGCCAGACCTAGTCTCCAGCTACTCCCTCAGAGGTGGCGTGGAAAGGCAGCCGGCGCTCCCAACAAGTCTCTGCCCCAGCAAATCACTCATTTTCATACAATTACCTCCCTCTCCCTTCCTGCGCATGGCTGGGTGCGAGTGTCACCCGTCTGCCTGCCATTGTGTGCTAATTTTAGGCCCATTATTTGAAGTAACAAATGTGTGCCGGGCAGAGTCACTTTCACATTAATACATTGCACCCGAGGGGAAGTCTTCCCCCAGCTATGGATCAAAGGTCCCCTCTATTGTATGCAACTTCCTGTTTCCCTTTTTAGTTGCAAGTTGTTGTTTTTTCTCGCCCTGCTCCTCCTGTTGGTTCACAGCCCACAGCACTGAACCTCCTCAGACGACGCCATGACGGACAAGCGTGAGAATCTGACCTTTCACCCCTCGGCGGCGTGAGGGAACAGGTGATTTGTGGGAAGAAGAACAGGAGGTGACTAGAGGAGAGCTCATGATCGTCACATATATCTTGGGTCGCAGGGTAAAATCTGTTTTCCATTGTCTTATTCTCAGTGGAGGAGGTCATTTGTGGCAAAACACCTCATCATACAGTATATCTGTGGTTCATCGACTGGCCGCAGTGTTTCGTGTTAGATGATTTAAGGCAAAGTTGCCTTGGCCTTATGCGGAAGTCTTTTCCAAGTGAGTTTAATCTCATAAATTTAACAATATACTGTATGTTAGATTTATTTCTCAGTTAGTATAAAAGTTGTGTATGATAATGCGCATCATTTGCGAAGCAGTGTAGTTTGGGCAACAGCATGGATTTTGACAGGGCCACAATATCTTGTACAGTGCCTTCGGAAAGTACTCAGACCCCTTGACATTTCCACATTTTGTTACGTTACAGCCTTATTCTAAAATTTTGTAAATATACAAATTCCTTAGCAATCTACACACAATACCAATAATAACAAGGCGAAAACAGGTTTTTCTGAAATGGAAGAAGTTTGGAACCACAAAGGCTCTTCCTAGAGCTGGCCGCCCGGCCAAACTGAGCATTCGAGTGAGAAGGGCCTTGGTCAGGGAGGGAATCAAGAACCCGATGGTTACTCTGACAGAGCTCTAGAGCTCTTCTGTGGAGAAGGACAACCATCTCTGCAGCAGTCCAGGCCTTTATGGTAGAGTGGCCAGACGGAAGCCACTCCTCAGTAAAAGGCACATTATAGCCCTCTTGGCGTTTGCCAAAAGGCACCTAAAGGACTCTGAGACCATGAGAAAGAAGATTCTCTGGTCTGATGAAACCTGGCACCATCCCTACGGTGAAGCATGGTGGTGGCAGCATCATGCTGTGGGGATGTTTTTTCAGCGGCAGGGACTGGGTGACTAGTCAGGATCGAGGCAAAGATGAACGGAGCAAAGTACAGAAAAACCTGCTCCAGAGCTCTCAGGACCTCAGACTGGGCGAAGGTTCACCTTCCAACAGGACAACGACCCTAAGCACACAGTGGCTTCAGGACAAGTCTCTGAATGTCCTTGAGTGGCCCAGCCAGAGCCCGAACTTAAACAGGATCAAACGTCTCTGGAGAGACCTGAAAATAGCTGTGCAGCAATGCTCCCCATCCAACCTGACAGCTTGAGAGGATCTGCAGAGAAGAATGGGAGAAACTCCCCAAATACAGGTGTACCAAGCTTGTAGCGTCATACCCAAGAAATCGCTGACAAAGGTGATTCAACAAAATACTGAGTAAAGGGTCTGAATACTTATGTAAATGTATTATTTCAGTTTTACATTTTTTATAAATTAGCAAACATTTCTAGAAACCTGTTTATGCTTTGTCATTATGGGGTATTGCGTGTATATTGAAGAGGGGGGGGGGAACCATTTAATCAATTTTAAAGTAAGTCTATAACCTAATAAAATGTGGAAAAAGTCAAGGGGTCTGAATACTTTCCGAAGGCACTGTACATGTAATGTTGACCTTGTACTGTTGGTGTACTATGATCTCGCCATCAAACTGATCTATAGAATATATTTGACCTTGTCCTCAGAAACCTTTAGTTTACCAGCATCTGTCCTTTCCTATTCCACCACATACACACACGACTCTCCAGTGCCCTTCACTCGGACCTTAGGCCTTAGAGTTTGTAGGCAACAAAGAGTGATGGAGCAATTGACAGCTAAGCAGAGAGAAGTCTCACTCCCTCTAGCATCACAGAATGACCATCACGCCATTGTGCTGGAATGAAACGCCCTTGAAGCCTGTGAAACCAAGGACGTTGTGTGTCTGCACAGGCACAGTTCACAACATCACTTCCTGAACCCTTTGATGAGAGCTTATACAGGGGACGGTTGTGACGGATTATAGAAATGTTTTGGATTTGGGCAATACCACTGCAATGTTGCCACTTATAAATGTCTTTATAGTTTCCTCTGTGTAGTCAGTGTAGCATGCTGACTGAATTAGCAAGAGAGACACACTGATAAGCAACTAACGGGACATTTGGTGAGTCTGCCTTATTTCATGGAATGGTTGTTTTTTGTTTGTCATCATCCATTGAGAAACAATGGGCTCGAATCTTGTCTTGAAACCTGAGCTTTCTTGAACATTTAATAAGGGTAAATTAGAACGTTATGCCTAAAATGTATTGGTCTAACGAGCAAAGAAGCTTAATAGCGGGAAAAACATCATGATCTGTTTATAGCAGCCCTTTCAAGTGGTTCCCCTGTCCCTCATTTAGGCTTTTGTTCTCCAACGACAGAGCATAAACATGAGAGTATAAACCTGGTTAATGAGTGATGTCACGAAAGCCCTGTACCCAATGCCAGTTCACCAGACAGATCCTGAACAACAGCCTTTGAGTAACCTCCACTCACAAACAGGGTCATACACACACACACACACACGGACACGCATGAACACCCACATGTATACACACACGCACACACACACATACACACACAGTCTGAGTCAGAGGTAAACAAAAGGCAGGATATGAGTGCGGTGGCATGGGGGACTGTAACTTAATGGCCAAAGACTGAAGGTGATAGGGACTCTCATCCAAACTTCTCATTAGAGAGAGGAGTAGGGCCTCGGAGGGGGTGAGGGTGGAGGAGGTGGGGGTACTCTACCAAAGCCCTGTGGACTCATATGATGAGGGAGTTGCATTGCTCATGAGACTTTAGGTCAAACACTCCACTTCCAGGTCTCATGTGTGTCACAACTGCATTGTGGATGGTCACAGAGGAATATAGGGTTTATAAAGACGGTTTACGATGAAATGTAATTATTTTCCTTCTTGGTATAGTAATGTATTATGTGCTGTAGATGTGCAGTGATATCTCCAAAGGTGAGAGCAGGTTACATTTATGATCAATTCATGAGCCAACAAAACATCTTCATTTTCATAAGCAGAAAAAGCTGTGGATTAATGTTAGGCACACAGGCCAAATTACTGTTACCTAATAAGATTTATAGACCAAACAAATATTATAAGAGATAGCAAAATTGATTGATTCAAGTTGGCACGCTTCCAATATAACACACAGTACACTACACACAGTAGTAAGAATATGTTTTTTTCCTGAAAAGTGCAATGCTTCATTGAAGTCATGTAAAATAAAGTACAGCCCCCCCCCCAAATAAAATTGGCATTATGAATGTAACTGTTATACATTCATTTGCAGTACGGGAGATGGATACTGACCAAGTGATGGCTCACCCAGGGTTTGTCAACCTCTCTGCTGGACCCTGCATGTTTCTCCCATATCTGTCCTGAAGCAGACAAATGTCTCACCCTGTTACCGAGCTGACTCCCTGTAAGTCTGTTCTGAGGAAGAAACATAGACAAATTGACTTTATCCTCTTTTTCTAAAGTTCAGAGGCCTGACACACACAGAGGCACAATGTCTTTGAGCATGTGCGTGTCGCGGAGGGGCATAAGGGGACATGGGTAGATGATGGGAGGGTGGAGTGGTGAAGTGGGGGGTAGGGGGTTAATGCGGGAAGGGGAGAGTGGGGGTCACCGTGCCCCGGGGCCCAGGCTCTGCGTTTGGCCACAGAGGCCAGCATTGGGGATGGGGGCTCTGGGAGTTAATTGCTAGTTTGGAGGCTGAGGCTAAATGGTAGTGACAGTATATGTGGCTGGAGCCAGTGAGCTCCTGCTGCATATTCACTCTGTTTAACAGCATCGTAGCATCTGTCAGCGCTGCTCGGGAGGTGGGGCCGGCCCTGGTCCTACAGTACACAGTGCAGCAGGGAGAGACAGTGTTGGGGGGAAGGAGGGGACATGGAAACAGGCATGGAGATGGACAGGGTGATTCAATAGGACTGGATAGACTTACAGATGATGGTGTGTGTATGTGGGGGGGGGTTACTCTTGACAGAAACATCTGTCAGAAAGAACAGTGAAAAAAGCCACAACAGATCTGCAACACCATTACAGCCATCTAGGTGATGAAAGCTGAACTAAAATGATGCTGTCATTTGTCATCTGAGATGCCCACATGCATCAGCAGGAAGGTGGCATACCTGGGCAGTGGGCATGCAAACCAGGGGCTGTGGTGGTGTCATTACAGCAAGAACAGACATAGCATAAGTAGAATTGAGCAGGGTTAGGTTACAACCAACTGCATTTGTTGCAAGAAAAACTGGCTTTGAATCTACTGGATCAGACAAATACAATTAGTTTATAAGTCTTTTCATCCAAACCCATCTTCTCTAGTCCATTCCTTTGTCCTCCTGCTATATGAGACAACTCAAGGCTGGCCGTGTGGTAGCATCTGGCTTCATGCCAGCGTTCACCTGCCCTTGGAGCATGAAGAACATGAGGTCTAGGGGCAGGAGGAGGGGGTCAGGGAGGGGAGGGCCAGACAGCAGTGGGGGCCCAGTGGAGGCCGAGGGGGTCTGATGCAGCGAGGGCTGACTCAGTGCGGCCCTGGTGCTAATTGTGGCCCTGAGATATTATTGCACCCCGGGTCCAGGTCAGGCCTGGCCCCAGTAAGGTTACACTGGCCCTCTTAAACCTGTTGTTGCCCGCCGCTCCATAAAAATAACACCTCATAAATATGGCCCACTTGGGGGTTGGTTTACCTTGGAAAGCATCAACTCTGAACTCTGCCCTTAGAACTCCTAGTCACCTTGGTCCAGCTGCCTGCCTGCCTGTCTGCCTGCATGCCTACTTTCTACCTAACTTCTTGCCTGACTGCCTGCCTGCATGCCTGCCCGCTAACTGCCTGCCCGCTAACTGCCTGCCTGCTAACTGTCTGCCTGCTAACTGCCTTAATGTCCCACTGGACACAGACATCAGTTCAGTGTCTAGTTTTGATGTACATTTGATTGAGTTGTCCACTAACGTGAATTCAACATGAAATCAACAACAAAATATCATGTAATTGGAAAAAATAAATTCCTTTATGTTGATGACTTTTTGCACATCCAATTGGTTTTTCATATTGATTCAACATCATCACGTTAGCTAGGTGGCTAGGTGGCTAACATTAGCTAGGCTAGGGGTTAGGGGTTAGGGGTTAGGGTTAAGGTTAGGGTTCAGGTTAGGCTGAGGAGTTAGGGTTAAGGTTAGGGTTAGGGGAAGGGTTAGCTAACATGCTAAGTAGTTGCAAATTAGATCAAATGTAGTAAGTTGTAGCTGAAATCCTAAAGTTAACCGTGATGTGATTCATACACGCAACCTTTGGGTTACTAGATGTTCATGTTATACACCCATCCACCCTCCCAGATCAACTTCCCTTGTTTTGCTTTTGGTTTAAGTAACCTTCTGTCTTACATAACCATACCAAACATAACATCATACTAATGTGAGTGTCACAGATTTACGTTTACTATGTTACATCTAGTCGTTGAGGCCAGCCTGGCCCAATGGGGTCTGCCTGTCTGACTGCCTGACTACCTGGGGAGCAGGGGAACAGAGGAGAGAGTCAGCTGTATGCGTCTGACCCTTTGTCTGACTACTCTGAGTGGAGCGGTGTACAGGTGCGGTGATAACTCTCTAACCTGTCAGTTGTGAGTACAATCCTTTGCTGGGGTACTCATGGTAACACCACAAGTAACCTTTCAGATATGGTATTTATTTTTTCCACTTGGTCTTTAATGCTTAGGTAAAGGTGTATTTATATATTATTTGTATATTAAAATACATGACATTTGAGAAAATCACATTCAGGTTCCATGCCAATGTATAATGCGAAAGCATGCAATTCTTCAACGCAACCTCTAACATTCTGTAGTACTAAACATTGGATACTGTATTCCCATTGGAGATTACTGAGAGTCTCTGCCAGATTATTCTGCACAATTGTTGGAGACAATCCCCACTGAGAAACAGTATACAGTACATAACCCCAGTAATGTTAAACCACAGTCATACCACAGCATCCCAGACTCTTCAAAACTGTATCGTATTAGCAGGCCTCCTGTCAAATCACAGCCCTTGTTTTTTCCTGTATCATAAAGATGAGGAAAGTATGAGGTTGTTTTGTATCATACACGACTCCCTGAGCAATTGTGGATCACAGACTTATTTCAAATGCACACATAAACACGCTCTTACTCTCGACCTCAACTAATGAAAGAGCCTGGGTTTGGCCATAGCATTCATGCGTGCCCTATCCTTGTAACAAGGCTGATTTTAATAAGGCCTTATTTGTCATTAAGGTGAGTAATGAGTATACTGGCCGAGTGGGCCCAGAGGGAGGATTCAAAACAGTTCATATTGTTTTAGACCATATTTATTCAGCTGCAGGAGCCTCATTACCAAAGCGCTATTCTCTATTCTCCCCCACTCTCTCTCCCTCCATTTTCTCCTTCTTTTGCTTCTTAGGGTCCTACATGGGAACAATAGGTGTACAATTAGCCAGGGCCGGGAGGGCGAGCGTTTGATGTCCCCCTGGAGTGGTTGCTGTGGTGGTGAGGCTAGGAGGGCCAGGGATGGCTGCCTGGGCTCCTGCTTTACTGGTTTCTCTGAAGCCTTATTTGCTCCCAGCACACAAAAGCCAGGCTATAAATAAGCTGCTGGCAGCCACAATATGCCAGAAATAATGTTTATCTTTCCCTCCTAAAGCACAGGGCCCTCATTAGCTCCCGGGGGCGTGGGGAGAGAGGCAGGAGATGCCATTCAGCCACTTTACCCCCTCTGCCCTCTGCTCCTCTTTACTCTCATCCTCCCATCTCTCACTCCGCCTGTCATTAGACGCCTGTAGTGTAGTGTAGTGCTGGGAGTAGTGGTGCTGGTGTGGTACAAAAGTCTCTGTGGTAGTGGGGCTGTGATGGTGGAGATTCTCTGACTCCGTTTATTCAAACATTCATGTATCCAAGAGAAGAGACGCATTTAAATGAATCAATGAAATGCATTGTCATCTTGAAGTGCAGTTCAAGTACATAAGTACCATAAAACCATTGGTAAGCATGGCATGCATTTTCCTGGCAGAAGTACTTGACAGAAAAATGTAATATTACTCCCAAACTGTACCATCTCCCCTCAACTTACACAGAAATCTTTATTACATCAAAAGTATAGGTATTTATTTTGTTTGTAAACAAAATATGCTCCCAATAAATTAACTCTGACATTTAATTTAATCAGGATGTCAACTCCTTTCAAATCCTTACAGTCATTTATCCCTGTGATGTGCGCCATCACTATGACATCACTAAGCCATCACTATGCCGTCACTGTGGTAATAAGACTCTACTAACGCCAACCGGCCCTTACAGGTGCTAATTTGATTCATTGTAATGAAATATTTTAGGACAGACAGTAAAGCAACTACCAAATAACAAACTCAATTTGGTCTATGCTGCAAATCTTCTCAAATCCAGAGCATTTAAATAAATATGTTTAAAATTTCAATGATTTGATAGGCCTACCATGAACCCATGTCACCCACAACTTAATGCATGCCTGTAGTAGGCCAAATCTTTAGGCTAAACTATTTAACATTGAACTCTCACAGAAAATGATTTGGTTGCAAATGCAATTGAGGTCATGTAAATAATTGTTAGGCTACTCATTTTGTATCCACAGGTGGCACACTGTGTGACCATGAAAGCCTGCATCTGGACCTGCGCTGTAAAATCATGTGGCTGCCTACTACACCATGGAAGGCCCTTCACCATTGATATAAAATGACTAATGTAGATGCATAATTGCCATTGCAATTTGGAATGCTCCCGCGAGTGGGAAAGAGGGGTCACTACTGTCCCTGGTTCAAATCCAGGCTGTATCACATCTAGCAGTGATTGGGAGTCCCATAGGGCGGCACACAATTAGCCCAGCGCTGGCTGGCATTGTAAATAAGAATTTGTTCATAAATAAAGGTTAAATGGAAAAAAAAAAAAAAAAAGTTCACAAATTGGCCATTAAAGCACGGTTACCCATAACAACGATCATTCCATAAACAAAAAAAAAAGTGAAAATAACACAAAAAACAGAAGAATATAAAGAGGCCAGCTGTATGTCCCCGGACAACAATCTTCTTTTGAACCTAAACTGAAGAAAATTGGCACAAAGTTGTAGGAGAAGACCCCACTGCAAGTTTGTGGCTTACTGTATTATAATATGGATCATTATCTCAAAGCCTTTTTAAGTCCTTTCTAACATAATTTATCGCTGTGATTTACACCACCACCATGCAATTACTGTGGTAATAAGACTCTATGTTTGAATTCTAGTCATGCTCACCTGCTGACAACCTGATCAGTGGCTACCTCTCTCAGTACCCATGTCCCTGTGGGGCTCAGATGGCATGCACTGCTTTGACGTCCCCAATACTCCCCACCAAAAGGCCAACCATTCAGAGCTAAAGGCCAAGGTGGGTCCCAGCCAAGGGGGTGGAGCGGGGGTTTCTCGAATGGAAACTCAGGCCCGTAACCGGGCCAATTAATGGGTAAACGTGAAACACAGAGCGGAAATTTAATTGCATGCATGCTTTGTGAACGCACAATGGAGTCCTGTAACATTTTAGGAGCCATATGAATTGGTCTGAAGCGGGCTGTTGAAAATGTGCAGTGTTCAGTCCCCATCGACTGCCCTGGCAACTGAGCGCTGCAGCATTTCCATCGTAATGGAGGCCAAGTTCATGGGATTTGTTGCATGACAGGGGCCGTAGGTTTACTATCATACACATTTCTTTATATGTGAGTGTGCGTTCGCTGACATTCAGTGTTACTGGTAAAACGGGGTACGATCAGCACTGACAGTTTTATTGTCAGGTTTTTCACCACTGTGACCACTTCATTGTGGAATCGTACTATAATGGACTGAAATGCTCCCATCACTTCAAAGTCAACTGAAATACTAAAGGGAGAGTGTTTTCTGTAATGCATATTTCTGCTAGATAGGTGAAATTGTAGTGTTTGAACATAAACACCAAGCAAGTGATCCATCCCTGACCACATCATACTGTATCTTGGCTGCTTCTGCCAGTGCAATGACATGCTACATGCTAATGCAGTGCATGAGGAAAACATGTTCTGTGGGCATTTGATCGTGAATTTGACATTGATGATAATCTACGCCTGGCATGATGCTCCGTGTCTGTGTGTGTCTGTGTGTGTGTGTTTATGTGCATGTGCAGGGTAGTGGTAAGTGCAGTGGCGTTGTTTCATGTATGCTGTGACAGAGCTGTTCTAATTGATTTCTGTCTGAAAAAGCCCCGCTCTTATTTTAGCGTGTCTTTGTTTACCAGCAGAGGCTTGCCTCCATAGAGCTAAAGGTTGTTTTTTGGCTGAAATAAAGAGCCCTGCAGTGTGCACACACACACACACAGACACGTATGCACACACACACACACACACACACACTTAAGGTTTAGTGATGCCGGGTGTTATAAATTTCACTCTAACTTCACTGTGACTTTGATCTGTGATGCTGCTCACGGGAGACGGTGTGGGGGACTGTTTGATTTCATAAAGGATGAGGGAGGATATAGAATATGGTACATAAAAGCATATTTCTTTGTTGGGAAAGCAGAGGGAGATAGAATGGTGTATTGAAGTGCTGGGGTGATGAGGAGGGTGTTGAATCATTCTTCTCCTACACACACTCAGACACACTGACACACAATCACACACATTGGATAGAGACCCATTTGAGGGGAATATTATAGATGGACCTAGTGTTCACAGACCAAGGACTGAGCCTACCTACCTCACAATGCCGCCCCACACAAAGGTTCAGTCGCCCACAACACAAATTGATTGTTTTTTACACTGATGGTAAGGAGAACATGCATGGCAGGAGAGAATGCAATAAAGGCCACCGTGGATGATCACAGAAAGTGGGATGACATTGAAGGAGATTAAACATTTCACTGCACGGCCCGCAGTGGAGCCGTTATTTTACGGGCTGAATGCTTTTTTTTAACATGGTCCATCTCTTAAGGCTGCCTAAGAGTTTCCATTCCCCTGTCACATTGTATCCTTTCTTCTCCTCCTTCCCAACCATCCACTCTGGATGCTAATCTCTAGGCTGAGGTGTGGCCCTGCTTTGGCATATGGGTGGGGTATTGGGGGTCAGGCAGGCTGGGAGTGTTGAATACCTCCTCATGACAGGCTTTTTAATGCAAGTCAGGCAAGAGAAAGTAGTGGGAGAGAAATAGAAGGGGGGGAGAGAGAGAGAGGAAGAGGGAGAGGGAGAGGGAGAGGGAGAGGGAGAGGGAGAGATCTCTCTCAGTACCTCCATACTTATGGCATAAGGTATGAATGCACACACACAACACAAACTATGACAAGAGGGCCAAAGCACTGGAAACCTGTATACTGCAGTCTTATTCACAGCACAACAAGACCGCTTCCATGTGCCAAGTTTTTCTTCATTACCAGGTGAGGGAGGGGAGAAGGAGAGAGAGAGAGAAAGAAAGAGAGACCGAGAGAGCGAGAGCGAGAGAGCGAGAGATAGAAGTGGGAAGGGGGGAGAGGCTGCCCCCGCTAATACAGTCTAGTCCAGTCCAGTAATATCTCTATAATAAATCAGTGTGCAGCATGACAACAATAATCCCAATGAGAGGATTGATTAGTAGGGCCCAAACAAACTAGGAGATTGAAAAATGATGATGTACTTTGCATGTGTTTTAATGAAACAAGTGCTATTTGTATTGTTTGTGCTAGCTGTTGGACTGCGTACAGGGGTATGAAGGAGGAGTCAAATGCCAATACACCCACTAGCCAGATCTCTCAACCTGATGAAACACAAGAATAATCAGATTTGGAGTGGCAGTTCACGGTCCCTAAGTCCTGGGTGATGATATGTCTGTAGACAGAACAAGAAGTACTTCTAAGGATGAAAGTCCTGGCTAGGTTATCCTCCGAGGGGGTGTATTGTGACTTGTCACTACATAATCCGAGCAACTTCCAAGAAAACAGGGCAATGATGTAGCAAGCACAGCACAACCTGAGATTTTGTGTGCAGAAAGTAATGGTGGCTTCAAGTTAAGTTTGTGTTTTTTAAAATATGCACACTGTACAGAGTGTATTTGTGGGATATGTCATGTTCTGTGTGTGTGTGTGTGTGTGTGTGTGTGTGTGTGTGTGTGTGTGTGTGTGTGTGTGTGTGTGTGTCCTACATTGTCCCTTGTAGAGGAACCCTTGGGTGTCAATCAGTCAGTAAGTCAGGGAGGTTAAGAGAAAGAGTAGGATTATAACAACATGGATTCTCCTCTGTCAACCACAACACAGCTAGGACATCCTGTCTGTCATTATACACATGAACACTGCATGGCACTTAGGAAGGACTCCTCTTCTCTCACTCTCTCTGCCTTTCTAGCACTGCATTGTCATTGTTTGTGCAATAATATTACAGTATATCTTCCATGTTGATGGAAGCTTTTTACACTTTTTGGTAGTGGGATTAACTAGCTGTCACAGTCTCACGTCAGAATTAGACGTTCATCCATGTTTCTTAAACGTCACATTTCAAAGTTGTTGTAAATGTCGAGTTTGTTTAAGGTTTAGAAAGGTTGGGCATTTGGTTAAGGTAAGGGTTGTTTGGAATAGGCTTAAAACCAAAATATCAAAAAACACTTTCTATCACTGCATTTGAACTTGCATCCTTTAGAATCAGAGGCAGATGCTGACGTACATCCGCAATCCCCGTCCAGCAAAACCCAAACCTACTTGAAGGTAACAGCGCTCAATGTTCCCCCGGATGTCGAATACTGACGGGTGACCTGGCTGGGTGGGATACCATTCGGTTAGTGGAGGTATGAACCCCTTATGCAGAGGAAAATTGGTTATGGTTCAAGGGTCAAATTATTCATAAACAAAGGACTGAACTGTACAGGCCAAGTGTAGCTTGTTATAATCGTTGTGAACATGGCCTACATCATTTTTCATATAGGTGCCTAGCCAATACATTACATAATTGCCCTTTACCTTTTGCAGGATTTGACCTCCTTGGAGCACATTGGCAGGGGTCTAATATGTGAGGCAAATTCAACTGAATATAAACTTTAGGCTCTATTCCTTTCAACCTGGTATATGGAATTTTTTGGGGAAACACTTTCACTGGCAGAATATTATTTTGCCTTATCTGAGAATTTTGAGAATAACAGTTACTTTACTGAAAAAGATTGTGCCAGGCTACACAATGTGAACGTGTACCATAAAGCACGTCACATTCAGGAGAGATTTTCAGGTGATGGCAGAGCAAATGTCTGTGTAACCAATATTGATCCATACTGCTTAGCTTGATGAATGAGAGAGGAGAAATAGAAGGAGAGAGAGGAGGAGGAGGAGGAGGAGGAGGAGGAGATGGGAGGGGAAGTGAGTGAGTTAGAGTGATTCCAGACGATTGTAATTCCAGGAACTCCATTTCGTGGGTATTGGTGATAACGTCTGTGGAAAGACGATTTGTAACCTTGCCCATATCTCTCACCCCAAAGTTACTGCACCACTGTACACTTTGATGTTAGGGAGGGGAGGGCATTCGAGTTTTCTTAGTGTGAGTGTGGTGTGTGTGGTTGTGTGTAGGCGAGCAGTATACTATACAGCAGCAAAGCAACAGAGCAGAGAAGGTCTTGGCTCATAAAAGCTTTCCTGTGGAGCAATGAGAGAGAGAGGCAGATACTGAGAGAAAGAACTCCATATAAAATGTATTTCTGAGGTGACTCAAACCTGACTGGTTCATAAAGTCAAATAGCAATAGGCCATTTTAACCTACATAAGAGAAAGGAGATTTAGAACTTTGATGATCAATAAAAACGAATGAGCAACTTTAAATGAGTACTATATATTGTCACTGCTATAATAAGAAATAGCCTAAAAGTTCAGAAAATACTATAATATAGAATACATGTCCAATAAAATCAATAAGATTCAAATAATTTTATTGCATTGTCAAGATAAAAACGGGATCAAAGGCATTAAAAATGCATTACTTGTCCTAAAAATATGGCGTTTACAGTATGCATTTGGGACAACACTGACCTACCACACGTCTGGGTTCAGTTGCATGCAGATAAATTGCACTAATCAATGTTAGTCTTTTTTCAGCATAGACCAAAATGTGTCAACTTTGTAACGTTTCTGTCTGACAAACAAGTGCATTTAAAAAGTAGCTAGCTATGTTAGCTAACAAATCAGGTTACTTGTAAAAGTGTGGACTATGCTGAAATGTATACGCCTAATTGGGACTTAAAAAATAAAAATTTAGTAATGAACTATTATTTAACACACTATTTAACTTTGATTATCCATCAGGCTTTTATTTCGAGTTTAAATAAACAGTAACATTCCCTGATATATAAAAAACAAATATCAAACTTAAAAGGCTATATAATCTATACAATGAATGCCTCCATTTCTGCCACTTTTATAAGATTCCTTAACGGTTATTCATCAAACAGTATTGCTGTTAGTATTATTATTATTTTTCTTTTCATATATCCTGTGTAGGCCTATTTCATAAATATGTGTGAATATGATTATGATAAAACGGTGCCTTAGCGCCATACAGTGGTGGGATACATTTTCAAATAAAATACTTTTGAACGTAGAGGGTCAGAGACTACTGTACATGGAGCTAGTTGATTTACTGAGCACCGTGTGTACCCGTTTCTCAGTGTTGTCATAGGAGGTGTAATTGTATAACATTATAGCCTATAGCCTACAGTATTTGTTTGATGAAAGATACGCTATGTAATGTAGTTGGGTGAATTGTCAAAACTTTTCAGATAATCATAATAAGAGCATTGGTCCATTGACATATTCTCAAGTTTTAAGGGTATTTAAACGTCCAATAAAGTGTCTCGTGAAAATAATCTAAACAAACTTTGATGTATCCCAAAAGTCTACATTGATGTAGAAAATGTAAAAGCTACAAGTCTGTAAAAATAAATCCATCTGAGAAAAATGGGGTCGATCAGGTAAAATTGTTATAATAACTTCCGCTCTCCTCACCATTTGCTAAGAAAACTCAGAAACCCCTGCCTCCTATATAATGACCCAGGCAATTTTAGCTCCAAGAGTCATTTGCTGGGGAAAGTAGAACATGTTCAAGGAGACCTTTTGAGAATGTGTTTTTTCTCTCAATAAGTTTTCACAAGTTCAGATGCCACGCTGTCGGAGATGGTCTTCAAGTAATGACGGCTGCGGTGTTGGTGGGCGACTGACTGGGAGTTTCACCAACTCTGGGTTTTAATTTTGACACGAGCAGTTCTACCTAACCCGTTTTTTAAATGCTTATTAATTTCTGATGTAATATGTTCTAATATAATAACGTTATGTATTAATTGTTCATTCATGTTTATACATCTTTATTGTAGGCTATTGTATATTTACTTATTTTTGCATAGCCGAATTAAGGACTTTTTCCTCGTTTATTTTGCATATCCTGATTGTTAAATAAATTAACAGTGATGATATCAAAATGTCAGTGACATATCTTCTCCCACAGCAAATATCAGTGTCCGTCTAAAATAAACAGATGAAATAAATAAAACCAACTACATTTCAAAGGAAGATATTATTTAATTTCGTTGTTTAGGCATATTAAATCATAGGCTATGAATTAACAATTATAAATTAACAATAACTAGCTAGTGTAGCCTAATGTAAGTTTTTCTTGTATCTTTCATGATATACAAATGTACATTTTTGAAGCTGATTTATTTCCGAATTGGAAAGCAATGTTAGTGGTAATAAAAAAGAACCATCTCACCGTGGAATATAATTTAGCTCCCGTAGTTCTTGTCAAGCCAATAATGTATGGTTGGAGTCGCTTATCTCTGTCCGCATGCCTTTAGCAAAGATGTTTCTGCCACTGTTGAAAAATCAATTGCGGCACAGACATTCAGGTATCTAATATCACTTCCACGTCTTTTTAACGGTTTAAACATTTGAGAGATACGGGTGTGAAAAGTAAAAAAAAATTATGGTTGCAAAATAGGCTAAATCAGTTGTAGGAAAAGTATAATTTAATCTGTTTTTATTATTCTATTTTCACACCAGAGAAACAGAAACAACGACATAGACTATGAAGTGAAATTAGTTGAATTGTGCATATTATAGTACTTTTTTGAAAGGCTTTCAAGTTATTTGTACAGTATGTAGAAACAATCCCTTTGTTAAAATCCTATGGTGATTTCATTTTGAACAGGTCAAGGTGCAATTAAAACAACAAACTGTTTGCCTTTATCTATCTTCTCTTATGTTCTAACATTCATTACAGCCAAACATATCCTGCAACATTATTCTCAGCTAACAGCAGCATGCACTCTCCACAGGTTGTGAGGACCCACAAACAACCTAGGGCCATGTGTATACACTGCATATACAGTATGAATATAATGTGCATTAAATACACTGAATTCATACTCTGCTATGAGCTATGGGTCATACATTAATACTCTCCAATTAATATCAAATGCCTTCAATTTCTTTTTGAATTCCCTCGTTGTTGGAGAATCTTTGAATTAATCATCAAAGTGGCCACAGACAGCATAAACATTCTCTCTTATTTCTCTTATTTTTTAGTGTATTTTTTCATGGAAGTTTTGCACATGGAAAAGCCATCAATTAAACCTTTTTTCCCACCATTAGAATTAGATATGGAATGGAGCAGAGGAGTCTAGAGTGGCGACTGTTCCTCACTAACGCCTGGCCGGCCGGAGGAAAGGAGAAACCCCCATGTGCAACTGTTTAAAAGAAGAGAGCGCTCTCCATCTTCCTTTGTCAGAGGCCCTACTGACAGTGGGACACATCTGTTGCATAGAAATAGAGACTGCTGACTAGAAATATAGGCAGTCAGAGGGGCTGCCAGCTTAAAAAGAGAATGTATTGGTAGAGTATGATGTCCAAAACATTAACCTCACTCTCCAACAGGTACAAGATAAGAAGCTTGAATCTCCAAAGTCTCTCCTTTACCCCGCATACTGTACCTTATCTATCAAGCGTGTATCTGTCTGGGTCTGCGGCTGTCTGTGTGTATACACATACGTGTGTGTCTGTTTCCGTGCATAGGTGTGTGTGTGTGTGTGTGTGTGTGTCTGTGCATGTGTGTGTGTGCTCGTGCATGTGTGTGTGTGTAGCTAATGTATGTGTGAGCAACCGTAGCTACCACGTCTACAGTACTGTTTCTCTTCTGTCTCCTTGCCATTTGATCTGGGAGCAGAGAACCTTTCCTTTGTGTTCCTTGTTGTGTTTGTCCACTTGAGTGAAAAATGAATTTTTAGGGGCTCATTTCTCCTCTCAGTTTACCCTACAACGGCTGCTTGGTAATGCTTTTATGATTAATAAGGCTAAATTAAAGCCAGAGAAGGCAGGGAATAGAGAGAGGGGAGCTACAGTGGTCTGCTAGAAAGCATGAGCAACAAGGCAGGATCCGTGGGACGGCTATTTCTGTTATCGATGACGTGCTCTTCTCTAATGAAACCTGTTGAAAAAGACAAATGGATGTGGCGTTATTGTAATGAGTGTACAGGCTTCCTCTTTAAAGTGCTTTTAGACAAACAGTGGGCCGATTGCACAAGGAAACAATGCATTTTTTGGTTGCATGTCAGTCATTTTCGTCATCAAGGCACTCTAGCAACAGTATTAGTCTATCAGTTGAAATGATTTTGCCAAACATTAGTGTTATTTTACAGTGCAATGCCAAATGACAACCCAAATGAGGTAGAGAAAATAAAACATGCAAATTCTCTGCTTTTAGTCATGCGGTCTTAGTTGATTATCTTTTAAATATAGTTATGGGGAATATGCAAGGATAGAAAGCTAGTTAATAGATCATTATGTCTTCCTTGTTGCCTATCTATGTAATGATCAAGAGAAGATCCTGGCTTTGATTTCAAGCACGTTTTCAATTGAAACTTGAATGGACTAGCAGAGGAGAGACAGAGAGACAGAGGATTGACATATTTTCAGGAGATTGCAGTGTAAGTGCCTGCAGCAAGACCTTGCATTTATGTGGCACTCTGAATTGGTGCCTTGCTCTGTGGGTGTGTGCCCATGGGTGTGTGCCCATGACAGTTTGTGTGGTTACACCCATTGTTAATTTCAGATCCCATTAATTAAGAAAGAACATCATGTGAAATAACTTGAATCCTAGCTACTGCAGCGTGGCTTATAGAAATGTAATGGTTCACCTGTCTCTGTGTGATCTGTTGGAAAACAACTCTCCCTTGTGGAGAAATAAAGCACTGCTGGAGTACAACACAAGGCAATCCTCACAGTCAATTGTCCTGTGGTCTCAAAAACATAACCTTTAGGATCCAATTTCATATGTCAAACCCTTTCTAATACTTGAGTTTAATTGAGTTTGCCTGGAACAATGGTATCAATAGACTAATCCCAAAAGTGCAAATTCCAAACTATATCAAGCTCATTAATGTATTTCACTGTTGTTTACTAATAACAGGCCTTGTATTGTTACTGACTTACAGAGTTTTATAGGGTATTCCCTTCTCTTAACTAGTGACCACTCTGCAGAGCTGCCTCCAGAACAAGATTCATGATGAAAAACACTAACCTGCGTTTTCTTTCATCACATACTGTACATCCCCTCATGACTACCACTTAACCCATTTCAATAACACCAGGAAAACAGAAACCATCTCTTTCGCCAAATGTGCAACCCGAGCCCCAGATTCCCCTCAGATGTGTCAAATTCCATTCAATAAGAATCTCAACATCCCAGCTGCCTAAGCGCTCTCAGGTAAATCTTCACTCCGTGCATTATCAGAGGGGATTAATTCGCTTCAATATTTTATTCCCAGAGGAAATGACAGATTGTTTTTGCGTGGAGCCTATTTGATGTTAGCTCAGAAGAGACTAATACTCTGGGCTTTGAAGTCCCCAGTGCTTTTATCTCCCTCTATTTACTTTGGCTGAAGTGTTAAGTGGAGTTTTCGTTTGGCCTGAAGGATGTAATACCCTGTGGATGAGAGATTTACAGGAAGGGAAACTGCAACTCTGCCGCTGCACAGTCCTTTTAGGCCCCGGAAACAAAAACGATTTATGCAAATGTAGAACAGAGTCCGAAAACACTTGCAGACAAAATCAGATGTTTTCCAACAGGCTGCCAAATTGGCAGATTTTCCATCGCTTCAATAGGGAGCCTGTAAACAAAAGCTTTTGATGGCTCTCTGCTTGGAGTGGAAGCTTTGCAGGAGCTAGTCCTTTTAGCCATCTGGAAGATAACACAGGCTTTAGACTGCCTGGCTGGCAAGCCTCACACAGGGAGACTGGAGATCGATCTTAAGAAATAATATTAGGGCTAATATAAGATACAGTACTTGCCCTTAGAAAATAGGGAGGTTTCACTAGGATTTTGGGTGTGTTGTTCTTTTTTTGTCTCTATGGGAGTTAAACGTTAGATAATTAGTTTACAAAGATGAAATATCATTACACTTTCGACTAATAAGACATCCATGTTGATCATCTTTTATCGTATTATAGTTTATAGACAGGTTTCCCCATGGCGGCCTGCTGGTTGTTATATTTGCCCCCCCCCAAGTTTTCTGAGACAAAAAGTATATATATATGTATATATATACACAGTATATATATATATATATATACACTGTGTTCATTATTATTTATTTTTTCATGGTTGTGCATAAAAGACTGTAAAAACATCAGGATATCAGCTCCAACTTAATAAAACGTTGAAATCTGTTCCCAAGTATCCCTGCTACAGAAGATGCCGAGGTCTAATCCTTTAAGGTGATGCTTTACAAGTTGATGGCTGACCATCTTACAACAGGTAACTTTAACTGTACACATCAGTAACTGAGGCACATAGTAGACATGTGGTCAAGGTGAATGGCCAGCAGTGGAGGCTGCTGAGGGTGGGACGGCTTATAATAATGGCTGGAACGGAGCAAATGGAATGGCATAAAACCACGTTTGATGTATTTGATACCATTCCACCCATTCCGCTCCAGCCATTACCACGAGCCCGTCCTCCCCAATGAAGGTGCCACCAACCTCCTGTGATGGCCAGCCCCTGCCCCAGAACGGGACTGACTGACCCTCTACAGTGATCATAAATCTTCAGACCATTCAAGTATGACCTTCTAGGGCTACCTGCCTTTGAACAGCAACATCTAAAACGTGTCTGTGCAATAAATATGAAAACAATGTGAAGCACGGAGGAGAATCCTGCCATGACCCTAAGCAGCAGTCCCTTCAGATCATATCTCCAGTCGCAGTCAAGTCCAGGGTGTCTTGTGGGATGCGACTCACAGAGACCAGAGCCCCCTTCTAGCCATTGCTACCCTGATGCCGTGCCTCAGTATATGTGTGTCTGTCTGTCTGTCTGCATGTGTGGCCCTTTGGTGTTGGACTGATGATGAATCAAAGACTGCACCTGTCACCTTATAAACCCACAGACCTCCAAACTACTCCAGCCCAGACTACCCATGCCCCCCTCCAATGCTATGAGGATCAACCCTGACCTACCGCACGGCTCCAGGCCCTCCCCTGACCTCTCTAAGACCCCCGGAGTGTCAGGACAGCTCCAAATCGGACCCACCACGTTGTCCCCGGCCATGACAGACGCCACACAGACATCCGGAGCGGGGGAGACCCCTGGTCCTGGACAGACAGATGCACACACAGCCAGCCAGACAGACCACCAACTCTAAAGTGTGTGTGTGGGGGGGCATGTTCATCCCAGGTTCACCGCATGACAGAGTCCACAAACACATACACAGGGGCGCACACACACACACCATCCCCATATCCAAACCATAACAGTGAAGCTACAGCCCCCAGCTGCCTCCACATCTGAGGAAGAGGAGATGTCAACACAGCACACGGCTCTCTCACTAAAGTCACACCTGGAAGTGAAACAGTTTCACAGCTTGATAAGCTCTGTTCGCCAGGCTCTGTTTGGGAACAATGTAGCAGGCAGAAGTACAATGTGAGAAGAGGGAGACAAAAGTTGTTGTGAAGAAAACACTTGAAATGTGAATGTCAAGGCAGTCTGTCTTATCTTCACCTAGCTTTTGACACCAACACTATTGTAGGTAACATGTATGAACCTAGGTCCCACTTCAATCGAACAGTCCCCAATGGATTTTCTAAAGATGATAATACTATCAACAAACCACTATCTGCAAATCTGTTGACACGCAACAGCTTGGTTATGGTTAGTTTAGGCATTACTGCTGTAAGTACAATGTATTACTATAGGGTTAGGGTTGAGGGTGAGGGTTAAACTGGGATTCGGACATGAAGCTACGGTTTGGGTTTGTGGACACTTAGTTGTAGAGGACTATCCAAGTGTTACGCTTTCTTTTTTTCAGAAGTCGTTCCTTGTTTTCCCCGCAGCCTGCACATTTATAATCTAAATACACAAAATCTATCTGCAAATTATTCCTATTTTGTCGGGGGAAAGGATACAGAGGGTTAACATTATTGAACCTCTATAGTGACCTCTATACGGTACCATTATAGAGAACCTTGTCCCTCATTTAGGCAGACGTTTTTTCAGAAGGGGATAAAATGTAATTGAGTGCTAATTGTATTTGCGCTTACAGCCACATTTTCAGGGCAGGTCCTCGGTTGCATTGTCCAGTCTGGAGGCCATTTGACTGCAGCCGCGAGTGGCAGTGAGGCACATACTGTAGCAGGTGAATGAACATGTCCTAATAGGCCATCTGTGGTAGCGCAACAACTCAATTAGTCAACTTCCTCTCGGCGTGGCCGAGCAGTGGCCATTAGACAACCTTGCCACACCGGGAGTGACTCTTCAGTGCTTTTCACCAGACCTCGTCGTCCTCCTACTCCCTGTGCCTGCTGCCTTACAGCTTGACTTTTCATTTGACCCTGAGTCTCTGACCTCCACTCTGGCTGCAGGGAGAATCATTAGGCAACACTTCCATGCACTCATGCTCCTGAGTCCTGCACTCTCCGAAACACAACAGCACTCCTCCCTTCTAACCTGCACTCTAAAGCCACAGGATGTGGTGCTTTAAAAGAATTAGATATGCTGGCACAAAACGGGTGCACCTTGAAAACAGCTGGTCCTACAGAAGGTTTTTTCCTTTCATCCGATTGATTAGAATATATCTAATAGATATGCTACTATGCACGTTTCAACACAGCGCATCACCAGCCAAGCTGCACCACGTGGCATTGCCACCGATGGACCCTCCTTTGTGTGATGAGTTGAAGACATGCAAAGGCAGGACAACGTCTCAATCAGCACGCTGTCGACTTAATCAAATTTCAGTGTTGCCACTGGCCTGGAGCTTATAGTAGCCTTCTGCTGGGTTGATAGATGGCTCATTCGGTAAGTTCTGATTAAGAGCTGGCATTTGGATGGGGCATTGATGTGGGAACACCTTGTTTTGCATAGAGAGAGTGTGGCACTGCCCGGGCCCCAGCAATCTGTCTCAGTCTGTCACGGACACAGACAACTGTCTCTGAGTGTCACTGCTAAAGTGAATGTCAATGTGACCACAATATATTCCTCCAAAAGCATGAATTACATAGGAAGTGTCACCTATACTCCCTCTCCGGGCTCTAGGTCATCAGGCTGCTGATTATCCCGCACACCTGTCACCATCGTCTTGCGCACCTGTGCCTCATGACACTCACCTGGACTCCATCACCTCCTTGATTATCTTCCCTATATCTGTCACTCCCCTTGGTTCTTTCCTCAGGTGTTATTGACTGTGTTTCATGACGGTGCGTTGTTTGTGTTTATTGTTTCTTTTATTTATTAAAACATTTACTCCCTGAACTTGCTTCCCGACTCTCAGCGCACTCCTTACAGGAAGTCCTGACCTGTGGCACAGAAAAACAGACCTACAGTATGTGTACAGTATGCACTGTGTATATATACAGATATATTTATGAATAAAACCAGTGAGGTGCAAGGCAAATGACACTATCAGTTAGAATTCTGTTTTGTTTCAGTGAGTCAGAAACAGAACTTTGTTAGCCAACGGTGTCATACTGATAATCATCTCTGAAAAGGGCTGATGATGATATGGTGTTAATCAGAGAACAAGCTGTGTCTGGGCTGGAACAGTAACACTATAGAGAAGCTCTCAGCATGTCTCCAACACAGTCTCCAATATGGAGGGCAGCTCTCAACATCTCCCACATAGTCTGTAATATGGAGGGCAGCTCTCAGCATGTCTGCCATGTAGTCTCCAATATGGAGGGCAGCTCTCAGGATGTCTCCCACATAGTCTCCAATATAGACGGCGTCTCTCAGCATGTCCCCCAGATAGTCTCCAATATGGAGGGCAGCTCTCAGCATTTCTCCGTCATAGTCTGTAATATGGAGGGCAGCTCTCAGCATGTCTCCCATGTAGTCTCCGATATGGAGGGCAGCTCTCAGCATGTCTCCATCATAGTCTGTAATATGGAGGGCAGCTCTCAGCATGTCTCCCACATAGTCTGTAATATTGAGGGCAGCTCTCAGCATGTCTCCCATGTAGTCTCCAATATGGAGATGAGCTCTCAGCATGTCTCCCACGTAGTCTGTAATATGGAGGGCAGCTTTCAGCATGTCTCCCACAAAGTCTGTAACATGGAGGGCAGCAATTTGCATGTCTCCCAAGTAGTCTCCAATATGGAGGCAGCTCTCAACATCTCCCACATAGTCTGTGATATGGAGGGCAACTCTCAGTATGTCTCCCACATAGCCTGTAGTATGGTTTGCAGCTCTTTGCATGTCTCCCACATGGTCTGTAACATGGAGGTCAGCTCTCAGCATGTCTCCCACGTAGTGTCCAATATAGAGAATACCTCTCAGCATGTCTCCCACAAAGTCTGTAACATTTAGAGCAGCTTTCAGAATTACTTCCATATAGTCTCCAATATGGAGGGCAGCTCTCAGCATGTCTCCCCGATTGTCTCTAATATGGATGGCAGCTCTCAGCATGTCTCCATCATAGTTTGTAATATGGAGGGCAGCTCTCAGCATGTCTCCAACATAGTCTAAAATATGGAAGGCAGATCTCAGCATGTCTCCCACAAAGTCTATAATACGGAGGGCAGCTCTTAGCATGTCTCCCACAAAATCTGTAATTTGGAGGGCAGCTCTCAGAATGTCTACCATATAGTCTCCAAAATGGAGGGCAGCTCTCAAAATGTCTCCCACATAGTCTGTAATATGTAGGGCAAATCTCAGCATGTCTACCAAATAGACTGTGATATGGAGGGCAGCTATCAGCAAGGCTCCCACAAAGTCTGTAACATGGAGGGGAGCTCTCAGCATGTCTCCCACATAGTCTGTAATATGGAGGGCAACTCTCAGCATGTCTCCCACATAGTCTGTAAAATGGAGATGAGCTCTCAGCATGTCTCCCACTTGGTCTCCAATATGGAGGGCAGCTCTCAGCATGTCTCCACAATGGTCTGTAATATGGATGGCAACTCTCAGCATGTCTCCCACATGGTCTGCAACATTCAGAGCAGCTTTCAGAATGACTTCCATGTAGTCTCCAATATGGACGGCAGATCTCAGCAAGTCTCCCACATAGTCTCCAATATGGAGGGGAGCTCTCAGCATGTCTCCCACATAGTCTCCAATATGGAGGGCAGCTCTCAGCATGTCTACCACATAGTCACCAATATGGAGGGCAACTCTCAGCATGTCTCCCACAAAGTCTGTTATAAGGAGGGCAACTCTCAGCATGTCTCCCACAAAGTCTGTAATATGGAGGGCAGCTCTCAGCATGTCAACAACAGTCTTCAATATGGAAGGCAGCTCTCAGCATGTCTACAACATAGTCTCAAGAATATAGGGCAACTCTCAGCATGTCTCCCACATGGTCTGCATCATTTAAAGCAGCTTTCAGCATGACTTCCATGTAGTCTCCAATATGGAGGGCAGCTCTCAGCATTTCTACCACAGTCTCCAATATGGAGGGCAGCTCTCAACATGTCTCCCACATATTCTGTAATACGGAGGGCAGCTCTCAGCATGTCTCCCACAATGTCTGTAACATTTAGAGCAGCTTTCAGCATGACTTCCATATAGTCTCCAATATGGAGGGCAGCTCTCAACATGTCTCCCACATATTCTGTAATACGGAGGGCAGCTCTCAGCATGTCTCCCACAAAGTCTGTAACTTGGAGGGCAGCAATTTGCATGTCTCCCAAGTAGTCTCCAATATGGAGGGAAGCTCTCAGCATGTCTCCCCGACAGTCTCTAATATGGAAGGCAGCTCTCAGCATGTCTCCATCATAGTTTGTAATATGGAGGGCAGCTCTCAGCATGTCTCCAACCCAGTCTCCAATATGGAGGGCAGCTCTCAACCACTCCCACATAGTCGGTAATATGGAGAGCAACTCTCAGCATGTCTGCCCGATAGTCTCCACTATTATGGGAAACTCTAAGCATGTCTCTCCAATATTGTGGGCGTCTCTCAGCATGTCTCCCACATAGTATGTACTATGGAAGGCAGCTCTCAGCATGTTCCTACAGTCTGTAATATGGAAGGCAGCTCTAAGCATGTCTCCCACATAGTCTGTAATATGGACAGCAGCTCTCAGCTTGTCTCCCACATAGTCAGAAACATGGAAGGCAGCTCTCAGCAGGTCTCCCACTTGGTCTCCAATATGGAGGGCAGATCTCAGCATGTCTCCCACAAAATCTCCAATATGAGGGTAGCTCTCAGAATGTCTCCCACATAGTCTGTAATATGAAGGGCAGCTCTAAGCATGTCTGCAACATAGTCTCCAATACGGTTGGCAGCGCTCAGCATGTCTCCCACAAAGTCTGTAACATGGAGGGCAGCTCTCAGCATGTCTCCCACATAGTCTCCAATATGGAGGGCAGCTCTCAGCATGTCTCCCACATTGTCTGTAAAATTGATGGCTGCTCTCAGCATATCTCCCCAAGGTCTGTAATATGGAGGGCAGCTCTTAGCATGTCTCCCACATAGTCTACAATAAGAAGGGCAACTCTCAGCATGTCTCCCACAAAGTCTGTTATATGGAGGGCAGCTCTCAGCATGTCTCCCACATAGTCTTCAGTATGGAAGGCAGCACACAGCATGTCTCCCACATATGCTGAGAGCTGCTCTCCATTTCACAGACTGTCTCCCACATAGTCTCAAGAATATAGCGCGATCCTCAGCATGTCTCCAACATAGTCTGTAATGTGGAGGGCAGCTCTAAGCATGTCTCCCACATAGTCTGTAATATGGAGGGCAGCTCTCAACATCTCCCACATAGTCTGTAATATGGAAGGCAACTCTCAGCATGTCTCCCACATAGTCTGTAAAATGGAGATGAGCTCTCAGCATGTCTCCCACAAAGCCTCCAATGTGGAGGGCATCTCTCAGCATGTCTCCCACATAGTCTGTAATATGGAGGGCAGCTCTTTGCATGTCTCCCACGTGGTCTCCAATATGGAGGGCAACTCTCAGCATGTCTCCCACATAGTCTGTAAAATGGAGATGAGCTCTCAGCATGTCTCCCACAAAGCCTCCAATGTGGAGGGCATCTCTCAGCATGTCTCCCACATAGTCTGTAATATGGAGGGCAGCTCTTTGCATGTCTCCCACGTGGTCTCCAATATGGAGGGCAGCTCTCAGCATGTCTCCAACATGGTCTGTAATATGGATGGCAACTCTCAGCATGTCTCCCACATGGTCTGCAACATTTAGAGCAGCTTTCAGCATGACTTCCATGTAGTCTCCAATATGGAGGGCAGCTCTTAGCATGTCTCCAACATGGTCTGTAATATGGAGGGCAGCTCTCCGCATGTCTCCAACATAGTCTGTAATATGGAGGGAAGCAATCAGCATGTCTCCCACATAGTCTGTAATATTGATGGAAGCTCTCAGCATGTCTCCCATAGAGTCTGTAATTTGGAGGGCAGCTATCAGCATGTCTCCTATATAGTCTGTAATATGGAGGGCAGCTATTAGCATGTCGCCCACATAGTATGTAATATAGAGGGCAGCTCCTAGTGTGTAGCCCACATAGTCTGCAATATGGAGGGCATCTCTCAGCATGTCTCCCACATAGTCTCCAATATGGAGGGCATCTCTCAGCATGTCTCCCACATAGTCTCCAATATATGGCAGCTCTCAGCATTTCTCGCACATAGTCTCCAATATGCTGGGCAGCTCTTAGCATGTCTCCAACATGGTCTGTAATATGGAGGGCATCTCTCAGCATGTCTCCCACACAGTCTGTAATATGAAGGGCAGCTCTAAGCATGTCTGCCACATAGTCACCAATACGGTTGGCAGCGCTCAGCATGTCTCCCACATTGTCTGTAAAAATGATGGCAGCTCTCAGCATATCTCCCCAAGGTCTGTAATATGGAGGGCAGCTCTCAGCATGTCTCCAACATTGTCTGTAAAATTGATGGCAGCTCTCAGCATATCTCCCCAAGGTCTGTAATATGGAGGGCAGCTCTTAGCATGTCTCCCACATAGTCTTCAATATGAAGGGCAACTCTCAGCATGTCTCCCACAAAGTCTGTTATATGGAGGGCAGCTCTCAGCATGTCTCCCACATAGTCTTCAATATGGAAGGCAGCACTCAGCATGTCTCCCACATAGTCTGTAATGTGGAGGGCAGCTCTAAGCATGTCTCCCACATAGTCTGTAATATGGAGGGCAGCTCTCAACATCTCCCACATATTCTGTAATATGGAAGGCAACTCTCAGCATGTCTCCCACAAAGTCTGTTATATGGAGGGCAGCTCTCAGCATGTCTCCCACATAGTCTCCAATATGGGGAGGTCAGCTCTCATCATGTCTCCCACATAGTCTTCAATATGGAGGGCAGCTATCATCATGTCTCCCACAAAGTCTATAACATGGAGGGGAGCTCTTAGCATGTCTCCCAAATAGTCTCCAATATGCTGGGCAGCTCTCAGCATGTCTCTCACATATGCTGAGAGCTGCCTTCCATGATACAGACTGTATCCCAAATGTTCTCCAATATGGAGGGCAGCTCTCAGCATGTCTCCCACATAGTCTGTATCATTGAGGGTAGCTCTCAGCATGTCTCCCTAATGGTCTCCAAAATGGAGGCCAGCTCTCAGCATGTCACCCACAGTCAGTAATATGGATGGCAGCTCTCAGCATTTCTCCCACATAGTCTTCAATACGGAGGGAAACCCTCAGCAGGTCTCCCACATAGTCTAAATTATGGAGGGCAGCTCTCAGCATGTCTCACACATAGTCTCCAATATGGAGGGCAACTCTCAGTAATGTCTCTCACATATGCTGAGAGCTGCCCTCCATGATACAGACTGTCTCCAAAACGTTCTCCAATATGGAGGGCAGCTCTCAGGATTTCTCCCACACAGTCTAAAAATGAGGGCAGCTCTCAGCATGTTTCCCACATTATCTGTAATATGGAGGGCAGCTCTCAGCAAATCTCCCCAAGGTCTGTAATGTGGTGGTCAGCTCTCAGCATGTCACCAACAGTCTGTAATATGGAGGGCAGCTCTTAGCATGTCTCCAACATGGTCTGTAATGTGGAGGGCAGCTCTCCGCATGTCTCCCACATAGTCTCCAATATGGAGGGCATTTCTCAGCAGGTCTCCCACATAGTCTGTAATATGGAGGGAAGCAATCAGCATGTCTCCCACAAAGTCTGTAACATGGAGGGCAGCTCTTTGCATGTCTCTCACGTAGTCTCCAAAATGGAGGGTAGCTCTAAGCACGTCTCCCACATAGTCTGTAATATTGAAGCCAACTCTCATCATGTCTCCCACATAGTCTGTAATATGGAGGGCAGCTACCAGCATGTCTCGGACAAAGTCTGTATCATGGAGGGCAGCGTTTTGCATGTCTCTCAAGTAGTCTCCAATCCGGAGGTCAGCTCTCAGCATGTCTCCCACATAGTCTGTAATATGGAGGGCAGCTCTCAGCATGTCTCCCATAGAGTCTGTAATTTGGAGGGCAGCTATCAGCATGTCTCCTATATAGTCTGTAATATGGAGGGCAGCTATTAGCATGTCGCCCACATAGTATGTAATATAGAGGGCAGCTCCTAGCATGTCTCCCACATAGTCTGCAATGTGGAGGGCATCTCTCAGCATGTCTCCAACATAGTCTTCAATACGGAGGGAAACTCTCAGCAGGTCTCCCACATAGTCTCCAATATGGTGGGCAGCTCTCAGCATGTATCACACAGTCTCTAATATGAAGGGCAGCTCTCCGCATGTCTCCCACATAGTCTCCAATATGGAGGGCATTTCTCAGCAGGTCTCCCACATAGTCTGTAATATGGAGGGAAGCAATCAGCATGTCTCCCACAAAGTCTGTAACATGGAGGGCAGCTCTTTGCATGTCTCTCACGTAGTCTCCAAAATGGAGGGTAGCTCTAAGCACGTCTCCCACATAGTCTGTAATATTGAAGCCAACTCTCATCATGTCTCCCACATAGTCTGTAATATGGAGGGCAGCTACCAGCATGTCTCGGACAAAGTCTGTATCATGGAGGGCAGCGTTTTGCATGTCTCTCAAGTAGTCTCCAATCCGGAGGTCAGCTCTCAGCATGTCTCCCACATAGTCTGTAATATGGAGGGCAGCTCTCAGCATGTCTCCCATAGAGTCTGTAATTTGGAGGGCAGCTATCAGCATGTCTCCTATATAGTCTGTAATATGGAGGGCAGCTATTAGCATGTCGCCCACATAGTATGTAATATAGAGGGCAGCTCCTAGCATGTCTCCCACATAGTCTGCAATGTGGAGGGCATCTCTCAGCATGTCTCCAACATAGTCTTCAATACGGAGGGAAACTCTCAGCAGGTCTCCCACATAGTCTCCAATATGGTGGGCAGCTCTCAGCATGTATCACACAGTCTCTAATATGAAGGGCAGCTCTCAGCATGTCTCACACAGTCTCTAATATGAAGGGCAGCTCTCAGCATGTATCACACAGTCTCTAATATGAAGGGCAGCTCTCAGCATGTCTCACACAGTCACCAATATGGAGGGCAACTCTCAGCATGTCTCCCACATAGTCGTCAATATGGAAGGCAGCTCTCAGCATGTCTCCCACATAGTCGTCAATATGGAAGGCAGCTATCAGCATGTCTCCCACATAGTCTCAAGAATAGACTGCATTTATAAGCATGTTTCCAAAATAGTCTGTAAAATTGATGGCATCTCACAGCATTTCTCCCACATAGTCTCCAATATGGAGGGCAACTCTCAGCATGTCCCCCACATAGTCTGCAATATGGTGGGCAGCTCTCAGCATGTCTCCAACAGTCTAAATTATGGAAGGCAGCTCTCAGCATGTCTCACACATAGTCTCTAATATGAAGGGCAGCTCTCAGCACGTCTCCAACATAGTCTGTAATATTGAAGCCAACTCTCATCATGTCTCCCACATAGTCTGTAATATGGAGGGCAGCTACCAGCATGTCTCCCACAAAGTCTGTATCATTGAGGGTAGCTCTCAGCATGTCTCCCAAATGGTCTCCAAAATGGAGGCCAGCTCTCAGCATGTCTCCCACATAGTCTGTAATATTGAGGGCAGCTATCAGAATTTCTCCCATATGGTCTGTAATTTGGAGGGCAGCTATCAGCATGTCTCCTATATAGTCTGTAATATGGAGGGCAGCTATTAGCATGTCGCCCACATAGTATGTAATATAGAGGGCAGCTCCTAGCATGTCTCCCACATAGTCTCCAATATGGTGGGCAGCTCTCAGCATGTATCACACAGTCTCTAATATGAAGGGCAGCTCTCAGCATGTCTCACACAGTCTCTAATATGAAGGGCAGCTCTCAGCATGTCTCACACATAGTCTGTAATATGGAGGGCAGCTCTACGCATGTCTCCAACATAGTCTGTAATATGGAGGGCAGCAATCAGCATGTCTCCCACATAGTCTGTAATATTGAGGGCAGCTCTCAGCATGTCTCCCACATAGTCTGTAATATGGAGGGCAGCTCTCAGCATTTCTCTCACATATGCTGAGAGCTGCCTTTCCATGATACAGACTGTATCCCAAATGTTCTCCAATATGGAGGGCAGCTCTCAGCATGTCTCCAACATGGTCTGTAATATGGAGGGCAGCTCTCAGCATGTCTCCAACATAGTCTGTAATATGGAGGGCAGCTCTCAGCATGTCTCCCACATAGTCTGTAATATGGAGGGCAGCTATCAGCATGTCTCCCAAATGTTCTTCAATATGGAGGGCAGCTCTCAGCATGTCTCCCACATAGTCTGTAATATTGAGGGCAGCTCTCAGCATGTCTCCCATAGAGTCTGTAATTTGGAGGGCAGCTATCAGCATGTCTCCTATATAGTCTGTAATATGGAGGGCAGCTATTAGCATGTCGCCCACATAGTATGTAATATAGAGGGCAGCTCTCAGCATGTCTCCCACATAGTCTCCAATATGGAGGGCTTCTCTCAGCATGTCTCCCACATAGTCTCCAATAATGGCAGCTCTCAGCATGTCTCCCACATAGTCTCCAATATGCTGGGCAGCTCTCAGCATGTCTCCAACATGGTCTGTAATATGGAGGGCATCTCTCAGCATGTCTCCCACATAGTCTTCAATACGGAGGGAAACTCTCAGCAGGTCTCCCACATAGTCTGTAATATGGAGGGCAGCTATCAGCATGTCTCCCACAAAGTCTGTAATATGGAGGGCAGCTATCAGCATGTCTCCTATATAGTCTGTAATATGGAGGGCAGCTATTAGCATGTCGCCCACATAGTATGTAATATAGAGGGCAGCTCCTAGCATGTCTCCCACATAGTCTGCAATGTGGAGGGCATCTCTCAGCATGTCTCCAACATAGTCTTCAATACGGAGGGAAACTCTCAGCAGGTCTCCCACATAGTCTCCAATATGGTGGGCAGCTCTCAGCATGTATCACACAGTCTCTAATATGAAGGGCAGCTCTCAGCATGTCTCACACAGTCTCTAATATGAAGGGCAGCTCTCAGCATGTATCACACAGTCTCTAATATGAAGGGCATCTCTCAGCATGTCTCACACAGTCACCAATATGGAGGGCAACTCTCAGCATGTCTCCCACATAGTCGTCAATATGGAAGGCAGCTCTCAGCATGTCTCCCACATAGTCGTCAATATGGAAGGCAGCTATCAGCATGTCTCCCACATAGTCTCAAGAATAGACTGCATTTATAAGCATGTTTCCAAAATAGTCTGTAAAATTGATGGCATCTCACAGCATTTCTCCCACATAGTCTCCAATATGGAGGGCAACTCTCAGCATGTCCCCCACATAGTCTGCAATATGGTGGGCAGCTCTCAGCATGTCTCCAACAGTCTAAATTATGGAAGGCAGCTCTCAGCATGTCTCACACATAGTCTCTAATATGAAGGGCAGCTCTCAGCACGTCTCCAACATAGTCTGTAATATTGAAGCCAACTCTCATCATGTCTCCCACATAGTCTGTAATATGGAGGGCAGCTACCAGCATGTCTCCCACAAAGTCTGTATCATTGAGGGTAGCTCTCAGCATGTCTCCCAAATGGTCTCCAAAATGGAGGCCAGCTCTCAGCATGTCTCCCACATAGTCTGTAATATTGAGGGCAGCTATCAGAATTTCTCCCATATGGTCTGTAATTTGGAGGGCAGCTATCAGCATGTCTCCTATATAGTCTGTAATATGGAGGGCAGCTATTAGCATGTCGCCCACATAGTATGTAATATAGAGGGCAGCTCCTAGCATGTCTCCCACATAGTCTCCAATATGGTGGGCAGCTCTCAGCATGTATCACACAGTCTCTAATATGAAGGGCAGCTCTCAGCATGTCTCACACAGTCTCTAATATGAAGGGCAGCTCTCAGCATGTCTCACACATAGTCTGTAATATGGAGGGCAGCTCTCCGCATGTCTCCAACATAGTCTGTAATATGGAGGGAAGCAATCAGCATGTCTCCCACATAGTCTGTAATATTGAGGGCAGCTCTCAGCATGTCTCCCACATTGTCTGTAATATGGAGGGCAGCTATCAGCATTTCTCCCAAATGTTCTTCAATATGGAGGGCAGCTCTTAGCATGTCTCCAACATGGTCTGTAATATGGAGGGCAGCTCTCCGCATGTCTCCAACATAGTCTGTAATATGGAGGGCAGCTCTCCGCATGTCTCCCACATTGTCTGTAATATGGAGGGCAGCTATCAGCATTTCTCCCAAATGTTCTTCAATATGGAGGGCAGCTCTTAGCATGTCTCCCACATAGTCTGTAATATTGAGGGCAGCTCTCAGCATGTCTCCCATAGAGTCTGTAATTTGGAGGGCAGCTATCAGCATGTCTCCTATATAGTCTGTAATATGGAGGGCAGCTATTAGCATGTCGCCCACATAGTATGTAATATAGAGGGCATCTCTCAGCATGTCTCCCACATAGTCTCCAATATGGAGGGCTTCTCTCAGCATGTCTCCCACATAGTCTCCAATATATGGCAGCTCTCAGCATTTCTCGCACATAGTCTCCAATATGCTGGGCAGCTCTTAGCATGTCTCCAACATGGTCTGTAATATGGAGGGCATCTCTCAGCATGTCTCCCACATAGTCTTCAATACGGAGGGAAACTCTCAGCAGGTCTCCAACATAGTCTGTAATATGAAGGGCAGCTATCAGCAGGTCTCCCACAAAGTCTGTAATATGGAATGAAGCAATCAGCATGTCTCCCACATAGTCTGTATCATGGAGGGCAGCTCTCAGCATGTCTCCCAAATGTTCTCCAATATGGAGGGCAGCTCTCAGGATATCTCCCACACAGTCTACAATTGAGGGCAGCTCTCAGCATGTCTCCAACATGGTCTGTAATATGGAGGGCAGCTCTCCGCATGTCTCCCACATAGTCTCCAATATGGAGGGCATTTCACAGCATGTCTCCCACATAGTCTCCAATATGGAGGGCATTTCACAGCATGTCTCCCACATAGTCTGTAATATTGATGGCAGCTCTCAGCATTTCTCCCACAAAGTCTGTTATATGGAGGGCAGCTCTCAGCATGTCTCCCTCAATGTCTCAAAAATAGAGGGCAATTCTCAGCAATTCTCAGCATGTCTCCAACATAGTCTGTAATATGGAGGGCAACTCTCAGCATGTCTCCCAAATGTTCTTCAATATGGAGGGCAGCTCTTAGCATGTCTCCAACATGGTCTGTAATATGGAGGGCAGCTCTCCGCGTGTCTCCAACATAGTCTGTAATATGAGGACAACTCTCATCATGTCTCCCACATAGTCTGTAATATGGAGGGAAGCAATCAGAATTTCTCCCATATAGTCTGCAATATTGAGGGCAGCTCTCAGCATGTCTCCCATAGAGTCTGTAATATGGAGGGCAGCTATCAGAATTTCTCCCATATAGTCTGCAATATTGAGGGCAGCTCTCAGCATGTCTCCCATAGAGTCTGTAATATGGAGGGCAGCTACCAGCATGTCTCGGACAAAGTCTGTATCATGGAGGGCAGCGTTTTGCATGTCTCTCAAGTAGTCTCCAATCCGGAGGTCAGCTCTCAGCATGTCTCCCACATAGTCTGTAATATGGAGGGCAGCTCTCAGCATGTCTCCCATAGAGTCTGTAATTTGGAGGGCAGCTATCAGCATGTCTCCTATATAGTCTGTAATATGGAGGGCAGCTATTAGCATGTCGCCCACATAGTATGTAATATAGAGGGCAGCTCCTAGCATGTCTCCCACATAGTCTGCAATGTGGAGGGCATCTCTCAGCATGTCTCCAACATAGTCTTCAATACGGAGGGAAACTCTCAGCAGGTCTCCCACATAGTCTCCAATATGGTGGGCAGCTCTCAGCATGTATCACACAGTCTCTAATATGAAGGGCAGCTCTCCGCATGTCTCCCACAGTCTCCAATATGGAGGGTATTTCTCAGCAGGTCTCCCACATAGTCTGTAATATGGAGGGAAGCAATCAGCATGTCTCCCACAAAGTCTGTAACATGGAGGGCAGCTCTTTGCATGTCTCTCACGTAGTCTCCAAAATGGAGGGTAGCTCTAAGCACGTCTCCCACATAGTCTGTAATATTGAAGCCAACTCTCATCATGTCTCCCACATAGTCTGTAATATGGAGGGCAGCTACCAGCATGTCTCCCACAAAGTCTGTATCATGGAGGGCAGCGTTTTGCATGTCTCTCAAGTAGTCTCCAATCCGGAGGTCAGCTCTCAGCATGTCTCCCACATAGTCTGTAATATGGAGGGCAGCTCTCAGCATGTCTCCCATAGAGTCTGTAATTTGGAGGGCAGCTATCAGCATGTCTCCTATATAGTCTGTAATATGGAGGGCAGCTATTAGCATGTCGCCCACATAGTATGTAATATAGAGGGCAGCTCCTAGCATGTCTCCCACATAGTCTGCAATGTGGAGGGCATCTCTCAGCATGTCTCCAACATAGTCTTCAATACGGAGGGAAACTCTCAGCAGGTCTCCCACATAGTCTCCAATATGGTGGGCAGCTCTCAGCATGTATCATAACAGTCTCTAATATGAAGGGCAGCTCTCAGCATGTCTCACACAGTCTCTAATATGAAGGGCAGCTCTCAGCATGTATCACACAGTCTCTAATATGAAGGGCATCTCTCAGCATGTCTCACACAGTCACCAATATGGAGGGCAACTCTCAGCATGTCTCCCACATAGTCGTCAATATGGAAGGCAGCTCTCAGCATGTCTCCCACATAGTCGTCAATATGGAAGGCAGCTATCAGCATGTCTCCCACATAGTCTCAAGAATAGACTGCATTTATAAGCATGTTTCCAAAATAGTCTGTAAAATTGATGGCATCTCACAGCATTTCTCCCACATAGTCTCCAAAATGGAGGGCAACTCTCAGCATGTCCCCCACATAGTCTGCAATATGGTGGGCAGCTCTCAGCATGTCTCCAACAGTCTAAATTATGGAAGGCAGCTCTCAGCATGTCTCACACATAGTCTCTAATATGAAGGGCAGCTCTCAGCACGTCTCCAACATAGTCTGTATCATTGAGGGTAGCTCTCAGCATGTCTCCCAAATGGTCTCCAAAATGGAGGCCAGCTCTCAGCATGTCTCCCACATAGTCTGTAATATTGAGGGCAGCTATCAGAATTTCTCCCATATGGTCTGTAATTTGGAGGGCAGCTATCAGCATGTCTCCTATATAGTCTGTAATATGGAGGGCAGCTATTAGCATGTCGCCCACATAGTATGTAATATAGAGGGCAGCTCCTAGCATGTCTCCCACATAGTCTCCAATATGGTGGGCAGCTCTCAGCATGTATCACACAGTCTCTAATATGAAGGGCAGCTCTCAGCATGTCTCACACAGTCTCTAATATGAAGGGCAACTCTCAGCATGTCTCCCAAATGTTCTTCAATATGGAGGGCAGCTCTTAGCATGTCTCCAACATGGTCTGTAATATGGAGGGCAGCTCTCCGCGTGTCTCCAACATAGTCTGTAATATGAGGACAACTCTCATCATGTCTCCCACATAGTCTGTAATATGGAGGGAAGCAATCAGAATTTCTCCCATATAGTCTGCAATATTGAGGGCAGCTCTCAGCATGTCTCCCATAGAGTCTGTAATATGGAGGGCAGCTATCAGAATTTCTCCCATATAGTCTGCAATATTGAGGGCAGCTCTCAGCATGTCTCCCATAGAGTCTGTAATATGGAGGGCAGCTATCAGCATTTCTCCCATATAGTCTGTAACATGGAGGGCAGCTCTTTGCATGTCTCTCACGTAGTCTCCAATCCGGAGGGCAGCTCTCAGCATTTCGCCCACAGTCTCCAAAATGGAGGGCAGCTCTAAGCACGTCTCCCAAATAGTCTGTAATATTGAAGGCAACTCTCATCATGTCTCCCACATAGTCTGTAATATGGAGGGAAGCAATCAGAATTTCTCCCATATAGTCTGCAATATTGAGGGCAGCTCTCAGCATGTCTCCCATAGAGTCTGTAATATGGAGGGCAGCTATCAGAATTTCTCCCATATAGTCTGCAATATTGAGGGCAGCTCTCAGCATGTCTCCCATAGAGTCTGTAATAGGGAGGGCAGCTACCAGCATGTCTCCCACAAAGTCTGTATCATGGAGGGCAGCATTTTGCATGTCTCTCAAGTAGTCTCCAATCCGGAAGGCAGCTCTCAGCATGTCTCCCACATAGTCTGTAATATGGAGGGCAGCTATCAGCATTTCTCCCATATAGTCTGTAATTTGGAGGGCAGCTATCAGCATTTCTCCCATATAGTATGTAATATAGAGGGCAGCTCCTAGCATGTCTCCCACATAGTCTGCAATATGGAGGGCATCTCTCAGCAGGTCTCCCACATAGTCTCCAATATGGAGGGCAGCTCTCAGCACGTCTCCCACATAGTCTCCAATATATGGCAGCTCTCAGCATTTCTCGCACATAGTCTCCAATATGCTGAGCAGCTCTTAGCATGTCTCCAACATGGTCTGTAATATGGAGGGCATATCTCAGCAGGTCTCCCACATAGTCTCCAATATGGTGGGCAGCTCTCAGCATGTATCACACAGTCTCTAATATGAAGGGCAGCTCTCAGCATGTCTCACACATAGTCTCCAATATGGTGGGCAGCTCTCAGCATGTATCACACAGTCTCTAATATGAAGGGCAGCTCTCAGCATGTCTCACACAGTCTCTAATATGAAGGGCAGCTCTCCGCATGTCTCCAACATAGTCTGTAATATGGAGGGAAGCAATCAGCATGTCTCCCACATAGTCTGTAATATTGAGGGCAGCTCTCAGCATGTCTCCCACATTGTCTGTAATATGGAGGGCAGCTATCAGCATTTCTCCCAAATGTTCTTCAATATGGAGGGCAGCTCTTAGCATGTCTCCAACATGGTCTGTAATATGGAGGGCAGCTCTCCGCATGTCTCCAACAGTCTGTAATATGGAGGGCAGCTCTCCGCATGTCTCCCACATTGTCTGTAATATGGAGGGCAGCTATCAGCATTTCTCCCAAATGTTCTTCAATATGGAGGGCAGCTCTCAGCATGTCTCCCATAGAGTCTGTAATATGGAGGGCAGCTATCAGCCTTTCTCCCATATAGTCTGTAACATGGAGGGCAGCTCTTTGCATGTCTCTCACGTAGTCTAAAATCCGGAGGGCAGCTCTCAGCATTTCGCCCACAGTCTCCAAAATGGAGGGCAGCTCTAAGCACGTCTCCCACATAGTTTGTAATATTGAAGGCAACTCTCATCATGTCTCCCACATAGTCTGTAATATGGAGGGCAGCTACCAGCATGTCTCCCACAAAGTCTGTATCATGGAGGGCAGCGTATTGCATGTCTCTCAAGTAGTCTCCAATCCGGAAGGCAGCTCTCAGCATGTCTCCCACATAGTCTGTAATATGGAGGGCAGCTATCAGCATTTCTCCCATATAGTCTGTAATTTGGAGGGCAGCTATCAGCATGTCTCCTATATAGTCTGCAATATGGAGGGCATCTCTCAGCAGGTCTCCCACATAGTCTCCAATATGGTGGGCAGCTCTCAGCATGTATCACACAGTCTCTAATATGAAGGGCAGCTCTCAGCATGTCTCACACAGTCTCTAATATGAAGGGCAGCTCTCAGCATGTCTCACACAGTCACCAATATGGAGGGCAACTCTCAGCATGTCTCCCACATAGTCGTCAATATGGAAGGCAGCTCTCAGCATGTCTCCCACATAGTCGTCAATATGGAAGGCAGCTATCAGCATGTCTCCCACATAGTCTCAAGAATAGACTGCATTTATAAGCATGTTTCCAAAATAGTCTGTAAAATTGATGGCATCTCACAGCATTTCTCCCACATAGTCTCCAAAATGGAGGGCAACTCTCAGCATGTCCCCCACATAGTCTGCAATATGGTGGGCAGCTCTCAGCAGGTCTCCCACATAGTCTCCAATATGGTGGGCAGCTCTCAGCATGTATCACACAGTCTCTAATATAAGGACAGCTCTCAGCATGTCTCACACAGTCTCTAATATGAAGGGCAGCTCTCAGCATGTCTCACACATAGTCTCTAATATAAAGGGCAGCTCTCAGCATGTCTCACACAGTCACCAATATGGAGGGCAACTCTCAGCATGTCTCCCACATAGTCGTCAATATGGAAGGCAGCTCTCAGCATGTCTCCCACATAGTCGTCAATATGGAAGGCAGCTATCAGCATGTCTCCCACATAGTCTCAAGAATAGACTGCATTTATAAGCATGTTTCCAAAATAGTCTGTAAAATTGATGGCATCTCACAGCATTTCTCCCACATAGTCTCCAATATGGAGGGCAACTCTCAGCATGTCCCCCACATAGTCTGCAATATGGTGGGCAGCTCTCAGCATGTCCCCCACATAGTCTGCAATATGGTGGGCAGCTCTTTGCATGTCTCCAACCGTCTAAATTATGGAAGGTAGCTCTCAGCATGTCTCACACATAGTCTCTAATATGAAGGGCAGCTCTCAGCACGTCTCCAACATAGTCTGTGAAATGGAGGGCAGCTCTCAGCATGCCTCCCACATTGTCTGTCACATGGACAGCAGCTATCAGCATGTCTCCCACAAAGTCTCCAACATGGAGGTCAGCTCTCAGCATGTCTCCCACAATGTCTGTAATATGGAGGGCAGCTCTCAGCATGTCTCCCACATAGTGTCCAATATGGAGGGCAGCTCTCAGCATGTCTCCCACATAGTGTCCAATATGGAGGGCAGCTCTCAGCATGTCTACCACATAGTCTGTAACAAGGAGGGCAGCTCATTGCATGTCTCTCAAGTTGTCTCCAATATGGAGGGCAGCTCTTTGCATGTCTCCCACAGTCTGTAATGTGGACAGCAGCTCTCAGCTTATCTCCCACATAGTCAGTAACATGGAGGGCAGCTCTCAGCATTTCTCCCACATATTCTCCAATATAAAGGTAGCTCTCAGCATGTCTCCCACAAAGTCTCCAATATGGAGGGAAGCTCTCAGCATGTCTCCCACAGTCTGTAATATGAAGGGCAGCTCTCAGCATGTCTCCCACAAAGTCTGTAACATGGAGGGCAGCAATTTGCATGTCTCCCAAGTAGTCTCCAATATGTAGGGCAGCTCTCAGCATGTCTTCCACATGGTCTCCAATATTGTGGGCAGCTCTCAGCATGTCTTCCACATAGTCTGTAATATGGAGGGCAACTCTCAGCATGTCTCCCACATAGTCTGTGAAATGGAGGGCAGTTCTCAGCATGCCTCCCACATTGTCTGTCACATGGACAGCAGCTCTCAGCATGTCTCCCACAAAGTCTCCAACATGGAGGTCAGCTCTCAGCATGTCTCCCACAAAGTCTGTAATATGGAGGGCAGCTCTCAGCATGTCCCACATAGTCTGTAATTTGGAGGGCAGCTCTTTCATTTTTCCATCATAGTTTGTAATATGGAGTGCAGCTCTCAGCATGTCTCCACCATAGTTTGTAATATGGAGTGCAGCTCTCAGCATGTCTCCAACATAGTCTGTAATATGGAGGGCAGCTCTCAGCATGTCTCCCATGAAGTCTCCAATATGGAGGTCAGCTCTCAGCATGTCTCCATCATAGTCTGTAACATGGAGGGCAGCTCTCAGCATGTCTCCATCATAGTCTGTAACATGGAGGGCAGCTCTCAGCATGTCTCCCACATTGTCTGTCACATGGACAGCAGCTCTCAGCATGTCTCCATCATAGTCTCCAATATGGAGGGCAGCTCTCAGCATGTCTCCATCATAGTCTGTAATATGGAGTGCAGCTCTCAATATGTCTCCCACATATTCTCCAATATGGAGGGCAGCTCTCAGCATGTCTCCCACATAGTCTGTAATATGGAGGGCAACTCTTTGCATGTCTCCCACTTGGTCTCAAATATGGAGGGCAGCTCTCAGCATGTCTCCCACAAGGTCTGCAACATTTAGAGCAGCTTTCAGCATGACTTCCATGTAGTCTCCAATATGGACGGGCAGATCTCAGCAAGTCTCCCAAATAGTCTCAAGAAAAAAAGAGGGCATTTCTCATCATGTCTCCAACCATAGTCTAATATTTTTTGAAGCTCTCAGCATTTCTCCCTCAAAGTCTGTAATATGGAGGGCAACTCTCAGCATGTCTCCCACGTAGTCTGTAATATGGAGGGCAGCTTTCAGCATGTCTCCCACAAAGTCTGTAACATGGAGGGCAGCAATTTGCATGTCTCCCAAGTAGTCTCCAATATGGAGGCAGCTCTCAACATCTCCCTCAAAGTCTGTAATATGGAGGGCAACTCTCAGCATGTCTCCCACATAGCCTGTAGTATGGTTTGCAGCTCTTTGCATGTCTCCCACATGGTCTGTAACATGGAGGTCAGCTCTCAGCATGTCTCCCACGTAGTCTCCAATATAGAGAATACCTCTCAGCATGTCTCCCACAAAGTCTGTAACATTTAGAGCAGCTTTCAGCATGACTTCCATATAGTCTCCAATATGGAGGGCAGCTCTCAGCATGTCTCCCCGATTGTCTCAAATATGGATGGCAGCTCTCAGCATGTCTCCATCATAGTTTGTAATATGGAGGGCAACTTTCAACATGTCTCCCACATAGTCTATAATACAGAGGGCAGCTCTTAGCATGTCTCCCACAAAGTCTGTAATATGGAGGGCAGCTCTCAGAATGTCTACCATATAGTCTCCAAAATGGAGGGCAGCTCTCAAAATGTCTCCCACATAGACTGTAATATGGAAGGCAACTCTCAGCATGTCTCCCATATAGTCTGTAATATGGAGGGCAGCTCTCAGCATGTCTCCCACATAGTCTGTAATATGGAGGGCAGCTCTCAGCATGTCTCCCCCGATAGTCTCCAATAATGTGGGCAGCTCTCAGCATGTCTCCCATGTAGTCTCCAATATGGAGGGCAGCTCTCAGAATGTCTCCCACAGTCTGTGTAATGGAGAGCAGCGCACAGCATTTCTCCCACAAAGTCTCCATTATGGAGGTTATCTCTCAGCATGTCCCCCCACATAGTCTCCAATAGGGAGGGCATGTCTCAACATGTCTCCCACATAGTCTGTGAAATGGAGGGCAGCTCTCATCATTTCTCCCACAAAGCCTCCAATGTGGAGGGCAACTCTCAGCATGTCTCCCACATAGTCTGTAATATGGAGTGCAACTCTCAGCATGTCTCCCACATAGTCTGTAAAATGGAGATGAGCTCTCAGCATGTCTCCCACAAAGCCTCCAATATGGAGGGCATCTCTCAACATGTCTCCCACATAGTCTGTAATATGGAGGGCAGCTCTTTGCATGTCTCCCACTTGGTCTCCAATATGGAGGGCAGCTCTCAGCATGTCTCCAACATGGTCTGTATTATGGATGGCAACTCTCAGCATGTCTCCCACATGGTCTGCAACATTTAGAGCGGCTTTCAGCATGACTTCCATGAAATCTCCAATATGGAGGGCAGCTCTCAGCATGTCTACCACATGGTCTCCATTATGGAGGGCAGCTCTCAGCATGTCTACCACAGTCTCCAATATGGAGGGCAGCTCTCAACATGTCTCCCACATATTCTGTAATACGGAGGGCAGCTCTCAGCATGTTCCCTACATAGTCTGTAATATGGATGGCAACTCTCAGCATGTCTCCCACAGTTTCAAATATAGTCTCCAATATGGAGGGCAACTCTCAGCATGTCTCCATCATAGTTTGTAATATGGAGGGCAGCTCTCAGCATGTCTCCAACCCAGTCTCCAATATGGAGGGCAGCTCTCAACCACTCCCACATAGTCTGTAATATGGAGAGCAACTCTCAGCATGTCTCCCACATAGTCTGTAATATGAAGGGCAGCTCTAAGCATGTCTGCAACACAGTCACCAATACGGTTGGCAGCGCTCAGCATGTCTCCCAAATAGTCTGTGAAATGGAGAGCAGCTCTCGGGATGTCTCCCACATAGTCTGTAATATTGAGGGCAGCTCTCAGCGTGTCTCCCACATTGTCTATAAAATTGATGGCAGCTCTAAGCATATCTCCCCAAGGTCTGTAATATGGAGGGCAGCTCTTAGAATGTCTCCCACATAGTCTTCAATATGGAAGGCAGCACTCAGCATGTCTCCCAAATAGTCTGTGAAATGGAGAGCAGCTCTCGGGATGTCTCCCACATAGTCTGTAATGTGGAGGGCAGCTCTAAGCATGTCTCCCACATAGTCTGTAATATGGAGGGCAGCTCTCAACATCTCCCACATAGTCTGTAATGTGGAGGTCAGCTCTCATCATGTCTCCCACATAGTCTCCAATATGTTGGGCAGCTCTCAGCATGTCTCCCACATAGTCTGTAATATTGAGGGCAGCTATCAGCATGTCACCCACAGTCAGTAATATGGATGGCAGCTCTCAGCATTTCTCCCACATAGTCTTCAATACGGAGGGAAACTCTCAGCAGGTCTCCCACATAGTATAAATGATGGAGGGCAGCTCTCAGCATGTCTCACACATAGTCTCCAATATCGAGGGCAGCTCTCAGGATTTCTCCCACACAGTCTAAAAAAGCGGGCAACTCTCAGCATGTTTCCCACATTGTCTGTAATATGGAGGGCAGCTCTCAGCAAATCTCCCCAAGGTCTGTAATGTGGTGGTCAGCTCTCAGCATGTGACCAACAGTCTGTAATATGGAGGGCAACTCTTAGCATGTCTCCAACATGGTCTGTAATGTGGAGGGCAGCTCTCTGCATGTCTCCCACATAGTCTCCAATCCGGAGGGCAGCTCTCAGCATTTCGCCCACATAGTCTCCAATATGGAGGGCAGCTCTCAGCACGTCTCCCACATAGTCTGTAATATTGAAGGCAACTCTCATCATGTCTCCCACAAAGTCTGTATCATGGAGGGCAGCGTTTGTCATGTCTCTCAACTAGTCTCCAATCCGGAGGGCAGCTCTCAGCATGTCTCCCACATTGTCTGTAATATGGAGGGCAGCTATCAGCATTTCTCCCAAATGTTCTTCAATATGGAGGGCAGCTCTTAGCATGTCTCCAACATGGTCTGTAATATGGAGGGCAGCTCTCCGCATGTCTCCAACATAGTCTGTAATATGGAGGAAGCAATCAGCATGTCTCCCACATAGTCTGTAAAATTGAGGGCAGCTCTCAGCATGTCTCCCATAGAGTCTGTAATTTGGAGGGCAGCTATCAGCATGTCTCCTATATGGTCTGTAATATGGAGGGCAGCTATTAGCATGTCGCCCACATAGTCTGCAATATGGAGGGCATCTCTCAGAATGTCTCCCACATAGTCTCCAATATATGGCAGCTCTCAGCATTTCTCGCACATAGTCTCCAATATGCTGGGCAGCTCTTAGCATGTCTCCAACATGGTCTGTAATATGGAGGGCATCTCTCAGCATGTCTCCCACATAGTCTGTAATATGAAGGGCAGCTATCAGCAGGTCTCCCACAAAGTCTGTAATATGGAATGAAGCAATCAGCATGTCTCCCACATAGTCTGTAATATGGAGGGCAGCTATCAGCATTTCTCCCATATAGTCTGTAATATTGAGGGCAGCTCTCAGCATGTCTCCCATAGAGTCTGTAATATGGAGGGCAGCTATCAGCATTTCTCCCATATAGTCTGTAATTTGGAGGGCAGCTCCTAGCATGTCTCCCAAATAGTCTGCATATATGGAGGGCATCTCTCAGCATGTATCACACAGTCTCTAATATGAAGGGCAGCTCTCAGCATGTCTCACACAGTCTCTAATATGAAGGGCAGCTCTCAGCATGTCTCCCACAAAGTCTGTAAGATGGAGGGGAGCTCTAAGCATGTCTCCCAAATGTTCTCCAATATGGAGGGCAGCTCTCAGGGTTTCTCCCACACAGTCTAAAATTGAGGGCAGCTCTCAGCATGTCTCCAACATAGTCTCCAATATATGGCAGCTCTCAGCATGTCTCCCAAATGTTCTCCAATATGGAGGGGAGCTCTCAGCATGTCTCCCAAATGTTCTCCAATATGGAGGGGAGCTCTCAGCATGTCTCCCAAATGTTCTCCAATACGGAGGGCAGCTCTCAGCATGTCTCCCTCAATGTCTCAAAAATAGAGGGCAATTCTCAGCAATTCTCAGCATGTCTCCCAAATGTTCTTCAATATGGAGGGCAGCTCTTAGCATGTCTCCAACATGGTCTGTAATATGGAGGGCAGCTCTCCGCATGTCTCCAACATAGTCTGTAATATGAGGGCAACTCTCATCATGTCTCCCACATAGTCTGTAATATTGAGGGCAGCTCTCAGCATGTCTCCCATAGAGTCTGTAATATGGAGGGCAGCTATCAGAATTTCTCCCATATAGTCTGCAATATTGAGGGAAGCTCTCAGCATGTCTCCCATAGAGTCTGTAATATGGAGGGCAGCTATCAGCATTTCTCCCATATAGTCTGTAATTTGGAGGGCAGCTATCAGCATGTCTCCCACATAGTCTGTAATATAGAGGGCAGCTCCTAGCATGTCTCCCACATAGACTGCAATATGGAGGGCATCTCTCAGCATGCATCACACAGTCTCTAATATGAAGGGCAGCTCTCAGCATGTCTCACACATAGTCTCTAATATGAAGGGCAGCTCTCAGCATGTCTCCCACAAAGTCTGTAAGATGGAGGAGCTCTAAGCATGTCTCCCAAATGTTCTCCAATATGGAGGGCAGCTCTCAGGATTTCTCCCACACAGTCTAAAATTGAGGGCAGCTCTCAGCATGTCTCCAACATAGTCTCCAATATATGGCAGCTCTCAGCATTTCTCGCACATAGTCTCCAATATGCTGGGCAGCTCTTGCATGTCTCCAACATAGTCTGTAATATTGATGGCAGCTCTCAGCATGTCTCCCACATAGTCTCCAATATGGAGGGCAGCTCTCAGCATGTCTCCCACATAGTCTGTAATGTGGAGGGCAGCTCTCAGCATGTCTCCCACATAGTCTGTAATATGGAGGGCAGCTCTCAGGATTTCTCCCACACAGTCTAAAATTGAGTGCAGCTCTCAGCTTGTCTCCAACATGGTCTGTAATATGGAGGGCAGCTCTCAGCATGTCTACCACATGGTCTCCATTATGGAGGGCAGCTCTCAGCATGTCTACCACAGTCTCCAATATGGAGGGCAGCTCTCAACATGTCTCCCACATATTCTGTAATACGGAGGGCAGCTCTCAGCATGTTCCCTACATAGTCTGTAATATGGATGGCAACTCTCAGCATGTCTCCCACAGTTTCAAATATAGTCTCCAATATGGAGGGCAACTCTCAGCATGTCTCCATCATAGTTTGTAATATGGAGGGCAGCTCTCAGCATGTCTCCAACCCAGTCTCCAATATGGAGGGCAGCTCTCAACCACTCCCACATAGTCTGTAATATGGAGAGCAACTCTCAGCATGTCTCCCACATAGTCTGTAATATGAAGGGCAGCTCTAAGCATGTCTGCAACACAGTCACCAATACGGTTGGCAGCGCTCAGCATGTCTCCCAAATAGTCTGTGAAATGGAGAGCAGCTCTCGGGATGTCTCCCACATAGTCTGTAATATTGAGGGCAGCTCTCAGCGTGTCTCCCACATTGTCTATAAAATTGATGGCAGCTCTAAGCATATCTCCCCAAGGTCTGTAATATGGAGGGCAGCTCTTAGAATGTCTCCCACATAGTCTTCAATATGGAAGGCAGCACTCAGCATGTCTCCCAAATAGTCTGTGAAATGGAGAGCAGCTCTCGGGATGTCTCCCACATAGTCTGTAATGTGGAGGGCAGCTCTAAGCATGTCTCCCACATAGTCTGTAATATGGAGGGCAGCTCTCAACATCTCCCACATAGTCTGTAATGTGGAGGTCAGCTCTCATCATGTCTCCCACATAGTCTCCAATATGTTGGGCAGCTCTCAGCATGTCTCCCACATAGTCTGTAATATTGAGGGCAGCTATCAGCATGTCACCCACAGTCAGTAATATGGATGGCAGCTCTCAGCATTTCTCCCACATAGTCTTCAATACGGAAGGAAACTCTCAGCAGGTCTCCCACATAGTATAAATGATGGAGGGCAGCTCTCAGCATGTCTCACACATAGTCTCCAATATCGAGGGCAGCTCTCAGGATTTCTCCCACACAGTCTAAAAAGCGGGCAACTCTCAGCATGTTTCCCACATTGTCTGTAATATGGAGGGCAGCTCTCAGCAAATCTCCCCAAGGTCTGTAATGTGGTGGTCAGCTCTCAGCATGTGACCAACAGTCTGTAATATGGAGGGCAACTCTTAGCATGTCTCCAACATGGTCTGTAATGTGGAGGGCAGCTCTCTGCATGTCTCCCACATAGTCTCCAATCCGGAGGGCAGCTCTCAGCATTTCGCCCACATAGTCTCCAATATGGAGGGCAGCTCTCAGCACGTCTCCCACATAGTCTGTAATATTGAAGGCAACTCTCATCATGTCTCCCACAAAGTCTGTATCATGGAGGGCAGCGTTTGTCATGTCTCTCAACTAGTCTCCAATCCGGAGGGCAGCTCTCAGCATGTCTCCCACATTGTCTGTAATATGGAGGGCAGCTATCAGCATTTCTCCCAAATGTTCTTCAATATGGAGGGCAGCTCTTAGCATGTCTCCAACATGGTCTGTAATATGGAGGGCAGCTCTCCGCATGTCTCCAACATAGTCTGTAATATGGAGGGAAGCAATCAGCATGTCTCCCACATAGTCTGTAAAATTGAGGGCAGCTCTCAGCATGTCTCCCATAGAGTCTGTAATTTGGAGGGCAGCTATCAGCATGTCTCCTATATGGTCTGTAATATGGAGGGCAGCTATTAGCATGTCGCCCACATAGTCTGCAATATGGAGGGCATCTCTCAGAATGTCTCCCACATAGTCTCCAATATATGGCAGCTCTCAGCATTTCTCGCACATAGTCTCCAATATGCTGGGCAGCTCTTAGCATGTCTCCAACATGGTCTGTAATATGGAGGGCATCTCTCAGCATGTCTCCCACATAGTCTGTAATATGAAGGGCAGCTATCAGCAGGTCTCCCACAAAGTCTGTAATATGGAATGAAGCAATCAGCATGTCTCCCACATAGTCTGTAATATGGAGGGCAGCTATCAGCATTTCTCCCATATAGTCTGTAATATTGAGGGCAGCTCTCAGCATGTCTCCCATAGAGTCTGTAATATGGAGGGCAGCTATCAGCATTTCTCCCATATAGTCTGTAATTTGGAGGGCAGCTCCTAGCATGTCTCCCAAATAGTCTGCATATATGGAGGGCATCTCTCAGCATGTATCACACAGTCTCTAATATGAAGGGCAGCTCTCAGCATGTCTCACACAGTCTCTAATATGAAGGGCAGCTCTCAGCATGTCTCCCACAAAGTCTGTAAGATGGAGGAGCTCTAAGCATGTCTCCCAAATGTTCTCCAATATGGAGGGCAGCTCTCAGGGTTTCTCCCACACAGTCTAAAATTGAGGGCAGCTCTCAGCATGTCTCCAACATAGTCTCCAATATATGGCAGCTCTCAGCATGTCTCCCAAATGTTCTCCAATATGGAGGGGAGCTCTCAGCATGTCTCCCAAATGTTCTCCAATATGGAGGGGAGCTCTCAGCATGTCTCCCAAATGTTCTCCAATACGGAGGGCAGCTCTCAGCATGTCTCCCTCAATGTCTCAAAAATAGAGGGCAATTCTCAGCAATTCTCAGCATGTCTCCCAAATGTTCTTCAATATGGAGGGCAGCTCTTAGCATGTCTCCAACATGGTCTGTAATATGGAGGGCAGCTCTCCGCATGTCTCCAACATAGTCTGTAATATGAGGGCAACTCTCATCATGTCTCCCACATAGTCTGTAATATTGAGGGCAGCTCTCAGCATGTCTCCCATAGAGTCTGTAATATGGAGGGCAGCTATCAGAATTTCTCCCATATAGTCTGCAATATTGAGGGAAGCTCTCAGCATGTCTCCCATAGAGTCTGTAATATGGAGGGCAGCTATCAGCATTTATCCCATATAGTCTGTAATTTGGAGGGCAGCTATCAGCATGTCTCCCACATAGTCTGTAATATAGAGGGCAGCTCCTAGCATGTCTCCCACATAGACTGCAATATGGAGGGCATCTCTCAGCATGCATCACACAGTCTCTAATATGAAGGGCAGCTCTCAGCATGTCTCACACATAGTCTCTAATATGAAGGGCAGCTCTCAGCATGTCTCCCACAAAGTCTGTAAGATGGAGGGGAGCTCTAAGCATGTCTCCCAAATGTTCTCCAATATGGAGGGCAGCTCTCAGGATTTCTCCCACACAGTCTAAAATTGAGGGCAGCTCTCAGCATGTCTCCAACATAGTCTCCAATATATGGCAGCTCTCAGCATTTCTCGCACATAGTCTCCAATATGCTGGGCAGCTCTTGCATGTCTCCAACATAGTCTGTAATATTGATGGCAGCTCTCAGCATGTCTCCCACATAGTCTCCAATATGGAGGGCAGCTCTCAGCATGTCTCCCACATAGTCTGTAATGTGGAGGGCAGCTCTCAGCATGTCTCCCACATAGTATGTAATATGGAGGGCAGCTCTCAGGATTTCTCCCACACAGTCTAAAATTGAGTGCAGCTCTCAGCTTGTCTCCAACATGGTCTGTAATATGGAGGGCAGCTCTCAGCATGTCTCCCACATAGTCTGTAATATTGATGGCAGCTCTCCGCATGTCTCCCACATAGTGTCCAATATGGAGGGCATTTCTCAGCATGTCTCCCACAAAGTCTGTAACATGGAAGGCAGCTCTTTGCATGTCTCACACGTAGTCTCCAATCCGGAGGGCAGCTCTCAGCATGTCTCCCATATAGTCTGTAATATGGAGGGCAGCTATCAGCATTTCTCCCAAATAGTCTGTAATTTGAAGGGCAGCTGTCAGCATGTCTCCTATATAGTCTGTAATATGGAGGGCAGCTAATAGCATGTCTCCCACATAGTCTGCAATAAGGAGGGCATCTCTCAGCATGTCTCCCACATAGTCTGCAATATGGTGGGCAGATCTCAGCATTTCTCCCACATAGTCTGTAATATGGAGGGAAGCTCTCAGCATGTCTCCCTCAATGTCTCAAGAATAGAGGGCAATTCTCAGCATTTCTCCAACATAGTCTGTAATATGAACGGCAGCTCTCAACATTTCTCACACATAGTCTCCAATATGGAGGGCAACTCTCAGCAGGTCTCAAAAATGTTCTCCAATATGGAGGGCAACTCTCAGCATGTCTCCATCATAGATTGTAATATGGAGGGCAACTCTCAGCATGTCTCCATCACAGATTGTAATATGGAGTGCAGCTCTCAGCATGTCTCCAACACAGTCTCCAATATGGAGGGCAGCTCTCAACATCTCCCACATAGTCTGTAATATGGAGGGCAGCTCTCAGCATGTCTCCCACATATTCTGTAATATGGAGGGCAGCTCTTAGCATGTCTCCCACAAAGTCTGTAACATGGAGGGCAGCAATTTGCATGTCTCCCAAGTAGTCTCCAATACGGAGGGCAGCTCTCAGCATGTCTCCTCCATAGTCTCCAATATGGAGGGCAACTCTCAGCATGTCTCCCATATAGTCTAATATGGAGGGCAGCTCTCAGCATGTCTCCCCGATAGTCTCCAATATTGCGGGCAGCTCTCAGCATGTCTCCCATGTAGTCTCCAATATGGAGGGCAACTCTCAGAATGTCTCCCACAGTCTGTGTAATGGAGAGCAGCGCTCAGCATTTCTCCAACAAAGTCTCCATTATGGAGGTTATCTCTCAGCATGTCCCCCACATAGTCTCCAATAGGGAGGGCATGTCTCAACATGTCTCCCACATAGTCTGTGAAATGGAGGGCAGCTCTCAGCATGCCTCCCACATTGTCTGTCACATGGACAGCAGCTATCAGCATGTCTCCCACAAAGTCTCCAACATGGAGGTCAGCTCTCAGCATGTCTCCCACATAGTCTGTAATATGGAGGGCAACTCTTTGCATGTCTCCCACTTGGTCTCCAATATGAAGGGCAGCTCTCAGCATGTCTCCCATAAGGTCTGCAACATTTAGAGCAGCTTTCAGCATGACTTCCATGTAGTCTCCAATATGGACGGGCAGATCTCAGCAAGTCTCCCAAATAGTCTCAAGAAAAAAAGAGGGCATTTCTCATCATGTCTCCAACCATAGTCTAATATTTTTTGAAGCTCTCAGCATTTCTCCCTCAAAGTCTGTAATATGGAGGGCAACTCTCAGCATGTCTCCCACGTAGTCTGTAATATGGAGGGCAGCTTTCAGCATGTCTCCCACAAAGTCTGTAACATGGAGGGCAGCAATTTGCATGTCTCCCAAGTAGTCTCCAATATGGAGGCAGCTCTCAACATCTCCCTCAAAGTCTGTAATATGGAGGGCAACTCTCAGCATGTCTCCCACATAGCCTGTAGTATGGTTTGCAGCTCTTTGCATGTCTCCCACATGGTCTGTAACATGGAGGTCAGCTCTCAGCATGTCTCCCACGTAGTCTCCAATATAGAGAATACCTCTCAGCATGTCTCCCACAAAGTCTGTAACATTTAGAGCAGCTTTCAGCATGACTTCCATATAGTCTCCAATATGGAGGGCAGCTCTCAGCATGTCTCCCCGATTGTCTCAAATATGGATGGCAGCTCTCAGCATGTCTCCATCATAGTTTGTAATATGGAGGGCAACTTTCAACATGTCTCCCACATAGTCTGCAATATGGTGGGCAGATCTCAGCATTTCTCCCACATAGTCTGTAATATGGAGGGCAGCTCTCAGCATGTCTCCCTCAATTTCTCAAGAATAGAGGGCAATTCTCAGCATTTCTCCAACATAGTCTGTAATATGAACGGCAGCTCTCAACATTTCTCACACATAGTCTCCAATATGGAGGGCAACTCTCAGCAGGTCTCAAAAATGTTCTCCAATATGGAGGGCAACTCTCAGCATGTCTCCATCATAGATTGTAATATGGAGGGCAACTCTCAGCATGTCTCCATCACAGATTGTAATATGGAGTGCAGCTCTCAGCATGTCTCCAACACAGTCTCCAATATGGAGGGCAGCTCTCAACATCTCCCACATAGTCTGTAATATGGAGGGCAGCTCTCAACATGTCTCCCACATATTCTGTAATATGGAGGGCAGCTCTCAGCATGTCTCCCACAAAGTCTGTAATATGGAGGGCAGCAATTTGCATGTCTCCCAAGTAGTCTCCAATACGGAGGGCAGCTCTCAGCATGTCACCCCGATAGTCTCCAATATGGAGGGCAGCTCTCAGCATGTCTCCTCCATAGTCTCCAATATGGAGGGCAACTCTCAGCATGTCTCCCATATAGTCTAATATTGTGGGCTGCTCTCAGCATGTCTCCCATGTAGTCTCCAATATGGAGGGCAACTCTCAGAATGTCTCCCACAGTCTGTGTAATGGAGAGCAGCGCTCAGCATTTCTCCAACAAAGTCTCCATTATGGAGGTTATCTCTCAGCATGTCCCCCACATAGTCTCCAATAGGGAGGGCATGTCTCAACATGTCTCCCACATAGTCTGTGAAATGGAGGGCAGCTCTCAGCATGCCTCCCACATTGTCTGTCACATGGACAGCAGCTATCAGCATGTCTCCCACAAAGTCTCCAACATGGAGGTCAGCTCTCAGCATGTCTCCCACATAGTCTGTAATATGGAGGGCAACTCTTTGCATGTCTCCCACTTGGTCTCCAATATGAAGGGCAGCTCTCAGCATGTCTCCCATAAGGTCTGCAACATTTAGAGCAGCTTTCAGCAGGACTTCCATGTAGTCTCCAATATGGACGGGCAGATCTCAGCAAGTCTCCCAAATAGTCTCAAGAAAAAAAGAGGGCATTTCTCAGCATGTCTCCAACCATAGTCTAATATTTTTTGAAGCTCTCAGCATTTCTCCCAAGTAGTCTCCAATATGGAGGCAGCTCTCAACATCTCCCTCAAAGTCTGTAATATGGAGGGCAACTCTCAGCATGTCTCCCACATAGCCTGTAGTATGGTTTGCAGCTCTTTGCATGTCTCCCACATGGTCTGTAACATGGAGGTCAGCTCTCAGCATGTCTCCCACGTAGTCTCCAATATAGAGAATACCTCTCAGCATGTCTCCCACAAAGTCTGTAACATTTAGAGCAGCTTTCAGCATGACTTCCATATAGTCTCCAATATGGAGGGCAGCTCTCAGCATGTCTCCCCGATTGTCTCAAATATGGATGGCAGCTCTCAGCATGTCTCCATCATAGTTTGTAATATGGAGGGCAACTTTCAACATGTCTCCCACATAGTCTATAATACAGAGGGCAGCTCTTAGCATGTCTCCCACAAAGTCTGTAATATGGAGGGCAGCTCTCAGAATGTCTACCATATAGTCTCCAAAATGGAGGGCAGCTCTCAAAATGTCTCCCACATAGACTGTAATATGGAAGGCAACTCTCAGCATGTCTCCTATATAGTCTGTAATATGGAGGGCAGCTCTCAGCATGTCTCCCACATAGTCTGTAATATGGAGGGCAGCTCTCAGCATGTCTCCCCGATAGTCTCCAATATTGTGGGCAGCTCTCAGCATGTCTCCCATGTAGTCTCCAATAGGGAGGGCAGCTCTCAGAATGTCTCCCACAGTCTGTGTAATGGAGAGCAGCGCACAGCATTTCTCCCACAAAGCCTCCAATGTGGAGGGCAACTCTCAGCATGTCTCCCACATAGTCTGTAATATGGAGTGCAACTCTCAGCATGTCTCCCACATAGTCTGTAAAATGGAGATGAGCTCTGTCTCCCACAAAGCCTCCAATGTGGAGGGCATCTCTCAACATGTCTCCCACTTGGTCTCTCCAATATGGAGGGCAGCTCTCAGCATGTCTCCAACATGGTCTGTATTATGGATGGCAACTCTCAGCATGTCTCCCACATGGTCTGCAACATTTAGAGCGGCTTTCAGCATGACTTCCATGAAGTCTCCAATATGGAGGGCAGCTCTCAGCATGTCTACCACATAGTCTCCAATATGGAGGGCAGCTCTCAGCATGTCTACCACATGGTCTCCATTATGGAGGGCAGCTCTCAGCATGTCTACCACAGTCTCCAATATGGAGTGCAGCTCTCAACATGTCTCCCACATATTCTGTAATACGGAGGGCAGCTCTCAGCATGTCTCCCACAAAGTCTGTAACTTGGAGGGCAGCAATTTGCATGTCTCCCAAGTAGTCTCCAATATGGAGGGAAGCTCTCAGCATGTCTCCCCGATAGTCTCTAATATGGAAGGCAGCTCTCAGCATGTCCCCTACATAGTCTGTAATATGGATGGCAACTCTCAGCATGTCTCCCACAGTTTCAAATATAGTCTCCAATATGGAGGGCAACTCTCAGCATGTCTCCATCATAGTTTGTAATATGGAGGGCAGCTCTCAGCATGTCTCCAACCCAGTCTCCAATATGGAGGGCAGCTCTCAACCACTCCCACATAGTCTGTAATATGGAGAGCAACTCTCAGCATGTCTCCCACATAGTCTGTAATATGAAGGGCAGCTCTAAACATGTCTGCAACACAGTCACCAATACGGTTGGCAGCGCTCAGCATGTCTCCCACAAAGTCTGTAACATGGAGGGCAGCTCTCAGCATGTCTCCCACATTGTCTGTAAAATTGATGGCAGCTCTCAGCATATCTCCCCAAGGTCTGTAATATTGAGGGCAGCTCTCAGCATGTCTCCCACATTGTCTGTAAAATTGATGGTAGCTCTAAGCATATCTCCCCAAGGTCTGTAATATGGAGGGCAGCTCTTAGCATGTCTCCCACATAGTCTTCAATATGGAAGGCAGCACTCAGCATGTCTCCCAAATAGTCTGTGAAATGGAGAGCAGCTCTCAGCATGTCTCCCACATAGTCTGTAATGTGGAGGGCAGCTCTAAGCATGTCTCCCACATAGTCTGTAATATGGAGGGCAGCTCTCAACATCTCCCACATAGTCTGTAATGTGGAGGTCAGCTCTCATCATGTCTCCCACATAGTCTCCAATATGTTGGGCAGCTCTCAGCATGTCTCTCACATATGCTGAGAGCTGCCCTCCATGGTACAGACTGTCTCCCAAATGTTCTCCAATATGGAGGGCAGCTCTCAGCATGTCTCCCACATAGTCTGTATCATTGAGGGTAGCTCTCAACATGTCTCCCAAATGGTCTCCAAAATGGAGGCCAGCTCTCAGCATGTCTCCCAAATAGTCTGTAATATTGAGGGCAGCTATCAGCATGTCACCCACAGTCAGTAATATGGATGGCAGCTCTCAGCAGGTCTCCCACATAGTATAAATGATGGAGGGCAGCTCTCAGCATGTCTCACACATAGTCTCCAATATGGAGTGCAGCTCTCAGGATTTCTCCCACACAGTCTAAAAAAGAGGGCAACTCTCAGCATGTTTCCCACATTGTCTGTAATATGGAGGGCAGCTCTCAGCAAATCTCCCCAAGGTCTGTAATGTGGTGGTCAGCTCTCAGCATGTGACCAAAAGTCTGTAAAATTGATGGCAGCTCTCAGCATATCTCCCCAAGGTCTGTAATATTGAGGGCAGCTCTCAGCATGTCTGCCACATTGTCTGTAAAATTGATGGCAGCTCTAAGCATATCTCCCCAAGGTCTGTAATATGGAGGGCAGCTCTTAGCATGTCTCCCACATAGTCTTCAATATGGAAGGCAGCACTCAGCATGTCTCCCAAATAGTCTGTGAAATGGAGAGCAGCTCTCAGCATGTCTCCCACATAGTCTGTAATGTGGAGGGCAGCTCTAAGCATGTCTCCCACATAGTCTGTAATATGGAGGGCAGCTCTCAACATCTCCCACATAGTCTGTAATGTGGAGGTCAGCTCTCATGTGACCAACAGTCTGTAATATGGAGGGCAGCTCTTAGCATGTCTCCAACATGGTCTGTAATGTGGAGGGCAGCTCTCCGCATGTCTCCCACATAGTCTCCAATATGGAGGGCATTTCTTAGCAGGTCTCCCACATAGTCTGTAATATGGAGGGCAGCTCTTTGCATGTCTCCCACATAGTCTCCAATATGGAGGGCAGCTCTCAGCACGTCTCCCACAAAGTCTGTATCATGGAGTGCAGCGTTTTTCATGTCTCTCAAGTAGTCTCCAATCCGGAGGGCAGCTCTCAGCATGTCTCCCACATTGTCTGTAATATGGAGGGCAGCTATCAGCATTTCTCCCAAATGTTCTTCAATATGGAGGGCAGCTCTTAGCATGTCTCCAACAGGGTCTGTAATATGGAGGGCAGCTCTCCGCATGTCTCCAACATGGTCTGTAATATGGAGGGAAGCAATCAGCCTGTCTCCCACATAGTCTGTAAAATTGAGGGCAGCTCTCAGCATGTCTCCCATAGAGTCTGTAATTTGGAGGGCAGCTATCAGCATGTCTCCTATATAGTCTGTAATATGGAGGGCAGCTATTAGCATGTCACCCACATAGTATGTAATATAGAGGGCAGCTCCTAGCATGTCTCCCACATAGTCTGCAATATGGAGGGCATCTCTCAGCATGTCTCCCACATAGTCTCCAATATATGGCAGCTCTCAGCATTTCTCGCACATAGTCTCCAATATGCTGGGCAGCTCTTAGCATGTCTCCAACATGGTCTGTAATATGGAGGGCATCTCTCAGCATGTCTCCCACATAGTCTGTAATATGAAGGGCAGCTATCAGCAGGTCTCCCACAAAGTCTGTAATATGGAATGAAGCAATCAGCATGTCTCCCACATAGTCTGTAATGTTGAGGGCAGCTCTCAGCATGTCTCCCATAGAGTCTATAATATGGAGGGCAGCTATCAGCATTTCTCCCATATAGTCTGTAATATTGAGGGCAGCTCTCAGCATGTCTCCCATAGAGTCTGTAATATGGAGGGCAGCTATCAGCATTTCTCCCATATAGTCTGTAATTTGGAGGGCAGCTCCTAGCATGTCTCCCAAATAGTCTGCATATATGGAGGGCATCTCTCAGCATGTATCACACAGTCTCTAATATGAAGGGCAGCTCTCAGCATGTCTCACACAGTCTCTAATATGAAGGGCAGCTCTCAGCATGTCTCCCACAAAGTCTGTAAGATGGAGGGAGCTCTAAGCATGTCTCCCAAATGTTCTCCAATATGGAGGGCAGCTCTCAGGGTTTCTCCCACACAGTCTAAAATTGAGGGCAGCTCTCAGCATGTCTCCAACATAGTCTCCAATATATGGCAGCTCTCAGCATGTCTCCCAAATGTTCTCCTATATGGAGGGAGCTCTCAGCATGTCTCCCAAATGTTCTCCAATATGGAGGGCAGCTCTCAGGATTTCTCCCACACAGTCTAAAATTGAGGGCAGCTCTCAGCATGTCTCCAACATGGTCTGTAATATGGAGGGCAGCTCTCAGCATGTCTCCCACATGGTCTGTAATATGGAGGGCAGCTCTCAACATGTCTCCCACATAGTGTCCAATATGGAGGGCATTTCTCAGCATGTCTCCCACAAAGTCTGTAACATGGAAGGCAGCTCTTGGCATGTCTCACACGTAGTCTCCAATCCGGAGGGCAGCTCTCAGCATGTCTCCGTATAGTCTGTAATTTGGAGGGCAGCTATCAGCATGTCTCCTATATAGTCTGTAATATGAATGGCAGCTCTCAACATTTCTCACACATAGTCTCCAATATGGAGGGCAACTCTCAGCAGGTCTCAAAAATGTTCTCCAATATGCAGGGCAGCTCTCAGCATGTCTCCCACACAGTCTAAAATTGAGGGCAGCTCTCAGCATGTCTCCAACATAGTCTCCAATATGGAGGGCAGCTCTCAGCATGTCTCCCACACAGTCTGTAATGTGGAGGGCAGCTCTTGCATGTCTCCCACACAGTCTGTAATATGGAGGGCAGCTCTTAGCATGTCTCCCGCATAGTGTCCAATATGGTGGGCAATTCTCAGCATTTCTCCCACATAGTCTGTAATATGGAGGGAAGCTCTCAGCATTTCTCCCTCAATGTCTCAAGAATAGAGGGCAATTCTCAACATGTCTCCAACATAGTCTGTAATGTGGAGGTCAGCTCTCATCATGTGACCAACAGTCTGTAATATGGAGGGCAGCTCTTAGCATGTCTCCAACATGGTCTGTAATGTGGAGGGCAGCTCTCCGCATGTCTCCCACATAGTCTCCAATATGGAGGGCATTTCTTAGCAGGTCTCCCACATAGTCTGTAATATGGAGGGCAGCTCTTTGCATGTCTCCCACATAGTCTCCAATATGGAGGGCAGCTCTCAGCACGTCTCCCACAAAGTCTGTATCATGGAGTGCAGCGTTTTTCATGTCTCTCAAGTAGTCTCCAATCCGGAGGGCAGCTCTCAGCATGTCTCCCACATTGTCTGTAATATGGAGGGCAGCTATCAGCATTTCTCCCAAATGTTCTTCAATATGGAGGGCAGCTCTTAGCATGTCTCCAACAGGGTCTGTAATATGGAGGGCAGCTCTCCGCATGTCTCCAACATGGTCTGTAATATGGAGGGAAGCAATCAGCCTGTCTCCCACATAGTCTGTAAAATTGAGGGCAGCTCTCAGCATGTCTCCCATAGAGTCTGTAATTTGGAGGGCAGCTATCAGCATGTCTCCTATATAGTCTGTAATATGGAGGGCAGCTATTAGCATGTCACCCACATAGTATGTAATATAGAGGGCAGCTCCTAGCATGTCTCCCACATAGTCTGCAATATGGAGGGCATCTCTCAGCATGTCTCCCACATAGTCTCCAATATATGGCAGCTCTCAGCATTTCTCGCACATAGTCTCCAATATGCTGGGCAGCTCTTAGCATGTCTCCAACATGGTCTGTAATATGGAGGGCATCTCTCAGCATGTCTCCCACATAGTCTGTAATATGAAGGGCAGCTATCAGCAGGTCTCCCACAAAGTCTGTAATATGGAATGAAGCAATCAGCATGTCTCCCACATAGTCTGTAATGTTGAGGGCAGCTCTCAGCATGTCTCCCATAGAGTCTATAATATGGAGGGCAGCTATCAGCATTTCTCCCATATAGTCTGTAATATTGAGGGCAGCTCTCAGCATGTCTCCCATAGAGTCTGTAATATGGAGGGCAGCTATCAGCATTTCTCCCATATAGTCTGTAATTTGGAGGGCAGCTCCTAGCATGTCTCCCAAATAGTCTGCATATATGGAGGGCATCTCTCAGCATGTATCACACAGTCTCTAATATGAAGGGCAGCTCTCAGCATGTCTCACACAGTCTCTAATATGAAGGGCAGCTCTCAGCATGTCTCCCACAAAGTCTGTAAGATGGAGGGGAGCTCTAAGCATGTCTCCCAAATGTTCTCCAATATGGAGGGCAGCTCTCAGGGTTTCTCCCACACAGTCTAAAATTGAGGGCAGCTCTCAGCATGTCTCCAACATAGTCTCCAATATATGGCAGCTCTCAGCATGTCTCCCAAATGTTCTCCTATATGGAGGAGCTCTCAGCATGTCTCCCAAATGTTCTCCAATATGGAGGGCAGCTCTCAGGATTTCTCCCACACAGTCTAAAATTGAGGGCAGCTCTCAGCATGTCTCCAACATGGTCTGTAATATGGAGGGCAGCTCTCAGCATGTCTCCCACATGGTCTGTAATATGGAGGGCAGCTCTCAACATGTCTCCCACATAGTGTCCAATATGGAGGGCATTTCTCAGCATGTCTCCCACAAAGTCTGTAACATGGAAGGCAGCTCTTTGCATGTCTCACACGTAGTCTCCAATCCGGAGGGCAGCTCTCAGCATGTCTCCCGTATAGTCTGTAATTTGGAGGGCAGCTATCAGCATGTCTCCTATATAGTCTGTAATATGAATGGCAGCTCTCAACATTTCTCACACATAGTCTCCAATATGGAGGGCAACTCTCAGCAGGTCTCAAAAATGTTCTCCAATATGCAGGGCAGCTCTCAGCATGTCTCCCACACAGTCTAAAATTGAGGGCAGCTCTCAGCATGTCTCCAACATAGTCTCCAATATGGAGGGCAGCTCTCAGCATGTCTCCCACACAGTCTGTAATGTGGAGGGCAGCTCTTGCATGTCTCCCACACAGTCTGTAATATGGAGGGCAGCTCTTAGCATGTCTCCCGCATAGTGTCCAATATGGTGGGCAATTCTCAGCATTTCTCCCACATAGTCTGTAATATGGAGGGAAGCTCTCAGCATTTCTCCCTCAATGTCTCAAGAATAGAGGGCAATTCTCAACATGTCTCCAACATAGTCTGTAATATGGAGGGCAGCTCTTACCATTTCTCCCAGTCTGTAATATGGATTGCAACTCTCAGCATGTCCCCAACATAGTCTGTAATATGGTGGGCAGCTCTCAGCATGTCTCCCACTTAGTCATCAATATGGAGTGCAGCTCTCAGGATTTCTCCCACACAGTCTAAAAAAGAGGGCAACTCTCAGCATGTTTCCCACATTGTCTGTAATATGGAGGGCAGCTCTCAGCAAATCTCCCCAAGGTCTGTAATGTGGTGGTCAGCTCTCAGCATGTGACCAACAGTCTGTAAAATTGATGGCAGCTCTCAGCATATCTCCCCAAGGTCTGTAATATTGAGGGCAGCTCTCAGCATGTCTGCCACATTGTCTGTAAAATTGATGGCAGCTCTAAGCATATCTCCCCAAGGTCTGTAATATGGAGGGCAGCTCTTAGCATGTCTCCCACAGTCTTCAATATGGAAGGCAGCACTCAGCATGTCTCCCAAATAGTCTGTGAAATGGAGAGCAGCTCTCAGCATGTCTCCCACATAGTCTGTAATGTGGAGGGCAGCTCTAAGCATGTCTCCCACATAGTCTGTAATATGGAGGGCAGCTCTCAACATCTCCCACATAGTCTGTAATGTGGAGGTCAGCTCTCATCATGTGACCAACAGTCTGTAATATGGAGGGCAGCTCTTAGCATGTCTCCAACATGGTCTGTAATGTGGAGGGCAGCTCTCCGCATGTCTCCCACATAGTCTCCAATATGGAGGGCATTTCTTAGCAGGTCTCCCACATAGTCTGTAATATGGAGGGCAGCTCTTTGCATGTCTCCCACATAGTCTCCAATATGGAGGGCAGCTCTCAGCACGTCTCCCACAAAGTCTGTATCATGGAGTGCAGCGTTTTTCATGTCTCTCAAGTAGTCTCCAATCCGGAGGGCAGCTCTCAGCATGTCTCCCACATTGTCTGTAATATGGAGGGCAGCTATCAGCATTTCTCCCAAATGTTCTTCAATATGGAGGGCAGCTCTTAGCATGTCTCCAACAGGGTCTGTAATATGGAGGGCAGCTCTCCGCATGTCTCCAACATGGTCTGTAATATGGAGGGAAGCAATCAGCCTGTCTCCCACATAGTCTGTAAAATTGAGGGCAGCTCTCAGCATGTCTCCCATAGAGTCTGTAATTTGGAGGGCAGCTATCAGCATGTCTCCTATATAGTCTGTAATATGGAGGGCAGCTATTAGCATGTCACCCACATAGTATGTAATATAGAGGGCAGCTCCTAGCATGTCTCCCACATAGTCTGCAATATGGAGGGCATCTCTCAGCATGTCTCCCACATAGTCTCCAATATATGGCAGCTCTCAGCATTTCTCGCACATAGTCTCCAATATGCTGGGCAGCTCTTAGCATGTCTCCAACATGGTCTGTAATATGGAGGGCATCTCTCAGCATGTCTCCCACATAGTCTGTAATATGAAGGGCAGCTATCAGCAGGTCTCCCACAAAGTCTGTAATATGGAATGAAGCAATCAGCATGTCTCCCACATAGTCTGTAATGTTGAGGGCAGCTCTCAGCATGTCTCCCATAGAGTCTATAATATGGAGGGCAGCTATCAGCATTTCTCCCATATAGTCTGTAATATTGAGGGCAGCTCTCAGCATGTCTCCCATAGAGTCTGTAATATGGAGGGCAGCTATCAGCATTTCTCCCATATAGTCTGTAATTTGGAGGGCAGCTCCTAGCATGTCTCCCAAATAGTCTGCATATATGGAGGGCATCTCTCAGCATGTATCACACAGTCTCTAATATGAAGGGCAGCTCTCAGCATGTCTCACACAGTCTCTAATATGAAGGGCAGCTCTCAGCATGTCTCCCACAAAGTCTGTAAGATGGAGGGGAGCTCTAAGCATGTCTCCCAAATGTTCTCCAATATGGAGGGCAGCTCTCAGGGTTTCTCCCACACAGTCTAAAATTGAGGGCAGCTCTCAGCATGTCTCCAACATAGTCTCCAATATATGGCAGCTCTCAGCATGTCTCCCAAATGTTCTCCTATATGGAGGGGAGCTCTCAGCATGTCTCCCAAATGTTCTCCAATATGGAGGGCAGCTCTCAGGATTTCTCCCACACAGTCTAAAATTGAGGGCAGCTCTCAGCATGTCTCCAACATGGTCTGTAATATGGAGGGCAGCTCTCAGCATGTCTCCCACATGGTCTGTAATATGGAGGGCAGCTCTCAACATGTCTCCCACATAGTGTCCAATATGGAGGGCATTTCTCAGCATGTCTCCCACAAAGTCTGTAACATGGAAGGCAGCTCTTTGCATGTCTCACACGTAGTCTCCAATCCGGAGGGCAGCTCTCAGCATGTCTCCCGTATAGTCTGTAATTTGGAGGGCAGCTATCAGCATGTCTCCTATATAGTCTGTAATATGAATGGCAGCTCTCAACATTTCTCACACATAGTCTCCAATATGGAGGGCAACTCTCAGCAGGTCTCAAAAATGTTCTCCAATATGCAGGGCAGCTCTCAGCATGTCTCCCACACAGTCTAAAATTGAGGGCAGCTCTCAGCATGTCTCCAACATAGTCTCCAATATGGAGGGCAGCTCTCAGCATGTCTCCCACACAGTCTGTAATGTGGAGGGCAGCTCTTGCATGTCTCCCACACAGTCTGTAATATGGAGGGCAGCTCTTAGCATGTCTCCCGCATAGTGTCCAATATGGTGGGCATTTCTCAGCATTTCTCCCACATAGTCTGTAATATGGAGGGAAGCTCTCAGCATTTCTCCCTCAATGTCTCAAGAATAGAGGGCAATTCTCAACATGTCTCCAACATAGTCTGTAATATGGAGGGCAGCTCTTACCATTTCTCCCAGTCTGTAATATGGATTGCAACTCTCAGCATGTCCCCAACATAGTCTGTAATATGGTGGGCAGCTCTCAGCATGTCTCCCACTTAGTCATCAATATGGAAGGCAGCTCTCAGCATGTCTCCAACATGGTCTGTAATATGGAGGGCAGCTCTCAGCATGTCTCCCACATGGTCTGTAATATGGAGGGCAGCTCTCAGCATGTCTCCCACATAGTCTAAAGAATATAGGGCGTTTCTCAGCATGTCTCCAACATAGTCTGTAATATGGATGGCAGATCTCAGCATTTCTCCCACATAGTCTCCAATATGGAGGGCAACTCTCATCATGTCTCCCATGTAGTCTGCATCATGGAGGGGAGCTTTCATCATTTCTCCCAAAGAGTCTGTAATATGGCAGCAGCTCTCAGCATATGTGTCACGATCGTTGACAGAATCTGACCAAGGCGCAGCGTGCAGGGTTGAGTGAAACATTTATTTTAAATGCAACTCACCAAAAGAAAGAACACCACGACCGTGACGCCGGTATGGCACACGCCGGTATGGCACACGCCGGTATGGCAGACGCCGGTATGGCACACGCCGGTATGGCACACAACTACAAACCTGAGTATAATATCCCACAACAAGGTGGGGGACTAAACAACCTAAATAGGATTGCCAATTAGAGACAACGACTAACAGCTGCCTCTAATTCGGAACCCAAACCAACCAACATAGAAATATAAAACATAGACCAAAACACCCCTGATCACGTCCTGACCAAAACACAACTGAGCAGCCAAAAGGGCTACCTATGGCCAGGACGTGACAGTATGTAATATTGAGGGCAGCTCTCAGCATGTCTCCCACATAGTCTGTGAAATGGAGAGATGCTCTCAGCGTGTCTCAAACATAGTCTCAAGAATATAGGTCATTTATGAGCATGTTTCCCACATAGTCTGTAATATGGATGGCAGCTCTCAGCATTTCTCCCACAAAGTCTTATATATGGAGGGCAGCTCTCAACATGTCTCCCACATAGTCTGTAATATTGAAGGCAACTCTCATCATGTCTCCCACATAGTCTGTAATATGGAGGGAATCAATCAGCATGTCTCCCACAAAGTCTATAACATGGAGGGCAGCTCTTTGCATGTCTCTCACGTGGTCTCCAATCCGGAGGGCAGCTCTCAGCATGTTTCCCACATAGTCTGTAATATGGAGGGCAACTCTCAGCATGTCTCCCACATAGTCTGTAATATGGAGGGCAGCTATCAGCATGTCTCCCACATAGTCTGTAATATTGAGGGCAGCTCTAAGCATGTTTCCCATATAGTCTGTAATATGTAAGGCAGCTCTCACCATGTCTCCCACATAGTCTGAAATATGGCAGTAGCTCTCAGCAAGTCCCCCACATAGTCTGTAATATTGATGGCAGCTCTCAGCATTTCTCCCACAAAGTCTCCAATATGCTGGGCAGCTCTAGCATGTCTCAAGCATAGTCTCCAATATGGAGGGCAGCTCACAACATGTCTCAAGCATAGTCTGTAATATTGAAGGCAACTCTCGTCATGTCTCCCACATAGACTGTAATATGGCAGCAGCTCTCAGCATGTCTCCCTCACTGTCTCAAGAATAGAGGGCAACTCTCAGCAGGTCTCCCACATAGTCTCCAATATGGAGGGCAGCTCACAACATGTCTCAAGCATAGTCTGTAATATTGAAGGCAACTCTCATCATGTCTCCCACATAGTCTGTAATATGGAGGGCAGCTATCAGCATGTCTCCCACATAGTCTGTAATATTGATGGCAGCTCTCAGCATGTCTCCCATATAGTCTGTAATATGTAGGGCAGCTCACAGCATTTCTCCCAGATGGTGTGTAATATGGAGGGCAGCTCTCAGCATGTCTCCCACATAGTCTGTTATATGGAGGGCACCTCTTAGCATGTCTCCAACATAGTCATTAATATGGAGGGCAGCTCTCCGGATGACTCCCACACAGTCTGTAATATGGAGGGCATCTCTCAGCATGTCTCCCACATAGTCTCCAATATGGAGGCCAGCTCTCAGCATGTCTCACGTATTGTCTGTAAAATTGAGGGCAGCTCTCAGCATGTCTCCCATATAGTCTGTAATATGGAGGGCATCTCTCAGCATGTCTCCCATATAGTCTGTAATATGGCAGCAGCTCTCAGCATGTCCCCCACATAGTCTGTAATATTGATGGAAGCTCTCAGCATTTCTCCCACATAGTCTCCAATATGCTGGGAAGCTCTTGCATGTCTCCCACATAGTCTCCAATGTGGAGGGCAGCTCTTAGCATGTCTCCCACATAGTCTGTAATATGGAGGACACCTCTTAGCATGTCTCCAACATAGTCTGTGTAACGAATACGCTGAGGCAGAGTTAGAATCCAAGTGCGGACGTTTATTAAGGGCAGATTCCGTGAACATAAACGATAAGGCAGGCAGAGGGTCAAAACCAGAGGAGTAGTCAGATCCTTCGTCATACAAGGGGATAATCCAAAAGGCAGAGGTCAGTAGGCAGGCAAGAGATCTTAACAGTGACATCAGTACAACAGGCTATGAAACGCTCGGTAAGGCAGGGTAACTGGCAATACTTCGCAAAGAGTCCATGAATAGTTACAGGTTAAATAGTCAATCAGACAGGAAATTGGTGCAGAGGAAGCCAAGGGGAATGGAGCACAGTCAGTACTCAGGCGAAGGCTCCCTCTGCTGGTTTGGCCTTACAGAACCCCCCTCTCTAAGAGTGACTCCTGTAGCTAGACGTGGGCGTCCCCGTGGTTGTGGTGCTGGTCGGTCAGGTCTGGCTCTATGAAAGTCCTCGACGAGAGATGGGTTCAAGATGTCCTTGGCAGCGACCCATGATCTCTCCTCCGGTCCATAACCCTCCCAATCTACCAGATATTCGACCCGACCCCCTCTTTGTCTGGAGTCTAATAACTCATTTACCAGATAAGCAGGAGTTCCTTCAAAGTCCAGTGGGGGTGGTGGTTCTGGTGTCTCATGGTTAGGGTCAGTGTGCATATGGACCGGTTTGAGGAGGGATACATGGAAGGAGGGAGAGATACGGTAGTTAGCAGGAAGCTCCAATCGGTAAGTGACCTCATTAATTTGTTTGAGAATTTTAAAAGGGCCAACATACCTTGGGCTGAGCTTCCTGCTTGGTAGCCTGAGCTTGATGTCCTTGGTTGAGAGCCAGACCCGTTGTCCTTGTTGGTAGAGAGGATGTGGGCGACGTCGTCTGTTGGCCTGGAATTCCTGGGTTCTCACGGCCCGCTGGAGATGGATGCGCGCACTTTCCCACACCCTCTCACAGCGTCGAATCCAGTCATCCACTGCTGGGACGGAGGAAGGTTCGTCCGACCACGGGAACAAGGGAGGTTGGAACCCCAGGACGCACTGAAAGGGGGTTAGGCCTGTAGAGGTGTGTGTGAGAGAGTTCTGAGCGTATTCGGCCCATGGTAGGAACTCGGACCATCGGTGTTGCTCTCGACTGCAGTAGGACCGTAGATATCTGCCGATCTCCTGATTGAGGCGTTCAACTTGGCCGTTAGCTTGTGGGTGATATCCTGACGTGAGACTCACATTGATATCCAACTTCTTGCAGAAAGCTCTCCATACTTGGGAGGTGAATTGTGTTCCCCGATCGCTGACGATATCTTCTGGAAGACCGTATACTCGGAAGACATGGTGGAACAGGGCTTGGGCAGTTTCCATGGCAGTAGGTAGTCCCTTTAATGGAATTAAACGACAAGACTTGGAGAAACGGTCAATAATAACTAGCATAGTGGTGTAACTGTCTGAGGGGGGTAGATCTGTGACAAAGTCTATTGATAGGTGGGACAATGGTCGTTGTGGGATGGGTAGTGGTTTCAGGAGACCCAAGGGTAATTGTTTAGGTGTCTTGGATTGCGCACAGACGGGACAGGACTTGACATAAGCAGCTACCTCTGGAGCCATTGCCGGCCACCAAAACAAATTTTGGAGTAGACGTAATGTTCGAGAAATGCCTGTATGGCCTGCACTAAGGGAGGTATGGATCCATTGCATGATTCGTTGACGGAGGCATAGGGGTACATACTGTTTGTCAGGGGGGCAATGAGATGGTGGGGGTTCATGTCTTTGTTCCTGTTGTAACTCTTCCATGATATCCCAGGACACTGGGGCTAGGATAACTGAGCGAGGGAGGATGGACTCTGATGAGCAATGTTCAGTGGGTAAGTCGTAACGTCGGGAGAGGGCATCGGCTTTACAGTTCTTACTGCCGGGGCCATAGGTTACGGTAAACTGAAACCGCGTGAAGAAGAGAGCCCAACGGGCTTGACGTGGATTCAGGCGTTTAGCTCCTTGAATATATTACAAATTCTTGTGGTCTGTGATGATTTGGAAAGGATGGACCGCTCCTTCTAACCAATGTCGCCACTCCTCGATGGCTGCTTTCATTGACAGTAGTTCCTTGTTCCCCACATCGTAGTTACGTTCTGCTGCGGTTAGTTTCCTAGAAAAGAATGCACATGGATGTAGTTTTCCTACATAAGGGACGCGGATGGCATTTGCTGTATGTTTGATGAGAAACTGCATATTGCAAAATGTACGCTCCCTTACTAGACGTCCGAAATTGTTTCTAAAACAGGCCGACGGCGTCGGGCCGTGCCCGAGGGCCAAATCTTTCAGGAAGTTATCAAACGAAGTTTCTCGGACATTCGATGTCCGTTTAATAAAATAAATTCATTTTTGTCATTTTTCCGCCCTTCAGGTTAATCCCACCAGATGGTGAATGCCTTCTTATTGCAAATGTACAAAACATACACCTAATTGACCTGGCTTTTTCTCCTAAACAGAAAAGACTTCGAAGACGAAACTTGGTGGGCATGGGTTTGGCCAAATGGACAGTTGGCCCCCGAAACAGGATGGCGTCAGGGACTCACGGTTTTTGAGATAAGGCCCATTTTCTGGGATTAAAGGTGAAAAATTGAAATAGAGCTTTACGTCAAAGTACATGAACTTACGGTGTAAGGAAAAAAATAACCAGACATTTATCTGTTTTAATTTTCGATAAATTGTCAAATGTACAATTCGTAATGTTGAGAAATTTTTTTTTCCCAAAACAGTTATGGGTCCAGTTGCGGCGTGTTCAGACGAATCCGTTAACGTGGGTTTCGGAGCTCTACGTGATTTCTGTGATTTTCTGTGATTTTCTGAAATCACACACACGCACAGTCAATGGGTAAGGGATTTGTTTTCGCTGTGAAATGTGTTTTGTGTGAACCGCGATGGTTTATGAATTTATGCTAATGCAGAAAAATTGGAGGTGCTACCCTCAAACAATCAAATGTGCTTTCGCCATAAAGCCTTTTTGAAATCCGACAACGCTGTGATATTGCCAAGAATAAGAGTTTTTGATGACTATGCAACACTTGTATATTGATGAATGTTTAATAGTTCAACTTTTGGATTTTGAATTTGGCGCCTTACATTTCACCTGGTATTGTTGGGTGTGGGGCGCCCCACTGCTCCCTAAGTAGTTAACAGGTAACATACCAAATATGAAAAACCCATCAGAAGATTAAGGACACAGTCCGTAATCACTCATAACCGGAATACCCTATGTTACCTAATTTGTATTGAATAATTAGCGTTTCAGAAGACCTAAACATCATTAATTTTAAAAAATAATAAAAGAAAAGAGGATGAAATGTGGGCATAAGAACCAAAATCCATATACCAGTTAAACACATTCTTCATCCTTACATAGAGAACAGGCCCCCCCACATATCACAAACCACAGGTCATCATAAAGCATATATCCATCACTGTGAGACTTAGAGCGCCACTTGCAACGTCCATGCTTATGACAAGATTCATGCACATGAACAATTACAAAGTCATCACAATCAGGAACCCATTATATACAGGAATATAGATTCAAAACCTGATTTACTTTCAACTCTGGCTTTAAAGTCATTAGGGACACCACGAGGTTGTCCTATTAAATCTAAATAGACCTTATTGTCAGACTTGTAATGTCCTTACTCTATGTTTTGTAGTTAACTGCTTAGTATCACTAGGATCCCATTCAGTGACAGTTAGCTGTTGAATTAACCCAACCCCCGCACAAAGGCCTGTCCATCCTTTTGGTAATGTTACCCTTACTCTTTGCCCTCCACATATCCAGAAGAAATCAGTCTGTTCTTCATATGGTGCAATAAATGGTAGTGCTAGAGTTTGATTTTGACAGCCAACTTGAATAATAACTTTTGTCCCCCAACTACCAGCTGCTCAATACAACCATTCAGCTGGACAGTAAGGCCTTTCTGATCTACTCAAATAACACAAGTTTTTATTAAATTCAGCACAATCCCTATAATCATAATGATTAGGTACCACCACTAATTCTGTCAGTGGAGTGGGTGCACATAATAAGCATTTTGTCAATTTTAATTTTAATGCTGTGTATTGAGCCCATTTATATCATTAGTTCTTTACTATGTCTTCTAGAACTGTATCCTTATACGGTCCAGGGATTGAAATGTCAGTTGAAGATACAAAGTCCTTTACATAAGGCAGGCTATTAGAAATGGTGAAAAGGTTCCAAATGTTGGTAAAGAACCCACCAGACTCTGACACATCTAGTTCCTTTGTGATTGTTGTAGACTTTTGTAGTAGCAGTAGATATAGTCAACGTAGTAACTGCTGTAGTGTTCAAGGCAACCACTGTTGTTGTCATTCCTGTATTCATTACAGGCTCATCCTGTTCAGGTGTCAGTGCTGGTCCCAATCTGATGATTGTCAAACTATTTCCATCAGTAAATCTAGTACTTGCTATTTCAACAATGAACTCCTCACCTTCCACATGTTCAAACTTCTTAATGGTGAGTATTCAAGTGTCTTCTTCTTTGGTTAATGTCAGGTCACATCCTTTTGGGTCCCAGATGACGTCTGATGACGTATCCATCCACAGAAGGCTGTCTCTGGCAGAGGTTTGATCCTCTTGATTGAGATGGACTTCTGTTCTCCTTTTTCTGTTATCAGCTGAGTTGAAATAAGAATACTAACTCTGACATCCTCCCCATGAGGTTCAATAAGCACTTTTCTTCTTGGCCTATTTCTAACACAATGAGGTAGGTTAACAGTCAATTCACTTAGGTTTACTGGTGCTACTATCATTTCAATGTCATTGTTCTTCTGTTGTTTCAGGTTCCATTGATTGTCATTAGAAGTCTTCAAGGACAGAAAAGTCAATTGTGGGGAAATCCCCCTCTTCTTCAACCTGTAGAAGTTCACCTCGTCCTGCCCCCTGTGAAGGTTCACTCTCTCCTGCAACCTGTGGACATAGTCCTTCCTCTTCATCTGGTGGAAGCGCTCCTTCCAGTCTGAATGGGCTCCCCTCAGGGAATGCATTGATTTCAGGGAAATGTGGTTCCCACTCTTCAGTTGGTATTTCGGGATCCCATTGTAACGGGCTTCTTCCTCACAGTGGATTAGTCGCATCCTGGCTTCCACTTGGTCTACTAGCATCCTGCCTCCTCTCTGGCGCCTCGATCTCCTCCACTGCTCCCGTTCCCTCTGAGCTCCTGCCTGGTTGATTAGCATTCTCTGCGTTCTCATGTCTCGATGGTTGTCTCCTCCTCTATGACAGACTCTGGAGCAATGGTTTAGATGTTACCACATCTTGCTTCCTTTCACCTGGACGGCAGTTGGCGTTGTTCGAACCACCTCGTAGGGACTTTCCCTCTTTGCCTCATTCCATTCTTCCAGAACCCTCAGACCTGGTCACCTCAGATCACCGGACGTGGAACCTCTGGTCCTGGTGCAGGTTATCTCTCTTCTTTATGTGAGGCATTCACACTTAGAGACTTACGGCCTCTGTTCTATGATTACACCATACACCCTCTTATGTCCATCACTCATCACACAACACACTGACAATCCAGCTGAAGCTGGCGACCCTCTCTCCTTCTGGTTCCTAAGAGAGTGATAGCAGAATACTTGGAAAGCAAAAAAACATAACAGTTTTGACAATGTGATATGTTATGCATAAATATATATATATGCCCAAAAACCTAAATCTAAGACCATGACAATTCTCACTCTCTCTTCACCTGACTCTATGCCTTAAGGATGCGCTCCTGCTGGGCTCTGCAAAAATAAAAGCCCTAAAAAGCTCCGTCATGCTTTCACCCAGCCTTCCCCTTTCGGCCCCAGGTTCTGAGAGGTGTTCCCAAGTCATGTCATTTTTACTTAGTTCTCCATCTCCTCCATTTCAACTGATAGGCATGTCACCTGCTATGCATATCCCTAATCAACATTACATCCACTTTAAGTATATCAAAACTGTTTATGCTTTCATATCAATGCCTTCAACATGTTATTTAGAGTACAATTATCCTAACATCTTTTTTCATATGATGCATTAACCTATAAAGCAATTAACTCCTAAACTTAACCCATCTGCATGTATATCCACAGTGAAATCTAATCTCTTTAGCTCCTCTTCTTCTGTTATGGTGTTTTCAAGCTCATCCATTACATGGTGTACCTTACTTCTTGTGAGAATGATGCACCCACCAAAGAGAGACATGTCAATATTTACCACTGCAGGTGTTGTAAGGAGTACCGTATGTGTGGATCTGACCAAATCTATCCCAACATCCCCTCTTGGTGTATTTGGATGTTCACTCAATCTCCGGAATTCAGTCCATGCCCTTGGTTATCTCTAGCTCCTTATGTGCTGCTTACACCTGAGGATATACACACTCCAACATGGGTCATTTCCTGACAACAGACTCTCTTCTTATGTCAAGATTACTAATTCATAATATTTTATTAACATCCCTATGTAAACATTCTATCTCAACTACCCTTTCTCCTGCTACATTTACACATAATGATTGCTCAACTGCAGTCCCTACCGCAACAGTCATAAGAAGTATTACTGCACGTAATCAGTTAAGTGTCTTCCACAAGTAAAAATATTAAAGAAACATACCACTGAGTTGGAAGAATATCCAACCTAACCAAACTCTTAAGTCATAGGTGTCAGGACCCGGTAACGAACTCAGGTCTGAGAACCAGTCACTTAGCACCCTGAGCCACAAGTACTCGGCAGAACCCAGAAGATGAGGCAGACACAGCCGTAGTCGAGATGGTGTATTTAATAATGACAAAAAATAGAAAGAACTTCAGGCAAAAAATTATCCACCAAGACAAAAGGTAAATCCACATAGAAAGAAGGAACAGCCAGAAAAAGTCTCAAAAGAGTAATCCAAAAAATAACAATACCCAAAAACAAAGTTCCACAAAAAGTAGTCTCAAAAGAATAATCCAAGAAAAAACGATACCCAAAACAAAGTTCCACAAAAGAGTCTAACTGGAGCAGAAAACGTACACAGCTTCACTGAGGCAGGGTGCTAACATTCAAACACAGAGCAAAGAACTAAGGGAAACTAAGGGTTTAAATACATACAGGGGAAACGAGGCACAGGTGCAATTAATAACTGGAAACAAGGGAAAAAGAAAAGAAAAGAAAGGATCAGACAAAAAACACAATGGGAGCCTCTAGTGGTTAAAACCCAGAAACCACCTGGCCAAATGTTGACAATAGGTTTCTTAAACTTGCACCATAGTGTTCAAATTCCCACCACCATTACTTTTCCTCTCACCATAATTTAGATATGTGTAATGTTCAATTTCCTTACAATTGTCCCTATATTTTACACAGACAGCTTTTCTTCCTTTCCTGTAAGCTATCTCCAGTAACCATATACATAGTATCTAGAAACAACACCCCTCTATTATCATAACCTTCATTTATGAGTCCTACCATAGTTGAATACATACTAATACATTCTCAAATCTATTTAGTCAATATTCATCAATCCCTCCTCTGGAACAATGATCACTCATGTTCCATAAAACACACGGACTTAAGAGAAAAAACTAATACTGGTTTAAAATCTTTCCATTACTTTTTAAAGTAACTAAAGCTGGGGAAAAATGTCAAACTGTTACGTTCTATGCCCATATTATGCTGGTCTTCATGCCATCTCAATCATTACCATTATTGGGTGTTATTTCAAAACACAGACTATAAACCTTATATGCAATTACTTGTATTCTATAACCCAGACATCCCTATTAAACTGTATACTTATAAAACTTTTACTTTCAGTACAAGTAATAGCAATTCTCATTACAGCCCCTTTGCCCCTGTTTGTCTGTCATGAGAGGCCTAAAAAGAAAAGCAAGGTATCCCTATGCATTCTTAGACTATACTTATTTATAGTTTATTAGCCCTTGTTCCCTTTTTGGCCTTCTTGCTTCTTGCACATACCATTAATACATTAACTTCCTGCTCAAATTCACTGGTGTTAGCAAAAAATCTTAACCAAGCAACAACAATCAGAAACTATCAATCCCTAATACATTAATTACTAAACTCAAATCAATCCTTCAGTTTTAAAATCCTTCAGTTTTAAAATCCTTCAGTTTCCAAATCATAATTAAAAACCCAATTAATCATCCAACTAAAATGTAAAATGACATTGCTCAGTGACTCAAACTGGTCCCATCGCCCAAAGCAAAAAACTCAGTTTAACAGACATCAACACTAGCAGAATGTACATTTATATTAACATCCAGTATAATTACCTCATATTTCATAACTTTTTTTTTTGTCACAATTATAATACAGATCAGTATCTCAATGCATTCTTAATCTAAATTACTATACTTGTATGTATTGTATATACCTCTACAATCAACCTGTTACCCCAAAAGTCTAAAACAATTTTGGGCACAGTTGACCAACCCCCTCTTTCAGGCACTGATTCTTCTTGCATCCTTTTCGTCTTCTTCAGATAGTTAGAGGGAGTTTTGAGGTATATACACTGTTCGGTCCAATTATCCCTTCCATGCATTAAGATACCGTCTGATGTCACTTTTCATGATAACCTCGAGATAACAGAGGTTATCAACAACACAACAATGCACTCCTTCACATACAACTCCATACACTCCTACACATCCCTCAAGCTGTGTAAACTTCAATCCAAAACCTCAAAGGACTGTACCCTATCCCATTTTTAACACATAACTTTCCATGAGAGAAATGTGTAAAAGTAATAACACTAATAACTGATAACAAGTAATAACACTGGTCAAAAAATACAACAACATTTCAAATAACAAAATTTAATTAAAATCATTACTCTTAGGAACTCCACAAAGAAAAATATTTTACCCAGATGGCCATAGGAAAATAAACTTAAGGCAGCCTACCCTCAGTCAAAGTCAACGCACTCTCCTTCTTCACATTGGTCAAAATCACAAATATGGCTAAGAACTAGAAACTCCATCATAATAATCAATATTACTAATAACCCTGAAATCAGTATGACAAATGACCTTAAATTCATTATTCAAATGGCTTTCCAATGAGGGTGATCAAACCACAATGGAAAGTCATGACAGAGGTCAGACGTCATACAAACCCTTCAAAGAAGTGTTTCTTACTATATTAGACAAATTAATGAAAAATAGTCAAACATTTCATACATGTTGTATCCCAGGTTTCCAGTACATTCCTTTGTCAAAAGAATTCACGTTTTTAATTAAAACTCAGAAAATAAAAACTTGCCATATGTGTGCATGCCCCTTTAAGATACGTTGGCACTCAGACAAAATGAAAACTCACTAAACCCAAAGGAAAAGAACACACAAATCAAACAACATATTTTAAACACCAACAAATAGTCATAACAAATGTGTTATGTGCGGGTATTTGCAACCCTTAAGGTAAAAACAAACAAACAATTGCCAGACTTTATTTCATTTGGTAGTTTACGGCCTCAATCTAACTCACTCTCCCAAAGATTATAGCCCCAGCAAACATTTCAGAGAGACAATGAAATCCCCATGTTCATACTTTAGGTGACTTTCATCAGTCCCAGAAGAAAGAATCCTACTCAAAACACATCAGATAATACAATGTTTCATTAAGTGAAATTAACACCTAAAATAATCAAACAATAAACAATAACCCCTTTCCAGTAATCTAATAATTTCAACCTTTGCATTAGTTTGGCAAAATACAATACTATTATTTAATAAATGTTGAACCTTCAAAAAAGTTGGTGCTGCCCCATCAGCCAGACTGTCAATACTCCATTCATTCCACTCCTGTAGTACTTTACCATAACTATAACTCCTTGTGTTTCTGCTCTACCACATAGCATACATATTTTATCAACTTTTAGCGATGGGTTGAAAGTGGCGAGATACAACGCTAAACTCCGTAAAACACCACTTAGACGTTAATGTTTACCTAATATCCACTGTCCCCGTTTCTGACAAGGACAATTCAACCTCAAAATCCACCAATGAACAGAGTTAACCCAAACTTTCTAAATCATAATTCCTACTATTTTTCCCACATGGCAGTCAAATACCTAAGCTAATCGTGGCTAACTCATTTAGCTAACGTTATTTCCAGATACAAGAAAATATATCTTCAATCTACTCACCTCGCAAAGCCAGTTAGGCTCCTTACTTGCAATTTAAACACGCTGGTGTCTAATTATGCTGCTTGCAATACTTCAAATTATGTTATTTCTCTTAAATTTACTTACACCAACAATATTCAAACCAAAAAGCATTCGTCAACTTCTCAGTTATCTGCACTCTGGTATATCCAATCTAGTGCTTTCAAACTCCAACCAAAATAACCTGAACGACATTACTAGGTATCCCATTTTATTCATTCTCAGAATAATCCTATGAATGTAATAATGCTAATAGACGTGCTAAAATTCAATACACTTACTGAGCTTCTTATTCTGGTTCTATGTGTTTGTTCCAATTCATAATTACCTCCCTGAATTCTTTATTTAATTTGAATTCTCCTGTTGATAGGGTAACTTAGCCTTACCATATCTAGTTTACTCTTTCATATTCGAGACGAATTGGTAGAATCTACATGCACTTAATTTAGCAACTCCATGGTTTTACAATTATTTTTTCCAAACTTCTACTTTAACACTTGTTAATATTTCTATGTTTGTAAGGATAATCATTTAACATACTACTGTGACAACCTTCTATCCTTACACAATGTTCTTATCTAACTTATTCTGGTTACATTTTCTCGCAACCCGCTCGCCTGACTACACTTAGTCAGCATCTCAGAAAAAATTACACAGTCTCTTTACTTGTAATACAATACAATATGCTTTCCTGAACCTTTATACTTCCTTTACACAGGATAACATACACGTATTCAGGCTTTTGACATTTATACACGCATTCACACACATTTAAGTTTTTACCTAAAAACAACCTATTTCATTATCGACACAAAAATGGGGTTTATGTGATATGATGAGAGCCTGACAAACCAAGTCAAAGTCTCATCATATCTGTACACTTTACCCAAGCAGACCCCTCTTCCTAAGGCCGGTATCGCAAAGTGGCCCAAAATACCTATTTTTGCAGCCCTCTGCAAAATAAGCAACCTGTCCAAGCAGTCTTTTTTATCTAAAGTATAAAAAACGGTATCACAGGTGTACACTTTACCCAAGCAGACCCTTCCTCCTGAGGGCGGTATCGCAAAGTGTCCTAAATACCTATCTTTGCAGCCCTCTGCAAAATAAACAAACTGTCCAAGCAGTCTTTTTTATCTAAAGTATAAAAAACGGTATCACAGGTGTACACTTTACCCAAGCAGACCCCTCCTCCTGAGGGCGGTATCGCAAAGTGCCCTAAATACTTATCTCTGTAGCCCTCTACATCAAATAAGCAACCTGTCCAGGCAGACTTTTTTAATTAAGTATAAAAAATGGTATCACAGGATTTTCTACTCTCTATTTCTGTTGACAATATGTCCAGGTAGCCACAGCACCCCTCCAGGCCAGGCAGCCCAACGAAACAGAGCAAACAAACGCACCAGTCAGCCCACACAGAGCCCCCAGCGGATGGCCCAGAGAGAGAGACGGCCTGAATCACACCCCCAGCTCGAAGCACCCGATCAAGTTGTCTGGACCGTGTTAACTTCTTAGGGAGCAGCGCACGAGGTGACCGTTTTGGAGAGCCTGGCGTACCCAAAGTAAAATGCCTCCCATTCAGGCCCAGACAATAGGATATGCACATATTTAGTACCATTGGATAGGAAACACTCTGAATTGTCTAAAAGTGTTAACATCTTGTCTGTGAGTATAACATATGGCAGGCGAAACCCCGAGGAATTTCTGTCCTGGAAAAAGTGGTTTTGACACATTGCCTCATTTGGAACCCCCGCCCTTATGAAAATGCCCTTATAAGGGCATATGAATGCAGTACCTATCGCTTCCTCTGGATGTCAACAGTCTCGAGAAAGTGTTCTGATTCATTTTAGATGCTTTTAGAGCAGAGAAGAAGAGGAATAAGGAAGTGCCCCCACAGATGTCCTTTACAAGTAAATGCGCGCTCCCGGCAGGCACGTTCTTTTGTTTTTTCCGGTTGAAATATTATGCTATTTCTACATAAAAGTGTTCCTAAGGATACATTTACAATGATGTTTGATTTTTCTTGGACAAGTTTATAGGTATAAGTTGAACGAGTTCTCTTCACGTTTCAATGGAGGAGTCGACGCTGTTATTTCTGATTAAAACGCGCCAACCAAACGAAGATTTATGGATATAATACATTACTTTTTCTAACAAAAGAACCATGGATTGTCTTCGTTGGACACTTGGGAAGCCCTCAGCAGAAGTTCTTCAAAAGGTAATTGATTTGTTTTCGCTGTGAAATGTGTTTTCTGTGAACCGTGGAGGCTTATGAAATTATGGTAATGGAAAAATATGTTAGGTGCTACCCTCAAACAATCAAATGTGGTGCTTTCGCCGTAAAGCCTTTTTGAAATCTGACAACGCTGTGATATTGCCAAGAAACAGAGCTTTTGATGACTATGAAACACTTGTATATTGGTGGATGTTTAATAATTCAACTTTTGGATTTTGAATTTGGCGCCTTGCATTTCACCTGGTAGTGTCGGGAGTTGTGCGCTTGCGCCCCCAGCGCACCTTGCTGCTCCTTAACTTGTTAGGGAGTGGCAGCTGAGGGGGTCGGTTTTGGAGAGTCTGGCGTGCCTAAAGTAAAATGCTTGCCACTCAGGCTCACAAAATAGGATATGCACATAATTAGTACTATTGGATAGGAAACACTCGGAGGTTTCCAAAAGTGTAAACATTTTGTCTGTGAGTGTAACAGAACTTATTTGGCAGGCAAAAACCAGAGAAAATTCCATCCGGAAATGTCATTCGGGTGGCTTATGGCTCACTTAGAGAGACTGCCTATTGAAAAGTCTTTATACCAGGACACTGAATGTAGTACCTATTGCTTCCACTGGATGTCAGCAGTGTATAGGTAAAGTTTCATGGCAATCGGAACCAATGTGTTCAATAGGTAGGGGTTTTGGTGAGGGGACCTCTTTTTCAGTTGCACGTTTTTGGGCGCACGTTTGGCTGAGCGGTCCACTTTATTTGACTTATATAACGTTTAGGTGACCATCCAAGTGAAAGATTATCACTTTTATTCATAAAAGATAAGCTAAGGATGCATTTTAACTTCTCAGGGATCACTGGGGCGCTAGCGGGCTGCTCCCGACACTACCAGGTAAAATGTAAGGCGCCAAATTCAAAATCCAAAAGTTGAATTATTAAACATCCACCAATATACAAGTGTTCCATACTCATCAAAAGCTCTGTTTCTTGGCAATATCACAGCGTTGTCAGATTTCAAAAAGGCTTTACGGCGAAAGCAGCACATTTGATTGTTTGAGAGTAGCACCTCACATATTTTTCCCATAGCCATGTATCGATTAGCCATCATGGCACACACATAACACATTTCACAGCAAAAACAAATCAATTACCTGTTGAAGAACGTCTGCTGAGGTCATCCTAAGTGTCCAACGAAGACAATCCATGGTTCTTTTGTTAGAAAAAGTAATGTATTTTATCCATAAATCCTCCATTTGGTTCGCGCGTTATAATCAGAAACGACAGCCTCCATTAGTCCATTGAAACGTGACGCAAACTCGTTCATCTTATACCTATAAACTTGTCCAAGAACAATCAAACATAGTTTTAAATGTATCCTTAGGAACACTTTTACGTATATTTACTATTATAAATCAACCGGAATATAAACTGATCGATAACGACGGTAAAAAAAAAAGACACTGCGCGCTTTGTCGGGAGCGCGCGCTGGGTACTGTTTACATGACAGAGTGACTTCCTTGTTTGTTCTTCTTCTCTGGTCTTATTCATCCAAAATGAAAAAAATACACTGTCTCGAGACTGTTGACATCTAAAGGAAGCTATGGGTACTGCATTCATATGCCCTTATATGGTCATTTTCATGAGGGAGGGGTGCCCAAATGAGCAATGTGTCAAAATCACTTTTTCCAGGACAGAAATTCCTCGGGGTTTCGCCTGCTATATGCGTTCTGTTTTACTCACAGACAAATGGTTAACAGTTTTGGAAAATTCAGAGTGTTTCCTATCCAATGGTACCAAATATCTGCATATCCTATTTTCTGGGCCTGAATGGGAGGCATTTTACTTTGGGCATGCCAGGCTCTCCAAAACCGACCCCTCAGCTGCCACTCCCTAACAAGTTAATTGGTTTTTGTTTTGTTGAGGGGAAAGTTTATAGGTTTAGTTGAACGCGTTCTCTTCACGTTGGATTTTCTGAACACAAGGCGCCAACCAAACGGAGATTTATGGATATAATAAATTACTTTTTCTAACCAAATACCCATGGATTGTCTTCGTTGGACACTTAGGAAGCCCTCTGCAGAAGTTCTACAAAAGGTAAGGCACAGGTTTTCCCTGTGAAATGCATTTTCTATCGACCGCGCTGGCTAAAGATTTCATGGTTATGGAAAATATTGAAGGTGCTACCCTCAAACAATCAAATGTAGTGCTTTCGCCGTAAAGCCTTTTTGAAATCCGACAACGCTGTGATATTGCCAAGAAGCAGAGCTTTTGATGAGTATAGCGCCCCACCACTCCCTAACAAGTTAAAAAGTTAACGCACGAGTCCAGAACAGGTCCCGACACGGTTGCGTTCGGCCAAGTAGAATCAGACAGGGCAATCTCCCCCACCCGTGACCACCCACGTAGGTCCTCCGCACGACCCAACCAGAGCAAATGCAAGCCCCCCCTCCACTGGTCACCCGACGTCAGCAAGATACGCAGCCCCCACACACCCCGTCTCACAAATAGATCTATATTAAATAACCCCCCAAAGCGTTACGCATGCATGCAGTTCATTGAATTCAAAAGTTCTCCGAATTTCTAGGTTCTTTTAGGATTTTTAGAGAGACCTACGTGGTGTCCTTTTCGCTGAGACAGATCCCCCTTAGCAAATCACACAGACTTCAACTATTTGTAAGAACTAGCTTACCTTAGATAGTTGGGGTGGCCACCCGTCTGTGAGATTGCTCAGAAGACCCATCGTCAGCCACAAGGCGCCACAGTTCCATGGTCCCTACTACTCCTGGCTTAAAAGCTCGCAGAATATGTCGTGGCAAATCAATCTTAAAAAATATGACACTCGTACAAAAACTTGTGAATTCAATAAGACTTTAATTCAAAGTAATTAAAGTCGAGCTGACCCGGGAAAACAGCTGATTCTATTGATCACAGAGCTCTGCTTTATACCCTTACAGTATATGGGTACAGCCCATATGTAAATGCAGTCACTCCTTCTTTCTCTCATGCCACCTATCATCTTTTGATCTGAGGTCTTGCTTGTTCACGCCCAGTAACGCCCCTATCTTTTCCAAGTTTAGATTATATGGTGGCAGGCCCTTCAATGTTATAACAATAATACATTTATTGTGTACATATATTACTTGTGTTGGCCATTCTGCTGTCATCTTTTAGACCTTAATGTATTAAATTAGTATTATATCTCTACTTGATGTATCTTATGGTTTCAATGGATTGTTCTCTGTATATGAAAATAGCTTGTCTTTACCTCTCCTCACCACATTCTCTTTGTCTCAGCATTTGCTTGCTGTCGCTCACACCTGACATCTTTTTGGGCTATATTAGTAGCCCTGCAAGCGCCTAAGCCTTATCCTATATGTTCCTATTCCTTATAAGTCCTTTTGTTTCTGTTCGCTTGTCTAATTTTACAGACCCTGTTACTTGACTCTATGTCTGACTTTTAACATAAGTATTTACGGGTCTCAGCTTTGCAGCCTTGTCACTAGCCCGAGACAACCTTTGACCTATGTTCTGCTCACAAGTGGCAAAATAGACTAAGGGGCATTCTGAGAGATGCGCTTGGTGTCCTCTGTATCTTGACAACTGTCCAAATTATCTTGCATGCTTGTTTTAGCACTTAAGCCTCAGCCAATATTATAACAGCAATCTAAGTTATGTCAATCATGTTGTCTGCTATCACATAGTGCATTAATTAATGTGTCTTAGCCATGTTTTAACTACCACATATTTCAACCGGATTATATACTGGACGATAGGAAAGGAAAAAACAGACTATATTACAGACTATATGGGAGACATGCTAGGAACTGCCCTCAATATTACAGACTATGTGTGGGACATTCTGAGAGCTGCTGCCATATTACATAGTATATGGGAGACATGCTGAGAGATGCCCTCCATATTACAGACTATATGGGAGACATGCTGAGAGCTGCCCTCAATATTACAGACTATGTGGGAGACATGCTGTGAGATGCCCTCCAAATTACAGACTGTGTGGGAGAATGCGGAGAGCTGCCCGTATTACAGACTTTGTTGGAGACATGCTGAGAATTGCCCTCTATTCTTTAGACAATGAGGGAGACATGCTGAGAGCTGCCCTCCATATTGACTATGTGGGAGACATGCTGATAGCTGCCTTCCATAATTTAGACTATGTGGGAGACATGCTGATAGTTGACCTCGATATAACAGACGTTGTGGGAGACATTTTGAGAGCTGGCCTCCATATTGGAGACTATGTGGGAGACCTGCTGAGAGATGCCCTCCATATAACAGACTTTGTGAGAGAAATGCTGTGAGCTGACATACATATTACAGACTATGTTGGAAACATGCTTATAAATGACCTATATTCTTGAGACTATGTGGGAGACATGCTGAGAGCTTCCCTCCATATTAGAGACTATGTGTGAGACATGCTGAGAGCTGCCTTCCATAATTTAGAATATGTGGGAGAGCTGCTGAGAGTTTCCCTCCGTATTGAAGACTCTGTGGGATAAATGCTGAGAGCTGCCATCCATATTACAGACTGTGTTGGAAACATGCTTATAAATGACCTCTATTCTTGAGACTATGTTGGAGACATGCTGAGAGCATTTCTCCATTTCACAGGCTATGTGGGAGACATTCTAGGAGCTGCCCTCAATAATAAATACTATGTGGGAGACATGCTGATAGCTGCCCTCCGTATTACAGACTATATGGGAGACATGCTGAGAGATGCCCTCAATATTACAGACTCTATGGGAGAAATGCTAAGAGCTGCCCTACATATGTCAGACTATGTGGTAGATATGCTGATAGCTGCCGTCCATATTACAGACTATATGGGAGAAATGCTGAGAGCTGCCCTACATATTACAGACTATATGGGAGACATGCCGAGAGCTGCCCTCCATATTACAGACTATGTGGGAGACATGCTGAGAGTTGCCCTCCATATTTGAGACCATTTGGGAGACATGCTGAGAGCTGCCCTCAATGATACAGACTATGTGGAAAACATGCTGAGAGCTGCCCTCCATATTGGAGACCACGTGAGAGACATGCAAAGAGCTGCCCTCCATATTACAGACAATGTGGGAGACATGCTGAGAGCTGCCTTCCATAATTTAGACTATGTGGGAGACATGCAAAGAGCTGCCTTCCATATTGGAGACTATGTGGGAGACCTGCTGAGAGTTGCCCTCAATATAACAGACTTTGGGGGAGAAATGCTGAGAGCTGCTGCCATATTACAGACTATTTGGGAGACATGCTGAGAGATGCCCTCCATATTTGAGACTATGTGGGAGACCTGCTGAGAGCTGGCCTCCATATTGTAGACTTTGTGGGAGAAATGCTGAGAGCTACTGCCATATTACAGACTATTTGGGAGACATGCTGAGAGATGCCCTCCATATTTCAGACTATGTGGGAGACATGCTGAGAGCTGGCCTCCATATTGTAGACTATGTGGGAGACATGCTGAGAGATGCTCTCCATATTACAGACTGTGGTTGGAGACATGCGGAGAGCTGCCCTCCATATTACAGACTATGTTGGAGACATGCTAAGAGGTGCCCTCCATATTACAGACTATGCGGGAGACATTCTGAGAGCTGCCCTCCATATTACAGACTTTGTGGGAGAGATGTTGAGAGCTGCCCTCCATATTTGAGACCATTAGGGAGACATGATGAGAGCTGCCCTCAATGATACAGACTATGTGGAAAACATGCTGAGAGCTGCCCTCCATATTGGAGACCACGTGAGAGACATGCAAAGAGCTGCCCTCCAAATTACAGACAATGTGGGAGACATGCTGAGAGTTGCCTTCCATAATTTAGACTATAAGGGAGACATGCAAAGAGCTGCCTTCCATATTGAAGACTATGTGGGAGACATGCTGATAGTTGCCCTCCATATAACAGACGTTGTGGGAGACATTTTGAGAGCTGCCCTCCATATTGGAGACTATGTGGGAGACCTGCTGAGAGTTGCCCTCAATATAACAGACTTTGGGGGAGAAATGCTGAGAGCTGCTGCCATATTACAGACTATTTGGGAGACATGCTGAGAGATGCCCTCCATATTTGAGACTATGTGGGAGACATGCTGAGAGCTGGCCTCCATATTGTAGACTTTGTGGGAGAAATGCTGAGAGCTGCTGCCATATTACAGACTATTTGGGAGACATGCTGAGAGATGCCCTCCATATTTCAGACTATGTGGGAGACATGCTGAGAGCTGGCCTCCATATTGTAGACTATGTGGGAGACATGCTGAGAGATGCCTTCCATATTACAGACTGTGTTTGGAGACATGCGGAGAGCTGCCCTCCATATTACAGACTATGTTGGAGACATGCTAAGAGGTGCCCTCCATATTACAGACTATGCGGGAGACATGCTGAGAGCTGCCCTCCATGTTACAGACTATGTGGGGGACATGCTGGGAGATGCCCTCCACATTGGAGACTATGTGGGAGAAATGCAAGAGCTGCCCAGCATATTGGAGACTATCTGGGAGAAATGCTGAGAGCTGCCATCAATTTTACAGACTATGTGGGAGACATGCTGAGAGCTGCTGCCTTATTACAGAATATATGGGAGACATGCTGAGAGATGCCCTCCATATTACAGACAATATGGGAGACATGCTGAGAGCTGCCCTCAATATTACAGAATATGTTGGAGACATGCTGAGAAATGCAGTCCATATTGGAGACTAAGAGGAGATATGCTGAGAGCTGCCATCAATTATTACAGACTATGTGGGAGACATGCTGAGAAATGCCCTCCATATTGGAGACTATGTTGGAGACATGCTGAGAGCTGACCTCTACATTACAGACTGTTTGGGAGACATGCAAGAGCTGCCCAGCATATTGGACACTATGTGGGAGAAATGCTGAGAGCTGCCATCAATATTACAGACTGTGGGAGACATGCTGAGAGCTGCCCTCCATATTACAGACCATGTTGGAGACATGCTAAGAGTTGCCCTCCATATTATAGACTATGTTGGAGACATGCTGAGAGCTGACCTCTACATTACAGACTGTTTGGGAGACATGCTGAGAGCTGCCATCAATTTTTACAGACTATGTGGGAGACATGCTGAGAGCAGCCCTCCATATTGGAGACTATGTTGGAGACTTGCTGAGAGCTGCCCTCCACATTACATACTAAGGGGAGACATGCTGAGAGCTGCCCTCCATATTGGAGACAATATGGGTACATGCTGAGAGCTGCCCTCAATATTACAGAATATGTGGGAGACATGCTGAGAGATGCCCTCCATATTACAGACTGTTTGGGAGACATGCTGAGAGCTGCCATCCATATTAAAGCCTAAGAGGAGATATGCTGAGAGCTGCCATCAATTATTACAGACTTTGTGGGAGACATGCTGAGAAATGCACTCCATATTGGAGACTATGTGGGAGACATGCTGAGAGCTGCCCTTCATATTGGAGACTATGGGGGAGACATGCTGAGAGCTGCCCTCCATATTACAGACTGTGTGGGAGACATGCGGAGAGCTGCCCTCCATATTACAGACCAGGTTGGAGACAGGCTAAGAGCTGCCCTCCACATTACAGACTAAGATTAGATATGCTGAGAGCTGCCATCAATATTACAGATTATGTGGGAGACATGCTGAGAAATTCCCTCCACATTGGACACTATGTGGGAGACATGCAAGAGCTGCCCAGCATATTGGACACTATGTGGGAGAAATGCTGAGAGCTGCCATCAATATTACAGACCACGTTGGAGACATGCTAAGAGCTGCCCTCCATATTATAGACTATGTTGGAGACATGCTGAGAGCTGACCTCTACATTACAGACTGTTTGGGAGACATGCTGAGAGCTGCCCTCCATATTACAGACTAAGAGGAGATATGCTGAGAAATGCCCTTCATATTGGAGACTATGGGGGAGACATGCCGAGATATGCCCTCCATATTACAGACTGTGTGGGAGACATGCGGAGAGCTGCCCTCCATTATACAGACTATGTTGGAGACTTGCTGAGAGCTGCCCTCCACATTACAGACTAAGGGGAGATATGCTGAGAGACTAAGGGGAGACATGCTGAGAGCATCTCTCCATTTCACAAGCTATGTTGGAGACATGCTAGGAGCTGCCCTCAATATTAAATACTATGTGGGAGACATGCTGATAGCTGCCCTCCATATTACAGACTATATGGGAGAAATGCTGAGAAATGCACTCCATATTGGAGACTATGGGGGAGACATGCTGAGAGATGCCTTCCATATTACAGACTTTGTGGGAGAAATGCTGAGAGCTGCCATCAATATTACAGACTGTGGGAGACATGCTGAGAGCTGCCTTCCACATTACAGACTATTTGGGAGACATGCTGAGAGCTGCCCTCCATTTTACAGACTAAGAGGAGATATGCTGAGAGCTGCCATCAATTATTACAGACTATGTGTTAGACATGCTGAGAAATGACCTCCATATTGGAGACTATGTTGGAGACATGCTGAAAGCTGACCTCCATATTGGACACTATGTGGGAGACATGCTGAGAGCTGCCCTCCATATTACAGACAATGTGGGAGACATGCTGAGAGCTGCCCTACATATTACAGACTATGTGGGAGACATGCTGAGAGCTCCCCTCCTTGTTACAGACTTTGTGGGAGACATGCTGAGAGCTGCCTTCCATAATTTAGACTATGTGGGAGACATGCAAAGAGCTGCCCTCCATATTGAAGACTATGTGGGAGACATGCTGAGAGCTGCCTACCATATTGCAGACTATGTCGGAGACATGATTAGAGCTTACCTCCATATTGGAGACTATGTGGGAGACCTGCTGAGAGTTTCCCTCCATATTGAAGACTATGTGGGAGAAATGCTGAGAGCTGCCATCCATGTTACAGACTATGTTGAAAACATGCTTGTAAATGCCCTCTATTCTTGAGACTATTTTGGAGACATGTTGTGAGCATTTCTCCATTTCACAGGCTATGTGGGAGACATGCTTATAGCTTTCCTCCATATTACAGACTATATGGGAGACATGCTGAGAGATGCCATCAATATTATAGACTATGTTGAAGAAATGCTGAGAATTGCACTCTATTCTTGAGAAAATTAGGGAGACATGCTGAGAGCTGCTCTCCATTTCACAGACTATGTGGGAGACTTGCTGAGAGATGCCCTCCATATTGACTATGTGGGAGACATGCAAAGAGCTGCCTTCCATATTGAAGACTATGTGGGAAACATGCTGATAGTTGCCCTCCATATAACAGACGTTGTGGGAGACATGTTGAGAGCTGCCCTCCATATTGGAGACTATGTGGGAGAACTGCTGATAGCTGCCCTCCATCTTACAGACTATGTGGGAAACATGATGAGAGTTGCCTTCCATATTACAGACTATGTGGTAGACATGCTGAGATTTGGCCTCCATATTTGAGACCATTAGGGAGACATGCTGAGAGCTGCCCTAAATGATACAGACCATGTGGAAAACATGCTGAGAGCTGCCCTCCATATTGGAGACTACTTGGGAGACATGCAAAGAGCTGCCCTCCGTGTTACAGATTTTGTGGGAGACATGATGATAGCTGCCCTCCATATTACAGACTATGTGCGAGACATGTTGAGAGCTGCCCTACATATGGGAGACCATTTGGGAGAAATGCTGAGAGCTGCCCTACATGATACAGACTATGTGGAAAACATGCTGAGAGCTGCCCTCCATATTACAGACCATGTTGGAGACAGGCTAAGAGCTGCCCTCCATATTACAGATTATTTTGGAGACATGCTGAGAGCTGCCCTCCACATTACAGACTAAGGGGGGAAAAGGCTGAGAGCTGCCATCAATATTACAGACTTTGTGGGAGACATGCTGAGAAATGCCCTCCACATTGGACACTATGTGGGAGACATGCAAGAGCTGCCCAGCATATTGGACACTATGCGGGAGAAATGCTGAGAGCTGCCATCAATATTACAGACCATGTTGGAGACATGCTTAGAGCTGCCTTCCATATTATAGACTATGTTGGAGACATGCTTAGAGCTGCCCTCCACATTACAGACTATTTGGGAGACATGCTGATAGCTGCCCTCCACATTACAAACTAAGGGGAGATATGCTGAGAGCTGCCATCAATATTACAGACTATGTGGGAGACATGCTGAGAGCTGCCCTCCATTTGGAGACTATGTGGGAGACATGCTGAGAACTGCCCTCCATATTACAGACAATGTGGGAGACATGCTGATAGCTGCCCTGCATATTGGAGAATATGTGGGAGACATGCTGAGAGCTGCCCTCCATATTGGAGACTATGTGGGAGACATTCTGAGAGCTGCCCTCAATTTTAGACTGTGTGGGAGAAATCCTGAGAGCTGCCCTCCACATTGGAGACTATGTGGGAGACATGCTGAGAGTTGCCCTCCATATTACAGACTATGTTGGAAACATGCTTATAAATGCCCTCTATTCTTGAGACTATGTCGGAGACATGCTGAGAGCTGCCCTCCATATTACAGACTATGTGGGAGACATGCTAGGAATTGCCCTCAATATTACATAGTATGTGGGAGACATGCTGATAGCTGCCCTCCATATTACAGAGTATATGGGAGAAATGCTGAGAGCTGCCCTCCATATTACAGACTATGTTGGAGACATGCTAAGAGGTGCCCTCCATATTACAGACTGTGTGGGAGACATGCTGATAGCTGCCCTCCATATTACAGACAATGTGGGAGACATGCTGAGAGTTGCCCTCCATATTGGAGACTTTGTGGGAGAAATGCTGAGAGCTGCCATCCATATTACAGACTATGTTGGAAACATGCTTATAAATGACCTATATTCTTGAACCTATGTTGGAGACACGCTGATAGCATCTCTTCATTTCACAGACAATGTGGGGGACATGCTGAGAGCTGCTGCCATATTACAGACTATGTGGGAGACATGCTAGGAGCTGCCCTCAATATTACATACCATGTGGGACACATGCTGATAGCTGACCTCCATATTACAGACTATATGGGAGAAATACTGAGAGATGTCCTACATATTACAGACTATATGGGAGACATGCTGAGAGCTGCCCTCCATATTACTGACTATGTGGGAGACATGCTGATAGCTGCCCTCCATATTACAGACTATAGGGGAGAAATGCTGTGAGCTGCCCTACATATTACAGACTATATGGGAGACATGCTGAGAGCTGCCATCAATATTACAGACTATGTTTGAGACATGTTGTGAGCTGCCCTCCATATTGCAGACTATGTGGGAGACCTGCTGAGAGTTGCCCTCCATATTGGAGACTATGTGGGAGAAATGCTGAGAGTTGCCCTCTATTCCTGAGACAATGAGGGAGACATGCTGAGAGCTGCTCACCATTTCACAGACTATGTGGGAGACATGCTGAGACTTGTTGCCATATTACAGACTATTTGGGCGACATGCTGAGAGATGCCCTCCATATTCCAGACTATGTGGGAGACATGCTGAGAGCTGGCCTCCATATTGGAGACTATGTGGGAGACATGCGGAGAGCTGCCCTGCATATTACAGACTGTAAGGCCAAACCAGCAGAGGGAGCCTTCGCCTGAGTACTGACTGTGCTCCATTCCCTTTGGCTTCCTCTGCACCAATTTCCTGTCTGATTGACTATTTAACCTGTAAGTATTCATGGACTCTTTGCGAAGTATTGCCAGTTACCCTGCCTTACCGAGCGTTTCATAGCCTGTTGAACTGATGTCACTGTTAAGATCTCTTGCCTGCCTACTGACCTCTGCCTTTTGGATTATCCCCTTGTATGACGACAGATCTGACTACTCCTCTGGTTTTGACCCTCTGCATGCCTTATCGTTTATGTTCACGGAATCTGCCCTTAATAAACCTCCGCACTTGGATTCTAACTCTGCCTCAGCGTATTCGTTACAGAATACTTCGCCTACCATGAATCCAGCGGAGACTCTGGACATTCAAGCTGCAGTCGCTTATCAAAGCGAAGTGTTAAAGGGATACCAGGAACAGCTAACCACGCTCCAATCGGTCAACGAACATCTAACGAGCTACATCCAATCACTCCCTCCACCTACACCTAAAACGGTGAGCTTTGCCCTTCCTGATAAGTTTAATGGTAATGCTGAACAATGTAAGGGCTTCGTTCGTCAGATCCAGCTTTACCTTGATCATCAAGGGGATGCATTTGAATCAGTAGGGAAATGCGCGTTCTTAATGACGCTGTTAACAGGGAGAGCGATTGAATGGGCTGCAGCGCTATGGGACTCTGATTCACGGTTACATTATTCAATGGAATATTTCTTCCAACAACTTCGTGAGGTGTTTGAATACCCTGCCGGAGGCCAGGACGTGTCCACACGAATCATGAACATTACACAAGGTAACCGCACAGCTGCAGAATATGGTATTGAATTTAGAACACTGGCTGCACAGAGTGGGTGGAATGATATAGCTTTAAAGGCCATGTTTCACCATAGTCTCAATACCGAACTGCAAACTGAATTAGCATGTAAGGTAGAGGACTTCTCATTTTCTGAATTTATCACTCTTGCAATTAAAATTTATAACCTTATGAGTCAAGCTCCTAAACGCAAGAGCAGTTGGGGTAATCAGAGCAATTCACCGATTCCTATCACTATCGAGACAAGCCCTCACGATGAACCCATGCAACTCAACGTCTCCCGACTATCTGAAGGGGAAAGGGAGAGACGTCAGCAACTTCACCTATGCTATTACTGCGGAGAGGCAGGCTAGGATGTCCACACAAGTCACAAGCCATAACCAGGGTAAATATTGAACATTTTCTACTTGCTCAGTAATAAATCATTTACCTTGCCTATTACTCTCAAGACTGACACCTTCTCTTGTGAGTTAACAGCTATGATTGATTCTGGTGCCGCTCTGAATCTGATCAATAAGGACCTAATCACCAAGTATGACATTCCCATTCAACCTTGTACAACATCTATCAAGATCACGGCCATCGATGATACACTCATTGGAAAAGGGATCACCCATCAAACCAAAACCCTCACACTCAATGTCGGGGTGCTGCATCAGGAAGCCATCTCCCTATACATCGTTGACTCCCCGAAGTTCGAAATCATTCTGGGACATCCCTGGCTATCTACCCACGACCCTGACATTTCATGGCATCACGGTGAGCTGTTTGCTTCCCCACTAAGCCTCTACCCTGTCATACAACTAAGATTGAAAGTCCCGACACCCTCGAAACTGTAAACATCCCCCCTTTTTACTCCCATCTGTCTGAAGTCTTTAGTAAAACCAAGGCCACTCAACTACCGCCCCACCGACCTTGGGACTGTACTATTGATCTGCTTCCCAATGCCATGCCACCCAAGGGGAAAGTTTACCCTCTCTCCCGACCTGAAAGTCAAGCTATGGAGGAGTATATTGCCGAAGCCCTAGAATCGGGTTTCATTCGTCCCTCTACATCTCCTGCCGCTGCAGGATTCTTCTTTGTAGAAAAGAAGGATGGAGGATTAAGGCCATGCATCGATTACAGGGGACTGAACAATGTAACCGTGAATTTCCCTTATCCTCTCCCGCTAGTACCCTCGGCCCTTGCGCAGCTACGGGAGGCTACCATTTACACCAAACTGGATTTAAGAAGCACCTACAATTTAATCCGGATAAAGGAGGGGGATGAGTGGAAAACTGCTTTTCACACCACCAGAGGCCACTATGAATACAAAGTTATGCGATATGGGCTCACCAACTCACCTGCCATTTTCCAATCATTCATCAACTAAATCTTCAAGGATCTTCTAAACCAATTCGTGATAGCATATATTGATGATATTCTCATCTATTCCAAGTCTGAGGCAGAACATATCAACCATGTAAAAACAGTCCTCTCTCGATTACTCAACAATCAACTCTATGTCAAGGCAGAAAAATGTGAATTCCATGTTAAACAAACCTCGTTCCTAAGCTACCGTATCAGTCACCATGGAGTAAAGATGGAAGAAGTCAAGGTCCAAGCCGTAACTGAATGGCCCCAACCGACTACGGTCAAGGAGTTACAAAGATTCTTAGGCTTTACCAATTTCTACAGGCGGTTCATCCGCAACTACAGCACTGTAGCGTCCCCCCTAACCTCTCTTCTTAAGAGAAAACCTACCAGACTAGGTTGGACTAAGGAAGCCAGCAAAGCCTTTATTGACCTGAAGGAAAGGTTCACATCTGCCCCCATTCTGAAACACCCAGACCCCAATCTCCCGTTTATAGTAGAGGTAGATGCCTCTGATTGTGGAATCGGGGCAGTGCTCTCACAGAGAACCGGTCAACCAGGGAATGACACAGTGAGGGGCTTACGGACAGACACTGCCTGCAATAGTTACTTTTGTTCGAACTATCAAAGAACCGTCAGACCTAGAGCTCTGAAACTTTAGAAACCCATTCTAGACCTTTAGTCGATAGTGCACGGTGAGTTACGGGGCTCTAGAAGGTTCTCATCCCGAGAAACAGCCTCGTACATTTGCAATATTTTCAATAAATTTTTACATCGCGAAAATGACAGAATTTCTAAAAGTCCCAGAGTCACAAGGCTAGGTTCATTAGAACTGCTTCGGCCCATAGAGACGGACCCTAATGTTTCTGTCCGATAGCTCATTCAAGGACCCCATAGCAACGCCCAGAAAACGTAGATTTTCAGCACCAATTAAGGTCGCTGCTCGGACTCCAAATGACCTATCGAGCCGAAACTCGAGATTTTGGGTCGCCTCAGCTAGGCCTACACATAATGTCGGAACTGGACCCGCAGCTAGAACGTAACTAGGTGTTTTACATTTTTACTTTAAACAGACGCTGTGAATTTTGAGCCTGCCCTGATATATGTGATAGTTGGCTACTAAACGAGTTGGAAAAAGTGGGTTTGGTGTCAGTTTTTATCAGTTTGGTGTCAGAATGATATCTAATTGACTGATGGACGCTGACTTGCTCGCTGACTTTTGTACATTTGCAATAAGATTGAATAGGGCTGAAACATCACCAAAATTACAGACTGAAATCAACACTGAAAAGGGCATCACCATAGTCTCTCGGCCGTGCCGAGTTCAACGAGGCGCCCCACTTGACTGTAGCTCGCTCTGACCTCATAGACCGTGCAAAAAAGTGGGCCCAAAATGAAGCCTGGCCCTAAATGTCAGCTGCTTTTGGGTGACAGCGGCAGACCCGTTTGGGTTAGAAGCACGATTCGACTTCAGGAATGTTCCTAAGGTCCTCCCGATCTGAGCAAGCCTAACCATGACTGTGTGGCATTAACCCTTAACAGTATAAACAGGGTATTTTCATCTAACAGTTTGCTATGACATCTCTCCCCATAGGAATACATTGCCTGCTCGCCTAAATTCAACCTGGTGCCTATGTGGGTTATGAATGCCTTATGAACCTGTCTTTGATGACAATCCATCAGGCCACTATGAGGTCTACCTGTGTTGATTCTAATCTTCCTGGAGCAACCGGAAGTGGTAAAATACACCCTAAAGGTGTTTTGATATACCCAACCAGCAGTTTGTGAAAAACAGACTTTCAACCCTGTGTAAATCACTCAGTTCTTAACTTACAGACTAAAAACTCAAGATTCTGTAAAAGCATACCCCAATGAGGATATGTGTCTACCTACAGCTTCCTGTGACAACCGGAAGTGCCTTAAATTGGGGTCACAGGGTCTGTTTCGAAGGGTTAAAAAGGTCACATCTTTCCAAAACTTCACATGTTTGATTAGGCAACCCCAATAAACTGTAAATCAGTCATTTCTCCCATCAGAATCCCATGAAAAACTCACACATGCACACAGTCCATGGGGAGTGACAAAGTGTGGGGCTTACAGACACACACTGCCTGCAATAGTTACTTTCGTTCAAACTATTAAAGAACCGTCAGACCTAGAGCTCTGAAACTTTAGAACCCTTTCTAGAGCTTATGTCGATAGTGCACGGTGAGTAACAGGGCTCTACAAGGTTCACAGGCCCAGAAACAGCCTTGTACATTTGCAATATTTTCAATTCATTTTTACATCACGAAAATTACAAAATTTCTAAAAGTCCCAGAGACACAAGGTTAGGTGCATTAGAACCACCTTGGCCCATAAAGACGGACCCTAACGTTTCTGTCCGATAGCTCATTCAAGGACCCCATAGCAACGCCCGGAAAACGTGGATTTTCAGCCCCAATTAAGGTCGCTGCTCGGGCTCCGAATGACCTATCGAGCCGAAACTCGGGATTTGGGGTCGCCTCAGCTAGGCCGACACATAACGTCGGAACTGGACCCGCAACTAGAACGTAACTAGGTGTTTTACATTTTTATTATAGTGACTTGATGGCAGACTTTTGTCCATTTGAAATAAGTTAAAATCGTTGAGCCCGGCCATCCCGAGGTCAACGGGCCAGTCAATTTGGGCATTTCGTGATGTTAAAAGCCCATTGAAACATATTGCAAATGTACAGTGAAACATATTGCAAATGTACTGTACAAAGCAATGGAAGAGAGTGTGGACTCATTCTTTTTTTTGAATTTTATTTGAAAACCTCCATAAAAACACCAGTTGCACAGCCATTCAAAGCAATGAAGGAAAGTGTGGACTGTGTGGATTGAAAACCTCCATAAATCAGCAGGGGCTTCTCCCAATGACTTAGGGCCATAGTGGGATGCTCCCATATGGATCGTGGAGGCACTGCACCCCCCTAAATGCATTTTTGACAAAATAATCTTTCCGGGAAGGTGGTATTAACATAATCTCAGGAGATGATTCACTCAGCCTTTCAACTATTTTATTATTGAAAAACCTCCATAAATGAGCGGGGGCTTCTCCCACTGACTTAGGGCCATAGTGGGATGCTCCCATATGGATCCTGGAGGCACTGCACCCCCCTAAATGCATTTTTGACAAAATAAGCTTTCCATTTTTGACATGCTGAAATCAACACCAACGAGCGATGGAGAGGTACCACTATCAATCCTGGCCATCCCGAGATCAACGGGCAGTCAATTGGCCATTCCTGCAGGATTTTAGAGCTTGTCATATTCGTGATGTTAACAACCCATTGAAACATATTGCAAATGTACAGTGAAACATATTGCAAATGTACTGTACAAAGCAATGGAAGAGAGTGTGGACTCATTCTTTTTTTTGAATTTTATTTGAAAACCTCCATAAATGAGCAGGGGCTTCTCCCACTGACTTAGGGCCCATAGTGGGATGCTCCCATACGGATCCTGGACCAGGAGCAGCCCCCTAAAGTCATTTAAAACAATTTTGAAAATATGGACCTGATAACCCAGAAAAAAAACACCAGTTGCACAGCCATTCAAAGCAATGAAGGAAAGTGTGGACTGTGTGGATTGAAAACCTCCATAAATCAGCAGGGGCTTCTCCCAATGACTTAGGGCCATAGTGGGATGCTCCCATATGGATCGTGGAGGCACTGCACCCCCCTAAATGCATTTTTGACAAAATAATCTTTCCGGGAAGGTGGCATTAACATAATCTCAGGAGATGATTCACTCAGCCTTTCAACTATTTTATTATTGAAAAACCTCCATAAATGAGCGGGGGCTTCTCCCACTGACTTAGGGCCATAGTGGGATGCTCCCATATGGATCCTGGAGGCACTGCACCCCCCTAAATGCATTTTTGACAAAATAAGCTTTCCATTTTTGACATGCTGAAATCAACACCAACGAGCGATGGAGAGGTACCACTATCAATCCTGGCCATCCCGAGATCAACGGGCAGTCAATTGGCCATTCCTGCAGGATTTTAGAGCTTGTCATATTCGTGATGTTAACAACCCATTGAAACATATTGCAAATGTACAGTGAAACATATTGCAAATGTACTGTACAAAGCAATGGAAGAGAGTGTGGACTCATTCTTTTTTTTGAATTTTATTTGAAAACCTCCATAAATGAGCAGGGGCTTCTCCCACTGACTTAGGGCCCATAGTGGGATGCTCCCATACGGATCCTGGACCAGGAGCAGCCCCCTAAAGTCATTTAAAACAATTTTGAAAATATGGACCTGATAACCCAGAAAAAAAACACCAGTTGCACAGCCATTCAAAGCAATGAAGGAAAGTGTGGACTGTGTGGATTGAAAACCTCCATAAATCAGCAGGGGCTTCTCCCAATGACTTAGGGCCATAGTGGGATGCTCCCATATGGATCGTGGAGGCACTGCACCCCCCTAAATGCATTTTTGACAAAATAATCTTTCCGGGAAGGTGGCATTAACATAATCTCAGGAGATGATTCACTCAGCCTTTCAACTATTTTATTATTGAAAAACCTCCATAAATGAGCGGGGGCTTCTCCCACTGACTTAGGGCCATAGTGGGATGCTCCCATATGGATCCTGGAGGCACTGCACCCCCCTAAATGCATTTTTGACAAAATAAGCTTTCCATTTTTGACATGCTGAAATCAACACCAACGGGCGATGGAGAGGTACCAATATCAATCCTGGCCATCCCGAGATCAACGGGCAGTCAATTGGGCATTTCTACAGTATTTTAGAGCTTTTCATATTTGTGATGTTAACAGCCCATTGATACATTTTGCAAATGTACTGTACATTTGCAGTATGTTTCACTGTACATTTGCAATATGTTTCAATGGGCTTTTAACATCACGAATTTGACAGGCTGAAATCAACACCAACGAGCGATGGAGAGGAACCATGATCACTGCCCGGCCATCCCGAGTTCAATGGGCCAGTCAATTGGGCATTTCTGCAGTATTTGGGAGCCTGTCAAATTTGTGAGGGTAAATTCCCATTGTAAGACATTGCAAATTGACAACCGTGTACCTGGTAATTGAAACGGGTAACCATGAGCATATTTTAATATTAATGTCTTTAGGATGGTGAAAGGTATCCCTGGCTGGTTAGGGAGCACCCCCCACCTGTGGCCATCCAAATGGGGGCACCCCGGGTCATTTTGGACGTTTTTCAAAAAATAGACCCTATAGGATGAATGAGGGCTTAACATAGTGATATATATCATTTTGTCAGTTTAAATGCCATTTGGACATTGCTCACTGACTTTTGGGTTCGGAAGCCGACTTCCTATGACGATACATGTAAATGGACATAACATCATGATTTGGCACTTTCAATACTTTTGTATGGAATCTTATTGCATTTGTACATTTCTTATGCCATTTGGACATGGTTCATTGACTTTTGACTTTCTATGGTAACATATTGCAAATGGACAAAATATAGGCCTTATGGACAATAAAGTTAATAAAACTAAATCAATAAAATTAGACAAAGGTATGTTTATACACATCTTATATACGTGTTATTATAAAAAAAATCGAAAGAATCGCGAATAGCGGCCCAGAAAGCACTTTTTTAGGGGGCGTAGGTATTTTGATAATTTTTTTTTAAATGTCCAAATTTGACCCTTGGGTCTTGACTTCATGTACATATGCAATATGATTTGCCCCGTTGGAATGCGCTCGCCACCTATAGTAATTTTGAGTTATTACATTTGGCATTTGCCATATGCCATTTGCCATAAGAAATGATTGATCTGCCGTACATTTGGGCACTCTTTTCCATCGTGTGTATGTTTCGTCCAATGGCAATATGTTGCCATTCATTTTTGTCCATTTCATGGGGGTCTTCCCTTACCTTTTGAAGAACTTCTGCTGAGGGCTTCCCAAGTGTCCAACGAAGACATCCAATGGTTCTTTTGTTAGAAAAAGTCATTTATTATATCCATAAATCTCCGTTTGGTTGGTGTGTTATGTTCAGAAAATCCAACGTCGAATCGCCCATTGAAACGTGAAGAGAACGCATTCAAATATACCTATAAACTTTTCCTAAACAAATCAAATACCAGTTAAAATGCATCCTTAGCGATCCTTTTATGAATATTAGCGATAATATTTAACTCGGAGGGTCACCTATACCTTATATAAGTAAAATAAAGTGGGGGCGATCCAGCCAGACTCGCGCCCGAGAAAACTTGTTGACATTTCAGGTCCCCATGCCATTTCCTGTACCTATTCGTTCTGTTTACTCCAATCTCTCTGAGTCTTTGTATATAGACTGCTGACATCTAGTGGAAGCCATAGTTACTGCAGTCTCAGTCCTGGTAACAAATGGATTCAATAGGGAGTGTGTCTAACAGAGCCAAAGGTCACCAGAAACTGATTCCGGATGTTTTTTTTCTCTGGTTTTTGCCTGCTAAACGAGTTCTGTTATACTCACAGACATTATGTTAACACTTTTAGAAACTTCAGAGTGTTTCCTATCCAATAGTACTAATTATGTGCATATCCTATTTTCTGAGCCTGAGTGGCAGGCATTTTGCTTTGGGCATGCCAGACTCTCCAAAACCGTCACCTCACCTGCCGCTCCCTAAGAAGTTAAATGTGCTCATGGTAACCCGTTCTAAAACACCAGGTGCACGTCTGTCAATTTGCAATGTCTTACAATGGGCATTTACCATCACGAATTTGACAGGCTCCAAAATACTGCAGAAATGCCCGATTGACTGGCCCGTTGAACTCGGGATGGCCGGGCAGTGATCGTGGTTCCTCTCCATCGCTCGTTGATGTTGATTTCAGCATGTCAATTTGGTGATGGTAAATGCCCATTGAAGCATATTGCAAATGCACAGTACATTTGCAATATGTTTCAATGGGCATTTAACATCACGCATTTGACAGGCTCTAATATACTGCAGAAATGCCCAATTGACTGGCCTTTTGAACTCGGGATGGCCGGGTTCAACGGTTTTAACTTATTGCTAACGGACTAAAGTCAACGCCATCAAGTCTGCGTCAATCAGTCAATAAGATATCACCAGATTCTGACACCAAACCCTCTTTTTCCAACTCGTTTAGAAGCCAACTATCACATAAGTCAGAGCAGGCCCAAAATTCAAAGCGCCTTCTGTTTAAGCCATAATAAAAACTTAAAACACGTAGTTACGTTCTAGTTGCGGGGCCAGTTCCGACATTATATGTCGGCCTAGCTGAGGCGACCCTGAATCCCGAGTTCCGACTTGATAGGTCATTCGGAGCACGAGCAGCGACCTTAATTGGTGCTGAAAATCCACGTTTTCCGGGCGTTGCTATGGGGTCCTTGAATGAGCTATTGGACAGAAACGTTAGGGTCCGTCTCTATGGGCCGAGGCGGTTCTAATACACCTAGCCTTGTGACTCTGGGACTTTTCTAAATGTTGTCATTTTTGCGATGTTAAAATGAATTGAAGTTATTGCAATTGTACGAGGCTGTTTCTTGGCCTGCGAACCTTCTAGAGCCCCATAACTCACCGTGCACTATCGACATAACCTCTAGAAAATGTTTCTAACGTTTCAGAGCTCTAGGTTTGACGGTTCTTTAATTGTTCGAAAGAAAGTAACTATTGCAGGCAGTGTGTGTCTGTAAGCCCACACTGTGTCACTCCCCATTAACTGTGCGTGTGTGAGCTTTTCTTGTAAATCTGATGGGAGAAATGGCTCATTTACAGTTCATGAGGGTTGCCTAATCACACATATGAAATTTTGGAAAGATGTGACCTTTTTAACCCTTTGAAACAGCCCCTATGACCCCAGTTTAAGGTACTTCCGGTTGTCACAGGAAGCTGTAAGTGAACACATATCGTCATTGGTGTAGGCTTTTACAGAGTTTAAAGTCTTTAAGTTAAGAACTGACTGATTAACACAGGGTTGAATGGTCTGTTTTTCACCAACTGCAGGTTGGGTATATCAAAACACCTAATATGGACGGCAGCTCTCAGCATGTCTCCCACATAGTCTGTAATATGGAGGGCAGCTCTTTGCATGTCTCCTTTGTAGTCTCCAATATTTTTTTATTTATTTCACCTTTATTTAACCAGGTAGGGAAGTTGAGAACAAGTTCTCATTTACAACTGCGACCTGGCCAAGACAAAGCAAAGCAGCTCGACACACACAACAACACAGAGTTACACATGGAGTAAAACAAACATACAGTCAATAATATAGTAGAAAAAACGAATCTATATACAAAGAGTGCAAATGAGGTAAGGTAAAGCAATAAATAGGCCATGGTGCCAAAGTAATTACAATAGAGCATTTAAACACTGGAATGGTAGATGTGCAGTAGATGAATGTGCAATGTAGAAAAACTGGGGAGCAAAGGAACAAGATAAATAAATACGGTAGGGGATGAGATAGTTGGTTGGGCTATTTACAGATGGGCTATATACAGGTGCAGGTGTCTGTGAACTGCTCTGACAGCTGGTGCTTAAAGCTGGTGAGGGAGATAAGTGTCTCCAGTTTCAGAGATTTTTGTAGTTCGTTCCAGTCATTGGCAGCAGAGAACTGGAAGGAGAGTCGGCCAAAGGAGGAATTGGCTTTGGGGGTGGCCAGTGAGATATACCTGCTGGAGCGCGTGCTACGGGTTGGTGCTGCTATGGTGACCAGCGAGCTGAGATAAGGCGGGACTTTACCTAGCAGGGACTTGTAGATGTCCTGGAGCCAGTGGGTATGGCGACGAGTGTAAAGCGAGGGCCAGCCAAGGAGAGCGACACGAAAAAGAGGTTGAACAGGCTAGTAATAGGGGTTGCAACAATTTCAGCAGATAATTTTAGAAAGAAAGGGTCCAGATTGTCTAGCCCGGCTGATTTGTAGGGGTCCAGATTTTGCAGCTCTTTCAGAACATCAGCTAACTGGATTTGGGAGAAGGAGAAATGGGGGAGGCTTTGGCGAGTTACTGAGGGGGGTACAGGGCTGTTGACCGGGGTAGGGGTAGCCAGGTGGAAAGCATGGCCAGCCGTAGAAAAATGCTTATTGAAAATTTCAATTATTGTGGGTTTATCGGTGGTGACAGCGTTTCCTATCCTCAGTGCAGTGGGCAGCTGGGAGGAGGTGCTCTTATTCTCAATAGACTTTACAGCGTCCCAGAACGTTTTTGAGTTTGTGTTACAGGAAGCACATTTCTGCTTGAAAAAGCTAGCCTTTGCTTTCCTAACTGCCAGTGTATATTGGTTCCTGACTTCCCTGAAAAGTTGCATATCACAGGGCTGTTCGATGCTAACGCAGAACGCCACAGAATGTTTTTGTGCTGGTCAAGGGCAGTCAGGTCTGGAGAGAACCAAGGGCTATATCGGTTCCTGGTTCTACATTTCTTGAATGGGGCATGCTTATTTAAGATGGTGAGCTCTCAGCATGTCTCCCACATAATCTGTAATATGGATGGCAGCATTCATTAGGTCTCCCACATGGTCTGTAATTCGGAGGGCAGCTCTCAGCATGTCTACCACATAGTCTGTAAGATGGAGGGCAGCTCTCAGGATATCTACCCTATAGTCTCCAATATGGAGGGCTGCTCTCAGGATGTCTTCCACACAGTCTGTAAGATGGAGGGCAGCTCTCAGCATGTCTCCCACATAGTCTGTAAAATGGAGGGCAGCTCTCAGGATATCTACCCTATAGTCTGTAATATGGAGGGCAACTCTCAGGATATCTACCCTATAGTCTGTAATATGGAGGGCAACTCTCAGGATATCTACCCTATAGTCTGTAATATGGAGGGCAACTCTCAGGACGTTTTCCACATAGTCTGTAATATGGAGGGCAGCTCTCAGCATGTCTCCCACATAATCTGTAAAATGGAGGGCAGCTCTCAAGATATCTACCCCATAGTCTCCTATATGGAGGGCAGCTCTCAGCATGTCTACCACATAGTCTCTAATATGGAAGGCAGGTCTCAGCATGTCTACCACATAGTCTGTAGTATAGAGGGCAGCTCTCAGCATGTCTCCCACAAAGTCTGTAAAATGGAGGCTAGCTCTCAGGATATCTACCCCATAGTCTCTAATATGGAGGGCAGCTCTCAGCATGTCTCCCACATAGAATGTAATGTGGAGGCCAGCTCTCAGAATGTCTCCCACATAGTCTCCAATATGGAGGGCAGCTCTCAGCATGTCTCCCTTACAGTCTCCAATATGGAGGACATTTTACAGATTATGTGGGAGACATGTCTCCCAAAGAGTCATGTCTGTGTGGGAGACATGCTGCTCCCAAAGAGTCTCCAGTATGGATTGCAGCTCTCAGCATGTCTCCCACATATGCTGTGAACTGCCCTCCACATTACAGACTGTCTCCCACATAGTGGAGGGCAGCTCTCAGGACGTTTTCCACATAGCCTGTAAGATAGAGGGCAGCTCTCAGCATGTCTCCCACACAGTCTCTAAAATGGAGGGCAGCTCTCAGGATATCTACCCTATAGTCTGCAATATGGAGGGCAGCTCTCAGGATATCTACCCTATAGTCTGTAATATGGAGGGCAGCTCTCAGGATATCTACCCTATAGTCTGTAAGATGGAGGGCAACTCTCAGGACGTTTTCCACATAGTCTGTAATATGGAGGGCAGCTCTCAGCATGTCTCCCACATAATCTGTAAAATGGAGGGCAGCTCTCAGGATATCTACCCCAGTCTCCAATATGGAGGGCAGCTCTCAGCATGTCTACCACATAATCTGTAAGATGGATGGCAGCTCTCAGCATGTCTCCCACATAGTCTGTAAAATGGAGGGCAGCTCTCAGGATATCTAACCTATAGTCTGTCATATGGAGGGCAACTCTCAGGATGTCTTCCACATAGTCTGTAGTATGGAGGGCAGCTCTCAGCATGTCTCCCACATAATCTGTAAAATGGAGGGCAGCTCTCAGGATATCTACCCCATAGTCTCCAATATGGAGGGCAGCTCTCAGGATGTTTTCCACATAGTCTGTAGTATGGAGGGCAGCTCTTAGCATGTCTACCACATAGTCTTTAGTATGGAGGGCAGCTCTAAGGATATCTACCCTATAGTCTCCAATATGGAGGACATTTTACAGATTATGTGGGAGACATGTCTCCCAAAGAGTCATGTCTGTGTGGGAGACATGCTGCTCCCAAAGAGTCTCCAGTATGGATTGCAGCTCTCAGCATGTCTCCCACATATGCTGTGAACTGCCCTCCACATTACAGACTGTCTCCCACATAGTGGAGGGCAGCTCTCAGGATATCTACCACATAGCCTGTAAGATGGAGGGCAGCTCTCAGCATGTCTCCCACACAGTCTCTAAAATGGAGGGCAGCTCTCAGCATGTCTCCCACATAGTCTGTAAAATGGAGGGCAGCTCTAAGGATATCTACCCTATAGTCTCCAATATGGAGGACATTTTACAGATTATGTGGGAGACATGTCTCCCAAAGAGTCATGTCTGTGTGGGAGACATGCTGCTCCCAAAGAGTCTCCAGTATGGATTGCAGCTCTCAGCATGTCTCCCACATATGCTGTGAACTGCCCTCCACATTACAGACTGTCTCCCACATAGTGGAGGGCAGCTCTCAGGACGTTTTCCACATAGCCTGTAAGATAGAGGGCAGCTCTCAGCATGTCTCCCACACAGTCTCTAAAATGGAGGGCAGCTCTCAGGATATCTACCCTATAGTCTGCAATATGGAGGGCAGCTCTCAGGATATCTACCCTATAGTCTGTAATATGGAGGGCAGCTCTCAGGATATCTACCCTATAGTCTGTAAGATGGAGGGCAACTCTCAGGACGTTTTCCACATAGTCTGTAATATGGAGGGCAGCTCTCAGCATGTCTCCCACATAATCTGTAAAATGGAGGGCAGCTCTCAGGATATCTACCCCAGTCTCCAATATGGAGGGCAGCTCTCAGCATGTCTACCACATAATCTGTAATATGGATGGCAGCTTTCATTAGGTCTCCCACATAGTCTGTAATTCAGAGGGCAGCTCTCAGGATATCTAACCTATAGTCTCCAATATGGAGGGCAGCTCTCAGCATGTCTACCACATAGTCTGTAAGATGGAGGGCAGCTCTCAGCATGTCTCCCACATAGTCTGTAAAATGGAGGGCAGCTCTCAGGATATCTACCCTATAGTCTGTCATATGGAGGGCAACTCTCAGGATGTTTTCCACAGTCTGTAATATGGAGGGCAGCTCTCAGCATGTCTCCTACATAATCTGTAAAATGGAGGGCAGCTCTCAGGATATCTACCCCAGTCTCCAATATGGAGGGCAGCTCTCAGCATGTCTACCACATAGTCTCTAATATGGAGGGCAGCTCTTAGCATGTCTACCACATAGTCTTTAGTATGGAGGGCAGCTCTCAGCATGTCCCCCACAAAGTCTTTAAAATGGAGGGTAGCTCTCAGGATATCTACCCCATAGTCTCTAATATGGAGGGCAGCTCTCAGCATGTCTTCCACATAGTCTGTAGTATGGAGGGCAGCTCTCAGCATGTCTCCCACATAGTCTGTAAAATGGAGGGCAGCTCTAAGGATATCTACCCTATAGTCTCCAATATGGAGGGCAGCTCTCAGCATGTCTACCACATAGTCTCTAATATGGAGGGCAGCTTTCAGCATGTCTCCCACATAGTCTGAAATATGGAGGGCATCTCAGGACGTTTTCCACATAGTCTCTAATATGAAGGGCAGCTCTCAGCATGTCTCCCACATAGTCTCCAATATGGAGGGCAGCTCTCAGCCTTTCTCCCACATTGTCTGTAAATTGGAGGGTAGCTCTCAGTATGTCTCCCACATAGTCTGTAATATGGATGGCAGCTCTCATTAGGTCTCCCACATAGTCTGTAATATGGAGGGCAGCTCTCAGGATATCTACCCTATAGTCTCTAATATGGACGGCAGCTCTCAGCATGTCTACCACATAGTCTCTAATATGGAGGGCAGCTCTCAGCATTTCTTCCATATAGTCTCCAATAAGGAGGGCAGATGTGAGAGGGGGTCCGAGGTGTTGATCCAATTCACAGGCCCCTGTGTTGACAGAACAGAGGGAACGCATTGAAACATGCTAACAGGCCTTCTCCTAACATGCCAATGGAATCAATGTCTGGGACTAATCACGCAGGCTGTCTCAAATTGAATGAGAGTGCTCTGAGTGGCACTGTCCCAAATTATATAAAGATATCAAAAGATTAAAGAATCCAGTGTCGAATAAGACAAGCGTCTAGAAGAACACACATACTCAAAGGGAATTTATTTGTCACGAGTTTTAATAATTTACTAAAAAAAAGAGTGTAAAAGTCACAGATCTCTTCTCCAAGATTTATCTGTCTCATATTCAAAGTGATGGCAGATGTAACAAATTTGCAAACTTGTCCTCTTTTGTACTTTAGTGTACCAGTATTGGCATTACACCCGTGGCTGTATTTGAATGAGACTTCATATGCATATATTTATATTTGAAAAAGCCAGTGCCAAAAAAGACTTCATAGGAATCACTTAATATAAAGTAAATCAAACCGGCGTGAAATGTACAGCTTTGAGAAATTCCCCAAACACAGCTTAAAAGTGTATACAAACATGCTAGGAATTGTACAAATAGCAGGGCTATTTGAGTGGAGGAGCTCAAGAAATAGGCTTTTCTGATGGTTTGCTTGACATCATTTGGGACCACCACTGAAGTAAAGCATATTAGTTAAATATACAACACCCAAGTAATTCTCAAATACATAACATTGAAGTCTATTGCCTATTTCAAGTTTATATAGCAGGAGAAGAGAGACACTTTATAAATATATCTTTGCAGTATTAAGAACCTTAACTTAAACTGATTCAATAAAAAGGCTAAAAGTCAACATTTCAATAATTGAAAACATTTAAAAGTATATAACTAAAATGCATTGTCTTTAATAAAAGATGTATACTGTATTTGCCTCTTCAAAAAGAAAGTTATGTAGAAACCCCCACCACCATCACGATCATATGTGGTTGTTTTAGAGAGGTAATATATATATATATATTTATATACATATATATATTTGAATTTTTATGCATTATATACTATATATAAATATGGCATTTTAACAACTTTTGTTACAATTTCCTTAAAAAGGACAATTTCCATTTCCGACCCAAAGACGATTGATTTTAAATTTGGAAAGGGCCTTGATAATTGTTCTGTGTTCAAAATGTTGTTTTAAATATTAAAAATAAGTCTCAATTCTTTGAAAATTATTTTTTTTACACTATAAAGATTTGTCAAATAGTATTCAGTGTGTTCATATCTACAGCAATACAACTGTCACTTCCAAAAGTAAGGAAAAAGTGACATTATCAAATGCTTTGCCTCATAGGAAATTGTTGTGTTCTTTACCCTCTTATGAATGTTGGTATGAATTTCATTACTAAACTTTGAACCATTACAACCACAGTTCTTTACAAATGTGTCAAATTAAAGGTAAGAAGCTGCTGTGTTGCTGTGGTCAGTTGGTTCCCTGGTTGTGCAGTGTGGGGCAGACACAGGACCTTTATGCATGTGACTCCCAGGCTCCCATCCTACATGAGGCTTTTATAGCTCCCAGGGTATCACTGTCATGGCTGGTAAGGGACATGGTCCAAATCTTCATGCAGGACCATACTGTAATTCACATAGTCCACCCTTTAACATGTCTCCTCCATGGCTTCAAAAATCTTCAGTCTCACAGGAACAAGGTGAAAAGTCCTCCTGTACAACAATGCTGATCTGATAATGACAAGTGTAACACTGAAATGTCCTATTATGACAATAAAAAGGGCATAGTTGGATATCTCCATCTTCTCTCTCAGGCTGTATGTGCCTTTTCAATGTACAATGGTTGTTGGCACATCACCACATCTTACAAGAGACGTTTTCTAAAGGTAAGAATTGCACTAGGCTGGTCTCACGGCTGACCAAACTGTTCATGTTCAAAAGTCTCTGTACTGTACATAGGCGTTTGTTTGTTTTCCCAACCAAGGACCATCTGTTGTTCTCCTGACACCATTTTGGACATCAATCCACTGAAATATGGCCACGATTCGATCACAGATCACATGATAACACCAGGTGTAAAAGGGGTCCATAAATCTTGTACTATGTGTTCATTCATAAAAAGAAAACAGAGCTCCAGCGCTCTCTGGTGTCCAGGCAGAGGCATTGCAGGCAGGCAGGCACACATGACCTCAGAGGCCATGGATTGTACAGTACTCAGTTTCCTCAGCTGTCCATTAGTAAGTCCCATCGCTAGAGCATGTTGAGGACGGCATTGTACATCTGTGTGAGCACGGCCAGGTGGACGGGCAGGCAGGAGCGGCGGTCCTGGGTGGCAGGGTTACATGTCAGCCACGAGAGGGCGTTGTACTGCTCCAACACAAACCTACAGCAGGACGCAAGACATGAGCACCAGGGTTTGGGGTTAGAGAACACATAACATGAACATACATCATAGTAGATGAAGTGTTGTCCTCTACAGCCTACACATGATGCAGGCATACAGCTACTACTTCACCACAGAGGACAAGTCAGGGACAATGACAACCTATGTGTCGGAATGAGAGAAGAGGAGATGTTGGGGTGTTATACAGTAGGAGAAGGTAGGATGGGATGGGCAGTGGGTACAGGGCATACAGCAGGGACCTACTAACCTGAGCACGTCAGAGGTGGTCTTGGAGTCCAGAGGGTGAGGTGTCCTCTTAGTGGTCTTGTCTGAGCTCGTCTGATTGGGCTCGTCTGATTGGGCTGTGGCGATGGAGATGTGGTGGTGTAGCGATGCCTGGAGGGGGAAAAACACAGGGTAAGTGGCTGAACACACACAGACGTACACACACACACAAAAGAATGAATGCACACGCACACCCCCCCCACAAGCACAAACAAAATCAACAAGTACATGGATCCCTTACCTTGAGGAAGAGTGGACACTGGTTCTGAGCCTGAGGGCAGGAGGCCCAGAACCAGTGAGGCAGGCTGTCGGCCTGGGCAGTGGAGACATAGTATCCCAGGGCTAGAGGCTGCTGCTTCAGCTCCTCTGGAGGGTTCTCCCTGGACAGAAGCCTCTCTCCCTGACTCTGGAGGAGCACATGGGACAGACGGAACGTTAATACTGGGGGCAACATGGTTGCCAAAGACCAGACCACACAGCTGCTCTATTTTCGACTATAACAGATGTCTGTGTACTGAACATTACAAGTACACCATAGGATTTTAGTTATGGACCATAGCGCCACACCATAACACAGGCAAAAACTCACCCGGCTGAAGCGTAACAGACTCCGTGATAGAAATGTAAGGAAATTTCCGATTGAGCCTGCATATGTAGTGTTTCCCGTGAATGCAATCTCTGCTAAAGCAGGAACATTGTCTTCAAATTTTAATCACACTCTAAAGATGATTTTCTGCGATACAGATTAAATAGGGCCCTCACTGTTATTTTAAAGCAGGATTCTAGAACATTGGCCACCAACAGTATTAGGAAATGTTCTGCATAATTCACATGAATCGAGTCACAGCCTGGTTCCTGAACCCACCCTGTTATGCTGGAAGTGTGAGCTCCCCCCCATGCCAGAGGGGGAGCCAGGGGAGGGCACGGGGGAGGTGTTGGGGGAAGGGTGCAGGTTGAGAATGTCATGTCCTATGTCATTCTCCAGCTCGTCAGGGAAAGGCAGGTCAAACATGTCATCTGGAGACAAACACAGCAGATAGTTTGTTATCTAGTCAGCTATAGATGTACACATGTAACTTCAGCTGTCATACACAAGAGGTGTAGACTACACCGTGTAGTCCAGTGTATCTTCTTCTGAAACCATTAAGGCAGTGACAGTTCCAAAAGGAGCATGCAAACAATCCTTAGACAATTATGCACCCTGGTGGGTTTTCCTTTTTTTTTATTATCAGGTTTTTGCTTTGGCGGACGTTATTTTTATATTGACATTTGTTAATAAAACTCACGAATGCAACTGTTTATGTCAAATTGTTTTGTGTTCTACTTGTAGCCCTGGTTGTCCTAAAACTTCATTGTGAAGCTACATATAAGGGCTGGACATGCAGATAAATGAAGGTCAGATAAATGAAAAGCCTATTTTTGCTGGGATCTCGGAACTGAAGGGGTTAAAAATAGATGACAGATGTGTAGATAAATGGGTAGGCACTTATGTGTGAACTGCATCTTAAATCCAGCAACAGCTACTGTAAGATACTGAGTACACAATACCTAGTTACTGATATTAAACCTTGCGATTTCCAGCTCAAGTATATATTTTTAGATATGTTATTGACTCTAACATCTAGGTTGTATTGAATAACCTTGCATCTAAATACACTCTTCACTATGCTACAGTATGACACTCACAGTTAGGGGAGTGCCAACATGGAGGTCTAATGTGGAGCCCTTACCGGCGTTGTCCTCTGTGGGGTAGGAGCTGGCGGCCAGCTGGGTGGTGGCGGAGGTGGGGAATACCAGGATGTGGGTACAGGAAGCATCCTGAGGGGTGTTCAGCTGGGACGTCTGCAGGTTGAGGGCCGTGCTGCGACCAAACACCGAGCCCATTGTAACTGCATCTGCACACACACGCACGCGAACAAACAATTTATTATCAATATGTTACGTAAGGTTGCATTGTGATTTACCTCAGTAGAGTTGCGGTGTGTCGGCAAAGAAATCAGTTGAGTGTGCTAAAGTTTGTATTGCTGTGCACAATGCGTTACAGTGCAGTGTCTATACTGTAAAACCCACTTGGCATAACCTTGCAATCTCCATTATGTCTGCAATACTGTGTGCTGTGAAGTGAATGTGGCAGCTCAAAGTGCTCCCTCAATGTGTGGAAGTGTAATGTGTTCCCTGAGCGCAGTAATGTTTCTGCTCCTTTGTGTTGTGCAGAGCTAACCCTCCACCCATTACTACTGCCATCTCTATTAAGATTGTATCCCTCTGTACTGTACTGTGCATTGGGGCTAAACACACGATTACACTGTTCACCTCTGGGTCATAACATGGTGTATCTGCAACCCCAGGGCTCTTAGAGTGAGCTTCTAAAACATCTGTTAATTATGTCTATTCCATTTTTAGATCTGGAAGGTACATTAAACACATCATCAATGGGCCGGCCCAGCGGTGCTGATGCTGCTGCTGTTGCTAACCTGGCATCACCACGATGGAGCCCTGGGGCTCCATGGCAACCAGGCAGGCGCTGAGGATGGAGGGGGAGTCCGCAGAGGAGATGCCGCACATACGACACGCCTCCTTCAGCTGGCGACTGATGGAGTGGAGGGAGTGCTCCCCCAGGAGAACGCTCCAGTCTGGAGGGAGGGAGGCATGGGAGAGGAGGGGAGAGGGGAGGAGAGAGGGGGAGGGAGTTATGTCAATACAGGGAATTGTTCTACAGTCTACTGTCATCTCATCTGGATCAACTGAAATTATGTGGTTGAAAATATAGAGATTTAAAAAATCTGCCCTGGACAATATCAGTAATAATATCACCAGCTTCAGCTTTAACTTAAAACGTAGTAATAATCCACCTTGGAGATTTCTACAGTAAACAGCAAGGACAGTGAGACAGAGTTAGGCATTCTATACTGTACTATACTGAACTCACCTTTCAGTTCCCCGTGTCCTAGTCTGCCCAGCCGACCAATCACAATCCTCCATGGCAGTGAGGTCATCTGGATGATGCCGACACACCAGTCCCATAACTTCTGCAGCCCCATCTTCCTGGCCGAGACCTTGGGCCGCCGCACTCTGAAGAGGAGCAGGGAGAGAGGAGAAGAAAGTTTGGTAATATCTATATAGCATTATCCTAGAAAAACCTGTATTAATACAACAACCAAATAGGTGCATGCTATTCTCCTGCAGATTGTGAAATGCTACAATAGTATGACTTTACTTTACTGAATTTAATATAGCCTAACATACTATGAAGACAATGAAGAACAAGAAAGCCCAGCGTATGTTTCACATTATCACAACTAGCACATTATCACAACTAGCACATTATCACAACTAACACATTATCACAACTAGCACATTGTCACAACTAGCACATTATCACAACAGGCACATTATCACAATTAGCACACACCTCTCCTTAGATATCCCCTACTCTCCCAGGCCCTGAGTAACTGAGTAACTGAGTGACTGACTGACTGATTGACTGACTGTACCTGTTGGGCACGTCGATGTTGATGATGCAGGTCTCCAGTAGCTCTCCCTGTTGGTCGGTGCAGGAGACCAGGATCCAGCGCTGGTCGTGGGACAGGCAGTAGCCCACAAACAGCACGTTGTACCTAGGAGGGATCTCTGCCCACACCTCCCCTGGCTCCGGCATCTTGGCACGGGTAGGACCCAGGATGTACGGTGGAGAGTAGCCCTGTAGAGGGCTGGGGTGCTGGGGAGGGGACAGGGGGACAGAGAGAGAGAGAGAGAGAGAGAGAGAGAGAGAGAGAGAGAGAGAGAGAGAGATTGTTAGACAGTTGAAGCGTTTATTAACCCAATGAGTCCCACCGGATTTCTAACATTGTCTGTGATACCAACCATAAGTCTGTGTGATTACCGGGGGCTGATTACCGGGGGCTGAACTAGAGTTGTGTTTGTGAGACAAGGGCGGATCCCGAAGGGGCCTGGGGCCAAGTCTTTTATGCTAAATCTGTAGAGTCCAAATGTTTTGAGCTACAAACTATTAAAAGCTATCTATGAAAAGCTGAGACTCTCACCAACATGCAACATGTTCTGTCTCCCGACCCCTCCTGTCTCAGCCCCCAGTATTTATGCTGCAGTAGTTTATGTGTCGGGGGGCTAGGGTCCGTCTGTTATATCTGGAGTATTTCTTCTCTTATCTGGTGTCCTGTGTGAATTTAAGTATGCTCTCTCTAATTATCTCTCTCTTTCTTTCTTTTTTTCTTCTCTCTCTCTCGGAGGACCTGAGCATTAGGACCATTCCTCAAGGCCTACCTGGCCTGATGACTCCTTGATGTCCCGGGTTTCTGTACAGCACTCTGTGACATCAGCTGAGAAGGGCTTTATAAATAAATTTGATTTGATTTGATTCTGCTCTATGATGCTCACAAGCTACACAAGAGTGGTTAGAAGGTAAGGAAGGGGTTATTCTACATAGATCTTAGGAAATCCCAGGGCATAGTGTCTATAGTACTGTAATTAGCTCACATAGTTGCGGTCAAACTCCAAACACTTGTCACTGACTAGTTGGACATTCATTTCCCAGTGAGCAAACAATTTCTCTACTTACAGCATTCATATAAATTCATTTTCAAGGTTTTTGCTTTGGCAGACCTTGTTTTTATATTGATATTTGTCTATACAACTCATGAATGCAACTGTTTATGTCAAATTGTTTTGTTTTCTACTTATAAAATGGTAAAACACTTCATTATGAGGCTAAATATAAGGGCTATAAGGGCTAGACATGTTGAAGGTTAGATAAGTGAAAAGCCTATTTTTGCTGGGGTCTCGGGACTGATAGGGTTAAAAATAGATGAGAGTAGATAAATAGGTAGGCACTTATGTGTCTAAAGCCTGTGTCTGTTTAAATGGGTGTCCATGTCTCAGCCCCAGGTAATCAGCCCCCGGTAATCACACAGAATTATGGTCTCACACACAATGCTTAGAAGGGGTTAGGGGTAGCAACACATCTGCCATGCTGATCCTCAACACTGGAGCCCCTCAGGGGTGCGTGCTCAGTCCCCTCCTGTACTCCCTGTTCACCCACGCCTGCATGGCCAGGCACGATTCCCACACCATCATTAAGTTTGCAGACGACACAACAGTGGTAGGCCGACAACGACGAGACAGCCTATAGGGAGGAGGTCAGAGACCTGGCCGGGAGTTGCCAGGACAACAACCTCTCCCTCAACGTGATCAAGACAAAGGAGATGATTGTGGACTACAGGAAAAGGAGGACCGAGCACGCCCCCATTCTCATCGAAAGGGCTGTAGTGGAGCAGGTTGAAAGCTTCCTTGGTGTCCACATCACCAACAAACTAGAATAGTCGAAACACACCAAGAAAGTCATGAAGAGGGCACCATCGAGAGCATCCTGACTGGTTGCCTGGTACAGCAACTGCTCAGCCTCCGACCGCAAGGAACTACAGAGGGTAGTGCATATGGCCCAGTACACCACTGGGGTTAAGCTGTCTGCCATCCAGGACCTCTACACCAGGCGGTGTCAGAGGAAGGCCCTAAAAATTGTCACAGATCCCAGCCACCCCAGTCATAGACTGTTCTCTCTGCTACCGCATGGAAAGCATTACCGGGAGCACCAAGTCTACTCTCTGTTTATCATCCATGCATAGTCACTTTAACTATACATTCATGTACATATTACCTCTATTAGCCAACTAACCGGTGCCCCCGCACATTGGCTAACCGGACTACTTGCATTGTGTCCCGCCACCCCCCACCCGCCAACCCCCTCTTTTACGCTGCTGCTACTCTCTGTTTATCATCTATGCATAGTCACTTTAACTATACATTCATGTACATATTACCTCAATTAGCCAACTAACCGGTACCCCCGTACATTGACACTGTACCGGTACCACCTGTATATAGCCTCGCTACTGTTATTTTCACTGTCACTTTACTGTCTTTTTTTGTATTTCTTTACTTATCTATTGTTCACCTAATACCTATTTTTTACTTAAAATTTGCACTGTTGGCTAAGAGCTTGTAAGTAAGCATTTCACTGTAAGGTCTACTACACCTGTTGTATTCGGCACACGTAACAAATAAACTTTGATTTGATTTGAAGCCTTACCTCTGGGCTCTTGAGCACAGATTCCAGGGTGGAGGCGGGGCCGAAACCGGTCAGAGACTTGATGTGTGTCTTTGTGGGTAGGAGGCGTCTGCACTGGGAGTAGGCTGAGAAGGCCAGGGAGCGCAGGTGCTGCAGGTACAGAGGGCTCTCACCACTGGCTGGCTGGAGTAGGTACTGACAAGGCACCACCTGGACAACACATAGGGAATGAATGAACACTGGTATGAGAGCAGCTTGACCTGGGGAGATATTCATTACTGTTGGCCGTGATAGAACACGCCAGAATACGTCTGAAATGGAACCCTATTCCGTATAGAGTACACTCCATTTGACCAGAGGGCTCTGGTCAGGGAGGAGTGCACTATACTAGGATTAGGTGGCTACCCACAGTCTCAGTCTCTTTACAATCTATACAAACATAATATTCAACAATACAGAAGCTATAGAGAGTAGAGTAGGGTATATGAACCTACCTGTAACACCAGTGCTGGTCTCATGCTCTCCGGCAATGTCTGTAGCATCTCTGTGTAGCAACGCAGCAGCCCTAGTAACCACACACTGCCCGCCTCCACCTCCTCTCCCTCCTCCTCCTCCTCTCCACCTCCTCCGCCATCCCTCGCTCCGCCTGAGCACAGGAAGGGGTCCACCACATAGATCACGATGGCGGGAGGGTGGGCGTGGCTATCGGCCGAGTCCGCCAGCGTGGGGATGCCGATTCGCTCCCGCTCCGCCAAACTGGTAAAGGAGGCGGAGACATGATTAATATCCCAATATCATAATAACATAGAATACTGAATATAACATATAATACTGAATGATAACACAGAATACTGAATAATAACATAGAATACTGAATAATAACATAGTAATACAATAGCAATATAGAAGCATATATGCCCTAGCATAGATTTTCACCTCTCAGGGGTCTCTGCTGGCTGGGTGGGTGGGGGTGGTGGTGGTGTGGCATTGGGGGTACTCTTGGCCTCAGTGGCCCCTCCTTGGGTAATTTCTGCTGGGCCTGGTTGGTCCGAGGCTGCTGCCTTGGGGGTGGGGGTGCTTCCTGAGCTAGGGGCTGCCGCTGGCTCTCCCTCAGCAGGGACCCCGGGGCCAGAAGGGGGCTGGCTGGAGGAGGGGGCAGGCTGGGTTGAGGAGGGCGTAGGGGCTAAGGGAGGCTGATGCTTGGAGGGTATAAACAGACTACTGTCCAAAGACAGGGCAGACAACTGTGGACCTGGGTGGAGGAAAACATAGAGGAAAAGTGAGAGTTGAAACGCACAGAGTAGTTTGTGTAATACCAATTTAGTAATACCTGAAATACACTACAGGACAAAAAAGTATGTGGACACCTGCTTGTCGAACATCTCATTCCAATATCATGGGCATTAATATGGAGTTGGTCCCCCCTTTGCTGCTATAACAGCCTCCACTTTTCTGGGAAGGCTTTGCATTCAGCCACAAGAGCATTAGTGAGGTCGGGCACTGATGTTTATCGATTAGGCCTGGCTCGCAGTCGGCGTGCCAAATCATCCCATAGGTGTTTGATGGGGTGAGGTCAGGGCTCTGTGCAGGCCAGTCAAGTTCTTCCACACCAATCTTGAAAAACCATTTCTGTATGAACCTTGCTTTGCACACATGGGCATTGTCATGCTGAAACAGGAAAGGGCCTTCCCCAACCTGTTGCCACAAAGTTGGAAGCACAGAATTGTCTGGAATGTCACTGTATGCTGTAGCGTTAAGATTTCCTTTCACTGGAACTAAGGAGCCTAGAAAAAAAGCCCCAGTCCATTATTCCTCCTCCAACAAACTTTACAGTTGGCACTAAGCATTGGGGCAGGTAGCATTCTCCTGGCATCCACCAAACCCAGATTTGTCCGTCGGACTGCCAGATGGTGAAGCATGATTCATCACTCCAGAGAACACGTTTCCACTGCTCCAGAGTCCAATAGTGGCGAGCCTTACATCACTCAGCCGACGCTTGGCACTGCGCATGGTGATCTTAGGCTTGTGTGCGGCTGCTCGTCCATGGAAACCCATTTCATGAATCTCCTAACAAACAGTTCTTCTGCTGACATTGCTTCCACCGGCAGTTTGGAACTCGGTAGTGAGTGTTGCAACCGAGGATGCTACACGCTTCAGCACTCGGCGATCCGTTCTGTGAGCTTGTGTGGCCTACCACTTCGCAGCACTTACAGGTCTAGCAGGGCAGAAATGTTATGAACTGACTTGTTGGAAAGGTGGCATCCTATGAAGGTGCCATGTTGAAAGCCACTGATCTCTTCAGTAAGGCCATTCTACTGCCAATGTTGTTGTCCAGCTGTGTGCTCGATTTTATACACCTGTCAGCAATGGCTGTGGCTGAAATAGCCAAATCCACTAATTTGGAGGGGTGTCCACATGCATTTGCGAATATAGTGTCTCAATAGAGAGTTAGGTCTATATCACAAACATCACAAGGGGAGGGTTAATAGGTACAGTAGCATAAATGATAGAATAGAATAGAATAGAACAGAACAGAACAGAAAATAATAGAATAGAACGCAATCATAAAGCTTGGTTTCTTACCTAGCTGCCTTCTGCAGGCTCGGGCATAGAGTTTAAGTTTTCTGAGGTTGTCGATGTGTTGCTGTCCAGCCCAGGGTCCTGTGAACCACTGGTCTACCTGCTCCTCCTCCTGCCTCTCCTTCTCTTTCTCCTTCTCTGTTTCTGTCTCTGTGTCCACTGCCCCCACACGCACCAGGCCATCTCTGGACACCTTGGCCAGGGGTCTGTGTTTCCCCAACCGGCATGTCTGAAAATGGACACAGGCAGGGGTCAAGAGCTATAGATCATATACACAGTATCTCACCTTGTTTTCATACATCTTCACACATTTAAACATCCATTGGTAATAACTGTATATTCTGAAAGAAACAACAAGTAAGAATTTCCTGGACGAGAGGGTTGTGATACAGTAGATGTAGATGACAGGACCTACCTCGTAGACAGCGCTGAGCTCCTGGAAGAAGACTTGTGCCCCAGCCAGCAGGGTGTCAGAGTTGGGGCAGAGCACCAGGAAGGCCACGTCTCTCTGTCCCCCGTACGGTTCCAACAGCAGCTTCTCCCAGAAGGGCAGCGCCAGGGGCGACAGCGCCAGGAAGTTACGGTCGTAGTAGTCGTAGTAGCCCAACAACAGGGTGGGAATAGGTAGAGGCTCTGGCGACTCCTCGGACCCTGGTCAGAAGAAAGATGATGCATGTGAGACAATGTACTGCATTATGGGATGCTTGACTGGACTAGCTAAAGTCCTTTTAAAAAAAAATATTATTCGATTACATTTCTCATGTCATCCTTTGTCCTGGCAATATCAATATAATACAGGGCCTACACCTACATTGACATAAGAGCATGATCCAGTCATGGCTGCTAAGATACATTTAAAACCAAATCAAATATCTTTGTACTGACAATGTTGATAATATAACGTAGGGCCTACTCTGTCAGGTCGACTCCAAAACTCATCATCTTAAATTCACATCTCACATCACATGCTGAAATCCAGACAAAAATCAGGCCCAAAGTCATCCATAGTTAATATGGCTGATAAAATACACCACAAAGCAAATCACTAGAGACATCAAATGAACAGTGTCCCTGGTGGCTTACCGTAGGAGCCCCGTCCAGCCATCTTGTGGAACTGTTGCCATGTGAGCGGTCCTTGTACATGCTGGATGTTCTCCC